>OZ059827.1:38181609-39523371 GCA_964057195.1 Orthosia cruda | reverse complement strand
AGTCGGTAGTATTTATTTGAAAAAAAGTTTCTTTAATTTTAACTATTTAGTTGTACCTGACACGCAAATTCTTTAGTAAGGTACCTATAATACCAGAATAGATTACCCGAATATCATGAAACTGGAACATAACCGGTGAAATGAGGGTGTACCAAGGTGAACTGTACACATCTGCGTACCACTTCAGAGCGTACTGGCGTGATGTTATGAACCGACATGCAATTGCAGCAATTCCGTGAGATTTGCTTTCATTTATTGAAGAGTTCTATTGTATATCTCCGAAGCTGTACCCCAGATCTTCAACAAATTAAAATGGGACCAATTTGAGAACATACCGTTACAAACAAAAAAAGTATAATCAATATCGGTCCACAATTGACGGAGATATCGGTGAACATAATGCACAATGCCATCTATCGAATATGGAGTTCAACAGTCTGAGTATTTAAATTGAGTATTTTGCGATATTTTACTTCTTGAACACTTTAAATTCATCTAACTTTTGATAGCGTGAACCGATTGCGATGAAACAAAAAACTAAGTAATACTTCAACTTACGCACAATTTTTATGTATATAAGTTATCCACATTGATTCGTACATTTAACTTGATGCGTGCACAAATAACTGTTTATTTGTTTATATAAATAACTATTTATTCCAAAAATGCTAGAAATGGGTTCTGTTGGTTCTCTTTTAACACCCTGGCTATTTAGGAAATTTTTCCAAAATAGCCAAAAACGACTTTTCTACAGATTTATTATATGTATAGATAAGTATGCATACTGTGTTCATTAAGCTGCTATTTAAGGCAACAAATTAAATAGTGCAGTAAATGTTAACCTGCAATGAGATATAGTACGTACATGTAAGTAGGTAGGTGTGTGTTGGTGTGACCGTCGTAAAAACTTGATGTTTATTTTTGCGGCGGTGTGGCCGGTAAACAAAATGTTAAGGTTTGATCGACCTTGGACGCGCTTTCATGCCTGTTCGGACTGACTGGGCGTAGGCTTGACTTGGATATGTATAGAGTGGTTAATACGATTTCTTGTTGAAAATAAGTGTGATTTTAGTTAACGGAGTTATCTTAATTTGATGGATGTATGTAAGAGTGGGTATGTAATTCAAATAATTTTGTGAGATGGACTGCCATTTCATTAGAAGACTTCTACAGAGTGATATAATCTGGTATTTGCCAACTTTTAATGTCAATTATTTCTATCAAGATGTGACAATTCCAACAGAGTGGTTGCATACACTGGAACTTTTTATCATGATATACTTTCGTGTTGTTCATGGCTACAGAATTGTAAGATTATGCTTATAGAGAAGTAGAAACGAAATTAAAACTAAAGCTATGTTTAATAAGAATTATGTATTTTTCTACCGATCTTGTCCCACTGCTGGGCAAAGGTTTCCCCCATAGCTTTCCACTCTTCTCGTTTTTTTTTTCCTTTCGCCTGGCAATCTCCAGTAAATCTCTACGTCGCCTTACGCCTCTACTGACCACGCCATTGTTTCATAGGCCTCCCACGACGACGACGCCATACTTATTATTAAAAAAACAAAAATAATAATTACATTAATAAATTATTATTATTTATTTATTATATTCTTTATTGTACACCACACAAATATATATACAGGACAATAAATCAAAAAAGCAAGTGTACAATGGGCGGTCTTATCGCACAGGGCAATCTCTTACAGACAACCTTTGGATGGACTGAACGAGAGGAGAGGAATTTAGGGTTGTCAGTGTACAACATATCTTGAATATTAATACTTAGACATAATAACATAAAATATATACATACAATAATACATAATATACTAATAAATAACAAAAATATCATAGAGAAAGGAGAAGACTAATTATAAATATTAAATTCATATATGTGAGGACAATGCACCCAGAATCACTACACACTATACTACGTACAGGTAAAAAGTATTAAAAGTACTCACACATGTACTGTACAGTTATATAATAGGTAATAGAAAAACAATAACATCCGAAGCAGTTAAGTTATAACCAATCCCAACTGACGGCGCCCGTTCACGAACATGACGCATGAATCGGCACCACCCAGCTCAACCATCATGAAGGGAACCCAATGATCCAACACACGCGCCACCATCAGAGAGACATTTGAGAGAGCATGACAGACTCTACAGCCAGGGCAAATAAAAGTCAACAATCGAAACATAGGTACAGCAAATGGTAGATTAACAGTGGGTACATAGAACTCACACACGTGCTGTGCAGTTATATAATACTAAAAGAAATTGAGTTTATATAATAAAAATATATTCATACAGTCTTCAGCAAGTCCTGCAATACTTCAAAACAATAATGTTCTGCATATCACTTCTTTATGCGCCCTAGTGGTTGTTGAGCAGGACTGGCATTGAGCCAAGAATTTTTATCAGCGATGTGATCCCCCAGCTAATAATATGCCTGCCTGCATAGTGTGCGTTTTATACAAGTTTTAAATTTCGTCTCTTTCAGTTCTAGAATGAGGGGAGGAATTTTATTGTAACATTTTGTACAGTACCCCATAAAAGATGAGGCTACTTTAGTCTGAAACCTGGTTGAACTAATTGATAACTATTTCTAGTAATGTAATTATGAGTATTTAATAATAAAAATTAATGGTTAACATTGTTATTAGTTTGGGTCTCAAATATCCTAGGTTCATGAAGTTTACCGATTATTGTTATTTCAGATACCTTTAGCCTTATAGACCTCAGGGAATTTAACATGTATCTGATTTAGATCTAAAAGTCGATCGCGCTGTCAGTCTTCGTGGTGTTATTAAGATTTAAAAAAAAAAACATATTCTAAAAAATGTATTTATTTACAAGCCATTTTATCATTTGTCGTTCGTCAAATCTGAACCGAGGAACAGATCCTCGTTATTGTGGTGACGTTCACCAGGCGTGCACGCCGTAGGCCTTGGTGATCAGAGGGGTGGAGTAGGCGAGGTGCGCGGAGTACGCCACGGGAGCGGCGTGCACGGTGGGCAGCAACGAGGCAGACGCGTACGTGGAGATGACGGGGGAAGCCACGTGGGTAGACAGCAGCGGAGTTGCAATCAGAGTAGCGGAGCGCTTCTTGATGAGATGAGTACCAGCCAAAGCCTTAGCTTCAGACCTGCCGAAGCGGACGTCGATCATTTCTGAAGTGTCCATGTCCATGGGCACAGCGGGTTTGGCGATGGCAAAGGTGGGGGCAGCATGTACTGTCTTCAAGAGGGCGGGAGCAGCAAACTCCTTCTTCAAGAGAGTGGGAGCAGCAAACGCCGTCTTCAAGAGAGTGGGATAAGCAAACGCCGTCTTTAAGAGAGTGGGAGCCACGGCCCCGGCGAGAAAGTGCGCGTTGTAGCCGAGGGCAGCACCGTAAGCGATGGGTGATGCGCTGTAGGCAAGGGGTGCAGAGACAACAGTGCTGCTGATGGCGGGCGTCGACTTGAAGTCAATGCGGGACTGGCTGGACACGGCGGCAGGCGCGATGGCGGCGGTGGCGAGGACCGGAGCAGCGATCACAGCGGGCTCGGAAATGACGGTGCGGACGATGGGCTCAATCGATGTATATACCACTGCTGGCGACGATTTGATGTCCAGGCGAGATTGGCTGGACACTGCAGATGCTGCGATAGCGGCTGGAGCGGTGTAGAGAGTAGGTGCAGCCAAGGCAGCTTGTGCGGTGTAGGCAGCGGGTGCGGCGATTGCGGCCGCATTACCGAAGATTGGCGCCGTGTAAGACGTCAGCACGGGCTCCAGCCCCGAAGGCTTGCCAGCGACGAGCGCCACCACAGATAAGAACACCACCAGCGAATTCATCGAGGTCTGTGTATATTCAGATGTGTACGACAAGGGAAGCTAACTGATGCTTTCTTTTGGTTTGCGAATGTATTTATACTGTCCGCGATGTCCTGAAATAAAAGTCAAGTTCGACAAGTTTCGTGTCAGTATACGCAATAAGTACAATATTTTGAATTTTTTTTGCACTGGAAGTTGGAACAATAAATAATTTTGCGTTGTAACTACCTCTTGGGTTAATTTGTATGATCATAGTCCTCCTAAATCCTTTATCACGTTTCAAACTATGGAGTTTCAAAACATTTCACATTTCAACTTTTCCTGTCAGTGATAACTACTGCCAAAAATACATTAATGTATGTAATTGACAAGCGCTAGCGAAATGGACGTGGTTCGCACATGCTTTGAACCTTTGACATTCGTTGAAATAAATAGTGATAATCTATCATATACTCGTGTGATACAGAAACAGCAATACGAAAATTACTATAGAAACTATAGAAATCGCTGCTATTTCAGTTCTATTGCCAAGATCTACAAATATTTTCGTACAAGTTTAATTTACTAATAGGTAAAGGAAATTATCGTCAAGAGGTATTACAAACGTATTCATTCTGTCACGAAAATGGTTTGTATAAATATTCAATTCATTATCAGCCTTTTAGCAGTCCACTGCTAGACATAGGCCTCTCCAATTGCACGCCATTTGCTTCGATTTTCGGCAACTCTTATCCAGCTGCTACCAGCCACCCCGCTGTGTATGGCGTTTGGCGCTTGTGTCTGTTTTTCTCTGTAATAAAGAAGACTTGAAATCTTAGAGCATTTAGTTAAATGCTTGAAATTCCCTATTTTGTACGTGGCTAAAACGCTATCCACGAAAAGCCAAAAAAAAATAACCTCATTCTTTTAGTCTATGTCCGATCGCCTTTTTTAGATGCGCGCGCATAGGAAAACTGATAAATTATTCCCGCCATTGCGAAAAATTTTTCATAACTCGTTTTCACTGATGAAAACGATTTTTTTGTATGATTTTCTCCACAAGTGTGTTGAAAAACGTCGTATGATACACGTGTGTATTATGATTACCGTCCTCGGCTCTCGTAATTTTTTTGCAAAAAAGTTTTTTTATAGATTACAGCATTTTTTTTTAAGTATCTGTCTACAAAACCAAAATCAACCTTATTTAGTTCCTTGTCACACGTACCAACAGCTCTCTAAATATATGTATCAAAAGTGTCAGCATGGCATTACGCATGGCGTGGCATGCGGAATCTGGCAGCCGTATAAGGAGACACCGATCTACTGCTCAAGTCCGCGCTTGCATGTAGATAATATACCTTTACATGTACCAATGTGTATCTTATAAGAATAAGTCTTTGGGATAAAAGCTCTAAATATTTAGGGAAATTAGAGAAAACACACAAACGACGCTATGTAGAATGTGTTATTAAAAAAAATATGGTTTTTGGTATTTTATTCTTAACTGAGAGTAATTTCAATATTTTTAAGGCAAGCCGATTTCACGTTTCATTCACAATACGTTAAAATACCACTAATTTCCATATATTTTGACTAGTTTTTGACATTGATTGTCGTTGAGATGATATTGCGACTTGAATTTGATCGTTTGTAGGGTTCCACAGTCAACAAGGAACCCTTTTAGTTTCGCCATGTTCCTAGGAAGCTATAATTTGGCATTATTAATTAAGACGACAAAGTGGTAAAACAGAATCCTTTTTTTTGTACCTCCTTTATTCGTAAAGTGGGGATGCTTTTTCTTTCTTGTCTATCCCATGTATGATCTTTGGATAGGCCATTCAAAAATATTACGGGTGTGTGAAAACCATTTTTAGATTCAGGGATCCGTTTGCGTAAAATTAAGCTTTTAATTGCAAATTTTCGTTAGTGCCAATGATATTCAAATAAACAGATTCGTTATACACTCACAAAACAATTGAAAAAAGTGTTCCGCACTCACACTTTTCATTCATCAGACATTTCAATACAAGCCGAAAGGGATGGCTTGATAAAACCAACAAGAAAAAAAGAGACAGCTAGTGTTTGTCACTTGCGTGTGAATGTAAACAAACATTATTCTGACCACCAATGTTGTTATCTTTTTCTAACCTCCGAATATCAGAATATTAGGAAAAAATGAAATAAATTAGTAAATTGAGGCGTATTGCGTACTTACATATGGTATGAGATCCCTTCTGTTTTATGTACTTTGGTATCATAATTGGTGCACACGCTGGCATTTTTTTATTTTGTTTTTGTTTCAACAAAGCGTATCGCTCTTCGCCATGCGTGACATAAACTAAAGACTAAAGTTCACAATTGTGACCTATTCGAGTCTTCACAATGCGCACGCTCATAACATATCTGTTTATTTGAATATCATTGGTTAGAGTCAAGTATCCCCTTCCCATGCCAGCTAAATGGTTGCTTTTAGATATGTGAAAAAAATCACTGACAGCTACGTAGGCTTTACAAGTTTACGAGTAATAGTCGACCAACTTATAAAAGGTACTTGGAAATGCAAAAAAATTGTATATTCATCTTGCCTAGCCTTTTTCCCAATTATTGTTGGAGTCGGCTTCCACTCTTATCAAATTCAGCTGAGTACCAGTGTTTTACATGGAGCGACTGCCTATCTGACCTCTACAACCCAGTAACTGAGTAACACGATACCTCTTGGTAAGACTGATGTCAGATCTCAGGCCTGTCTACTCGTAACGACTGTCAAAGATCTTCAAATGACAGCTAGGACCAACGGTTTAACGTGCTTTTCGAGGCACGGAGGAAACTCGGTTTGTTGAAATGGTCACCCATCCACGGACTGACCTCATCAAGCGTTGCTTAACCTTGAAGATCAACCCGTGCGGCTGTTATTATTTAGCCACGAGCTCCGATTTTCGAACAGCAAAGTGAATTTTGTCCCTTAGTTAGAGCAATGTTCGGTGCTCTCTTTGATTATGAACGTTAGTATTGAAACTAATTTATTTTGGTGAATGTAGCTGTTTATACGGAACTTTGAGACTCGCACTTGGCGGTATAGTTTACTTTCTTATCCGTTGTTATGATAAAGCATAAATCGTAGTTTGCTGGGAAGGTTGTAGCCCTCACTTATATAAGTCAGTTGTGACGGGCGGGCGTTACGACACACTGTTTTTTTTGAAGTTCAAAAAGTGCTGATTCTCAATCTCATTTGTATAAGTGACATTTGATTTGGTATTTTATGAAATGAGGTGAATAGTAGTCTATGTGCTGTTCCAGACTATAATCTAGCACTGTGCCAAATTTAATCCAGATCTGTTCAATCGTTCTGGCGTAATTGAGTTACAAACACACATCCAAACTTTCGCATTTATAATGTTAATAATAAGTAAGATATACTATACGTATACATATATACTAGCTGCCACCCGCGGCTACGCCCGCGTGGTTTTAGTACTTCTCCTAACATGTTTATAAATTATAGCCTACATGTAGATCTAATAAGCTATATTATTATATTACAGTTTCATCAAAATCCGTTCAGTTAGTCTTTGCTTGAAAGAGTAACAACCAATCATCCATCCTCACAAACTTTTACGTTTATAGAATAGAATAGAATATACTTTATGTACACCACAAAAATAAATTACACATATATTTTACAGCACCTTAATAATAGTAAATGGACGTAAAAAGTATGATCTGCAACATGTACACTATAAATACAAGCGGTCTACTTATTCTACTTATTTAACTTACTCTATGAAAAAAGCAGTTTTTGACAGAGTTATCATGTAACAGAATTCAAGTAATATTATGTATTTATATCTGAATTTTGTCGCATGATCCTCGCGCGCTTGTTTACCCAAGCTTACGTATCTGCTTGCCTATCTTCGACTTGTGCTAGTGCAACTGTCAATCTGTGCAACTTCTCGTGTTGACTTTCTCCTTCTATTCTTCAAACATGTGTGTACGAGTGTGAAATAAAGTAAACCAAGCAAGTGAATCCACGGCTTTTATTCATTTCCCGTACGTACCTATTTCATAGAATATACTTTATTGTACACCAAAAGAAGAAATTACACATACATATTACAGCAACTTAATAACATATATATAGACTATAAATAATTATCTCCGGACAGGGAGTCGCCCAGTAATAATCTATAAAAACGCGACCTTTTCAATGGAAACTAATTACTGGTACAATAATGATACGCAAACATTGAACCGGTTTCAATAGTCGGTCTCGGCTCCTTTGTGCCGGCTGTCCGCTGCGCCTGCGCGTGATTAGTAGTTGACAAGTATCGAACCTTTGGATTAATGGAGGCTGACTTAAATCTGTTAGCTGTAAAAACGATTTGAACTGGTAAAGTGGCTGGTATTTAATTAAGTGAAATATTTAGAATGTTCTATAGTAACAGATACAAATTTTTCGTATGTTACTTGACACAGCGAAATACACAGACATAAATTTACCTAGATAACGCAAGTCCCTCTATCTGTATGAAAACCAAGCGTGCAACTTTTTCACAAACAATTTGAAAGAAAACATTTCAAATGCGTCAACCAACTTTTTCTATTAAGTCTTTACAGCTCGATATGGCATAATTAGGTATTTTTCTAGATTTCGGTGGATTTCCAATGCCGATAATGCTGAATGAAAAGCTTAAAGTACGATCATTGATCGTAATTTTACTCCATTTTTGTACATACCATCGCGTCATCTAGTTAGATTTTTATATCTGTGACAAAATATGTGTTATTTGGTCCTTTGTGTTAAATAACATGTTATGATGTTAATATAAGATCATCAATATTTGGGCAAGGATTAGGTAGAGTTGAATATAAACAGTACACAGTACACATATTCAGTTTCATCTTTTATTTTAAGTTCTATGCCGCGAGTCGATTGCCATCAACTGCGCATAAAGACAGACTTCGGGCTTGTAAAATGGTATCTATATAAAAATAACTTATACTGCTGAGTTGGTAACCCTTTCGGTATGGGCACGTTTCGCGCAATTTGTCTTTGTACTTCTTTTTTGTCTTTTAACAGCAACAATCATTGGAACATTCCAATGATTGTTGCTGTTATATTGTACCTGTGTCGAATAAATATATTTCTATTCTATTCTATTAAACACTCGTGTTTTATTATTTACTTCTGCCAGTGTCTTTGCCCTCGTGAAAAAGTGTTTTATCATCCAAAGGGACCGGGTACCGGGATAAAAAGTAGCCTATGTGCTAATCAAGACTATTTCTGTGTCAAATTTCATCCAGATCCGTTCAGCCGTTCTGGCGTGATTGAGTAACAAACATACGTCCACACATCCATCCAATCTTTCACATTTTTAATATAATAGTAAGAGTAAGATTTCGATCTTAATAAAAAAACAAACATGAATTAACTGCATTTAATTACAATTCCAAAACATGGCACAACTTTCCAACTCTCTTTAGAGCTAGATTTTTGCTCCAATCTGTCATTCCGAATGGTCTTACAACTATTACAAATAAATATATAGAGTACATGTTGACTGTTGCACTATCCGGGAATAGGCCTGGGTGGAGTGGCCTGGGTGGTTTGACCTGGGTGGTGTGGCCTGGATGGAATGGCCAGGACATTGGCCTTAATTTGGTTTTCACCAGCCATGGGCGTAGGCTGGAGCGTGAACGAAGGGCGCGTGCGCTGCGACGATGGGAGCGTGGGCTGCTACTAGCGCGGGAGAGGCGAACTGGAAGTATATCACATGAGTTAGTACGAATGATAGAAAAAGTTTAGATGGTCATTCGGGCGAGATCGAAAAAATATTGTTAATAAAGCAGAAATGTTAAGAAAAAAGTTGTATTTAGAAATTTTAATAATACGAGTCCAATGCTATGATATGGATTTAGAGATAAATGTGAACATAACCCGTCCGATACAACTAAGTCAAGATTTTTTTATCAGTGCCGTTCCAACACTTGCAACAAAGGTTTTTCGTTCAAGACAAAACTTGAAAAAATCCATTCAGTTTAAAAGACATCAACGCGTACAAAAATTGTCTTAATTAATCCAGTGTCATCATTGTGTGTTTTTATATGATATGATGCCTGTATATGTACTTGAAAAGATTCTAGAAATAAAAACATCACTCATCGAAATTAAGGTTTGTGTTCCTGCGTGAGCAAAATCCTAGTAGGGCACTTCACAATCCAGTTGTTTAGGTTTTGGGTTGGGATTCTCTATTTTAATATACATTATAAATTAGGTTATTAAATATTGTAATCATATTACGGATTTGGAGTTATTATAGTATTAATAAGTTTTAACAAAGAACTACTAATTAAAAACACATACCTTAACAGTGTTAGCGTAAGAAGTAGCTACAGGTAAGGCGGTCTTAACTACGGTGGGGGCGCTGTAAATGGGGGCGCTGACGAGACCGTGTCCCCAGCCGGCAGCGATGGGGGCCGCCGCGATGGGCGCTGCGTATCCGCCGTAGAAGCCCGGGGCGGCGGCGGCGATGGCCAGGAGAGCGGAGAAGACGACCTGGAAATAGTGTTAGGAACATATTAGTATCTAGTAAGTTTAAGTATAGGGCAGGAAAACACTTTTTTAATCTTTTTGACGTTTAGTACACACACGCTTCTAGAAGCCAGCGGCTTCGCTCGCGTGAAAAGTGTTTTCTTATCCCAAGGGAACATTATACCGAGATGAAAAGTAGCATAAGTGCATTTCATCCAGATCAGTTCAGCCGAGTAGCAAACATACATCCACACTTCCACATACACACATCCATCCAAAATTTCACTTTTATAATATTAGTACGATATCCGGCGTGTGTGGAATGTGTGACCGTAAACGTAGCAAAAGCAGTATGTAAGGATCGTAGCAGGTGGCAGTGGTAGTTTCTGCTTACCAACATGGGAAAAAGGCGTGAGCATTCGTTGTTAAACTAAAAACTAGAGGATAATTTTATTGAACAAGATATTTTGGGCTAGATACTACAATACACAAATCTTCAAACAAAAAAAAAATCAAACCATCAAATTTTTTTTTTTTTACTATGTCACTACAAACAATACAGCCCATAATTCATTTATTTAAATACCAGATAGGTTTACTATTTAATAAAGTACACGATAGAAAGAGTAAATCTTGAGATTCCGGAGTACGAAATGAACAATTTGTTGCTTAATATTAAAATGTAATTTTTAGTAAGAGCAGTGGTGGCCCAGTGGTGCGGCCGCGACTTACAAGTTGTAGGTCGTGAGTTCGAACTCAGGCAGGCGCTTTAATTTGTGTAAATTATTTCATCACCACTGCTCTCAAAACGGTGAAGGAATACATCGTTAGGAAACAGGCATTTCGTAGAACCAAAAATTCAAAGACATGTGACTTCCACCAACCCACACTGGGCTCGCATTGTGGATTACGGCCCATTCCCTGTCACACAGAGTAGGCCTGAGTCCCAGCAGTGGGAACATTAAAAGGCTGATAATGATGTTTTTTTTTTTAATTTTTGCATCGTTTTATTTTTGAATATGTTTCATATTATTTAACTTCTTCATTTAAAAGGCTTCATTTAAAACTTAATATTTCTCAACCCCTTACGTCACTCGGGGGAAGGTTTCGCGTCTATTATTTTCTTATTCAATTGCCATATTACGCTTTATTAAAACCAAAATTGAATAGAGTATTGTAAGTACCCACAATAGATTACGTTACCTCCTTCACAATTAAACAATTGACAATAGAACAAAAATACACTATAAACCGCTATAATATTGGGACAGATAGTCGAATTTCCTTTCAGGCTTTCAGAAGTTGTTAAAGGGTAACGAAGCCCTTATGAAAGGTACAAAAGATCACGTGGTCAGGCGTAATGTTCGTCTTTTGTTGGATCTATTGTGGTGATCACTCACGCGCCTCGCATATGCTCGGTGGAAACAATAATTCGATTATATTACTCTTATACAACCTATTTTCCATTGTTAACTTTCTTCCAACCTGTTTTGAAAATAGAATTATTATGTTTATGTTTGATTTTCAAAAAGGAATCACGATGTCTCTATGAGGTTGTCAGATACTATGGTGAAATAGGTACGGAAACAATAATAATGTTTACGCAATAAAAGTTTTAACTGTAACGATATTTCGCATTAAAATAATATAATTAATAGTCATTGTTGTTAGAATTTGAAGGCCTAATATAACTGGTTATAATCTATACTAATATTATAAAGCTGAAGAGTTTGTTTGTTTGTTTGTTTGTTTGAACGCGCTAATCTCAGAAACTACTGGTTGGAATTGAAAAATTCTTTTTGTGTTGGATAGTCCATTTATTGAGGAAGGTTATAGGCTATATAACATCACGCTACGACCAACAGGAGCAGAGCATAAATGAAAAATGTTGCAAAAACGGGCAAAATTATTCCTTTTTGAGAGCTTCCGTTGCGTGCGCTGCGTAAACGGTTTAATTACACAACAATCATGTATGTAGAGTAGGTAGGGTTGATGGGTAGGTAGGTAGCCAGTTGACGGGAGCGAAGCCGCGTGGGACAGCTAGTAAATAATAAATTATTAAAATACGTGAATACATACATTGTAGTCAGCTAAACACAAGGATTTTGTTACAAACGCTTCCGCTTACGATATCAAAACAATAACATTTAAATCTTGTTATTAGGTAGAAATTTTAATTCATGTTTGCTTGATTGTTATTTTAAATAACTTGCCTATTACGTAGGTACAACTAAAAAGTGAAAAATAAAAAAACTTTTTTGCAAAAAAATACTACCGACTTCCATACTCTTTGTAGTTTTGTATTTGGAAGTCGGTAGTAATTTTTTGCAAAAAAGTTTTTTTTATTTTTCACTTTTTAGTTGTACCTACCTAATAGGCAATGTAGTAAGGTAACTTAAACGCCAAAATAGATTTCTTGAAACTTGAACATAACCGGTGTAATGAGAGATCTGCGTACCCCTTAAGAGCGTATTGGCGTGATGTTATGTTATGAAATGGTATAAACAATAAACAAACATGCGATTGCAGCAAACTCGAGAGATTTGCCGTTATTTATTGAAGAGTTCTGTTGTATATCTCCGAAGTTCGTCATCAGATCTTCACCAAATTAAAATGGGACCAATTTCGAAACATACTTATTAAAACAAAAAAAAAAAAATCAAATCGGTCCACAATTGACGGAGATCACCTATATCTCAAAACACAAAAAAAAAAAAATCAAACATAATGTCGAACATAGAACCTCCTCCTTTTTGGGAAGTCGGTTAAAAACTGAAGAGCTATGGAATCTACAATTCCTAATTTTAAACTTCATTTTGACAAAGAAATCTAAACAACTCATATGCCCGATCTAGTTCATGGTATTTTTGGTACGATCACTTTGTATATTGGCCTGTTTTTTCAAAATAATAAATTTAAAGTATCTAACCTGGTATTGAAGTAAGATTCAAATGACTAATAACAGTTAAGGTTTATGTACATAGAGCGTGAGTAGGAGGACATAATATTGATGGCTTATCTAGAACACGAGTCATTGCCAGACCGGTCGTTATATCCACGTTGCCATTGATGGTTAGTTCTTGACATCAATATTAGTTATTAGTTAGAACTTATTGAATTATCAAGTGTCTTAAATGGCAGTGGGCAAGACACATTGCTCACAGAACGCATGGCCCACGGGGCCGAAAAGTTCTGGAATGGTGACCGCGAACTGGAAGACAATGCGTTGGAAGGCCACCCACTAGGTGGATCGATGTAAGAGGCCTATATCCAGCAGTGGACGTCTTTTGGCTGAAATGATGATGATGAATGATTAACTTATTGCCGCGACTACGCTCCTGTGGCCTAGCTGTTGGATATTTCCACAGGGACCGTGCATTTTACTGGGATTAAAAGTATCATAAGATATGCAGCTGTATGAGACCGCTATCCATAGACATGGCAAAATTGAAAAAACAATGTATTGGAATTGAGGTGTACGATGAAGTATATTTTATATATTTTATTTATTATAGCTTTATATTTCTGAAATATCGGATCAGTAATCCAAAGTCAAATAATATCAAACCACGTTGGTTGCGGGGACGAGATCAAGCGACGCATGGCTATGGCTAGGTCTGCCATGGATAGGCTGAGGAATATATGGAGGAATCACAATATCACCAAAGCTACGAAAACCCGGCTCATACGGGCACTTGTGTTCCCCATATTTCTTTACGCGGCCGAAATCTGGACACTGAGAGGCGCTGAGAGGAAGAGAATAGACGAATAGAAATGTGGTGCTGGAGAAAAATGCTTGGAGTGTCGTGGACGGAGTTTCGCACTAACATATCCATCCTTCAGGAGCTTGGTATCAGGCAGCGTCTATCGGCTATAGTCCAGGCTAGAATACTCCAGTTCTTTGGACACGTGTCCCGACGATGTGACTCTATCAAGCAGCTTGTAGTTCAGGGTAGAGTGGAGGAGAGCGCGCGGCAGGTCGCCCATGCGATGGACCGACCAGATTAAGTCTGCAGTGGGTAACCCATTGATGCGGATGGTGTCGCATCGTTAGGCAAATTATGACAACCCGATGTCTCACTGCAACATGATGACCACGACCGCTCTGCCAAGAGTGTACCGACGAAGAAGAAATCCAAAGAAGGTTATCTTTTTTACAAACAACCTGAATCTCTTCAAAGTTAGAGTGAACAGACTTCTTCTGGGTAAGCTCACTCCATCGTCGACTCTGTCTCTGTCACCTCTGATCTAGACTAGAGTCAAGAGCAAACCTAAAAATAAATAAAAAAACATAATCTAACAAACCATTTCAATTCTTTATAATAATAAGTTTAGGTAAATTAGAACCTATATTGCTTACGGCAGGAAATAATTTCATGTAATTGTTAAACCGTGGTACAAATAATTTGGGAAGTCTTTATGATTTCAAGGATAGGTTATAGAATTTGCAATTGTATTCATTGTTTCGTGCGTTTTGAATGTGGAATTTGGCAACTTAAATTAATTTGCAAACATACTTTTAATTTGCATATCAAGGTGTTTTACCCATAGTAATAAAGCTGAAAAGTAGGCTTATTTATAGCATAGGTATAGGCATAGGTATTTAGGTAAATTCTTTGTATTCTTTGTTTATGTCTCGTGATCGACCAATTATATTATTATACTAATTGGTGGTCGACGCGGTCTGTTTGATAAAAACTATAATTAAGCAGTTTACTAAAACTAGATTCATGCAATCATGCCTTTGTGAATATATAAATGTTCACGCAAATAGCACTCGCAAATAAAAAAATAAATAACCTTCAAGTTACAACAAAACTTAAATACTTCACTCTCTTGAATAATTATAGAGGTTATAGAAGAAAACAAGTGCAAACAAAATCGATTAATTTTATGAAAACAAAAAATTTGAATATAAAGCACAGCAAATCGATTAATTGCATTAGAAGACATCGGCGTGAACCACAGACCCATTATTATCGACCGTATTATAAAGATACCTTTTTTTTCGATTAGCTATCTAATTTAAAAGAAGTATCCTAATAAATCCGGTCCACATAATAATTAGAGGAGTAGCTTATCATATGAAACTAAATCATATTTATTTAACAACATATTCCGCCCACAATAAACGTTTTTTGAACTGGGCAACGAGTTAATAAAAAGTGAAATAAATGTCTTAAAGCTGTTCAATATACCTAGGTATTCGACTTCCATTATTTTTTTGCTGAACGATACTTAGTAATAATTTAATCCAGCCAAGTTTATGGTACAAATAAATTGTCACGGTCGCAGTATAAAGAACATTGACATAATATTGTATTGGCTTGTTATTTGCACTGATTAACGAATGTAAAAAGCGTGTCTGCCAGTACCGGGTGGCAACGGGAGCGACCTCGCCGGGTCGTTGGCGCTGCAGAGAATGTCACTTGACAAAAAATGTAGGAAACTAAAAATATAGGTAGCTAGTGATTCATGGACACTTGTCGCCTTTTAGAGGACAATTGGAGTACGTAGGTACACCCTTGTGACAGGATAATTACCTCGTTTATGCAAGTTTCAGCAAAAAAACCAAAGGGTAAAAACGGGACTAAGACTCCACTGTCCGTCTCTGTCTGTCACCAGGCTGTATCTCATGAACCGTGATAGCTAGACAGTTGACATTTTCACAGATGATGTATTTCTGTTGCCGCTATACCTAACAACAAATACTACGCCATTGGCCGGTATTTCTTTTTCTTATTAAAAAAAGAGAAGAAGGCAAATAGAGAGGGCAGTGGAGAAACATGGTTGCCTTCCAGTAAATGTGAGAAGAACTGCTGGAAAATGACGGCTCATAAGATTTATTTTGAGGTACGAGTACCTTCCTATCTCTGAGTGATTTGTCTTTTTAAAAGTAAAAAACAAACGATTTTTTTTTTTTGAATTTTCAAAATTCGTATTAGGAATATTGTTATTTATGATGTTATTAATAAAGTCCTGCAAGGTTGTTAGTGTTTTACCAATAACCCTTTACATGTAAATTAAACCGCTGTGAGTGTTGCTAACAAAGGTTTAGAACCATGTTCCTGTCCAACTTACGGTTAAAGAATCTTTATTTCTCAAAATAATTATAATGGCATTCACTTACATGAGAAATTTAATATCGAAACAATTTAAGTTATGTTGAGGGTACTTACAGGACAACAAAAGTAACATAGCATATGTAATAGTTAAAAAAAAAAAAAAAAGTATTTTGGGGTATCTCTACGCCATGCCTAACTAGACTTGGTTATATGATTCTGTAGATTGAAGAAACGTAAAATACAAAGGACTCTGTAACTTTAAACTAATTAGGCCAAGTGCAGGTACTAATTATCTTTTCTGTCGTATTAGAATTTAAAACACTAAATCAGTAGACAACTCATCTATGTTTATTTAAACGGAATGATGTGTGTTTGTGTATGTGATAGAAATAAAAGCGAAATCTTACCAGTTTATACATTTTGAAGGGATGGGGTGTTCCGTAAGTGAAGAAGAAGGATGTTGGAGCGAATGTGACTAAGGGCCGTTAACTGTCCCTTATATACCTCATAGACACATGGCCGGCCAAATCCGTCTAACCCTACCCATAGCCTGGGCCTAGGTCATTCGTTACCTACAACATAGAATAGCTACAGACAGCAAAAAAGGGCTAGACCCAAATCACATATTAAATTAAATAAAAATAGATGTATAGGTTCTCGAATCAATTGACGACATATTAAACACCTGCATTGTTCAAATTCTAGCACCTAAATATTTTAGTATAATAGCCCAGAATTCACATTTCGTAACAGCCCTTTCAATTCAACATAGTGGGCAGTTATGTTTCCATTCTGGTTTGATTATTCGCAGCGAAATGTCATTAGCAATATTGTACAAGTATTACATCATTATTGTTGAATATTACGTAATTATATAAATCAATATACACATACAGAAAACAAAGAATTGGTAACTAGATATGAAACGCTAACTGAAGCTTTCAAAATGAAAAAGAATATACCTATTTTTTCTGTGATAATAGGCACAAATAATCTAGTTTCAAATAAATGTATCCAAGTATTAGTTTTCAAATTGTGTAATAGTAACAAATTGCAATTAAGTGTCGTTCTCCGTTTATTGGCGGTCAGTTGAAATGATATTGTACGTTTAATAGAATTCGAAAGACCAATAATGATTTACAATCAGATTTTATGGTTTAAGTGGTGCAAAATATAATTACTCATGTGTGTTTTAAAGCTGTAACACCGGTTTTTATCGATAAATTAAAATTGAGTTATAGCCGAACTGAATGATTTGGGATTTAAAAAATAACGACCAACAACTTTTATACGCAAAATACACATAAAAGTGTAGATAAGAACTAAGAAAAAAATAAAATACCTCGTTCTTCTTCTTCTTTTTCGAGTGTGTGTCTTTTCCATTATTATCAACAGCATATAAAAGAAATCATCGTTTGAAAATTAGATGTAAAATCGCCAACACTTAGGCCCAGTTGCATGAAAAACTTAACTCGGAGTTAGTTGCTAAGACGAGGTTAAATCTTACTAATATTATAAATGCGAAAGTTTGGAAGGATGGATGTATGTATGTTTGTTACTCAATCACACCAAAACGGCTGAACGGATCTGGATGAAATTTAGCACAGAGGTAGATTATAGTCTCGAATAGCACATAGGTTACTTTTTATCCCGGTAGTATGTTCCTGTGGGATGATAAAACACTTTTCATGCGGGCAAAGCCGCTGGTGAAAACTAGTTGGCAATATTTTATGACAAACTGTCAATTTAACCTCGTGTTAGCAACTAACTCTAAGTTAAGTTTTTCATGCAAGTGGGCCTTAGTGAGTTGGCGTGGTTTTACATTCCTGGCCTTTGCCCTGTAGTTAGAAAATTAGAAGCAGATCATAATAAATCTTAGTACACAACTCAACTTCATACCTTTTAGTTAAGACTGCAATAACAATTCAAGACATACCTATCTACCTAGCTAATATTCATCTAGTGTCTGTATTCATAGACCAGTAAGCTGCATTTCACAATAGGTTCGCCGGAATCGATTCCAGATAATGATTCAAAGGCACTATCTATAGACTAGTCGTTCTACTAGTGGCCATTGTAAGACCGGATGTAAAAGGAATCGTAAGGCTTCTTAGACAAAGCTTGAATTCCAGGAACCTTCAAAGGTTATAAATAGATATTTGAAACGTGGAACTGTACCAGATATAGAATACCCACCTGTTTTGAAAAGGACTTATTGAAGTCAACGAAGGCTTTATTGCCTCATTTCTCGGGCATTAAAAATACTACAAAATACAAATAACAAAGCCACAGATAATATTATACTAGAATACGGATGGCTCATCCCATACAAAGAAACCGTGCCGACGTAACTAGCGTTTTTCATCTGATTAAGATGATTATTTTTATAAGTACATCGATCGCGTTCGGTTCCGTTCTACGGCTATAGATAGTGTTAGCAGCAACTTGCAAGTAAAAGGGTTTTCTCGGTTCTATTACTAGTGACTATTTTTCTTTGAAGACAGTGACGATTTCATTTATATTATTTTTTTGCACAGTTTTACAGTTTCATTGTAACAAAATATGTTACAATACAATTTTAAAAGCTCGCGTGGCATGCCTCAGAAATTTTAAACCACGCCATCTATTGGAATCAATTTTAAATGACCCGTTCAAATAATCTTTGAAATGTGAAATAAGAGCCCAATAATCCATAATTTTGTACTTAGGAGAGTTGACTAAAAAAGAACATTGACTAAATAAATGTTAATTTTACTCACAATTCAATAACAAATTGATGCATATCGCGCCATCTAGTGACATTTATTTGAACCAAATTGTCTTTGTTAGCGCTGGGACCACGTGACAAAGTGCAAGTCTGATCCTGCATGGAATATTGCTACCACCTTTGGGATGGCTCAGTTATATTGTTAGATATCTGCCTATATAAAGGAAAACCCCTTGATCATATAAAACTGGCAACAGATAACTTGTCTTGAAAGGCAATTGAAATGCGAACATAAAATAAGTGAAGATATTTTTTGCTAAGCTTTGATGGTCTTTCGATAGAAGCCGCCGAAGAGCAGGCACATTTTTGCTCAATATATCAGATAAAATTAATTTCTGCGATTTACTTGTATAAAGCACAAGTTCGGTCATGCATGGAGTACTGCTCTCACCTCTGGGATGGATCTGCCAAATACCAGCTTGATGCACTTGAGTCGATTGACAGACGGGCCAAAAGGCTTATTGGCAACGTTGCACTGGTCGCATCAAAGCTCCAGAGCCTCGAACATCGACGCCGAGTCGCCAGTCTGTCGGTCTTTTATCGGTTACATTTCGGGGAGTGTGCGACGGAACTGCACAATTTGATTCCGCCTAGCCCTTTCCATCATCGGACTACAAGGCGTACGGCCATGCGCCATCGGTACATGGTAGACATCCCTCCCATACGCACAAAGCGTTTTGCTAATACTTTCATTGTGCGCACAGCTAAGGAGTGGAATTCCCTTCCGGAGTCTTTGTTCCCTGACAGCTACAACCTAGGGGTCTTTAAGTCAAGAGTGAATAGGTTTCTTCTAGGCAAGCGTGCTTCACAGTAGACCACATCATCGCTTAACATCAGGCGAGATGGTGGTCAAACGCTAGCCTATAGTTTAAAAAAAAAAAAAAAAAAATATTAGCCGCTGGCTACGTCTCCTACAATATATACTTGCTGCACTTAACTCGGTGGAACGCAGAGCTAAGAGGCTCATTGGTGACGTTAAACTGGTGGATACTAAGCTTCACAGCTTGGCTCATCGCCGCATGGTTGTGAATGCTTTTCGGTCTTCTACAGACTGTACTTCGGTGAGTGTGCTCAAGAACTCCACGACCTCATCCTACCGGCCTCCTTCTACCATCGGATATCTAGACGCACTGCAAGTTACAATCCTTACCTAGTTGCCATTCCACCAATCTGCAACAAGAGCTTCCAAAGATCCTTCATAATCACATCACATCACATTATCAGCCTTTTTAA
This sequence comes from Orthosia cruda, assembly GCA_964057195.1. Classification (NCBI taxonomy): domain Eukaryota; kingdom Metazoa; phylum Arthropoda; class Insecta; order Lepidoptera; family Noctuidae; genus Orthosia; species Orthosia cruda. The sequence goes on along the minus strand of OZ059827.1, from coordinate 39,502,974 downwards.
TGTTCCCACTACTGGGACGCAGGTCCCCTCTCATAGAGGGAGTGGGCTATAATCCACCACGCTGGCCCAGTGCGGATTGGTAGATGTCACATGTCTTTGAATCACTAGTTCTAGGACATGCCGGTTTCCTCACGATGTTTTCCTTCACCGCCTTGAGAGCAGTCGTGATGAAATAAATTACACAAAGTAAAGCGCCTGCTCGGGTTCGAACCCACGACCTACAACTCGTATGTCGGGACCGTAACCACTGGGCCACCACAGCTCACCTTCCTTCCTTCATAATGCGCACAGCAAAATAGTGGAACTCACTACCTGCGTCTGTGTTTCCGAACGCATTCAAAAATAAAGTTGGAATGAACAGGCAAAACTTCTGGGTAAACTCAATCCATCGTCGACTTTGTCTCTGCCACGTCTAACCTAGACCCTCTGGTCTAGATTAGACGAAGGCAGAGACAAAGTCGACGACTCAAAAGCAAACACATCACGAAAAAAAAAAACATTCTTATTTCTTGGAAAACAAGTACAGTTTGCAGGACTTATTTCATAGTGTGTAGAATAAATAATGAGTATTTTGTTCTAATTCTAATAAAAAATATAGTTCTAAATGAAACCTATGAATCCAACGGTACTTTGAACACTTGGTATTATTTTTAATTCTAAACACTCGTTATGTTCATACACTAATAACGATACAACCAATCTTGATACTTGTTCAAAATATAAAACATAGTTTTACAACTTTTGTTATTTAGATCTGAGTATTTTGCCGAAGATGGCAGTCGGATTCAAATTGGTGAGTTTTTCAGTCTCAAATTCTCTGTAAAGATCATACTTATAATTTTAAGCTAATCAACTCCAACCTTATCATTAATTAATAAATAAGTAGTATATTCATATGTATAACTTAAACCTCGAAGAATATATGGCAAGAAGCTACTTGCTTCTGCCAGAGACTTCGCTCGGGTGACAGTCTTAAAAATGAGAAAAGGTAACTGCTTATCGTCAGACTTCTCTTCGTAAAAGGCTTATTTTTGCACACATAGTAGTAGCTACTTCTTGAAGCTTCCTAAAAAGGATATCTATGGAGATATTTATTGCAACCCGTTAACCAGCGTGCCGACATGTTCAAGAGCGTTTTTCACCAACGGAAATCCTGAAACTATTATTTCATGGCTGGATTAGACTAATTTCATGTGACAACCAAATGTATCAAAACGTAGCGAGCGGACTACAGTCTTGGTTGATATAGGTTGACTAAAATTTATTTGTTCATACATGAAAAATGACTGCTCGATGCTCGTACACAAGCTAAGGAGGGCAGGGTGGTTGCAATGACACTGTTATAGCTACTCAATCGGTCAGCTGACTCGGTATCTCTCATGTAATCACATTGACAACACTTAATTATCTGTAACAAGTTAAGATACTGTCAATTATCGCAGCTTATGTTAACTTTTAAATTAGTTTTCCATTACACGGTTTTATAAGTGGTAAAGTATAGGTTTGATGTTTAAGTTTAGAATGCATTTTAAACTAGTCTTAGGAAGAAATTAAGTCCTCTACTCCGCTTCAGTGCCATAAAACGGTTATTTTTAAAACATACTCCATAATAATGGCTGGGTTAAAAGATTTGAAAAAGAAAAATATTATTGATTAATTTACATTATTTGTGAAACATAGGATATGTAAATTAAAAAAATATTTTGCAAAAGGAAAAACTGTCCAAAAGAAGGGCCAATATTGATATTATGGCACCGAGCGGGCGCACGGCCAGTACCGCGTTAACATTGGGGAATATATACACCATAATAGGGTACTTTCTGTAGTGATAAATAAATTATGAAATGTGATAAAATTTAAAATGTATGTGAAAAACCACATTATTATTTCAATATATTAAAATTAAAAATCGACATTTTTATATGTATAACACGTGACCTAAAACAAGAGCCGCCATGGCGTGTCGTCATAGAGGCAAAACTGTTAGTTGTCATTTGTCAGTTCAGTCTAAACAGCTATCAACAATCAAAAATGATGTCCGTGTCTAGCGCGGGACCACCAACGCCAATGGCTTCCATATTTGGTAGATAATTACTACTCAATTGGTACTAATAATTAGTACTCGAACAACAAAATTGCGTGAGACTTGAAAAAAAATTTGAACCTTAATAGACAAGATGAAAATGATTATCCTATTTTATCAACTTACGTTATTAGCAACATATTGTTACTGCAGCAAATTAGGTTTTTAATACTTAGGCACGGCTTGCAGGAACGGTTAATTAGTAGAAAAAAAATAAGAAATACCTATCGCTCTTTAATGATATTCATATAACAACACAGAAGGTAGGTACTTACAATACAGAAAAAAATATTATTCGAGTACCTACCTACCCACGTCATTAACAAAGGTATCACAGGCAATGGGTTATTTATTACTTAGGTAAACAGTTTGTATAAAAATTATAGATATTAAAGTGTTGTTATTACTATTCTGACATCAATTTTATGTGCACGAGTGTACATCTCCTAAATTTACAGCTCAATACCATTGACAACTTAATTTGGTCGGGTTATACGCGGTGATTTAGTATGGAAAAGTAATAAAAGATAATTTCTCTTAAAATACAACACTTATTTATACTCAGTTCATTAATCACAATTTTGGATCACTATAACTTCTTTAGAAGTACAAATTTGGGAAGAAATCAAAGAGTTTTTAATATGACTCCACCAATGGCATCGTATATCTCGTAAACTACTAGAGAAGTAATTTAAAACTTTGGTTCATAATTTTATCTTGCAATTTATAAATTTTCTATGTAGATTTGAGGAAAGCAACAAGCTCATCGCGGCCGCGACTTACAAGTTGTACGTCGTGAGTTCGAACCACATGGGCTCTTTACTTTGTGTAAATTATATCATCACCACTGCTCTCAAATCGGTGAAGGAAAACATCGTGAGGAAACCGGCAAGTCCTAGAACCAAAAAGTCGAAGACATGTGACATCCACCAACCCGCACTGGGCCCGCGTGGTGGATTACGGCCCATTTCCTCTCACAGAGTGGAGGCCTGTGTCCCAGCAGTGGGAACATTAAAAAAGCTGATGATGATAGTGATTATCTAACAAAATAATATGGAAGCGATTGGCGTTGGTGGTCACGGACATCAAAAATGTTGAATGAGTGCCGGTCGTCACGACTGTTTTGTATACATACCAGTATTACGTCACCAAAACGGCAGACATCGTTTTTGCGGGTATGAAAAAGGTTTAAATTTTAATGTGTTTTTATGGTAAGAAAGCGTATTTATTTTGACGAAATATTTTATTTTTGTGGATTTTTTTTAGGAAATAAACATTTTCAAGTACTGTCTCAAACTTAGTAGAATACCCTATTGTTTGCTTAAGGGTTTTAAGTTCTGGAAGTACCTACAGATCCGATTACTTAAAAGAAAGCTACACTATTGCTCAGTGTCATCGATACCTATAGGTTTTTCTTCTGGGTGCACGGTTTGATAGGATGTAGTTATAAAGCTAGGAAGAAACTTACGAATTATTTTATTAAAATAAAATGTGGATGTGCAAGGAAGTGTGTTAGGCCCGGTCCTGTACCTACTATACACTTGTGATATTCCTGAATTAGAGTAAAACATGATTGGAACCTTTGCTGATGATACAGCCATAATGGCTGTAGGAAACAGTCACGTAGAAGCAGTAGAAAAGGTTCAAATGGCTGTTAATCAAGTTTATGACTGGACCAAAAAATGGAGGATTAAACTAAATGAATCCAAATCTGTTCACATAGATTTTACCAACAAAAAACACCAGTATTCTCCAGTTTATATTAATAATAAACAAGTCCCATACGAGAATACAGCCAAATATCTCGGTATGACCCTTGACGCAAAGTTACGCTGGAAAGCCCACGTCAAGAAGAAAAAAGAAGAACTCGACTTCCGATATAAAAGAATGTATTGGCTGCTTGGAAGAAACTCCATGCTGTCAGTGCAAAACAAATTATTGCTATACAAACAAGTCCTGATGCCAGTTTGGACTTATGGTATTCAGCTATGGGGCTGCACCAAACAGAGCAATATATTAATTATACAACGATTCCAGAACAAAGTGCTAAGAGCAATTGTAAATGCACCTTGGTACATACGAAATGATGACCTCCATCGGGACCTAAAAGTTGAGTTCATCGATAAAGTGATTCAGAAATTTGCAGAAGCTCACGAAAAGAGACTTCATCAGCATGTGAACGTCGAGGCAATCCAGCTTCTCGACCACACAAACATAGTGAGAAGACTAAAAAGAACAAAACCGTTCGAGTTAGTGTTTAGTGTTAGTGAATAGTGTAACGTACGAAAGTGCTACCAAATAAACACAAGAACGAAGTGTATTCGCCTTAATACAGACAATAAGAAAAGTGCTATTGGACACATTCTTAGTAAAGACAATGTAATAGTTTAGGTTATAATTAAATTACTTATTAGTCTATTTATAAGGCTAGATTGTAATAAGATTAGGGTCGATCCTATTGGTGAAACCTAGAAAATAAAATAAAAAATAAGTGAAGAATTATGCCAGACCGTGGCGGGCACGAGCCAAGCCCCTTGCGAGTCACGGATTCAAAACTTCACGAGCATTTCAAATGATGCTGTTGATGCTATACCGTGTGGCGTCCGAGGCATCCGAGCATGTCCGGGACGCGGAACTAATAAAATATAATAGGAAGTAGAATCAGGCCTAGTTAATTAATAATAGTTTTAAACATTAATTTATGATAATTTAATTTACCTCTTATACGTTTGTGTGTGTAAACAAACTAGGAAACGATGTTAAAATTAATGATATTAAAAAACAGTGAAACATTGCTATTTTGTGTAGGTACTCTTTGTGTTCTAGGGAAAGTGACATACCAATAGGTAGCGATAGCGTTTGTCGTAGTTTAAAATGTGACCATAAATGTGGTGGTTCCTCACTTGGAATATTCGCCTGTAATGTAACGTTACAGAGTCGAGCATTACATCAGTGAGGGAGGAGAACCGAACATTACATTGCGCAACCTGCAATTTTACAGATTCGAGCATTACATTGGTGAGGGCAGAGAACCGAGCAATACAGTGCGCAACTTGATGATACAATGTGTAATATTTTGATACAACTTGTAACATCAACGAACGCTTTGTCTGACATTGTGGAATCAATTAAATGCTCAAAATCAAATCTAATATAGTCGTAACATTACAGGTGAATGTTCGTCAGTCAGGGAGGCAGTATAGTAATGTAATGCTCAAAATCGAATCAGAGATGTTACATTACAGGCGAATGCTCGTCAGTTTGGGAGGCAGTATTGTAATGTAATGCTCAAAATCGAATCTGGAATGTTACATTACAGGCGAATGCGCGTTACGTCAGGGAGGAAGTACTGTAACGTAATGCTCAAAATCGAATCTAAAATGTTACATTACAGGCGAACGCTCCAGGTGAGGGCAATAGGGATTAATAATTTCGTTGAATTTAGGGCTGTTTTTAAAAAGCCTATTACATTACTTGTCTGAAGAATATTTATGACAGTTTTTGTATAATCAATATCAAATCACATATTTATTCATCAAATGAATGTTTGTCAATGAATAAATTGGCCCTTAGTTAAATACCGAAACAAATGTATACTATGCAATGATATTCAAATAAACAGATACGTTATATACTCACAAAACAATTGAAAAAAGTGTTCCGCGCAGCAGCGGCAGCACACATACACACTTTTCATTCATCTGATATTTCACTACAAGTCGAAAGGGATGGCTTGATAAAACCAACAAGAAAAAAAGAGACAGCTAGTGTTTGTCACTTGCGTGTGAATGTAAACTAACATTATTCTGACCACCAATGTTGTTATCTTTTTCTAACCTCCAAATATCAGAATATTAGGAAAAAAATTAAATAAATTAGTAAATTGAGGCGTATTGCGTACTTACATATGGTATGAGATCCCTTCTGTTTTATGTACTTTGGTATCATAATTGGTACAATTTCTAAATACACGCGATGGCATTTTTTTATTTTGTCTTTGTTTCAACAAAGCCTATCGTTTTTCGCCATGCGTGACATAAACTTAAGACTAAAGGTCACAATTGTGACCTATTCGAGTCTTCACAATGCGTGCGCTCATAACATATCTGTTTATTTGAATATCATTGATACTATGCCTATTTTATGACGCATTTAGGCCTGTTGCAATTTGAATATGAGTAATTGACAAGTCAACAGAATTTAAACGCTGGCCGGAAAGGCAAGATTTAATAAAGAGCTGTCTAAACTTAGAACAGGCATAACCGGTTGGAGTGCCAAGCGGAACCATATAAATGATATGAAAGGCAATACTGCATTTTAGTTAGATGTCTATCTAAACTGTTTAATATTGTAAATAGGTAAAATTAAATTATCTTTGTCTGTTTGTTAACCATGTAACCAATTTTGTTTTTCTTTATATTTTTTGCTGTTATGCGTTTATCTATGTGGACGTTGACAATGTAGTTGTTGGTGATTTATGCTCAGACGAGAATAAATAAATTATAATGAATATTTGATGATTTTGGTAGATAGATTGGGCCTTGAAAAAAGATATTATAGGATTTTTATCTCGGCGGTAAGTTCCCATGGGATATTTTCCGAATACAAGAAGCCGCTGGCAGAAGCGAGTATGTTTATGAAAGTCTTCTAGAAGCACAAATCCGATTAAAAAAAATCCTTCCCTGTAGTGAAAAATCTGTTGAACTCGATAAAAGTGAAGCGGCTTTAAAAAAAAAAAGCTATTTTGACGTGAGAATTTTCGATTGAAAATTAGGGTTCTTTTTCGATATTAAGTCAAAATAAGGTGAACAAATAAATATTTTAAATAAAAAATATTACAGTGAGTGTTTTATTAATTACATTATTTGAATTGTTTACATAAATTTTGAGGTTGTGTGAAAGAAGTGTAAATACAAAAGCTGTAGATCTTTTTATAATCTACAACTTTGCCATTTAACTTTATTCCATTGGACTTGTAGTTTTGCCGGAAATCGAGATAAACCGTTGTTACCCTAAAAAACTAACCCCGTTCCACTTCCCGACCTCAGATCGCCAGTAAATTATTTTTCCTTTCATTTTTGTTATATTCTCTTCCTATTCCAATAGGTTTTATCCTACTATTCTTTATTTCACTTTTTACCATTTACAAAGGCTTCATATTTTTCATAGGTTCCATAGAGTTATTATCTGAAAAAGTGCAAGGTTCCTGTGGGAAATCCTACTTAGCTAGACTGGTTTATAATACACTCAGCATCAAAAAAATCGTACTACCATTAAAGACAGTCCTGCTAAAAACGCATGCACGCATTAAACCCAGTAAATATTGGTACCTTCTGAATGTGTGTTACCTATAAATTAACAACAGTTACATTTTATAAATGTCATAATTCTTCAGAGCACGAGCCGTTAAATAACTCTTGTTTTAATACACATGGTGCCACTTAATTGGACTATCCTAGAAGGGTATATAATCGATGAACAAGGCGAAAAGAGAATCATTGCAATCCAGACTTTGAAGTGAACACAATTTAACAACTCCAGCAAGAAAAACATCTTGCACCCAGTTAACTCGTTTTATTTCATGCCTTGGTTAATAAAACCAAAAACCTTTAACTTTTTCTGAAAGCTGATTAAATTATCTATCAAATGGTGTACCATAGTCATACTAAACACATCAACACGGTCAAGGGATATTTTTTAAAAAGCGAATTTCTATCAATGTGTTAATTATTTATATGACATGTATATATTTAAAAGATACGTTATTTAATATTCTACCATTTTTTAATAATGGTTAAGGTACTTCGATTAAAATTTCAGGATTTTATGGAAAAAAAATGAAGCATAGACGGAAACCGTATATGAATTAACTTTTAATTTATGAGTAAAAACTGAAAAAAATAGAAAAATCATTTAATTTGTGTTTATAAACTTGAAGTTAGTAGTCTGAGAAAGCGCCCATGATGTTCATAACACATCGGCAACGATTCGGCATGCTCAGAACAAGGTTGTCAATGTCTTGCTGCGGAATATTGTCCCATGTCCTTCTGAGGTGTGCAAAAAGTTGATTTTCTGTAGCCAGATTTTCAGGAACTTCCTTCAGAGCTCTTCTTTGCAGCATATCCCACGCATGCTCAATGGGATTTAGATATGGTGATTGAGCAGGCCATTCTAAGGCCCTAACATAGTGAGTATGTAACCAAGCTGCTACCGTGCTCGCCGTGTGTGCCCGGGCATTGTCGTGCATGAGCAGGAAATCTTGCCCCATTTGTGTTCTGTGGGGCAAGATTACGGGCCCCAGCACCTGTTGGACGTATCGTTCTGCCATCATATTGCCCCGCACCCAAACGAGATCGGTCCGTCCTCCAAGACGAATTCCTGCCCAAACCATAATTGTTCCTCCTTGGTATGGGTGAACTTCCTGAGGGTTCTGAAGACGGCTCCATCGTCCAGGAACTCGCCAAACACGCGTCCTTCGTGAATCTGGATGGAAGCCGAACCTGGATTCATCCGTGAACAGCACATTGGACCATTGCTCACGGCCCCAGTCCACGTGGTTCCGAACCCATTCTAATCGTCGTCCACGATTGCCTCTCCGTAAAGGTGGGACCCGGAGTGGTCTACGAGAGCGTAGATTGCTTTCATGCAGTCGCCTTCTTACAGTTTGGTCACTCACAAGCACTTGGTGTTCCACTCGCAGCCTTTGGACCAATTGAGTCGCCGTTGCATTTGGTTGAGCTCGCGCAGTAATTTGCAAAAATCGGTCTTGTCTGGGGGTAGTGATACGACTTGGCCCCCGGTGCCTCTCCGCTACTTCACCTGTGGCACGATAGCGTGTCCACAATCTTGAAATTAAATTTTGGTGGGTCCCTATGGCCTCAGCAACATTACGCTGAACAGACCCAGCTTCCAGCATTCCCACAGCTCGTAACATCTCCGCCCTCGTCAAATGTTGGCGTTGCATGGCTACAATACCTCAATTTTAACTTTATCTTTCGTTTAAAAATGAAAAAAAAATATAACTAAACGTAATTCGTATTGTTTTCTAAATTTCGCACAAATGAAATTTCCCTCTCCTACACATCAAGACATTTTTATGCCACTGAAACAAAAGAATTTTCAAAAATTTGAATTTGGAATTAGTCTGAGATAAATTACAAACAAATCGGTGTATAAAAGATTCCAATGCGGCCAGTACTTTTCGAGTTATTTAATTGAGTATGAAATATCCCTCGACCGTGTTGATGTGTGTATTATCATGCATTAATATGGATTAAACTATTTTTAAGGCAATTTGGAGAAAATGGTGCGATTTCTATGACGCTGAGTGTACTTCGTTCGGATATCAAAATTATATTTTTATGTAATTGGTATTGCGATTTCAAACTTTTGTCGTCACTGGTTGGTATTATTGCAATGAACTGGCCAATCAACAATAAAAACCGGGCAGGAGCCATGAAAGATTTTTTAAAATTATTTTCTTTACCAAAATATGGCTTTGGTTTGCCTATTTTCATAAACCTTTGGCCAGTATTTAATAACAAGCCTTTTTAATCTAAGGGTTTGTAAAATTTGGCTAAATAAAGCTTTAAAAAGGAAGTGACTCTTAAAAAGGTTTGAAATGACTTTTCGCAACTAAATTTGATCATTTGAGGTAAAAGAAATTACAGGGAAATGGTCATAGGACTTCCCAAAATTGTTGTTTTATGAACACAATTATGAGTATTATTGATGCTTTCTTAGAAATGTCTTTTGACTGTTAAGATCGGGTTTAGATGTTGGATGTGTTAAATGCGGACTCCTTGGACCCTTAGCTCCATGGAGAAGGTAATTGTCTGTTACCATAGGGACTTTAAAAAATAACTGTGTTGTCAAAGAAAATGTGTCCGATGTAATATGTTGAAATAGTTAATTCATAAACTTCGTTGTACCTAACTACCTTTTAAACTGTTTACTTTGCTTCCACAACTGCGTTCCTCCTACCCGCTACTAAAAGCGTATATTATAAGAGGTTATCGACCCGCGATTAAACGGAAAAAGTGTCACGTCACGAAATGGATTACACAACTAAAATCGATATCGGCAAGTTAATTGGTAAAGAAAACTGGCAAACATGGAAATACAAAATTTCGATTATGCTGGATGGAACGGAGAATGCGATGGCAGCCGTCGAAGGCAAATTGAAAGAACCAATACCAGTTGATCAATCTGAAGGTGACGCCGCTGTCAGCACTTATAGTTCGGCTCTAGCCAAGTATAAGAAGGCCGAAACTGGCGCTCTTCTGATGCTAACCACTAACATGTCGGAAGACACACTGAAGAAAGTAATGAGATACAAGACTGCACGCGAAGTCTGGCAAGAATTGCACAGATTATTTGACGGGCTAACGGAAGATAGAGCATATAACATATGTCTAGAGTTCTTTGGACTGAAGCACGATAAAGTGGATGACATACCCACTCACATGGTCAAATTAAAGAACCTCTGGAATGAGTTGAAGGCGGAAGTCTCGAAGATTGACGCTACTGCTAAACTTCCCGAGATGTTTCTCATATGCAAGGTGTTAGATACGTTGGATGAAAGGTACCTCAACTTCAAGTCAAGCTGGCTCATGCTAAAGCAGACGGAGAAGACCATAGACAGTCTGACGACTCACCTCTGTGCATTCGAAAGAGATCTGGGCAGCCAAGAGATTCCCAAACAGGAAGCGCTAGTGGCAACACCCAATGAGCGACCTACCAAGCATGACAAAGACAAAGAGCAACTGATCTGCAACTACTGTTCTAGGAAAGGAAACAGAGTGCGCAATTGCAAGAAGTGGATTAGAGATGGGAGGCCACCAAAATCTACTCAAGGCAAATCAGGAACAGGCTCAAAGTCCAAGCAGGTGCAACACATCTCGCTAATGGTAAACGCATGCACTACAGGACAAGCTCAAGACCGAGAGAACTGGTTTGTCGATAACGGGGCAACAACCCACATCGCAGTAAGGAGCGACTTCTTCAGCGATTTTCAAGAATTTGATCTAGACCACACAGTAATAACAGCTGACGGAAGCACAATTCCTGCCGTAGGAAAAGGCGCTGCGGTGGTAGAAACAAATGTTAATAATATAAGGGAGAAGATAACACTTAACGATGTGTGGCTCGTACCAAATCTGACCAAAAATCTGTTCTCACCGTTGGCAGCGCAAGATAGGATGCAAAATAGCCTATTCACATCAACGACTAGACAGTGCAAGCTCGACATTGATGGCACTACTAGAATTGTTGGCAAGAGAGTACCCTTTGGCGGACTCTATAAACTAGAAATGAAGGCGGTTATGCCCACGAAGCAAAAATCAATAGTGGTCAATGCCATCAATGGTACGAACATGCTGCAGCTATATCATGAGCGCTTCGCACACCAAGATAAGAACCACGTCATTCGCATAGCTAAACGCGAGCTAGGCATCGAGTTACGTCCAGATAAAGTGAAATGCGAAGGCTGTATTTATGGAAAGGCTCACCGAAAACCCTTTGGAACTAGGGAAAGAGCCTCAGCATGTGGAGAATTGATACACACTGACGTTTGTGGCCCCTTCACTGAAAGTATCTCGAAGTATAAGTATTTTGTATTGTTTAAGGACGATTACTCAAGCTACCGCTTTGTGTACTTCATAAAGCATAAGTCAGAAGTAAAAGGCAAACTTACACAGATGCTCCAAGAAGCTAAGAACGCTGGGCACATTGTCAAAACCTTACTGAGTGACAACGGTGGTGAGTTTGATAACAAGGACGTCCGGAAAATACTGCAAGGACACGGTATTCAGCATAGGCTGACAATGCCTTACACGCCGGAGCAGAACGGCTGTAGTGAGCGAGAAAACCGAACGCTTGTCGAAGCTGCGAGATCCATGCTTTATGCTAGAGGAGAAATGCCTCAAAAACTTTGGGCAGAGCTCATAAACGCAGCTGCTTACGTACTTAATAGAACAGGGCCTACTCGAGTAGAATCGAAAGTTCCTTTCGAGTTGTGGCACGGTAAGAAACCCAAAATAAGTCATTTAAAGATAATCGGAAGTGAATGCTATGCCCATGTACCAAAACAAAAGCGCAAGAAAATGAGCAAGAAAGCCATCAAAGGCAGGCTCATAGGCTATGAAGGCGACGATGGCTACCGGATCTGGAACGGAAGAGAGACACTGAAGTCGAGAGATATCTCATTCCAGACCGATGTAGAATTTAAAATCAACATTAGCGTGCCCTTACGGTCAGAGGGAGCCGAGAGCGATGACAGAAGCAACCCTGACCCTGTGCCTGATGCCGAAAACCAGGAACTTGCTCAAGAGGGAGATAGAGTGGATGACCAAGTTCTGGTCCCAGACGAAGTCTTCCTCGACGCTAGTGACGAAGGAGAGCTAGAGATCACTGAGCCTCCAGCTTCTGATGGTACCCCAACTGAACAGGAACCTCGCTACAATCTTAGAGAGAGATCCACAATCGCGAGACCCAAAAGATACGAGGACTTTGTGTGCTCGGTAACCAATGAGAGATTCCCAGAAACCGACAAAGAAGCCATTTTGAGAGAGGATAGCGAAGAATGGCGCAAAGCAATGGAGAGTGAGATTAATTCACTAAGAGACCTAAACGTCTGGACGCCATGCCCGTTGCCCGAAGGCAGGAAGGCACTGCCCTGCAAATGGGTCCTACGCATTAAAAGGAAACCTGACGGCTCTATCGATAAATATAAAGCCCGACTTGTCGTAAAAGGCTTTAAACAACGAAAAGGCATCGACTATGAACAGATTTTAGTCCGGTTGCTCGTATGGCAACGATAAGAGCCTTACTAAGTATAAGCACGCAAGAGAATCTACATCTTGTCCAGTTTGATGTGTGTACTGCATTCTTGAACGGCAAACTTCAAGAAGAGATTTATGTACATCAACCGGATGGCTACACTGATGGTTCGTCAAATGTTTTAAAGCTAAACCGAAGCCTGTACGGTCTAAAACAAGCCCCAAGATGTTGGAATTCTTGCTTTGAACAAATTCTGCTGGATATGGACTTTAAACAAAGTGAATCCGACTGCTGTCTGTATACCAAGCAAGTTAATGGCAAAAAGCTACTCATCACCCTTTATGTTGATGACGGTTTGATAGCTGCTACTGATGAGGACCTTGCCAACAGCTTTCTTAATGATTTGAAGATAAGACTGAAAATTACGACGAAACCTGCATCTTACTACCTAGGCTTAGAAATAGTCAGAGAAACAGATGGGTCTATCTTCATCAAACAAGAAGCCTATGCCAAGAAGGTCCTGGACCGATTCGGAATGGGCAACTGCAATTCAATTGGGGCGCCTATAGATAATACTGCTCAATCAGGGAAAGTTGATGCAGTAGAGGCACACTTCCCATATCGTGAAGCTGTTGGGTCCCTCGCATATCTGATGACCGGAACTCGCCCAGATATTGCATATGCTGTCGGAATTGCATCCCGGAAACTAGAGTCGCCAACTAAAGAGGATTGTCTTCTAGTAAAAAGAATTATGCGCTACATTAAAGGCACTTGTTCCTTTGGAATAAAGTACAAGGCCAACCATGAATGTGGCCTTTTGGAAGGCTATAGTGACGCTGACCACGGCGGTTGTCAACTGAGTGGACGTTCAACTACAGGAGTGGTATGCTGCTATTCTGGTGGAATTGTATCATGGCTTAGTCAAAGACAAGCCTCAGTCGCCATATCAACGACCGAAGCGGAAATTGTCGCAGCCAGTGAAGCTACCAGAGAATTAGTATGGCTCAGTAGGATCTTTAATGATCTGACTGAATTAAGAGATGTACCAGTACTACATGTTGACAACGAAGCTGCCATACGCCTGGCACACAACCCTGAGTTCCACAAGAGAACAAAACACATAAGGATAAGACATTTCTTCATAAGAGAAATCGTTGAAGAGGGGGACATAGTGGTCAAGAAAGTAAGCTCAAATGAGCAACTGGCTGATTTTTTGACCAAGGCTGTGCCAAAGCCCACCCACCAAAGGACATGTACTAGACTAGGTATATGTCAAACAGGCAATTAAGGGAAAGAGGATGTTATGATTAGATTTAATTAATTGGAGTTGGTTGGTCTTTATTGCAACAGTTACACATCTAAGATTATGATTTTGAAGAATCTCCAATTTGTGAACCGATCTCTGATCAGATGTGTCCAAAATTATTGTTTTGTTGATTACAATTCGACGAAAATTCGGACAAGAACCTTTCATATTTCAGTACTAAAAAGCCCTTTCAAAATAACGTCTATTTTTAAATTGTATCAAAGTACTGCAATTATGTGTGACAATCGGTGTCTCAACCTTGTACCGGTCTGTTGGAATTGAATCATTTACTCGTATGACACATTCAACTGTACCATAACTGGGAATGATATGAATTGCTTAGAACATGTACGGCATATACCTATGTTACGTGTTAATTACTTATTACTTTTTTGTGCTAAGCATGTGTATTTAAACCGAAACAAGGCAACACGTGTGATTGTGTATAATTTGAAATGCGGTTAGTGGTTAGTTTCCGGCTAAGTATGTCGAAAGACCTGACCTGGCCTTTGGAACAGATGAGTTCTATTGTAACCAAGTGTGAGACCGTCGATGCGCAAGCCTAGCGTGGGACGATGATCTTGATAAGGTGGCTGGGACAGACTGGATGCGGAAGGTAGAGGACCAGGTGTTATGGTGCAGCTTGGGAGGGGGCTAGCAGTTGACTGCGATTGGCTGTTGATTGATCAGTGACCAAGTCATGTTTTTCCTTCCAATTTTCCTGTATTTCCCACCTACGTATAATCTCTTGTATATATCTGAAATGACGACCCAAAAGTCCAAGAGGGAACTACAAGTTTTCCATATATCAATTTTACATATTAAGTAACACTAGATGATTTTTTGTTATCGTTAGTAGGAATTGTTTCTATGATTGAATGAGTTTGATTTATTATTAGATATTATCATTAACAAAGACCTGTTCAAAATCAAAATCATTTTTTTATTTCACATAGGCTTACATGGGCACTTATAAAACGTCGACAAAAGTTGCACGGTACGGGTTGGTCGTTTCTTATGGAGAAGAACCGTCAAGAAACTCCATGGTTACTCTTTTAAAAATTGTTTGGTTTTACAATATTTTCATGTTGTTTCACAGCATTAGTACTTAGATGGAGGGACAACGTAGGCCCGACAATAAGTCGTAAGAAACTAAAAAAAAAAGATTATATATATTATATAAACAAAAGGTAAAAAAGAAAGTAAAACGATATAAAATGTTAACAAGCATCTAGAAATCTAGTATGTTACTATTAGCTTTCATTAGTGAGAGTGACGTAATATCTTTATCTTAATTTTAAGCTTAAAGTACCTAACTACTTAATACGAACACAAAACAAGGATACACACAACCTTGACTTCAAAAAAAAAGTTTTATTTATAACCAAATTCGTTGGGTTCTATTTAGGTGATAACCTCACCCCTTTTGTTACGAAAGTAACCTAAAAGTCAGACGGACTTGCTTAACTTGCTTTTGTAACAACACGAGAATAGATTGCTTTTATTCATACGAAAATACTTTTTCTTATAATTAGTACCCGTGATCATTTTTTCGCCTTCTTTCTTAAAATAGGCTTGTTTTTTACGGGCTTGTTTAGTCACAACATATTTATTTTTGTACTGCAGAGAAGTCTGTCCTTAAATATAAATAGATACTTTTTTGTAATCTTGCTATAGAAACTTATTTCCGTTCCTAGAATTGATGTTTTTAGCAGGTTTTTGGTGTTCTCTTATATTGTATAAACTTTGCAATATTAGAACACTGTATAGTTTATGTTGAGTGTAGGTGAAAAACTTTCGTGTTACTAAAGCTTAGAAAGCTAAGTACTTCACTATTTATTCCGATATTGTTCTAAAGTAACCAGTGCCTAGGTAAGTGGTGCTATAATGTAACTACACTATTTTGCAAAAAAAGGGGGCACCTAAGGAAATTTACATCGATCCTCTCCACACAAAGAGATTCAGATTCACAGATTCACAGAGACTTCATCAGAAAACAATACTTTATTCTAGTCCTCCAGAGTCCATGAAGCACAGTTTCGAGCAAACTGAAGTCGAGCAACACGGTGCTCACGGAGTAATTTAGAGCCCCGAGCCGGGCGGTATTTCCTGATATTGGCAGCCCAAAGCCTCCTTCTGACCGTCCACAAGCTAACTTCTACTCCTCTTACTTCTTCAAGGCTCTTCTTCAGGTCCACACTTGACGCCTTACGATTCCGTAACGCCTGACTCACCAAAAAGCGGTAATCTCTTGGTTCTGTGCATCGTTTTCTTCACAAACCGGGTCTTCTTTTGACTTTTGTCTCTTGATACTGTTGCCAAGTCCTCTGGACAGTTGAACGACTCACATTTAGCCGCTGAGACACGTAAGTTTGCGAACAACCTTCTTCAAGTAGGGCTATAATTTTACCGGCCCTCGCTTTATCACTCATATCAAAAAGTGGTATTTAATGTAAAGAGAAAGATTAAATTGTTTAATTTGCGGAAAATAACCAAAACGTTTATAATTTTAGTAATCAGTAAAAAAACCGTTTCAGCAATTCGCGCCATTAGTAAAATAATTTTACAAAAATCCACAATATGAATATTTTTCTTTTGTTAAATTCAAAATTTAAATTTGGAATGTAAAGAATCATGCCAGGATGTTTCAAATAACATGCATACATCGTCAAATTAATAAAACCTCTTTCTTGTTCTTCTTCATTGAAGTAGAGAAAAAAAACTAAAGTGCCCGTTTTTTTTGCAAAAGAGTTTATGTGTAAAATCGATAAAAAAGTAATTGTTTACTAACTAGAAGTTATTAACCTATAAAATCAAAGTTTATGTGCTGGCTATTTCAGAGATATTAAACTAAAGATAAACCCCCAGGCTTTAAACCACATTACATATAAAATATTAAGACCATTTATTAACATAGTAAGTGTGCTCAGGTACATTGATAACGATTTTAAGTGCTGATATGTTGAACTAGTTTTCTCGTGAACAGGTGTGAATTCAGTAAAATAATTAATGGTAAGCTAGCTTATCTCTATATTAGGTGTACTAACTGACATCTCTACCTGCATATCATACATGTTGATAATATTTATGCTAATCCAATCCGGTTTAAATTGCAAAGTGCGTACTGAATTACCGGTAAAACGATAATTATAAGTGTAGGATTTGATATGTTTATGATGCGAATCCTTACGGTTTTACCTCTACTGTCACTTGACTGTTTTGGAAATCGCTTTTTGATCTAGAAATAGTAAAAAAAACTTTTTGCAAAAAAATACTACCGACTTCCAAATACAAAACTATAAAGTGAAAAATAACTTAATTTTTTGAAGTCGGTGTCTTTCGTAGGTACCATTTTTTTGCGTTATGGACACCGACTTCAAAAAATTAAGTTATTTTTCACTTTATAGTTTTGTATTTGGAAGTCGGTAGTAGTTTTTTGCAAAAAGTTTTTTTATTTTTCACTTTTTAGTTGTACGTACCTAATAGGCAAATTAGTAAGGGAACTATTTCGACAGAATAGATTTCATGAAACTTGAACATAACCGGTGAAATGAGAGATCTGCTTACCCCTTAAGAGCGAACTGGCGTGATGTTATGTTGTGAAATGTTATAAACAACAAACAGACATGCGATTGCAGCAATCCCGAGATTTTTGCCGTTATTTATTGAAGAGTTCTGTTGTATATCTCCGAAGTTCTTCATCAGATCTGCACAAAATTAAAATGGGACCAATTTCGGAACATACTTTTTCAAACAAAAACAGAATTTTCAAAATCGGTCCACAATTGACGAAGATATCGGTGAATATACAAAAAAAAAAAAAAAAAAAACAAACTTGAAGTCGAACATAGAACCTCCTCCTTTTTGGGAAGTCGGTTAAAAATGCGTTCGAACGTTTGATTATTCACGTTTACCATACAAGAACTACGACATTTTTCTCGCGCACACGACCGCTCCCGAAGATAGCCGACTGCGTGGCGAGTAAGTAGGCTTCGGTCTTCCTTTGCTTTGCAACAGGCTTACTCTCTGTCAGTCAGAGTGGGCTGTAAACTACCACGTAGGCCCAGTGTGTATTAGTAGTAACATGTAGTTATGATGAAATTAATTAGGTACTTAATGTAATCTGTCTGTTTGCGTTCGAACGCCGTACCATACGACTCGAAGGACATTACCATTGTGGAAACTCTAATATTACTACAAAATACCGCAGTTGTTATGCAATAATATTGTAAAAAGCCTAACTCTGGAGAATGTAGGAATGATATAAATTGTAGCATCATCTTTAACTCATGTTTATATTTGATCCGCGACTTCGTCTGCATAGCAATTAGTAATTTAAAGTGCCTATTTTTTATATCGCACCATAATGTTATAGGTGTGTGGGGCGCCTTACTTGAGAAATTATTAGTTCACTATACAAACTTCCTACCCTTCCCCTAACGGATGATTGCCGAGATAAAAACTATCTTATTGCCTTCCCAGGGTCTCAAACTATCTCTTTACCAAATTTCATCTAAATCGGTTCAGCGGTTTAAGCGTGAAAAGGTAACAGACAGAGTTACTTTCACATTTATAATCCTTACATAGTATAAAACAAAGTCGTTTTCCGCTGTCTGTCCCTATGTATGCTTAGAACTTTAAAACTTCGCAACGGATTTTGATGCGGTTTTTTTAATTGATCGAGTGATTCAAGAGGATAAGTATAATACACGCAGGCGAAGCCGCTGGCAGAAGCTAGTATTATCATATATAGTAATATAGTATGGATTGCGTTGAGTGAGCAGCGAACTTTAAGAATGCAACCTTGTAACCTTCTTGGAAGGGGCGGGAAAAACATCCTTTGCCTTTTCCTTTGAAGATGGCGAATTTTCCTCGAAAATATTAAGTCCAAACATGCGTAGGGATTCGACGAAGTAAAAATATAGGAAATTAAATTTTTATCGGAATTATTTTCTGCTCCAAATCATTCAATCTGTGACCTTGATATTGAATTATATGTAGGTAAGTATGTTTTTCGCCCGTCATGGAGCGTTAGACGGATTCTTGTTTCGATAAATTTCACGTAGGTACATGTATGGGCCACAGTAGGTATGTAGGTACCTACTAAATTTGGAAGGAACCCATAATAAGAACCATCAGATTAGTGCTAGGTAACAAACAAGTTGTCAAAGTCACAGTACTTACCTATTCCGGTACCAAGTTACCACCTAATTTGGTATTTACAGTTAAAGTAACAGAACCAGTCAACATGAGTCGAATTGGGCGAAATTTATCGTCTCTTGTATGGTAAGCGTTGCTTGGTTTCTAGGTGTCTTCTGATGTAAGCCACAGTCATTCATTATTAATCAAAGCAGGTCGCATTGTCTGTTAACGATTGGTAAAAGTTGCATTCCAATCGTTCTTATAAAAAGAAAGGTTTAAAATAAAATCCAAACTATGTATAAATTCATATATTGACAAAATACATAATAAAATTAACTAGGAAGCATATTATCTGAGCAAGTCACTAGGCAATGATATCACCAAATTCGTTTATAGGATGTATGGGGCGGAGAGGTATCTGGCGAAGTAGGGTGATGAGGGAGCAACGAGGGGAGCGGCGGGGGCTGCGACGTACGGGGCTGCGGCGTAAGGGGCTGCGGCGTAAGGAGCTGCGGCGACGTAGGGGGCTGATACGACCGGGGCAGCCACGGCGTGGTTCACAGCGTGAGCAGAGTATGAGCTGGCGTAAGGAGCCACGTACGCCGCAGGGGCGACTGGGGCGACCAACGCTGCAGGAGCAACCACGCCAGCATTGGCAGCGGCGACGGCGAGGGCGAAGACAACCTGCAAGAATGACCCAGTAAGTAATTGCTTTTCACTCCTAAAATACCTATAAACGTGATTCAAATTCAGAGTAAAGTTTTGGCAGCAATTGATTTCGAGTTTCTATTGATAAAGAAGTCACATACTTAATTCGTTTCACCTTCTGAGTATTTCCATCAGAAGTGTGGAATGAATAGATTCGTTAAACAGTTTAAATTAATTGAGAACCCTGTTTCTGGATCAATATTAAGCATGGAATTCAATGTGGCAGGTTGGTTTGTCAACCTTCGTTCAAATACCAAAGCATGAATAGAAATGTGACCAAATATTTCAATTGAATATTTTCCACTAAAATTGAATATTGAACAATTTATAATTGAAATCTCTTCTTTGATGCACTATTTTCTGGTTTTAGGATTAGAGAGAAAAACACTGAATCCGAGGAAGTTAAAAACAAAACACTCACAACGAATTTGGCGATCATTTTGCTTGGGATGTGTGACTGCTCACAAGTGATTACACTGAAAGTTCCGATGGACTGTGCTGTCTCCTGGGCATCGTCAAGTTTTATACTACTGTTGGTTTCATTGAGCAATACCGCGGACGTACCACGCATGTGCGGCTAAATAATGCGCAGGACATCGCTGTTGGCTCGCGGTTGATTTTTGACCCAGACTTGGCTGACGGACTGAGCATTCTAATTTGAACTCTTTGTACACCAATTTCACTGCACGTTATGTAACTGTCAAAAGGGAAATTCAATGGCACATAAAAAACATATTGTCATACACATAACTGCTTGTAAGGCGAACTTGTAATCTGCAATTAAGAAGTGGGTCAGGGTGGGTTGGAGAAATCTTCTCTTAATCTAATTCCTTGATGAAGGTGGGTTTTTGCCGGAGTCTGCTTTGATTGTCTGCAGGATAGCGCACTGCGCAAGTTAATTTTATGCAACGACATCGTGCTACCTACTACATGCCTTGCTTTCTTCACGTTAATTGATACAAGTTTGGAGACAGTGTATTGCATGCCATCTTAAACATAATCGGCAAATGGGCTTAATAGGCTTGTCAGAGATTGCCTCTCTTTATTAGAGAGATTATTGTTTCTTTATTGGGTTCATTATTCGGTTGTTTTGTTTTGAAGACTACAGCTGTTTTCACACGGTAAATTTTACATTTAACTATTTCTTAACCGACTTCATAAAAAGGATAAGGTTCTCAATCTGTTTTATGTATGTTACCCGATTACTCAAGGACGCCTGGACCAATTTGGAATATTATTCTTTTGTTCGAAAGAGTATACTTCCCAGGTGTTCCCATGATCATCAAATTAGGGTCTGATGATGGGATCCTGGGTAAATCGAGGAAACCCCTCAAATATTATAGGCATCCGTATAGGAATTTTGGTATTTTCATCAACAATGCAAGCACTCAGAAAGTATTATAATTTGATGAAGTTGAACTGATGGAGAGATAAGATATCCCATATAGTTAACTGACTTTGATGAAGCAAATACTTGTAAATAATTGATACTTATGAAAATGGTACCATTGGACTAATCTGATGATGAAGCCGGAGGGTAGGCACTGGAACTCCGAAATACGTATTAAACAATGTGACCTAGTCGTGTTTGGGCTTATTGGAATCTTCGTGCGATGTACTTTGTCAATAAATGATGTTCATGATAATTTCAGGTACATAAAACAAAAAGAGAAAAAAAATACATTTTAACAAAAATATAAACCGACTTCCAAAGCAAAACACAACAAAGCGAAAAATTAATTTATTTTGCGAAGTTGAAAAATGAAAAACAATAGGTAACAAAGACACTGCCACACGCGACATGCGACAGATTTTGCTTTGGAAGACGGTTTTTTTTTTGTTAAAACGTTTTACGTAACGTAATTTCGGTAGGCTAAATAACAATGCCAACATAGCATTACAACTATTAACCATAATATCTAATGCGTAGTTTCTCGGGTTTTCGTTTCCGATATTGATCGTGTTTAATCTGGTACAAATTTTTGTTCTTCTTTTGTCTTGAATATTGATAGCGATTGGTGGATTTTAAAATTCAATGCACTCACATCAACATCGGATACTTAGTACCCACATGTCTTGCACCAGAAGTTGCACATCGGCAAAGAAAAAAGTTTCACAACGAAATGTTTCCCAATGTGCTCCATTTCTCCGCGCACGCCTCCGCGAATCCCAATTGACCGGCCGCAATACGTCAAATGTTTATTTTGTCGGACGATATCTGAATTACAATAAACAAGGTATAAAAGCCGGTACTTTTTCTAGATAGTCACACTTCACATCCTCTTTTCGTTAAGGAAGGTCCACTACCAAAACACGCAAAATGTTCTCTTTCAAATCTGTAAGTATTTTCATGTAACAATTGGAAATCTATGATTTTTTATAGATTAGTAAGAATTTAACAATTTCCTCATTACAGATCGTGCTCATCGCTGCGGCTTTCACCATCGGAGCGGAATGCAGTGGAGTTGCAGTAGCTGCGCCCTTAGTAGCCCCAGCAGCAGTAGGGTACGCTCACGCTGTACCCCAGAACATCCCACCGTACGCGGCGCAGGTCAGCGTGGTCAGCAAGGCACTTAACCCTCTGGTTGCTGCACCTTTCGCTGCGGCTCCTTACGCCGCCGCTCCATATGCTGCCGCTCCTTTAGCTGCTGCACCCTACGCCGCTGCTCCCTACGCTGCCGCCCCCTTCGCTGCCGCTCCATACGCTGCCACTCCGTACGCTGCCGGACCCTACTTCGCCGGCGCCGCACCAGTCCTGCCCGGCCCATACGCTGCACCCGCTGCGTTAGCTGCCCCAGCAGCGTACGCTGCCCCCTACCCCTACGCCGCATCTCCACTAGTCCGCGCCGGTCCCTTCGGTTACGCCCCAGCATACGTACGATAGATTAGAAAAGAACACGACTGACCTTCCTATAGAAAAGACATGTATCAAAGACTAGATGTATATTTTTATACTTTTATAAAATAAATATTATTATGAAAATAGTTGTATGTTTCATTGGCTACGAATTATTTTAATCTATAACCGCACTACTAGCACTGACGGGTTTTCGAAGGTAAAAACTAGCAGTATTCATTAGTTTCTTTAGTAAAGATAATTTACATTCAAAACTTTTGTATAAGTACTTTGGATTCATAATAAATGTATAATATCATTTTTGTAAATCACTTTTATGAAGCAGTGCAACATCTTTTCAAATGAAACCATCTATAATATTGTCTCAATACAGCAGTAAGGCATTTGATTTTTTTATTCAGATCATTTCAGTTAGTAACCATAATAATAGTCCATTGCTGTAAACATTGATAAAAAAACCTTAAAAATAAAATTTGAATTTTCCATTTATTTTTGGGGGCCAGTGGTGCAAACTGCATCTAAGTTTTAAACTAATTTTTGGCGGAATTTAATACAATATAGAAGAAGATTTATGTTTAATTTAAACTAGATTTTGACTAGAGTCAAGAGCAAACCCATCCCAAATAAAAAAAATAAAAATAATAATAATAATAATATATACAATTCGAATTTTTTGATGCGCAATAAGCTTTTTTTTTTGTTTTGTCATTAGTCATAAGATTAGACACAATATTGAAATTCCATAAGTAGTACTTTTTTGTTGCCTGATACCATTACAAATTTTTGAACAGTTAACTTGACAAAATCTTCAGTAAACTATTTTACAGTTCATTATCCTACTTGAGATGGATCACGGGTCCGCCGGAACAGTTGAATGAAAGTTGTGATTGATGCCATATCAATGAATTAAATCGCGAACCACCCTCTTCAAGTGTCGAGTAAAGCTCCTGTCATCGTGACGAAATAATCCCCGTAAATTAGGTTCAAGATGACCCTAAGTTTATTCGAATATTGAACTTGTTCTTATTTGTCGCTTTTCTTGCCTCGTGATACAGCAAAATTAATTATGAAAATGTTTCTTTCCAAGCATCACGTGTATTAATGAAACAAATGTCAATAAAACGATTCTAATCAGGCCGCGCCATTAATTGAACTTTTCCCTTAGAGTGTTTCTGTAGTGCACAATCTCTTAAAGAAATATTAATTAAATCTAAAGATGCAACACGTTTGCTTGAAGAAAATCTAAATATGCTTTTGTTTTATTTAGTTATGTACACAACTAGAGTTTCATTCTGTTCTATGCAATAATTTCTTTTATATTTCATCACGCAATGGGTTTGAATTTTCTGTAATAAAAGTTGCTATGTTTTTAGTTTACCAAAATCTATATGATGAATGGTAAAGGTATGCAATGATTAAATAAAATCATGAGTAAAATTTTCATAATTTATTTACAAAATTTGGTATAAAAAGTAATGACTAAGTACGTTAGGTAACTAGACAACAATCACACAATATAACAATTAAATAAGACTAGATTCATTTCCAGGCGTACTGTTTGAATATGGGCGCTGGGCCGTATGGCACGGGCGCATAGGGGGATACGCTGATGGGTGCCCTAGCTACAGGCACGGGGGCGGGTCCGAAAGCAGGCGCGAACAATGGAGCTGGCTGAGGTACTGCTACAGGTCTCACGATGGGAGAGAATGGCGCCACCGGCAAAGCAGGGACAGCGCGGCCAAATGCGGGGGCTGCAGCAAAAGCTGGGGCAAATCTAGGATACACAGGGGCTGGTGCCGGGAACACTGGCGCCGGGGCAGGGAAGACCGGTGCAGGCGCTGGGAAAACAGGTCCTGGGCCTGCGAAGACTGGAGCTGGCGCTGGGAAACCGTGAGCTGGCGCTGGAAAACCGTGAACTGGTGCTGGGAATGCTGGAGCAGGCGCTGGGAATACTGGCGCAGGCGCCGGGAAGACCGGTGCGGGTGCTGGGAAAGCTGGTGGAGGCGCCGCAAACACTGGAGCAGGAGCCGGAAACACTGGAGCAGAGGCAGCAAACACTGGAGCACGTGCCACTGGAGGAGGCAATGCAACCGGTGCAGCCACCGCATGTATCGACCTCACGCCTACTCCATTCGGGAAGTTGTAGAATGGAGCATACCGAACCACTGATAATGACTTGAAGGCAGGAGCGATGTGACCGATGTGACCAATGCCGCTAGCATTGCAGCTAGCTATGATGGCGATGGTGGAAATGACCTGTAAAGGAAAATTAATAATGATTAATAAAAGCTCAATGTTTCTTAATAATTATTTTGAGGAGCTTACTTCTATGATCCAAATACTTACTAATCTTGTAAGGGACATTTTGATTAATTTGATAACTGAACTCGGTCAGTCGAGTGTCAACGATGAAATGTATCGATGAATGTGTTACATGTCGTTATATAGTTCATACTGTTGCAAGCATTACGTCTATGTTGGTAGCCATCGGTTTCACTTTCCTTAGGCAGGACCTGCGCATGCTCAATTAGGTGTCGTATGGACACCATCGATTACCGAATACGTCAAACTGCCGGCCATTCATAGGAATATTATATAACTTCAATAATTAGACACACGGTTAAGTGCCACTTCGGGCCAAAATGTGGGGTTACTTTATTGCTTGTGGCCTTGTAAATTTGTAATGCATGGAAATTGCTGAAGTAAAATTATGAGCTTGCGTTATAATTGAAATTCAATCTTAAGATATTTAAGAAAGAAAACAATTAAACAAAGGTTATTTTCTCTATCGCCTACGACTTTTTAAGCGGGCTTAAAGAAGCCCTCGTTTAGATATATATACTAATCGTGCTAAAGTTCGGTATAGTTGGTAAATTCATTCATAAATTTAATCTCAATGAAGATACTCGAGGCGATGATAACACTATAAGAGCAACAATAACTTCGAGATTACCAAACACTCAACACAACCTACATCTTGTATATTAAATATCTAACTTACAAACAATAATATACAAGAAATCAGTTACTCAAGTGATCGATTAATATACATAAACGATAGATAATGAATTCTATGTTAACATTAAGAAAGACAACGGTCACTAGTATTTAATTTATGGACAAAACACAAAGTAAAACAGCCACATATCTTATTGTAATGAGACATTCTGCATGTAAATAAATAGATTTGTTACTCCTGCAGAACGATTCTGTTCCATTTACATCTGTTAACGATCACTAGAAATCATTTGAATTATCTCGAGCCATATAATTTCCATAACAGAATGGAAACTAGAAGAAATAATCAAAGTAACTTGATTTTTTTTCCACATGTTTGTCAAGTGATACTTTTGTACATCATGTTAACAGTTGCTCTGACAATAATTGGAATACTAATCATTGTAGCTCTAGAAGGAACTTTGTAACTACGAAATGGACGTTTCTTATCGATCTGCATGTGATACTGTAAAAGCCTGAATTACGGTAAAACCTAAAATTTTACCGGTAAAACTTAAGATTTACCAAGTCTTACTGGTAAACTACTTGGTAATAATGGTAGATTAATAGGTTAGCAAACCTATTATTGTAGCTTGTTATAATTTGGATTTTTTCATTGCGAAAAACACAGGACCGATCGATGATCGATTCTTGAGGTGCTTTATGTCCACATCTGGACTTGTGTCGGTTGAAATTATGATGATAATATATTTTGGGGCCGTGCACGAATTTGAGATATTTTAGTCAGTTTTATGAACTGTATGTGAGAATAAAATTGAAACAAATATATTGTAAATCGAATAGTCGACCAAACAAATTGTTTAACAAACATTATACATACTTTAATAAAGCTAATCAATCAGTATTTAATTGTTCTCATCATTTTATATCATAGTCTATCACAGACATCACAATTGTCCAATATTTACCAGTCTCTGAGGGAATCCCTAAGATTTATCGTGTGATCGTTGGTAAAAGGCGGAAATTAGCAATCATCTTTGATCATTTCGGTAAATTCTAGATTATACCGTAGTTCGGGCTTTTACAGTTACACATACATCGATCACTATATGGTTTTTAATATATCCTTATCAATTACACATCCTTTATATATAGAAATAGCATATTATTCTACACCACCTAAAATTCCTTTCACTGATGTTTTTTTTTAGTTGCCAGTTAATCCAGTAGTCAAAAGTGCTCTATTGGTGTACTTGCTGCAAGGCATTCCAGTGCGAGAATAAACTAATCAAATAATAAATAAGTAAAGCCAAGTCTCAGTCATGCTTTGCTTCACTGCTAGTAAAATCGTGGCGTTAATTTTCTGTGTTACTCATTGTAGAACTTTTTCTGTCCAGTGACCACGTCTCTTAGCGGATGACAAGACAATGGCGATTTCAACCTTACATCATAGGATATATGAGCTAATCCCATTTCTTATTAGTAAGCAAAAGACATATTTAACTAGAAGTACCTTTACAAAGTTACAAAACAGTGATTCATATTGTAGGCTGCTTATCAATATGCAAACGGTGTAAACCGAATTGATGGTCTACCAAAAAGTAACAATGGCATTTCTAAATAATATTCATTACATTTTGAGAGAATTTTTTGCTGTGCAATGCATCTTTAAATTATTTAAACTAATTTTATTTTAATAAGTTTTTGTGAGGAATATAATCGAGTTCATCACTCCAATATTTTCAAGATTTGTTCCTTTTTGGAAGAGTTTACATCTACCGTTTCCTTGCGATATGTCAGTAGTTATCACAAGCTTCTGTTTGTGTTCACTATATCTGTGGTATTTTATTAAATGAAGAAATATCGATACAGTGCAGGCATCAACCCAAAGCCGTCGCCAGCTGATGGTACAGGGGGGGTAAGTTGAGAATGTGGAGGAAGGACAAAGTTTGAATTTTAAATACAGTCAAAAGCACAGAATCTTTACACTGGTAGTGCGAGTTTGACCCCTACGGCGATTGTAATAAGAACGGTACAAAGTCCAATGAGTAACGCTCCACGAGGTCTTGACTGTACAATAAATAAAACTTGTAAACCAAATAATAATATTTATTACAATAATAGAATAAAAAGACTTCTGAGGCAAGCAGACGGTCCATTGACAATTACAAGTTTTTAACAATAAAGTACCTAGTCAAGCGAGATCCTTTTTTTAAAGTTGGAACACAATCATCAGAGTTTTTTTGTAAACTTCTCAACCACTTAATTATGAAAATCTTGTAAATTTTATTGTGTTGTGTAAGTTTTCTGTGCACACTCATAATGGCCAGACCATTGAGGCGATTTCACCCATAGTGCTTCTTAAGGCGCTACCCCGTGCAAAACGCCGCACAAGCCCTTTTTCGTGCAGTTTTTAGGAGCTATCTTCTCGTTATTTAAAAAGAAATATCAAAGTATATAATAAAAATACATTAAATTTCTACATATTATTGATTCCAAAATGGTAGTTTTTTTTTTGTTATTAAATATGTGTTTCACTAATCTCCTTCCAACAAAACCATAAAAATAAGAAATAATGATTAATAGCATGCATCTTCTCGTGAAGTGTTCATTAATTAATGTTTGTACTAACACTAATGGATAGACAATTAAATAACGAACATTTTGTAAGTTTTGTTTTTTCAAAAGACCAAAATTCGATTTTATAAAGATGTTATTCTAAAATCTGGGCGAAACTCATGCGCCTCCAGTGTGCCACTAGGGCAATAGGAATGTTCACAGCGGTGTTTTGGTCAGGGTACGAAATCTAGACTACTAAACTATCACTCTACCGTATACGTTGTGCACGGTAGACTTATAAAATTTTTCAAGCTTTTCTCGTTTTGGTAAAGAAAACTCTTTTAGGACATCAAAAATGGCTAGATTTAAAGGGTTAGGTTTGTATTGACTTAGTACTTTGAGTTGTCCGTCAGTCAGCCCTAGTCAAGTACCTAGTCCAACTCCTGGAGATTCAACAAAATGTAGCTAAATGCCTACATTTTCTAATAATCTTCAGGGGCTTGCTACCTGCCCCCCCCTTGGCGAAGCCCTTGCATGAACATGTTTCGATCTGTAAGTTACTATTTCCTGATACAATATATGTGCATAAAATTAATGAGTGTCAATCATTTCGGTAAATGCTTGCCACTCGATAAATCACTGTCGATTAACTGAGACAGTTCATAATATATGAGCTAAGGTACCGGCTCTCATGCTTACTTTGAGGGAATTACGAGAGAATTGAATAAGTTAAGGTTTAAGTTACCGAAGTAACTTATAAGCTTAGTGGTCATAGCAAGAGGTTGTGTAAACCCTAATTTTGCCAGTTACGTTGAAACCGGATTAAATAAGGAGATGGCTTCAAAATAAAACTCATTATGCCAATATCAAATCTTATAACTTATCAACACCTACCTTGGCTTGGGTGAAAATCCAACAATTATCTCTTTGGCACAAACCCTGGTAGTACATGCCTTTGAGATAATTAAAAGAAATTTAAAAATGCCTACGTTCTATTCTTGGTCATGGTCTACCCGTGATACATGATTGATTAACAAACATCCAAACATATAATCTTTCATATTTATAGTTGGTAGGAAGTAAGATTGCGTTTTGATCAATACAGGAGGCAATTCAAAAAAGGTTTGCTATTGACATAAAGAAATAAAGGCCATGGCTAAGTAATTTCCTCTTGTTGCTTCGGGCAATTGCCTTTCTGAAAATCGCATGATTAATTTACAATTAATTAAAGTGCCAATTAAAAAAAATACTCTGTACCGGGTATTTTATAACACCTTAACTGTTCCAAGTTGACATATGAAAAGAATACTTGGTACTCTTTAATATTTTATTTAAAGTGTAAAATTAAATAAAGCCTTTGTTGACGTCGCTTAGTATATATTTAAAACTTTTTCATGAATTTTACTTTTCGACCGACTTCAAAAATAATTTATTTTTGTATGTTTGTTATGCGATTACTCCGCCAATTGTGGACCGATTTTGAAAATTATTTTTGTGTTTAAAAGTGTATGCTCCCGAGGTGGTCCTATTGTCACCAAGTCAGAATCAGATGATGGGATCCCATGGAACCCAGGGAACTCCTCAAATATTATAAACAAACATAATAGCGAGATTGGTATCAACAATGCAATCACACAGAATGTGTCATTTTGTGAAGTGAAACTGATGAAGAAGACCACACACGGCCACTGGAACTCTTTATGATAAGTATGTCACGGGTATAAGATATCTCGAATATTTAACTGATTATGATGAAGCATATTATACTTATAAATATATAATAAAGTAATCGAACTGATCTGATGATGATGTGGAAAGGTAGGCACTGGAACTCCGAAATAAAACAATGTATCCTAGTCGTGTTTGGGCTTATTGGCATCGTCATGTGATGTACTTTGGCTATTAACAATTTCCCAGGTACCAAAACTAAAAAACTTATTAACAAAAAAATAAACCGACTTCCAAAAAATACACTACAATGCGAAAAATTGCTTTATCTACTTCGGTTTCGTTATATTCGAATTACAAAATTGACAGCGGTTTCATTATGAAACCCATAACGACATCGGGTTGCATTAAGCGAATCGTCATAAATTCTAAAACACAAGCAAAGACATTCTGAACATTCAGCCAGGTGCCTATAATATTACTTCGAAATCGAGACAATGTAAATGATATTTTAAAAAATGGAACAAGTTTAGAACAAAAGTATCGTATACTATTTGGCTGTTGCGGCTACAAGATCTTTGCCTTATACCTAATAAAGAATTAATAAAAAAATAAAAATAAAGTGGACGCGCGAAAAAATTTCTGAGTGAAATTTTATTTAAAATTTTATTAAAAATCAAGTGAAAAGTCTTCAACATCAAGTGAAAAGTGTGGAAATACTCCACCAGATATAACAAATAGAGCAGTTGCGGCTACAAATAATTTACCACCAGAAAAATCAAGACATGTAAGAGAAATTAAATACTTAAACACACTTCCTGAAATACTTATTTGTTATAGACTCTGTGTTTTATTGCTTCCTTCGTAGATAAAATCTTGTATGCAACTGTACGTTATTGGTCTTTTAATAACTCGTGCCCTATTTCGGTACGCGCTACGCTTGTACCGAAAAATGGCACTCGTATTAAAAGACCGTCCATAACGTAACAGTTGCATAAATAGCTATTCTACTCCTAAGTCGAAAAATGAAAAACAATAGCTAACAAAGACAATGGCCACACGCGACATGCGACAGATTTTGCATTGGAAGTCGTTTTTTTTTTTGTTAAAACGTTTTACGTAACGTAATTTCGGTAGGCTAAATAACAATGCCAACATAGCATTACATCCATTAACCATAATATCTGATGCGTAGTTTCAACTTGATACCAAAGACACCGACTTCGGAAAAATGTTATTTTTTGCTTTGTAGTGTTTTTTTGGTAGTCGGTTGAATGTTTTCGTTTCTTTTTATTGTTGATAGGCTCGCATTTGACCACTATCTCACCTGAAGGTAAGCGATGATGTGGTCGATTACCTAGAAGTAACCTATTCACTCTTGACTTAAAAACTCCCAGGTTGTAGCTATCAGGAAATACAAACTCCGGCAGGAATTCCACTCCTTAGCTGTACGCACAGTAAAAGTATTCCCAAAACGCTTTATGCGTATGGGTGGGATGTCTACCATAAAACGATGACGCATCGCAGTTTGTCTTGTAGTCCTTTAGTTGTTAAAATGTTTTATTCACTAATACCAAAGATTCGCTTTTACACTGGAGCTAAGGGATTTTCAAAATAAAATGTTGCTAGTGGCAATCAGCGATAATGTTAATTTCTATCAGTGCAAGCATTTTCGCAAACGGCTTCTTCATCTTTTTATTTCCTATAAAAAAATTGACAAAAAATTTGATTCCTTTATAATATTAGTTAGAGGCGTTGCCTCACTGGTCGGAAAAGACAAAACATCGAGAACAGTGGAAGGCTATGGTCTGGAATGTTTGGAACCAAACGTTTCGTTCACTATTTGAAATTTTATTGTTTTATTGCAACACCATGTCGGTTGGCTGTCAGCGATTTGACAGCTTTGGATTGACAGCTGACACTTGACAAGGGTCGAGAGAGAAAATTTGTAACGTGAACACGGTGAATTCGGGTTCTTGTGGAGACATATCTAATCGAGATGTGTTTCGCCCATTGTGAGTTGTAATTGCGCCCGCCGTTCGCAATCGGTGTTGTAGGGCGCCCGCACGGTCGGTTTTGAATATATTTCACGCACATCGAAGTGCTTTTGATGGGAACGTGCTTTGCCTGGTGGACGCCGGAGCCTTCGGTCCAGACAGCCGTCAGTTTATCCCTTATCGTCCTAATACTATATATATTCTCCTATCCGTAATCTCCCGGCACGGCACGGTATTGATCGACCCCCAGGAGCCTACCGCAGGAATCTCAGGTAAGTGAATACCATTGTATCGCCCAACCCTTGTTGCACCTTACTTACACCCGTAGTAGAAACCAGTATATCTCCCAATAAGGAACGAACCCCCTAGATTTCCACTGCTGCGTTACGGCAGTTTCGTAGGGTACAGGTTCAGACAGGGTCCAGGAGTCCCAACGCTGCTATGGGCCCGTGGTGTCCGTGGGACAAATATTAGTTTAGTTTACCGAAACATTATTTATTAAACCCCGACAGAAAAAGAGGGGTGTTATAAATTTGACGTGTGTACCTGTGTGTTTGTGTATCTGTCTGTGGCAGCTCCTAAACGGATAAACCGATTTTAATTTCGTTTTATTATTTAAAATGTGACTTAATCGAGATTGTTCTTAGCTATGCTTGATGGAAATTGGTTCAGCCGTTCAAAAGTTATGGTCGTTTTACTGTTTAAATCGGGCTGTTTTCGCAAGATATCGTGTCATAATATCATAATTGTTGATATATTGTCGATCGGAGCGTGTCTATTATAGATAAAGTAGCATGAAATAAAAATGTGTCGAGGGTTTTTAAATTGTACTTGTGTAAATAACAAGAGGAGCTCGTGGCTAAATAACTATCAGCCGCACGGGTCAATCTTCAAGGTTAAGCAACCCTTGACGAGGGCGGTCCGTGGATGGGTGACCATTTCAACATACCGAGTTTCTTCCGTGCCTCGGCAAGCACGTTAAGCCGTTGGTCCCGGCTGTCATTTGAAGATCTTTGACAGTCGTTACGGGTAGACAAAAGCTTGAGATCTGACACCAGTCTTGCCAAGGATTACCGTGTTACCCAGTTACTTGGTTGTGGAGGTCAGATACGTAGTCGCTCCATGTAAAACACTGATACTCAGCTGAATCCGGTAAGACTGGAAGCCGACCCCAACATAATTGGGAAAAGGCTAGGCTTGTGTAAATAACTATTCGGTGAATTAGTTCACGGATGAAGGCCGCCCCTGATGTTATGCGAACGAACGGAATCACCATACGTACCGCATTGTAATGGCTTAGTGCACGTCACTAGTCTTAGTGATTGGTATTCAGAAATGCGCGCCACCGCCGCCGATACAGAGAAATGGTACCGCGAAAGGATACAACTTAAATTGCTTATTGTAATATCGAGTAGGTATCGTCTAGGTAATGTTTTTTAGGGTTCCGTAGCCAAATGGCAAAAAACGGAACTCTTATAGATTCATCATGTCTTTCTGTCTGTCCGTCCGTATCTCACAGCCACTTTTTTCCGAAACTATAAGAACTATACTGTTGAAACTTGGCAAGTAGATGTATTCTGTGAACCGCATTAAGATTTTCACACGAAAATATAAAAAAAAACAATAATTTTGGGGGGTTCCCCATACTTAGAACTGAAACCCAAATATTTTTTTCTTTCAACCCATAGGTGTGGGGTACTATGGATAGGTCTTCAAAAATGATATTGAGGTTTCTTATTTTTTTTTCTAAACTGAATAGTTTGCGCGAGATTCCATAGTGGTAAAAAGTGTCCCCCTCCCCTTTTAACGTCTAAAATAAGAGAACGATAAAACTAAAAAAATATATGATGTAAACTTCCACCGAAAATTGGTTTGAACGAGATCTAGTAAGTAGTTTTTTTTAATACGTCATAAACCGTAAACCGCAATTTACCAAGTACGGAACCCTTCGTGCACGATTCCGTCTCGCACTTGGCCGGTTTTTTTTAAATGTCTTCAGGAGAATTCTTGGAAGAAACACGTTATACTGATTTAAATAAATGGAAAGCTCCAGTTACAAAAATATTTTAGCGAGTTGCGTCAACAAACCCCTTATTTTTAAAATGTCAACACGTTTCTTCTGACGTACTCGTACAACTTTATAAAGAATGGAATTCTAACAAACTTTGCTGTATTATTAATTGAAACGTTTTTCATGAAGTCGATTGCTTTTCTTAAAATCTCTCGTCCTTTGATGACTTTTCTTTCAATCTGTCTTCAGTCGACGATCAAACAGATTAAGCACGGTGGTTGATGAAGCAGACTTCTTATCACAGCTGTCATATTTTTTTTGTCTGGCTATTATTGGCAAGATTCTCATTTAATAGTTTCACAGAGTAAATGCTGTTGAGTACCTGTTGCCATTGCCAGACAAAAGCTAACTGAAAATGGACAAAATTTTATGTTTTTTTTGCCACCACCACACCATGGCCTAAGTGCCCGTTCAGTCTAACCTTACAACGTTTCTAATTATCAGTAAGAAGACTTTACCTTTTAAACATCATCCTTTATTTATACAAATACATTCCAGTTAACCCTGGCAGCCAGGCTAGGAGGCGGCAAGATATTGTGGCTTACTCTCCACGGGTATGTACGGTTTTTACCTTACCCAATCAGCCTACATATACTATAAAATTAAGGCAAAACACGAGGTTTCGCAATAATGCATAAAAGTGATAACCATGTGGTTAAAAACTGTAACACATGAAGAAACAGAGTATATTCTAGCCAGATTTACATGAATACTTATCTTATTTAACACAATGTTATACCTCGTAGATAGTTGATATTTTCAACTTCGATTATAATGCCACTATCAGCAAAAACGTAAACACACACAAAAATACACACTAACACACACACGCACTCACAAACATACATAAACCCACACTCACACTACTATAGTCACACATACACATTCTCACAATTATACACTACACAGAGCTGCTAATTACTTTATAAGTCATTGTTCCTCTGTGTTCTTAAAAATGCAGTTATTAATTTAAATTTTATAAAGTCTCAATATTTATTAATAATTTACTGGGGCTGTCTCATTGAAATTTGTAAATATAACCGTTTGAGACACTATAAACAATTTTATTAATAATTAATTTATTATTCTAAAACTATAATTCAAGACCACAGCTTAAACATACAGAATTGCAAAAGCATTCACCTACGCAGGTATTAACTTGTTTACACAAAGGAAAACTAAGGAGATCCTGTTTCAAAGCCGCACGTGTTTGACAAATGGCAAAGAGTGAAAGAAAAGTTTACAAAACACATTTTGGTCCACGTGACTCGCTCAGTAAGATTGTGTACAGATTTCAGTGTTTTTATTAAATTGTTTAGTAGAATCTCGGGCTTGACAAAAATACCGCCCACGATTCGCCCCGGTTCTTCGTTTCGTTTGACGTAGGGTTAAAATTTATTGCACGCACAGCATGTGACTTGAAAGTAGAGCATGTTTTAGCTGCCTACTATAAAGGTAAATATGAAAAGGTCTTACGTCTTTAAGAACTTCATACTTTGTAGTATAATGATATGAATGTTGTAACTACCTACTGTTCGTGCTTGTCTTTGACTTTGTAGTTTTTCGGCATAGGTATTTAATTTCAGAACCCTTTCTTTTGTTATATTTTAATCCCGAGACTATATTTGAAGCTTCTAGTAACTCTAGATTATATTTTATGGTCAATATTGAGCTAATTGAAACGGTTCATGCCAAGTGTAGAAAGTTACAATTTAGGGGTTTTTAAGTCAAGACAAGCGTGCTTAGCCGTGAACCAAATCATCGCTTACCATCAGGTGAAATAGTGGTCAAATGCGAGCCTACTCATTAAAAAAGAAGTTCGCCAAAGCCATCCTGCAACGCAGATCTGAAAGATATTTATTTCTTAACGCCTGTACGTGTACAGATTAGGTATGATGCACTAATTATATATTTAAAACAATTTTCATTGGAATCCATTGCATTGATTTGCTTGTCTAATTTGCATTGTAACTTCCACACATTTTTGCATTATTTTGTTCCGTTAACAAACCGACAAGTATTACGAACATTAAGGAAGTACTTAAAAATACAATGGCATAGAAAATAAAGTCTATACTTTATTTCTTTAACGTGAATTGAAATTAAATTGGAATAAGTAGAAAAGAAAAAGAAACCACTTAGATCACAATCAATGTGGGTGCCTAAGTAGCTAGAACTGCGTAGTTCTCTTAGACTTCCTTCACAACAAACTTATAAAAGAAAGCCTATAAGTGGGTACAGCCATTCGACGTTTAGGTTACCATTGTATCCATTCCTTAAATTATGATAATTTTAGTCTACATTCCATTCATACATTTTTGCGGAAAGCTCAAATCGATATCCGGGAAGACCTACAAACAAGTATTTTTCTTGGTGATTACGTACTTAGATATGTTTATCAAAACATTATCGCTTTGTACAGAAATAGGCCACTCTAATTTTCCTTTTGTTCTGCGGCTTCTTTATGTAACATGTACCGCGTTATTTGTTCGTAGGTAAATTACTTACTTATGCCAAGGACTGGCGAACTTCCTTGAAACTAAACACACGACTTGGTTCGCGCATAATAACATGCGCCTTGTATGGTTTGATTTGACAAGACTACACACGAAAGATTTTTAATTGATTTTCGTAATGAATTTTAATTAATTGTGGAACATGTGAATCAATGCCAAAATGAGCACTAATTGATATTGTGTTGTAATGTAGTAATGAGTTGAGTTGTTATTTAGTGCCTTACCATGCCGAAAATTGAAAATTTGGTGTAGCTATGTAAGCGCAACACCAGCTTGTTATCCTATATAAGGGTTGTGTAATTCATTACTCGTAAAAACAAAAACTCAGATGAGATATAGTTATATATTTTTCAGTATAAAAAATGGGCTAAGAATCAGTCATAGTTTACTTAAGGGCGATAAGAGGGGCTGAAGGGGCGAAGTAAGGAGACGCGGCAGCGTACCGGGCGTAAGCGGGCAGAACTGGAGCAGGAGCAGCTACGTATGGCGCAGCAGCGATCCTCGCCGCAGGAGCGACGGCGTATGGGGCAGCGGCGTATGGTGCGGCGACGTATGGGGCAGCGGCATATGGAGCGGCGACGTATGGGGCAGCAGCGTATGGGGCGGCGACGTATGGGGCAGCAGCGTATGGAGCGGCGACCAATGGGGCGGCGGCACCGTACAAGCCGTTGTAGTTCCTGGCGACGTATTGAGAGCTGGAGGCGGTGACGAAAGGAGCAGGTGCTGCAACCAAGGGGGCTGCGGCGACCAGAGGAGCGGCCACTGCGCTGGGCTTGGCGGCAGCCAAAGCCAGGGTAGCGAGGAAGAATACCTGGAAGAAGATTATAATCAATATTAATATAAGAAAACAAACAATGAGATAAGTATAATAAAATTGCTATCATCGTCATCAGCCTTTTAATGTTCCCACTGCTGGGACACAGGCTTTCTTTCTGTGAGAGGGAATGGGCCGTAACCCACCACGCGGGCCCAGTACGGGTTGGTGGATGACACATGTCTTTGAATTTTTGGTTCTAGGACATACCGGATTCCCTTCAACGTTTTGAGAGCAGTAGTGATGAAATAATTTAAACAAAGTAAAGCGCCTGCCTGGATTCGAACCCACAACCTACAACTTGTAAGTCGCGGCATTTACCACTGGGCCACCACTGCTCCAAGTTTCAGGTTAATCCAAATGCATCCGATTGTTTCGAAAGTAAACGCACTCTCTTGAATAAATTAGTAAAAACCGAATACTCACGATCTTGTACATGTTGGTTGGTTTGGTAGTATCTGTCTGTTGAACAGAGGATGTGAGTGTGATGTCCGTTGTTTGGTGACATTACCTTTTATACTGTAGTGTAAGATTCACCTTGTGTTCGGTTTCGTCACCGATTGCAGTGCCTCGTTAGACGCTGAGCACGCAACGGGGACGCGTATCATTACGACAGTAAAGCTGGACGGACTGATAAAACTATTGGACTAGTTTACCAATTTTGGGCATTACCTGAAGACATGTCAAAGGGAGATTTATTTTAGTGGTTTCGTTGAAAATATCCATACGTGTAGATTCACTTGTTTTGTTTTTAACAGTACTTTTGGTTTTAATATGCGTATCGTAGTCCGTTAAGTTTACAGATTCTAATTCAGATTGTTTATGTTTTATAAGTATCTCTTGGTATAATTTTTATTTGACGGGTTCACCTCTCAAAATATATTTCACCAGGAATAAATAACAGAGATGTCGCAGTAAACAATTTTATCTGTACAAAAAGAAATTCACATAAAATGCTACGAAAATCATCTGCTTCTAAACATGCTAATGCTACGCCATACTAATATTAATTCCGTGCTACGCGTCTACGATCTTTGCTACGACGGAGACGATATCTTTGTGACGCATGTAAAAGTTACGCGATATCCGTTATTTGTTACACTTCATAACGTCGTATTTATTATTGTGATCACCGTCATAACATAAAAAAATTAATAAAATGTTTATTGTGTTTCAAATTAATGCAATTACCATCTACACTATATTATGTAATCTATACTAATATTATAAAGAAGAAAGATTTGTATGTTGGTAAGAAATAAACTCAAAAAACCACTGGTCTTTTTTCTAGAATTCTTTCACAATTAGAATGCTACGTTATTCCTGAGTAACATAGGCTATAGTTTATTTTCAAAAAAATTGGAATCCTTTAAAATTTTCAAATTTAGTTAGATCGCCGGTACAAACAAAAGTTGGTTATATTATTCATAACGTAGTATTCATTATTATTAAAATAAATAGTTTAACAAATTGGTAGGTAGGGTAGGGTAGCTGCATCTCCTACAGGCTCTCTCAGTTACTGACCGGGCATGGTTGCTTCGGTGAGTACCTGAATAGGATTGGGCGAGAGGCCACGGCTAATTGCCACCACTGCGGAAGTGACCTTGACTCTGCCCAGGACAAGCTCGAGGAGTGCCATGCGTGGGCCTCTAAACGGCAAGTCTTGGTCGCTAGGATCGGGCGAGTCCTGTCTTTTCCAGCAGTGGTGAGGGCCATGCTGGCAGAGACAGAAAGCTGGAGGGAAATGGCTTCCTTTTGTGAGACCGTGATGGTCCAGAAGGAGGCCGCCGAGCGAGATCGTGAGAGGGTCGATCCCACTCGCAAAAGAAGGCGTCGGGGAGGCAACCGCCCCGATGCCTAAACCAGTGAAACCTCGCCTGCATTATAAGCAAGTGGGACTCTGGGGTCACGGGAGCTCAGATTGGGTACTCTGACCGTCCACCAAGTGACTCCAGGAAGGCGGTGGCACAGTGATCACTTGCTGCCGTGCACAGCGAGGCTCAGGGGCGACGCTCTTTCAGTCTCCCCAGGGACGTGCCCTAACAGGTGTTGCACAGAGGGGGTCCCGGGGTGGTCTTTTAAGAGGTGACGGGGCCCCTTCTACGTGCTTATGGTGATCACAAAAGTGTAGGGTCGGTAGGTCGGTAGGATGGTAGGTAGGTAGAGTAGGATAGGTAGGTTGATAGGTCGGATAGGTGGGTAGGTAGGTAGGCAGGGTAGGATAGATAGGTAGTGTAGGTAGGTGTGTAGGGTAGGGTACGTAGGTATGTAGGGTAGGATAGGTAGGTTGATAGGTAGGGTAGGTGAGTAGGCATGTAGGGTAGGTAGGTAGGTAGGGTAGGGTAAGTAGGTAGAATAGGTAGGTAGGTAGCCAGTTGACGGGAACTAAGCCCCAGGGGACAGCTAGTATCGAATAATTTGAGTACCTACCTACCTACATACTATCATATTAATGTTGTTATTGTAAGCGTTTGCTTTTCCAACTTTTATATATAAAATCAGAAATCATGCCTTTTCATCAATCAAACAACAAGACCTGCAGTAGCGAGATAGATTGTATCGCACCCTACTGCAGGTCTTTTTGGCTCGTGAAAAAATAGTACACAAAAGAAATGTTTAAAGCAAAACTACTGGGTTTGAGGCCACTGGTTGGATTTCCCTGATGGGCAAGGTGTTCTTGGGGTTTTCCATGGGAATTCTCGGTAACAGCCCGCAGTGTAGATTGGTCTTGGATAAATAGCAATAAGCTTTACCCTTATAACATGGGACTTGTTTAACTAATGCGATTTTCGAAATTAATGGGTTCTGTACAACTCGCTTTATAGCGAAACGTGTCGATATGTTTAACAATACTCCGCCATCTTTTTATTCATTTAACCGATTCGTCTACATTTGAAAATAAAAATCTTTGTTTACAAATTTGATCTTTATTTTTCTGTAGTCTTAATATTGTTTATTTTCAAACAAATGCCAAAGGTCTTTGTTCCCTTACACACTCTTGCAATCCTACCCTTTCTAAAATAGTTACTTCAAGGAACTCATATTATATTAATATTTCTATGAAAATCTTCTCGTGACTTATTTCCGTATATTAGCTGGAACGGAGACATCTTGACGCGAGAAAAGTGCCAATTAGTATCTTGTGTTAATCACGTCGACATCGTAAGTATTTCTGTATGTTTTATTATTGTTGTAGCTAATTGTGTCACCTGAAGTGACGTAGTCTACACTATCTACACTATCTATCTATCTATACTAGCTTCAGCCAGCGGCTTCTCCCGCGTGAAAGTAGAAAATTAACTCGAGGGAACATATTCCAGGGATGAAAAGTATCTTATGTGTTATTCCTGACTTTAATCTATATCTGTGTCAAATTGCATCCAGTTCCGTCCAGCCGTTTGAATGTGAATAAGTAACAAACATACAAACACACACGCACTCACTCTCATAATCTTTCGCACTTATTAGTGTGATAATCGATATCTATACTAATATTATAAAGAAAAAGATTTGTATTTTAGTATATTTGTATTTTTGTATGTAACAATTAAACTTAAAAAAC
Organism: Orthosia cruda; assembly: GCA_964057195.1. Taxonomy (NCBI): domain Eukaryota; kingdom Metazoa; phylum Arthropoda; class Insecta; order Lepidoptera; family Noctuidae; genus Orthosia; species Orthosia cruda. Next base: position 39,461,954 of record OZ059827.1, on the reverse strand, counting down.
AACTAAACCGATTTGAAAAATTCTTTCACAGTTGGTAAGCTACACAATCCCCGTGTAACATAGGTTTCTTTTATCCCTGTATTCCCACGGGAACGGGAACTACGCGGGTAAAACCGGGAGGCGTCCGCTAGTATATAATATAAAGAGTAAATATTTGTTTATAAGTTTGTTTGTAATGGCTAAACTCAAAAACTACTAAACCGATTTTGAAAATTGTTTCACCAGTGTAAAGCTACATTATTCCTGAGTAACATAAGCATTTTTTTACCCGAAAACGGGTCCTGTGGGTTGAGCCACGGGAGCGAAGCAGCAGGGCAAAAGCATGTTATTAAAAATTAAATGTTGTTACTTGGTCTTTCACAGGAAATAATCCATGTAGGAATTAAGGCTGAATTGAAATATTTTGTGTATGAAATAATATATTTATACCTATTTAAATACAGTCGCAAGACTCCTAATAACGTTGTTTGTAGCTACATCAGTTCAAGTACCTGCTTTGATTGTCCCTTTTCAAAAAATCATCCGATAGAATGAAGAATGAGGAGACATTAAGCAATATATAAATGGGTTTTTCGTAAAATCACGATTATGTTGTCGTACTTGGGAAATTAAGTATGGTTGTTTCTAACGCACGATTTTCTCGCGTCTGCTGAATAAATAAGTGGCACGACTCAGCTTCAAGGTTTTAAATATTTTAATATCGACTAAGCTTTGAAATTTCATTAAATATTAACGATTTCTTAAAAAAAGTGACAAAAAGCTTCCAAAAACCTAATAAAATGTGCTGAATTAAGTGTATATTTAAATAACACCATATTTAGCGTAGTTAATGTGTAATAGTGTAGTTAATTAAGTGTATATAACACAAGTCAAAATGTTTTCAACAGGTTTTCTTGACGTATGTATGATCTACAATGCGTAAAAATAGGATCTGTCTTTTAGGAATAGTTTTTATTATTGATAGACTCGTGCTTGACCAGTTGGTAAATAGGTTGCAATTGGTTTCGATTTACACATTTTGTCGTCATTGTTGTAGTGCGTGCCAACGAATTACACATAGGCTTATCGTCAAGCATCAAGTGCACGTCGCCACTAATGCGATTAAAATCAGTATTTATCATTGTATCGCAAACTCAAAACGCAATTGTATTTTCATTAAGGAAAATATTAGCATGTCTATCTTGATGTTGATCGTTCTCATTCTACTTCTAAGTGTTTTGACTGTCAGCTTTTCCACTTCGCTAGAAGTTATGCTGCGTGTAACTTCAAAATTAATATTACGAGTACACCATCATGCCGCGTAACATGATCATAAATTCATGGAAAACCCCTTGCTTGTCATGCAAATGTCACTTTCGTTACATTGCTTTATAGGCCCAGTGTCATTGACAAAGCGCGCACGTCTTCCAGCAACACAACAGTTGCACAACTAATAATGTCTAGTTGGCCTAGACCGAGACTATAAAAATGTAATGGCATAGGAAATGTAATTAAAACAAACATATACAAAAGTATAAATATATCTATATTAAATCAATCTTAACCATATTTACAATGTGCATTTTCATTAACAAGTGTACAAATTGACTATTTCAAACTTATATCTTAGGCGGCTTAGTGTTGGGCCTTGGAAACGGGCTGAAGGTAGTGACTTCAATGTCTCTAGCGTTAGCCCTTAAATTCTGCGAATGAACTTTCTTGACTTTAATCAGACGAACAGCCCTAGATTTAACAGGTCTCACAATGATTTTAGCATGACTGGCGGGGACGAATGTATAGACATGTTTCACCACTTTAACATGTGCGTGGGTTTTGTGGAGCGGTGGAGGAGTGATGTACGCTAGTGGAACGGGCACAACTTCTACTGAAGTCTTCAGCTTCTGGGGTCTAACACGTTGCTGTGGCCACGGTTGTTGGGGAGCCTGGTATACTGGGCGAGGCAGTTGCGGACGTGCTTGGGGCTGGTACTGCTGGTGAGGTTGCTGTGGCACTGGTTGGTACTGTGGTCGCGGCTGTTGTGGCACTGATTGGAATTGCGGGCGTGGTTGTTGCGCTTGTGGTAGAGGTTGGTATTGCGGGCGTGGTTGCTGTGGTGGGAACTGTGACTGAGGTTGTTGTGGTGGGAACTGTCCCTGAGGTCTCTGTTGTGGGAACTGAGGTTGCTGTGGCTGGAATTGAGGTCGGGGTTGTTGTTGCGGGAATTGTCCCTGGGGTTGTTGTCCCTGGAACTGAGGGCGAGGCTGCTGAGGTAGGAACTGTCCCTGAGGTTGTTGTCCCTGGAACTGAGGGCGAGGCTGCTGAGGTAGGAACTGAGGGCGAGGTTGATTCGGTTGGAACTGCGGACCAGGATGGTTAGGAGGGAAGTGTTCACCATTAACATCTTGCGGTGGCAGTGGTGCGCCATATTGATTGAAATTCACATCTTCGTTGGAAGGAAGCGCTTGTTGCACAAAGTTGTCGTCACTGCTCGATGGTATAGGCGTGGTTTGTTCGGGCTCTTGCGTTGTTGGCGTCTCAGTTTGCGTAGTTGACTGAGTGGTTGGTTCCTTGTTATTCTCGTCAGGTACGTTAGTAGGTTGTTCCTGAGGGATGAAGCCAAAGTTTGGTGGAAAGCCGAAGGGATATGGCGGCAGCAGAATAGTGGCGACGGGTGCAGCGGCGTGAGCTGTCGCGATTGCTATTGCCACATTCGGATTAACTGGCGCTGGTTGAGGTGGCAGTGGGTTAACAGCGACAGGAACTGCTCTAGTAGGTTCCACAAATACTGTGGGGGCTGGAGCTGGGGCTGGAGCAACGTGGAAAACTGGTTGTAGGGGTGGAGGTGCCACTGGAGCAACCGGTGCTACTACTGGAGGCACTACTAGACGGTTGAACGTTCTTTGGAAGTATTGTGAGCTAGCTGCCGTGACCACTGGAGCCGGACCGGGCACTGGTGCAGGTCCTATAGCAGCCACATGCGCGAAGTGTGCTGATCCATCACCGTGCACTCCCGAACTCCTCACTAAACCACATATCGACAATAACAGCAATATCTGAAACAAAAAAATCCACATTACATAGAAGGTCAATCTCAATGTAAACATATTTATTATTTTTTATCAATTCAATATGACTGTACCGTTCGGATCATTTTGAAAGCCCCCTGTTCCGGCCGCTTTTGATATTATAATGCGGGCGTTAGAATATTGGGCCCCCTCTTTTATATAGGTGTAACAAATTTTGCATCGTGGTGAGGCAACGTAGCGGGTGTCGCAGAATACCTAATGGTACAATGGGTAAGGACACGGACCTTGATGGCTACAAAAATCGTATTGAAAACGTCGTGGGAATAATAACGATGGGCCATTGGGAAAGTACCAGCGGACACCACAACACTCGTAATATCGTATTTGCCTAGTTATCGCTCCCACTAACCTGATTTTGGTTACTTAATTGACATATTCGTCAATGTTCGATCGATATTCCGTAGAGTTCAATGTTAGTTGTATGTCTAATCTTAAATCACAAATCGCCTGCGGATCATATGCGAGTGCACGTTTTGCGGGACGTCAATGGACTGAGCACACAGGCGACTGTGGACATTGTTTTCCTTCTTATAGGGAAGTTTCATATATATATTGTTAAGCCGATTTTTCCTTAAGGTTAAAGAGCTTTGGAAGAATGTTTCCGTACTACGATTCCACGAAATACCTCATGTAACACATGTTAAGGATTATGAAGGGTATGTGGAAGGAAGGAATCCTCATTTTTCACCTTCCATACACATTTACTTAGTTTTTGGTAGGAATATTCAGTTTGCCGGATGTTGAATGTTAATGTTTTGGAATACTTGATTAACCGGCGAAAATGCTTCGATTGGAAATCAAGTCTTGTATTTATGAGCACGTATACGATGTTGTAGCTAATAGTGGCTACAGATACCAACAACAATAGCTACACACCAGTAGTGATATTTTGTAAACATCACACCGTAAAATCTTAGGTGAAGTCAGCTTGAAATGAACTTTTCAATCCATAGCTTTAGGTGGCATGACAGTTCGCTTCTTCTAAGAGGTGAAGAATAGACTGGCTTGAACTTGTTACTCACTTGTCATTGTCACCAATTATAGCAGATAGCACGTAGGTATGTATGATTGCTTCAGAGCGTTATAGGTATTAAAGCCTATCCACTAAAAACGAAATTAGCAAAAGCTAAATGACGGAGCAGTGTTGCCTAGTGGTGGCCCAGTGGTAACGGCCCTGACTTACTTGTCGTGCAATGGGTTCGAACCCAGGCAGGCGCTTTACTTTGTGTAAATTATTTAATCACCACTGCTCTAAAAACGGTGAAGGAAAACATCGTGACGAAACCGGCATGTCTTAGAACCAAAAATTCACCAACCCGCATTGGGCCGGCGTGGTGGATTATGGCCCATTCTCTCTCTCAGAGGGGAGGTCTGTGTCCCAGCAGTGGGCACATTAAAAGGCTGCTGATGGTGATGATGATGAAGTGAAGAGTTTGTTGTTTGCGTTGATTGGGGTTCAATCTACTCAGAAACTTTGTAAAATTTTCCTGTTTTCCAGATTAAACTGAAAAGGAGAATGCTCATGGATGTATGGAATCCCGTTCCATGATGCATCAAAATTAAACTTTGCTTTTTATAGACTACACTGATCATGTTAACTCTTACAAAAGTTCTTTTTGAAAATAAAACCCGGATTTCGGAGTTATTTTATAAAATCGAAAATAACCTAAAATTTCGTCTATTTTGTACGACGCTACCAACGACGTAATTTATATAGACTTAATATACATGGATGTTATAGTTATTTATTACACAAAAGAAACGATTACTGGTTCGTCTTTTCATCAAAAATCGATTCTATTAGACACATTATAACTACATCTTTATGACCGGCTGTGAACGGCCAATTAACCATAGATAAAATAATGTAAATCTTTTAAATAAAGATTTTATGAGATTCTATTATTATATTCTAGTTTATTTTTAATTAATGTAGAATCGGCTAAGTATATTTTTTTAAAGTGATCAAAATTCTTTAAAAAATCAAGGGTAAGTTAATCATATCATGTGAAACGGAACGTCATTTAAAGGGAGTAGTATAACAATATCCATACTTTTAAACTCAACATTAAATTCCCTATTCAAAAATCAAATCCCCGACGCGTGATGTCGTAAAAAAATATGAAACTAATTACTATATAATTTTGGTCTTGATGCGTGAGACTTTTTGGTACCACTTTTAGTCATTCTCCTTTACTTAATTGGATCCCCGGAACATGTATTTATAAACCTTTTCATACAATTCCAAGAAGACGGTATACAAAGATGCGTTGCGTGGGTAGATAACATAGCCTTAAATAACAGGTTCTGAACTAAACCGAAAAGTTCAAAATTTTAATAATAGACTGATAATAATTGAAAAGAAAGTTCTGGAAATTCAGTAAATAAAGTTTCATCGATCATCGTAAAATAAGCTTCAAGAGAATATTAGAGGCTTCATTGATTTATTTCAAGGTTCTTAGTTTGATGTTGTTATTATAAACGACCTTGAGAGGTAATACAATGTTATTATAGAAATCTTGGGATAAATTAACTTGAGGTAGGTACTTATAGGCAATTTCACGTTTTCTTTTGTTCTAATACAGAATTGATTTGGGTATGTTGGAGTAGAAATTTCGAAATTGGGAGTGTTTTAGCCGATATATTTTCTAGAAATATTTGATGAAAAGACGTAGTTACTGAATTTGTTACTTTGTTTTGTCTTAAGGGGCTCTTAAGACAAAACAAAGTAACAAATTCAGTAAGTACAAGTTTCACGAGCCAAAAAATGAAAACAGATACTTTTTTTTTTCGATAAAAATAATAATGACAAAAATAAAAACGACACAGATCCGTCGTCTACAAGCCCTTGAGCTATACTGAAATACTGAATGCCAAGCGCGAGCGCAATGGATTATAAGGCATTATCTCGGCAATCTTTTATTTAATATATAATCTTTTTATTTTATTTTTTTTAGTTTCTTACGACTTATTGTCATAAGTCGGGCCTGCGTTGTCCCCCCGTATCTAAGTACTAATGCTGTAACAGGAAAATATTGTAAAACCAAACCATTTTTAAAAGAGTAACCATGGAGTTTCTTGCCGGTTCTTCTCCATAGGAAACGACCAGCCCGAACCGTGCACCTTTTGTCGACGTTTTATAAGTGCCCAGGTAGGCCTATGTGATTTTTTTTTTTTTTTTAATTTTTATTTTTATTTATTACAATAACATAAGTACTCAAAAATATAATATAAAAATTGGATTGGTCTAGTTATTTTTATATGCAACATATTCTTACGCATAGTCGACGCTTTCGCACATGATAAAATTGCATTTTTTCCGCGTGAACAAAATTTTTTTTAAGTACAAATACAATAAACATTGAAAAACAAAATTTGTGGCTTACTAGTCTTACTATATGCCCAGCCCATACCATTTTATGCAGATTATTATTCGCTACCAGTAAGCTGAAAAAGCAATTGAAAACCGTAGTACATTATTATCTCAATGTTGAAAACCTGGTGTTTCGCGATTACGTAAAAACGTGTGTTGGGAATTTATTTTTCTAATTTAATTTGAACAGTTATCAATAATATTTATTGTACATTTACTAGATAATTATGTGACGCAAAAAATTGTAGTTATTGAGACATTTTCGCTGAAAAAGTACCTGATTTCTGTTTTTGGCTCGTGAAACTTGTATAATAGAGGCTCTTAATAAATCATTTTTCTTATTATATTTAATTATTATTGTTTTTTATTATTTTATTGTTTTTTTTTTAGACCTTATTGGTGATGTTCTTCTGAAAGGCCAGGTGCGCAGTACTCATAACCGTTGTGTGTGTATGACTAGATATATGAATGTGAGTGAAGCAAAAGAAGTATGTAAGGATCGTAGCAGGTGGCGTACTGTAGTTTCTTCCTACCCTTATGGGAAAAACGCATGAGTTTATGTATGTATGTGAAAAACTTTTTATCATCATCAGTTCAACCAAAGGTCGTCCACAGCTGAACAAAAGCCTCCCCAATTGTCACTACATCGGCAGATCCTGTGCGTCTTACATCCAACTCTTCAATATTTTTTTTATTGAAAAATAAACATTTATTTATTTACGAAAAATACTGTAAGGACACTCACAAAGTTCTATCGCCAGTGTTTTATTTTTCGAGATTCCAGAGAGAGCCAAGTTAAACGATAGTGAACTAAGGCCCAGTTTTTTTACCCGTAGTTAACCAATAGTTATATATGCTAACCTATGATTAAAAATTTCGCTGAGATGCGTCTTTTTATCAATTGTTAGCATCATAAATGGCCAAATAAGGTGGATAGTAAATTATTTGACTAAAATAATAATAATAAATATGAAACCATTGGTTAGCATATTTAAGCATTGTTTGAGTTAACTACGGATCAAAAAACTGTGCCTTAAGGTTACACTAGTCGATAATTCTTCCATACAAACGTAATCTGGCGATTACTCCACTGTTTCACGATGTACGTTCAAAATAAAGAAAATATAGTTATCTATTTTTCTCATCATTATCCAGCCCTGTATGGAAACAAAAAAGTAAAAAAAATAAAATTGTAAGTTATGAGCGTCGAAAGTTCCATATTTTAACGCATCTTTGGGCTGAATTAAATACCATAAGAAGAAGGAAAATTGCAAAACGGCCTCCATACAGGGATAGATAAGTAATTCAAGAACACAAAAAAAATATTGAAAATAAACATTTAGTCGTATTTTCCCAACGGTCTATTTATAAAATTTCGCGCGCTTGTTTTCGTCCTTAATCATCATACATTTCGATAAAAAATTGCAGAAGTGCTAATTTGTACGCGAAGTAGCTTCTTACTGCTCATCATCTCTTTCGTACGTGTTGTCGGATGAGACAGCATGCATTTTAAACCTAAATAGTTCGTGCCGTTGACTAGGGGAACCTTAATAGAAGAATAGCTTATAAACCTATCACTCTATCGTGTCAACTGTTTCTTATTTGATGACTCGTTTCCTATTTACCAATAATCAAGTGTTTTCCTGAGTATGTATTTAATAGGGTTTAATTGAAAGCAGACCTTGAGACAGTTTTATATAGCGCCTGTTTAATTGTTTTGACTCTTCGCGCTCTATAGGCAATACATTGTAGTTCTATTAGTACCTAAGAACAGGTAGGCGTAATGTCTTTTAATATTTTGCTTTTCAGTGTAATGCTCTGAGCCTCCTGATAGGCGTTTATAATTTAAATATTTTTTTAAGTAATTTTACTTCTTTACAATAAGTTTAGATATAAGAAAATACTGAATTAACAATAACTACTTATATATATACTTAAATCAAAAATGACGAACGTGTTTAAAAAGGACATGGCTCATGGCGCCTTAAAAAATTCGTGCACATCGCTGTCAAAGTGAAAAGTACCCAGAACGCTGGCAACTTTGCCATGTTAGATGACAAAGCTGATTCTCTGGCCGAGGAAAAGTCCAGCCTATGGTCACGTGAAGAGTCGACTAACCGTTTCTCGAAAAACTCGATGTGTTCTCGGACCCCATGGACCTAATGTTTCAACTCTAAACAGCTCAATTACATAGCTTCCAATATGGGTGATGTACTTGCACAGTTTGAGGTTTTCTGCACCAGCAGCAGCCACCCCAGCACAGCCCCGCCGTGTTAAGAAGATGGGATGGTGCAAGGGTGTCGACACATGTTGCATCCCACGACAAAGGCCTACCCTCCTTCCAATGCATTATGGTCATCTCGTCTGGTATCTTCCCATCGTCGCGTGAGTTGTAAGTAAAATTGTATTTATTCAGGGAGATATTTAGCTCTACATTATCTAAAATACTTACATTATAAAAACCCTTAAATAATACAACTAACTAAGCCTAAAAATAAACATGTTTAAAATATGGCGTCGAAAAATTCCTCTACATCGCTGTCCACTGGTAATGTGCCCAAAAGACTGGCAGTATTGCCACGTTGTATGGCAATGTTGTAAGTTATTTAATTTCGTAATAGAAAAATATACTTGTATTTACACGTAGCATATACCTACATAGTTACATTACTTTTACCTATAACAGGGCGGGGTTAAACCTATAAATTATAAGAATGTCAGGTGATTAGCGCCTGTGAAAAATGTACAAGAATAATGTGTATCAACGTGTACAGATTAACTATTTATTTTTTGTACATTATATTATTAATAATTTTGTTTTCCAACCACCGGAGTTCCTACCCGAGTAAGAAACATTTGTTCCACTGTACCCATATTATTTGTAAGCAATTATTCTTTTTCAGGATTCACAGCAACCTAGACCTATTTTCGAACAAAACAAAGTGTAATCCGAAGTCCTTCAAGGGACCTTGTGCCATTAACATAAATTCTGAAAAAGCCTCGACAATACGTCTAGTAAAAAACCTTGTCATTGACAAATAATTCAATTAAGTACCCACGAACATTAATCCAATTTATTGAAAGGGAATTTCTTTGTGTATAATTGATGATTGAAGAAATAAAATCTGTATTTAATAATACGGTTTTTCGGTAAGAGTTATAAATATCAAGGTAGCTTAAAGATGTTGCGGTGCATGATGTTCTGGTTCGATTCCCGGGCGCGCAAAGTGTTAGGCTTAGCACGCACTGCGGTTTTTATTCGAACGATTTTTTCTGCACATACTGCGACACATGGAATTGTATGAAGCTGCACAAATTGCGGTAAAAATATCGCGCGGATACAATACTGCAAGAAAGCCGAGTTTTGCCACAGAATCCACCGTACCGACGCACGGTTTAAATTAGTGCAAATATTTTGAGATCTATGAACAAGTAGAAAAAGACAAAAAATGCGCGGTATTTTGCCCGCGGTGCGTGTTAGTTACGATTCAGTACGCTGATAAAAAATCGCGAGCATTAAATCCGCGCGGCTAAAAATCGCAATGCGTGCTAAGCCTTGCGGGTTTTCATCCTCAGTTTCTTAGTAGCAGCCCAAAGCCTGGATGGACAGGTGCACATTTGGGAAATACAAGCGTGATATTATGTCTAGGGAGCTTCTAGATTTATCTGAGTGTATTATTAACTAAGAAGCTAGCGCCCGTGACTGCCTTTGTTTTTTATTCCGGTGTGGGTAATCCTCATTGGATGTCCTCCGCCCTGGTGGTGTTGGTCTGAGGTGGGTGGAGGGGTCTGTCAGTCTGACAAAAAAGCACCCCGGTGTTCCATGTCACACCTACGCCGGGAGTAGCGCGAACAACGTTACTACCGCAACTCCCGGCTAGTGCCGGCTCGCATCTGCGGGCCTCGATCTTGGAAATGAGGTTTTTGACTCCCCCAGCGACGTTTAAGAGGGGCGTGCGTGGAACACTACGCGCCACCACCTCGGGTCCTGATGTGTGGAGGGCGACGGACTTCCCCGAGTCGGTCGCTCCTGGACCCATTTAGGGAGGCTGGAAGAGGGCGTTGTCCGCCCTCCGCCGACGCCCGGTGTGTCTGCTGCGGAACGGATAAGCGGTTGAAATCTTCCTCTCTCTTCTTCTGCGAGACGACTATTTCGCAGAAGGATACAACCGATTCCCAAGACTCCTCACTGCCGACCATAGGCTCGACTAAGGCCAGTAGCGACAGATCACTGCTTACTTCAAACATTAGCACTTGGACAGCTCTGTCGATGGCCTCGTTCAAGTCGTGGAAGCTGCAAATGGTTGGGCAGGTAAGGAGGTAGTGGATATCTTGTGAAAGGGCTTCACATTTAATTGATTTACCTATCAGTGTAACAATACATTCCCATACATTCTTAGGTTCCCTTGTGTACGGAATAAAATGTGACGAATAATCCTCTAAAATGCTTTTACCATATTTACATGTAGGTAATTTTAATAAACATAAGATGGTATGTATGTAGGTACTTATATCTAAGTAGCTACCGTTCTAGAGATTCGCTGAAGTTATTTTTGGTTGAAATGACGGTTGTTATAAGTCATTTGAAGCGCCCACAAATTAATTTAGTTATTTATAACTATCACGTTTTAGCTCGTGACTAAATAGTAACAGCCGCACGGGTCGATCTTCAAGGTTAAGCAACGCTTGACGAGGTCGGTCCGTGGATGGGTGACTATTTCAACATACCGAGTTTCCTCCGTACCTCGGCAAGCATGTTAAGCCGTTGGTCCCGGCTGTCATTTGAAGATCTTTGACAGTCGTTACGAGTAGTCAGAAGCTTGAGATCTGACACCAGTCTAGCCAAGGGGTACCGTGTTATCCAGTTACGTTACTGAGTTGTGGAGGTCAGATAGGCAGTCGCTCCATGTAAAACACTGGTACTCAGCTGCATCCGTTTAGACTGGAAGCCGACTCCAACATAGTTGGGAAAAGGCTAGGCAGATTGATAAGTATCACGTTTTACAAATTAGTATTGGGTACGTACCAGTAACATAGTTATAAAATTTATTAATTAATTTATAAATTATATTTGTTTATAGCTTTATTAATTGGGTATAACGCATGTAGGTAATTTTTTACTGTACAGTTTGTTTCCTGATTGATCAAATGGGTATTTGACACGGATTTAGAATTACCATAAAATAACGAGTAAATGAGAAATAGTAGTATACCTATATCTGGCTAATTATTATTCGTGTAGTTACACAAAAACGATTGCCGTCTACTCAAGTTTTTTTTAATATCAACATGTTTTTATCTGTCCTTTAATAAGACAGACTTATAATATAAAGGAATCAACTATGGCAGAAGCTTGAGTCTAAGGAGAGAAAATAAAAGATAACAAAAACTCTTCAAAACATCTTTACTATAATCAACAGCCAGTGCAAGTTAAGTCGAAGTATCACAATGAGCTCACGAAGAGATAGTCAAATAACTTAGTAGGCAATGAGAGGGGCTGATGCGGCAACGTAAGGAGCAGCATATGGGGAAGCAACGTAGGGTGCCGCTACATAGGGTGCGGCAGCAGGAGCGACGTAAGCGGCAGGAGCGGCAACGTAGGCGGCAAGTCCGTTGTTGATGCGGTGGTAATACTGCGAGCTAGTGGCTGTGACAACCGCGGCGGGAGCGGCAGCGACTAGGGGTGCGCCTACCAAGGCGGGCTTAGCGGTAGAGATGGCGACGAGCGCGGCGAGGACAACGATCTGAAAAGGAAAAATGTGTCATGGTAGATCAGTCACTGTTGGGTTCTCTGATAATGAAAATTGTTAAATATTCAGCTGCTGGCAAATAGCCATCACCAATCTTGCACATAAACGATAACTGGGAGACACAGTTAAGATTATTTTTATCCTAAACCTCACTATCTTTCGAGCCTGTCGTAGAGTTGTTCCAGTATATTTAAGCCTATAAAACAGGATTAAAATATGAAGAGAATATTAGAAAAAGCAAAAAGCTATCAATTTTTTATTTTCACTTTCTCTGATTGCAAATTACTTTACACTTATTATGACGAAAGGATGAGTACTCACAAGCTTCATCATCTTGGAAGTGGGTTGGTTGTGCTTGTGCTGCTAAAACAGGACTCGTACTGTTTGCCTGTCCGTCAGTACGTTATATATGTTGCAGACGCCGGTGGTGTTGCAACCGGCCATCCTCGGCGACGTCTCTGGCATTGATCGTACGTGATCGAGTCGTGGTTACAAAATTTGATCAAATTGTTAAAAAAAACCATGTCTGAAAGTGATGTCTAAAGATTTGGAAATAGATTAAACAAAATTTTACATGTATTACCAAATTACATTGTCACGAGATCGCGTTTGCAAAATAGAATACCGGGCAATAGGTCAAATATAAACTGAAAAGCTTTGATTACATATAAGCAGGCATCGGGACAGGTGAAACTAAAGAAAACTTGTAATATTTACTAAATTACGTCTGCTTAAAAAGCGAACTAAAAAGCCGTAAACAAGAAGAAAATCATGCTGTGCAGTCGGAGTCTACGTATTTGCGGGCTGGCTGACCAAAATCAGATGTATCCTCCGACTGCACAGCATGATTTTCTTCTTGTTTACGGCTTTTTAGTTCGCTTTTTAAGCAGTCGGAATTTAGTAATTATTACAATTTTTTGTTATTTTTTAACCTTTTAGTTTTTTTTTATATTGAGGTACATTTAAACATATAAGTGTTATATATTTTTGAAATCACCTCTTAAAACCCTTTTGATACCCCACTCGATGGGTTTGGAGGAAAAAAAAAATGTCCTCCACAATATGGCGCCCAAAAGCCGCCATTTTTCTATTTTCCCATTTTGATGTAAGCAGTGACACTCGCAGGGTTAAAACGAATCGATTGACGTATGATTCATCAAAATCGGCCAACGCGTTTGGTCTCTAGATCACATTACTCTCCTTCGGCAGTCGGGTAAAAAGATACATATTGGTCAAGTCATCAGAATTAATAATAAAAGACTCACATTAAACGCAAAATGAATAAGTTAGTAAATAGGTTGTAGGTACCGGTTCTGGCTCACGATTTCTTGGATTAATCTTTGTTCAAGGAGTCAAGCGATCATAAAAAAGTGAAAAATAACTTCAATTTCGGAAGTCGGTGTTCCTGTTTTGGGATCTTCGTTTTTTGACACCTAAAAAATGGCGGCTTTTGGGCGCCATATTATGGAGGACATTTTTTTTTTCCTCCAGACCCATCGAGTGGGGTATCAAAAGGGTTTTAAGAGGTGATTTCAAAAATATATAACACTTATATGTTTAAATGTACCTCAATATAAAAAAAAAACTAAAAGGTTAAAAAATATCTTTTTTTTTTAATAATTACTAAATTCCGAATGCTTAAAAAGCGAACTAAAAAGCCGTAAACAAGAAGAAAATCATGCTGTGCAGTCGGAGGATACATCTGATTTTGGTAAGCCAGCTCGCAAATAAGTAGCCTCCTTTGTAGTGTTTTTATTTGGAAGTCGGTTGTATTTTTTGTTAAAAGTTTTTATTTTATTTTCACTTTTTAGTTGTGGGTACATAACGGTACAATTCTCCAAAGTGAAGCCAGAATAGATTAACCCAGAAACAAGAAGCTTAAAAAAACGGTGGAATTAGAGTATATCAGGGTGAACTGTTCACACCTGCGTACCCCTTTAGAGCGTGCTAGTGTGATGTTATGTTATGAAACGATGTAAACAATAAACAGACATCCGAATGCAGCTATCCTGAGTGATTTGCCGTCATTTATTGAAGAGTTCTGATGTATATCTCCGAAGTTCTTCATCAGATATTAATCAAATTTAAATGGGACCACACGACAAGCACCAGCTTTCAAATAAAAAAAGAATCATCAAAATCGGTTCACCCAGTAACAAGTTCTGAGGTAACAGACATAAAAAAAAAAAAAACAGTCAAATTGAAAACCTCCTCCTTTTTTGCGAAGTCGGTTAAAAAAGAAGGTTTTGCCATTCTCTGATTACGTTTCTGTGGTCCATTTTTGCGTAGTATGCACGGTTCCGGATTTATTAAAAATACTATCCACTGACATCATAACCCCCGATAACGCTTAATTCGCTTCATTCTTTAACTATTGATCATTGACAAGGTGAGTCGTTCATTGCTCACCAAGCTTATTACTTCCGATAACGTTTCATTGTTCGCCGAGCTTCGGGTTCTATTTTTATGGATAAGATAGTATTTAAGCGAGTGAAAATACCTAAATTCATATAAAAGGTGTCAAAAATACTGAATATGTCTTACTGAAATACGGTTTTAGACATTTATTTTCTCAAATGATTTACAAAATCACTTACAGAGAAAATACAATATTACAACTTAAAAATACAACCGACTTCCAAATAAAAACACTACAAAGTGAAAAATAACTTCAATTGCGGAAGTCGGTGTTCCTGTTTTGGGATCTTCGTTTTTTGACACCGACTTCCGAAATTGAAGTTATTTTTCACTTTGTAGTGTTTTTATTTGGAAGTCGGTTGTATTTTTTGTTAAAAAGTTTTTTTTATTTTTCACTTTTTAGTTGTGGGTACATAACGGACCAATTCTCTAAAGTGAAGCCAGAATAGATTAACCCAGAAACAAGAAGCTTAAACAAAAACGGTGGAATTAGAGTATACCAGGGTGAACTGTTCACACCTGCGTACCCCTTTAGAGCGTGCTAGTATGATGTTATATTAAGAAATGATGTAAACAATAAACAGACATCCGATTGCAGCTATCCCGAGTGATTTGCCGTCATTTATTGAAGAGTTCTGATGTATATCTCCGAAGTTCCTCATCAGATCTTGATCAAATTTAAATGGGACCACATGACAAGCACTAACTTTCAAATAAAAAAAGAATCATCAAAATCGGTAGGATTAATGCAGTAGAAATGCGCTCCTTGCGAAGTATTTTTGGTGTAACTTTAAATGATAGGTTGAGGAATGAGGCAATAAGAAAACGTTGTGGTTTAAAAGAAGATGTAGTGCATAAATTAAAAAAAATATGTTAAGATGGTTTGGCCATGTTGAGAGGATGAATGAAAGGCGACTAACGAAATGTATTTACAAGGTAGACGTGAATGGAAACTCCGGGAAGGGACGCCCTAGAAAGACATACATAAACCTTATAGGTGATGTTCTACAAAAAGGCCAGGTGCGTAGTACTCATAACCGGCGTGTGTGTATGACTAGATGTATGAATGTAAGTGAAGCAAAAGAAGTATGTAAGGATCGTAGCAGGTGGCGTTCTGTAATTTCTGCCTACCCCCATGGGAAAAAGGCGTGAGTTTATCTATGTATGTATTTATTTTATTGTGTGTATGGATTATTATTTTTATAAGAATGACATTTGTTACGTATGCCTAGGAATCTGCTGACATTGCGGACAATATACATACCTAGACCTTGATGACAGTGCAGTTACCGCGAAGTCAACGCACGTAGCTAGACTTTCGCTGACACAGAAACGTACGGAGCATAAACATAGGAAGTTGCTGACTGTGCAATTACCTTGGAACCGATCCAGCCATGACGTCAAGGAATCGATCAATGCCGAACTAATATTTAAGAGCATCTCTCGTAAGAAAGAAGAATTCCATATTCCTACATCGTGTAGGATGGATTCTCGTAGGCTAGTTAGTTTTAGTTAGTCTATTTAATTATTGTAACCATTCCATGTCCTAACATCGGCTTGGAATGGACATTCGTAGGTTAACTAGTTGTAGTTAGTAGTTGTAACCATTCCATGATCCAACCTCGACTTGGAATAGACACTTCTAGGATAATTAATTATAATTAACTTTAATAATTAAAAGTTTAGAATCATTTCGGGTTTCTTTCCACTCTCCCGGCTGTGGTAAACGTAATTGGCGCAGTCGGTAGGATATCCGCGGGAGACGTCGGGACACATCACACATCGATAATCACGTCTCGTGTCACCCGGGTGGCTATCAAGCACCGTTCCGGATATCCTGAACATACGGACCTGCTGCAGACCGAGAGAAGAATCTGGAAATCGATTCGCAGAGAGGAACCGGAAATGAAATAGCTGTAAGTACATTTGAATTATTCTCGTGTTGCTCCCTCCTAAATCCTAACCTTCAGGGTTTACCATCCCAGGAACTCGAGTGCGCGGGGACCTGCATCACGTCAGGCCCACCGACGAACTGTAGATATTAGTAGAAATATATTTTTAGATAAGCTAGAGTTAGGCAACTTGGTTAGTTTAGATATGGATCAGCACAGCCAAATACCATTTCTAAGGCACTTCGCCTTGGCCTTGCTTTTCATAGTAACTCTAACGTGTTTGCGCGGTTTATTAAAATCCTTGATTCATCATCCAAGTGTTGCACGCGAAAGCGAATTTTCTAACTTGTGACCATTAAACAGAATTCTTAATAAGATTTCTGGAACCACTTTGTGTACCAGTAACTCTAATGGGGTACCAGAGAGTTGGTTGGGCAGTCGAACCACCCTGATTAACAACTTTTCAGACCAGCACCATAATTTCAAGGAGCCGGTATCTAATTGACAGCTCCCGTAGGTCCAAATCCTTCGTTTTTAAATTTTCATTTTATTTCTGCTCCCAAGAATAGTTACGACCTATAAAGATTATCATCATCAGCTTCTTTTAATGTTCCCTCTGTGATAGGCAATGGACCGTAATTCATCACACGAGCCCAGCGTGGGTTGGTAAAGATTATCCGTAGTACCTAAAAACACGCATAGGCCCTTATCCTATCCTTCCCAGTCCTAGCAACCAACGAGTTGACATTCACTTACATGGAGGCTGAATGCCCGAAGTCAAACTGGTGCGAGAAGGAAGTTACCCACCAGATCCGCACCAAATCTGATTGCATCCAGAAGTCGATCACCAATCAAGTTCTGCGGGACTCCTGCCATCCCACTACAGTTATCCTGATGAAGAAAACTATGAAGAAACTCGATGACCAACACCACGTCCTGTAATTCCCTCAGCAAACGAAAGTACAAATTATCTGTCACCAACAAGACTACACACCGCTCCAAGGAAGTTATTTCGTTACAACTCCCGATGGATGTCGACTGAAATCTGAAGAGTTCACCATAGCAGATGCCGACGATGAAATCAAAGGCCAACCTCGCAAAATCATGAGGATACCCTTCGATTCTGGACAACGAGCTACGTCAACTACTCACATCAATTTGTACTCCGTGGATCTTAAGGGACTAGTGCAAATGGGCAACGCGCAAAAGAACACCTGTCATACCACAAGAACCAGCAGTCTCCTACCGTAATCCTGAAAAAAAAAACTCGGATCCCGAGAAGACTCCGGCAACTTTTTCACTCAATGTGCTAAAATAGTTGCCGTTCTAAGGGTGGAGGTGTTACGTATGCCTAGGAATCTGCTGACATTGCGGACAATATACATACCTAGACCTTGATGACAGTGCAGTTACCGCGAAGTCAACGCACGTAGCTAGACTTTCGCTGACATAGAAACGTACGGAGCATAAACATAGGAAGTTGCTGACTGTGCAATTACCTTGGAACCGATCCAGCCATGACGTCAAGGAATCGATCAATGCCGAACTAATATTTAAGAGCATCTCTCGTAAGAAAGAAGAATTCCATATTCCTACATCGTGTAGGATGGATTCTCGTAGGCTAGTTAGTTTTAGTTAGTCTATTTAATTATTGTAACCATTCCATGTCCTAACATCGGCTTGGAATGGACATTCGTAGGTTAACTAGTTGTAGTTAGTAGTTGTAACCATTCCATGATCCAACCTCGACTTGGAATAGACACTTCTAGGATAATTAATTATAATTAACTTTAATAATTAAAAGTTTAGAATCATTTCGGGTTTCTTTCCACTCTCCCGGCTGTGGTAAACGTAATTCATTATTAAATTATGTAAATTTACTAACATAGTCCATAAGTGTATTACTAACAAATTATGGATCATGGTCCGATATAAATGATTGAATTGAATAAGTGCGCGACAAACAGTGAGCGAATACAAATGTTTAAAGCAGCAACTTGAAAATAAAAGTTTGTCGACTTAGGATCTCCAATTTCTGTCGGCACTCGTCTTCCTGCCCTTTTGCCATGTTACTTGGGATCGGCACAACACGATTTCGTCTTCCATACCCAAGTAACATATGACAGCCGCACAGCGGCTTGATTATAGAATTTGGGACTACTCAAGGCTGTTTTTGTTTCCTGCATAAGGGCTGTGTAGTTAGCTACGCAGTCTTTGAAAATCTTATTAGGGCCACAAATTAACCAGCGTTGAACGTTACAGTGGCTGTTTACCAGCAGTATAATAATTGAAACAGCTGTATAAGGCCTGTAATGGACGCTCTGACGTCGGACATACATAAAGAGGCCCCCTGGTGTATGCTGTTTGCCGATGACATTGTGCTGGTTGCCGAGAGTTGCGTAGAGACCCAGAGCAGATTGGAGGTGTGGTGGCACAGGCTGGAGAGTGTTGGCTTGAAATTGAGCAGGGCCAAAACATAATCTTGTTCTATGATTTTAGCGGTCTCTCCAGTTCCGTGCCTATACCTCTCACTGGAACACCCATACCGATCTGCTCCGACTTCCAGTACCTAGGGTTACTTGTTCAAGGGGATGGCTAGGTAGACCGAGACGTAACGCACCGGATCAACTCGGGATGGATGAAATGGCGACAGGTCACTGGAACAACTTGCGACCCGTCAGGATACAGGAGAAAATTTACAAGTCCATGATTAGACCTGTCGTAATGTATGCATCAGATAGTTGAAAAAGATGGATGAAAAGAGATTGTACGTAGCAGAGATGAGAATATTGAGATGGATGTGCGGAGTGACGAGAATGGATAAAGTGAGAAATGAGTATATTAGAGGAAGTTTGAAAGTGGCACGAGTGACAGCAAAGTTGTAAGGAAACCGTTTGCCCTGATATGGTCATGTCATGAGTAAGGATGAAACGCATGTTACTAAAACATTTATGAATATAAATGTGGATAGATGGAGAGGGAGGGGATGAAGAAAAGATAGATGGACTCTGTGGGGAGTGATATGAAAGAAAAGGGAGTCAGTGATGCCATGACGGAGACAGGACGGTACCCAAGTAGCACATTAGCGATGAATTAGGTCATAAACAAGCTACAATACAGGCTACAGCTTTAATGCAAATGATCTTTAGAAAGTATTAAGGAAAGATTATACAATATTAAACAGCATAGCTGACTAATGACTTTATAATGGCGAAAAAGTATACTAAAAGCATTTTAGAAGATTTTTTAAATGATCTATTCCAGCTTTTGGCTGCTTGTGATACTACTAGCTGGTTTAAAAGTCCAAAGCTTGTTAACGACTGGTTAATACGAAAAATTCATCTCTCTTGTAATGCTGCGGGCTGCATTATATACGATTTCCATCAACGGGGCGACGCAGGAGCGTCCGAGCGCAGACGACCGGCTGACGCAGCATATGCGCGGGTCTAACTGAGTTCCAAGCAGTGTAAATTCCATGCAAACATGAAAATTAACTCTTGTATATAAGCCTGAATTTCCTTTAGCACAGTGTGAAATGCGCTTCGGCGCGCCTCGACGCGCCCCGGTTGGTGGAAATCGTACATTAAGGTATCGAATAATGCCACTGGCTTTTAATTGCTGTACACTAATTGTGTGGCTTTTTTAATTGGGTCTAACGCATGTAGGTATTTTTGTATTGTTTAGTTTGTTTCCTGATTGATCGAATAGGTATTTGACACGGATTTAGCATTGACATAAAATAACGATTGAATGAGAAATAGTACTATACCTATATTTGGCTAATTGTTATTCGTGTAGTTACACAAAACGATTGCTGTCTACTCAAGTTTGTTTTTTATATCAACAAGTTTTTATCTATCCTTTAATAGGACAAACTCGTAATAAAGGTCAACTATGGCAGAAGCTTGAGTCTAAGGACAGAAAATAAAATATAACAAAAACTCTTCAAAACATCTTTACTTTAATCAATAGCCAGTGCAAGTTAAGTCGAAGTATCACAATGAGCTCACGAAGGGATAGTCATATTTCTTAGTAGGCAATGAGAGGGGCTGATGCGGCAACGTAAGGAGCAGCGTAGGGTGAGGCAACGTACGGTGCCGCTACATAGGGTGCGGCAGCGGGAGCGACGTAAGCGGCAGGAGCGGCAACGTAGGCGGCAAGTCCGTTGTTGATGCGGTGATAATACTGCGAGCTAGTGGCTGTGACGACCGCGGCGGGAGCGGCAGCGACTAGGGGTGCGCTCACCAAGGCGGGCTTAGCGGCAGAGATGGCGACGAGCGCGGCGAGGACAACGAACTGAAAAGGAAAAAAGTTTTATGATAAATCAGTCAAAATTGGGTTCTCTGATAATGGAAATTGTTAAATATTCATCATCATCATCATCATTTCAGCCGAAAGACGTCCACTGCTGGACATAGGCCACCCCCAGGCGTCGCCACATTTACCGATCCCGTGCGTCTCGCATCCAGCGCCTTCCCGCAACCTTAACTAGGTCATCGGTCCACCTAGTGGGAGGCCTTCCAAAGTATCGTCTTCCGGTTCGCGGGTTAAATATTCAGCTGCTGGCAAATAGCCATCACCGATCCATTACGTAAACGATAACGAGTAGACAAAGTTGAGATTATTTTTATCCTCAACCTCACGGTCTTTCTTGCCTAGATATTTTGTGTACCTAGTGGAGTGACTCCAATATATTTGATTCTATATAATGGGATTAAATGATGAGACTATTAGAAAATGAAAAAAAGCTACACCAAAATCTTATTTTTCACTTTTACTGATTGCAAATTACTTTACACTTATTATGACGAAAGGATGAATACTCACAAGCTTCATCATCTTGGAAGTGGGTTGGTTGTGCTTGAGCTGCTAAAACAGGACTCGTACTATTTGCCTGGCCGTCAGTACGTTATATATGTTGCAGACGCCGGTGGTGTTGCAACCGGCCATCCTCGGCGACGTCTCTGGCATTGATCGTACGTGATCGAGTCGTGGTTACTAAAGTTGATCAAATTGTTAAAAACCCATGTCTGCGTGAAAGTGATGTCTTATGAGTTGGAGAGTGATTAAATAAACTTTTATGTGTATTACAAAATTACTTTATAACGATAAAAAAACGCGTGTGCGTAAATTAATGAAAAAAAATACCGATAAAACTAAATTCATGAGATACCTGACATATAATAACAAAATAAATAAAGAAGACACAAAAGACTTGCCAATAAAAAAATATTATAACATCATTGAAGAAGTAATAAAAGAAATAAAATTTCTAGGAATAAATATTGATAATTATTGTAACATTTCACATTGTACATGAGATTTCCAGAGTTTGTAAGAAATATCATAAATTCGTTTACGCACTTCGTAAAATAATAAAAATAACTAATAAAGAAACAACATTAATGTCATACCACAGTCTTGTGTGTTCAGTATTGAGGTATGGGATAATCATATGGGGATACCTTACAGATGCCCAGAGAGCGTTTATAGCCCAGAAAAAATGCATAAGATCAATTTATGGTCTCAAATAGACTGATTCGTGCCGACCAGTATTCACTGGAAAATGTTTACCTACACTCCCATCCCCGTACGTCTTTGAAATGTGTAAATTCGTTAGAAATCACTGTTCACTTTTTGAGCAGGGTGATAAGGCCCAATTTAAAATTAAAATAGTACAGTTGTAATAGAACAATAGTGGTACCTCGAAGTAGAATAAAGTTGCGTGACAGAAACTGCTACACCATGGCGGTAAAAAATTATAATAAACTGCCGGAAAAAAAAAAAAAAAAGAATAACTTAGAATTTTATAGAACTTAAACAATTGGTTTGTGACAGATGTTTTAATTCAATAGATCAATCAATCTGCCTAGCCTTTTCCCAACTATATTGGGGTCGGCTTCTAGTCTTACCGGATTCAGCTGAGTACCAGTGTTTTACATGAAGCGACTGCCTATCTGACCTCCACAACCCAGTAACTGGGTAACACGGTAGGTACCCATTGGCAAGACTGGTGTCTGATCTCAAGTTTCTGAGTACCCGTAACGACTGTCAAAGATCTTCAAATGACAGCCGGGACCAACGGCTTAACGTGCTTTCCGAGGCACGGAGGAATCTCGGTATGTTGAAATGGTCACCCATCCACGGATTGACCTCGTCAAGCGTTGCTTAACCTTTAGGATCGACCAGTGCGGCTGTTATTATTTAGCCACGAGCTCCGCCATTTTTATTCAATAGATGATTATTTAAATTATAAACAAACATCATTTAGGTATTAACTAACAAAAACTTTAAATTCTAATTATTGACATTATTTATATTTCATCAATAAATTGTTGAACTGTCTCAACTGTGACTTAAAATCTAATAATTTAATATAATATAGTTTATAATATAATATGCCTAATTCATATTAATGAAGCAAGACTGTTAATTTTATTATGATTATGATGTGTTTGACTAATGATCACATTGATGTATTTTCATGATATTATTATGCATGTACTAACTTGAAATATTTGTACGACTGATAAATCGAATATAGTGAGACTAAAATTATTTTACCATGTTATTATGTAATTGTTTTTTTTTATTTGCAACAATATAGGTTTATATTGTTGCAAATAAAAAAAATCATTTCATTAATTTCATTTCAAATAGAACACCGGGAAATAGATCAAATATAAACTGAAAAGCCTTGATTACATATAAAAGAAACCGGGACAGGTGAAACTAAAGAAAAACTTGTAAAATGACACATAATAGCCAAGTTATGGACCAGTTCATGCAGTGGTCACCTGACAGAAATAATATTAATAAAAGACCCACATCAAATGCAATACGCATATGTTAGTAGATAGATTGTAGCGGTTCTGGCTCACGATTTTCTTGGCATAATCTTTGTTCAAGGGGTCAAGCGACGATAAAAAAAGTTTTGTCATGCTCTGATCACGTTTCTGTGGTCCATTTTTACATAGGATGCACGGTTCCGGAGCGATAGAAAACTTTCCACTGACATAATCACCCCCAATAACGTTTTTGCGTAGGATGCACGGTTCCGGAGCGATAGAAAACTATCCACTGACATAATCACCGCGAATAACGTTTTTGCGTGGGGATGCACGGTTCCGGAGCGCCAGAAAACTATCCACTGACATAATCACCCCCAATAACGTTTTTGCGTAGGATGCACGGTTCCGGAGCGATAGAAAACTATTCACTGACATAATCACCCCCAATAACGTTTTTGCATAGGATGCACGGTTCCGGAGCGATAGAAAACTATCCACTTACATAATCACCGCGAATAACGTTTTTGCGTGGGATGCACGGTTCCGGAGCGCCAGAAAACTATCCACTGACATAATCACCCCCAATAACGTTTTTGCGTAGGATGCACGGTTCCGGAGCGATAGAAAACTATTCACTGAAATAATCACCCCCAATAACGTTTTTGCGTAGGATGCACGGTTCCGGAGCGATAGAAAACTATCCACTGACATAATCACCCCCAATAACGTTTCATTGTTTGCCAGTTCTTATCTATTGTTAATTGACGAGGGTGAGTCGTTAATTGTTCGCCAAACTTATCACATCGGGCTTGTCACCACGTCACGACGTCATCAACGTAGTACGGTGCGGCATCGCGGCGCTTTGTATTGACGTGACAAGCTAATGCACGGTATGGCAAGCTAACCACCGAACGACGCGTCGGAAGCGGTACGTAGCGATGCGCTCGCTCAGTTGATATGTCTTAGCGATTCATTGTGCAAAATCGATGTCAGAAATGCTTTAACTGTCAGAAACTACAAGAAACGAAACTAAACGTTGTTTTGTACTGTCAGAAATGCTGAAAACGGAACAGGATTTTTTCAAGGCACGATGACGTGTATTTTTACGAAACGGTAACGTAAATATGCACGTCTAGCCAACATACCGCGCCGCGACACCGCACCATGCCACGTTGACGACGGCGACGTCGTGACATTGTGATGGACACATGCCCTTCTGACAAAGTTTTATTGTTTGCCGAGCTTCGAGTTCTATATCTGTGGATAGGATAGTATTTAAGCGAGCTAAAATACCTAAATTCAAATTAAAGGTGTCAAACATACTGAATATATCTTACTGAAATACTAAGTGCGCGACAAACAGTGGGCGAATACAAATGTTTAACTCATTCCCATGTTATTTGGGGTCGACGCAACACGTTTTCTTCTTCTATACCGTCCTGTCCTCCGTCACGCCATCACTTACTCCCTTTTCTTTCATATCCCTCACACAGTCCATCCATCATCGTCCATCATCTTTTCTTCGCCCCTTCCCTCTCCATCCATCCACATTTATATTCATAAATATTTTTTGTAACATGTGCTTCATCCCTCCTCATCACATGACCATACCAGGACAAACGGTTTTCTTTCAACTTTTCTGTAAGTGGCGACTTTCAAACTTTCTCTAATATACTCATTTCTCACATTATCCTTTCTCGTCACTCCGCTTATCCACCTCAACATTCTCATCTTACTACATGTATTTCACAGCCCAACATTCTGATCCATACAGTACGACAGGTCTAATCACGGACTTGTAAATTTTCCTCTTGAACTTGAGGGGTCGCAAGTTGTTTCAGTGACCTTTCGCCATTTCACCCGAGTGACCTACCCGGACCCGGTGCGCTACGTTTCGGTCTACCTATCCATCCGCTTGGACAAGTAATCCTAGGTACCGGAAGTCGGAGCAGATCGGTATGGGTGTTCTAGCGAGAGCTATAGGCACGGCAGTGGAGAACCGCCAAAATCTTAGAAGAAATATTCTGTTTTGGCTATGCTCAATTTCAAGTCAACACTCTCCAGTATGTGCCACCATACTTCCAATCTGCTCTGGAACTCTAGGCTACTCTCGGCCACCAGCAAAATGTCATCAGCAAACAGAATTCTCCAGGGTGCCTCTTTCTGTATGTCCGACGTCAGAACGTCCATTATCATCAGGAAGAGGTAAGGACTGAGAGCCGACCCATGGTGCAAGGCGACTGCCACACTGAAGCTCAATGAACACCATGTGCAAGTTTTATTGTGCACCTCTCTATTTGGCATCCGTTGTACCCCGACCAGGCATAAAACCGAATTGGTTCTGCGATATTTCACTCGCTTTTCTCAGTCGCCTTTCAATATCTTTCTCCCAATCTTTTATACTATGTGACATAGCTTCATTCCTATATAGTTGTTGCACTCCAGCACATCACCTTTGTTTTTAAAGATGGGCACCAGCGAACTATTGCACCATTCATCTGCCACCCTAGCCAAGTTACAAACGCTTCGTATCGAATCTCTTTCTACAATCGTTAACGTTCCATTTGTATGGTCTTACCACGTGACTTAACGTTCAGATGTGTCATACCATTCTTCATTCCATTTATTGCTTTTCTTACTTCCTCCAAACTAACTATTCTCAACAACCCCTCATTCCTGCTTGCAATAAAACCACTTTCTTTCGGTAACTTATTTATTACACTTTTTATTTCAATCTATAAAATATGAATGGAACATCGAATCCACTAAGACATCATTGTACAATATGTTCCCTGTAAATATTTTTACAAAACTGTGCATTGAACACTCCCGAAACTTATACAGCAAATATATTAAACAATATTCACCACAAACTGAAATCCAGTCATTAAGAATCCTTTCAACATTCTAGTCCCATCTTTTACAATTCTTTTTCTTAAACTCAAGGTGGTATCGTGCAGGCGCTCGTCCATATGAATCAAAATAGTATTGACCGACACCATTCGTATCAATATATAAAGCTACTCAGTATCATCCGTATCCAAATTGGATATGATATACGTTGGCAATATATAATATATGTTTTATACAATATTAATACTTATAATTACTAAAGGAACGAATAACTATGAAAAATACGTTTCAAATTACCACAATGGTTCTATTTGGCGCAGCCGTGGGATACACAATGTTATATTTATATTGTTTTCTCTCTTTTTCTTGTCTGTTTTAAGATTCCTTTTTTTCTTTTTTAAGTTGTGTGCTCTGGCTGGAAAAAAGGTGTTACTGTTAGAGGTCACAAAATTTTCAATATAAGGTATGCCGATGATTATGCCGATATTCTAACAACATCTAAAGAAGATATGGACTATCTCGTAAACTGCCTGGAAACAAACAGCATTAGATTTTGAATAGCATTCAATCGTGATAAGACAAAAATGATGATAGTGGACAGAGCTAAAAACAACCAACCTACTATCAAAAGTATAGCCAACTGTGATGTTGTCCAGAGCTTTATCTGCTTGGGCTCCAACATTGCTAACACCAGAGGCTGCAAAGACGAGAGACGAAGGCGTTGTGCTGTAACGCGATCTACCGTCAAAAAGCTCACAAGAATCTGGAAAGATCGCAGGATAACCAAAACCACCAAGGTACGACTGATGCGAAGTCTCGTCTTTCCAAATCGATGCACTCAAGATGTGGTGCTGGAGATGTCTGCTGCGGATTTCGAGGATTACTTACCGCATCAATGTATCGATCCTAAAAGAACTTCACATCAAAGAGAGATTATCGTCGACTGTTCAAATACGAATACTAAAGTTCTTTGGGCATAAAGCTCGCAATAAAGACTCAATGGATCGTCTTGCAATCCAAGGCAGAATGGAGAGCAAGAGATCCCGGGGTCGCACTCTGACCAGATGGGCAAACTTATTATAAACATCAGCAAAACTACAATGACCGACTGTTCCCACATTGCGTCCAATAAAACTATAGAGTCGCATGGCAAGAGCCATAATACATCAGGACCCAGCCATGACCACGCCCACTCTGTCAAGAGTGCCCGACTAAGAAGAAGAAGCTCTAGTGGGTTGTGACAAATAAATGTGTTTTCTTTATTTTTTTTTACCATATTGCCTTCGCATACTAGTTAATTTTCAAGTTTTCTGAACATTATAAATAATGCCGTATTAATCACATTTGTTTGCCAAGTAGGACAAGACATAAATTAAAAAAAATAAAAGGTAACAAAATCTCTTCAAAACATCTTTACTATAATCAACAACCAGTGCATAAAATTAAGTCATAGTATCACAATGAGCTCACAAAAGGACTTCCCATCACTTGGTTAATAGGCAATGAGAGGGGCCGAAGCAGCAACGTAAGGAGCAGCGTAGGGGGAGGCAACGTAGGGTGCCGCTACATAGGGTGCGGCAGCGGGAGCGACGTAGGCAGCAGGAGCGGCAACGTAGGCGGCAAGTCCGTTGTTGATGCGGTGGTAGTACTGCGAGCTGGTAGCTGTGACAACGGCTGCAGGGGCAGCAGCGACTAGAGGTGCGCTCACCAAGGCGGGCTTAGCGGCAGAGATGGCGACGAGCGCAGCGAGGACAACGATCTGGAAGAGAAATAACAATTTTAGATATATGTAATATTTATTAGAAACTATTACAATATATTCAGTTGCCAATCTGACACCAATGCTGCAAGTATGTTTATTGATAGACACGGTTTAGATTCTGTTTTCCTTATAGTTTTTTTGCTCAATGCCATTTGTACCAGTCCTAGATACATATTGATGTTTGACCTTCTGAATTATAGGGACAGGATCAAAATACGAGAATAGCTAAATGTGCTTTTCACTTTCTGAGAACTACCTTACAGACATTGTTAACACTTTTACTCTCCCTTTTGCAACTTTTCTCTAGATAAGACGAAAGGATGAATACTCACAAGCTTCATCATCTTGGAAGTGGGTTGTTAGTGGTTGTACTGCTAGAACAGGACTCGTACTGTTTGCCTGTCCGTCAGTACGTTTTATACGTTGTAGTGCCGGTGGTGTTGCAACCGGCCATCCTTGGCGACGTCTCTGGCATTGATCGACGCGTGATCAGCGAGCCAAATCCCTGCCTTCGAGAGTCATCGGCATTCACGAGAGCGGCCATAATTTATTGCAATTCACCTATACTTGTAAATCTTTCACTGCACTCGTAAAACCATTTAGATAAGGATAAATTTGTAGGAAAATCTTGCGATTTTATTAGGAAGTTGTGTTTTTGGAAGCGTGAGTTATATTACACTAGCTTCTGCTAGCGGTTTCGCCGGCGTGAAAAGTATTGTATCATCCCAAGAGTCGATGTGCTTTGTGCCAGACTATAATCTATATATGTGCCAAATTGTATCCAGATCCATTGAGCCATTCTGGTGTGATTGATTAAATACATACATCCAAACTGCCAGCGGTTTCGCCCGTGTGAAAGTCGATAGTTGTCCCACGGGTACCGTACATTTTCCCAAGATAAAAAGTAGCCTATGTGCTACTTCAGACTTTAATCTATCTCTGTGGTAAATTTAATCCATTCAGTTATTCAATAGTGATTGAGTGACAAATATACATCCGTCCATCCATCCAGCTATCCATCCAAACTTTTGCATTTATAGTATTAGTAAGAAGTATGATTAATAAGTTTGGCGCTGCATTTGTCTATGACGATGGAATCTAGTTAAAGCTTAGAAAAGTACCTAATTGTGTGTTCCGTGATATCTCAGAAAAGAATAAGCTTGTAGTAAATTTTCGAAACTTTATTAAAGTTTTGATTTATATCATGGAGTTCAACCGTTTTTTCG
Source organism: Orthosia cruda (assembly GCA_964057195.1). NCBI lineage: Eukaryota > Metazoa > Arthropoda > Insecta > Lepidoptera > Noctuidae > Orthosia > Orthosia cruda. The sequence goes on along the minus strand of OZ059827.1, from coordinate 39,432,824 downwards.
CCGATCCTATAAATAAAACCAAATCATTGCCTAGGACAAGATCCTTGAAAATAATTTGAAATTCTATTTTCGGAAAGGCAAGTAGACTACGTGGCAAAATACAATAGCTACCCTTAAATAACCAATCAAGAAAGCTAGTCTTACGCCTTTGATGAATGCCTTCTCGATAAATGGAAAAATTACGAAAGTCGTGAACAACACGAGACCAATGAAAACTCCACGTGATGTCTCCGTCTACAGCCATTTATTCCTTGGTCCAACTGGTAAACAAATCAATATTTTGAACTTGACAGACGAATACCAATACTCATACCTAAAACATAGAAATTCAACATCTAAAACAATTATTTTGTGGTCGTCATTGTGGCCAAGAAACTCTCTCTGTATTTTATTCATATCTCTATGCTGTATTAAACAAAATTTATTTTGAAAATTCTTCACAAAAGTTATGAAAAAACGTCAAAGTGTCACGTGGTTTACATCGTTGTCATCATAAGTAAGAACCAACCATAGTTGTTACGCGCGCTTTTACGCGAAATGAAGAGAGAAACGTGCAATTTAACGTGAGTTGGTCCTCTTGGATAAGCCGCAACCCTCTCGCAAACGACACTCTTGACTGTTTCTTTGAATAATAAGGAGGTGTCACCTGTTGCATCATTCTTTTGCTACTTTCAGAAAGAAAAAAAAAAAAAACTTTTTGTAAACTAGCAAAAGCTAGTTTTCAAAAAGTTTTTTTTTTTTTTATCTAAAATAGGTATTTATTATATTTATTTAGGTTATCTAAAATAGATAACCATGCATTGTCATCCAAATCAAACGTGTATGCAAAATGTCAGCTCAATCGGTTGGGGATAACCGACACCTACTAACACACCCACACATACTAATTAACTAAAAGAAAAAGTTAAGGCCGTAACCTGACCTAAAAACCTTGAGCATTCGTAGTGCACTAGCGGCACACTGGTGGCGCATGAGTTACAGTGTATCGGCGTATTCACACCCCCAGATTTTAGAATAAATCTTTATAAAATCGAAATATAGTCTTTTGAAAAAAAAAGTGTTACAAAATCTATAAATATTAGTGTAAGTAAAAAAATAGGTAATGTATAAACACTTTACGAGGAGATGCATGCTATCAATAATTATTTCTCATTTTTTCCCGACTGCCGAAGGAGGGTAATGTGTTTTTCTCAAACATGCTTGGAAATGTGAGCATTATTTTGACAACCTTCTTCGAGATAAATCGAAATTGCTGTACTGGCTAAATACATGCGAGCAGCGGCCGGCAAAAGTTGTATGAAAATCCATATCTGTCGTGTCCAGCGGCCAAATAAATTACATAGTAAATTCATATCTGTCGTGTTGGAACGATCTTTTACTCCGAAACATGGCAACCAAGGAGGTAACTAATCAAGATTTATTTAAATTTCGAACTGGCTTGCAAATAGAACGCAGTTTATTGAAAAAAAAAACAAATGAACACTAACGCGGAGGCAATTATTGTTGTTCGACATTGATTTTGACAAAATGAGTTTTAGGTACTACTTAGTTTTAATTTCCGCGCATTATTTGAGAAAAGCACTATACAAGCCTTGGCCACAACTAGGCATTGATGGACTTACGTATGTGTGCCTCGGCTTCGCCTCGGCCCACATTTACACGTTCGTCCATCAATGCCTCTTTTGCTGGCCGCTGCAGTAATGTACTATATCAGTCTAGTATGTATGTAAGTATGTTTGTTTGTTCCTATGTGGCGTTCTAGAGGCCAAACGCGTTGGCCGATTTTGATGATTCTTACGTCAATCGATTCGTCTTAACCCGGCGAGTGTCACTGACTACATAAACGTTGGAAAATAAAAAAATGGCGGAGTTTGGCCGCCATTTTGTGGGAGAATTTTTTTTGCTTTCCTTCCAAGCCTATCGTGTGGGGTATCAGAAACTAAGGGCTTTAAGAGGTGATTTCAAAAATATATAACACGTATATGTTTACAAATATTTAGTTTTTTTTTTAATTAGGTACATAAATAAAAATAAATTGTAAATAAAAAAGTTAATTAAAAAAATCATAAAACCCGACTGCTTTAAAAGCGAACTAAAAACAACAACGTGAACTAGAAGCTTTCTTCTTGTTCAACGTGAGCAAGAAGAAAATCATGCTGTGCAGGCGGAGGATATATCTGGTTTTGGTCAGCCAGCTCGCGAATATGTATAATCATCCGACTGCACAGCATGATTATGTCTTTTTAGTTCGCTTTTAAAGCAGTCGGGTTTTTTGATTTATCTATTAACTTTTTTATGGTTTTGTTGGAGAGAGATTAGTGATACACATACAATATATAAAATATCAAAACTTTTGAATCAATATTATGTGGCAATTTAATGTATTTTATTAGTTGATATTTCTTTTTAAATAACGAGTAGATAGCTTCTAAACAATTCTTCTACTGCACAATAAAGGCTAGCGCGGCACTTTGTTCGGGGAGGCGCCTTAAATAAATGCTTCTAATAAAAGTTCAACGGTAAGGCGTATATATTCTCCAATGTTAACTTGGTTCTGGCCGTGCGCCCACTCGGTGCCAGAATATCAATATACCTCCTTTTGGACAGTTATGATTACAAAATATGTTTGATTTTCATATCCTATTAGGTTAAGAAGAAATTCTAACCATCAAAGTTTATCTGTAGAAATATTTTTAAACATCCAAGTAATTTTGGAGGAGTATTCAAAAGAATCGAAACATTATGGTGTTGTTAATTATTTTTTAATGCAAAAATGTTAGTCATACGAAAAAACCATGTTTCACAAATAATGTACATGAGCCGTTACTAAGAAGTACGATTAAGAACGTAACCGTCCTACGGCAATAAAGTGGAGTAAGAGTCTTAAGGTTGCCCTAGTCGACTGCATTAACTATTTTGTGCGCGGGGTTAAAATTCATGCTATCTTATCCGACAACACGTGCAAAAGAGATAGATGCTGTGATGATCAGTAAGAAGCTTTTACACGTACGAAAAAGTGGCGAAATAGATAATGATTAAGGACGAAAATGAGCGCGCCCAATTTTATAAACAGACCTTTGGGAGTATGGATATCATGAAAAAACTACTAAATGTATATTTTCAAAATAAAATTATTTGCATTGTTGAACTACTAATCCATCCCTTTATGGTGGCTGTTTTGCAATTTTCCTTCTTCTTATGGTATTTATTTCCGCCCAAAGATGCGTTAAAATTAGTGTTGAAATATGGAACTTTCGACGCTCATAACTTTCAAAATTTTTCTTTTTGTTTCCATACAGGGCTAGATAATGATGATACAAAGTGATATCGTCAAACAGTGGACTAATCGCCAGACTACGTTTGTATGGAAGAATGATTGACTAGTGCAACCTTAAGAAAGTTCGTTATTGAACTATGTCAACCGTTTTGAAGGTCGATAAGTCTGACATATATAATCTTTGATGGCACTTAATTACTGATGGTAATTAGATGTGATATTATACCCTTCAAGATAAATTAGGTAAGCATTAAAAGGCTCCAGTCGTAATTACTATAATTCCGACAAAACGCACAAGCGATTAGACGGAGACAGTCTATTCAAAGCGTATACAAATAGCTTTTGTGTGAGATACCCGACACCTGTTACATTTCAGCTTTCATTATCAACAATAGCTCATGATTGTATGTCCACATTGAAACTAATTATGGCGGCAAACAGTTCTGTATAGACAATGGCTGCGCTGAATACAAACAAAAGATTCGGTAAGCGATTACATGTTCTGTTCGTGTACGTAGGGTCTGGCCGTATCAGAACATTTATGTAAAGGTTATCTTGTGCGTAGTGCTGGATGAGATTTGGCTAAGTACATAAGTATTATGTTTGCATCACATAGATGTTAGGAACACAGTTCTACAATAATATGAGTTGGTTAGTGAAGTATGAAAGTGTCGCGTGAGAACGTTTCTTCCAACTTAAAGGCTTTTTACCCGACTGCCGAAGGAGGGTAATGTGTTTATCAGTCTATATATGTATGTATGTTCGATGTGGCGTTCCAGCGACCAAACGCGTTGGCCGATTTTGATGATTCTTACGTCAATCGATTCGTCTTAACTTTGCAAGTGTTACTGGCTACACTAAAATTATAATTTTTTTTTTCAAACCCTTCGTATCGTGTATCAAAATAAAGGGTTTTAAGAGGCGATTTCAAAAATATATAACACTCACATGTTTAAATGTACCTAATTCTAAAAAAAACTTAACTAAAAAGTTATAAATAAAAAGTTAATTCAAAAAATCAAAAACCCGACTGCTTAAAAAGCAAACTAAAAAGACGTAAACGAGAAGAAAATCATGCTGTGCAGTCGGAGGATACATATTCGCGAGCTGACTTACCAAAACCAGAACCACAAACTTTTTTTTGATTTCATGTTGTAGATTTACTTATTTGTTAAATCATTCCTGATATATTTATACAAATTTTACGATACAACGTTTTTTTATTGTGACTATAGGATTTTCCCGAAGCTTATTCGCTATCGTTGGCTGCAAGGCTGCAACAATATAATTTATAATTTGACCATGTGATGAGTTCTTGGAATCTTGCATGCAGCACGCACCAGTGCAAGTGCCTACATGTGTCTCTGTAATTTGTAGGTATACGCCTCTGACAGAACAGATCTTTTGCATATACAGAGTAAGTTTTTTAAGTAGGCGTGGATGGCCAAATCTGAAACTATGAGGAATAGCGGAAAACACTCAAAGGAGTCACGAGGCAGATTTTGATAAAAACTAAAACTGCATCATTGGATTTTTGAATAATCGCTATGCCTAGCCAGGAAACGAACCTATAGATTTTGAAAAAAATCACATGCTGTATTACTACACCATTCGATAGTGTCGCTAATAAGGATCAAATTCTGGAAAGTAATGGCATATGGCAAACTTAAGGAAAGGTAAATTTTAACACTGTTTAATACCTCTACAAAACACATATTTTTTCCTCGACGTATCCAGCACATATTTTATGGCCGGGGAGAGCTTTTCAGTCAGGGGGGTGACCACAAGCTCTTAGAGTAAGGTTATTTTGATATCGAGTAAGTGACAGATGTATACACGTCATATACATCTGTCCCTTACTCGATCTCAAAATAACCTTACTCTAAGAGCTTGTGGTCACCCCCCTGTTCGCTGTTACGCAACAAGACCTAAAAAGACAGTCCGGTCAGGAGTTGTCGTCACCGATTGCAATTGACACCTACAATTGTCACCTACGAACATCGATACGTACACTCCACATTTGTGTCTTATGTAACAGCGTACCTATCTTTTTTTCTTTAACCTATCTTTTGTTTTTCGTTTTGGTGATATGGAATTAGAGTACGTCACAAACATATATGTTTGGTCAATGATGTTAGAGTAAATTAAAACACGTTAATTTGAGGAACAACGTAAATCTATATTAGTATTTTATCACAACAGAAGGATTACATACTTTTTTTTTTCTTACAACTGTCAGTGCAGTTCATTGGTATGTCTATGGTAAACCAGCCAGGTACAACATTTAGTTTATAGGTTCTAACAAATGACACAGTTTGTTGAAAAGCTCTAGAGTAATGATGAATTTGTGACTAACATTTTTAGCTGTAGTTAAGATATACCTATATGAAATAAAATACGCTGTGGAAGTTTGTGTTTATCTCCTTTTCAACTGTAATTATATACTAAAAAAAGAATTCTTAAGATATGAAATGTACATCTCATTGCAATCAATAAATCTGCCTAGCCTTTTCCCAACTATATTGGGGTCGGCTTCCATTATTACTATCTGACCTCCACAACCCAGTAACTGGGTAACACGGCACCCCTTGGCAAGACTGGTGTCAGATCTCAAGCTTCTGACTACCCGTATCGACTGTCAAAGATCTTCAAAAATTAGCCGGGACCAACGGCTTAACGTGCTTGCCGAGGCACTGAGGAAACTCGGTATGTTGAAATGGTCACCCATCCACGGACCGACCTCGTCAAGCGTTGCTTAACCTTGGTGATCGACCAGTGCGGCTGTTATTATTTAGCCACGAGCTCCTTATTCAAATGTACATCTCATTGCAAAAAGTATAAAATATCCTATAGGTATTAACGATACGGACGTTTCTGAAGGATAACAAGAGTTTTCCGATAACATTTAATAAAAATACATTTGAGATTCTCCTCTTTTCATGGTATGATGGTATTTAGAGTATTTTCGAAGCTCACATCGGTCCCTAGTGAGTGATTTTTTCTTGTGAATATAGAACATAGAAACAGGTCAATCAGCAAAGCAATACCAAAGTTTAAAACTTACAAATAAAATACTTAGAAAATACAATCTAGTGCCACGAATTGTGTTTAATAGTGATCCAGTTATATTTAAGAAATAGGCTACTAGAAAATAAGAACGAATAACAATGAGTTGGACTCGTTTTATCATAAAGGTAACCTGTATTTTATTATTTCCATATACATAAAATAAATGATTTTGTTAAATGTATTTTTTGTGGTTTCTTACTTTAACATTTTCTGTTTTATTTTTCTTGTTAATAAATTATTTAATTTATCTGACCCCGCGGCTTCGCTCCCGTCAATATTATAGCCTATGTTACTCGGGAATAATGTAGCTTTACAAAGGTGAAAGAATTTTGTAAATCGGTGCAGTAATTTTGGAGCCTATTCGGTACAAACAAACAAAAAAATGTTTTCTCTTTATAATTTTGGTATAGACTACTGTTCCCTTTTTTTACAGAGAGAGGAGGCCTATATCCCAGCAGTGGGAACATTAGAAGGCTGGTGATGATTATGATAAAGCCCTGGCCTTAAAAAAATACAGCTATAAGTTCGAAAGAGACGAAAATATAAGCAGATAAGGGACACGAAGGAAAGACTTTGGGAATAAAATAACCAACCAGCAAGGACAACCTCCAACCCACCTATGGAGGTTGTCCTTGCTGCGGCCAACCTGAGTGCGGAGTCTATTTAGGGTTTTCCAGGTCGACCACGGCAGAGTGTGCCCAGGCAGAAGCCTCTCCGATGGCTTGATGAAATTTTCAGGAGGCTCGAGTTTCTCTCGCCAAAGGTCGCATCTCGCCGAAGAGGAGATACCATCACATAGGCCCACGCATCCTAGAAAACTTTTCCGGCCTTTTGGCGCTGGGGCAAAGAGCCGTAATTGTGCATTGGGTGGCGTGGGTCGTGGGCGTTATTTTTGTGATGTCAATTACCAATTAATTAATTATAATCGTATGATTATCATACTTATGCTTGTGTTAGTATTGAAAGTTCATGATTAAATTACGTCACACGTACTTCCAATACTAACACTTTCATGTAAATTGTTATGTAATTGTTTGTTAAAATTCGAACACAATGTATATTGTAACTGAATAAATTGAATTGATTTAATGATGATGACCTATTTTTACACTTAATTTCTTAAATAGGAAACGGGACATATTTGTTTATGCCATCTCAAAGTAAGGTAAGTTTTGTATAAGAATGCTCCACGTGGTGTCGACAAAGGCTCACATGCTTAGCCTTTTACAGTAAACGCGAGATTTTCACATGCAATATAGTAACATTCTCCTTTAGATTATTTAAACTATACTAGTTAAAATGTTTCTTATTTTACTAAAGAAAATGGTAATGTTATTTTATCTATACTAATATTATAAAGCTGAAGAGTTTGTTTGTTTTTTTTTGAACGCGCTAATCTCAGGAACTACTAGTTGGAATTGAAAAATTCTTTCTTGGATAGTCCATTTATCGAGGAAGGCTATGTAACATCACGCTACGACCAGTGGGAGCGGAGCATAAATGAAAAATGTTGCAAAACTGAGAACAAAATATCCTTTTTGGTAGCTTCCGTTGCGTGCGTTGCGTACAATCATGTATATAGGGTAGACTAGGTAGGTAGATAGGGTAGGGTAGGTTGGTAGGCAGATTAGGTTAGGTAGCCAGTTGACGGGAGCGAAGCCGTGAGGGACAGCTAGTTAAATAATAAAATGAGGAGCATTTTAGAAATCTTGAGTGTTTAGTTTTTTTCAATTCTAATCATGTTTATCTTTTTCCTGGACTATAATTATAGTCTTTTTTTTATCAGCGTTGCTTACTTCATTGCTTTTATTAAGATTCACGGAGCTTTATTATATTGTATAACTATATCTCAAAGTTCATCATACATGTTGTGAAGTATGTTAATTTTAACGTCAGTGAACGTTTAACCCAAAGAACGTTTTGCCCAATAACTTTTCACCCAACGAACGATTGGCCAACCGACACCGAGTGAGGTGAAAGTGCAATTAATTAGTCCAAGAGCGAGCAAAGCGAGCTCGGGAGCTTAGGGCACCCCGACACGGATCTCTCAGCTCCCGTCATCTCCTTCATGTTAGGTTACTTTAGACCCTGCAGACAGAAATAGGAGCCCCGCGAAAAGAAAAATAACGAAAAAAGTAGATATATTTTTCTTTTTGCATAAATCATGTTTTTGATTTCTAATTCTTCGAAATAAATGGATAGTGAAAAATCACGGGTTAATAATAAACTAAGGTCTGACTTCTGGGACGTATAACTCAACAAGTCTAATCAATCCGCATAACTCGAACGTGTGGCATCTGATATTTTTGCATAGACTGTGCCACAACCTTCAAATGCTTTTCTGTCGATAGAAACTACTAAACAACAGTGTTGATTTCAGCTGAACAAAGCCGTGTTGACGCAATAATCTCTGAGAACGCGTGTAAGGAAACTTTCAGGCCGACTGGATCGCGAAACTTTCCATTAGCTTTACTAAACACCTCCACATTTGTATTGAAGCAATTATGGAATTTCAAAATGGCCGCTTAGAACATAATGCAATTGTGATTGACCGTACCTATAAAGCGATTTGGTTTCACTTATGTATGAAAAATGTTGAGTATTTTATCTAACAATGATTTTTTTCGTTTATTACGATTTCAGAATGGGGCAGTGGTTAAGGCTTTCCTATCATACTAGACATCGTAATTTCTTAAAACCGGTCAAGTGCGTGTCGGGCCACGCGCAGTAATAGGGTTCCGTAGTTACATAATAATGCGGACTAAGAAGAGGGTATTTAAGCAATTTTTCAATGGCAATTGTACAAATTTATCTGTTCCAAGTATATTTTATAACTTGGTCGGCTAATACTCGTAAATTTGTAAAGCCTACTTAGCTGTGATAGTTTTCCTTTTAATTTCGTTATATATACTACTGCCATGATTTTTTTCACATAGCCAAAGGCAACCATTTCGCTGGCACGGGGGGGAGGGGGGTGGTCATTGACTCTAACAAAAAATTGCAATTTAAAGCTTAATTTTACGCAAACGGATCTCTGAATCGAAAAATGATTTTAACATACCCATTAAATTTTTTTTTTCTCATTTCTAAAATATATTCAAAATTCAGACATCGCTCGAGTTACAGTTTTATTTTATGTAGGTATAGATGTAAGCCTGAAATCATCAACCTACGTTTGAGTAAGCGTTCGGCCTTCTCTGTGTGAGAAGAAACCTTTGCTCTGCATTGGGACGGTAACTAACTTTTATTGCCTATTAGATTGATGCTGTGATGAGCAGTAATAAGCTAGTTCACGTACGAATACACACTTTTGCAAATTTGTAACGAAATGGATGATGATTTAGGACGAAAACGAGCGCGCGAAATTTTATAAACATACTTAAAATGATTTAAAAAATTAAAATTATTTGCAATGTTAAACTACTAATCTATCCCTGTATGGTGACTGTTATGCAATTTTCCTTCTTCTTATGGTATTTATTTGCGCCCAAAGAGGCGTTAAAATTAGTGTTGAAATATGGAACTTACGACGCTCATAGCTTTCAAATATATGTTTTTTACTTTTATGTTTCCTTACAGGGCTAGATAATAATGCGACAAATTGATATCATTTTTTATTTTGAATGTACACCTTCAAACAGTGGAGTAATCGCCAGACTACGTTTGTATGGAATAATATTCGACTAGGGTAACCTTAATACAGAAACACGTTTTCTGTTACGTTCTAATCTGTGACGAACGCAAACGTGTAAGTTTCCGTCCGCCAGGATGCTGCAAAAAAAATATGCGCACCGCATCGTAACATGACGTACACAATCCGTCCGTAACTTTCGACGAATGTTGTTGATAAAAATGTGCGAAGTTCTGACGTCATCACTGGAACGTGCTCGACACAGTTTCATGGATCATTGACTGAATTTCATGCGCGACGGGCCCTCAAAGACGAATGCTCAAGTGGCCCGAAAATAATTAGATCTAGGTGTCATTCATGGTTTTACGTGAATCGTTAAAAATAAACTTGGTGTCGTATCCATTCATCACTTCAGGTACCTAAAAGCCTTTTGTTCAGCAATCTGAGATTGCGAAGGTAAAAAAAATGGGTTTTAAAACTACGTTGGTTCAGCATCGTGGTAATAATCGTCTTTCTGAAGCAGAAGAACCAGGTTGCCTGGAAGAGATCGCGGAAAGCGATAAGGCCACCCTTTGTATTTTTTTTTAGTATTATGTTTCTTTTTTCTTGTTTTAGTATGGTGTACAATAAAGTGTATTAAAAAAAAAAGAAACCTTTCTTCTTTCCTCTTCTTTTCATAATTTTTCAGCTGAAAGACAAAATCCGCTACCTATTGGCCATAGGCTTAGTGTTTCGTCACAGGTAGATTATAATATAGAATACTTAGAATAGACCTGTATACTTTATTGTACATAGAAAAGTTACACATCTCTTTACAAAGGGTTGCCATCCACCGGGTTTCCCCGGATTTGTCCTAGTTTAGAAGGCGTCCGGGGAGCGTCCGGACGGGGTTTTATTTGAAGTCTAGGTTTTAAAGTCTTCAAATCACCAACGGCAATTTTTCACCCATTTCTCCGTCAATTGTAGACCGATATAAGTTTTTAAACTGTCATGGTCACTAACACTAATATTAACATTATAAGCGGGATATTTACCATGTTTACTGTTTGTAGCGAGTTTCCGATATTTCAGTGCTGTTGCAAGCACCATGATCACGGATAAACTGAAGTCATTGCGGGTGGGTGTTTATGAGGAGACAAAACGGTCTACCCTCTTTCTTGTTCGTTTTTGCACTCGGTACCGCTACCATTGTCACTCACAACTCGATTCTGTTCCCGACACACGAAACTCACTGTGTCCGCTCGCGAACTTTTTACGCCACTTTTTCGGGGTTTACACAGCTGGACCACTGGATTCCAAGCTCTCGACAGTTGAAACCCATCCTCCCGGTTGAAATTTTTATATTTGGTAATTTCGATAGCCTCCCTCACCAGTCTAGGGATATAGTGGCGTTCTGTCGAAATGACCTGAGAGTTATGTAACTCAATCCAGTGGTTTAATCCTGATTCCAAGAGATGTTGAGCTATGGCTGATTTTTGTGTGTCATTGTTCTTAACTGCCCTGATATGCTCTGAAATTCGACAAGCAACCGTACGCTTCGTCTGACCGATGTATGACTTGCCACAACTACAATCTACTTTATAAACACCGGGCTTTTCCAGCGGAAAGTTGTCCTTCGGCGAGCGCAGCATCTGTGACACTTTTCTGAAAGGAGTGAAGACAGTCTTTACGGCGTATTTCCGAAGAATGTTAGCAACCTTATCTGTCACTCCCCTCACGTACGGCAAAAATGCTGGCTGCCTCTCAACCTCGCACTTCCGTTGTTTACAACCAGTTTTTTGGTTAGGTTGTGCAGTCTTCCCTGTATATCCGTTTCTCTGTAGGACCTTCTGCACGTGTGTTAGCTCAGCACGTAAATGTTCCTCGTCGCATAGATCATATGCGCGGTTGGTAAGTGAAGTCACTACAGAGTTCAGTTGTCGGGGATGGTGGTGAGAATCAGCGTGTAGATATCGATCTGTGTGAGTCAACTTCCTATACACTGTGTGACTCAAAGAACCGTCAGCACGGGCCTCTATTTTCACGTCCAAGAATGGAATTTCCCTCTCTTTTTCCATCTCGTAGGTAAATTTGATTTTACAATGTATGCTATTAAGGTGTGCCAAGCATAATTTTACCTCATGTTGGTCTCCTTCAATGATCCCAAAAACGTCATCAACATACCTTTTCCATAATTTAATATGTGTAGATGCAGTGGAGACCGCCAACTCTTCAAAATGTTCCATCCAAATGTTGGCCACCACTGGTGCCACCGGACTACCCATGGCTACACCATCAATCTGCAGGTAGTATTGACCTTGGTATATGAAGTAACTGGTAGATAAACAGTGATGAAGTAATTTCACGTACTCTACAGGGATGTTATTTTCTTGCAATTTCATCTCAATTACCTCCATGCAGTCCGCCACTGGAACATTGGTAAATAAGGACTCAACATCGAAGCTGACCATAACGTCATTTGTTTGGAGATCGATGGATTGCAAGATGTCAATGAAATGTCGAGAGTCTCTTACATAAGATGTTGAATGTCCAACTAATGGTTGAAGAACAGAAGCTACGTGTTTCGCTAGGTAGTATGTGGGCGAGTCAATCTGACTGACTATGGGTCGTAGCGGAACATTTTGCTTGTGCACTTTTGGTAAGCCAAAAGTGTTTTATCAACAAGGGAACATTATAAAAAGTAGCCTACCTATGTGCTATTCCTGACTATAATCCATCTGTCTGCCAAATTTCATCTAGATCCATTTAGCCGTTCTGGCGTGATTGAGTAAGAAACATACTTCCAAGAAGTAAGATATTGACCACTAACTAGATGCCACAACAAAAAAGTGAAAGTTAAAAGACTTTTTTCCAAAAAATACAACCTACTTCCAATTATAAACACTTAAAAGTGAAAAATTAATTCAGATTTTGGAAGTCGGTGTCAAAAAACAAAGAAACGATATTTTTTTTAACATTTTAGTGTTTTTAATTGGAAGTAAGTTGTAGTTTTTTTGTAAAAAAAATATGTTCAAATTATATTTAGTTTTAAAAAGTTAAGAAAATAAATCTGTTTAAATGTCCGGGTTGTAAGCTCCAAAAGCCGGGGTGTTCACGCTTTTTGTCCTGGTTGGGAGATTTTAGAGATGGCAACCCTATCTTTGCAAGACGTTGAAGAAGGTACGTAATTAAAAGTTACTAGGAGGTCATAATCAATAGCAAGTCGTGATTAACGTGCTTGATCAGATTTCAATCACAGATATGCAAATCAAGCGGTGGGTTTGCGGTGAGTGCTAACACGTACCCGGGTTCACGCCATAAGCGGCACAGGAGGACACCGTGGAGTTTTAGTGGGTTGGAATCTCACATAACTGCACTATCGCCCCGTGAAAAAAAAAGATATGGGATAATTTAAGTATAATTTAAATGGACTACCTGAGTTGGACTGATTGATCATGACATTAGATCAGTAGGTAAATTAGAAATAATGGGAATAAAACTTTGATAAAAAAGACAACATATTTGTAGATATGTACCAAATTTTTTGTTACCTATCTAAACTTTCTCAAAAAAATTCTTTCACGAATCAATTTATGAAGTCGGTGTCAAAATACGAAGAAACAAAAACAAGAACACCGACTTCCGAAATGGAAGTTATTTTTCACTTCGTAGTGTTTTTATTTGGAAGTCGTTTGTTTGTAAAAAAGTTTTTATTTATCTTCGATTACTGTAACAAGAATTTTAAATTGATTATTTGTCAAACTCTACTTAAGCCACAATATATCTGACAAAATTTGGCATTAAAGCACAGACACGTTTTTAACTGAAATTTACAATTATAAAACGGGCCCATAGACCTACTTCTGTCTAGAGACTGAAACATCGGCATGATTTGCATTTTCGCTCGAAAAACGAAAACGAAATTCGGTCGCAATCAAAGACATAAATCTAACTAGATAACGCAAATCCCTCCATCTGTATGAAAACCAAGCGTGCCACTTTTTCACAAACAAATTAAAAACATATTTACTTACCAATGAAAGAAAACATTTCCAATACTTCGGCCAACTTTTTCTATACATTCTTTACAGCTCAATATGGCATCATTTTTTTTTAGATTTTGGTGGATTTCCGGTGCCGATAATGCTAAATGAAAAGCTCAGATTACTATTTATTTATTAGTTTATCCTCGCACTGGAACGCCTTACAGCAATTACACCAATGGAGCACAATCTTATAATAAACTCACTATAAGACCAGGGGGGTGACCACAAGCTCTTAGAGTAAGGTTATTTTGAGATCGAGTAAGGGACAGATGTATATGACGTGTATACATCTGTCACTTACTCGATATCAAAATAACCTTACTCTAAGAGCTTGTGGTCACCCTCCAGGTTTCCTCACGATGTTTATTATTTATTTCTATTTTTTATTACGGCCATTGATCGTAACTTTACTCCGTTTTTTGGCACGTGAGTACATACAATCGTGTCATCTAGTTAGATTTATGTCTGTGGTCGCAATTCTTGTTTCAATTCGAGATTGAATATCTACTCAATTTTGAGTAGAATACTGTAATACGAAAAGCCAAATAATCCTTGACTTTTTACCCGAGTTTGTGATAAACGGAGTCATGTAAACATTAAAGGTTAAGTTCTGCCCTTTTCCCTAATCGTCCTTACACTCAACTACAGTCATGTTCAAGGTAACTCTTTGATTACACAATTTGTTATAATAAGCACTGCTTGTCTGGGGATAGGCTTGTATTAAAACAATCTCCACTAATAACGTAACATAATTGAACTTGAATCTTGATAATCCAGATTTTAGATTCAATTACCAAACATGAGGTTATTTAGATATCTTACAACTACTTGATAGAAGTGCTGAGAACAAAATTATATTATGCTTGCAAAAGAGGAGGCTTTTAAGAGAAAGTTTAGCCAGGTAACAAAAAAATTGGTACATATCTACAATTATGTTGTCTTTTTTTGGCAAAGTTTTATTCCCATTCTTTCTAAGTTTGATCTAATGTCATGATCAATGTGTATCCACTACCACGGCGCGACAGTGCAGTTATGTGGGACTCCAATCCACTAAAGCTCCACGGTGTCCTCCTGTGCTACTTACGGCGGGATCTCGGGTACGTGTTAGCACTCACTGCAAACCCACCGCTTGATCTGATCTGAATCTGATCAAGCACTTTAATCGTGATTCGCTCTTAATTATGTCCTCCTAGTAACTTTTAATTACGTACCTTCTTTTTCGTCTTGTAAAGATAGCGTTGCCATCTCTAAAATCTCCCAACCAGGACAAGGAGTGTGGAAACCCCGGATTTTGGAGCTTACAACCTGGACATTTAAACAGATTTTATTTTCTTAACTTTTTAAAACTAAATATAGTTTGAACACATTTTTTTACAAAAAAACTACAACTAACTTACAATTAAAACACTAAAATGTGAAAAAAATAATCGTTTCTTTGTTTTTTGACACCGACTTCCAAAATCTGAGTTTATTTTTCACTTTGAAGTGTTTTTAATTGGAAGTAGGTTGTATTTTTTGGAAAAATGACTTTTATTTTTCTCTATTTTGTTATGGCAACTTGGAAGTATGTTTGTGACTTAATCACGCCAGAACGGCTAAATGGATCTGGATGAAATTTGGCAGACAGATGGATTAAGGTCAGGAATAGGAATAGAATAGGAAAAATACCTATGGTCGGTAGGCTACTTTGTATAATATTCCCTTGGTTGATAAAACACTTTTGTTGACGCGGGCGAAGCCGCTTGCAGAAGCTAGTGTACAAATTCTTAATACAGTAATCGAAGATAAATAAAAACTTGTTTGCAAACAAATGACTTCCAAATAAAAACACTACAAAGTGAAAAATAACTTCCATTTCGGAAGTCGGTGTTCTTGTTTTTGTTTCTTCGTTTTTTGACACCGACTTCAGAAATTGAAGTTATTTTTCACTTTATAGTGTTTTTATTTGGAAGTAATTTGTTTGCAAACAAGTTTTTATTTATGTTCGAAAACTTGTTTGCAAACAAATGACTTCCAAATAAAAACACTACAAAGTGAAAAATAACTTCCATTTCGGAAGTCGGTGTTCTTGTTTTTGTTTCTTCGTTTTTTGACACCAACATCAGAAATTGAAGTTATTTTTCACTTTATAGTGTTTTTATTTGGAAGTCGATTGTATTTTTTTGTACAAAATGTTTTTATTTTACTCTTTTTAGTTGTAATACATCTATAATGCCCACGGTTATGCTAGAATATAAGTAGAATATAATAAGTTCTTCACCAGATCTTGATCAAATTTAAATGGGAATTTAATCATCAAAATTGGTTCACCTAGTAAAAAGTTCTGGGGTAACAAACATAAAAAAGTCAAATTAAGAATATCCTCCATTTTTAAAGTGGGTTAAAAATGGTATTGAATACACAAAATCTTGTCATAATTAGGTTCTCCGCAAATAAATGTTTTCTGATTTTCAAATGAAAATAATCCAGAATGTATAGTAATAATTACGTTCAAAATCATGGTTTGTAACTAATGATCACAACCAGGTCAACCACCGTCAAGACGTCCCTGACTAAACTCGGTCAGTGCTACTGCTCCCTTGTGTCAGAAGAGTAAGATGTAACTAACTAACTTTAGGTGAATGCACGCTCGACCAAGCACAGATAACTATCTAAACTTGATTTAGGGTACGGGGTGTTGAGCTCTAGAAGGGCGTTAGTGCAGCAATAAGCTTATTTACTTGTCTTTTAGGGTTCCGTACCTCGAAAGGAAAAAACCGAACCCTTATAGGATCACTTTGTTGTCCGTCCGTATGTCTGTCCGTCAATACACTTTTTCTCAGGAACGCGTAAAGGTATCAAATCTGAAATTGATATCAAATACTCAAGTCTAATGTCCCTTAAAGCTGTGAAAGAATCAAACTTCTAAGCCAACGCAATCAAAAGATACAGCCGTTTATGTCGCAAATTTCCGCAAATTTTCGACACTCGTAAAGGAATCAAAACCTACAGGGTACTTCCCGTGAGCTCAGAATCTTGAAATTTGGTAAGAAGCAAGGTCTTGTAGCACAGATAAAGGAATAATTGCGAAAACCGTAAATTTTTAGTTACATCATATAATAAAAATATTTTTAATAATTTTAAACTTACTACCCCTTTCCTCATGAACGCGTAGAGGTATTAAATTAAAATTCATATCAAATGCTTCAGGTCTGAGGTTTGTACAGGTCTGAGGTTTGTACGGGGACTCTCGGTGCGCGAGTCCGACTCGCACTTGGCCGGTTTTTTACTACTACTATTTATTTCTGTGTGCGCATTCTCGAGAACTTCCTCGAATCCAAGGAATCCCACCATCTGCTCCTCGGTCCAGCTGTGTCAGGGCTCAAATCCTGCGATCTATGAGCCGACAGTTTAGAAGGCATTCGACTTTTGTTTAGACTGTATATTTTTTTCAGGGTCAACCAGCTTATAATTTTCACTCTACTGAGTAACACCTTCTCAGAGAGAATTGGCCATAACCCACCACGCGGGTCCAGCGCGATTAGGCGGTCACATGTCTTGAACTTTTTTTTGTTCCATAGGACACGCCAGTATTCTTAATATGTCCCTTCATGATTTTGAGAGCAGTGCTGTTGAAATAAATTGCACAAAATGAATTGTCGGTTTGGGTTCGAACCTCCTACGACACGTAAGTCGAGACTGTTACCACTGGATGACCATTTCTATACACCTTGCTAAAATACCTTTGCAGTATCAAACGTTAATTGTGGAAACCCCAAAAAACGGCTTAACAAAATGGTCAGGAATAGGGTTATTTCCGTAAACGAAGGGTTGTGTTAGAATTACAAACGGACCTTGACACAGATAGGTGTTTTAAAAAAATACCTTGACCCCGAGATCCAAGTTAAGATTGCTTTTAATTTTTAACCGACTTTGCAAAAAAAGGAGAAGGTTCTCAATTCAACTGCATTTTTTTTTTTATTTGTGTTACCTCAGAACTTGTTACTGGGTGAACAGATTTTGATGATTCTTTTTTTGATTTGAAAGCTGGTGCGTGTCATGTGGTCCCATTTAAATTTGGTCAAGATCTGATGAAGAACTTCGGAGATATACATCAGAACTCTTCAATAAATGACAGCAGATCACTCGGGATAGCTGCAATCGGATGTCTGTTTATTGTTTACATCATTTCATAACATAACATCACACTAGCACGCTTTAAAGGGGTACGCAGGTGTGAACAGTTCACTCTGGTATACTCTAAATCCACCGTTTTTGTTTAAGTTTCATGTTTCTGGGTTAATCTATTCTGGCTTCACTTTGGAGAATTGGTCCGTTATGTACCCACAACTAAAAAGTGAAAAATAAAAAACTTTTTAGCAAAAAATACTACCGACTTCCAAATAATAACACTACAAAGTGAAAAATAACTTCAATTTCGGAAATCGGTGTCAAAAAACGAAGATCCCAAAACAGGAACACCGACTTCCGAAATTGAAGTTATTTTTCACTTTGTAGTGTTTTTATTTGGAAGTCGGTTTTATTTTTTGTTAAAAAGTTTTTTTAATCTACCCAACCAGGTAGTATATTGTTACTATCCAATCTCTCTATTTCTCACAAATCATACCTCATCGTATTAGTCAAATAGTAATTCCACTAAACTGGATCAAACTAACTAATTCCCGCCGTAGGTGACAAGCTAGTTACTGCGAAATCTTAATTTCCCTAAAGATCACACAGGTGGGATCAGTTGATCTTTAATATATTCAGAAACTTTTCGTGTCCTGGATATGACTGACCTGTGTTTCTACTAATGCATACATAATTTTTCACAGAAATCACGAAGTTTGTAATCTAATCATTTTTTTTTTCGAAATCTATCAGGTTAAACAACAAACCTACCTAAAACAAACGAACCTACCTAACCTTGGTTAAACCTATATATAAATACAAAAGGGAGACGGAAAAGAGCTCATTGTGCAACCAAAAATTCGTCCACATCGATGTCAATGGGAAACGTGCCCAGAACGCTGGCAGCATTGTCACGTTGGATGGCAATGCTGATTCTCTGGCTGAAGAAAAGGCCAGCCCTCTGGTCACGTGAAGAGTCGACGAGCTTTGTGCTAATTTCTCGGAAAACACGCGCACTCGGACCCCATGGACCTAATGTTTCAACCCCAAACGGCTCAAACATATAACTTCTAATAAGGTTGTTATATCAACTAATCATTTTGAATCCTCATCCTTCAAGTAAGTACGTTTAGTTGGTATTCCTGTTTAATATAGCGTAGAAGAATTATCAAAGCGCGTTAAGCAAGATAACCCGTAAGTTTGATTTTAGTTTAAGGTAATCTTAAAAAAAAAACATTTTTATAAAAAAAAAAACTACTGACTTCCAAATAATAAAACTACAAAGTTAAAAAATTTACTTTCTTTTTGGAAGTCGGTGCCTTTGGTAGGTACCAATTTTTTGCGTTATGGACACCGACTTCCAAAAAGAAAGTTATAATTGAAGGAGAAATCGGTGAACATAAACAAAAAAAAAACAAACAAAGTCGAACATAGTACTTCCTCCTTTTTGGAAAGTCGGTTAAAAACTCAGTTTACTCCTGAAATGTAGAAATAAAATAACATTACTAATGAGAGCGCTACTGTTGAGCATGAGGTTCGACACCCGAGTCGAGCAAAGTGTAATTGTGTTTTCATATCTGGAACTTCTCAGCGAAGCATGGAGCCTGGGTTTGTGCCCGGCTAATAGCAATAGGGTCACTAGGGTCTTTATTAAAGCCCAATTCCAATTACAAAGACAAAAAAAAGAGTGTATTTTTTTCCGAAAAGTTCGTCAGCAACAAAAAATTAATAAAAATAAACCGGCTTCTAAAGCAAAACACTACACCGAAAAATAACTATGTTTTCCGGAGTCGGTGTCTTCGGTACCTGTTATTTTTGTTTTTCAACACTGGCTTCTCTGTTCTTTCTTCTGAGTTCTAGTGGCCATCTGTGGTCTGTGGTCATGCTGAGATAGGAGCCTTTTTGGCTTCGCACGGGGTTTTATTTTTAATTATAGTTATTTTTATTGTTTTTGCTTATTTCTCTTGTCTCCTGTGCGAGCCACAAATAAATATTTTTTCTTTCTTTCTCTTATATCATTATCAGTTCCACTTTCTGAGGGCGAATGCATGCCATAATCATAATCCAAAATCGCTATATGTCTGCATTTAATATTTGAGGAGTTCCCTCAATTTCCATGAGATCCCATCATCAGATTCTGACTTGGTGAAAATGGGACCACATCGAGACACCACCCTTTCAAACAAAAAATGAATTTTGCCAATCCGTTTACATATGACGGAGTTATGTCCGAACACACACATACAAAATATAGATATCCGAATTGAGAACCACCTCCCTTTTGGGAAATCGGTTTAAAAGAAAATATTTTTTGAAAACTTCGCTTCAGATTAAAATCATTTAATTTCTCTGTTAATTAATTACTCTACACGTGTTATCGCTTCAACCAAAGCGATGTTTACTCGATATTCCTTAGCTCCGGCCGTCACGTGCGGTGAGAGTACTAAGTGCATTAATTGCAAAACGTTAGGTAACTCGAGTTAGTCAAAGCATGCTTGTCGGGATCTCGGTGGAGTTTCCCGGGTAGACTGGGTCACAAGTGCGTATTTGTTATGATTTCCTGGAAGTCTGGTACAGATGAAATGAATTTGTTTGTGTACCTAGAGGTAATTGAAAGCTGTTCCAAGCGCTTTGCAGTAGAACTGACATGAGAGCTGCTCTTGAGGTTGCAGGAGAGATGAGGTTCTTTATTTTCTTACGAAAGATACAAAGGCTTCTATGTTTACAAACAAAGACTAACTAACAAGTTGTACATTTATTTTTAATTTCTCTTTTCGCAGTTTTTCTGGTACCTATACAGTAGTTAAGATATATGTTTTATTTGGTTTGAGATTAGCTAGCCTTATAAACTATTGTTCTGCAACATCGTGATATTCACGTTTCCTACGTATTCCTCCACAGTCACATTAAAATTACGGAAAAACAAAATTTCCATCTACAATTCAACACCTAAACAAACATAAATTATAGTTAGTTACAGACTAAACAAACTGCGCGCATTAGATTGAAGAAAAGCTTGATTCGATAATAAATGGCCGTATGTGGGCACACTCACGTGACGTATGACTCCCTCACGTTTTCCACACTATACGTCTCGGCATCAGCGACATTCATTATACTGCCCTTTTATTACCGTATCGAACGATAAAATCACTAATCTCCAACATCAACACCGATTAGAAGTTAGCACGTTAATTAAATTCACCCCCCAACTTTGCACGCAATTTAACTACAAGCGACTTTTTGTCCTATGCTCATTTATCGATCGCGTTCTAATTTTGATTTGACATTTCAATAATATCCCCCTAATTACACAGCCTTGATAGTTTCAATTCTTGACGTACATGTTTAGCTCATAACAATCATTACGAATGTAGGCTGTACAGCAATACATTAGTACATATTATGTGCACGTTTATTTAATAATGCCATAATAACAACAATATTTGCTAAGATTTCATACAAATACTTGGTATTTTGTAAATACTGTAATGCTGAATACGTTTAATGCCCTTTAAGTTAAAAGCACAATAACTCTACCAATTAAATCCAATAATACTTTGAATATCAGGGTATTTATGAATGAACAATCACGTCACAATTAGTAAGTCAATAAAATACTTACGGCATTATTACATTACAAATAGTAATTGTATTACGTGTATTATACTATTATTCAATCATAAAGCCTTTAACCTTTGAGAATACATAATAATATATGAACCCGAACAATGAGGAACACTAAAACCTGACCTATTTAACAAAGACCAATGTGAAAATACAATGAACTATGCTATTGGTCATTCATATCTTATTAAAACTCTTGAGATGTGGGTGGACCAGAGGTGTACAACCTCTACCTATCCCTTTGAAGGATGCCTACGGGACTGATTTTATGCTGGTCCATACAAGGGTTTATGCTGGTCCATACAAGGATTTATGTTGGTCCATACAAGGCTATAGAAGAAAAGGTCTCAGGAAGTATTGAATAAAATACAAGGATTAGTATCGAATAGAATTTATTTCGATGATTGCAGTGCTATATAACAATAATTTAAATATTTGCATCGTGGTCAGTTTTCATGGCGTCCGTAGTCTCACTCTCTCAACGTACGTAGTATGTGTATGGGGCTGCGTAGCTGTAGGCAGAGTAGGGCAGAGCGTAGTCGTAGGCGGAATATGCAGAGTAGGCAACAGGTGCAGTGTAGGCAGCTGATAAGGGAGAGGTGTAGGCGGCTGCTACGGGGTACTCCAACACCAGGGGTTTGGGCTTGGCTGAGGCGAAAGCCAGGAGAGCAGCGAACAACACCTGGAAATAAGACATATTGGTATGTTTTTTGAACAATACACAGAGTGGGGCAATACAAAATTGGTAGAATCGATTACTGCTCGGGTCTATGGGAAGAATTTGACGTCGAGAGTAAGAGCTGTTATTGTTCTTCATAAATAAATCACGAAACATATTTTTAATTAAATGAAAAAGATAAGTAAAATAAATTTTACGCCGATCCGAAATAAAATATTGGGATGAAAGAAAGCGAATGATGACGACGATGATTGAAAAAGATTTTCCTCGTGAAACTAATTTTTGAAATGAACATCTAGAAAAAACAAATAAAGATGAAGTTCCAACACTAAACATGTTTACAATTTATCTGCCTAGCCTTTTCCCAACTATGTTGGGGTCGGCTTCCAGTCTAACCGGATTCAGCTGAGTATCAGTGTTTTACATGGAGCGACTGCCTATCTGACCTCCACAACCCAGTAACTGGGTAACACGGTACCCCTTGGCTAGACCGGTGTCAGATCTCAAGCTTCTAACGTAACGACTGTCAAAGATCTTCAAATGACAGCCGGGACCAACGGCTTAACATACTTTCCGAGGCACAAAGGAAACTCGGTACGTTGAAATGATCACCCATCCACGGACCGACCTCGTCAAGCGTTGCTTAACCTTGAAGATCGACCCGTGCGGCTGTTATTATTTAGCCACGAGCTTCTCTCACTAAACATGTTTACAATAAAATAAAATTGTATATTGAATGGTACTTACGTATTTGAACATCTTGATGCTAGTTGGTTTTGTTCGGGAGATGTAGGAAACTATAGGACGCAAGATCCGATGTACAATGATAACCAGTCAATCGAGACTTCTTTTATATCAGTGGTCAAGTGTACTATGATGCGTTGTATGGTACTGTAACCGGATAAAGCCGAAATATCCTCCTTTAGCCCATTAGGCAGTATGAGCACGCGCAGCCTTGCGCCGTGCTCAAAACAAACGAACGAACCTACCTAACCTTGGTTAAACCTATATATAAATACAAAAGGGAGACGGAAAAGAGCTCATTGTGCAACCAAAAATTCGTCCACATCGATGTCAATGGGAAACGTGCCCAGAACGCTGGCAGCATTGTCACGTTGGATGGCAATGCTGATTCTCTGGCTGAAGAAAAGGCCAGCCCTCTGGTCACGTGAAGAGTCGACGAGCTTTGTGCTAATTTCTCGGAAAACACGCGCACTCGGACCCCATGGACCTAATGTTTCAACCCCAAACGGCTCAAACATATAACTTCTAATAAGGTTGTTATATCAACTAATCATTTTGAATCCTCATCCTTCAAGTAAGTACGTTTAGT
Source organism: Orthosia cruda (assembly GCA_964057195.1). Taxonomy (NCBI): domain Eukaryota; kingdom Metazoa; phylum Arthropoda; class Insecta; order Lepidoptera; family Noctuidae; genus Orthosia; species Orthosia cruda. The sequence continues at coordinate 39,409,073 of OZ059827.1, read as the reverse complement.
TGGTATTCCTGTTTAATATAGCGTAGAAGAATTATCAAAGCGCGTTAAGCAAGATAACCCGTAAGTTTGATTTTAGTTTAAGGTAATCTTAAAAAAAAAACATTTTTATAAAAAAAAAAACTACTGACTTCCAAATAATAAAACTACAAAGTTAAAAAATTTACTTTCTTTTTGGAAGTCGGTGCCTTTGGTAGGTACCAATTTTTTGCGTTATGGACACCGACTTCCAAAAAGAAAGTTATAATTGAAGGAGAAATCGGTGAACATAAACAAAAAAAAAACAAACAAAGTCGAACATAGTACTTCCTCCTTTTTGGAAAGTCGGTTAAAAACTCAGTTTACTCCTGAAATGTAGAAATAAAATAACATTACTAATGAGAGCGCTACTGTTGAGCATGAGGTTCGACACCCGAGTCGAGCAAAGTGTAATTGTGTTTTCATATCTGGAACTTCTCAGCGAAGCATGGAGCCTGGGTTTGTGCCCGGCTAATAGCAATAGGGTCACTAGGGTCTTTATTAAAGCCCAATTCCAATTACAAAGACAAAAAAAAGAGTGTATTTTTTTCCGAAAAGTTCGTCAGCAACAAAAAATTAATAAAAATAAACCGGCTTCTAAAGCAAAACACTACACCGAAAAATAACTATGTTTTCCGGAGTCGGTGTCTTCGGTACCTGTTATTTTTGTTTTTCAACACTGGCTTCTCTGTTCTTTCTTCTGAGTTCTAGTGGCCATCTGTGGTCTGTGGTCATGCTGAGATAGGAGCCTTTTTGGCTTCGCACGGGGTTTTATTTTTAATTATAGTTATTTTTATTGTTTTTGCTTATTTCTCTTGTCTCCTGTGCGAGCCACAAATAAATATTTTTTCTTTCTTTCTCTTATATCATTATCAGTTCCACTTTCTGAGGGCGAATGCATGCCATAATCATAATCCAAAATCGCTATATGTCTGCATTTAATATTTGAGGAGTTCCCTCAATTTCCATGAGATCCCATCATCAGATTCTGACTTGGTGAAAATGGGACCACATCGAGACACCACCCTTTCAAACAAAAAATGAATTTTGCCAATCCGTTTACATATGACGGAGTTATGTCCGAACACACACATACAAAATATAGATATCCGAATTGAGAACCACCTCCCTTTTGGGAAATCGGTTTAAAAGAAAATATTTTTTGAAAACTTCGCTTCAGATTAAAATCATTTAATTTCTCTGTTAATTAATTACTCTACACGTGTTATCGCTTCAACCAAAGCGATGTTTACTCGATATTCCTTAGCTCCGGCCGTCACGTGCGGTGAGAGTACTAAGTGCATTAATTGCAAAACGTTAGGTAACTCGAGTTAGTCAAAGCATGCTTGTCGGGATCTCGGTGGAGTTTCCCGGGTAGACTGGGTCACAAGTGCGTATTTGTTATGATTTCCTGGAAGTCTGGTACAGATGAAATGAATTTGTTTGTGTACCTAGAGGTAATTGAAAGCTGTTCCAAGCGCTTTGCAGTAGAACTGACATGAGAGCTGCTCTTGAGGTTGCAGGAGAGATGAGGTTCTTTATTTTCTTACGAAAGATACAAAGGCTTCTATGTTTACAAACAAAGACTAACTAACAAGTTGTACATTTATTTTTAATTTCTCTTTTCGCAGTTTTTCTGGTACCTATACAGTAGTTAAGATATATGTTTTATTTGGTTTGAGATTAGCTAGCCTTATAAACTATTGTTCTGCAACATCGTGATATTCACGTTTCCTACGTATTCCTCCACAGTCACATTAAAATTACGGAAAAACAAAATTTCCATCTACAATTCAACACCTAAACAAACATAAATTATAGTTAGTTACAGACTAAACAAACTGCGCGCATTAGATTGAAGAAAAGCTTGATTCGATAATAAATGGCCGTATGTGGGCACACTCACGTGACGTATGACTCCCTCACGTTTTCCACACTATACGTCTCGGCATCAGCGACATTCATTATACTGCCCTTTTATTACCGTATCGAACGATAAAATCACTAATCTCCAACATCAACACCGATTAGAAGTTAGCACGTTAATTAAATTCACCCCCCAACTTTGCACGCAATTTAACTACAAGCGACTTTTTGTCCTATGCTCATTTATCGATCGCGTTCTAATTTTGATTTGACATTTCAATAATATCCCCCTAATTACACAGCCTTGATAGTTTCAATTCTTGACGTACATGTTTAGCTCATAACAATCATTACGAATGTAGGCTGTACAGCAATACATTAGTACATATTATGTGCACGTTTATTTAATAATGCCATAATAACAACAATATTTGCTAAGATTTCATACAAATACTTGGTATTTTGTAAATACTGTAATGCTGAATACGTTTAATGCCCTTTAAGTTAAAAGCACAATAACTCTACCAATTAAATCCAATAATACTTTGAATATCAGGGTATTTATGAATGAACAATCACGTCACAATTAGTAAGTCAATAAAATACTTACGGCATTATTACATTACAAATAGTAATTGTATTACGTGTATTATACTATTATTCAATCATAAAGCCTTTAACCTTTGAGAATACATAATAATATATGAACCCGAACAATGAGGAACACTAAAACCTGACCTATTTAACAAAGACCAATGTGAAAATACAATGAACTATGCTATTGGTCATTCATATCTTATTAAAACTCTTGAGATGTGGGTGGACCAGAGGTGTACAACCTCTACCTATCCCTTTGAAGGATGCCTACGGGACTGATTTTATGCTGGTCCATACAAGGGTTTATGCTGGTCCATACAAGGATTTATGTTGGTCCATACAAGGCTATAGAAGAAAAGGTCTCAGGAAGTATTGAATAAAATACAAGGATTAGTATCGAATAGAATTTATTTCGATGATTGCAGTGCTATATAACAATAATTTAAATATTTGCATCGTGGTCAGTTTTCATGGCGTCCGTAGTCTCACTCTCTCAACGTACGTAGTATGTGTATGGGGCTGCGTAGCTGTAGGCAGAGTAGGGCAGAGCGTAGTCGTAGGCGGAATATGCAGAGTAGGCAACAGGTGCAGTGTAGGCAGCTGATAAGGGAGAGGTGTAGGCGGCTGCTACGGGGTACTCCAACACCAGGGGTTTGGGCTTGGCTGAGGCGAAAGCCAGGAGAGCAGCGAACAACACCTGGAAATAAGACATATTGGTATGTTTTTTGAACAATACACAGAGTGGGGCAATACAAAATTGGTAGAATCGATTACTGCTCGGGTCTATGGGAAGAATTTGACGTCGAGAGTAAGAGCTGTTATTGTTCTTCATAAATAAATCACGAAACATATTTTTAATTAAATGAAAAAGATAAGTAAAATAAATTTTACGCCGATCCGAAATAAAATATTGGGATGAAAGAAAGCGAATGATGACGACGATGATTGAAAAAGATTTTCCTCGTGAAACTAATTTTTGAAATGAACATCTAGAAAAAACAAATAAAGATGAAGTTCCAACACTAAACATGTTTACAATTTATCTGCCTAGCCTTTTCCCAACTATGTTGGGGTCGGCTTCCAGTCTAACCGGATTCAGCTGAGTATCAGTGTTTTACATGGAGCGACTGCCTATCTGACCTCCACAACCCAGTAACTGGGTAACACGGTACCCCTTGGCTAGACCGGTGTCAGATCTCAAGCTTCTAACGTAACGACTGTCAAAGATCTTCAAATGACAGCCGGGACCAACGGCTTAACATACTTTCCGAGGCACAAAGGAAACTCGGTACGTTGAAATGATCACCCATCCACGGACCGACCTCGTCAAGCGTTGCTTAACCTTGAAGATCGACCCGTGCGGCTGTTATTATTTAGCCACGAGCTTCTCTCACTAAACATGTTTACAATAAAATAAAATTGTATATTGAATGGTACTTACGTATTTGAACATCTTGATGCTAGTTGGTTTTGTTCGGGAGATGTAGGAAACTATAGGACGCAAGATCCGATGTACAATGATAACCAGTCAATCGAGACTTCTTTTATATCAGTGGTCAAGTGTACTATGATGCGTTGTATGGTACTGTAACCGGATAAAGCCGAAATATCCTCCTTTAGCCCATTAGGCAGTATGAGCACGCGCAGCCTTGCGCCGTGTCACCGACAACGGTCAAACTTATTAGATCAAGGATTTAGGACGCTGTTTCTCATAGACATGGAGAATGGACTGAATGTTTCCTATTCAAACAAGCAGTAAATACGAGAAGAAAAGTATGTCAGAAATAAAGCGATCTTGCAGCTAATAGTTTAGATTTGACTTTAGTAATTAATAGTAATAAGATAAAATTGATTTTTTCTAGAATTCTGATCAGGCCACGGCTTGCAGGGCACATTCCAGGTATTCGCTTTGTCTCTTTCCACAACAGCTTTCCAATACCAGCTTGATGCACTTTAGTCGATCGAAAAGCGGGCCAAGAGGCTCATCGGCAATGAGGCACTGGTCAAGTCAAAGCTCCAGAGTCTTGAACATCGTCGCCGAGTTGCCAGCTTGTCGGTTTTTTATCATTTATGATTTATGTTACATTTATGATTTATTTTTTATCATTTATGTTACATTTCGGGGTGTGCAATGGAATTGCACGATCTAATTCCACCTAGCCCGTTTCATCATCGGATTACCATACGTACGGCAATGCGCCATCGATACATGGTGGACATCCCACCCATACGCACAAAATGTTTTGAGAACACTTTTACTATGCGTACAGCCAAGGAGTGGAACTCCCTGCCGGAGTCTGTGTTTGCCGACAGCTACAATCTCGGGGTCTTTAAGTCAAGAGTGAATAGGTTAATTCTAGACAAGCGTGTTTCATCTTCGACCACATCATCGCTTTCCATCAGGTGAGATAGTGATCAAGCGCGAGCCTATAGGATATTAAAAAAAAACAAAACCTTGTCAATTTTGTTAGGTGAATGCTCAGTCCAGTCTCTACGTCTGAGCTGTTTCTAAATGCCATAGAATACAAAAACTTGAGAGATTCATAAAAAGACGGACCTAATCTAGTGGTTACACAATATTGTTGTCGTAGTTAAGTTATTCGTGTATTATTCTACTATAGATAGTTGGCTAAAATGTCTGTGTTGTTTAAGTCTAGAAACTCACTAACTTTCTGAGTGCTTTCGTAAAATAATTTTGGATTTTCATGAATACCTACATATTTAAAGAGGGTTCATCAACCTTCAATTCAAGATAACTCGGAATACCTAGTTTTCAAAAGCATACTCGTAATTATGCAAAGTCTAAGTGGAATTTTAATAGAAATATAAGCGGCAAGTTTGCATTAGTAGAAATGACAAAACGAAAATTCCGGTTGGAAAATTTATTTATATCATATTGTCGCGTGGTGACGTCACAGTCCAGGCGAGTGCCCCCATGAGGGTTACATAAGGATTCTCTTGGGGACCTTAACGCGTGGCATCTTGTTATACAGAATCATGGGGCGTCTCCTGTGATGGTGGACTAGGGCCCGCCGGGCGTCGACCATACCCACGGCCATCACACACGCCACGAATAAGAGGAGCCACTGGAAATAAAAGCAGTAGTTTAATATTCAAATAACTGCAACATACTGCACTGCAACATATAGCTCGATGTGCCCCTGGTTATAGCAGAGGTAGAATATAATATAAGTTTATTTCTCTCAAAAAGGTATAATTTCAGTAAATAGTATCTAGGTTACAGTCATTTTCAAACCTTTGTGAGAGCTGGAGTCTATACTAGGATCGAGACCTGTATGACAGATCTCCCACCCTTAGAACAGGCTCACACCCTTAAAATTACAATATTATGGTGCACTTACGTACTACACAAATCGTGAAAGGTTCAAAATGAGAGGAAGAGATGTACAAAACAAAAGGAGATGTGCCATGTGTGTCTTTGGAGAGTGTTGTGTCCGTGAGTGCCTGTCCTCACCCCAGCTGCAGCGCCCGTGAAGGCCACCGGGCCAGGGCAGAGGTGCATCAATAGCGTATGATATTTTAAAAGAGTTAACTACTCTAATAAAAATAACATAGAATTTAAATTGCAATGGGTCCCAGCACACATTGGACTACGAGGTAACGAGGAGGCTGACCGTATATCTAAATCAGCCGAAGTAAATGGTACTCTTATTAACTATATACCCGATTATTTGGAATACTTAACACAATTTAAAAGAGTACGTTTTGATTCATGGATCTAAGATCTTTTTTAAGATACGCTCCGGACAGTACCCATCGGCAAAGTTTGCATTCCTAATGAAAAAGAGCTATTCTCCGAATTGCACAGTGTGCAATAAAGTCTGCAGCGTGAATCAGTCATGATCAAGCTAAAACTTAACAGGTTAGATGTTAATACAGTCAATATTATATTTACCATGTTCAGGGAGCACTGTTTTTTTTTTTGAGTTTATAACAGTACTTAATTGTTGAGTGATTCACTTTCATTGTTGTTAGTAGGTATACTAATAGTACATTACTGCAGAATCCAGTAAGTAAGACTTCCTGGCCAAGTATGAGTTAACCGGACCGAACCGCAGGTGAGGTCCGGTTATATACGAGGCCAGGATGTCTCTTACTGGTTGAGGCTTGTATAATGTTTTTCTCAAAAATGAAAGAAAGTTTAACAACAAATTCGTTTAATTAATATTTTAGGTTACATTCATATTAGGGCAATTACTAATAGATATTGTGATCGATTTACCGGGGGCATTTATTTATATTTTCTCAAACATGCTTGGAAATTTGAGAATTATTTTGACAACCTTCTTCGAGAAAAATCGAAATTGCAGTACAGACCAATTATATGAGAGCAGCGGCCGGCAAAAGTTGTATGAAAATCCATATCTGCCGTGTGTAGCGGCCAAATAAAGTACATAGTAAACTCATATCTGTCGTGTAATTTAAAAATGGAACGATCTTTTTCACCGAAACATGGCAACTAAGGAGGTAACTTATCAAAGGTTTTATTTAAATTTCGAACTGGCTTGCTAATAGAAAGCTGTTTATTGAAAAAAAAAACAAATGAACACTTTAAGGCTTAGCAGGCACTGCGATTTAATTTGCGCGGATTTATGTAGTTTTTCACAGCAATTCGTGCAGCTTCATACAATTCCATAGGCCGCAGAATGAGCGAAAAATCGCGCGAATAAAAAGGCCTAACGCGAGCATAATTATTTTTGTTCGTTGTTCGTCATTGATTTTGAAAAGGTTTGGTTCGGTTTTCAGATATCGGTATTAGTAGTACAGTTATATTAGATATAGCTTTTGTAATATCGGTTATTTTGATATTGATATCGATATGATATGATATCTAACACATATCCGATATGAGTTACGTTTTGATATATCGGACCTATCCCTACTACTGTCCAGTAAGTAAATTACATACTTACTTACTGGACAGTTGTGAATAAGTCTCCGGTAGAATTCACTTTCTGGAGACTTTTTAGAGATGTTATGGCAATATTACATACCATTTTTGAGAAAATATTATAATTAATATACGTTAAGATAAATTAGATGTCTGTAGACATTTTGTAAAAGATTGAGTTGTCACATCTGACTTAAAAACCCTTAAAAAAAGACAAGAAATTAAACAATTAGTAATATTTTAAAAGGGTATGATGGGGTTCTCCTGTCTGAGATAAAAACCCCTAAATAAAATCATTAAAAAATATATTTAAAAGAAACAAATAAGGAATCTATATTAGATAGCGTCGAATATGCTATTTGGTATACAGGCAGCTAACTTAGAACTACTTATAAACAATATTTTGCGGTATCTGAATTGTTTTACACTCTTTCAAGTGAGCATGCCATCAACTTAGATAGTTATAACGTTGTACGCACACAATAAAAATTAATATTGGCAGAGTATATAAACTTCATACGAATATTTTTGCTTGTTTACCAAATACCTTCTTCGAAGGTCACACAATCATAGGTGTGACATTCTTGTCTGACTACGAAGTAGTTAATGAACCAAGGAGATAACATACTATATCTAAGGATAAAACAATATCTTATGTCACGAGAGCCAAATTGAGTCCTGAGCCAATGAAGGATTCCAAGAATTCTGAATGCGACGAAGAACTCAAGCTAGCCCAAGGCAAAGACACCTTTGTCCCGAGGAGAATAGGTATTCTACTTCTCAACCCTCTACTGTGAGATAGTGAAAAACAATACTACAAGAAACTATAGTATTAGTTGAAGAATTGTACCATTTCATGGCTTTGTTGAAATAAATGATTTGACTTTGAGTAACAGACCCGTGACATTCCTTTATCCCCTTGGTGCATGAACTACATTACTATTGGAGATAATATCGTGTGTGTATAAGTTAGTTAATCGATTTCTGCGACAAGGTTTATACGTAGCGAAGCTGTAATTAGGAATTATGTGTGTGAAATAATAAAATATGTTCCTCAAATGAAATATTTAGGTTCTTTCAGAATAAATCTATCCATATTCTCAACACATGTGTCGGTAGTAAAATTTGTGCCGTAATAAAGAGTGTAGCGACCCCGCATTACTTTCTCAAGAATTTTCTGTGAGTTTTATTTCCTTAAAAAGGAGTTATGAGTTTATGACATACTGAAATATTTTACAACTTGTGAATTACTAATAATGCAAAATTTTACGCGTAAAAAGAAATTTCGTTCCTTTTCTTTGAACTTTTTCTATGTGGAATAAGATTTTCGTCCTCAGCGTTACATATTTTATCTAATCTCATATTGTAATATTCGAATTATAAACTTCAAAACGAGTTTATTTTGGCATACTTTATAAATACAATACCGAATTTAAAAAATATAATCTTATTATAACACTTTTTTCTAACAAAATAATGCTATTAAACATTTTTTTTCTATTACGAAACGGCAAATCCAAGAAGTTAATATCACCAAGAAGTTTCCATCCTTTTTACACGGTACCCCTTGGCTAGACTAGTGTCAGATCTCAAGCATATGACTACGTAACGACTGTCAAAGATCTTCAAATGACAGCCGGGATCAACGGCTTAGCGTGCTTTCCGAGGCACGCAGGAAACTCGGTATGTTGAAATGGTCACCCATCCACGGACCGACCTCGTCAAGCGTTGCTTAACCTTGAAGATCGATCCGTACGGCTGTTATTATTTAGCCATGAGCTCATTTGACATAAGTAATAATATTAATTAATAGTATTTTTTTTATTTCTCTTTTAAATTATAATAATATTAACTAATTATAATGAACTTTAAAATGAATAATGATAGAATAGATCTCAAATGACTATTAAATATTGTACGCCCCGTGGGTATGTTGCAGCGATCTATATTTATATATATATGAGAACTGCTTTTCCAACTGTGACAAACAATAAAGGAATTTGAATTTGACTTTTTTCTTTTATTTAGTAGGTTCAATCACAATGAGTGTAGATAAAGTAGTGTTGAAACTGCACATAACTAGGTATTAAAACATTCATGTGATACTATTAAAAACCTCGCCAATACCCTTTATACGCAACAGTTTCATAAATCACTATTATTTAGATTTATTTTATAGAAAACAAATTAAGGAGTGACTTGGCCACATTTGAAGAACACATCATATTTTAGAACAATCGCCTTTGCTTTACAGATCTGATAATGATTTATGAATTTATGTTGAATAACAAATAACACCCACTACAGTAGAAAATAGACCTGAAAAATTGTATTTGTATGTTAATGTTTAAGTCTTATCTTTCCTAAAATTACAATTAAATATGTGTAGTAGACTTACTGCTTTAAGTAACATCGTCACAACCATAAACTCAGCGATACGAGACCAAAATGCAGCTTATATACCATATTAATTAAAAACAGTTGTTAATTCGAGCTAAGTTGTGTGCAGCCCGTAGTATGACAAATTAATTAGATCTGTTTCAACACTCATTAATTAAGGTGACGATAAGCAAGTGCTAGTTAATCAGTTTGGTTTTATGCCCTCGTAGTATTATTGGACTAAGGTTGGGCCCATAATCGTGTTCAGTGATTTGACAATTTCAGTATCTGACAAAAATAAAGTTAGTGAGGCGAAAAAAAGTACGAACGAACCTTACAATGTACTTATATGCGCAAAAGTTTATTTTATTTTTATTAACACTATATACACAGGTACAAAGGTGGAATTCCTAATATCGAAGGTATTTTCTACCAGTCAGTAATAGTTTAAATTGAATTTAATAACTTAACCTTTACAACACATTATAATATATTATTACTATTGTTTACAATTTTATAATTATTATATTAAATACTAGAGGACGCCTCGCGGTTTCACCCGCGTAGTTCCCGTTCCCATGGGAATACAGGGATAAAAAGTAGCCTATGTCACCTGGGGATAGAGTAGCTTCCCAACGGTGAAAGAATTTTTGAAATCGGTCCAGTAGTTTTGGAGCCTATTCGGTACAAACAAACAATCAAACGAACAAACAAAAAATCTTTTCTCTTTATAATATTGTTATAGAAAACATACAAAAAAAATACTACCGACTTCCAAATAAAAAAACTACAAAGTGAAAAATAACTTTCTTTTTGGATGTCGGTGTCTTTGGTAGGTACCTTTTCTTTGCGTTATGGACACCGACTTCCAAAAAGAAAGTTATTTTTCACTTTTTAGTTGTACCTTACTACTAGTATGTATACTAGTAGTAAGGTACATATAATGCTTGAATAGATTACTCGAATAACTTGGAATTTTAATATAACCGGTGAAATGAGAGTGTACCAAGGTGAACTGTACACATCTGCGTACCCCTTTAGAGCATACTGGCGTGATGTTATGTTATGAAATGGTATAAACAATAAACAGACATGCAATTGCAGCAATCCCGAGAGATTTGCCGTTATTTATTGAAGAGTTCTGTTGTATATCTCCGAAGTTGTTTATCAGATCTACACCAAATTAAATAGGACCAATTTTGCAACATATTCTTTCAAACAAAAAAAAGGATTCAGATTCGTTGCACAATTGACGGAGAAATCGGTAAACATACACAAAAAAACATTAGGTCGAACATAGAACTTTGGAAAGTCGGTTAAAAATAACTACTTAATCTCTGTTAAGTTAATAATCAAAAAATCATTTTACTCTTTCGTTTCACATAACATCACAGCTGTAGCCTGTAGGTATTTCCCAAATGGTTAGGAGTTCAATTTTATTTTTTGTGACTTTTCAGTTTTCTAAATGCATTTTCTCGATTTATTATATAAAACACAAAAGAAAAAGAGATGTTTATGTACGTTCAACGTCCTTACGATGTTAGCCGAAAAATAGATGAACGAATTTTGTATATTTGTTGATTTAGTTAATCATACTCCTCGTTGGTCTCGCGGTCACTAGTGCTCCACATTTTGTCTAAAGCCTCTGAAGCTCTAGATACGGCACTAGATGGTTTTAGATGTTACTATATGTCAGCGATGAAAGGGTTCGATCACGTGGCATTTTGATAGCGCTTGACAGCCCTATAAATTTTTAACCCCCGACGGAAAAAGAGGGGTGTTATAAGTTTGAGGTGTGTTGCTGTGTATCTGTGTGTCTGTGTATCTGTCTGTGGCATCATAGCGCCTCAACGGATGAACCGATTATGATTTAGTTTTTTTTTTGTTGGAAAGGTGATTGTGTCGAGAGTGTTTTTAGCTATGTTTGAAAAAAATCGGTTGAGCCGTTCAAAAGTTATGGGCGTTTTACTGTTTGAATCGGGATGTTTTCGCAAGATAAATGTGCCGGGGGATTTTTTAAATTTTGAAATTTTATTGACATTTTACTAATCTCCATCGCGTTGTTTTCGTTGATAGGCAATATAGACTACAGTAGATTAGACATTATACAAGATTTTTGACATTTGTTGTTAGATAGAGAGAAACAGGAGCAGGACGCAACTGCCCCTTTCCCTTTGCCCTTTTTCACTGTCGCATTATGATAGTTATAACACGTCATGGTATAAGGCACCTAGTCTTGCCATATCGTATCTTGCTATATTGAATTATCAACTTATTTTCTTAATTGCCTGATACAAAACCCGTCCATAAAATTATGTGATTTTCAGTTTTGCTACTGCCATATTCTAAATTCTAAGGCAATTAATTACTGCGATGGTTTATTGACAGAATAAAGTAATGAGTACAACGAAATTTTGGCGTAGGTTCACAATATGCGTAGTGGATTTGAAATTCTAAAATTATTGTTGGGAACACTGTTGTGTACATTGCCGAAGCAATAGTAGTACACACAACCGACTTGTCCTCTATGACAACCAAATATGACACAAAATAGGATCAACACACACAGCACAGCAGGTACTTTGATACACAGAAATTATTAAAATAGTGTAATATCCCCCCTAGAGCCTGGACAGAGAGCTTCAAGGCTCATTTTATTCATACGTGGACTACAATAATTTTGTTCGATGATATGCGCGATGTTATGAAAGAAGCTAGTCGTCACTAATCGTTGCGTAATGAAAATTAACTAGGGAAGTATGAGAGCACAATGTATTGTATCCTCGATTACCATATACGTCTTTCAACGCTTCATGGCATTTTAAGTATCAAAGGAGGTGTCAAGTAAATTATATCACAATTGGTCTATAGTATTCAGGAACCACCAGACAGGAGAACAAATTATCTATTTTTTTGACGGAACAAATAGATTCCACACTGATTTCGAATTTAGAAAAACTAAGGCGAGCACTAAATATGGATTGTCTGGGTTTTGTGTGTCCGAATTTAATATTCCGGTCAGATGGAACAAGGCTGTTTTTCAAAGAAGTTTGAAATACTCGTAGTATATAAAATCATTAGTGGCACAGTGGGACATCACACTCAACTCAGCTATAGGCTCTAGTCTAGTTATTGCTTGTACTCCTGTTTTTAATTTAATTCCAACAGTGAAAATGTTGCAGCTGGTAAGTAATGCTCATAGATTTATATAAATTTGTTCTTTTTTTGGTATTCCATGTCTATTCCAAGAAGTGTGTATATGTCGTGGTGGTCCATTGGCTAAGACCTCGCCTCTCGTACTTGAGTTCGTGGGGCCAAATCCGGGCTAGTAACAATGAGACTTTTTCAAATGCATATGTACTTTCTGAGTTTGTCTTGGACATCACTGGCAACGGTGCAGGAAAATATCGTAAGGAAACCTGCCGAGCGAGCACAGCCTACTGTGACAGACTTGAGTCACACTTTTTTATCACAGTTTGGGAGTTAAAACCGTGATAAAATGCGTGACTCAATCCTATGACAGAGGTCGTGCTCGCCCGGCTGGACTTATATAGTTAATGTAAGTCTGAAATAGCCAAGTCAGACACCTGTGGGGTTCCCAGAGCCGGCTTTATTAACTCTGACACCAGAGGTGGTCATCCTTACACGAAGTGAAGAGAAGATTCCAAGAAGTTTGTTACCAATAACGTACATATGTCGAAATAGATACTACACAACATAGTTACTTTCACCTATATTGAACTAGTAGTTAATGGAGAGCGAAGAAACCAGTCTTCACATTTTTTTTTTCTTATTCATCAAACAGCCTGTATTAAATTGAAACAAGGCTACCTGTGTACTTTATAATTTTTAAGGTATTGTTTTTTCCTTTGTCTGTTGCGTGTATTCTTCATAAATTACTCAGATATGAGTTAAACTGTGTAATGTATATCTTTAAATATGATCTACAATCGATAGTACTATCCTAAATAGTAGTAAAAGAGGTTTTTTGACTATTGTAAAACTTGTACCCATAGTTAATTTGCAGAGTACCTAATCAATACATTTTTGTTTCAGTTTTTATTCGCTTGCATGCTAGCAGTGTCGATGGCGGCACCCAAACCTGATCCTGAACCTTTGGTGTACCCAAATCAATTAGCTCAATTGGCGTACCCAGCGGCGGCGGCTTACCCAGCGGCGGCGGCATATCCAGCGGCGGCGGCGTTCTCAGCGGTGTACCCGGCCCCATTGGCCTATTCCTCGCTTTATAACGCAGCTGCCTATTACGACTTTTCAGGACCCTACACCTACTTTGTACGTTGATTGAAAAGAAAATAAAATTATTCAATGTTACTAAAAAAAATATTATCTCTTTTATTTACATCACCATAATTTCAGCCGAAAGACGTCCACTGCTGTACATAGCAATCCGCCTAGCGTTGCCACATTGATCGGTGTTGTGCTTCTCGAATCTCATATTTGCTTACTAGGCAATAATTTCACAGCTAAACATAGTCCTCTGCATGACCATAATAATCTTGTTAATTGGTTCTATGCTACGATTTATAATTCGTTGATTTCTGTCACTTACACCTATGGACGACTTCAAAACACAAGCATCGCAGATGCCAAAACACAAATGATACATAGGAGGACTAAACGCCTTAGGCATCCTCCACCAGAAAACCAAAGGTGGTTGAGAAATATATGAAGGATTCATTACTTTAAATAAAACTTGTATAAAAGTATATAAAGTTTATGATTTACCTGTTGATCATAACATAGGTATTCTTTTTTGTTTTACTTTCTAAGCCAATTTAAATGTCAGTCGGCTAATGAAACACTAGTAGAAAATATAACACCTAAAACAATTATTCTTAATTTGTATAAATCTTATGACAGTTTGAGTCATAATTCCGCCCACTACGTGGATGCCTGAAACTGTAGTGTGGCTGCGGTCGACGTGAAGGATGCTTGGGCTCTCCAAATCGAGCATCAATTATAGCACCACCTTGGACTACAGTTGCAGTGCCCACTGCAGCACTTAATTGAGCTCCATTTTCTAAATGACGTTTTGCATTAGCCTGGAATTCTTCTCCATTGCCGCTGCTATATTTGTTTGTATTTCCGTAAACAGCTCTTTGACTATTTTGAGAGCCTCCGTACTTAATGTTCTTACTCGTTTGTGGATATGCTAAGTAGTGAGCTCCCCAATTATGTGATGATCCTCCGCTATATGAGGATACGATATTTGTTTGTGCTTGTGAATCAGCTTTTACAGAGTTACTTAGTTGGTTTTCTCCGCTATAATGGAATCCACCATTCAACGTACTATTACGTCGGATTGGGTAGAAAGGTCCATACTGATAGCCAGTGTTTATTTGACCAATTGAGTTAGGTTGTGTTTTAGCATTATATTGTTCACCATATCCAGTGTATTTATTAGCCGCTGCGTTAGGATTAGCTATAGTTATTTTTAACCCTTTGCTCGTTTGCACCACTGAATTAGCTTGAGTGTGTTCCTGATATTGAGATTTACCATTTCCTTGAGCTGCTATGCCTGCTTCTGTTTGCTCATTATTTTGAATTTGTCCGTCCGCTTGAACGAAAGTATCACCTTCAGCAGGTCTGGTATAAGGATACCAATTTTTAATATTATTGTGACCATTTGGAGAAACAATGTCAGTTGGTTCTAATGTTTTTTTTGGATTTCCTTTTTTATATAAATTGCAAATAGGACTGTGAGTTACTTCATACCTATTCGCAATTGGTCCTATGTCACTTATTTGAGCTCCTCCGTATTTAATGCCTTTACTCGTTTGTGCAGCTGCTAAGTAGTGAGCGCCCCAGTTATGTGGTGATCCTCCACTATATGAGGATGGGATATTTGTTTGTGCTTGTGCATCAGCTTTTGCTGAGCTACTTAGTTTGTTTTCTCCACTATAATGGAATCCATCGTTGAAGGTACTATTATGTCGGATTGGGTGGAAAGGTTCATATTTATTTCCACTGTTTATTTGACCGATTAAGTAAGGTTCAGTTTCAATATTATCTTCTTCATATCCAGTATATGTTTTAGCCACTGCGTCAGCGTTAGCTACAGTTACATTAAATCCTTTGCCCGTTTGTACCATTGAATTAGCTTGAGTGTGTTTCTGATATTGAGATTCACCGTTTCCTTGAGCTGCTATGCCTGCTTCTGCTTGCTCATTATTTTGAATTTGTCCGTCCGCTTGAACGAAAGTTTCACCTTCAGCAGGTCTGGTATAAGGATACCAATTTTTAATATTATTGTGACCATTTGGAGAAACAATGTCAGTTGGCTCTGATGTTTTTTTTGGATTTCCTTTTTGATATTGATTCCAATAAGGACTTCGAGTTACTTCATACCCATTCGCCAATGGTCCAGTGTCACTTATATGAGCTCCTCCGTACTTCTGAGTGCCTCCACTCGTTTGTACAGCTGCTACGTATTGAGCTCCCCAGTTATATGGTGATCCTCCTCTATATGAGGATGCAATATTTGCTGGTGCATCAGTTTTTATTGAGCTGTTTACTTTATTTTCTTCCCTATATTGGAAGCCACCGTTTGACGGTACTTCTACGTCAGCTTCAGTAGAAGGTTCATATTGACTGCCAGTAGTTATTTGACCGATAAAGTAAGGTTGAGTTTCAACATTATATTCGCCACCATACGTAGAATATGTTTTAGCCCCTTCATCTGCATTAGCTATAGTTACTTCTAATCCTTTGCTCGTTTGTACCACTGAATTAGCTCGAGTTTCTTCGTGATATTGAGATTTACTGTTATCTTGAGTTGCTGTTTCAGCTTCAGCTTTCGCAACACTTTGAATTTCTGCGTCCGCTTGAACGAAAACTTCACCTTCAGCAGGTCTGGTGAAAGGATACCAATTTTTAATGTTCATATGACCATTTGGAGAAACAACGCCAGTTTGCAGTAATGATTTATTTTCATTTCCTTTCTGATATAGATTCCAATTAGGACTTCGAGTTACTTCATATCCATTCAACTTTGGTTTACTTTTTTCCACTGTTTGCACCTCAACCGAAGCGCTAGCTTTTGCTGCTGCCATAAATTGATTTCCATAGCCGAAGCCTCCAGACGGTGGTTCTAAGTTATATTCATCATACGTACTAACTCCATTAAACTGACCTTCCCCATCGGAGTCAGCTATTGCATTAGCTTCCACTCCAAGTAATTTGACTGCCTCATTAGAACCACCAAAAGGAAAACCATTGAGACCTTGCAAACTTTGGTCTTTATTTGCACCGCCTGCCACATCTTCTGCACTTAATTGAGCTTCAATACTAACATTAACTGAGGAACTCCCATAAGCTCTTATTTGACCATCTACGGGTACCGGATGTCCATCTCGTCGATTTAGTTCTGGTACTGCATCAGCTCGACCACTCATGATAACAGCGACAAGGATCAACTGAAAAGCAAAAAAATCATTTCCAACAATTTTTTTACAGCATTTCTGGTAATTATTTAGTTTTCACAAATATTTGTAAGCTTTACTTTACTGGGTATGAAATACAACAAATACAAAAACATGTTTATTTATATTGTTGCAATATACAACATTTTATTTAACGCAAATAAATTTCTCAATATAGCTATCAGATATTAAAACATTTCACTTGTAAGAAAAGTAATTGAAAATATGTACAACAATATGTACGTACCGGATGGTATGAACCTATCATTGTGTTGGAGTTTCTGTACAATACTGACTTAATAAGGCAGCGTAATATTAAATTTCAACGCTCGAACTAAATTGCCATTAGTTACGGTCCTCCAAGCAAATCATTACTTAATTTTAATGTGATACGAACTGATTAAGTGTTATGTTTCTACTTCTACAATCACAGGGAAACAAAACAGTAAATTGCAATTTACGTTAAGTATTTCACTTTGGAGGATACGAGTATGTCACTTGATTATTGCATACACCTTACGCTTGTTATAAATCTTGCGAGAAAACTCTGAGTGTATCGTGAATAGATCCTATTGATACAGTATATCTGTGGACCATTATTTATAATGTCCGGACAGTTTGAAAAATGCCCAATATGAGAAGGCATAATATAATTTTTTATTTTTTATTTATTGGCCTATCTACAACTGTTACACTAACAATAACCTTATAATACAAGCAATAATATAAACTAGGTGTACAATATGATGCGATAGACACAGCATGCAAAACAGCTATTGAAATAATTAAGATTTTTGAATGCCAATCACATTGGGCATCGTAATTTAATAAATCAAAAACCCGATAGCTGAAGAAGCGAACTAAAAAGACGTATACAAGATGAAAATCATGCTGTGCAGTCGGAGTCGTTCTTGTTTACGTGATTTTAGTTCGTTTTCCAGTCGGGTATTTTTTTTTATTTTTTGTTTACTCTTAATTACTGGTATAAAAAATGAGCAGACGTAATTCGAGGCAAGGCTAGTTTTTCGAGCTAAAATAACAAAATTATGCTTTTCTAGCACAATTACTCCAGCCTCGTGTAGTAATGGTTTGACTGTGGGGTTGGTCTTAAATTTCGTACTTAAAGATAATTATTATTTATAGACACATTTCTACATAATATATTTTAAGGTTGTTTTTATTCGTTTCACTCCTTATATTTGCCGGCAGACTGTTTAATAGATATGGTATTCGTTTATTAAGGTTCTGTCACCAAAGTAATTAGTGACTCTGGGTACATTGAAACTGCCAGCAGCCATAGATCGTGTGTTATGGTTGTTGTTTTTGAGTAACAAGTAGTTACAAGAATCGTATTTGAATAGCTTCTAATTTATCCAAGTTGGTTTTGGTTATTAATCCATAGCTGTCAAGAGCATAACTCATAATAGAATCTACTAATGACATGTATATACATCTTAAAATACTAATAGGAACCTTAAAGCTTAGGTGGTACATTTTATTTTACACAGTAATATTCTTAATTTACTACAAATATAGTCCATGTGTTGGGACCAAGAAAAGTTCTCATCTATTTTCATGCCAAGGTAAACACACAGTCAACTCTTTCAATAGGATTGTATTTACAGTCCAATAAGTTATTATGGTGGAATATGACGGTCTTTTTCAATTGGCGCGGGTAGATTTTGGCGGTCCGTAACGGCGATTTTGTTTTGGTGACATCTATCAATTTTTTTTTTTATTATTCAGTTACTTATGCCAAATCACCATGGCAAATTACACGATTGAACAGCACGTTCAAATGATAAAACTTCTACGTGAGCGATTTGAGGTTAAGATTATCTCTCGCAGGGGTGTTGTGAATTGGTCACCAAGGTCATTAAATTTAACCTTGCTTGACTTTTTCTTGTGGGGTTTCTTGAAGTCGCAGGTTATGCAAATGAACCACAATCGACCGATACCCTAATGGTGAACATACACAAACTCAGGCCATCGCTCAAATTCAGCCGGATCTATCAAATCTATCTTTCATCTATCTATCTACCTATCCTTTGTGAGAAACGCTGTTGCCGTGGCTGAATTCTGGTCAAAACGTATATAATTAAGGAATCATCGATAAGACGAAGAAGAAGCCGGATCTATGCAGAAGAGTCATTTAAATTGTACCACTCGGATCCGTGCCATTATAAATAGTCGAGACGGGCATTTATTATTAATACATTTATTTCAGATATCAAATCCATACACAAAATAATACATTGAATAATAAAAACACATTAAAACATAGGATTACAAATTAGATTATTAAAAATTAAATTACATTTATTGAAAAAACATTAGAATTATTAAAATATCATTTGAACGATGTCATATTCCACATTTAATGGCACAAGTGGGACTTTCAAATAAAAAATGAATTTTGTGAATACCTCACACACCCTTACCTATTGAGAAACCCTTTATATTCGTGAGTAAATAAAGGTGGACTCGCACAATGAGATCCTATGGCACAATATGGTTGAATGAATTAACAATAATTTAGTTTTATCAGCGTTTAATATTATGATGCCATTGACGTGCAAAAATTTTGACACAGCGTCTACATCTTGTTTAACTAGCTTGTAGGTATCGTCTATGTTAGTTCCGGAGCGAAGTATGCACAAAGCATCTGCATATACGCTGACATATAATTTATTGTATGTGCCAAGCCAGGATAATTATAACATACTGACTATCCTAGCTTCAAAAACTAACTCAGACTTAAGAGACAAGTGTACTACGTAGTAGGAAGTTGATCTCATTTTAATATTTGCCACGATAGGAAAACAAGTCAGAGTAAAGGGGAATGTCACACGCACCTACTCAAAACGAAAACAAAACCATTTTTCATTACTTCAGTAGAAGTTACATATTTTAACTAATAGTATAGTAAGGAATGTACCTAATTCACGCAGAAATTAGAAACAATGCTTTCCGATTTGTCTTATAAGCCCATGCAAGTTGTCAGTTGGGGATGCGATCATCTTTTTAGAATAGTACAAAATACTTAAATACAAAAAACCATAAAAATGCATTTTCTGTTTATCATTTTTAATGCGGGTTAAATATTCGTTCATTTCTGCCTATGTGTCATCGCAACCAAAAATTATAGTCCAGCTTGAATTTCTTCCTCACGTCGATTGCATAATAATCAATTAAAGGATCAAATGAGTCATTTTTGGAATTACTATCGTACGGTAAATCCTCTCTCTCGCGAACGTGGAGTTCTTTTTTGGCACTGTCTCTATCGCAACTCCATTCGGAAGGATCGGCGTAAGGTACAGGGTATATAATCTTTGTTTGTGACGGTCTTTTAAATTTACGGTATTGGGATCTGTTCTCTCTATTCTGATAAGGGCGGTCAGTTTGTGATCCATCAAAAAAGCGATATCTATGTTCGCCGTCAACTTTATCGAGAATCCCGGTCGAATATCCCATGCCTGGACAAACTAATAAAGATTTGTCATAAAGTGCGGCTCCTCTATCATTGTTAACTTTTAGAGGTCTAGAAGGATATGTGCTAACACCTCTGTAAAGGAAGATACGCCCTGTATTTGCTGGATGTTGATTGGTATAACATCCATCTCGGTTCCATCCGTCACAAGGAGCTTCATTAAATAGGATTTTCATTGGAGGTTTCACTCTATTATACAAAAAATTACAACCAACTTCCAAACAAAAACACTACAAAGTGAAAAATAACTTCAATTTCGGAAATCGGTGTTCCTGTTTTCGTTTCTTCGTCTTTTGACACCGACTTCCGAAATTGAAGTTATTTTTCACTTTGTAGTGTTTTTGTTTGGAAGTCGGTTGTAATTTTTGTAAAAAAGTTTTTATTTTCCACTTTTTAGTTTTGGTACTTTATGTACCAGTTCTAAAGGCTAGCTACCTATAATGCCCAAAGTGAAGCCAGAATAGATCAACCTAATAACATTAAACTTAAACAAAACTGTGGAATGAGATTATACCAGGGTGAACCGTTCACACCTGCATACCCCTTTAGAGCGTACTAGTGTGATGTTATGTTATGAAATGGTGTAAACAATAAACAGACATGCGATTGCAGCTATCCCGAGTGATTTGCCTTCATTTATTGAAGAGTTCTGATTTATATCTCCAAAGTTCTTCATCAGATCTCAATGAAAATTGAATGGCACCACATGACAAGCACCAGCGTTCAAATAAAAAAAGAATTATCAAAATCGGTTCACCCAATAAAAGTTCTGAGGTAACAAACATAAAAAAACAGTCGAATTGATAACCTCCTCCTTTTTGCGAAGTCGGTTTAAAAGATGCCTGCACCATCATAATCTTCTTCATTGTTGCTAGACTGTCCCAGATGACGAAAACGAAAACCTTCACATGTGACGATTACAGTGACAATAATGTACTGAAAAGTATTAGAATAACAGGTTATAAATACGTAGTACTAAATAAAATATCAATTTACGTAGTACTTATAAAATAAAGGAGAGAATGCCCTGATATATTAAGTTGAATAAAATTACTTATTATAATTAGGAAGTAGGGATGGAGCGCATGTTACTAAAAGAGTTATTAATATAAATGTGGATGGATGGAGAGGGAGGGGACGGCCAAAGAAAAGACGAATGGACTGTGTGAGGAGTGATATAAAAGAAAAGGGAGTCAGTGATAGCGTGACTGGGAACAGGACGGTATGGAAGAAGAAAACGTGTTGCGCCGACCCCAAGTAACATGGGACAAGGGCAGGAAGATGATGACGAATTAGGAAGTAGGAATCATTTCTCGTGTTAGTGTTTATTTGGTTGAAAGTCGGTTCCTAGAACACTAGCCAATGATAAGGTATGGAAATAGGCTAGGGTAGAATAGCTTTTCCCATAGTAGTTATATTTAGGTCAACATAAGGAACTTAGGGAGTAGTAGACTAAATAAAAAATCTTCACTTACCAGAACGTGTAATTTTATTTCTATTTGCTCCATAATCTTTTCTTATTCTTTATTGTACACAAAACATAAAAAATCAAATACAATAGGACAGTGTATGTACAAAGGCGAGCTTAACCCATAGTTGGGTTCTCTAACAGCAAACCTCAGTTGCGTAGAGAAATAGACATTTGAGGATAGTACATCCATGTGCACAACAAAAGCTTATTAAATACTCTAAACTATTTTAAATACTTACTCACTAAATAAACTAAACAAATACGTGTGCAACACACAATGCATAAACATAATAGATACATATATTATACAAAACTAAAATATTACAATTGTAAATATACATAAATTAATGAGTCATGTTGACAGAAAATATTCCTTAATTCTTCTCTTGAAAACGTCCAATGAAGGGCTATCCCGTATAGAGTGTGGCAGAGTATTCCAGAGGCGCACAGCGCGAACAGTAAAAGAACCGTAACGACTTGAAGAGTGGGAAGGAAAACGAAGGAGAAGAGATAATGACAGACGAGAAGGTTTTCCTCTCTGAATAAGATACTCAAAGCGTTCTCGAAGATACAAAGGAGACTTAGGATTATGAAGTACAGAAAAGAGTAATGAAAGAGTGTGAGCATGTCGCCATTTCAACCGCTTCCGAAATTCCGACACATGGTCGTATTTTCGGAGGCCAAATATGAAACGGATGCACAAATTTTGCAGACGTTCGAGCTTATCAAGGAATTCCTCAGTCGCATCAAGAAAGCAGACAACAGCATAGTCAAGAAAAGGAAGAAGGAGAGACTGAGCAAGAGTAACTTTAGTCGGAAAAGGCAGGAACTTCTGGAGACGCTTCAGAAACCGAAACGAGCAAAACACCCTCCTGCTTACTTCTGCAATGTGAACAATCCAAGATAAGTGGCAGTCAAAGAAAACCCCTAAGTTATTAACTTTTTTGGAATATTCTATGGCGACGGCATCGTACAAAACAGGGGGGAGAGACTGGCTACTCAACAGATTGATGAAGTATCTGCCACCAATAATAAGAGCTTGTGATTTTGCAGGGTTCACTAGGAGTCCAAAACTTTTAGCCCATTGACAGATGTTTCCAATAATCACGTCGAGTTGATAGATGAACATTTATTACTAAATAATTTTCTTTATTGTTCGACATTATAATTAACTTGGCATTAGTCACAGTCTTCTAAACAAATCAGTAATTATTGTACGTGTGATAAGAGTTTATTACAACTAATAGATGTTTATCATGCGTTATATAATTGTAATTTAACAACTCATAATAAGTGTTTACTATTTTTTTATTCGAAGCCTGTACACAGCCTCCTGTGTAAGCGTCCACGTCTCAGTACCGTAAGTCATGGTGGGCAAAACACACTGGTTATAGAGGCGGATCTTCAGAGATTCATGATTTATGGAGCGTTCCATGCTTGGCATACGGCTGATAGACCGGGTTCCAAACGTTGAGATCCGAAGACGTACGAAGGTTTCCGACGTCGAAAAACGAATTTCGGAACTGAAATGGAGCTGGGCAGGACACCTGGCAAGGCGCGGTGATGATAGGTGGGGTAAGGTGGTGACTGAATGGCGTCCAAGGGCTGGAAGAAGAAGTATTGGTCGTCCAGCGGCGAGATAGGCAGATGACATTGTTGCCATTGCGGGTAGAACCTGGATGAGCTTGGCACGGGAACGTGGTGATTGGTAAAAGAAGAGAGAGGCCTATGCTTAGCAGTGGGCGAAGTCGGGCTGTGGATGATGATGATTTTTTGATTGAGAATGAAAAAAAAGGCTCTATGTTTTCGTTAAAATAATTAGGCTCTCAAGAGGCATTATAGCGACAGTGACATATTAACAACGATAATGACATTCCACGATTGTCAAAAGTCTGCTGAATTGTCACGTGATAAAATGCTAGAAATTTCATATTTTGACAAACGTTCTCGCAGGTAGAATGTAACCTAAAGCCCAATGGTAGCTTACTGGTTAGATAAGAGATAATAGTAGTTTATGCAATGGTCATATAATAGGAGTTATTAAAACACGAGCGTGGGTTTTATGATAATTATAACACGCGAGTGTTATAATACCTAATTATAATTGTGCCGTACAGTTGAAATAAAACAAAAGTGGAAACGGAAAAAGTATGTGGTATGGCGGACAATTTAGATTCTCATTGCGCATGACTGCGCAGCGCGCGCATCCATAGACAATGACACAACTTTTATACATTAAGACAATGAGCCAATAAGCGCCAACAATTAAAAGGTAAAAGTGTGCTATAAAAATTAAAAAAATATTTTATGATGCTGTTGTTTGAAAATCGAAGGCAAGTGTTGCACTGTAATGGTATTTTTTTTTTAATTTTACCTATCTACGAATATAAAGTACGTGTTTATACAATATTTTTTGAATTCATATTTGGAACATTACGTTGTGAGTGTAGACAAAGTATATTAAAATAATACAGACCTTCTGAGTCCATGATGTGACAAGATCTGTATTCCCACGTAACAATCAATCAGGGAGCAAACAGGCACGTGTCGTGGCAACGAGGCTTAGGCATCCGTCGGCTTGAACTAATTTCGCGTCTATAGTCTTCGACAACCGAGGAGAAGCCCATGCTTACCTAACCAGATATCGATACCCGTGTTTATTAATCTTTTTTATCGAGACAGTAGGAAAGCTTATTGCGTAAAGCATGTTTTTAGTCAATTTTATTTTACTTCAATATTTTGATATCTTTGGGATTAGAGGAATGCTAAAGAAGTGATAATGGTTTTTATGAAGGTTAATAAGGCTAGCAAGGAGGTAACTATTGAAAATTCTATTCAGTTTATTTAATTGAGATAATTACAATCATTAGTAGTCATCCATAAATGTTTTTTTTTAAAATAATATAATAAGAATACAAGAAATATATACATAACCATAGAAACATTGGATCAGATCAAATAGACCACATCTGTCTCTTACACACACTCTTAATAACCTTACTCTAAGAGCTTATGGTCACCCCCCAGGACCGTACTACTCGTTGATGATGATTTTACTTTAAAATAAAACGGTAACTTTCAAGCCAATTACATTTCACTTTCCTCTTTATCATAATATCACTTCATATAAATCAGTATACGACAACATCAGGTCAGATAGTTTTCAAACGCGAGCACATCTTACAAAACTTCAGAGCCTCCAGAGCAAAAAACGAATGAACACTTTAATAATTCAATGAGGTTTCGACGGTTCGAGATTACGTTGGAATATCATAATGTGCAAATGAAATAGTTAAAAAAAAAAATTACAAAAAAAAATTACGGGCTTACAAAGCAACACTACAAAGCGACTTTATTTCCGAATTTGTGTCTGTGGTATCTTTTGTTTTTTCGTTTATCGACACCGAGTTTGGAAATAAAGTTATTTTTCGGTTTGTAATGTTTTGGTTTGGAGGTCGGTTTTTTATTGTTCATAAGCTTTTTATTTTTCTCTTTTTAGTTTTGGTACCTCACATTACCATGAAAATCATTTATAGCCAGAGTTCTATTAACGATTACAAAAACCCCAAACACGACTAGGATATTGTTTTATAACGGAATGCCTGTGCCTACCTTCGGGCTTCATCATCTGATCAATTCGATGGTACTATTTTCATCAGTACCATTTATTTATATGTATTGGCTTCAGTATTAGTCGTTTAACTATTCGAGATATTTTATACCCGTAACATACTTATCACTAAGGAGTTCCAGTCCATCTTTGATCTTCTCTATCATTTACATTTCACCAAATGATACTTTCTGAGTGCAAATGCTTGCGATGTTGACGAAAATATCAAAATTTGTATATGTATTCTCGAGAGTTCTATGGAATCCCATCATCAAATTCTGACAAAGTGAAGATAATAGGACCACCTCGGGCGTTTACCCTTTCAAACACAAAAATATTTTTCTATCGGTCAACATACATTAAAAAAAAAACTATACATACAGCCGAATTTACCTCCTAGTTTTTGAGAAGTCGGTTAAAAACGGAAGTAACTATGTATCTATACTAATCAGGTGACAAAAAACCGTCCTCATTAGTTCCACAGGTGTGAAAACTATTCGTGTGCCATATACGTCACGTTATGGGACTAACTCCTCACAATGCCTGCATCGTCCTTCGTCACCACTATAAAGAAGCGTCCGGACACTCGGTAGTCATCATTTAGCTCAGTGTCGCTCGGTGACAAACAACCTCCAAAATGTTCAAATTGGTGAGTGAACAATTATCTATCTATTTGTACTTTTTAAGTGTTTTTATCAAATCCTTATTAGTGAATGAGTTTTCTTTGTGTGTGAGATATGAATTTGAGTACTATTTTCTTGTTATGGGTTGAGTGAATTATGTATGTATTTGATCAAGAATATCATCAACCTCATTAAAAGGATTTAATTTTATCCAATTATGTTTTTCGTTAGTATCTGTGTTAATTTTAATCAATTGTCAACAAATCAACATAGATTTGTAAAACTGCTGCTTAAAGTTTTTGTTATATTCAGTTTTGTTGAACTACTTATCAATATCTGCGAATTTTCAGCTCAGTTAGATACTAGATCTAAAGTCACGATAATTTCTAGACCTAGTAAAAATGTATTAGGAACCTTCTTAATGTTATGGATGAATATATCTTTCAGCTTTGAAACTGCTTGTAAATAGTTTAATTTTAGCATAAAATGAAGGATTTCACTCATTGTCTATGCTTCACATACGTAGCTATAACCATAAACAAGGATGTGCTTCACTCACAATTATTTGTTGAATGCAATTTTACGGAACATTTGTTTGCCCAAGGATGTAATTGTTCAGTCATGCCTAATTAGGTGGACATGCGTATAATTTTGAATTTAAATAAATTAGTTGTTTGTCGTGTCTTAACTACTGACCATTAACATGTGTAGTTGTTTAGTGGAGAATTGAAAATGAGTTATTTTATACCACATGTTTTTTTTACTATTTACAGTATTTTTTTCCAAGCAGTATCAATGATAGAGATAAAATTTAGGGAACAGTAGGTATTTTTCCCTGATTAATATATAGTTGAATTTTACACAAATCATGTCTATGATTAAGATGTATTAACCAGAAAACAATTGAGTAGTGATATAAAACATGTATTTACCTGCATTCTAATTATGCTCTACAATTTTTTTGTCTACGTCTAAATATTGTATTGTGGTCACCAAAATATGGCTTTGTACGAGTAGTAGGTTTCTTGAGGCGAAATAGTCAAACAGAAATTAATTTTAATTTGAAACTAAATGTTTGCCATGTCTATGCAGAGAGCATTATTGAACTCTGAATTATAAATGTATGGAGCATGTTGTTATCAACGAAAGATCTTATATACGATGAGTGGTTAGTTGATACTTAGCTGTCATAACAGTATGCCAGATTTTTCCTTCGTGTATACTAAAAGGAGTCAGAGAGGTATCTACACCTCCTTTAAGTATATAACTGTGTTATGTTGCTATGTTATACTTTTTGTAAGATTATGACCATTTCTCCATTTTTAAGCGAAGAGTTCCTGTCAATCTATTTGTATAGATCTCACACTCAAAACTGAGATGCAGTGAGCTCAGTGATCACTACTGGGCAGGAAACGATATATTTACCGGCAACAAATAATCTAACCATTTGTAATTTTTTCCACAGTTCGTCTTCGCTTGCATTCTGGCAGTAGCGGTGGCAGCCCCCGACCCGCAAGTGTACCTCAGTTCGCCGTACACGGCCGCGTATACCGCTCCGCTTGCGTACTCCGCTTACACCGCTCCGGTCGCTTACTCTGCGTACTCAGCTCCGCTTGCATACTCCGCATACACTGCACCGGTCTCGTACTCCGCGTATTCTTACAGCGTATCTTCGCCTTATACGTTGTACTACAAATGAGTGGTAGTTTAGCTAATAAGAGTGTTATAGCGAACCAATAAATAATTGATGTTATGAATGCCGAGTTTTATTTCGTTAGTCACAGTTAACGTGCTAAGAACATTATGTGTGTATAGGTATTTTGCTACGATATATTCTAGAAGTACCTCCCAACTTTTATTTATTTATTTATATATACTTTATTGTACACCAAGATAAGACAATACAAAAGAAACATTAAAAATTAAAACAAACATACAATAGGCGGCCTTATCGCGCTCTGCGGTCTCTTCCAGGCAACCTTGAATGGATAGAGATAGCCTGGACACGACATGGGGTTGCACTTGGTGCCAATTTCAAATCATACAGGTAATACAAACTACTAAAATAGATACATAAATACATACATACATCTAAATAAACAAACCAGAAAACAATACAACTTAAACAAGGACATAATCACAGAGAGAGGTAATGTTCCTTTAAAAGTTTTTTAAAGACAGGCAACGACTGAGCACGTTTTATTGGGTCAGGCAATGCATTCCACAAACGAGCAGCCTGGACAGTGAATGACTTATCCAAAAATGTAGTGGAATGCATAGGCATTTTAAGTCGCAAGTTTTCTGATGACCTAAGAGATTTCGTATGGGAATCGCAGATAAACTGAAAACGATGTTTTATGTTCTGCTTTCACATAGTACTGCGAAGATCCAAATTATAAGCTCCATATTAAGCCTCTCGCCACTAAATGGGCACAAGGGAAGATAAATTTATTTTGTAAAACATGAATACATTATAAAGGTCTTATATTAATAAGAGTTGGCTACATGTTTTGCCATTTATGGCGTACAAAATTAGTTGCACAATACAAAAATAAAATCACAACAACACTATCAAAATTTAAATTAAATTGAAATTACAATGAAAAATTTTAATTCTATAAAAAATCACTATGTCAAAATTTAAATTAAACTGAAATAACAATTTCAAAATTTTAATTCAATTCAAAATCACTCTGTCACATTATACATTCAATTAACATAACTATGAAAAAAAACACACATTCAGAATTCTCTACAAGCGAAATATCGTTTAAAAATTCATCTACACTGTAATAGCACTTCCTGAAGGCACTTTTTAAATTTGTTTAGAGGCTTACATTTAATAATATCAGGTATTATTAATGGGTAAGTAATCTTTTACATACTTTACAAAGTGTTTAATGTGAATGAATCAACATTTTATATGTTTAGAAATATGTAATATTTATATTTTATAACAATAACATCACCACTGGGCGGCGTTCGGGAAGTTGCGCGGTATCTTCTCGTCCAATTTACTGCAGTGTCTCAAGACAAAAGTCCATGACCAGTGTGTGTTGCCAGTGATCACCTTTGGGTACGAGACGTGGTCCTTCACAATGGGCTTTATCGGAAAGTTTAAAGTCACCCAAAGGGCAATTGAGAGGGCTATGCTACGAGTTTCCTTGCTGATTGCATCAGAAATGAAGATATCCGCAGGAGAACCAAAGTTAACGACATAGCGCGAAGAATTGCGAAACTTAAATGGCAGTGGGCAGGGCACATTGCTCGCAGAACGTATGGCCGATCAGGCTGAAAAGTTCTGGAATGGCGACCGCGAATCGGAAGACGATGCGTTGGAAGGCCTTCCACAAGGTGGACCGATGATCTGGTTAAGTTGTTGTTTATTTAGTAAGGCAAAATGATCGCGCGTTGCTACTGCAATTGTGCGTAGACTGGCTTCAGCTTTACTGTCTCGGTTCATCTTATTTTCCTACCATTAATCTTAGTAACATTTTTTTTACCTTACTACCAGTTTTACAATGAATACGCATATTTGTCTTTCAACTACCCACTTACAAATCAGGCGAAAAAAAAAATGAAAAAAAAAAAATTGATGATTATGTCCTCCTATAGTTCTTTACAATAATGCAAGAAATACTTATTGAATAGATTCTAAATTGAAAGCAAAACCAATATATCCTCGACGCAGGATTTGAACACGAATTACGAGACCAGATCTAGTTGAATATAACAATTAAAAAAAACTATTAGTAGCAATGATACTTATTAAATTATAATACTCTGATAAACAATAGTCTTACAGCATAAAAATCAAAATCGCGAAACAAATAATTATAAATAACCAAATGCTAACGTTTTAAAGATCAAATTTACGTATGTGTACAAGTATTGTGTTTGTTCATCGCGCTGATAAACTTATACAAATTATATAATCCTTAATGTTACAGGCAGAGGGTTCAAATTTGTCAGTTTTTAGGGTGGGTCAGGTACCAGCTATTACCGACTGTGCACCGCAACTTTATGTTGAGATCCATTTGTGTGATTAAGTGATAATACGAACATTTCTCTTAAATAAATAATACGAGCTACATATCAGATGTAGGTACTTACATGATGAGAGATTTTTCAATTTCGTTCAGCGTCTGGCTTTGAGTATTCTATAATCCCCTTTTCTAGGAATTATCGTCGAAATCGCGGTTGAGTTGAGCGATACGATTATTTTCACGTTAATCTTCAAAATATACCTCCACGAAGCCTCTTTATTTGTAGGCAACTGAGATATAACATAGAATTTAATAAAAAGAATACAATATTCTTGCTTTATTATTTTTCATGCCAAGACTTTATACTTCTGCTGAAACTGTATTGGTAACTTTCCTGATTGCTGATAGCTCGACCGCCACGTAACAACGTGGATCACTGCACAGCACGCATGGGAAAGCGCACAGTAAGTGGATCAAAGGCTCTCGCAGAGAAATAGAAGGGAAAATACTGGTTTCATAGTACCTACGGATCCCTAAACCTGTTATATTTCTAAATATAAACATTGTGTAGGTGTTTATGAAGGTAAATGTGACTCGTGTTTCGGCTATTATTGAATTGCGTTCTAGATAGTGTTGTGGCCGTCACCGTCATGTCACTCTATTTATACACACGAAGGAACACAAATCTTGTTTTTACAACCAATGAAAATAGTTGAACTTAAAGTAGTGAAAACGTGGTTGGATCCACTGTTGTATGTTTGAGGAAAATGAAAACAAAAACAACCTTGGCTTCACAGGGTTTACGCGAGCTTTTCACCCCATTACTAAACATTCATTATATCTGAGGCAAAAACACAATGTCACGCTGATTCATGTTAAACTTGACTTTGAACAAAAACTGCTTCCAAGTTGCGTGACATGTGTCTGGCTGACGAAGGCTGCATCCGAAAGAAATTGATGAAAAGGCTCACCTTTGTGCGTATCAAAGTGAGTGAGGATGCTGCAAAGTGAAGGACCCGTGATATTGGTGAGCGGATGCGGGGCGGGGTTGTCGGAACGGGGTTGAGGGTGCGGCGCGCGGAGGGCGCTACCAGGCGCGCAGGGCGGGCGGGAGGCACGTAACAAGTGAAACGGGCCCGGGAGCAACAGTCTGCCGCAGCCCGGCCACGCGGCCCCACACACCTCCGCGACTCGCCCGCAGCGCGCACCCCGCGTAAGTAGCGCTACCCCGATTTAATTATTTACCCCAGTCCGGCTGATCTTGACCAGCACTCCGCCACCTCCCGTCTGCACGCCCCGGAGTGTTCCTTCGCCGCCGCCGATCCAACACCTCCATAATCGCGCTCGTATATGATATCGTAAACCCTCATCCATTCTTCAGGGAATGTCCACCATATAACTGTACCTGTTGAATGCATGACGAAGCAACATATACCCTTGACGTGTATATTTAGAAAAGTATTTATTTGATTGTTTTGAATACTTCATGTTAATTTAAGTATAGACGTACCTAATTAATATCCGTAATGGCGCTGACTGTATCGCCTAGTGTTCGGTTCGGTTCAATCCAGGTGTTCGGTATTAGCAACGTTGTCGCGTCTAGTTATTATACCTGTAATTTAGACCTGTATAACATTGTAGTCATTACTGATATCTCACAATTTACTTCGAGCAGGAAACTCATAAAGTTGCTGTAGAGCAAAAAGTCTGCGCCATCATTATAGTTATGAGACGTGATATTTGCTAACATTATTTATAACGGCGCTTATTTTAAATTTCATTGCCTTCTTTTATAAATTACAGTCAACACATTATTACGTTTTTGTAATGTGTGAAAGATTACAAATGGTTTCGTGTACTTTTTATTTTAACGAACGAAACCCAGTCCTTTGTTTTGCATTGTGATCTTCTACCTCGTTTTGTCTAAAAGCTTCACTGAACTGAACTATATTAGGGCGGAGTGAATCTTTTTATCCATTTGGATCTATAAATTCTCGTTATTGCAAAGCGGCGAGCCAGATAAATGTTTATTTGTATATTTTTAATGAAGGAGGATTAACATTATATGAAAGATTCAAGAGGGAAAGAAGCGAGAGAACAGAGGTAGCGACTAGAGACACAACTCAAGCACACCTCCCGACGCGACGAGAAAGATTCACAAGTCGGAGATAAGATAACAATGAATGTTCGCAAACACTCGCTATAATTGGAAACCCTTGAAGACCTTTTAATGTTAGACGACTTTATTAACGTGATGCACAAAGAGAGAGGGTTTGATTGAAGACGGAAAACGGAACACGTTGTAATAAATGTAACAACAAGATGTTTAAATGTTTTAACGAAAAGGAGACAAGAGAAATCGCTTAAATAAAAAATGTATTTGGAGACAATTTTCAAACAACAGAAACTGCTTCGACGGTAAACGTGTTTCGCCCACGCGATTTAATATTTTTATTGTGGAGTTATATTTATTTAGATTCGGACACCGCTGTATATTGTGACATTATTGTGAATTGTTATGTAAGAACATACGCAGAATATATCTATTAATATACGGAAAAACTAGAACATAATAACGCCTCAAGTCACTAAGTCGCAATATAAAATACCAAGAATCTCTGAACAATAAGCTGCATAAAAAAGTTAGTGAAATTTAAAAAGACTGGCTTTCTAATGAATGTGCTGTCATATTTTGTTCATACAGTGCAAAGTGGAGGATAATGAGCATGAAAAATGTGTGCATTGTGGGCGGAGTGAACATAAACGTGAGGAAAATTCACGACTAGCTCCCGGAATAAGTGGCGACTGAATGGACTTATTTATCAGCTTCGCTTTACATGTTAGGTACTCTCAGTTTTCCACGAAAATTTGGATCTATATTCAGAGAAATGGTCTAGTTCAGAGGAAGACAAACTAATAGACTAATAAACTAGTTACGGTGAAATGCTGCTGACACAAGGGGAAGAGAGATTAGTAAATCTCTTTAGACAGTTGGGATTTAGCTGCACGAATTTGACGTTTGCTGACGGGAGATAGTTTGCAGCGTCAGCGGTGTTTTACTGTTTATCTTGTTGTTGCTTAAAAATTAGCATACAAATCGGTAATTCGTGCACTTCAGACGAGTAAAGTGAGGTCTGCTGTCAGAAGTGCTTCAAAATAAACGAAGCTGAGGCCAGCGGGCAGCGTTAGTAAACCGGCCAACAACTAAAGCAAACCTAATTCGGGTGCGACCGGCCAAGCGGAGAAGAGAGGCTTTGCAGTAAACGGCTTTGAAGTTTAAGAAAATATAAAGAGCACGATGGGTCATACATACCTATCTGTATATATGTTTAGATAACCGGCTTGTTTGGACTTTGTACACGAATTAACCTTGTCACGGGAAACGATGTTTTCTTTGCGTAGCGCTACGATTGCTAAGAAACTTTGAAGAAGCGTAGACCAGCGGTGACAATCTGCGTGCTCATCATGAAAAAAAAATACATAAAAATTCAAATTCAAATTTTGAGATTCGATTAAAATGGTCAATTGTTATTTTTCATCAAATGAAATAAATGTATTTAATAAATTAACATGTTTTAAATGTGGATCGGTTCTCCAATTATTCGCGAAAATCGCTCCGGGGTGTTCCAACAGCTGTGAAATTTTCGTGTGAATTTTAATGTCACGAGCGTAGTTAATGTTTTTTTATGAGGATACTAAACGTAATAAAGGTAGATCCATTGAAATAAATTGGAAACCTGCCTGTTTAGCTTTTTCGATCAGCACATTACTTTTTATTGGATTTCCATTCGCAGAACTACTCGCCGACGTCAATACTGTTATTGGATATAAGTTACTAGCACTCCGCCCGCGACTTCGTTCGCATGATTTTGTATTTCATTCAACTAAATTATGTGCAGTTAGTGAAGGCGATCAAAAATAAGCTACTTTTAAATCAATAATAAATGGGCTATCGTAGATATCTACAGTTCAAGTTAGGATTTAGAGAACAAAGAACCTCCTCCTTTTTGGAAAGCCGGTTAAAAATCTTATTCCTTGGGCAATAATAAATTGCCATCATTAGTTTTTCAGAATTACCCCCAGAAGATGTTTTAGGTGTGTCAACGGTTTTTTGAAGAATCTTACGGCACTAAGATGACCTCTTCCTCGATTTGGAACTACCGAGCTGGACCGTTTGAACAGTGCTGTTTGACGGAGATATCGGTGAACATACACAAAAAATAATTAAGTACCTTACTAAAGGCAAATTGCCTATTAGGTCCACCTAAAAAAAGTGAAAAATAAAAAATCTATTTTTCAAAAAAATACTACCGATATCCAACTAAAAACACTACAAAGTGAAAAATAACTTTCTTTTTCGAAGTCAGTGTCCATAACGAAAAAAATTGGTACCTACCAAAGACACCAACTTCGAAAAATAGATTTATTTTTTACTTTGTAGTGTTTTTAGTTGGAGGTCAGTAATATATTTTTGTAAAAAAGTTTTTATACAATTAAATGTCTCTTTAAAGGTTGAATTTCCAAAACTCCTTCCTTAGTGCTCACTTAAATCATTAAAAGAAGCTATGTGTAATTAAATACTTCAAAAATCTTGATCACCCCCTAAATAGTATTTTGGGGATAGTTATGAAAAACGAATAACTAATAGCAACCCACATTATTTATTAAGGTTAGTATTTGTGCAAAATTTCAAGTTTATTAAACCAAGATCTTCAACACCCACATAATCATATTTTAGGGGTAGTTTCGAAAAACTATTAATGATATCCATGTAGGGTATTTGTCTCAAGTTTATTAATCCATGAATTGATTTTCCGTATAAACTTTAACATCCCTTAAATCGTATTTTAGGAGTAGTTTTGAAAAACTTGTAATGACAACCTTTACTTTAAAATCAATAAAAAAAGTATAAAATATTTGCTGTTATTATTAATGCCAAGTTTAAAATATATAAGTCCAACAAATTGCCATCTTTAACCTCTATTAGGGGTAGAATTTTCGGAAATCAATAAACTCATTAATTTTTTTTTAATCAACAGCGTAAACCAACTATTTCAGATATTTTAACTTCCAAACCGAAGAAATTTCATATAAAGTTTCAACCCCTACTTTATTCTCCTTAGGGGTAGAATTTCTAAAACCTAATAATTACATGAATTATTTTTATCAACTCCAACTCTAACTTACAAACTATAGAAATTACATACAAACTTTCAACCCCCTTTTTAGCCCCGTTAGGGGTGGAATTTCCGGAAATAATTACACTCATTGTTTTTTAATCAATCAGGAGCGGAAACCTACAATTTTAGATGTTAAACCTTCCAAACCGATGCAATTTCATATAACGTTACAACCCCTATTTTATCCCCATAGAGGTAGAATTTCCAAAAAATAATTAATGCATGGTTTTGTTTTATCTACCTAGAGATTAAATCTAAAATTTCACGTGTCCAACTTTCAAACTGTTGAAATTGCATACAAACTTTCAACCTCCTTTTTACCCCCTTAGGGGACAAATTACAAAAAACATATTTTTTTTTTTATGAACCATATGCGTAAATCTAAAATTTCACGTGTCTAACTTAAAAACTGCAGAAATTACATATAAACTTTCAACCCTCTTTTTACCCCCTTAGGGGTCGAATTTCCATAAACCAACAAATACATTAATTCTTTTTAGAAACCAAAAGCGTAATTCTAAAATTTCACGTGCCCAACTTACAAACTGTAAAAAAATCATACAAACTTTCTACCCCCTTTTTACCCCCTCACTGGTCGAATTTCTAAAACCCAATATATGAATTAATTCTTTTTATCAACCAAGAGCGTAATTCTAAAATTTCACGTGTCCTACTTACAAACTGAAGAAATTACATTCAAACTTTCAACCCTCTTTTTACCCCTTTAGGGGTCGAATTTACATAAACCATTAAATACATTAATTCTTTTTACGAACAATAAGCGTAAATCTAAAATTTCACGTGACCAACTTACAAACTGTAAAAAAATCATACAAACTTTCAACCCCCTTTTTACCCCCTCACTGGTAGAATTTCCAAATACCATTATATGAATTAATTCTTTTTATCAACCAAGAGCGTAATTCTAAAATTTCAAGTGTTCATCTTACAAACTGTAGAAATTACATACATACTTTCAACCCCCTTTTTACCCCCTTAGGGTTGGAATTTAGAAAAACCAATAAAGACATTAATTATTTTTATCTACCAAGAGCGTAATGTAAAATTTCATGTGTCCAATTTGCAAACTGTAAAAACTTCATACAAATTTTCAACCCCCTTTTTACCCACTTAAGGGTCGAATATCCAAAAACTAATAAATACATTAATTCTTTTTATCAACCAAGAGCGTAAATCTAAAATTTCACGTGCCCAACTTACAAACTGTAGAAATTACATACAAACTTTCAACCCCCTTTTTACCCCCTTTGGGGTGGAATTTCCAAAAATCCTTTCTTAGTGCTCACTTACGCGATATGAGGAATCTTTCTGCCAAATTTCATTCTTCTAGGCCTAGCGGTTTAGGCTGTGCGTTGATCGATCAGTCAATCAGTCAGTCAGTCAGTCAGTCAGTCAGTTTCTTCTTTTATATATATAGATATCTGGAGCAATACCAAAAAAACTCCTATTCAATAAAGCAGTTTTACACTTGTATTGACATAACAATTTTTTTTATTGGGCAAGAATTAGGGTTCTCTTAACAGCTGAAATTTTTTGAAATAATTGTTAATTAGCTTTTACAAATAATGCAGTTTCCAATACATACAAAGATGGAAAAGTCAGTATTTTTAACCGACTGCCGAAGGAGGGTAATGTGTTTATTAAAGTAAGGAACGCAACTATCTGTTGTTCTTAGACCACACATTGATCGTATACATCTTTTTTGCATCCTGAATATAAGTTCTGTATTAGTTGACTGTCCCCAAAAAAACAACACCATATCTCAAAATAAAACCGACCAATCCATGATAGGCTGTTAAAAGTGTGTGTGTGTGTGTTAAGACTGGCTAACATTCTGCCCAACCAGGCATTCGATCCGAGGACCAAACAATTAACTATTGGACTACAAATACAACTGCTGAAGTCATGTTTGTAGTCCAATATTTAATAATAAAAATATATAATATAACAAAAATTTTCACAATGCAAAGAAACCGTAAAAAAAACCTCAGTAAACCCACTTTTAGAATACAAACTATTGTTTATTGACTAAATGAATAATCTAGCCATAACTAAAGCCATGACAACCCTTTAATAGGTATTGCCCTTTTCTGGTTCCTACCCAACACACTTTGTATCAGGAGCTGTCAATTGCCATAGCAATAACTTATTACGCAATCTATACAAATTGCATCTGTGAAACCCACATAATTAATAAAATTAAGTAATTGTACATAATTGGCAAATAGTATTAAAAAATCCGGCCAAGTGCAAGTCGGACTCGCGCACGAAGAGTTCCGTACCATTATCAAAAAGGCAAAAATATCATGTTTGTTGTATAGGGGCCCCACTTAAATATTTATTTTATTCTGTTTTTAATATTTGTTGTTATAGCGGCAACAGAAATACATCATCTGTGAAAACTTCAACTGTCTAGCTATCACGGTTCATGAGATACAGCCTGGTGTCAGACAGACAGACAGACAGATGGACAGTGGAGTCTTAGTTATAAGGTCCCGTTTTTACCCTTTGGGTACGGTACCTTAAAAAACATTTTTAATTTTTCATATATTTTTAGGGTATCCAAAAATGATACTTTATGTAACTAATAAAGAATCTCTAGGTTTGTCCTTCACAGTATCATGTAATATTGTGTATTATTATTATTATGTAATATTGTGTATGTATATATTTAAGTATATATGTATGTAAGTATTTGTGTATTTAAGTTTATGTATAGTATTTATTGTAACAATATAGTTTTGTATATATTTATGTTTTAATGTACAGTACACCACAGACTACCCCCTTTCTCATTATAAGTTCTTTCAGTCCACCCAAAGGTTGTCTGGTAGATATCGCTGTCAGCGATAAGACCACCTTTGTACCCGTATAATTAACTTTTTCTTATAAAATAGATGTATAACTTTTATGGTGTACAATAAAGTATATTCTATTCTATTCTATTCTATCAGTCAAATCGATCGGCTGACGATTGATTTAATCGATGCCTGTTGTTTTATCCACACAAATCTCGTTCTACTGTAATATCTGGACAATCCTTTAGGTGTACTCGTCGCGCCATTTCCTTCTGGGCCTACCATTTCGCTGGTTTGTATTGTTCGGAAACTGACTACTTTCACCAGATGTGACTGTAGACTAGAAATACAAACTCGTTCGTGAACTTTTGGCTCCGAAGTAGCCTTAGTACTTCTTTTAGGGAAGCTCACGCATTACATCCGAACTTTATCCGTCATAATCTGTCATAATTCAGAACATTTTGAACTCGAAACTCAAATAACGGACACGGACGTGTATTGCGTAACCGCCCTAAGGAACCCCAAATCGAATCTTACAAGTTCACGTTCGGACCGCGTGCAATACTTTGCTAGTATTATTACATAGTTTCGTGGTCACACGTGCAATGGTTATCACTTGCGATGATGTCTAGAATCTGGAAACCTAAAGGATTAGTATAATATGCATGTCATGTACGCATGTTTGCATAATATATACGTATTAGATCTCACTATGTTTCTAGAACAAAATTCAAATTATGCAATTCGTGCACAACGGACCACATGGGAGTCTATGTGCGGAAACGGGAGACCCTACTACTACTACGATGCGATTGGCTGTTGAGCTATTGATAAATTCATTCAACGAATCACATCAACACGCGCTTGACAGTTTGTCACATTTATTTTGAGATATCTTTCGTTTCAGAAGCTGGGTGTGTGCTTATTTATCATTTTATTCCGTAATTTAATAAGATCCAAACTTAAAATTTTTCAGATTAAAAGTAAAAGGCTAATGAATCGAAATTTCTATTGTTAACTATTCTTATTAAAATTAAGAGTTATTCTTATCGAGATCAGTGTGCGTTTTAACCGTTCTAACTTTCAAATAAGGAGAATGTGGGATCTTGGGCAGGGGACCTCTTTCCCACCTTCTCAAAATCGAAGTTGGCTTTGTTAGAACGCACTACAGAATAATAAAAAGATGTATTCTAAAAAACCGGCCAAGTGCGTGTTGGACTCGCGCACGAAGGGTTCCGTACCATTATCGGAAAAAACGGCAAAAAGAGCCCCACTTAAATATTTATTTTACTCTGTTTTTAGTATTTGCTATAGCGGCAACAGAAATATCTGTAAAAAAAATCAACTGTCTAGCTATCACGGTTCAGACAGACAGACGGACAGACAGTCGGATCGTGGAGTCTTAGTAATAGGGTCCCGTTTTTCCCCTTTGGGTACGGAACCCTAAAAAGGAAAACTTAGCAACAATAGACCAAGTGAGCATTGTATTGCACCCGAGGGGCCATATTAAATGAATTGGTTTATTTTACACCTAGTGAATTCGCCTCCATGTTTTCCACAGGCAGTATGAACCATTAAATTACAACTCTGGCACTGAATCTAATAACTTGTGTAACAGAATTATGCAGTTCCTGTCGGAGCGATCAGCACCTTGATTGTGTTAGTACAAAGAGCAGCGCACGGTATGCTTTCCTTGCATTCATTGCTTTATATGTTCAAAAATCCGTATACTCGACAGCGTAAAACACGCAATGATTATTGTTGACTTATGAAAATGAAAGAGAAGGAGGATGCTTCGTGCTGTTAAAACAAATATGCAATTAGGATGCAGAGTATCTGGATAGACATTGACGTCATTGGCACAGGTCTTCAAACAAAAAGTGATTTCAAACCTTTAGATTTTGGCAGCAAGATAAGTGTGAATAATTAAATATACATTGAGATAAATAAAAAATAAATTAAGGTGGTAGTTAAATATCATAATTTATTCAGTTGTATTTTTTCGTTTGTCCGTCGAAATTACTTCTTGAGGTAGTAAGCGGCGTAGGGTGAAGCGTAGGGGTAGGCGGAGTAGGCAGCGAGTGGCGCGCTGTATGCGGAGTAGGCGAGCGGTGCGGTGTAGGCGGCCGCTACCGGCGCGGTGTACGCCGCCGCCAATGGTGCCGTATACGCGGCAGAGTACAGCACGCCGGGTTTGGGCTCGGCCATCGCCGCCACCAACATGCACACGAATACGATCTGCAAAGAAAGAACAACCATAAATTTCACAATTTCTATTTCTCTTAATTATTTTCCAACGGGTTGATATCAGATTCTAATTGTCAGACTAAATTGACTGACTGGGATGGTTCACAAATCTAGGAAACAACTAATACAGGCACAATTCTGAGGTATCACAATTCACTTGTTTTTTTCACTGTCACTTTTGTTATACTTCAATCCAATTTTAAAATAAACTAGTCCTTCCGGTCGATTCTATAAACATCTCAGTAAGCTGTCATCCCTAGTAACTGGTTGCAATGACAGCTTAGTTCGAGTTCACTTCTGCTAAGTCATCACGGTAAGATTTTAATAGAATAGTACCACTGATTAAAAATAGTATACGCACCATATATTTGAACATTTTGATTGTTGTCACTGAGCTGCTGCTGCACTGAATGATGTCCAAGGTGTGATAGCTACGAATTTTATAGTAACTTCAGAAGGACATATGCACGCAACGTGAGGTTACTCGAGAGCGCTGCTGCGCACAGAATAGTCATGAGTTTCCTTTAACGTAGATTGTGGATGGTTATCAATTGAAATTGACTTAATTAATTATTTCTCAAACATGCTTGGAAATGTGAGCATTATTTTGACAACCTTCTTCGAGATAAATCGAAATTGCTGTACTGGCCAAATACATGCAAGCAGCGGCCGGCAAAAGTTGTATGAAAATCCATATCTGTCGTGTCCAGCGGCCAAATAAATTACATAGTAAACTCATATCTGTCGTGTTATTTAAAAATGGAACGATCTTTTACTCCGAAACATGGCAACCAAGGAGGTAACTTATCAAAGGCTTTATGTAAATTTCGAACTGGCTTGCAAATAGAACGCTGTTTATTGAAAAAAAAACAAAAGAACACTAACGCGGGAACAATTATTGTTGTTCGTCATTGATTTTGACAAAATGAGTTCTAGGTACTACTTAGCTTTAATTTCCGCGCATTATTTGAGAAAAGTACTATACAAGCCTTGGCCACAACTAGGCATTGATGGACTTACGTATGTGTGCCTCGGCTTCGCCTCGGCCCACATTTACACGTTCGTCCATCAATGCCTCTTTTGCTGGCCGCTGCAGTAATGTACTATAATGTCACATCACATTCATAGTTTTAGGGACAATTCTTGTACATGATGTGACCGATTTACTCATTAACCCCTGACGGAAAAAGAAGGATGCTGTGAAGTTTGAAGTGTGTACAGTCGTTCAAATTTTATGCGCATGTGACTCTTTGAATCGGGATATTTTTGTAAGATAACGTGTTATAATTATCCGGCTGCAAGGAAGGGGTTATGTTTTTTTTTCGCGTATCTTGTATGTTTGTATGTATGTAATATTCTTTATTACCTCTTATCTTGCAAACCGCAAGACGAGATTTTTATAATTAATACATCGTTACATAGGGCTTGGCCGCCCAAGTGTTCTTAGATAAGTGACGTTAAAATATAACAAAAATGGCGGATTTTGTACGCCATATTGGGGGGGACTAAATTTTTTTTTCTTCGATACCCATCGAGTGGGGTATCAAAATGAAGGATTTTTTTTTTGTGATTACAAAAATATATACCACTTATATGTTTAAATGTGATTCGAAAACAATATATACCTTTAAAGTTGTAAATAAAAAAAGTTCATTTAAAAATCAAAAACCCGACTGCTTAATAAGCGAACTAAAAAGTTGTAAACAAGTAGAAAATCATGCTGTGCAGTCGGAGGATCAGGTGGTCAGCCAGCTCGCGAATATGTATCCTCCGACTGCACAGCATGATTTTCTACTTGTTTACATCTTTTTATAGTTCGCTTATTAAGCAGTCGGGTTTTTGATTTTTAAATTAACTTTTTTATTACCTACGTGTTTCGATGGATTATCTATGAGGGTTGCATGTTTTTTGCAAGTATTTAGTAGTAGTCTCGAAAAATTAAAAACTTGAATGCCTGATGAAATTCTAAGCAAAATTGAAAGTCATTAACTGTATCAAAGAAACTATAAGTGCACCTTAATTTTACACGATAAAAATTGTGTTTCGTATTCGTCGCTATTGGTTTACAAATTTTAGGAATAGAAGTTTTAAATACAATGTCAACATGAAACATGTTCGTATATCCTGGAAAGGTGTATAATATTTTGCAGTTTGAGTGTGAATAAAATCGGTAGGTTATGTATCTATACGAAACATGCCAATCCATCATATCAGTTGAAAGCCGTCATCTGCTGGACACAGGGCTCCCTAAACTATCACTGCATCGACCAGTTATGCACTTTCTGTCTCTAACGAATCCTCGCATTCCGTTTTTGCTAACAAATTTTGCATAGGCTCTCTGCTTTTAGGGAAATGTATAAAATTTACGTATTGTTTTGAAAAAGGAAATGGATGTACTTGGTTATCGCCGTAAGATCGTCCGATGTAAGTTTTCCTAAGTTTCTTTTTATTTTATTATCAATAGGCTCGCGCTTGACCACTATCTCACCTGATGGAAAGCGATGATGAAGTCGACGGTGATGCACGCTTGCCTAGAAAAAACCCATTCACTCTTGACTTAAAGATCCCTAGATTGTAGCTATCGGGAAACAGACTCCGGCAGGGAATTCCACTCCTTAGCTGTACGTATAATAAAAGTGTCCCCAAAACGTTTTGTGCGTATGGGTGGGATGTCCACCATGTACCGATGACGCATCGCCGTGCATCTGGATGTCCGATATTGGAACGGGCTGGGCGGAATTAAATCATGCAATTCCATCGCACACTCCCCGAAATGTAACCGATAAAAAACCAACAAGCTGGCAACTCGGCGACGATGTTCCAGGCTCTGGAACTTTGATTTGACCAGTGCCTCATTGCCGATGAGTCTCTTGGCCCGCTTTTAGATCGACTCTAGTGCATCTAGCTGGTATTTGGCAGATCCGTCCCAGAGATGAGAACAGTACTCCATGCACGATCGAACTTGCGCTTGATACAAGTTGAGCAGCTGTTCCGGCGTGAAGTACTTTCTCACCTTTGCAAGGATCCCCAATTTTTTGGCAGCCAGCTGAGCCTTTGCCTCAATGTTTGGCCCAAAATTGAGAGTCGATGTGAACGTAACGCCAAGAAGCTCAAGATGGTCCGTAACAATAACTAAGTAACATAACATCGCAGTTACAAAACGTCGATTGAACAAGGCTACGCAGTATGATATACGCGCAGTAAACTCGTTCGCAGTACAGTTTTTCGATGTAACGAAATATCGCAGTAACCAAACGTCGATTTAACAAGG
Source organism: Orthosia cruda (assembly GCA_964057195.1). Classification (NCBI taxonomy): domain Eukaryota; kingdom Metazoa; phylum Arthropoda; class Insecta; order Lepidoptera; family Noctuidae; genus Orthosia; species Orthosia cruda. Next base: position 39,365,165 of record OZ059827.1, on the reverse strand, counting down.
CGTCGCAGGATAGAAATGTCGTTGAAAGGTTTTCGAAGAAACAAAATTCGATGATATGGCTATCGCACTAGAGTAGGTATTCCAAATATTTAGTGTGCGTTTATTAGGGTTTCGTACCCAAAGGGTAAAAATGGGACCCTATTACTAAGACTCCACTATCCGTCTGTATGTCTGTCTCTCTGTCACCAGGCTGTATCTCATAACCGTATAATTTTTCACAGATGATGTATTTCTGTTGCCGCTATAATAAGAAATACTAAAATCAGAATAAAATAAATATATATATACCTATACTACAATAGCTATTTATGCAACTGTTACGTTATGGACGGTCTTTTAATACGAGTGCCATTTTTCGGTACAAGCGTAGCGCGTACCGAAATAGGTGGGCACGAGTTATTAAAAGACCAATAACGTACAGGGGGGTGACCACAAGCTCTTAGAGTAAGGTTATTTTGAGAACGAGTAAGGGACAGATGTATATGACGTGTATACATCTGTCACTTATTCGATCTCAAAATAACCTTATTCTAAGAGCTTGTGGTCACCCCCCAGTTGCATACAAGATTTTATCTACGAAGGAAGGAATAAAATACAGATATAGACAAATAAATATTTCAGGAAGTGTGTTTAAATATTTCATTTCTCTTACATGTCTTGATTTTTCTGGTAGTAAATTATTTGTAGCCGCAACTGCTTTATTTGTTATATCTGGTGGAGTATTTTCACACTTTTAACTTGATGTTGAAGACATTTTTAATAAAATTTGAAATATAATTTCACTCAGAAAATTGTTCGCGCGTCCACTTTTATTTTTATTTTTTTTATTTATTCTTTATTAGGTATAAGGCAAAGATCTTGTAGCCGCAACAGCCAAATAGTATACGATACTTTTGTTCTAAACTTATTCCATTTTTAAAAACATCATTTAGTTTGTCTCGATTTCGAAGTAATATTCTAGGTACCTGGCTGTATGTTCAGAATGTCTTTGCTTGTGTTTTAGAATTTATGACGATTCGCATAATGCAACCCGATGTCGTTATGGGTATCATAATGAAACCGCTGTCAATTTTGTAATTCGAATATAACGAAACCGAAGTAGATAAACGTGATTTTCTTGCCATTTTTACGATAGTGGTACGGGAACCTTCGTGCGCGAGTCCGCCTCGCACCTGCCCTGTTTTTTTAATATCATACGTTTGAATAGTTTGTCCGGCCCCGGATTCTGCATATAAAGATTTGGTCTGCGAATATACGAGTACCTACGATGTAGGACCGAAGATAACAATATCTCTCAATTCCTATAGTTTACCTGTCACAGGTATGTAGTTTTCGGAGAGATCACAGACGCGGCAGCGTGTCAAGCCAAGTTCAAGCAAAGGAACTGGCGATGCAGCTATGTGTTATATTACACGAACCATTTGGAGCCACTTTTGACACCTTAATAACTCAAAATCTATTTAACATAGACACATGAAATTCGGTTTATTTATTAAAACCCCTTAGTTTAACTAGACCACCGGGGTCCACCTACTGGCTAGTTTTAAGGAGAAGGTTAATTTGATGAACTCCTTCGTCAGAAAGAATAAGCACAGGTAAATTTTTAAATAGCAGTCATTGTTAAAGCAGAAAAAGCAAGAAATTGTGTTTTAATTTATTTTTGAATGTTTGTTTTATTTTTTATGTTTTAATATTAACATTATGAGCGGGATATTTACCATGTTTACTGTTTGTAGCGAGTTTCCGATATTTCGGTGCTGTTGCAAGCACCATGATCACGGATAAACAAATAATAAAATGAAAAAAAAAATGAAATGAATTAATGATAATGTTAATATTAGTGTTAGTGACCATGACAGTTTAAAAACTTGTTATGTTTTGTTTATGTTACGAGTATTTTAAATAAATTTCATGATTATCTACAGAACTTGGCACCCGTTTAGGTCTCAATTCTTTTGTCAGCGAAGTTAACAACCACGCAAATTTTTAATATTGAACTTGGCTCCCATTTTCACATATATGTTTTTGATGGGATAATGTTCACAAGACGATTTTCTATGCAATACAGCTTATTTTTATCTTTATTAGTTAGTGGTGATATTTACTCACTAATACATTGCTTATGTAATGTCCATGTTGTGTACAATAATTGAGTAATCGGTGGCATTAGAACGATGTAGAAAATTCACAAAATAGGAACCTACTTAGAGGATAATTTTAAACCATTGATTAGACAAATGTAATCAATATTATTTATTGTTTAGTTATGTTTTATTTTATATGTAATATTTTCTAGGTAAATTAAAAACAATATTGAGGTATATCACTAGCATCATTTATTCGTTTGTTTTATATCGTGAAAGCAGATTATTTCTTCAGGTAGTAAGCTGCGTAGGGTGAGGCGTAGGGATAGGCGGAGTAGGCGGCGAGTGGTGCGGTGTATGCGGAGTAGGCAAGCGGCGCTGTGTAGGCAGCCGCCACCGGCGCGGTGTACGCCGCCGCAACCGGTGCCGTGTACGCGGCGGAGTACAGCACGCCGGGCTTGGGCTCGGCCATCGCGGCCACCAGCATGCACACGAATACGATCTGCAAATGAAAAATCACCATTAATAGCCCATTTCTTATTTATCATATGAGAAAAGTTTAGTATTCTCTTCTTTCGCTCTGTCCAACCAGTTGATATCAGATTCTAGTTGATTTCAGGCTGGCTAAAGCGGACGAGTATGACTTCTAGGCGACTACTGCTACCAGATGAATACACAATTCTGAGAAAATATACTTAAAGTAAAAGTTTTGAAATGTATATTATACGCACCATATATTTGAACATTTTGATTGTTGTCACTGAGCTGCTGCTGCACTGAATGATGCCCACAATGTGATAGCTACGAATTTTATAGTAACTTCAGAAGGACAAATACGCAACGTGAGGTTAATCGAGAGCGCTGTTGCGCACAGAATAGTCATGAGTTTCCTATAACGAAGAGTGTCGATGGTTATCAATTGAAATTGACTTAATTAAAAAGAATTTCACACCACATTTATAGTTTTAGAGACATATCTTGTACATGAAGTGACAGATTTACTCATTTTCCCGACAGGAAAAGAGGGGTGTTATAAGTTTGATGTAAGTACCTGTGTATGTCTATTTGTGTATCTGTGGCATCGTATCTCCTAAACGGATGCACAGATTTTGATTTTGTTTGTGTTTTAGATATGTTTGATGAAAATCGGTTCAGCTGTTCTAAAGCTATGGGACGTTTTACTGTTTGAATCTGGGTGTTGTCGCAAGATATCGTATCATTTATGTGTACGATGTTCAATAGATTTTCGGTCGAAGCTACTAAGATAAATTATGTAGCAAGAAATAAAAATGAGTCAGGAGTATTACATTTTTTTAAATTAACCTTTTTTTTTACTCAATATGTGTATTTTCGATAGATATTTTTTTTACTCAACTGCCAGAAGGAGAATAGATTTAGATATATAGATTTATTTATTTGCTTAGAATGTAGGTACATAATACGATTCGGTGTTACAACATACAAAAATTTTAGTAACTTGTACTACTATAGATTATTCTATTTACTTAAAGCTAATTAATAATATAAGAACATTAAAATTAAATAGTCTTGTCATTCAGGGTAATAGCATTTTGAAACAAGTAATTTTTTAAGGTACTTTTTAAATATTCTTAAAGGTTTCTCTTTAACCATTTTTGGTATATGGCTATAAATAAGAGGAGCCATGTACATAACACTCTTTCTCAATAATGCAGTTTTATATCCACCTATGAATAACTTATCTTCGTACTGAGTTTTTAAACTTGTAGTCGGTCGGTTGAGTGTAACGTATTTATCAGTCTATGTATGTATGTTTGGTCCTATGTAGCGTTCTAGAGACCGAACGCGTTAGCCGATTTTGATGATTCTTACGTCAATCGATTCGTCTTAACCTTGCTAGTGTCACTAGCTACATTAAAATAGGATAAAAGAAAATGGCGGCTTTTGGGTGCCATATTGTGGGGACCCAATTTTTCAAATCCAAACTCATCGTGTGGGTATCAAAATAAAGGGTTTTACGAGGTGATTTCAGAAATATATAATACTCATGTCTTTAATTGTAATCAATACAAAAAAAAGTTAACAAAAAAGATATAAAAAAAAATGTTAATTCAAAAATCAAAAAACCCGACTGCTTACGAAGCGAACTAAAAAGACGTAAACAAGAATAAAATCATGCTGTGCAGTCGGAGGATACATCTGGTTTTGGTCAGAAGCTTGCGAATATGTATACTACCTAACTACTAACTTGAACTGTAACTTTCATACTTATTTGGACGGGTTTTAATGTATTCTTCAGGAACAGTCTTCAGGCGTTCTCGTAAAATCTGAAATCTGTTTTGAAAACTTTTGTTAAACCGCATAGGCGAAGTAAGATTATCTACGAGTAGATTGCAGGGATCATGCAAAACCCTAGTTGACGAAATTATGTATTTATATAGATGTGTTACGTTATACTACTTATATTTATACCGACTTCTATAAAATACCCGCCAAGTGCGAGTCGGACTCGCGCACGATGGGTTCCGTACCATTATCGCAAAAAACGGCAAAAAGTTACGTTTGTTGTATGGGAGCCCCACTTAAATATTTATTTTATTCTGTTTTTAGTATTTGTTGTTACAGCGGCAATAGAAATACATCATCTGTGAAAATTTCAACTATCTAGCTATAACGGTTCATGAGATACAGCCTGGTGACAGATGGACAGACTGCAGACAGACGGACCGCAGAGTCTTAGTGATTACTCTTTGGGTACGGAACCCTAAAAAGTTGGTTATCAATTCGACACGTATGAATGTAATACTTTTAGAATTGCACAATATTCACAGATGCTACTCTGTGGGCTTCTAAAAACACGTGTGCCAAATTTCAAAAGTGTATGTATGTATGTTTGACCAGGCATTCTCCGAAACTAGTAATCGAATCGTGATTATGATTATCTTTTTTATTGCATTAGGTATCTCTCAACTTAGGGAACAGTACAAAATTCTTCACAATCGGTTCAGTAGTTTTCAAGATATGGAACATACAATAAACAGCACGAATGTGTAAATTGAGTTATTATGGGTATTTTATTAATCCTATAGGTACCTTACTATAGAACTTGCTCACTTGTTAGTGATTAAGTACCAAAACTAAAAGAGAAACAAAAAAAAAATCACAAAATATAGACTGATTTCCAAAGCAAAACACTAAAAAGAACAAAAATAACTTTCATTTTGGAAGTCGGTGTCTTTGGTGTACCAAAGACACCGACTTCCAAAATGAAAGTTAGTTATTAAAGCTATTTTTTTTGACGTTTTGCGACACCGACTGTCGAAACGAAAGTTATTTTTGTACGTTTTAGTGTTTTGCTTTTGAAGTCAGTAATTTTTTTGTGAAAAAGTTTTTGCTCTTTTTGTGTTATGCTTTTGAAGCCGGTTTATTTTTTGAGTTTTTTTTTTTAATGTCATAGGTAAAATAGTTTTGCATTTATAGATTTGGTCTTCGAATATACTAGTGCCTACGTTGTAGGACAGAAGACTACAATATCTCCAAATACATATAGTTTATCTGTCACATATTTGTATTTTTCGGAGATATACTGGTCATAAGACAGATTTTCAAGACCATTTTCTATACATTCCAGCTTTGTGTGATCTTTATTAGCTAGTAATGATATGGAATTACTAACACAATTGCTCATGATATCAATGTTGCGGACAATCTTGCGTAATTGGAGGAAATATAGCGATGCAGAAAAAATAACAAAAATAGGCACATGGTGGATATTTTTAAACCTTCGAATCAATCAATAAATATGACTTGTTTATTGTTTTGTAAACATAACAGCAAAATATATTATTTTCTAGGTAAATTAAAAAATAATGGGGGATATCACTAGAATCATTTATTTGTTTGTTTTACATCCTGATAATCGGCTTATTTCTTCACTTCTTCAAGTAGTAAGCGGCGTAGGGCGAGGCGTAGGGGTAGGTAGAGTAGGCGGCGAGTGGCGCAGTGTAGGCGGAGTAGGCGAGCGGCGCGGTGTAAGCGGCCGCCAAAGGCGCGGTGTACGCTGCTGCCACCGGCGCCGTGTACGCGGCGGAGTACAGCACGCCTGGCTTGGGCTCGGCCATCGCGGCCACCAACATGCACACTAATACGATCTGGAAAAGAAAAAGTATTGTTAAAATCACAATTTATCTATCTCTCTGTCCAATGATTTGATGTCAGATTCTAGTTGATTTTAGTCTGAACTGACTGACTGGGACGAGTCACAAATATCGCTGACTACTACTAGGAGAGGAAGGCACAATTCTGAGGTAACTTCACTTTTTTTCACTTTCACTTTGTTATCCAGGTTTTAAAATAAACTAGTCCAGATCAGAAATACGCACCATATATTTGAACATTTTGATTGTTGTCACTGAGCTGCTGCTGCACTGAATGATGCCTACGATGTGATAGCCACGAATTTTATAGTAACTTCAGAAGGACATATGCACGCAACGTGAGGTTAATCGAGAGCGCTGCTGCGCACAGAATAGTCATGAGTTTCCTATAACGTGGAGTGTGGATGGTTATCGATTGAAATCGCTTTAAGTCAATAGAATTTGGCATCACATTAATAGTTTTAGAGACACATGATGTGTCCGATTTACTCGATCTGACTCATCGATAAGTCTTAGTTTTATCATTGCTATTGTTCCGCAGGATGTATTTTTACTTCATTACTATCGAGCAAAAATATCGGTAGACATTTTTTTTAAATAAATGTTTTACATTGATAACCGACTTCAAAACAAGGACGAGGTTCTCAATTCGTCGGGGTATTTATTTTTATGTATATGCCCATATTACTCAAAGAAGCCTGGACCGATTTGGAAAATTGTTTTTCGGTATACTTCGCAGGTGGTCCCATGGTCATCAGATCTGGATTTGATGATGGGATCCTGGTAAAATCGAGGGAACTCCTCAAATATTATTGGCATACATATAGCGATTTTGGTATTTTCTTCAACAATGCAATCATTTAAACTCAGAAAGTATAATTTGGTGACGTGGACCTGATGAAGAGGACCACAGATGACAAAAAATCTTTATTTCAACTAGGCCAATAAGCGGCACTTTTGAACGGTAAAAATATAAATTTAAAGTTAATAATAATTGATTCTACCGTCGGTGGCCACTGGAACTCCTTAATGCTAAGTATGTCACGTGTATAAGATAAATAGTTAACGGACTACAATGAATCAAATACTTATAAATAAATGGTACTGATGAACCTAGTACCATCAAATAGATCAGATGATGAAGCTGGAAGGTAGGCACTGGAACGCCGAAATAAAACAATGTGTCCTAGTCGTGTTTGGGCTTATTGGAATCGTCATGAGTTTTACCTTGGCTATAAATGATCATGGTAATTTAAAGTACCTACCAAAAAAACGTATCATATCAACCTTATTGGTGTTACGTTAAACGCTTCTCTGCGCGTCAGATTCCGAACCACCCCAGTCTGTCAGGGCAGGGAACCGCGGCGCCATTTTGCGCTATCGGCCCGGTCTCACTAAAACGCCGATTTCTCGAAAGTTTTGTATGTGAACCATGTATGAAACTATATAAACTATTAAAAACAGTTCAACACTTACCGTTCCTTGTTTTTTTCAGCAGAAAACAATAGCCACACAAAATAAAATATTGTTTAGTGTGGCTTTTGTTTTCTGGAATGGTGAATCGGAAAGGCGACCGGACGTGCACTGATTTAAAAAATAAATATGACGGTCTCTGGCGAATGCAAAGACCAGCGGGGTGTTTTTTTTTTCATACTTGTCTATTACTAAATACTTGTCTAGGACAAGTACACACCATTTAGGTGAAATAGAGATGCACCTAGAATATAAACACTTTAGTAACACAAAATATGGGAAAAAAAAGGACCGACAAGAAATACCCGATAGGGCAAGGGAGCAGATAAAGAAAAAAATGCCCGATAGGACATTTCAACCGATAAGCATTGACCCTCAATTTTGGTCTATTCATTGAGGCAAAGGCGCAGTTGGCTGAAAAAAGTTGGGGATCCTTGTGGTGAGACGGTACTTCACGCCTGAACAGCTGCTAAAATTGTATAAAGCGCAAGTTCGGTCATGCAAAGAGTACTGCTCTCACCTCTGGGACGGATCTGGGACTTAATTTGATTGAAAAACCGGCCAAGAGGCTTATCGGCAACTATGCAGTCGCCTCAAAGCTCCAGAGCCTTGAACATCGACGCCAAGTTGCCAGCCTGTCGGATTTTTATCGGTTACATTTCGGGGAGTGTGCGATGGAATTCTCTCTCTCTCTCTCTTCTAGTGCGCACAGCTAAGGATTGGAATTCCCTGCCGGAGTCTTTGTTTCCTGATAGCTACAACCTTGGGGTATTTAAGTTAAAAGTGAATAGGTTAGTTCAAGGCAAGCGTGCTTCATCGTCGACCACATCATCGCTTACCATCAGGCGAGATAATGGTCAAACGCGAGCATATTGATAAATAAAAAACTAACGAAAAAACCTTTATGCAAAAAAATCAAACCGACTTCCAAAACAAAACACTAAAAAGCAAAAAATTACTTTCTTTTCCGAAGTCGGTGTCAAAAACGGAAAACAATAGATACCAAAGCCGACTTCGGAAAAGAAAAAATATATCAAAAGGAAAGTATTTTTTCGCTTTGTTATTCGTTAATCAACAATGTATTATTAAGAAAAGTTAATGTCAGTGAGATCAGAATTTTTGATTTTGGAAGTGATTAGTGTTTCTATTTCATTAACCATTTTATATATTTACTAGCACTCCGCCCGCGACTTCGTTCGCGTGATTTCGTTTAGGTATAAATGATTTTCTTATATGCAGTTAGTAAAGGCAACCAAAAATAAGCTATTATTAAAACAATAAGTTGTAACTGAGCTGAGTGGTGCCGATCCATGTGTCATGTTCGTGAACGGGCGCCATCAGTTGGGATTGGTCATATCTTAGCTGCCTCCGCCTGTTTTTAATTACCTATTTATTGTATTTTTATATTGTTTGTTTTACTCTAGAAGCTTTTAAGTGCGTTTTTTTTACATCTTTCTCACATATATGTATTTTTCCTACAAGATTATTGTAACCAAATACTTGTACAACACATTTTTTTTTTTAAAAGCGTAAGTGTGGAGTTTCTTGTCCGTTCTTCTCCATAACAAGCTACATTGCCGAATGGACGGTAGAATCAATTATTATTACATTTAATTTATTTTTTTGACGTTCGAAAGTGCCGCTTAATGGCCTAGTAGTAGTAGGGACTCCCTTTTCCGCACTTAGACTCCCATTTGGTCCGTTGTACGTGGGGGTACTGGCTAACATAGCCAGCCCAACTCCGCCCAAAAGCACAGAAGCTTCCTGGGAGCTTCACAGGCTTCACGGAGCGATCTCACTGTTCCGAGGGTTTCTTCGCGTTGAGAAGCCACGGCCTCGCATTCCAGGATTACGTGGGCGGCTGATTCTCCGGCGTTAAAACAGCCCCTGCAAAGTGGGCTGTCCGTGGCGCCTATGTTGAATAAATGTTTGTTAAGAAGGGCCCGTTAGTGTCCCTATAATTATTTTGAGGTTATTTCTACTCAGGCTGAGAAGTTTCTTGGTGAGACGCGGGTTTACTATCGGCACAGCCATTTTTGACTGTCTACAGTCTGTAGCCCGTGACCATCTGTTATTGTGCAATTCTGTTGATCTTTGACGAATCCACGCACGAAATTGCGAGAAAGGCAAGGGGATAAGTGGGTACGGGCCTAGCACCAACATCTCGGAGCCCCTTTTCGCAAGTTCATCTGCGGCATCATTGCCTAGGGATCCACTGTGCCCCTTGATCCACTGGAGGGTGATTCGATTGGATTTTGATATACTCTCCAGGGCGAGGTGGCATTCAAAGATTAGTTTGTTGTTGGTTAGTTTGTTTTCTAAAGCTTTGAGCACAGCCAGACTATCAGATAGGAATCTGATTCCGTAGTTCTGGATACCTAAACGCTTTACGGTTTTTACGGCTTAATGGCCTAATTGAATAAAGAAATTTTGATTTTGAATAAAAAATTGTGTATCGTAGATAAACATGGTTTATAGGATTGGGACGATTCGTATAATAAATTTTAGGTTACCGCCACAAAGTAAAATCCTCCCCTAAAAACTTATCAAATCGTTTTTGCCCCGTTGAGAGTCGAACAATCTAAATATGCTATTATAGTCGTGGTTAGTAGTTATTAAAAGAAAAAAAAACTTCTCTGTGAGATTCCTCAAAAAACTTTAACACCCCTAAACCTATTATGGGGGTAGTTTAGAAAAATAATAATAACATCCTTTATTATTCATTTAGGTTAGTATTTGTGGCAAGTTTCAAGTTTATTGACCCAAGAAATCAGATTATTCCATACAAACTACAACTTCCCCAAATTCATCATTTGGGGAAGTTTAGTTAGTAGGCGAATTATTAATGTTTTTCTTTATCATTTCCTTAGAATAATATTTGTGCTAAGTTTCGAGAATTTTGGCTGACGGAATGAGATTTTTCATACAAACTTTCAACCTCCTTTTCACCCCCTTAGGGGTGGAATTTCCAAAAATCCTTTCTTAGTGCTCATTTACGTCACTTGAGGAACCTTCCTGCCAAATTTCATGTTTCTAGCCTTAGCAGTTTTGGCTGTGTGTTGATTGATCAGTCAGTGAGTCAGTCAGTTACCTTTCGCTTTTATAGATAGATTTATTCTGTTCGAATAGTTGCAGTGCTCACAGTTAAAATCGCACAGTTAAAATCTCAATAAAATAAGAATAAAGTAAAACTATGTGTGTTTTTTTATCATAATTAGAGCTCAAATAACTTTAAATGTTATTAATGTGTCGATAGAGCGCATAGTGTAGTGCAAGTATTTCGTAGATGTCAAAAAAAATAGAAAACTGGATGCCTGATGAAATTATTATATGCAGTGCACCTCTGGAACTCTCTCCCACACTCCCTACGCGATAGCCCTTCTCTCGATGTCTTCAAGAGGAAAATTAAAGAGCATTTCCTTTTAACGCAATGTTAGTAGATATATATTATATATATTTGTATTTATGTATGTATGTATATATTTATGATTATAACTTTGTTATTTTAAAATTGTACACTGGATCCTACCCTCTTTTGTCATCATTCTCTGTCACTATAGGGTTTGCTGTAAGAGTACTCAACATTGAGTTAAGCTCGCCTTTGTACTTGTACTTTATTATCACATTTTATTAAATATTGTTTTTGGTGTACAATAAAGAATTAAGAATTATTATTTAGATTAAGTAACTCTGTATCTCATCATAAGTGAACAGTTATTTATATGCTCGTAGGGAAAATAATGGGCCTTATCAGAAAACTCAAAGTCATCCAAATGGCAATGGAGCGGGCTAAGCTCGGAATTTCCTTGCGTGATCACGTCAGAAATGATGATATCCGCAGGAGAACCAAAGTTACCGACATAGCCCAAAGAATTGCTAAACTTGAGTGGCAGTGGGCAGGGCACATTGCTCGCAGAACGGATGGCCGATGGGGCCGTAAAAGTTCTGGAATGGCGACCGCGAACCGGAAGACGATACGTTGGAAGGCCTCCCACTAGGTGGTCTGATGACCTGGTTAAGGTTGCGGGAAGGCGCTGGATGCGGAACGCACGAGATCGGTCAATGTGGCGACGCTTGGGGGAGGCCTATGTCCAGCAGTGGACGTCTTTCAGCTGAAATGATGATAATGATGATTGAAAATAAATATCTTGAAACCTAATTCTAAGCAAAATTGAAAGTACGTAGTAAGTTGTAAGTAGTAGTGAGACCAGTATCAAAGAAACTTTAAGTGCACCTTAATTTTTAGACGATAAAAATATTGTTTCGTATTCGTCGCTATTGGTCTACTAATTTAAGATATAGAAGTTGTAAATACAGTGTCAACATGAAATATGTTCGTCTATCTGGAAATGTGTGTAATATTTTGGATTGGGTGAATGCCTCATCTAGACGAGCAGTGGTGGCTCAGTGGTAAAAGGCCGCGACTTGCAAGTTCTGATTATACCCATTATTTTTTGTAAATTTATCGCGTTCGGTTCCGTTCCACGGCGAGAGATAGATCACCATCTAATAATCAATCGATATCGATAGATAAATCAAATAATCAGTACAGTACGTCGGGACAGTTACTTTGTATGGACGTGGTATCTACGACGTTATATATAACTAGATTTTAATTATTATGAAACATCTGCACCTGTCATGTTATCTCTTTACGACCCTTTGTTGACTGGTAGAGAATGCCTAAGGTTACTTATTGATTTGGACTGTTATTATTATAGTTTATACTGTTATTTATTTATTTATACTTCATGCACAAAAGTACATTTATTGAGCCTACACCTTCGATCAATAATACACTAGATACACAATCCCATACAAAACTTTTCTTTATAACTGTCGCCAATTGTGTTTACGTAATTCAAAGAATTCTGGTTGAAATAAATATACATTAATGCAACCTTCAAAGAAATGCTTAAAGATCTTTTTAAAATTTTCCTTTTTCACTGCTCAACATAAATCAAAACAAATTTAATCTTACACGCATGTTTTAAAGTCTAAATTACTAAGTGCCATTACCTGTTCCAGAACAGTCAATGTTTTTTACAATATTTGGTGCGTTGTCGACGCAAACGCTGCCCAAACAATATTATTATGTGGTAATTGATTCATATATAACTCGGTTTTATTTTATGGAAAACGCTTTAAAAAAGATATACCTTCCATATTCTCGGTGTTACGGTCGTTATTTGCACAATTTTTGAACGCACACTGCGGAATTTTGACGTCTTAATGTTGGCTATGACTGGACTACACCAATTTGAAATAAGACCACAACCGTATTTGTGCTCTTATTTTCGGCCCATTTTAGAAAGCGCTTACTGGGCATCTAGTGTAATATATATATTTTTTTTCATTTACACATACAATTATTTTTACAGGTAGAACCCAAGGTAATAAAAGTAGTCATACAATGCGAAAATAAAAATAAAAATACGACACCCAGAGACGCACCCCGAAATCTGACCGCACCTACTCGCGTCCATGATTGACCATATTGATCGAAGCCCTTATCCAATAAGTGTACCTTTGTGGATGAAGTCTAAATAAATAAATAAAACCATAGTTGATGAAATTATGTACCTATGAGTATATAGGTATGTATTATATATCCTTTAGTTAATTTCCTTTATTTAGTTCGGCTTCTGGTCATGGCTTTAGTTGACTGATTTCAAGTTACAATTTTTTTACGCCATTTTCGAGAACGTGATTACAAATATATTTATATAAGAATATTGCTAATAGTATAGGATGTTCCACACAATTAAGTAATCGGTAGAAGTTTCTACTTCTACCGATTACTTAATTGTGTGGAACATCCGAAGCAGGAAATTGACAAAAAGAGGTGCGTAGTCTCACAAAATTGAAAGTACGCCACCGCTTACATATTTTGTGGTAGTGTAGAAAATATTTCCAAACAATTGATTCGTTTTAATCAAGATATCAATCAAGATGATTTTCTATTGTTGATTGATCTTTCTAATTTTGTTTTTCAGTTTCTTCATGGCAGCTTTTTTATATTTTCAATTGAAAATACAGCCATTACCAAATCATGTTTTTTTTTTATTTATTATGGGTTTGCTCTTGACTCTAGTCTAGGTCAAAGGTGACAGAGACAAAGTCGACGAAGCAGTGAGCTTACCCAGAAGATGCCTGTTCACTCTAACTTCGAAGAGATTCGGGTTGTATGCGTTCGGAAACACAGACGCAGGCTGTGAGTTCCACTCTTTTGCCGTGCGCATTATGAAGGATGTTTGGAAGCGCTTGGTGCGAATTGGTGGAATGGCAACTATGTGAGGATGGTAACTTGCAGTACGTCTAGATGTCCGATGGTAGAAGGGGGCCGGTGGGATGAGGTCGTGGAGTTCATGAGCACACTCGCCAAAATACAGTCTGTAGAAGACCGACAAGCAGGCAACCTTACGGCGACGAGCCAAGCTGTGAAGCTTAGCATCTACCAGTTTGACGTCGCCAATTAGTCTCTTAGCTCTGCGTTCCACCGAGTCAAGCGCGGCAAGCTGATATTTAGCTGAGCCATCCCAGAGGTGGCTGCAATACTCCATGCAGGATCGGACTTGCGCCTTGTAAAGAATTAATAGCTGTCCAGGCATAAAGTATCGCTTCACTCTGTTTAGGACGCCAAGTTTCTTTGCCGCAATTTGGGCTTTGTGCTCGATGGCGGCGCCGAAGTTGAGACTGGATGTCAACTCCATGCCAAGGAGGGAGGAAGGTTTTTCGATATTCATGCTATTCCAGATAAATTAAAAAACAATATTGAGGTAAATCACTAGCATCATTTATTCGTCTATTTTAAATAGTAAAAATCGGCTCATTTCTTCAGGTAGTACGCGGCGTAGGGCGATGCGTAGGGGTAGGCGGAGTAGGCAGCGAGTGGTGCTGTGTATGCGGAGTAGGCGAGCGGCGCGGTGTAGGCGGCCGCTACCGGCGCGGTGTACGCCGCCGCCACCGGCGCCGTGTACGCGGCGGAGTACAGCACGCCGGGCTTGGGCTCGGCTATTGCGGCCACCAGCATGCACACGAATACGATCTGCAAATGAAAATCACCATTAATTTCAATTTCTCTAGCAGTTATGCCAGCGAATAGTCAGATTCCAATTGATTGCAGACTGAACTGACTGACTGGGATCGGTCACAAATCTAGGCAACTGCTTCTTCTAGATGAAGGCACAATTCTGGGGTAACATCACTTTATTTTACACTTTCGCTCTGTTATACCGCAATCCAGGCTTTAAAATAAAGTAATTCTTGTCAAAAATGATACGCACCATATATTTGAACATCTTGATTGTTTTCACTGAGCTGCTACTGCACTGAATGATGCCAAAGAAGTGATAGCTACCAAATTTATAGTAACTTCAGAAGGACGAATGCATGCAATGTGAGGTTAATCGAGAACGCAGCTATGCGCAGAATAATCATGAGTTTCCTTCAAGCGAAGAGGGTCGATGATTGTCAATTGAATTTGAATAAATTAAATAGAATGTCACATTACATTAATCATTTTTATAGGCGCTAGGAAGTAACCGATTTCGCAACTTTATCATTATACTCGTAGCGCAGCAAGTGCTTTTTCTTTTTTTACTCATAATAATTTTAAGAAAAATATTGCCAGTTTACCTGCCAAACCTGGCAGACCATGAATGGCGGCTAACTGCTAGTGCTATTCTCTAAGGATACAGCCTTGAGCGGTATTCTCTCTGAGATCTAGATGATATTGCATACGCATCAACGATACATGAGATATTCCTAGTGTAGGTCAAAAACAAAAAAAAAACTAGTGACGCGGTGGCTAGATGCGGCCAGTTAACCCTGTAGTAATCTATTCTACAACAAATTTTCTGCAGTTTTATGCAGTCTCATACAATAAGTTAAAGACATGCATAAATTCACGCCTTTTCCCAAAGGGGGAGGCAGAAACTACAGGAAAAGAAGTTAAAGAAGCGAATATTCTGTGATCGTAAATATTTAAATTAGAGTTCAATCCACGCAATTTTTTTTAGTTGGGCTAAAATAATTAGTAAAATTAACCGGGCGAAAAATATACTGAATTGTCGACTATTATACTAAGTAAGTAACTATTTATCCGGTTTGAGGTTTAATATCTTATAGGAGGTTTTTGAGAGCTGCGGTAATAATATTGATACATACTTTAATTGTATTTTCTTTATTATAGCATATTATATTGGTTCTATTATAGCATATTATTCTTTCGAAACTTATTAAACTTTCGCAGAATAACCGACATCGCTGTGCAGCGCGGATGTTCGGGTGTATTCCTGTTTTTTTAAGAATTAGTCCAAGAGAAAGCGAAGCGAGCTCGGGAACATAGGGTACCACGATACGGATGGGTTATTGGACGATTCGCACGAATTAAACTCGTCGAAATGTGTGAATCGACCATTTTTAATAATACATTTTTTTCTGTGGCGATTCGCACGAAGTAAATTTATTGGTGTGCGAATCGACCACTCCAAAATTATGTAGCAGGCAATTGGCACACACGTGTTTTATGCAATACTGTTAAGATAAAGTACACTCAAGAACAGAAGTATTAAGGGTTTAATATTGTTATTGATATAAAATGAGACACAAATTAATCAAAAATGTCTTTATTAAAATAACTACTACATGATTTGGGGACTTATACCACATTGAACACCCACTTAGACGGAAACTGATTGAATGGCACCTGAGGTATGCCACATACGGCTCCTAACGCATATCGTTAGCAATTAAATTTTTGGGCCATTTAATTTCCACAAAATTAAATGGCACCCACGGATTAGTACCACTCACTAGTGTTAGAACGTTTATTTTTTTAGAACGTCAAAATCAAAGATTCGATTAAATTCTGTAGAGAGTTTAATAACATGATATTTTTTTTAATAATTTCCTCTTTTGCTTTGTTAGGTTGATGTTGACATCATAAGCATTTATACCCAAACTACCAGGAGGCCAGCATCATGAAGAAGTCTTGGTATTTGCGGGGTTGAAATCATTACCGGTAAAGAATAACTACTACTACCAGGAGGGAAAACCCACCAGGAGGCCAGAATCATGAAGAAGTATTTGCAGGGCTAGAATCATAAACGGTAGAGACCAACTGAATCGAAAATCGCCCGGTACTCTTTTTATCGCTCATGATTCCAGCCTGTTTCCTCATGATTATAATCTCCTGGTACTTAAGTTAGTCTTTACTGGTACTGGATTGAGCTGGTGCTGAGTTGCGTATAGAGTTTACTCTTGAATTATTTTTGTAGCGGTTAATGTTGTCTCTCTCTTATTGTTTTGTCGCCTGTCTATCTTATCTAACTTGCATATCTGCACATTTTAAGTGGTAATTAGTTACTTATTTAATGCATTGTTTTCCTAGATTCAAGTAAAATATCTATTAACTTCGATTAATTCTTCATATAGCTGAAGTGAGCGAGCGAACTTAGCTCCCGTCATCTCCTTCATGTTAGGTTACTTTGGATTCTGCAGACAGAAAAACAAGCCCCGCTCAGCGGGGCTCCTTCGACAAACTTTTAGTTTCAAGTCGCTGTTATAAACATTTGTAATTCGCCCACTGTTTGTCGCTCACTTAGTATATCAGTAAGCCATATTCAGTATTTTTTACACCTTTAATTTGAATTTATTTTCGCTCGTTTATTTACTATCCAAAAAATTAAATGACTTCGGTGATTAGTTATTTATGCTTAAATGTCTGTTTAAAACATATCGTATTCTTTTTCGAAAACATTTGACAAATATTCGAAAACATGTGACATCTACCAATCCGTATTGGGCCCGCGTGGTGGATTATAGCCCACTCCCTCTTTAAGAGGAGGCCTGAGTTCCAGCAGTGGGAACATTAAAAAAAGGCTGATGATGTTGTGTTATTGTTGAGTATCCCATCAAAAACATAAATGTGAAAAAGGGAGCCAAATTCAATACTAAGAATATGCGCGGTTGTTGTTGTTGCAAGCTCAATAATCTTATTATTGAACTTAGCTCCCTTTTTCACATTTATGTTTTTGATGGGATATCATTACATCTTGTACAGAAAATATTAGTAGGTATTTATTCTTAATAAAATTAATACCGAATGGTTTTTGTTAATCTACTGTATTTTCCTACCTTTACGGGGTACAATAAAATTTTCTTTTTTTTGTGTTATTTTCATTATTTTTCTTTGAAATGTTCGAGTGAATTGCCCATTCAGTATTCGGATATTTTTTACGCGTTTTCTGTTCATACTTAATTTGGCCAAGTCGGGACGGTATAACGTGCGCAGGCGGTGGTACTCTTCAATAGGGCTCTCTTGTGCCTTGATTTGACCTGGATCTAAATTGATAAGATGTACTCCATCTAAAGTTTTAACTCTGGAGAGTCCAGCGTAAGCCTGCCATTTACTAAATATGCCTAATTCGTAAGCCTGCCCTTTACTAAATATGCCTGCCTATGTCGAGAAGAGCGCTGGCAAGGCTAAGGCCTTGTGATGTGTGGATAGTAATAGACACGATAGTGTAGTCTCGTAAATTAAATTATTCTTTAATTATATTGTAACTTTACGTGTGCTATTGCTATTGTCGACGTTCCAATGTACCTTCTCTATTTTTCCAATGGGTCCGTTTACAAGTCCCTTACTGGCATCTATGTTTCTTCACAACATTACACGTGTACCTAATAAATCGTATATCATGATGACATTTTCTAAGCCTGCAGTTAGCAACGAATCACCCTCGTTCTTTTTGAGTACTTCATTTGCTCGTTTTTTTTTAATACCGTGGACAATCTATTTCGTCTATCGAATTTAATTTATTTTCTGATTGCTCCATACTTGCCAAAATTATATTAAACTGGTTACTTTGAATAGGAAATAAACCTGTATCATCGGACAGCAGTCTAAAATAAGATATGATTTATTTATGCCAGTCGTTTTCATTTTAGCAAAATAACCATTTTGAGGAGTCGATTGTCTTGACTTAATACTACACCCATTCTTAAACGATTCGTCATTTCACCGAAAAGTTGGTCGTTTTCTTAATTACAGTTGATTCCTCATAAAAAAATTGTAATAAATACGAAAGTCGACTATACTCTTAGTTATAAGTAGTTATAAGTACTAAAATTGACATGATTGGATAAAAAAATTAAGGGTGGTATTCCACTCGTTATATATTAACGTGAAGACCTTAAAATCCACATAAAGACCGGCTTTCATCAATTTTGATTACTGATTCTTACATTACAGGCACTATAAGTGTCCTTAATAGAATCAATTAATTGAAAAGTTATAATAAAATGATAAAAATTAACTAATTTCTGATTTATTCCTTTGTATTCACCCAACTACCTATCTGGATGCCAAATTTGAACCATGAGTTTTGGTCTATAGGTCAGTCAGTGATCAAAATGACGATTTATGGACGTTAATATCTAAATAATCTTTTGAGCTATATTTATGAATTTAGGGTTATCATCTTAGGGTTTTTTATACATAAACCAAATTTCATATGTTTATGTTAAATAGATTTTGAGTTATTAAGATGACAAACATGGCTCCAAATGGTTCGTGTAATATTACACACAGCTGCTGCGACGCCAGTTCCTTTTTTGCTTGAACTTGGCTAGACTCGCTGCCGCGTGTCTAGATCCCGATAGAATTTCCCACCGGCAATAACAAAAAATCCTTTACAAATTTTCATCCCCACACGACACACCGGACGACACGGTTGACGCAGTAATTGAGCGATAAGCTGCCGCGTTGCATGTCGCGGGTTAGGTTCCCGCACGGAACAAATATTTGTATGGATAATGCCCATGCCCATGGCTTTCTGAATAATGCCCATCACTTATTGGGTTGGGTAATAAAAAAGTTGTGTTTTTTAAATTAGTATTTTAATGTTGACATTGGTTTTAATATACAATAAGTAAGTACGGTTACTATTTAAGCAACAAAGTCGACGGAGTCCCGCTGTGCGTAGCTCCTATTTCTGTCTACCGGGTCTAAAGTAACCTAACATGAAGGAGATGACGGGATCTGAGATCGCTTGCTTTGCTCGCCCACTTCAGCTCCCGTCATCTCCTTCGAATCGCACCCGTGTCGGGGTGCTCTATGGTCTAGTTCGCTTCTTAAGCAGTCGGGTTTTTTATTTTTAAAATAACTTTTTGTATTTATACTCTGATTTTTAATTTCTTAAAAGAAACTGACATTTGGGGGGTTGTCACTTTAACGTTGCATAAAAATAGTGTCGTATCCTGAGTGATCGAAAGTTGATCGTAAATTTTGATTGAAAAAGAGAATGTGTATGTATCACCGCCAAATGGGAGGACGTACAACATAGTATATATAGCAGCTTCCTTAAATGTTGTACCCATGATTAAGGAATGACAATAAACTGCATAGATATAATTTAAGATGATATAGGTATCTTAAATTCTCGGCAAACCAGAACCTATGACTCTATAGTTTATTTGTTACCTTTTGTAACTATTTAACCTCTACCTGTATTGATCAACGTCTTGAATATAATAAGTTATTATGGTTCCTGTATTTATACAGGCTGATTTTCTAATTGGGCGTGGATGGCCAAATCAAAAACTATGAAGAATAGCGATAAACATTCAGAGGAGTCACGGGCGGATTCCGATGAAAACTAAAACTGCATTATTAGATTTTTCTCACCCTTTATATCGACAGCCAGAATTGATTGACAAAATTCATATAAACGCAAGCGAAGCTGCGGGCTACTTCTAGCGAATCATGATGATTTCGTTATTATATTTATTTTCAGTTTTTCCTTTTGCAAGATGCAAGTCAAGGATATGTGTAATGCTTATAGCAGATAGCGTGCTTTAGTTTTCCCAAAGGCGTGAATTTATGCTAAGTATAAAAGATAGTTTCAAGCTTAGTTTTGTTTTAAGAAGTATGATATTTTCCAGATAAATTAAAAACAATATAGAGTTATATAACTATCACATAATATAATTCGTTTGCCTTAGTGTGTTGTGAAAATTAAATATTTTCTTCATTTTTTGAGGTAGTAAGCGGCGTAGGGCGAGGCATAGGGGTAGACGGAGTAGGCGGCTAGTGGCGCGGTGTATGCGGAGTAGGCGAGCGGCGCGGTGTAGGCGGCCGCCACCGGCGCGGTGTACGCCGCCGCCAACGGCGCTGTGTACGCGGCGGAGTACAACACGCCGGGCTTGGGCTCGGCCATTGTGGCCACCAGCATGCACACTAATACGATCTGCAAAGAAAATCAAGAGATTAAGAAATTATTTTTGAAAATAACTTGATAACCTCTCAAGTAGGTACGGAAAAAAATAATTAAAAACAAAACACCCAGGTAATACCACAGGCACCAAACTTGCTTCCCAGTGATTTTATCAAGTCAGAAGTTCAAACAGTTCAGAAATTCTAAAAAAGAATTTACCATATATTTGAACATCTTGGTAGTTTTCACTGAGCTACTGCTGCACTGAATGATAAGAAAGATGCGACACTAGCCGATTTTATAGTCATATGAGAAGGCCGAACGCACTTGACAAAACGTGAGGTCCATCGGGCTTGCTGCCGCGCGACGAATAGTAAAGAGTTTACTTAAACCAACATTAGAGACATTTCAATGAATGAATTAAGTAGGAACTATCCCTTCTAATTAGCCAAGTTAGGTTTAGTTATTTCATGTAAAGATTACATTCTTGACGACTTAAAATGCAATCTTACAGGCGTTGAATGTACTCTTAAATATGAAAAAAAATATGAAATCACAAAAAGGGCATGCACAAATTTAAACTAACTATAAATTCAGATCAAAACAATGAATATGACTTACTGAAATACTAAGTGGGAGATTGAGAGTAACCGCCAATCATAACTCAAAGTGTTTTCGTAATCTCATCATATTTGTAACAGGCAAGCAAACAACGCCTTAGATTTTTTTTCATTATGTTTAGTCCAACTGCAGGGCAAAGGCTTTCCTTTCTTCATTTTAATGTACGAATCTTGCTTGTAGGTGTCAATCTCTGCCATCTTCACCTGGGTCAGCCGCGATTATGCCGAACGTTTTCCGAGAACCAATTTTGGTCGATTTAGCCCATAAACTCGATCCAATCCCACTTTTGCTTGGCTAGTTTTTGGATGATTTTAGCGATTTGAATTATTGGTCTAAAACCGTAGACAATAATAACCTAAGGTTGAATAACAAAAATAATGACGGTTATTTGGTAACGATTAGTCGACTCTTCACGTGGCCAGATCACCAGAGGGCCCTCGGCCGGAAAATTAGGGTGTCAATGCTCCAACGTAGCAATGCTGCCAGCGTTCTGGGCACTTTTCACGTTGACAGCGATGTGGACGAATTTTTTGAGGCCCAATGACCTCTGCCCTTTTAATACACGTTCGTAGTTTTAGTTAGTTTTAGTTAGTTTAACATATATACGAAGGTTTTTTGGAAAGGCCAAAGGTGGTGTCCAGTGGACAGTGGAGGGACGCTACAACATTTTTTTTTGGTTCCTATATTGGACTTCCTGTTTGTAAAACCTCCAACCGTCAATACGGCTTCCGCCGAAAGCGGTCTACTGGGGATATTCTAGCGTATGCCATATGGAGTGACGCTTTCGACAGGCACGGGGAAGCGCTTGCCGTCGCCCTCGATATCTCGAAACCTTTTTGCACATTAAGGATCTGCTAAAACCTTTGGGTATACAGACTACAGCACTGTTGCTGAGAGATACTTGTCCAACGTGCAGGCTATCGGGCCGCAGAACCGGTCTCTCCGTGAGGCCATGGTGGAGCGTTTGAACCTGTCCTTGCAGGCAGTCTCCGAATGGGGCTATGCCAACCTGGTCAGGTTTAATACTGATAAAACCAAGGCATGTCCTTATTTCGCTAAAAAGAGCCAATTTCACGAGGCTCCAACTTTCCGAGATGTGACTGTGCCAATAACGGACCATCTTAAGCTTCTTAGCGTTACGTTGACATCGACTCAATTTTTTTTTCATACATTGAGTCAAAGGCTCAGTTGCTGCTAAAAGTTGGGGATCCTTGCAATGGTGAGAAGGTACTTCACGCCGGAACAGATGCTCAACTTGTATCAAGCGCAAGTTCAATCATGCATGGAATACTGTTCTCATCTCTGGAACGGATCTCCCAAATACCAGCTTGATGCACTAGAGTCGATCGAAAAGCAGGCCAAGTGGGTCATCGGCAATGAGGCACTGGTCAAGTCAAACCCAGAGAGCCTTGAACAATGTTGCCGATGTGCCAGCTTTTCGGTTTTTTATCGATCACATTTCGGGGAGTGTGCGATGGAATTGCACAATTTAATTCCACCTAGCCCGTTTCATCATCGCACTACCAAACGTACGGCGATGCGCCATCGGAACATGGTAGACATCCCACCCATACGCACAAAACGTTTTGGGAACACTTTTATTAAGCGTATGTTTGTTGTGTTTTCCGCCAGCTACAATCTAGGGATCTTTAAGTCAGTGTAGGTTATTTCTAGGCAAGCGCATCACCGTCGACCACATCATCGCTTACCGGTGTATGTAGGTGGGATAATACCATCAAGGGCCGACACCTCCACCAATTCTTTCCATCCGTTCGCGTGCGGCTGGCCAGGACGTGGCTGGAGGTGGATCACTGTGTTGCCCAATTTCTCACAGGGCATGGTAACTTGAAAAGTAAATTATATTCCTTCAAGCTTGTTGCCTCGCCTATATGTCAGTGTTCTACATCTGACTGCGAATATGTACAATCTGCACATCATATCTTATGGAAGTGTATTCTTTGGCAGAATTATCGCAATACTATGTTGAATAATGTACAGGCTGTATCAGGAGCTGTTTACTATACGGACCTTGTGGAAACTAGAACAAATTTCCGTGCGTTCAAGCGTTTTTGCCTATTACCTATATCATATACCTATTATCAGATATAACAGCTCACAATGTTAGGACCCATTAATAATAATGCAAATTTTTATCCGTGGTGCTAGGCAACTGGGCTTATCCCAGTTGTAAACAGACAGAACCAACCAATAGGCCAAACAAAACCAATAACTAAAATAATAAACAAACAAGACCAATAGGCACCTTTGTGCCTATTGGTCTTGTTTGTTCTGGTCTTGTCTTTCCACTTCAAATTCACTTCAAATTTGTATTTTTCTTACTCCTCCATTATTCTTTCCTGATTAATTTCGTTGCGGGATCCAAGACAATTAAATTCATTCTCCGGGACTTTGTCGAGCTTCATTGCCTCGGCGCTTTTCTGGTGGTCGCCACTGTTGATTTTGGCTTTCAGGATTTGTAGTGGTTTGGGAATAGTGCGGTGGGATTGTCCCAAAAAAAAAACATCGCTTACCATCAGGTGAGACATTGGTCAAGCGCGAGCCAATAACTATAAAAAGAAAAAAAACTACTTTACAGTATCAGTCATTTCTCAATAAAATGTCAACCACTTATTATCCGTTCATTTTCTGAGAAGTATGTAAATCTATTAAAGTTTTTACCTTTTCTGACGTACGCCTATATACTCGTGGTTATGTAACATTTGGTGTTAATGTTTGAAAACAAACTTTTTTTCGCGTAATTATCACTCTTATTTTTGGAAACAGGTTTTACATGGATTAATATTATAAAGTAAATAATCAGCACCAATATACAGCACCATATCTGTACCAATTTTTCTATATAGTGTGCAGGAATAGAACCATTGTGTGACTCAAGATGAATATGGCAATTGTTTCAAAAACAGGGTGGTGACCATAAGCTCTTGGCGTAAGGTACAGATGTATATGACTTGTATACATGTGTATCTTTTTAGGGTTCTGTACAGACAGACGCGTATCACGTATCTTTGTTATAGCGGCAACAGAAATACATCATCTGTGAAAATTTCAACTTTCTGAAGACAGACAGACAGATTGTCTGTCTGTCTGTCACCAGGCTGTATCTTATAAACCGTGATAGCTAGACAGTAGAAAACAGATTAATTTAGATATTTCAGTGGGGCTCCCATACAAGAAATTTGTGTTTGTTTTTTGCGATAATGGTACGGAACCCTTCGTGCGCGAGTCCGACTCGCACTTGGCCGGTTATTTACAGTCGAGTTATGATAGTTTTGATACATCAGGGTACGGGGCCAGGTAAGAAGATAGTTTGGGACCCGTTGCTTAACTGTTCATGTCGTTGTTAGTATTATTAATATTTACCACACTAATACAATCATGTATGTTAAATAAATGTATTTTTTTGTTTTTATTGATGTTTCTCGTAAGTTAAACTGCGACACTATAAACATTGTAAATCTTTTTCTGTTATTCTTAGGTATATAATTATTATCAGTTATCGACCCGGAATCGAACCTGCTACACGGCAGCCAATCTCTCAAGATTGGCTGCCGTGTAGCAGGTTCGATTCCGGGTCTGGCTATTAGTGGTAATAGCAATGTATATATGAACCTAAGATACAGGAGTAAGAGTAGGCCAACGTGTTTTCTTTTCGGGTTCCGTACCCAAAGGGTAAAAACGGGACCCTATTACGAATACTCCGCGGCCTGTCTATCTATCTGTCTATCTTTCATCAGGCTGTATCTCATGAACCGTGATAGCTAGACAGTTGAAATTTAGGATATTCTCCATAGCTTGAACGCAATAATATGTGTTTTCAATGTTGTAGAAAAATAAATACAGTAGGTATATTATGCTATTTTTTTATTTTTTTGACTGCAGTTGTCGTTCACAATGATAAAATTACTTCTTTAGGTAGTAAGCAGCGTAGGGCGAGGCATAGGGGTAGGCGGAGTAGGCGGCAAGTGGCGCGCTGTATGCGGAGTAGGTGAGTGGCGCGCTGTATGCGGAGTAGGCGAGGGGTGCGGTGTAGGCGAGGGGTGCGGTGTAGGCAGCTGCCACCGGCGCCGTGTACGCGGCGGAGTACAGCACGCCGGGTTTGGGCTCAGCCATCGCTGCCACCAGCATGCAAACGAATACGATCTGCAAAACAAAAATAATCACGATTAGATATAATTTATATTAAAACGATGCTGTTTTGCAATTTAAAACAACTGTTTTAAATTGTTTGATTTACATCTATATAAAAAGAAATACCAACCATGTACTTGAACATCTTGAATTGTTTTCACTGAGCTGGTGCTGCACTGAATGATACAAAAGTTACGACTGCTAGGAATTTTATAGTAATTTAAGAAGGCCGCATGCTCGTACGCAACGTGAGGTTAATGGAACTCACTACCGCGCCGTGCATAGAATACTGAAGAGTTTCCTTCAACCAAAAACGTCAATGGGTCGTCTTTTACTTTCAATTTCATTAGAGGATTATACTTAGGATCTGTATTCATATAATTCAGATCCTATGTTGTAGTATTTTAGATTTGTCCAAGTTATAGCTCATAATAATAATATAAGCTCATTTTTAATAATGTTTACCTTAACAGCCAGCATTTTATTAGCACTTTTTGTAAAACTTATAAACACATTTGGTTGCAAGTTCAATCAACTTTGAATTCTCGTATTTATAGGTGCGATATCATAACTCTTTGGTTTTAGATTGCTGCTGATGACGAAATCCGTGTATCCGTGCAATATACATAACTACAATCCTGCACCTGACTAGGTGAATCCAAATGCGTCGGTTTTTTATTTTTTAAATTGCTCACAATAATAAGGTCTTCAGATTTTCTACTGGAAACTGAAACTAAAACTATTAGCTATATAGATTTTAAACGTTTTCCTACAGATTTTTTCTTGCCTGGTCTTCTGACGAACATGTTTTCGTTATCTTAGATCTAGTCGTACAAAATATATCTCAAAATCTTTCATTCCAAAAATCTGAAGTATTGATATGACACAGTTCGATAAAATTAATTCACAAGTTTTTGATAATGTGCCATGTACAATTGAAATCACAGAAATTTCTGAACAACAACTGTTGAATCTATATTTTTATCAATTGGACATGCTGCAAAAAAATCAAAATCATAATGAAACGGAAAGCATTGGACGGTCACTTGTTCTTCATTAACACATGCTGCTGAGGCCAGCTGATCGGTATTCGATGCGCGTCAACGCTTGGAGAACGGGGCTTTGCTCACATTGCGTGCACTGTCCTTCTTCATTTACTATAAAGTTGGTTGTGGCGGGTCCTTTGATATCATTCAGTTCACAGCTCCTTGACAACCACAAACAAAATGTTTAAACTTGTAAGTATTTTTTTTTCTCTGTTGTATCAGCCTTACCCCAAAACATAAAAGGACATCTTGTTGACTTAGAAAACCCTATGTTGAAAAATAATATATATTTTTACGGAGTATCAAAAAAGGGAAGTTTTATTAACATTATTATTATTATGTTTCCAGTTCGTTCTCGCTTGCATGATGGCGGTTGCCGTGGCTGATCCCAAGCCCGGCGTGCTGTACTCCGCCGCGTACACGGCGCCGGTGGCGGCGGCGTACACCGCACCGTTGGCGGCCGCCTACACCGCGCCGCTCGCCTACTCCGCATACAGCACGCCACTCGCCGCCTACTCCGCCTACCCCTATGCCTCTCCCTACGCTGCATACTACTTGAAAAAGTAAAGAAAGAAGCCAATTTCTACAACATAAAACAATAAATGACGCTAGACATATACCTGAATATTGTTTTTTAATTGATCCTATCAAGAACTTTTCGTCACAAGCCCTCTAACTAAGTCTGTCATTGCTCTAAATGAGCGTAGATGGCGAGCCTATTCTAACTGGCCCTCAAGCAATGACTTAGCGTCTGTATCCTCCCCATATTAGAGAACCATTCGTCCTGTACCGCATGCCTTAAACCAACTAACAACTGCTTTGTGGCGAAACGGGCAGCGGTTAAGACGACGACTAACGCCAACGACCTTGAGGGAACAAAACGCGTACTTGTTTCACACCCGCGCGACCCAAAATTTAGCAGTTTTTTTGTACTTTCCTTATTATTCTATAACTTTAAAAAAAGCTTCAGATCAAAATGTAGATATTTAAATTGTCTTTGACATGGTGTCAATTTCATTAAAATACGCCTAACGGTTTTGGAGCGATTGTCGTGTTTTTGTCGTTTTAGACATAAGTTTACAAATTAATTACTCTATTTTATACGAATAAAACTCAAAATTTTCTTAGATCAAATTATTAAGAAAATGGTCTTATATAACACATATTTTTTTAAAAAAAATTACGTCTAGCCGTTTAGACGTGATTCTCATTTTAAAATCAGCTTGTCAAGGAAATCAGCGCCTTAACGACAGTGGTGTTCACATTAGGCCGGACTGGCAGCTTATAGGGTGAAGAGCAAAACCCGATTGTCAGCCAACGGAAATATTATCCGTCCAATCTAATGTGAACCCACCCTAACATTAAAATGTTAGGACCTTAATGGCTGCGTCAGCAAATAGTGTTGCCGTAGCTGAATACTGGGCCCAGTATGTGCGTTATCGGTACATGGTAGACCTCCCACCCATACGCACCAAACATTTTGGGAATACTTTTATTATGCGTACAGCAAGGGAGTGAAATTCCCTGCCGGATTCTGTATTTCCTCATAGCTACAACCTGGGAGTATTTAAGTCAAGAGTGAATAGGTTTCTTCTAGGCAAGCGTGCTTCATCGTGGACCACATCATCGCTTACCATCAGGTGAGATAGTGGTCAAGCGCAAGACCACAAAAAAAAGTATAATATTTTTCAATACAGTTGTTAAACATGGCGTACTTTCAGAGGCTATATTTATGATTCGAAAATTAAATCTTTCGCACAGGCATCTTTCTATTACGCGGTCGTGACTTTTGTTTACGAGCTCGATCATTAGTTTTGCAGTTAAGTTTTAGTCAATTTAAAAAGTTTAGTAGCAAGGCAGTTTTCATACTTAAAATAAAATGGGATTTTATTCGAGGCCAAAATGAATGAGTCCGTACGTATTAGCATAAAATTCTCAAAAGTTTATTAAATGGTTGTTTAATTTATTGAATGAACAGTTTTAATTTCATTATTTTCACATATCGAATAGGCTGTATAGGATGTTTTCGTTGTAAAAAAAAAAATTGGTATCTCTAACTCTATCTCTAACTCTGTCTCTATATCTAACTCTATCTCTAACTCTATCTCTATCTCGATCTCTAACTCTATCTCTAACTCTATCTCTAACTCTATTTCTAACTCTATCTCTAACTCTATCTCTAACTCTATCTCTAACTCTATCTCTAACTCTATCTCTAACTCTATCTCTAACTCTATCTCTAACTCTATCTCTAACTCTATCTCTAACTCTATCTCTAACTCTATCTCTAACTCTATCTCTAACTCTATCTCTAACTCTATCTCTATCTCTTTCTCTTTCTCTATCTCTAACTCTATCTCTATCTAAGTTTGTATAACTCTATCTCTATCTCTATCTCTAACTCTATCTATAACTCTATCTCTATCTCTAACTCTATCTATAACTCTATCTCTAACTCTGTCTCTACCTCTAACTCTGTCTCTATCTCTAAATCTATCTCTATCTAAGTTTGTATAACTCTATCTCTAACTCTATCTCTAACTCTATCTCTAACTCTATATCTAACTCTATCTCTAACTCTATCTCTAACTCTATCTCTAAATCTATCTCTAACTCTATCTCTAACTCTATCTCTAACTCTATCTCTATCTAAGTTTGTATCGAATATTTTATGCGCAAGGAGGTTGTATAGCATTGAGATAGAGTTTGAATATTATATTGGTGTTCTAAATTCAAATACCAAAATAGTGATTAAAAGTGCTTTTTGTGCACTGTTTTCAGTATAAAATAAAATAAGCTTTTTAGAGGAGGAATGGTATAAATTATTTCTTTTTTTTTAATATGAGTTCAAGTACAAGTGATGAAATGGAATTAACTCCACCCGATATCTTATCTGAGGCCAACACTGCGCAAGATGATATTTTGCCTCCAAAATCTCAAGAAAGATATATGGCGACTTACGTTAATTTTATTTTATGGAAAAATAAAATTTAATTCTTTGGCTTGTTTTTACTATTTCCCACAACTGTATTGAAAAACGTCGTGTGATACTTTCCACCCTTGTATCACAATGTACTATTAACACTGTGATTGCCATCGACACGCTAATAAGAATTACAGAACACCAAAACTATATTGAAATAATAAAATCAATAAACAATAATTTCATCTCTCCATATTGTGTAAACCACAATCAATGGTTTGGAATCATCCAGTCCGTAATTCATTAGATTTGTAATGCGGCATTGTTCTACTGCCATCCATTACTATAGTATGTGCAACATAGACATTACATGGACAATGTGTCAATGTATGTCTATCATGATTAACATATACAAAGCGAAACAAACGAAACCAGGCATACAGAACTTGATAGGTTCTTCTTTAAAAACCGAAACCGAACACAGCCAGCTCTATCTAAGTGTCATTGATGTCAGTGAGAGTGATGTCAAAATGCCAAAATTAAAGGGATTTTTTTTTGTTATGGCTTCGCTGTTTTTGTGCATTTAGCCAGTGTCAAGTTTAGAAGTTCTAGTTTCTGTAGTTTTTAGACCAATGTTCTTGTTAGGCCCCAGTAAAATGGCGGTAACTTTATTGGGAATACGGAGAAAAATTTCTTGGGCTGTAAGTTTGGTAGGTTTAGTGGATCAATTGCCTAAAACTATAGAAGGACTATTGGCTCCTGCCTGACCACTGTAGAACTACACGGCTATAAAATAGCAGGGGGGTAACTAGCACACTCAATTAATGGGCCCTCATAAAAGGTCGGTTGCACTTGTGTGACGAAGCGCCAAGGGGGCAATATATCCGGAGGTGCTTGAGGAGTGGA
The DNA here is from genome assembly GCA_964057195.1 of Orthosia cruda. NCBI lineage: Eukaryota > Metazoa > Arthropoda > Insecta > Lepidoptera > Noctuidae > Orthosia > Orthosia cruda. The sequence goes on along the minus strand of OZ059827.1, from coordinate 39,334,607 downwards.
GAGGTATACCAAGACTATCAAGACAATCCTGGCTGTACGGGTCGTAAGTCGGTACACCGATTCGCCGTTAGTTGGTTGGAGAGAAACACGTCACAGTTAGATCCACTAGTTAAATATATTCGAGTTAAGTAAACTAACTTTTATCGGAATGGCAATGTAGGTGGGATAATTCCATCAAGGGCTGACACCTCCACCAATTCTTTCTATCCGTACGCGTGCGGCTGGCCAGGACGTGGCTGGAGGTGGATCACTGTGTTGCCCAATTTCTCACAGGGCATGGTAACTTTAAAAGTAAATTATTTTCCTTCAAGCTTGTTGCCTCGCCTTTATTTCAGTGTTCTACATCTGACTGCGAATATGTACAATCTGCACATCATATCTTATGGGAGTGTACTCGTATTCTTTGGCAGAATGAACGCAATACTATGTTGAATAATGTACAGGCTGTATCAGGAGCTTTTTACTATACGGACCTTGTGGAAACTAGAACAAATTTCCGTGCGTTCAAGCGTTTTTGCCATACCTATTATTGGAATCAAATATAACAGCTCACAATGTTGTATAATGTATAATCCAAATTTTTATCCGTGGTGCTAGGCAACTGGGCTTATCCCATCCCATTTAAACGACCCTTTGTGCCTATTGGTCTTGTTTGTTCTGACTTGATATGGAGGGAAGTAGAAATTTGTATTTTTCTTACTCCTCCATTATTCTTTTCTGACTAATTTCGTTGCGGGATCCAAGACAGTTAAATTCAATATATATCAGGGTAGGGTCATACGCAGGGATATATATTTTTATTATATATTATTCATTTTTTAGTGAGGTCAAAAGTCTTTTATATAAAGTTTTCACCTAATTCAACCAATCTCAAATAATCTCACTGATGGTAGTTATGTTAATGCTAATTTTGTAAGTTAAATGCATGATCCAAAAGCGCAAATCGAAACATTTTTCCATAATCCTTTAAAGAAAGAAATTGAATACTTATAACGAGACATTAATAAAAACAAAGACATAGTAAAAAACTAGCTTTCAATAAATTATTTCTTACATTACTTGCATTCAATTGATAATCAACGACACACTCGATCGAAGGAAACTCATGATTATTCAGAGCACAGCAGCGTTCTCGACCAACCTCACGTTGCGTGTATTCGTCCTTCTGAAGTTACTATAAAATTCGTAGCTATCACATCTTTGGCATCATTCAGTGCAGCAGCAGCTCAGTGAAAACAATCAAGATGTTCAAATATATGGTGCGTATACATTTTTAATCTGGACTTGTTTGTTTTTTTGGCCTGGATTGCAGTATGAATATATTTAGTGAAAGTGAAAATAAAAGTGAAATTATTGCGACTTTTCTCCAAGTTCCAATACAAGATTGATTAACGATCGCTCTAATCTGAGAAGAAACTTGAATCCAACGTCGACTCGTTTGATATCATAGCAGAGGAATGGAAAATGTGAAATTAATAGTTCCTTTTTTTTCTTTTGCAGTTCGTATTCGTGTGCATGCTGGTGGCCGCGATGGCCGAGCCCAAGCCGCAATTGTTGTACTCCGCTGCTTATTCGGCGCCGGTTGCGGCAGCGTACACCTCGCCGGTGGCGGCCGCCTACACCGCACCGCTCGCCTACTCCGCATACAGCGCGCCACTCGCCGCCTACTCCGCCTATCCTTACGCCTCACCCTACGCCGCTTACTACCTGAAGAAGTGATTTCGACAGACAAATAAAAAAATGCAATTGAATAAATTGTAATATTTATAACACATTTTTTTTTAATTTATAGCCATCTCACAGTCATTATGCCTAAACCTTTGCATCCAATATTCTATGTAATTTCCTTCTTTAAACTCATCATTGTCTCAGTTTCCCTCAATCAAATTGACAATTATAGCATGTCCTCGACACGAGAGATTCTTTTCATTGTCATGATGACTGAGTCTATAGAGAGTAGAGGAAGTTTCTTTCAACAGGACTTGAAATATGGGTAGCATAAGTAAAAGGTAAAAACAAAACAAATTAAAGATTAATTTATAAGACATACATATGCTTAATAGTCCTCATCGTTTATGAGCCTCACAGGTATGTAGATGTAATTTTGTAAACACATTTTTCAAATAAACATAACATTCAAGAATAACTTTCAAATTCATTACTCGACAATATCTAGTGGGCGTAAATTTGTTGAAAAATCTCTTATGATGTAGTAGCCTTAATTCTTACACTGAATTCCTGTTAGTAATCAGCAACAGAAAATATAACAGAGACAATCTTAGAACAAATAATTGAAATCATGGCAGTACCTGTAAGTAGTGAATTAAAACAAAATATATTTTACAAAAGGAGAAGGTCCAAAGTTTGAAAGGTCGACTGGTAGAAAATGTGCGTGTATCAAACACTGTTTTAACAGCCATTTCCGAAACAATGGATTTATTCTGTCCGGGTATCGATCCCGTGACACGCATTGCAGCGCAACAGTTAACTATCAACTTACTGTACATACTGTACCAGCCATACATGTTTTCATGGGAAAACATGTATGGCTAAAATAATAAATAATGTTTGGTTGACAGCAGGGTAAAGGCTGTTGCTAACTGGCTAAAATATAATCTTCTGACGCTAAATATAGAAAAAAAAGGCAACCACTTTGCTAGTTCCAAACGTACTGTCCCTAACAGAGTATCTTGTTTACGGCTGCATTCTTGTATTAGCACCGACCAGTGTTCTTGCCCTTAGATTGACCAAACTGATCCTATTAAGTATCTAGGAGTGATAGTGGATAAAAGATTATTTAAAATCAAAATCAAATAGTTTATTTCAAATAAACCTTAGAGATACTTTTGAATTGTCAAACAAAAAAAAAAGATGACTCTAGTTGCAAATTCGCAAGCATCAGTAGGTCTCAATGGAGAAGAATTTGCAAGAAACTCCACGGACACTCTTTACCATCAGTTTTAATTTCAATTTTTCGGTTACATCATTCTTGTTGAAAAAATACATATAATGTGAGAACAATGTAAAAAGACGTGCACGTAAAAGCTTCTAGAGTAACAACAAATTAAAAATAAAATACAATAACAGGCCGAGGCAGCAAAGTTTTGACCAATTCCAACTGACGGCGCCCGTTCACGGACGTGACGCATGGATCGGCACCACTCAGCTCAACCATTATGAAGGGAACCGAATGATCCAACACATGTGCCACCATCAGAGAAAAATTTACGTATTTCTAAAAAAAAAATAATAAGTAGCAACATACTTATTAAAAGTGTGAGTGTTAATTACAGCTCGTAAATTCTTTCCCTACTTTTTCTGAGTCCTTCAGTCACACAGTCAAAAAAAATTTTGTTTTAGGTAATTTTAAAACAAAAACTGTATATTATAAATGTTTGTTTGTGTTTTCGAGCGTATGGCACTCGTGGGCTGCAGCTGAAAATCAGCGTCAGGTGGTACTGTATTACCACTTGGCATTATGCTGAGCTGAGGCCCTTTTGGTATTAATAGTTTTAATTATTTATTTTGTTTAATTTTAAGGTGTTTTTGTTTTTAATACCAATAAATACATTTTTCTTTCTTTTCTTTCTTTCAGTCACTAAATAAAAACTTAGGGCATATAGTTTTAGTTTTCTTCTTAAAAGTATTATCGAACTCTGTTTGAATTACTGAGAAAACTTTTTATATAAAATATTACCATCATTCACTGTGAGGTCTTGATCATTTAATTTACTAATTAAAGTGCTGTTAAATTTATTTAATTTACCGGATGTTATTGGTCTGGTGGAGATTGACATGGTCTGTACACCTAAGCTCTCTAAAGGGCAGGATCAGAACAACAATGCTGCGTATATTTAAGCAACTGGGCAGGGTTAATGATAATTCTATCCTGAAGATGATTTACTTTTCACTGTGTCAATCGGCAGGCTTATTACGTATGAAACAGCAATTAGCAATATTTGCGCAGAGATTGTACAATCATCGCGCGATTATCGCTTTACGTCAAAAATTTGGAAGGCTTATTTTTGCGAAATAATTGCTCTTCATTCGCGAATCCGTATTATACATGAGCTATAGCCACACCATAATAATTTTACGACAGCATTGGTAACAATAAAAATCTGCTAACTGAAATGTGCATTTATCGCAAGGTGATCGCGATCATTTCGTATTACGTATGGTTTTTGACAGCAGAGCGAGAGCGATCGGCGAGCAAATGTGGCTGTCAAATTGCGATTTCTTTTTCCCTTGTTGTTGGTCGATTGCCAATCGCTTGCTGATGGCTGAGTAGGTACAAAAGTTTTTGAGTATTTGGCTGCTTATTTGTGTGTTATTTTGTGGCTACTTTTATAATCCGCAAATTAGAATAATAATATAAAAGTAAATATTGAAATAACAAATTCCTAGTGAATATTGTAATAACAAATTGGTGTTGTTTTGTGTCTCTAATGTCGCAACTGGAATATTTGTTGAATCATTGAAACAGAAGTGATCACGGTAAAGTGGAGGATTTTTATATACTGTATTGTTGGCTACCTCAGCGAAGTATCAGAAGTAGTAGGTAAACATATAAATGTTTACCTACTAAATACTTACAAACACATTAGATTGTAATAAATCCGCAATAAGTATCTTCTATTATATTCTTTTTTTATAATATATTATGGCAAGCACCAATGTCGACTATTCTGCCAATTTCTAAATTAATTTGGTAAAATCAATTTTACGTTTCATAGCTCAAATGCGAGATAATGTAGTATATTAAGTGATGTCCTAATGCATTATCGATTCGATTTCTTATAACAATCGACAATTCGAAGAAATTGTAATCAATTCTACACATTGACATTTTAGTCACCCAGTTTTTCAAATTAATTATTATATTATGTAAATAAAATGAAAATATCCAATTTTCACCGCCATATTTACTTTACACAAATACTTTAAATCTGCGGATATTAATTTACCGGAATATTGGAGCTAAATAGTAATCAATTGACTATTGTATCAAAACAGCCTCCACGAAGTGTTGCTCTTTCATAAGCTGGTTAATTCATCAAATGATACATTTTATAAATCGTCAGATAGATAAAATTGCTTCTGTTAAAAGTGACTGTCAAAATAAAAAGACTTGACTTAAAGGCCTTAGTAGCCAGGTCACTAAATTGATCGCGCAATAATTGTACAATTATTGCTACTTGCTGTTCCTTACGTAATAAGCCCGCCGTTCTTAATTACTGCATAGTAGCGTGGGGCGATGCGGGGAAGACCTCACTAATTAAAGTAGAATGAGCTCAACGTGCTCTTCTAAAAAAGTTAAAAGTTGTCTATAGATGACCGTACCGTATTACCATGAGCACTTGTGTCATTTCAAGTCGAAGGGTAGATTGGAATAAAATCCAATGCCGCAAAAATATTGGCATATTGGTCTAATGGGACCACACATACGCGCTAAAGTCAATAATCTTTACAAAATACTAAAAAACTAACACAAAAAAAATGCAGAATGACGGTAACAAACTGGCTTCTTACATTGGACCGCGATACGACGGAAGGTCTCTTGGCTTAGTAAAAACTCACAGTACACATTGACAATTCACAAATATACACGTGCACTTACTAAACTATACATACACATGCACTCTCTTATAACACCAATACAACTGACACAAATCACAGCACTATCCATACACTCTTCTTTAAACCTATTTTTTTTTTTTTTTTTTTTTTATACCTTTTTTTAAGATTTAAAATAGTGCCTTTTATAAAAATTGTTAACGGAACAAAAGAGCCTGGATCTTACGACACAGGGAATCCTAGTGTGAGGTCTAGGAATTCAATCCACTTTTATATATATTCTTATTCATAAGAAACGAGTCGCACGTGGTTTGCAATTTTCAATATACGAGTGCCTAAGTAGCTACCATAGATCAGTGATGACCTATGGTACTGAGACGTGGTAGCTCACAATAAGCCTTATCAGAAGGCTTACAGTCACACAAACGGCCATAGAGTTTCCTTGCTTGATCAAATCAGAAATGAGTATATCCGCAGGAAGACTTACCGACATAGCCCCAAGAATTGCGAAACTTAAGTGGCAGCGGGCAGGGCACATTACCCGCAGAAAGGATATTCGATGGGGTTGATAAATTCTGGAGCGACAACCGCGTCCCGGAAGATGCTGCATTGGAGCACCAGGAGGACCGATGACCTGGAGAAGGTGGCGGGAGTCCGTTGGATGCAAGACGCACAGGACCAGACAATGTGGCGACACTTGAGGGAGGCCAATGTTGAACAGTGGATAGCAATCTTTCAGCTGAAATGGTGATGAAGTAGTTACTATTAGGTCTTAACTCAGGGTCGAGTTGGGGCTCATGAAAGGAAAGAAGAAACTACGAACGCCTGGATCTAATCATTTTAAAAGTAATTTTCGCATTTATAACCAATCAGATGCACAATGTGTTTGCATTGCACACGCATAAATATTTACCCATCACATTTAAACCATGTGGTGTTAGTGTAAACGGGTATGAAATATAGTTTACAGTAGAGATGTTAAGAAGTAACCGTAAACGAAACTATCCGAAACTAACGGATAATACGAAATAATTTCATATCTGTAACCGTTTTCGAAAACGGTATAATAGTACATTGTGTATTAAGGGCGGTATGTAATGAATTACGATCGAGGCTCTAGTAGAAGCCCGAAGTCGAAGACTGAGGGCTTTTTGAGTCGAGGTTCGTAATTCCCGTACCGCCCGTGATACACACAATGTTTTTCATCACATTTGCGAGTAATAATTATGAATTATAGCTTTAATACACAAGTCAGCACAGCTGTTATTACGAAATACGTGAACTTTTTTTAAGCGTTTGGCGAATTTTTGCCCACACCACAGATTATACAGTGTTTCGTTCAGAAACTTTAAGGGCAAATACTTACGTAGGTTTATAGCCATGACGGAGTGTAAAAAGAATTAAATAATTTCGACGTTTTCATACTATAACTATTAAAATCGATTATTAGTTGAGTATTTAAGTAACATTTAGCGAGATTGCAAAAAATTCCTGTTTAGATAACATTTTAAGACAATTTTTCAATTGCGTGTAAACTCCTTGCTTGAACTTGCATGACCTGTGTGCTGTGCCATAAATTAAAAAAATATTACTTACCGCCCTAGGGTTTTATGACAAAAAGAAAGCCCGAGGGTTTTATATGGGGCATTACGGCCAAGTTAACCTGTATGTTTAGATACTTTTTACGTGCACGTGTGATGAAATAGTAGATTATGCACCGAGGGGCTAAAGTTGTGTCTTATGTCACGGGCGTCATATTGAATCTCGAGCGCAATGAAGGATTCGGGATTTAACTCACGAGCAAAGTGAGGGAGTTAATACAAGAATCCTGAATGCAGCGAGGGATTCAAGCTAGCCGAAGGCAAAGACACCTTTAGCCCAGAGGAGGATACTCTACTTTTTACACCTACTGTGAGAAAATAATAGCCATAGTACGAAAAACAAAGTATTTATTAAATAAACAAACAGTAAGAATAACATATTTAGAACTTGATAAAATGTGATAAATCGACTGTAGTACAGAAAGGTTTTATTATTTATTTATTTAATCACAAAATCCACAGCAATCTTTGCGCAGTTTACTTAAAATAAATTAACTAATGTTACAGCCAATTACTATTACGGTATTCGGCGCGGTACGGTATTTGTTATTATTAATACCAGTTTTAATGTTATTCCATTCCTTTTAAAAAATGGTTCGTAGTTATCTAATTATTCTTACAATATTATGTCTTCGAAAACATGGCAACGATATGAAGAAGCAGTCTTTATGATTTTGTAGGATATCGAGAATATCATCCACGTGTAGTAAGGGTATCGAGAATAGCTTTCCCCTTTCTGGCACCAAAGGGTGTTTGTTAGTATTATACTGCCAATTTAGCTGAGCATGTGAGATTCCAAATTCAAATCACATTATTGACCAGCGGGTCATAATGAAATCCAGTACAACATTATTGACCGCCTGTGCCCCCGGCCACTAATGACTCACTTTAGGTTAAGGTTGCTTGACATATAATTTGACATTTTCGAGCAGGTGGTGTGAAAAAATATTTGTTTAACCGTAACGTCAATAGTCTACAGCTGCATTTTCCATTGGTGTGAGTAATTTAACGAAAGCTACTGATAGATACTTCGATGATGATGATGATGATCTATCAGTAGTTAGCCACATATGAAAAGAATGTGAACCGCAATCAGATAGCTCAAAACCCATAACATAAATTAATATCACTCCTGGTTTTCTCCAAACAGCAAGGCAGAGGTGTAAAGTACACTTAAATTTCACCAGTTATGTCAAGTTCTTGCGACAGTCATCGAACCACGAACTACTTATAATCTCAACAGCTTGTAAAAGAAAATCTTCCAACTCTTTTATTAACTTACCTAACTTCTGGCTTTTTGGTACTAAATTAGATCTTTTTAACCCCTGACAGAAAAAGAAGGGTGTTATAAGTTTGTGTTGCTGTGTATCTGTGTGTCTTTCTGTGGCATCATAGCTCCTAAACGGATGAACCAACTTTGTTTTTTTTTTTTGTTTGAAAGTTGACTTTGTCGATAGTGTGTTTAGGTATGTTTGAATAAAATCGGTTCAGCCGTTCAAAAGTTATTCGCATTTTACTATTTGAATCTGGGTTTTTTCGCAAGATATCGTGTCATTATTACGTGTTTCGATAGATTGTCGAATGAAGCGTGTCTACTACTAGTTATATTATATATATAATATATTAATATCTTTATTTTCCAAAAATATATAGTTTAAAAAGAATGAAATAAAAATTAAATTACAAATTTAAAAAACCCCCGTCATAAAAACCTCTTAAGAGCAAAAACTAAACCTTGTACTCACGTCGGGGAACCGCCAACGTTTACGTTTAGTTTACGCGAGTTCGAGGTTATTTTTTTGCTTTTTAGAGGTTTTTGTGTCGGGGGATTTTTAAATTTGTTTTTCGAGGGTATTTGGGGGAAACCAGGGGTTTGAAACCAGCACCACATACAGCAAACATTATAGGCCAAATTTTGGGAACACTTGCAATGACGGTCCGTTCCATTATGCCATTTCAACATTATTCTGCTAGGCCCATTCTAAAACTATACAAACCTAAGTCGAATATAATCTTTGATGTATTTGTATCGCTTTCTTATGCGTTTCGTTATATATACGTATACTAAGGCTAGAATGCAAAGTTATGTGTTATAAAAACAATATAATTATAATTATTGAATTTTTTCGAAAATTTCGAAAATAGTAAATATATATCTCAAGGTCTTCTTCTACCCGAATCTATCTAATGCTGAGTATTAAATTATTTGATAAATGAGGTTCACTTTGCCGCGTCACGTAAACGTGTGAGAATTTCCTTAACACTTTCGGTTGAACTGGACTCAACATTGATATTCTGTTCGCATTGTTTTTCCCAAAAGCAAGCTTAACCTCTACCACATTACACCATTGTCCTTCGTGTTTACTATAAAGTTGGTCAGTACTGTGGGTTTGATATCATTCAGTGCATCAGCAGTCCAGTGATAACAACAAAAAAAATGTTCAAATACGTGAGTCAATGCTTTTGCTAACTTGGTCAAATGGTCACGCACTAAGATTAACGAGATTTAATCCCAGTAATGTTTCAAACGTGCAGTGTTTTAATATTTAGTGGATTAAAGACAACAATGTGACTTTTTAATGTTCAATAAAGCCATAAGTCCATAATTTTAAGAAAATATTGAAAGTTGTTATAACAATTTGAAACACTGACAGTCTTATTACAAAAAACGAAATAAACCATGGTTTAAACCTGTACTATCAAGTCCAGGCTTACCTGCAAAACCATGGTCTAAATTTGTTCGTATTACAAAACTCATAATAACCGTGGTCTTCTTAGTACCGTCATTTGAACCATTGTCTATACATCAACCACAGATTAATACAAATATCATTCGTTCACCATAATATCATTCTACTGCAACGTTCCGTATGCCCAGAAAAGAAAACGTTTTGGTAATATGATAAGGATTAAATGATGTTTAGGAGTGGTAAAAATATTTAGACTTTGTTATTTTGCATGGATATAAACATTTGTTATTTATCGATTGAAGTTTTGTTTAGATTTAAGCAAATTACTTAATTCGTATTCATTACTAAATCTACGTACGTGTAACGAAACGTAACGTTCTCGCGCGTTATATGAAACCATAATTACAAAACCATCGCAAGCTGAACAAAGCTAATTAAGCTTTTTTGAAGTTATCGAAGTCTCTAATAGAACAATCGCCTATTTGTTAATAATATATATAATAATATATTGTGATAGACCAACAAAAAACACGATCTGAGAATTGGAGTACCGAGGAAAAAGTAATATCCTCAATATTAATTAAATCAACCATGTTAATATCCATTTTCGGGTAAAAACAACACAACACAATAAAAAAGATGCTATAACCTAAAAGAGAAACTTTGACAGATACGACTTAGACCATCGTTAAAATAGGGGCCGCCGAGGTTTAGCATTAGACCATGATTTGGTCTATGGTTTATCGCTAAACCATTGTTTGTAATATCATTTTTGTGTAAACCTCAGTTTATAGAGATTTAAACCTGGGTTTTTAGTTAAACTGCTTTTTGTAATAAGACTGTGAAGGTTTAGACAATGTGACTCTTCTCTTTGGTTTTTTTTCCACAACAGATTCATTTTGCGGAAAGCATTTATTAATTGTGTGCATTTTCTTTGCAGTTCGTATTCATTTGCATGATGGCAGTAGCGATGGCCGAGCCCAAGCCCGGCGTGCTGTACTCCGCCGCGTACACGGCGCCTGTGGCGGCGGCGTACACCGCGCCATTGGCGGCCGCCTACACCGCGCCACTCGCCTACTCCGCATACAGCGCACCACTCGCCGCCTACTCGGCCTACCCCTACGCCTCGCCCTACGCCGCTTACTACCTCAAGAAGTAACTTGGACAGCCCTAGCAACAATTTCTGGACATGACAAGAGAGAGGGAGACATTATCAAATAAAGTTTAACCTCGATCACAATATTGCATATTATTACTTAGGCTATGAATTAACTTACCCTTAAATTCTAAGCTCCGATTTCTGAATTAAGCGTATTTATTTAACTGTAAGTAAAACCTGTCAAAACTTGTCACTAAAGTAGTTTAAGTAAGTAGGGTTTGACGCTTTCTTAACTCCAAATACTCAATTCAGAAATCGGCCCTAAGTCTTGTTCTCCAACTCTACTCAACCTCGAATCTTCAATTTGAAAGTCATTATTGTAAAATAACAAAAGACAAACAGTACACATACAACGATGTTTTAAGAGAAGACTCAAATTATTAAGACCACGAATAATTGAAATTAATTAAATTAATATGAGTCTACTGGAGTTCCTTCAAATGGATTTGAAAATATGGTCCTTAAAAATTCAAAAATATTTATTTAAAGTAGGCCACTAAGCGGCACTTTTGAACGTTAACAATTAAAATTTACACGTAATCAAAATTGAGTCTACCGTGCATTCGCAAAAGTAGCTTGTTATGTAGAAGAACGCACAAGAAACTCTATACTTTCTCTTTTAAAATAATAAGTGGTTAACAATATTTACATAAGTACATACATTCCGTAAGCAAAATACGCGCTTAGACGTGGAGTTGCGGACACCAGCCCGTCTTAATCTAATCTAAGTACATACATTAATAAATTCATATATGTGAGGACGATGCACCCAGAATAGCACTACATACGCACTATACTACGTATAGGTATAAAGTATTAAAAGCATTAACAGGTAAATTCATCAATTTGATAAATAGGAACATGGTTCTCACATACTTACAAATATTGCAAACATAGGTAAAACACATTTACTACTGAAGATGTGCCAAATCCTGCTGTAACTCCTGTGGTGAGTTTGGATTAGAGCCACTCTTATTCTAAAATGGGAATCTAATAAATGAATTCAGAAACGTTTTCCCTATGATTTAAACTACATACATACACGTCTATATTATACTTAGTTAATACCGAAAATATTTGTTACCTAGACATTAGATACAATCATACAATTCGCATGCTATGCTTTGCATGGAATAATACAGAAACAATAGTAAAATAACGCTACTTAGAAATAACTTGTTGCATGTTTTACCTGCAGCCTAATTGCGTATGTGAATTCGACAGGGCAAAGGGTATGACGAATTCCTTTTGAATAATGAGGTATTGCCAAAAAATATTGGACTCTTTCGAGAAGAGTATCTTCTCCAATAAAAGCGTTCGTACGTGACCTAATATTGATTAGGTCACGTACAAATTCTAACTCTATTATTTTTCAATTTCTTTGATGCCTCGTGGTTCAGTTACGACCTCATTTTCATGAAAAGTCTTTGTAATACCATTATGACTAGCTTGTTAATGTAATAAGAACTTGTCCGACACGTTTATAATTATGTCTAGGAAGAGTTTTAGCGGTATCATTATATTTGTATCTCTTGATACTAATACATGTTGGAGTACACCGTAAATATGTTAGCTTATACTAATAGTAGGTACCTATAATAAATAGATGAATTTTGTTTGTTTGTTATATATATCTTTGGAAGATCCGACGTGATTGCAAAAAAAAAATATCCTTTCACTATTCGAAAGCTACACTAATCCCGAGAGCTATAGCCCACTTTTTATTTTAGAAAGGTTTACAGTTTTTGGGACGCAAAATCGTGCGAAAAAGCTAGGTAGGTCATATTCGTTGTACTATCGTAAACCTACATAAGATCATAGGAATATTATGTAACATAATATAAGTATAAATAAAAATAAAAAAGTACCTAGATTAATATCAAAACTGACATAATACACTGGTCTTCAAAACTAAGTACCACTCTGTTGAAATTGAAATTTCTCCTAAACTATAGAAGTTTTAAAATAAAAACGTTTTATAGAAAATTTAATGAACTTCCTTTGTTTATCATACATTAGTGACGTTATTAACTTAAACAAATATATAAAAAAGATATTCCCCAGTATCTCAAACTGGCTCGAAGCTGTAAAGGCGTAAAACATACTTATAAATGGTGTTTGAGTTTTTGACATTACGTTAAAAATGGTTTATTTTTTGTTTCTATTTTTTTTATTAATAAAGCATAAACAATAATTTCAAAGGAATTTGATAATATTTTCTATAAAACGTTTTGTATTTCAAAACTCTGACTTCTATAGTTTAGGAGAAATGTCAATTTTCAAAGTGGTACTAAGTATTGAAGGCCAGTGTAGTTGTATATTAAACATTATCATCAAACATGGATATACGAGTACACAACATAAGACAAACATTATGTCTTGGAAGCACCAATTGTTCTCCACGTTAGTAATACACGTCGTGGTTATTGCCTGAAGGTATATCTCTGCCTAAGGCACTTAAATTGTCCCAGCGAGCAACGAGTAGAGCTACTCGTAGAACCCAGATACGAGTTGGCGAGTAGCGAGAAGCGAGTGTGTAATTCCGATAGATTTACACTGCTCGGCTATATAACTCGCTTTCCATAACGTAAGGTTGGTGAAGGAGGCCACTATAGGAAAACTCAGTAGACAAATAGGGGTTCGTGCTCGGCTATATACCGAAAGGTGGGTGAAGGTGGCCACTATAGAAAATCTCAGTAGTTTGAATGGGGTATGCTCGGCTCGGGCTATGAGCCACTGTTTTAGTACGAACTCGCTCGGACGGTCATTTCTGCACGCCTTGGTTGATTGCTCTCTTGGCGTGAGTTCTGACCGCCAAGCGAGCATCGCCGAGCGAGTATTATGATTGTGAAATCTATGGTCGCTGCGACAAACTTGTATCGAGAGGGTACTCGCCGGCAGTGTGAACAGCCAGCAATCAACTATTAATGTATGTGTCTCTTTTATTGACACGGGACTGTATCTTTTTTTCGTATCCTTCAGCGAGAAAATAATCGATACTTAGCTAATTGCTTCGTCGCCGACGGTGCGTCAAGTGGCTTATATAGCTTAGCCTTGTGACACAATTTTCAGCAGTGATAGTCCTTCGAGACACTACAGAACATAACATGATGCTTGCATTCCTCGAAGGGTTACGCCGAGTAGTAAACACATATTGCGCAAGTTATGGTTAAGTCAAGCTAGATAATATTGCTATCGACCGGGAACAAAGCCAGACCGGCAGGCTTATTACGTAAGAAACAGCAATCAGCAATAATTGCGCGATCAAACGCTTTATGTCATAAAATTCGGAATTACCTACAGTATAGGTATGGTAAATCCTACACAATCGTTTACTAGTCGCTCGTTGTTTGTCAAATGCACTTATTTCTAAAAAAAACCGCCAATAGCTCTAAAACTTCTGTATTGAAGAGCAATTCTTGCGCAAAAATCGCTATCGTTTTGCTCTTGCAAGGTTTGCTAAAGTTTTGCTCTCCCGGAGGTTGCTAATGAGAAACATAACCATTATATTCACATTTTTGATATCTGAGATTGGAACCCAGAAATTAGCAGTAGCGTTTACAAACACTAGACGACACGGAGGCGACCCTTAGAGAGGTATCTTCAATCTTGGAAATTCAGTGTGTGAAAACACTAGACTGAATATTCACATAACTTTTACGTGCTTTGTGTTACAGAGTACCAAAGTACACACAATTTTGTAACTAAGATAAATGTTTACCTGTTTATTACAGGTTTTGTGTTTAAAATCAATCAAAATCAAAATCATTTTTTTTTTTATTTCACCTAGGCCTACATGGGCACTTATAAAACGTCGGCACGGTTCGGGTTGGTCGTTTCCTATGGAGAAGAACCGGCAAGAAACTCCATGGTTACTTTTTTAAAAATGGTTTGGTTTTACAATATTTCCATGTTACAGCATTAGTACTTAGATATGGGGGGACAACGTAGGCCCGACTTATGAGAATAAGTCGTAAGAAACTAAAAAAATAAAATAAAAAGATTATATATTTTATAAAAAAGTTAACAAATGTTAACTAGCATCTAGAAGGACTACAATGTTCACATATTCACAAAACAATCGGTAAAAGAATCTATACAAAGGTAAATAAAAATAAGTATAACAAGAGTAAATTTAACATGTGGCACAAATTTTGTTATCAGTGCTGTAACTATTTTTAGCAAAAAATATTGGACTCTTTCGAGAAGAGTATCTTCTCCAATGAAAGCGTTCGTACGTGACCTAATATTGATTAGGTCACGTACAAATTCTAACTCTATTATTTTTCAATTTCTTTGATGCCTCGTGGTTCAGTTACGACCTCATTTTCATGAAAAGTCTTTGTAATACCATTATGACTAGCTTGTTAATGTAATAAGAACTTGTCCGACACGTTTATAATTATGTCTAGGAAGAGTTTTAGCGGTATCATTATATTTGTATCTCTTGATACTAATACATGTTGGAGTACACCGTAAATATGTTAGCTTATACTAATAGTAGGTACCTATAATAAATAGATGAATTTTGTTTGTTTGTTATATATATCTTTGGAAGATCCGACGTGATTGCAAAAAAAAAATATCCTTTCACTATTCGAAAGCTACACTAATCCCGAGAGCTATAGCCCACTTTTTATTTTAGAAAGGTTTACAGTTTTTGGGACGCAAAATCGTGCGAAAAAGCTAGGTAGGTCATATTCGTTGTACTATCGTAAACCTACATAAGATCATAGGAATATTATGTAACATAATATAAGTATAAATAAAAATAAAAAAGTACCTAGATTAATATCAAAACTGACATAATACACTGGTCTTCAAAACTAAGTACCACTCTGTTGAAATTGAAATTTCTCCTAAACTATAGAAGTTTTAAAATAAAAACGTTTTATAGAAAATTTAATGAACTTCCTTTGTTTATCATACATTAGTGACGTTATTAACTTAAACAAATATATAAAAAAGATATTCCCCAGTATCTCAAACTGGCTCGAAGCTGTAAAGGCGTAAAACATACTTATAAATGGTGTTTGAGTTTTTGACATTACGTTAAAAATGGTTTATTTTTTGTTTCTATTTTTTTTATTAATAAAGCATAAACAATAATTTCAAAGGAATTTGATAATATTTTCTATAAAACGTTTTGTATTTCAAAACTCTGACTTCTATAGTTTAGGAGAAATGTCAATTTTCAAAGTGGTACTAAGTATTGAAGGCCAGTGTAGTTGTATATTAAACATTATCATCAAACATGGATATACGAGTACACAACATAAGACAAACATTATGTCTTGGAAGCACCAATTGTTCTCCACGTTAGTAATACACGTCGTGGTTATTGCCTGAAGGTATATCTCTGCCTAAGGCACTTAAATTGTCCCAGCGAGCAACGAGTAGAGCTACTCGTAGAACCCAGATACGAGTTGGCGAGTAGCGAGAAGCGAGTGTGTAATTCCGATAGATTTACACTGCTCGGCTATATAACTCGCTTTCCATAACGTAAGGTTGGTGAAGGAGGCCACTATAGGAAAACTCAGTAGACAAATAGGGGTTCGTGCTCGGCTATATACCGAAAGGTGGGTGAAGGTGGCCACTATAGAAAATCTCAGTAGTTTGAATGGGGTATGCTCGGCTCGGGCTATGAGCCACTGTTTTAGTACGAACTCGCTCGGACGGTCATTTCTGCACGCCTTGGTTGATTGCTCTCTTGGCGTGAGTTCTGACCGCCAAGCGAGCATCGCCGAGCGAGTATTATGATTGTGAAATCTATGGTCGCTGCGACAAACTTGTATCGAGAGGGTACTCGCCGGCAGTGTGAACAGCCAGCAATCAACTATTAATGTATGTGTCTCTTTTATTGACACGGGACTGTATCTTTTTTTCGTATCCTTCAGCGAGAAAATAATCGATACTTAGCTAATTGCTTCGTCGCCGACGGTGCGTCAAGTGGCTTATATAGCTTAGCCTTGTGACACAATTTTCAGCAGTGATAGTCCTTCGAGACACTACAGAACATAACATGATGCTTGCATTCCTCGAAGGGTTACGCCGAGTAGTAAACACATATTGCGCAAGTTATGGTTAAGTCAAGCTAGATAATATTGCTATCGACCGGGAACAAAGCCAGACCGGCAGGCTTATTACGTAAGAAACAGCAATCAGCAATAATTGCGCGATCAAACGCTTTATGTCATAAAATTCGGAATTACCTACAGTATAGGTATGGTAAATCCTACACAATCGTTTACTAGTCGCTCGTTGTTTGTCAAATGCACTTATTTCTAAAAAAAACCGCCAATAGCTCTAAAACTTCTGTATTGAAGAGCAATTCTTGCGCAAAAATCGCTATCGTTTTGCTCTTGCAAGGTTTGCTAAAGTTTTGCTCTCCCGGAGGTTGCTAATGAGAAACATAACCATTATATTCACATTTTTGATATCTGAGATTGGAACCCAGAAATTAGCAGTAGCGTTTACAAACACTAGACGACACGGAGGCGACCCTTAGAGAGGTATCTTCAATCTTGGAAATTCAGTGTGTGAAAACACTAGACTGAATATTCACATAACTTTTACGTGCTTTGTGTTACAGAGTACCAAAGTACACACAATTTTGTAACTAAGATAAATGTTTACCTGTTTATTACAGGTTTTGTGTTTAAAATCAATCAAAATCAAAATCATTTTTTTTTTTATTTCACCTAGGCCTACATGGGCACTTATAAAACGTCGGCACGGTTCGGGTTGGTCGTTTCCTATGGAGAAGAACCGGCAAGAAACTCCATGGTTACTTTTTTAAAAATGGTTTGGTTTTACAATATTTCCATGTTACAGCATTAGTACTTAGATATGGGGGGACAACGTAGGCCCGACTTATGAGAATAAGTCGTAAGAAACTAAAAAAATAAAATAAAAAGATTATATATTTTATAAAAAAGTTAACAAATGTTAACTAGCATCTAGAAGGACTACAATGTTCACATATTCACAAAACAATCGGTAAAAGAATCTATACAAAGGTAAATAAAAATAAGTATAACAAGAGTAAATTTAACATGTGGCACAAATTTTGTTATCAGTGCTGTAACTATTTTTAGCAAAGGGCTATAAAGATGATTGAAAACCATTGTAAAAAGTCTAATTAAAAGAAGGAAAGAAAAAATGAGATTGAGAATAGTTAGAGACATCCACATATTTGTGCCGTTTACAAGTTACCAGGGAAGCTGCATGCGCAGAAGGAGCTATGGCCAAATGTTTTTATCTTCAACGTAGTCCTTGATTTTATAATATGCTTTGTTAATAAGGATACGTTTGATGTAGTTTTTGAACCTTCCATCGGTCAGTTCTATAACTGACTTTGGCAACTTGTTATAAAAGCGTATACTGTTCATAAGAAAAGACTTGCTAGTTTTCGGTAAACTAAATTTGGGTATTACAATTTCGTGCTTACTGTGTGTATTTAAATTATGGAAGTCGCTTCTAGTTTTGAAAAGCCCCCGATTTTTACGGACATACAAAATACATTCCAAAATATAAAGTGAAGGTAGAGTCAGTATATCGATCTCTTTAAATTTTTCTCTGAAGGACTCGCGAGGACCCATTTTATAGATTGCGCGGATTGCCCTCTTTTGTAGGATGAAAATTGAGTCAACGTCTGCTGCTGATCCCCACAGCAGAATGCCATAAGACATAATACTGTTGAAATAAGCATAGTATACTAACCTAGCTGTAGCTACATCGGTTAGCTGCCTTATTTTCCTTACTGCATATGCAGCCGAACTTAACCTACCCGAAAGAGTTCTAATGTGCGCGCCCCACTGCAATTTTGAATCGATAGTAATCCCTAAGAATACAGTTTCCGTTATAACTTCAAGATTTTTGCCGTCAAGATTTAGGTTTAGGTCATGTTGTGGTACATTTGGTAAAGAGAACTTTAGAAATTTTGTTTTTTGCGCATTCAGTAAAAGATTGTTAGCTGCGAACCATTTTGAGAGAACAATTAGACTTTCGTTGACATTTAAGACATCCGTATCTTGCCTATCTATTTAAAAAATTTGCGAAGTATCATCAGCAAATAGAATTATATCCGATAATTTGGCCATCATAAAAGGGAGATCATTAATGTAAACAAGAAAAAGGAAAGGGCCGAGAATTGAACCTTGGGGCACGCCCATCTTGACTAGAGACCCGGAGGACGTCGCCCCATTAACATTTACTTTTTGCTGTCTGTTTGATAAATAGGAAAGCACGAGATCAGCAGATTTTCCACGAATTCCGTAGTGGTGTAATTTACAGATCAGTGTGTTGTGGTCGACGCAGTCGAAAGCTTTTGAGAGATCACAGAAAATGCCAATGGCATTCTGGGACCTCTTTCAAGCCTCCAAGAAGTGGCTGATGAGTTTTACTCCCGTTGGCGATCTACCTTTCGTGAAACCAAACTGTTGACTATGCAGGATCCCATTTGAATTGAAGTGAGACAAAATCTGTTCCAACATGATTTTTTCATAGGTTTTACTCAATGCTGGAAGCACGGATATAGGTCTATAATTAGAAGGATCACTCTTACAGCCTGATTTGAAAATTGGTACTACTTTACTGTGTTTCATTAAGTCAGGAAAAGTGCCGCTGTCCAAACATTGATTGAATATGCCTGTTAGGACAGGAGCAATTGAGTCAATAATATCTCCAAGAACCCTAACGGATATCCCCCACAAGTCTTCAGTATTCTTTATATTGAGACTTGAACGCGTCTTTAATTGTATCAATACATATTGGTTTAAATTTAAAGATTGGTATGTCTTTAGTAAAGTTTTCTTTAAGAAGAGCTTCAGCTAATTTAGATGAGGAAGGAAGAGACTTCGTAACCTCTAACGGAATGTTGGTAAATAAATTTTCTAATGTCTCAGCGACTTCTTGCCTATCAGAAATGGTTTGATTAGTTATTTTCAAAGACAACTCATTCTGATCGCGTTGTTGTATCTTTCCAGTTTCTCTATTAATTTATTGCCACACAGTTTTTATTTTATTATTAGAAGCATCAATTTTGTTAATTATTATTTGAGATTTTGCATGAGCGCAGACTCTTTTGAATATTTTGGAATAGTTTCTAACATAAGTGTGAAAAACTTGATCGGAAGTCAAAGATTTTTCGTAATGTAAATTATATAAGATATCTCGGCTTTTTCTTATGCCCACAGTGGCCCATTCACTAAATTTCGATTTGGAATTGTTGACTTTAACTGTTTTTACTGGACACGTTTTATTGAATTCTTGGCAAACTGTTGAAAACAACGTGCCGTAATTTATATTGGGGTCGTTTGAATCAAAACTGGCGTTACAAAGGTTGCTAAAAACATTATTATTAAAAGAGATTAATTTATTTTTAGTAAGTGGTCTTAATCGAATTGATTTAGCTAGGTTATTTTTTTTATTTGACTCAAAAGATACTAGTTGACCAGTATGGTCTGACCTAACGCCACTAATTAAAAACGAATCTTTTACTTGACAATTAGTGAATACATTATCTATGCAAGAAGCTGAAGTCGCTGTTATTCTTGTTGGTTCATTAAATAAATATTTTAGGTTAAATGATTTAAATAATGAAATGAGCTTACATTTTTCAGGCGAGTTGACTAACAGATCTATATTTAAGTCACCACAATCAAAAACCAATTTATTATCTCTGAAAAGTTTACTTAATCATTCTTCCATTGAAATCAAAAACAATGACAAGTTTGATGCTGGTGGTCTGTAAACGCACAAGACAGTATGCCCCTCGACCTCTGCACATGCTACCTCAGGACTAGGCTACCTTAGGACCCACATGAGTCATTAAGATGGTTATAGGATGATAGTGTTTGTATAATTGTTCAAATTCTAGTTTTGTTTAATACTAATGGGCAGATCGATAGTCTAGTGTCTAAAAGGGTGTATTGAAAGCTGGGTAAATCAGTTACAGTAGAAACTTACTGTTGAATGTTGACCTTATTTGTGCAGTCACTGCTTGATTCATGGTTCTCTATTCTATACATCTGTCATAGGTTTTTGAATGTAGAATGACTTTTGTATTCGCTAATTGTATCGCCTGATGGCTGCGCTCATTTATTTTGTATGTGGTTTTATTTTACAATATATCCGGTGTACAAGTTCTTCAAGTCTTTGATTGCATTCACGGAAAAACCTTCTACGAAAAGTTAACACTTACTTATAAGTATTACAAGTTATTGCGTGAGATATTCACCATTATAAAGAAAGGAAGATTATTGTTATTGAAGACAACTCCTAACACGCATTCCTGAAAAATCGAAATTCTTCCTCTCTTTTTCGTGTCGACTGAGTACTGACTCCTGTCCGACCAATATATATGAATTTGGACTGTTCTATCATTGGCATCGTTTGAATTATGGAAGCTTTGTATAGTAGTATGTTAGCAGTATATATTAGATAAGTTGTAGATATAAGTTGTAGGTCGTGGGTTCAAACCCAGACAGGCGATTTACTTTGTGTAAATTATTTCACCACCACTGGTCTCAAAACGGTTAAGGAAAACATCGTGAGGAAACCGTCATGTCCTAGAAACAAAAAATCTAATACATGAGACGTCCACCAACCCGCATTGGGCCCGCGTGGTGGATTACGGCCCACTCCCTCCCACAAGTGGTGGATAACGGTCACAGAGAGGAGGCCTGTGGGCTGTGTCCCAGCAGTGGTAACATTAAAAAGGCTAATGTATGAGCAGTTAACAAGCATTTTAAGTAAAAAAAAACACTAACTGGAAGTGTTTGGGACGTGTTTGGCAATGGCAATTTCTATCAAATTTGGTCCCGAGAACCCCCATTTGTTCAGAAATATTTCCTGAAATTGTCAGCAACATATTGTGACCGATCATAGCAAAATGACCGGTTCTCAACAATAATAAGAGCAAGCCGCGTTCATGAGTGATCTGTATAGCTCATCCAATTTAAATAGGCGCATTGACCTCCACGTAGTCGCACGCGCATGCGCAACTAGAGATAGCATTGTAACAGTGGACACACTGGGCACGCACGCACTGACCTCTGACGCAACTGAAGAGGCGCATCCTGAATAATGATCAACTTGTCTCATGCAGAAATGAACCAAGAAAATTTAAGTAAGTAATCAGCATCAGCATATACCATATCAGCATTGCCATTCAACGTGGCAATGCTGCCAGCGTTCTAGGCACGTTTCCCATTGACATCGATGTGGGCGAATATTTTGATGCGCAATGAGCCCTTTTGCCGCTCCCATTTTTATTAAGTAAGTTTGTTTTATTATTAGTCATAAGGTTATAAATATTCAATTGTATAATAAGTAAGTAAGTTCATTAATTTTTATAAACATCGTGTACGTACATAGCATGCAAGATATTAAACACAGAAATGTTCTATCATGTTTACCCGCGTATTGTAGCGTATAAATTGGTAAGAAGAGATGGTGCACAAACCGCTTTATATTTATTAAAAGACATATTATTATATTTTAAGTCATTTCAATTCATTATGAAGAGTGTGCGACAACAACCCGTGCGCACCCATTAGGGTTTCTCAACGGCAAAATTGATAAAAATTCGCAGCCTTATTGAACCCTTTTGCAAGGTGATTTTCCAAAAAACGTTATTTAGTGCTTATTGAACACGTTTGCAAGGTGAATTGCCAAAAATCGTACTTTAGTGCTTACCGGCAACCTTTTGCTCAATGTCTTGCTGCAGCTTCTAGCTCTAGATACAGCCGTTTAGGCAATGCGCTGCCTGTCAGTAAATGAATGAACTTATAGAATTTTTGTAGAATATAATAACAAAAAAAAACCTATTCTATCATTCAGAGGCGGCTCTAAGATAACCGATGTTTCGGAAAACTGAGAAAATATATATATATAATTCAGAGCGTGGTTCTCTTTCTTTTAGCTGCCTCCACGATGTTTATCTTGAATTCGGAGCAGCATTGCACATGATAATATGTTGGCACACCCCCGTGTCGTGTTGTGGTGGAATTTCTTTCGTATGCAATAAGTATTTAAACTCCTATGCTTTGGTCAAAGGTATCATTCACTTATCTTCTCTACCACGAGTCACACAAACAAACAAACACTTCAAAATGACTTGCAAACTGGTAAATAAAAGTTTTACTTTAAAGAATGTCGATTGAGCATTTGATTATAAAATGTAGCTCAAGTACATTCAAAAGCTTTGTGTTTAGAATTCATAACAACGTCAATTCACATGCCAAGTGAACTTTAATTTTGCTTGATTCTTTTCGACAAGTTACTTGAAGGTTGTCGCAATTATTTTGGTTTCGAGTTCCTTGAAGATCTAATTTTACAAAAATCATAAAATTGGAAAGTTTTCACTTAATTTAAATTGGTTTTTCTCTGTTTCAGGTTATCCTCGCTGCTCTCTTCACCATCGCAGCTGCCAAGCCCGGTATCCACTCTGTGGCGTACTCTGCCCCTCTGGTTGCGGCGCCAGTAGCAGCTGCTTACACCGCTCCAGTGGCGGCAGCTTACACGGCCCCCGTAGCCGCCGCTTACACGGCTGCGTACTCCGCCCCTTACGCCGCGTACGCCACTCCCTACGCCGCGTACGCCTCCCCCTACACCGCTGCGTACACTGCCCCCGTTGCTGCATACAACGCCTACTCCGCACCTTTAGTAGCTGCTGCCTACAAAGCCCCAGTTCTGCTCAAGTGAAAACCTACCGACGGATAAATTGTAAAAATTGTACATACCTATTGAAATAAGTAGCAACATGACAATTAAAAGTATTACTTGATATTTTCTGCTTTTATTTCCCACTAATCCACAAACAAATGTAAAAGAGATAAAACCAAATAGGAAACTTGAGTCCTGTAATGTCATGGGAGACGTAATCTATTGCAATGAATCGGCTGAAATGCCAGACAACGAGTAGATAAAAAAAAACTGGATGGAAAACCATATATTTTGCTCGATCCGGGAACCCAGAATCTCGTACTCAGTTGTGGCTATTGCAAACACACCAACGAGACAATTCCAAAATCAAATACGTCATGGGCAATACCGAGAATAGTCTGTTCACAAAATCACAGAATAGATAAAGTATAGCGAATTGCAGCAAAAAATATGCTCCACTGTTTCGACCATACGTATTAGGCAACAGTTTGGCATGCATGATAAATATACATACAATCAGGTATTCCAGCATGACACAATCTTCCAAAATAGATAGCTCGCAGAATACTAGGTACAAGAAACATTATAGTGACGAGAACCAAACCGAATATATTAATATTATTATTTAGGACGTGTTGCGAAATACAAGCACGTTGATACAATCGGGGTGTTGTGTCATTGTGTGTCATCAATAGATGTATTACATCACATGACGGGGTTGTTTGGAGGGTGTTAATTGTGAGCGGCCTGTACAATGACGTCATAGAACTCCACTGTGAAATAATGAAGCGATTAATTGTGACGTATCAATAGTATTTATGTATATTTGAATGCAAACCTCGGTTATGTGCTTGTTGTTATGCTTCACTTTTTAATATTTGTGGTATATGCTTTAGACAATTTTAAGCCCAAAACTTGGCCACTTCCATGGCGTCGTCGGTAGCAAAGCATAAGTCGCTTTGTCTGCTTGTTTTGGACGGAGAGGATAGGAGGTGGTGCACAGTTTGCGGCTCGGATCCACATACACACCCTATTGCTATTACATAAACTGACGCCTTTTTCCCATAGGGGTAAACAGAAACTACAGAACGCCATCTGCTACATTCATACATCTAGTCATACACACACGCCGGTTATAAGTACTGCACACCTGGCCTTTCTGAAGAACATCCTGGCCATTCACGTCTGCCTTGTAAATACCTTTCGTTAGTCGCCATTCATTCATCCTCTCAACATGGCCAAACCATCTTAACATACTCTTTTCAATTTTAGTCACTACAACTTCTTTTAAATCACTACGTTCTCTTATTACCTCATTCCTCAATCTATTATTTAAAGTTACACCACACATACTTCGCAAGGAACGCATTTCTACTGCATTAATCCTACTTTCATGTCTTTTTTGCCATACCCAACTTTCACTTCCATACATAAGTGTAGGCACCAGTATGCTGTTGTGAACGGCATCCGTATTGCTATTCTTATTCTTTATTGTACACAAAACATAAAAACATACAATAGGACAGTTTATGTACAAAGGCGAGCTTAACCCATTGCTGGGTACTCAAACAGCAAACCTCATTTGCGTAGAGAAATGATCCATCCATGTGCAGAACAAAAGCTTATTAAAAACACTTAAGGGCGCGGCGAACAAAGCTCGCAAATGCAATTCGAGGCGAGCGAAAAATTCGTTTGGAGTATTGCTATCTCTGTTTGCACGCACACGCGGCGCGCCGCGCGTAGCCGTGTGTGTGTGTGAGCAGATAGATATCGCTACCTAATCACCCTTTCGACTCGAAAGCCGGCCGACGCGAATGGCGCCCGCGTTCTTTTGTCTTTTTACCCGGCTGCAAGGAAAGGGTTATGTTTTTCGCGCGTATCTTGTATGTATGTTTGTATGTATGTAATATTCTTTATTACCTCATATCTTCCAAACCGCTAGATGGATTTTTATAATTAATACATCGTTAGATAGGGCTTGGCCGCCCAAGTGTTCTTAGATAAGTGACGTTAAAAATAAACAAAAATGGCGGCTTTTGTGCGCCATATTGGGAGCGACTCAATATTTTTTTCTTCGAAACCCATCGAGCGGGGTATCAAAATGAAGGATTTTTAAAGGTGATTACAAAATTATATACCACTTATATGTTTAATGCGATTCGAAAAATAAATAGGTAACTAAAAAGTTTTAATAAAAAAAGTTAATTTAAAAATCAAAAACCCGACTGCGAACTAAAAAGACGTAAACAAGTAGAAAATCATGCTCTGCAGTCGGAGGATACATATTCGCGAGCTGGCTGACCACCTGATCCTCTGCACAGCATGATTTTCTACTTGTTTACATCTTTTTAGTTCGCAGTCGGGTTTTTGATTTTTAAATTAACTTTTTTTTATTTATGTAGGTATTCCTTCTACTTATCAAATATGTTTTGTTATAATAAATAATGAATGCAAGTAATATATTACAAGTAAAAGACAAATATTCCAATAATATGTGCCTATTTACGCATATAAGTAGGTACAGATAAATAACAGCGCTCTGAGCTAAGAATATTAAAAATAAAAACAAGGAATTTGAATAAAAAATATTATTTTGTTATGTTCTTACTTTATAGATCATCATTCATCTGTTTAAAAAATATAAATCGAAACTTGATAAAGTCGTGTAGGGTGACCATAATTATATTATATTATCGACTGAACGAAAAACAAAATACAATAATGGTAATCAGAAAACATAGTGTCAAAGATCCACACTAAACACGCCTATTTTCTTTCTTTCTAAAGTTTCTTTCTGAAAACTGATGGCCAAAGGCGTTTTTTCCTTGATCGTCGTGGCTCTGAAAATATTTTTGCAGTTTATTATGAAGTCGATTAGGGTCGGTAAGGGTCACCGAAGTCCAGAATAATTAAATAAAGTAGAACGAATTTGGATTTTTAGTTTTTTGTAATAGGAATTTTACAAAAAAGTCCAGCAAAAACTGTAAGGAGGGCATAAAACCGCACTTGTGCATGCAAGTCCAATCGCATGGTCACCCTACCCTGGGTGAGCCGTAACGTCACAGTAAGTATAGAGGAGCAATGAAGGTAAGTCTTAGCGGTGTCCTTGAGATAATTACCTACGCCCGCTTTGTCTCATGACATGAATAAACAAACAAAAAAAAATAAAGCTTCGTAAGTTGATGGATAGGTAGGTAGGTAAATACTAATTTATACAAAACTAGCTGTCCCCCGCGGCTTCGCTCCCGTCAACTGGCTACCTAACCTAATCCACATATCTACTTACCTACCCTACCCTACCCTATCTACATACCTAATCTATACTACATACATGATCGTACGCAACGCACGCAACAAAAGCTCTCAAAAAGGAATATTTTGCCCGTTTTTGCAACATTTTTCATTTATGCTCCGCTCCTACTGGTTGTAACGTGAAGTTATAATCTATATCCTTCCTCAATAAATGCACTATCGCACGCAAAAATATGTTTTCAATTCCAACCAGTAGTTCCTGAGATTAGTGCGTTCAAACAAACAAACAAACTCTTCAGCTTGATAATATTAGTATAGATATACTAAGGTACATAATAATTTAACTTATTGTATTATGTCATTGGGAAATAGGTACTTCCTGTGAGAAACTTCCCAACGTTCGGAGACCATGTCGGCAACCGAACCATATAGTAAATAATAACAAAGTCCGTAAACAACGCAAAGTTCGTAAAAAAGTACCAAAGTTCAAGGCAAATCTAAATCCAAGTTCAAAGCATTATTCAATATTGTCAGAAATATTAAAATAAGTACAATTTATAAAATAAATAAACGCGCACATAAAGCATAGTAAAGTAATCATCTAATAATGACAACAAACAATCCACAGAACAGTAGAACAAAAAACAGTGAAACACACCCGAAGCACACCCGAAGTGCCCCGAACAAACCCCACGCCGCGCCGTACGAACTATACACAACCGTGAGCAGTGCGGCCACGCACACATTGACATTTGCTTGACGCGACAGCAATACTAGCTATTGGAAATGTGTGATTAATTTGATGTGTTCCGTAATACCAAAAATTATGAATGAAAACTGAATGTTTTTAAAATTTTTTGTTCGATGATTTGTAATTTGATAATATGAGCTATGTTCCTGCTACGAGATTAATAAAGATATTGTTTTTTATAATACAGAAATATCAAAAAGAAAACATGTCATTTACGCTGTAAAAATATACAAAATGGAATTCGCTAAAACTTCATTTTAGGTAAGTATTTAGAAAAAAAGAAGACGTAGGGACCTAGATAAATACTGTCTTAATCCGAATATCATCATAATATGGTGGAAATATGCTAAAATCACAAATGTTTTTGGTATTATGTTTGTATGGACAATTGATGCTTCGCCGCGCTCTATTCTTTCTCACTAAAAAACTAAACAAATACGTGTCCAACACACAATGTATAAACATAATACATACAGCGTACTATATAATACAAAAAAAGTACATCTGGTTTTGGTTAGCCAGCTCGCGATTATGTATCCTCCGATTGCACAGCATGATTTTCTTCTTGTTCACGTCTTTTTAGTTCGCTTTTTATGCAGTCGGGTTCTTTGATTTTTAATTAACTTTTTTTATTTACAACTTTTTAGTAATTTTTTTAATTAGGTACATTTAAACATATAAGTGTATATATTTTTGAAATCACCTCTTAAAACCCTTTATTTTGATACCCCACACGATGAGTTTGGAGGAAAAAAAAACTTTTTCTCCACAAAATGGCGCCCAAAATCCGCCATTTTTTCTTTTCCATTTTTTAAGTAGCCAGTGACACTCGCAGGGTTACGACGAATCAATTGACGTAAGAATCATCAAAATCGGCCAACGCGTCTGGTCTCTAGAACGCCACATAGGAACAAACATACATACATACTTACATACATACATAGACTGATAAACACAGTGAAACACACCCGAAGCACACCCGAAGTGCCCCGAACAAACTCCACGCCGTACGAACTATACACAACCGTGAGCAGTGCGGCCACGCACACATTGACATTTGCTTGACGCGACAGCAATACTAGCTATTGGAAATGTGTGATTAATTTGATGTGTTCCGTAATACCAAAAATTATGAATGAAAACTGAATGTTTTTAAAATTTTTTGTTCGATGATTTGTAATTTGATAATATGAGCTATGTTCCTGCTACGAGATTAATAAAGATATTGTTTTTTATAATACAGAAATATCAAAAAGAAAACATGTCATTTACGCTGTAAAAATATACAAAATGGAATTCGCTAAAACTTCATTTTAGGTAAGTATTTAGAAAAAAAGAAGACGTAGGGACCTAGATAAATACTGTCTTAATCCGAATATCATCATAATATGGTGGAAATATGCTAAAATCACAAATGTTTTTGGTATTATGTTTGTATGGACAATTGATGCTTCGCCGCGCTCTATTCTTTCTCACTAAAAAACTAAACAAATACGTGTCCAACACACAATGTATAAACATAATACATACAGCGTACTATATAATACAAAAAAAGTACATCTGGTTTTGGTTAGCCAGCTCGCGATTATGTATCCTCCGATTGCACAGCATGATTTTCTTCTTGTTCACGTCTTTTTAGTTCGCTTTTTATGCAGTCGGGTTCTTTGATTTTTAATTAACTTTTTTTATTTACAACTTTTTAGTAATTTTTTTAATTAGGTACATTTAAACATATAAGTGTATATATTTTTGAAATCACCTCTTAAAACCCTTTATTTTGATACCCCACACGATGAGTTTGGAGGAAAAAAAAACTTTTTCTCCACAAAATGGCGCCCAAAATCCGCCATTTTTTCTTTTCCATTTTTTAAGTAGCCAGTGACACTCGCAGGGTTACGACGAATCAATTGACGTAAGAATCATCAAAATCGGCCAACGCGTCTGGTCTCTAGAACGCCACATAGGAACAAACATACATACATACTTACATACATACATAGACTGATAAACACAGTGAAACACACCCGAAGCACACCCGAAGTGCCCCGAACAAACTCCACGCCGTACGAACTATACACAACCGTGAGCAGTGCGGCCACGCACACATTGACATTTGCTTGACGCGACAGCAATACTAGCTATTGGAAATGTGTGATTAATTTGATGTGTTCCGTAATACCAAAAATTATGAATGAAAACTGAATGTTTTTAAAATTTTTTGTTCGATGATTTGTAATTTGATAATATGAGCTATGTTCCTGCTACGAGATTAATAAAGATATTGTTTTTTATAATACAGAAATATCAAAAAGAAAACATGTCATTTACGCTGTAAAAATATACAAAATGGAATTCGCTAAAACTTCATTTTAGGTAAGTATTTAGAAAAAAAGAAGACGTAGGGACCTAGATAAATACTGTCTTAATCCGAATATCATCATAATATGGTGGAAATATGCTAAAATCACAAATGTTTTTGGTATTATGTTTGTATGGACAATTGATGCTTCGCCGCGCTCTATTCTTTCTCACTAAAAAACTAAACAAATACGTGTCCAACACACAATGTATAAACATAATACATACAGCGTACTATATAATACAAAAAAAGTACATCTGGTTTTGGTTAGCCAGCTCGCGATTATGTATCCTCCGATTGCACAGCATGATTTTCTTCTTGTTCACGTCTTTTTAGTTCGCTTTTTATGCAGTCGGGTTCTTTGATTTTTAATTAACTTTTTTTATTTACAACTTTTTAGTAATTTTTTTAATTAGGTACATTTAAACATATAAGTGTATATATTTTTGAAATCACCTCTTAAAACCCTTTATTTTGATACCCCACACGATGAGTTTGGAGGAAAAAAAAACTTTTTCTCCACAAAATGGCGCCCAAAATCCGCCATTTTTTCTTTTCCGTTTTTTAAGTAGCCAGTGACACTCGCAGGGTTAAGACGAATCAATTGACGTAAGAATTATCAAAATCGGCCAACGCGTCTGGTCTCTAGAACGCCACATAGGAACAAACATACATACATACTTACATACATACATAGACTGATAAACACATTACCCTCCTTCGGCAGTCGGGTAAAAACTAAAATATAACAATAGTAAATACATGAATTAATGTGTCATGTTGATAGGAAATATTCCTTAATTCTTCTCTTGAAAACCTCCAATGAAGGGCTATCCCGTATAGAGTCCGCGAACAATAAAAGATCCACCATAACGACTTGAAGAGTAAGGAGAAACGAAAAAGAAGACCCAGCCTTTAGTGACAGGAGAACTGCCGATTTCAGGAAGCTGTGCCTGTTTCTTAGTCTTTGCGTTGGTATTGTGCATCAAATAATGTGTCTAGTGTGCAACTTCTCATACGTAGGTAATTAGAATAAAAATAATTTATTTTAGAACTATACTTTCAGTACCAGATATATACCTAGGATGCCTTGGACCTATCTTCATTTTATCTCTATTTATTTGACTGCAAAATGTGTGAAAATTAGGCCTGGAGCGCCACAGCTGGAAGTCTCATAGAGAAGGTCATAGAGAAGGCTCAGCTGTGGCTGTGGCACAATACAGGTGAACAATAAAAGGAAAAATGTGTCTAACATCCATAAATCACTTTTAAATGTACAATCACCATTTACATACTGTTCAAGTTGCGAATTCCGGTATACCTACGGCTTGTGTATTATCGTTTGGCGTTTCATTAAATATTAATGTCTTTGTGACCGTCTTTTTGGCATGCAAATGGCGATTGACTAGTAAGCAAGTCCGGGAAAACCATACTGATTCATCATGTCGTGAGGAGGACAAACAAAAATATTTCAATGGTCTAAAACAATAAGTAGTTACATATTGTATTCTTATGGCTTCTAATGGGGCTCGTAACAGTCGTAACTTAAAAATAATAACCGCATGGGTCAATGTTCCGGGTTAAGCAACACTGGCCGAGGTCGGTCTGTGGATGGGTTACCCTCCATTAAGTACCAAGATTCCTCTGCGCTTCGACAAGCATAGATCTTTGATAGTCGTTACGGGTTTTCAGAGGACATAAAATGTAAAAACCAGTTCTACCATGGGGTATTGTGTTACCTATACTTATTGTGTTGTGGGTTGTGATCAGTTAGGCATTTGCATCCGGTTCGACTAGAAGCCGCGCCAACATAGTTGCAATAAAGCGAGGCAGATTGATACTGACATGACGTCACTGAAAATAACGTGTAAACCTTTAAGCCGATACAGGTGCGGATCCAGGATTTCGCTCAGGGAGGGGCCAATGTCTCCCTCAAGGTGTTCCTGCATTTTCAATCGTGTAAATAAACTCTTAAGTTTAATTTCCCAGTATTTTTTTAAAATGAAATTGTACTCTGAGAATCATCGTAGAAAAGAGCAAGCGTGGCAAGCTTGAAATTTTTTGAATTTCTGGCACAGAAATAGTTCAGGTTTTGACCATTTTTTCTGTTGATAATTCATACAACTACTTATTATTTGTCATCATTACCCTAAAAGATTTAAATGCAATGGTATAATGAGCTCCAAAATTTTACCTTGACTAGATTGAGAATCTATTTTTTAACCAGTCATATCTTTATCTAGAAGATATAGGGCAGCAAGTTTAAAGAGTAGTGCTTGTAGAAAGCCAATAAGGGTAATTATGGCCCTAGGGTAAATATGTCCAACTAAGTGCTGAAGAAAATCCTCGCAATTTGCATAATCACAAGAATGTGTCCGCACTTCCAAGGATGACGACAATTTATCAATATCTAAGTAATTACCCACAAATTAAAATATAAATTTAGCTATCTACATTGACTTATTTAGAGTTTCAGACTCAGTATGGGCAATTGCCCCCGTTGCCCCCCCCCCCCCCCCCCCCGTGACCGCACCTGAGTCGATGTCGTATGTGATATCTACAAAATTTGACTATTATGCACAAGATAATTTCATTTATTGCTAATCCTTAAACGAATTATGATATTAATTTAATATTAACTAATATATATAATATTTATCTAAGCTTTGTGTTTTTCAGTTCTGTTTTCTGTTTTTGGTATTTATTTGATATTGTTCAATATAGTGGTTTACCTACAATCCGACATACATACAGAAGCTCATTGCTCTTTCCCAAGGGGTCAGCAGAAACTAGGTAACGTCATTATGCTATTCCAATATTTAGCTTTGGATATGTTGACTTGCTCGGACGCGACGTAAGTCAACACCTTCTGAGGATGGGATGGAGGACTGAAACACGTGACAGGGTTATATCTTGTAAATGCCACACATTCTGCATGTGTGGTATTTACATGTGCATTTATGCATGTATATGCAGTGATGGGGTCCGCATGAATTCATACGGGACACCTGCGTGACGAAATGCACAACCACTCCAGCGCCCCGGTCAAAGATAGCTGCAGAAAACAAACCCTTTCGCCCACCTCGGGACGAAGGGCGTCCATGAGGATTCCGAAAGGTAAAAAGGGGGCATGACACATAACAATAACAATACCAGCCTGTTACTATCGCACTGCTGGGCAAAGGCCTCTTATAATACAGAGAAGGCACGAGTATTTTTTTTTATCGTTGCTCCACACTAGGAGTTTCTTCCTGTATCGTGGGTGCGTTTACAAACATTAAAACTCACATACACAAGACACCCAGATCCGGAACGGAACAACTATCTGTAGGCCATACAAATATTTGTTCCGTGCAGGAATCGAAGCCGCGACACGCAGCGCTGCTGCCGATCGCTCAACCACTACGCCAACCGTGTCTTCAATCACCGCGCTTGCCCAATGCGGGTTGGCGATTTCGAACGAAAGTCCAGGTTTCCTCACAATCCTTTGTTTCACCGTTGTCAGCGATTTTCAAGATAAACTTAGAAAGTACATATGTATTGTAAAAATCACATTGTTACTTGCCCAGATTTGAACCCATGACCTCACACATGAGAGGCGAGGTCTTAGCCACGGTTTTAAATAATTAATTCTAAACATTTCTTTTCGAAGTTTCCTTCAATCGAAGTACAAATCCTTGACAGTACCTACGAGTACTAAGACCTCATATCAGTCAAGGATCACAACCATTGCACCATGATAAAATATAGTATCAGTAATATCAAGTTCAAGGTAATTCCAAGTTGGGCTACAGTAATGGTGGCCTTGATCGCCAGCACCTGATTTAGTGGCGGTGTCCGTGTGTCCGCGCGACCACGTAAGTGTTGCTTGCGCACATACAACGTTCTATACGCATGACGCGAGATCCTTGCGGCCAGATTAGACCGTGGCGAAGCTGCTGCCAAAATACAGCGTGTGTTTTTTTTCGTATATTTTGAAACAATATTTATGGGTTCGATTCCTGATTGCATTGCTCTTGGCTCAAGCAGTTTGCCTCCTATAGGTGTACTATTATGTAGTTATGTCTCTGGCTAAACTTTTTGGGGCATATAGGCATGATAAGAAAATTGAGACATTGCTAACGCCAGATGGGTTAATCTGGTAGCCACAAGTAACAAGTAATAAGTCAAGTCTTTTATTTGCGAAATATGGGTAGTTTTCAAGATGACATTTTTATAAAAGTTCTTTAAACCTTGGCAGGTGTGCAAAATATTAATGCAATAAAATTAATAAAATATTACCTTATTAAATTATTTATTAATTAACAATTGCATCACATTATATAATTCTATTATTGGATAATTACTCAACTTAATAAAACGTTATTTTCTCATTTAATTAATCATTAACAGAATAATAAGCTTTTTGATAAAAAAAAAAATTGGTTATTAAATTAATTGAAATTATTAGATTATTTTATGTCCTTCAGTAGTTAATATATAGTACCTAGGTGACAGAGCTCTGCTCGGGTGAAAATATAGAAAACGACGTTTTCATAAAATTAAACCTGTCCAGATCGATGTATCGCCCCCGAAACCCCCTGAATACAAATTTTCATGAAAATCGTTGGAACCGTTTCCGAGATTTAGATTTTATATATATATATATATACAAGAATTACTCGTTTAAAGGTATTAGATTGTATTCTAGGACTCATACATGCACTCGTATCAAATAGCCGATCTATGGCTTATTGCACTGAGTGTATTATACTGGCAAGTCTTGCACTTTTTGAAGTTTCATATTTATTTAGGTAAGTTTTTTTATGTCCAATGCTAGTTCATAGCTGTACAATGTTTTAAATTAATAAAGTGCTAAGCAATCAGCTAACCTAATTGGTAAACTTAACCATAACAAAAACCATAATCAATAAATCAGTCCTTTTCAAAAGCTATAAATTGTACTCATATAATTAATGTTTCCAGTGCAATTAATTTGTTTCATCAATTAACACGTGCCTCAAGCAAATGATTTAATCATAAATCAGTTTTATTAATATTGAATACTGAGTTCATAAAGATTTAAATAAATGCACAATTCGTTTTTTTTTGAACTATAAAAAGTATCAAGAATTTACAACCAAGTCGAGATTTGATTTATGTCATCATTAATATTTATTCCTACAGAATAACAGAAGCAATTTGTAAATTACAATAATATTTATAATGTAATTTTCCAATAGCTACATCTTCCTCAGTACATATTCGAAATAACTGAAGGCAGCTGATGCACTAAAGTTTACTGGGAAGGTTAGGTTAGTTTAAGGTTAGAGCCCACTTTCCCAAAATTAACAAAGGTAAGTACGGTGACGTAAGCAGATCGGACAGATGTATACTATATGTGGCAATATATAACCATTGTAATAAATGATTGTCAACCACAATATTCTAACTCAGAGGCGAGTAGATTCCCTTTTGTGTCAAGCCAACAATAATTTGCAAAGCGACCGAATCCTTATGGGAAATATAGATCGTTCCATACTTGTGCTTCAGCCCGTATGTTTGTTTATAGACACCTAGGTTAGTCTTTAACTACCAAGTTCCACTGGAACATAAAAAATACTAATCTAAAAAAATACTAATCTTGTGGAGGGGCCGAAAAATAACTCGGACACTTCGACCCATTGAGATCTTTTGTGGTCCCTTAGATAACCTACTCCTTCCCAATCTTGTTGAAAACCTTCTTCATGCGTTTTACAACGAGATTGGGAGATATGAGCCTATAATCTTCTGGTCTTGGATATCCTAACACAGGAGACTCATTCGCTTACTAGCCAGTGCATCGCATGTGCACAGAAGGTGCCATGCTCCATGCGTTCCGTATGTTCCCCGCACAACTTGCACATTGGCGTCGCGGTTAGACCCATCTGCATGAGCATGTCGTTGGTTCCAAAGTGGCCAGTGAAGGCCCAAGGCAGCGATTTGCCCCTTGCTCATATTCTAAATGCATTCCCGTGCTTTGAATGTAGAGCCCAGGAATTCCTTGGAGTGTTCCAGACCGGGATTAGACAGCCGATGTGTTTGTTGACTGCAGTCTACAAACCCCCTGAATGTGGCTTTTGTGAGACACGCCGAAATGCCTACACATGGTTCTGGACCCACAAAATCATTAGCTAAGCTCTCTCTTGCCAGTTCATGTGCCATTTCGTTACCATGGATTCCTTTATGGTCTGGGATTCACATCAGTCTTATTCTCTTTTGCTTACCAAGCCTGTTTACAGTTTGGATAGCATTGGATAAGTTTGGAGTCCACTTTGTAGGATGCCATGGCTTTGATTGCAACCTCGCTGTCTATAACTTTGGTTCCTCTATCTATATTCTCTTGAGCACAGGTCATTATAGCATATCTTTCTGCTTGGAATACAGTATTGCCATCTTCCTTAAGCTTTCACATACAACTATTTTAAAATACAACCTAAGTATTTAATTCAGCTGTGTTGTCACGCTGTAGAGCAAACGGACCTCTTTCTTTTTTTAATTCCTCCCGATTTAGGACTAGTCCAGTATATAGGTGTCGAGCTCGTCCCGCCATCTTCGTCTACCGTGATGTCACTAGTCATTTTCTTCGGGACTCACATCTAAAACATGTAATTACCCAAAAGTAACAGCCTGTAGGTTCTAAAACCAAATGCAGTGAAAATATTCGCGTCACGCATGGGTCCTGATCGCGCACGTCTCAAGGTGCGTGAGCGCCGAGCTCTGCCAAGACAATGAGGCCATCTATGAATCCTTATATATTAGCGGGAAGTTCGCACCATCAGTCAGTATTGTCGGACTAATAGACCAACAGTCAACATGTTCAAATTCGTAAGTATTTACTTTTTTATATATTTTTTTTGTTTTCTGCCAGTTTTGATTGCCTGTGTCTGCCGCTCTATATTATAGAGCGGTACTAAAATCTTTTTTTTATTTTGGCAATAGATATTTTCTTCTATAAGTTGACAGTTATAAGAACTTTTAAATTACCCTGATCAAGACGCTAAATTATTTATTACCTACATGCGCTGCCGCAAGAAGATCAAATGTCTAATTTAGTCGTTAGTAGTCTAAAGTTGTAGCGTTTTATATTTACGACTGTACTAGTTTAGACTTAATAATCTTCAAAGGCACTTTGCCAGTTTTAGGGGAAAATGCAAAAAATTTAGTATCATAAAATCACCTTTTTTATTTAGCATATATTATACCACTGCGGGCAAATATATTCATTCATCTATATTTTTATTAGGTTATATATTTATTCTTTTATGAAAAAAATATATTCGTAGCGAAAATTTTTTCGCCTCGAATCGTAATTTAAGATATTTTTAATTTGTTGAGAACCAATACGAAACTTTTTTTTTTAGTTTCAATAACTCTCTAACCCCTTGTATAGGTACTAGGGGTTAGAGAGTTATTGAAATTTAATTATGATGCATAAATGTATAGACATCATTATCATCCTGCTGTAACATGGGATAAGCCCATGTTACTTAGTTATATCTGTGGTCGGCGCAAATAATCTGTTTTTCTTCCACAGCTGATCTTCGTCGCTCTCCTGGCTTTCGCCTCAGCGAAGCCGCTGGTGCTGAGCTACGCCTCACCCTACACCGCTGCATACACCGCTGCTTACACCGCGCCAGTAGCTGCTGCCTACACCGCGCCAGTAGGCTACGCTGCCTACAGCGCCTACTCACCCTACTCAGCATACCCCTACGCATCTCCATACTCTTACTACCTCTAAACGGACCCCTCTTCAAAACCGGAACATATTTATATTATTGATCTGCAAATAATGTTTTATTTAGATGTAATAGAGTAACAATACAGTCATCACTACGCCATTTTGTTATTTTATTGTCAACCGTGTTTTTTTTGTTTGATATCATCCAAAGACTGCTCCCGCTCTGGGTGAAGCGGAAGGAGACTTTTACTGACCAAAACCACAGATAATATAATACTAGTAATATATTATCTGTGGTTTTAGTCAGTAAAAGTCTCAACGGAAAAAAATAACGAAAAGGGCATACAAAGAAACCGTGCAACAACTAGTGTTTTTCATCTGATTATACCGATTATTTTTTGTAAATCGATCGCGTTCGGTTCCGTTACACGGCGATAGATAGATCACCATCTACATCCGTGGAATGAAACGAAACGGAACCGAACGTGATTGATCTACAAAAAATAATCAGTATAATCAGTACAGTACGTCGGCATGGTTTCTTTGTATGGGATGTGACACCACTGCTAAAACCCACCCGTGCTCCTTCAGTTGCTTGAGCCAGGGCGGTAACTCATTTTCAAATTTATCCGCGACCCATACAGGCATCGGCCCTAGCGGACCCCGTCAGCTTTTGCTGACATCTCTTTCTCATCTTCACAACGCGCCGACGCCGTCGACTCGGGCCTGGTCCTTATCAGACAGCGAGCAACTTTATTTGTCACCCTACAAAACTGTTGTTGATGCTCTGATTTACAAACACTTATTTATAGGTTTTTTTTTTTTTTATTCGTGGCGTCTCGCAGTTCGACCAAAGTAGCCGTCTACTGCTTAACCGGACTAACCTGTGGAGACTAATCTGTTAGCCTCCGGCCAGGCTTCAAAATTCTAAACCTAAAGCAACAGTACTAAGGGCTACCCCAGTTGGGGTCGGACCTCGGCTCAGGGCGTCGCTGGGGGGATGGCTAAGGCCGGATCTAATAAAGTGATTCTACCATCCGTTCGGAAAAGCCTACGTGGAGAAGAACGGACAAGGCCTACGTGGAGAAGAACGGACAAGTTATTTATAGGTATAAAATCACGCCTTTTATACTTTCTAACCCTTTAGAAAAATCTTGTTGGCATACACTATTATCATCTCCTAAATAAGTAACTATTTCTGTTAGAAAGCTTCAAATTCTATAAATATACCTCTCCCTATTAATAATACAATTCAATGTTCTTGACAGCCGAGATTGATAGTTGATTGATCGAGCTGATGTTGAAGTATGACCTCCGAAAACTCTTTGAGGTCTCGCTTATAAAGGAATCTCGTCAACATTGAATTTGTAAATGATTTAACGAAGGAATTTTCCCGAGATATAATTGTTACCAACCGAATTTAATATTTGGTGCTAATTTCAAAATGAGTCACTACTTCTTGAATAAATTGCTTTATCTCAAGGCTTCGCATCCAAGGCTTTTTCCCCAAAAAAGGGTCTACCTATGGTCATGGAAGCGCCTACCTCCGAACACCTGCAAAAAGTAGCCTACGTATGTCACTCAACGATATTGTAGTTTTTAATAAATAGCTGCTTTGAAAAGAATTTTCGCAATCGCGTCAGTAAGTACATAGGTAAATACTAGTACTTCCAAAGATACCCTATTACTAAGACTCCACGGTCCGTCTATCTTACTCCCTGTCCGTCACCAGGCTGTATCACATGAACCGTGATAGCTAGATATTTGAAATGTTGAATTCACAGATGATGTATTTCTGTTGTCGCTATAACAACAAATACTAAATACAGAATAAAATAGATATTTAAATGGGGCTCCCATACAACAAACGTGATTATTTTGGCGTTTTTTGCGATAACGGTACGGAACCCTTAGTGCGCGAGTCCGACTAGCACTTGGCCGGTTATATGTAAACACAGGCATATCCAATAAGATACGTATTCTATACGACGGCAAATGCACTTTTCTCAAACATGCATGGAAATATTGTCATTATTTTCGAAAAAAGAACACGCGAAGTATCGAATTTACGTACAAAGAAAATCAAATCCATTGCAGGAGCTTTTTTAAATTTGGAACATTACAACGCTCCAGCAATGTTAATCAAACCCATTGCAGGAGCGTTTTTTAAATTTGGAACATTACAACGCTCCAGCAATGTCGTTGTTAACACAAGACAACTTTAATTAAATTAAATGTATAATATAAAAATTATATTTTGCTTCCCTGCATTCTTTTGAGAAAAACCCTATATATGCCTCGGCGGAAATGGCAATTGCTGTCTTATTAGTGACTACTGTGGTGAAACTCATACCCGACCTGCAATTGCCTATTTCCCGGCCTTTGCAATAATGTACTATTAATATTCATAACGAAGTTCACAAAGGCATCTCTTAATAGGCCTACCGCTCCCGCATTTCCACTTACATAAGCACAACATAATGTGTTATCGTATCGCATTCATCCTCTCCCCATACAGAACCAGTGACCCATTCTACTTTATAGGGCATCATCTGGAAAAGGTTATTAATACATTGATTTTGAAGCGACGCAAAATCTCGTTGGTGATGACGAAAATGTACCTAAGGGCGAGAATTAAGGAAATTCATAATACGGTGGAGACTTCCGAGGTTAGTATTCAAGTTGTTAAAAGTCTATTCTCAGTAGTAAGCGTGTAATTCTCAATTCTTAGGTCTTTACTGCGTACTACAATCAACAATAATAATTCCATATCAACTATATACAAGTTGATATGGAATTAATTCTAGGTATTAGTCACGATTAGGTATAGACCACGACGGGCACAGCATAGATCAAGTAGGAGAGATGAGGAAGGACACTGGGTTTTTAATATGATAAATTTTATTATCATACTTCATAAAAGATAGCTTGATCTGTAGTAAGAAGTATAAGGTCTTTGTCTCTGCGACATATGTCACTTCAACTGACGTATACGTTATTGTTAGCCTGTCAAGCACTATTGTTACTGTTTGATACTGACAGCTGTCGCAGAGATCAAGCTATCTTTTATGAAGTATAGTTAAGTATTTGTATGTTACTGTTTTATAAAGACAGAATTAATTATCATAATTATCATTTCAGCCGAAAGACGTCCACTGCTGGACATGGGCCTCACCCAGGCGTCGCCACAGGGACCGATCCCGTGCGTCTCGCATCCAGCACATTTCAGCAACCTTAACCAGATCATCGGTCCACCTAATAAGATGCGATGCGTTGGAAGGCTTCCCGCCTTCCAACGCATCGTCTTCCGGTTTGCGGTCGCCATTCCAGAACATTTTTCAATACAGAATTTACTTTAATCAATGTATTATTGTTTTATGAATTGTATAAATTTATTTACTTAATAACATTGTAAAAACCATTGATTTTTAAAATTATTAATATTTGCTTTATTTTTTTTTAATTTTTTTTTTCTCGTCACCTTTGGGTCCCGGTCCTTTGAAAGACGTGCTAGGAGCCGAAGCCAACTCGTAGAGGCCCCGTTAGGCATGTATCAGGAAATGTGACATCAACTGACGATTATCTCTTCTGATTATCTGATCTGTATGCACTAAGCAAATGCACCCAAGGACAATCCCCGGTTTGTGCAGGATTATTGTAAACCATGGATAAAAAATTGTATTGCGCTATAGATTTTGTAGGTTTAGTGGATCGATTATCCAAAACTATAGGAGGACTACCGGCCCCTGCCCCACCACTGTTGAACGAAACGGCAGGGGGTGACTTGCACACTCAATTAATGGGCCCCCATAAAGGGTCGCTAGCACTTTAATGACTTAGCGCCAAGGGGGCAACATATCCGGAGGTGCTTGAGGAGTGGAGAGGTATACCATGGCTATCAGGAAAAGCCCACAGGTACGGTCATGATCCCTACCAGCATCTTACTGGTTTAACTTTCTCCCTCCGAGCACGTTTGCTCTTGCGGATCTCGGCTCAAGCCAGCCAATTAAGGCAAGAGAGAGGTGGGCGATCTGTTCCCCGCCAGTGTTCACACCGACTAGCGAATAAAAGCAAGCCGGAGACAAAGCGACAAGATTTCTACCTGGTGACCAGATCCGTGGGGTTGCCACTGCCCACCAGCTCGTTACAAAGCTGCCCTGCGGATAGTATCTCTCTTAGTCTGGCCCTAGGCATGTTGCGGCAAAGTAGAATCTAGCTGCGCCGACATAGGGTTCATTGGCGCACGCAAGCCCCACCACGACGTCAACGTAGAGATACTGTGGTGCGGATATTATTAATTTTATTTATTACCTATTATATGTATTATTCCTAAGGTAAGTTATCTATTGGATGCTTCATATTTATTTAAATATTTATTTTTCGTGTTATGGGTAGGTAAGGTACTGAGATAGTGAATAAACTGTCGACATAAGCTAAAATAACATCACGCCAGTATTCTCCAAAGGTTTAGATAGATTTGCACTTATTATACACTGACATCAAACTGACTAAAACAGCCAACTTAAGGTAAATAATAGAATTTAGTATTTTATAAATGGTCCAAAGAAATTATTTCATTGTCTGGTAATTTTTATGTTTCCGTAACAAAATGATAATAAAAAGACACCTTATGGTGCGACTCAGTCTCTCTATCCGTCTGTCACAGCTGGGTATCTCAAGAACTACTAATGCTATTAACTCAAAATTTGGAATAGTTTTTTAAGACGTTTGCCCAACTATTTTGCAAAAAAGTTTTTTTTTGCAAACGAAAATACGTAACATATGAAAGAGCGCTATTCTAAAACATATTTTCTTTTTATTAGGGCTCATAGTTTTCGACTTCTTAGGAAAAATTTAAAAGAAAATATCGTGCCAGAAAAGGGGGTTCTTTTCGTCGAAGTTTATTTATTTATTTATTTTTCAACACACTTGCTCATAAAGTAGCTCTAATTTCACCGCAATTAGGCACATAATGACACCTGTTATCCAACTGTGACTTTTTCATTGCTCAAGTGAGTTATAGTCTTTTTTTTAATTTATTGGTTGAGTTGCTTTGTTCTTAAAAAAGGTTAAATACAAAAAAGACCGTGCTCAATAGTACAAATGCAACACATTTCATGCAACTTCGTATTTAAATAGATCATTTCAACTTGTACGTGTTTAATAAATAAAACTTTCACTCAAATATAACTTTTGTTTTTGTCTGTAATAAAGAAAACTTGAAATTCCCCATTTTGTAACGTGACTAAAACGCTATCCGCGAAAAGCCAAAAAAAAAAACTTATTGTTTTTAGTCTATGGCCGATCGCCATTGTTAGATGCGCACACATAGGAAAACTGATTAATTTTGCCCGCCATTGCAAAAAAAAATTCAGAACTCGTTTTCACTGTTGGAAATGATTTTTTTGTATTATTTTCTTCACAAGTGTGTTGAAAAACGTCGTATGACACACGTGTGTATTAATGATTACCGTCGTCGGCTCTCTTAAGACCCTCACCTATCGGCTCGGGTATCAATGGCGCCTCAGCGGTAAGCGCAATTAGGCACATAATGACACCTGTTATCAAACTGTGACTTTTTCATTACCATTATTCACAAGTGAGATAAAGAGTTTTCTTTTTAATTTATTGGTTGAGTTGCTTTGTTCTTAAAAAAGTTTCTATACAAAAAAGATCGTGCTCAATAGTACAAATGCAACACATTACATGCATCTTCGTATTTAAATAGATAATTTCAACTTGTACGTGTTTAATAAATAAAACTTTCACATAAATATAACTTTTGTTTTTGTCTGTAA
Organism: Orthosia cruda; assembly: GCA_964057195.1. Taxonomy (NCBI): domain Eukaryota; kingdom Metazoa; phylum Arthropoda; class Insecta; order Lepidoptera; family Noctuidae; genus Orthosia; species Orthosia cruda. Next base: position 39,291,052 of record OZ059827.1, on the reverse strand, counting down.
TAAAGAACACTTGAAATTCCCCATTTTGTACGTGGCAAGCTGGCTAAAACGCAATCCACAAAAAGCCATAAAAAAATATTATTTTTAGTCTATGGCCGATCGCCATAGACTAAAAATAATATTTTTTTATTGTTAGATGCGCGCGCATATAAAATCTGATTAATTTTGCCCGCCATTACGAAAAAAAATTCACAACTCGTTTTTACTGTTGGAAATGATTTTTTAGTATTATTTTCTTCACAAGTGTGTTGAAAAACGTCGTATGATACACGTGTGTATTGATGATTACCGTCCTCGGCTCTCTTAAGACCCTCACCTGACGGCTCGGGTCTCAATGGCGCCTCAGCGGTAATCACCAACATTACACACTTGTACTATTATTGCATAAAACATAGTATACAAAGGTGTTACATGAGTTAAGGGTGAGATCATACATGTTTTGCTTAAGACTAAAACATGCAAAATGATTAACACAACTTATGTTGAATGTATTCCTTAATGCTATAAAAATTATTATCATTTAGCCATTTAAACAAGTGAATTTTAAACAGTCTGCTATTTAGTATTTTAAGTACTACATAGTAATTTATTATATATGTGCACAGCCATAGCTAAACAGCTTTTATTGTATTTTGTTAAACGAGGGATTTCATCTAAAACATGTCTAAATTTGTCACGCCGATTCCTAGAGCTTACATTTGCTGCTGTTCTGAAAAGATCTTCGTGTTTCCGTACAAACATACATGTTTCATATAGATATAGTGAGGGTAGTGGTAGCAAACCGAGTTTTTTAAATATTGGTCGACAAGATACATTATAAATGCTCTGTTATGCTCGGTACTATTACCCCATACAATTAGTTTGCTTACAAAAATCTGAAATCATTACATGTGATAGAAGTTTGTGTAAAGATTACAGGAAAAAAAAAATATGTCTCTAAATAGCACACTTTTTCGAAAATCATCAACAAAAATTACATTACTTCCACTATCTGTCAAGAGATGGCGCTGACCTAAAACTGCAATAGGTATTCTTTAGCTATTCTTTTCTAATGCTTATGCTCAGTTCTAGATGGAATTGAAAACCGATTATATTCATAAACAGTGGCCATAAACATGTCGATACTAAGCGTGGGGTTCATACCTCAAAACAAGGGCTCCTAAAGATAGACATAACGCGACAATGCGATAACACATATTCTTAAAAATTCTATGGATGGATGTGAGAAATAAATGTTTATTTCAATATAAATGATAAAGAGTCTCACACAAAAAGTAAATGTGTTCGCAAACCATCTGACTCATATACCACATATTAACGTTGATATTATTTTATATATTGGCTGATTAGGACTAACTCCGGTTTTCTTTTTATAATCGTATAAAATTCACGTCGAAGATATGAATCGTCAAGCATCGTTGAGCACCAGGAAAACCAAAATATTTACCACATCGTATCATAAAATTATCTGGGGGCACCGCAGAGCCCCCAACAAGTCGATCAAAGGCACAGCCGTACCATCCTTTTCTCGAAACCGTTCAGGACATTTTCGACCCTCCTGTAACTTCATTTTAGATAAAGCTAGAAGCCTGAATTTTCAGTAAATAAGAGAAATTAATATAACTAGGCATAATCCCAAGTGGTACAAGTGCACTTGTAGTTTAGGAATTATTGCAAATCAAATTCCTTAATTTCGTCACTGACTTACTCACTCACCAATCATTAAAATTCTAAGGTCTAGTAGACTTACAAGCTGCAAATTATAAACACAATTAGTGTTTAGCCTAAAAAACAAAGAAAAACTAAAACATCCCGCTATTTGCGTCTCATTTCCTAAATATACAAACTGCATAAGTAACTTTGTAATCCTATATAAATAGTCATCCAATATATCGGATTACAAATTTCCTTTACAGTTCATACAATTTTTCGTCACTTACACTGCATATCTAGGTAGGTAGGTAAATAGTGAATATAGACTGTGTCTCTTTAATACCTAATACCCATATTATACTTATGAGTAGGCGCAGTATGTCCTAGCGGATGCCTCGCGGTTTCACCCGCGTAGTTCCCGTTCCCGTGGGAAGACAGGGATTAAAACTAGCCTATGTAACGCGGGGTTGTTTAGCTACCCAACAGTGAAAGAATTATTGAAATCGGTCCAGTAGTTTTTAAGTTTATTCGTTACATATAAAAATACAAATATTTCCTCTTTATAATATTAGTATAGACTAAATTTATTTATTTATTTATTTATATACACTTTATTGTACACCATAATAAACAAGAAAAAGAAACTTAATACTAAAACAAAATACAATAGGCGGCCTTATCGCTTTCCGCGATCTCTTCCAGGCAACCTGGAATGGACAGAGATTACCTGGACATGACATGGGGTTGTCAGTGGTGCGACAATACCAACAATGAACATAATAAACATACAACAATACTCACTAGTCGCAAAAATACATATTCTTAATAATATAAACATAAATATATACATAATATATAAGCAATGAAAAAAAAAAAGAAATTACGACATTCATAGCACATTATATTTAAAAAAAAAACCAAGAGCACAATCACAGCGATAGGTAATGTTCTTTGACGAGTTTTTTAAATACCGGCAACGACTGAGCACGTTTTATTGAGTCAGGCAATGCATTCCACAGACGAGCAGCCTGGACAGTAAAAGATTTATCCATAAAAGTTGTGGAATGCATTGGCATTTTAAGTCGCAAGTTATCTGATGACCTTAGAGATTTCGTGTGGGAATCGCAGATAAACTGAAAACGATCCTTGAGGTAAAGAGGGGTGGAAGGAGTAAAAGTAAGTAAATTTAGTTAGGTTAGGTTAGTATTTGAATTTTATATACAAACTGTTTGCAAAATTATTCATCACCTGCGCTTCCTACATTTACAGTACAGATAGACTAGGTATGGACCATGGAACGGAGCTGACGCACCGTAAATAAACAAAAAAATAAAGAAATAAAGGAGGACTACGTACAAAAAGAAATGAGATCCCATTAAAAACACAACATGTAAAAAAGACAAGTCTCGCGGCGCAATTCTTCTACCGCAAAAAGTAGTGAGATCGAATGTAAAACCAAGTGACATAATTTATTCAGTAGGTACCTTAATAATTAGGCTATATGCAAACAAATTTACAGACTTGGTTTTACATTAGAAGACAACAATAATGACGACCGCTTATATAAAAGTAAAACCAAGTCACTTAATGTGTTTGCATATAGCCTTATTATTTTATCTACCTTACCTAACTATTTATCATTTTGTATCATCATCATTTCAGCCGAAAGACGTCCACTTCTGGACATAGGCCTCCCCCAGGCGTCGCCATATTGACCGATCCCGTGCGTCTTGCATCCAGCGCCTTCCCGCAACCTTAACCAGGTCATCGGTCCACCTAGTGGGAGGCCTTCCAACGTGTCGTCTTCCGGTTCGCGGTCGCCATTCCAGAACTTTTCGATCCCATCGGCCATCCGTTCTGCGAGCAATGTGCTCTGCCCACTGCCACTTAATTTGGCAATTCTTCGGGCTATATCGGTAACTTTGGTTCTCCTGCGGATATCATAATTTCTGACGTGATCACGCAAGGAAATACCGAGCATAGCCCTCTCCATTGTCCATTTTGTATCATCTAATTTTAATTATGTATATCATGGTACTAATATATTCCTTGGAAGCTTAAAACAGACAAACTTGGATAAATATTGACGTAATCATTATTAGACCTGCCATTATAAAATAAAATGTCATTAATAGTGATTACTATATTGTCATTAAAACAGTGCGGTGAAGCGTTATGAACAGTTAAAACAATATTGCGTTTTTGTGCTAGTGTCTCGAAGGTCAAACGGGTGTTCACGTTGCTTAGATAATTTTTAAAAGGCCAACGAATAAATTGGATAGTGAGTTAGAGATAACTAATGACGTTTTTATAAAGACGTAAATGACTCAATAATTACCATAACACTTATGCAGTGACATCAACATGCACTAGAAGATGCATAAAGTTTTGTTAAAAATGCTTCACAATATTACGTACTTATTTGTGTAAATTAGTTGTTTTAACAAACCAAAAATACTAATGTGAATTTACAAGCAGCAACAGCATGAAATCTCTACCTCTTTACCAATATAATAAAGAGGAAGGATTTTTCGTTTGTTTGTAGCGAATAGACTCCGAAACTACTAGACCGATTTCAAAAATGATTTCATCTTTGAAAAGCTACATTATTCCGGAGTATTATGGGCTATAATATATTTTCAAAGAAATTAGAGATCCTTATGAAAATTGCAATAATGTAACCCAAAGTAGCAAAATTTTGACTATAAAATTCATTATTTGGCTTGCGCTGTGAAAACTATTGATAATACATAAAAAATTGTAATACATGATTAAAGTACTCATTATTATCTACATTAAAGACTGCGAGAGAATATATCTAACTATCATAGTTAAGTCACAATAGCAGCTTTTGTGTTCTAAAATTTAATTAGATCGGCGGTAGAAACTAAAGTTGGTTACATAAGTATTGTAGTATTCATTGTTACTCAAATAGTTTAAAAAATTGTTAGGTAGGGTAGGTGGGTAGGTAGATAGGGTAGGTAAAGTAGGTTTGGTAGGGTGGGGTAGGTAGGTAGGTAGGTAGGTACGTAGGATAGGGTAGGGTACGTAGGTAGGTAGGGTAGGTTGGTATGTAGGGTAGGGTAGGTAGGTACGTAAGATAGGGTAGGGTATGTAGGTAGGTAGGGTAGGTAGGTACGTAAGATAGGGTAGGGTATGTAGGTAGGTAGGGTAGGTTGGTATGTAGGGTAGGGTAGGTGGGTAGGGTAGTTAGGTAGGTAGGATAGGGTAAGGTACATAGTTACGTAGCCAGCAGACGGGAGCGAAGCCATGGATGACAGCTATAGCTTATACATCAGAATAAGAAATAGGCTATAATTTATAAATATATTGGGAGAAGTACTAATACCACGCGGACGAAGCCGCGGGCGGCAGCTAGTGTTAAATATATTTCTTTAACTATATGTTCAAGTTACCAGAGTAGAGACCAGAAAGCTGCTGTGCTTGTCTAAGAAACTGTGAAAAAATATTCTTTTTAGGGTTCCGTACCCAAAGGGTAAAAACGGAACCCTATTACTAAGACTACGCGGTCCGTCTGTCTGTCTGTCTGTCACCAGGCTGAATCTCACGAACCGTGATAGCTAGACTGTTGAAATTTTCACAGATGATGTATTTCTATTGCCGCTGTAGCGGCACCAACGCCGCCACTAATGACATGACGTCACACAAATCCTGCATCGGGCAAGTAAAGTTTTCGGCGCGATTTGAACCTATACAACAGTCCGACATCAACCGTTGGGCAGATGCCCGGACCAGACACAACACCCGTCTGGTCGGAGGATCCTCCCTTTTCTTTGGAGGTTTGCGGGACTTAACACCCTGTTCCGCATACCCCCCAAACTATAACAACAAATCTAACTAAAAACAGAATAAAATAAATATTTAAGTGGGGCTCCCATACAACAAACGTGATTTTTTTGCCGTTTTTTGCGATAATGGTACGGAACCCTTCGTGCACGATTCCGACTCGCACTGGGCCGGTTTTTGTTTATAAACTGGTACCTATCTTTTCATCATCAGCCTTGTAATGTTCCCACTGCTGGTACACAGGCATCCTCTCTGTGAGAGATAGAATGGGCCTTAATCCACCACGCGGGCCCAGTGCGGGTTGGTGGATGTCAAATGTCTTTTAATTTTTGGTTCTAGGACATGCTGGTTTCCTCACGATGTTTTTCTTCATCGTTTTAGAACAATGGTGATGAAATAATTTACACAAAGTAAAGCGCCTGTCTGGGTTCGAACCCACGACCCCACGAAGAATCTACGACACGTAAGTCGGGGCCGTTACTACTGGGCCACCACTGCTCTTAAACACCTCTGAACCCATCTTTTAGTATATTTTATTGGTAATACGGTGCCAGAAGTCAGACCCACTTGTCGTTTAGTATCCACACCACATCTGCAGTTTTGAAGAAATAATTAGTGCCACTGATTAAAAGCGCTATCAACGCGCAACGTAGCCATTTACTGGGCCCAACTAATTTGAAAAGTCTCATTAAAGAAAATTTTGTTTATTTGTACCTAAGTAATTATGCCTTAACAAATAGACGTACGAATTATTTGTGATAAAACTATACTCTCACCACAAAACTCTAATCGTATAAGCCATACAAATATCTGAAAAAAAGTTAACATTTTTTTTTTGTACCTTGTGGGCAAGCTCTATAGTCAAACAGACGTGCGATTGCAGCAACCCCGATAGATTTGCCGTCATTTCTTGAAAAGTTCTGTTAAATGTCTCTAAAGTTTTCATCAGATGTTCACCAAATTAATATGGGACCACCTCGAAAAAGTACAATTCTTTCTAACACAAAAATAATTTAAAAAATCGGTCGAAAATTGACGCAAATATTGGTGAACATACAAAAAAATGTTCATAGAGTCGAACATAGATGTGGTGTGTTAACTGTGTGGATCATGATACCCTTCTAACTAAACTTCACGCAAACGGTATTCGTGGCAATGCTCTTAATTTAATAAAAACCGGCCAAGTGTGAGTCGGACTCGCGCACGAAGGGTTCCGTACCATTATCGCAAAAACGGCAAAAAAAAAACCTTTGATGTATAAATAAAATATAAAATATTTATTTTATTCTGTTTTTAGTATCTGTTGTTATAGCGGCAACAGAAATACATCACCTGTAAAAATTTCAACTGTCTAGCTAACACGGTTCATGAGTTACAGCCTGGTGACAGAGAGACAGACGGACCGCGGAGTCTTAGTAATAGGGTCCCGTTTTTACCCTTTGGGTACGGAACCCTAAAATCGTATCTAGGACGTAGACAATGTACGGAGATATCGAGCTTGTGTGTGGTATCCAGAAAGGAATTATAATCAGAAAAGATTCGACAGACAAGCGCTTTTAAAACTAGCTTATTAAAAAGAAATGTTATCGGTATGGCTTCTGTAATCTTTAATAAAATACCTAATCAACCTAAAAACTTACCGTTGCGAAATTTTAAAAAACTTTCCAGAGAATTACTTGTATTATTAAATGTTATTATTCAGTGCAGAATTTCCTAAATGATATTTTTTTCTAATGTCTTTAATAACCTCTACTTTGTATCACATTTGCATGCTATATTAAGGCAGAATGTACATGGATCCTATTTTTAACCGACTGCCCAAAAAGGAGGAGGTTCTATGTTCGACATTATGTTTGTTTGTTTTTGTGTATGTTCACCGATATCTCTGTCAATTGTAGACCGATTTTGAAAATTCTTTTTTTGTTTGAAAAAGTATGTTACGAAATTGGCCCCATTTTACTTTAGTGAAGATCTGATGAAGAACTTCGGAGATATACAACAGAACTCTTCAATAAATAACGGCAAATATCTCGGGATTGCTGCAATCGCATGTCTGTTTATTGTTCTCTCATTTCACCGGTTAGGTTCAAGTTTCATGAAATCTATTCCGACGTTATAGTTACCTTACTAACTTCCCTATTAGGTAGGTACAACTAAAAAGTGAAAAATCAAAAAAACTTTTTTGCAAATAAATACTACCGACTTCCAAATACAAAACTACAAAGTGAAAAATAACTTTATTTTTTGAACTCGATGTCCGTAACGCAAAAAAAATGGACTTCTATAAAAATTAGATTATTTTTGCAAAAAAGTTTTTTTTTATAATGTAACAACTTATTTTAATGTATCTACATTCTAAGCAAATAAAGACCTATTCTGTTCTATAGAGCCCCCTTCGTACTTCAAAACTAGTCACTAGAGATACGGAAACTAGGAACAAATTATATTAACTTAATTTCATGCCACATTAAAATATTTCGCCATGTCTACAGATACTGTAATGAATTCATTGGCTTTTGTGTCTCTAGCCGGACTCGCCACACTTTGGCAGGACAATAGGCAACAATTTTGACACGTGTGTATCTGCCTTTACACTTCTTCGTTACAATTATGTATTCTTTTGTTTCCCTAAGAGCCGTTCAACAAGGCCTTGGCAACTATTGAAAGACTCATTTCTTCCACACAAATATTCATTTGTCTCTATATTTGTCCCCAAACTTGGACAAATATATAAGGTAGGACATGTTTCATGTCAGTCAGTGCAAATTGAAGAGTGTCAAACTGAACAAGTGAAATAATCATCACACCAAAAACTTACAAAATGTCGAAGTCAAGTTTGGTAAGTAGATTAGTATTTTGGCTACTTTGGGATGTATTTATTCTTTTGTGTGTTGTGTTTGTGAGCTGTTTAGACTTTTTACGTTCGATTTACCAACGTTAAGCTTCAACCTTTGCATTAATACTTACTGTCAGTGTCTTAATATTCTTCGAGACCTATTATTCCCATTTAAGCTGTAGTGCCTTGCCTTGCCTAGTGTGTACCTTGTTTGTTATTGTAACAAGGTATACTATACCTAAGTAGCCTCATTTCTTATTCTGCTTTTTAGTTAAAACATGTTATATAATAAAATATCAATCTACTTTCAGATCACTGTCCTGGCTCTCATCGCATCGGTGTCAGCTAAGCCGTACTTCTACAGCTATGGCACTTTTCCCAACCAATCACCGTTGGGCAGGGCCGCTTACCCCGCAGCAGAGTTCTACAACCCAGCAGCCGTAGCTGCATTGCCTGCCGCATACACCGCAACATACCCTGCCGGGTATTCTTCGACGTACCCTTCAGCCTACACAAGTTACACTGGACCGTACGCGCCCCTTTCTGGAGCGTTATCTGCACCACTCACGCTGCCCGCAGTATCAACCTTCGGGTCTTCGTACAATGTTGAGGAGTTGGCAGCTTTTTTCAATCCTGTGGCTCCTGTTGCCCCAGTCGCCCCCGTTGCACCCGTTGGCCCCCTAGCCTATGCATCAACCTACGCGTCCCCTTACAGTTACCTGTATAAAAAGTAATTTTTAAAACTACCCCCATGAATCTACCGCGTTTATAAGACTACGGATTTGATTGTTTTTGAGGACTACTGATTATTATTATAAGCTTTTCGCTTGTTATTTTTTTTATTAATAAATTTAGTGTGCCTGTTTAACATGATTATAATTTCTGACCCCTGAACTGACATCATAGGGCCAGTATCGATACAAGACCAAAACACTATAATAGTAGTTTATGAAACTGTTGCACAATAAGGAATACCTAGTTATGTGCAGTTTCATACACTACTTTATCTACACTCGTACAGTGGGATTGAACCACTGACCTCTATCATACATTGTACACTGGACTTCATATTAACGTTGACAAAATGAAGACATTTGATTATCGCCATTTTGGCGCTGATAGCAACGTGAATTAACGTGAGAGTCGCATGGAACTAATATTAGAGATGGGACACAGCTTTCGGTGAAATACTTTTATGGGTTTTATCGATCGAGAGAATAATTTAATACGTAAGAGAAAAAGAAAACAGTTATTTTTATTATGATTATTTTTTAAGTAATAGAATAATTGCTGTAAAGGTTACTAAAAAATATTTTCAGTCAGATTGCAAGCTATAAACTAGTGGATAGCGTGCTAGTAAATTTATAGCGCATTACTGTCAGATCAGTGAGATTTAAATATGGGGTTAGGCTAACGACTTATCCTAAAAACTATCACATTTGAGCAAGTATCTCCTCGCTCAAGTACACTAGTTGTACGCCCATCGGATTCGTGAAGGGAACATCATTTATATAATAATAATAATAAATGAGATGAATAATAATTTACAACGGACGTATTTCTCACTCTCATCGCTGAGATCTTGTTTCTGTAGTGTTAAGGTGCAAATAAGAGTGACATCGCATTCCAGCAAGGTGAAGACTTATATTTATTTATTTAAACTTCATACACAAAGGTACAATGGCGGACTTAATGCCTTAGGCATTCTCTACCAGTCAACCAAGGGTGGTGAAGAGATAACATGGCAGGTGCATTGTTTAAATCTGATCTAAATATTATATGATACATACCTAAATAAATATATATATTTAATAAAGTAATGAAAATAAGTTATCAAGATGACCCAACCCCCGCTGAAATCAGTTTTCAGCTCTGTTTCAGATGCAGATAATAAATTGTTTGACTTCAAAACATTTGTTAATAAAATTATAATTATCATGATATTGTTCCAGAATTAATTCCAGGTTCAGGAACGTAGTGATTGGTACAAGAGAGAGGCCTGTGCTCAGCAGTGGGCGAAGTCGGGCCGTGGATGATCATGATGATGATTCCAGAATTTAGTATTACACATTGCTATTGAACATATTATAACTGATTATTAGGCATTCATATAATATTCATCACCAATACAAATATGAGATATTTAGTTCCAACATACTACGAGAAGTCAATACAGTAGATGAGTGATACGCCTTGCCAAGTCTACTATTTTGATATTAGTGTAATTTAATAATATCACTAATACTGATATATTAGTTACAATATTATAATATTTCCAGTCAAATATATTAGTATTACATCATTTTTATAAATATTGGTAGTATCCTATCTCTAAATGTGTCAATTTTAGTTCCTGATACGCTCGAGCGGGGCGCTTTGAATCAGCACAAAAATCAACTGTCATTTCATATAGTATGTTTAGTCCAGCGTACTTGTATAATGGAGGTCAGTGGATTGAACCTACTAAATACATTTTTTGCATTTTCCATGCCATAGTTCATTGTTATTACTAAATTACTAAATTTAGTCGAGTTACATAAAGTCGTGATAGCATTTTTCATATAATTTTCTCGACTTTGCTTTTATTTTGATTATGAGTAATTTCCGTCGCTGCTTCTAAAATATCGGGCGCAGACAAAGTTTCTTCACATTCAATGATATCGGACATTTTTAAGCATAATTACTAAACTCATGAAATTCAGTACAGCAAAACGTATGAATGGTGCCAAAACCCAGCACTTCACCGCATTAACCGCGCATGCGCTAAAGCAGGCGTTGCCACAGACAAATAAAAATTGGAATCAAGACTTTATAAAATAGGTACTATAAAAATGGCTCGCCCTGCATAAGCTTTCCATTAATTAACTTGTTGGATTTGCCCTGTATCGTAATAGAAAAGAAAATGTTTTATAGCATTATTTTGTTAGAGAAAAAGTGTTATAGTAAGATTCTATTTTTAAATTTCGGTATTGTGTTTATAAAATATGTCAATAACTCGTTTTGAAGTTTATAATTCGAATATTACGATATGAGAGTAGATAAAGTTTATAAATTTATCGAAACCGGGCAGATAATTACGAAACCAAAGCAGTTAGCACTATAAAAAAAATATTCCATAAACATGGCATCCCTAATTTCAAAATAAGGTTAAAAACGCATTTCTGTCTAATAAAATCCATTGTTAAAAGGTATCAATTACAAAATTCTAATTGAAAACAGTAATAACTCCTTATATGTAAGTACCTTATTCGAAATAATGGATAAATTAATTTAAATACTGTCGTCAGCCGATCAACAAGTGATCTAATACTACAAAAAATGCCACGTAACCAATGATATTCAAATAAACAGATACGTTATACACTCACAAAACAATTGAAAAAAGTGTTCCGCACATAGCGGCAGCACACATACACACTTTTCATTCATCCAAAATGAAAAAAAAAAAAATATCAATAAATAAATAAATTACAAATACACACGATGGCATTTATTTTATTTTGTTTTTGTTTCAACAAAGCCTATCGCTCTTCGCCATGCGTGATATAAACTAAAGATTAAAGGTCACAATTGTGACCTATTCGAGTCTTCAAAATGCGCGCTCATAACATATCTGTTTATTTGAATATCATTGCACGTAACTTATTTTTAATGCAAACTGTAGTGACGCGTGTATTGCCAATAATAATAACTTAGATTCATATAGAGTGGATGATACCCACACTGTTCCTCCATATTATTAGCAATGATACACCAACAGGAAAATAAGTAAGTACATTTTTCGATTAGGTACCTAGGATAAATAGTGAACTATAAGTAAATTCACGCTACGCTATTCGCACATAATTCATCGCTTTCCATCAGGTGAGATAGTGGTCAAGCGCGAGCCTACTGATAAAAAAAAAAAAATATAATGAACAGATTTCTATGATTTCGATATCCCAAAAAGTTCCAAGGAAATTTCATCGAAACTGTAAAGCAACACATATCTAAAAAAACTCAACAAAAGTTTACCCAATTATATTATCTGCCAGTTAATGATATGATATCAATAAATCTATCAGGGAAAGTTGGGTGTTAGAACAACTTTAGGCGCAGGCCACATAGAAATGGCGTCGGGCACGGACATGGTACGGGCGGCTTCCTATTCTCCTTATAGTCGCGGGCGCCGAAATGGCGCGTCATAACCAAGTCCGAGCAACGACGTACCGTGTGTCCTAAATTGCGCTTTATTTCCATGCATTTTGTATGAAATTTTAATGGAATAGGAAGCCATTTCTATGTGGCCTGCGCTTTAGGTATGAGTTGCACCAAATTGGTTATATCCTTATTTTCGAAAGTTATAAAATAACAACAATTTTCCTACCAAAAACTAAATAAATCTGCAACAGAAAACTGATAGCTTTTCATGTGTTCATCAACTTTACTTTGACTGAGCTTAAGCAAAAACAAAAAATAAATTCATCTGGTTTTGGTCAGCCAGCTCGCGAATATGTATCCTCCGACTGCATAGCATGATTTTCTCCTTGTTTACGTCTTTTTAGTTCGCTTTTTAAGCAGTCGGGTTCTTTGATTTTTTGAATTATCTCTTAATATATTTTGATACCCCACACGATGGGTTTGGAAGAAAAAAAAAATTCCCTCCTACAAAATGCGCCCAAAATCCGCCATTTTTTTCTTTTCCTATTTTTATGTAGCCTATGTCATTCGCAGGGTTAAGACGAATCGATTGCCGTAAGAATCATCAAAATCCATACGGCCATACATACATAGACTGATAAACACATTACCCTCCTTAGGCAGTCGGGTAAAAAGACCATTTTTTTACCTACTATCAGCTCTATATAACTTCTGAAGCATAGACAACAACAGGTCTAGTGAGTTAGTCGATCTGTAGCGGCTCGGAGATAACTTCTTCACCAAGGCCAGGCCGCGTGGTCGGTGTCATGCACTGCGCTCAACACACGCCATTAACTATTCATACAATAAGAATAACACCAATTGTGGAATAATTTATGGAAAAAGCAAAGGGCAATCATGTCTTTATAAACTGCATACAATATATAGAGTACAATCTTAATTTATGATTGCAAGGATTGGATGTGATGGTAACTTCTTATCTGGTTACTTTTACTGGTAAATTGACGGTCAATCGATTGTGACAAAGATAGTATGATATATATATATATACTAGCTGACCCGGCAAATTTTGTTTTGCCATAAAAACACCAAACATTCACCTACCCTACCCTACCCTACCCTAACCTACCCTACAATACCCTAACCTACCTACCCTACCCTACCTAACCTACCCTACCCTAACCTACCCTACCAAACCTACCCTACCCTAACCTACCCACCCTACCCTACCCTACCCTACCTAACCTACCCTACCCTACCCTACCCTACCTAACCTACCCTACCCTACCCTACCCTACCGGGTCTAAGGGGTATGAAAAATTGATGTTGGCCGATTCTCAGACCTACTCAATATGCTCACAAAATTTCATGAGAATCGGTCAAGCCGTTTCGGAGGAGTACGGGAACGAACATTGTGACACGAGAATTTCATATATAAGATGTCATGGACCAATTGATTGATCAGGGACTAAGTATAATGGACGCCCATTACGAATCTAGTCAAGTGAAATCGGGCAATGTAATGAATAGTGATTTAAAATTCTAAATTTATCACATTGTCTGGACACTATTTCGTAACGATTCGGCAATTTGATAATATTGGGCAATAAATTAGTCCAAGAGCGAACGATGCGAGCTCGGGAGGATAGGTTAGGTTCGAAGGAGATGACGGGAGCTGAAGTGAACAAGCAAAGCGAGCGAACACAGCTCCCGTCATCTCCTTCATGCTAGGTTAATTTAGACTTTGCAGACAGAAATAGGAGACCCGCGCAGTGTCAACATTAAAATAATTAAAAAAACCCATTTTATTATTGGGCCAATAAGTGATGGGCATTATTCAGAAAGCTCGATCAATTTAATTATTTCAATAGTTTTTATCACATTGCCTACTCATATTGGGCATTTTTCAAATGGTCCGGCCATTATGAAAAATGCCGTATTAATCACTGGGTCCATAATATTTATACCATGTTTAATGATTGGTTACTATCTATATCATTGGCTTCGCGCGCCTTAATCACTAAAAATATCCCTCGTATATGTATTACTGAGATAAAAGGTATTTTATGTTCTAGTCTAGGCCAAAATCTACCTGTGTTCCAATTTCATTTAAATCTGTTCTGCAATGGGTATAATTGATTAATTATAATTATCAAACATACACACTTTCACATTTATAATATTATAGTAGGAGAAGAATAACATTTATTAGGAATTGGGATAATCATGATTGCCACGCCTATGAACATGCATATCTATTGGCTATAAGGCAGGAGAGACATGTGACAAACTAAATGTCTAAGTTTAGAAACGCTTTCACAAAACACTCCAAACGCACACCAACAATTTTCATCGCTTTCTAACAAAGATCTAGACTGTGTAGATACTTGTTCATGTCAATAAGTATTTGTCCGATAAAACTAGATCGAGGATATATGTTGATTAAATAATGGTGATGGTTGTTGCTGTTTTTTTTTTGTTATTATTATACGGCACCATTCATAATGCCCAGACAATTTGAAAAATGCCCAATATGAGTAAGCAATTTGCTAAAAACTATTGTAATAATTAAATTTAATTTTTTTATTTTATTTATTTTTAAATTGACCGTGCTTTCTGAATAATGCCCATCACATATTGGGCGGGGTAATAAAAATATGAGTGTGTGTTTTATTAAATTATTTTAATGTTGACATTGATTTTAATATAGAATCAGTATGGTAGGTAAGTACGATTATTATTTAAGCAACAAAGTCAACGTAGCCCTGCTCACTTCAGTTTCCCTTCGAACCTAACCTATATAATGCCCACTGTGATAAATAATGAAGTTTAAATCAATATTTATTACATTTTCCGATTTTCCTTGACAGATATATTGCCCGGACAGTATACATAGTGCCCTGATTAATCTCTTGGTCCATGACATATACATTGTAACAGCCGTCTACCTGTTTGAACATTATTATAATTACTATCTAATCTACATAACATTTATCAATCTTTCCTTAAACTGATTATGCCATAAATTACAACTAACTAGCTTAAAGCTTTTAAGGAGAAACATTTCAATAAGTGCAATAAATTCGCATACAAATGAGTATACTTCTAGAACTTTAAGAAAAATCGATTACAGTACCGCGGTTTGTAAAAAAAGATCTTAATACCTCTTGGTTTCAAAATGAACACCGTTGCATAAAGTCGTCCTGTTGAGGTCAATGCTATTGCAATTGCAGGTTGCATAGCACGGGAGTATAAAAATGCTTTCGGCCCTTCGTAGGGCATCATTCACCCCTGTGAACGAGACATACCCGGCAACATGCACAATCTGGTAAGACTGCGGCTATTTACTTTGTTTTAAATTAGAATCCTTGGTTTCCTGTGGAATCATGTTTAAGATCAAATGTGTTTTTAACCCCCGACACAAAAAGAGGGGTGTTATAAGTTTGACGTGTGTTGCTGTGTATCTGTGTGTCTGTCTGTGGCATCATAGCGTCGAAACGGGTGCACCGATTTTGATTTAGTTTATTTTGTTTAAAAGGTGACATAATCGAGAGTGTTCTTAGCTATGTTTGAATAAAATCGGTTCAGCCGTTCAAAAGTTATGAGCATTTTACTGTTTGAATCGGGGTGTTTTCGCAAGATAAATGTGTCGGGGGTTTCTTATTTTCTTTTTTTTGAGAATAATAACTGATAAAGGTTCTTAAATTTAAATAATTTTATTTTAATGTAATAAAATTCATTTAAAATTATATTATATACATTGTACCTAAATGTATAAATTAATTAATTAATTCGATTTTGAAATTTCAATGTGAGTTTTGATTTCATTTTGTGTTAATGAGGAATTCTGTCTGTTTTTGGTTTTATCGATTTAGGATATTTTCATGTTCTGTGTGTATTGTATAACCAATACCACAGATAATGTGCGGGACGGACGTGATCGATCAAGGCCCCAGGCTGACTGAAGGTTGTAAGGCTTCAGCTTGAACGCGTTGACGCCCCTTGCACCTATTGTTCAGTTGTCTTCGAGCAAGTATTGACCCTGCAGTGGTTGGAAGGCTGCCAAGGATGTTGAGGGGAAGGCGTGATGTCCAGCTCAGAAAAAAAGTCAGGTTTTCATGTCCAAAAGCGACGTCTCTTCATGGTCTCCGTTACGCAAAGTGACGTGGATTTAATATTTAGAAATAATGGCTACGATTAGGACGGTGCCTCAGCGCACTATCCTACTACCACACTTGACCGTAACGAGGACCTCAAAACAACGACCGCGCATAAACTTTAATTAACAAATTAATACCTTACGGCTAGTCGCTGAAAACCGACAGAAACCCCCCTTCTACTGAACCGATTTTGATGAGACTTGTGTCTCTGGATAGGTCTCGAGAAGACCTTCCCTCCGGACCTTGGTCCAGGTTCATATCTGCTACCTTCACGGAGCCCTTACGTGGAGAACGCCTAATAAGGGGAATTTCAGTCAGTTTGTAGCTTTATATGCTACTTTACAATACAATGGTGCACTTTAGTGCCAGGGTACCAGCGAGGGACTTGTAGCCCTACTCCTGGACCATCGATCTGTGACAGTTCCACAGCTTCATCTGTCACCTTCACGGGCACAGCCACGTGAAAGTGCGAAAACATAGCTTCTGTGCCTGTTTTCGGCATATTCAGTGAGTTTGTACTCGAGCTGGTGGGCGGATCCGCATTCACCAACCGTCATCGGATAGCCCTCGCGATGGGCTACCCCATGGTGGAAGTCCGGTGGATACAGCTCCAACCCTCGATCCAGTATTCACTCTGATGTGGTCGATGATGCGAGAAAACCATGGAACCTCTTACTATATTAAGTCGGTTAGTTCCCTAACCACCAGAGCTAGGCTCCTTCCAAAAATGTGGTTGGGAAGCTGGAGAATTGGGCTATCGAATGGTAGTACCCTGATGGGTGTACCACCAGCCCTTCTGGGACTTCTGATGCCGGGAAGCGGCCGAAATAGAAAATATCGTGTTGTTCCACGGCTTTAACGCCTCTGTGTGTGTATGTGTAGCTATATATTAGCTATGTGTTGTGACTGAGTCCAGGCGTGTGCCCGAGGGTCCCCAAAGGTAATGCTTCAGATAGCATATCAATAATCCTTCAGGCACCAAGTGTGTCTGAAGGTAGTGGGCCCTCTGGCAGACGCGTAGAAACGTCCATGCTGGCACATACAGACACATTATTTCAAGTAAGTAATATCTATGTACTAGAATTACATAGATGCCATCTATATATAGGGCCTGGACACAGTTCCAGGTCACCTAGAAGCGCTAAAACGCTTATAACCAAAATTCTATTTATTTACTTGAGCAAAAATGCATGTATTTACCATCTCAGAGTGAAACTGTTTTAAACCTGGCTATGTACTGTTATTATGTACAGTTTTTCAGTCATAGCACCAAGGTATACTATCTAGAACACCTAGGTGGTGTTTCCTAACAAAATAAATGTGTAAGGTAAATAATACGATTGGTAGGTGGGCAGAGCGCACCTATCGATACTTGCGACCCGGCCATTTTCGGGGGGTCCAAAAAACGTAAACAAATATTTTTTATTTGCTTAAAATACTACTTACACATTTTATCTATAGTATATTAATTCTAATTATACTAGATAACCATATTTTAGGTACTATAGGCTATTATAAAGCCCTCAAAACGCTATTCTAAAATACCAAATTTGTCTGCTTACGCGCCAGACTATATATATCGTGCACCGCCATCTGACTGCTCATTTCGAACTAAACTGTCATGGCGGTAGGTCGCGTTTACGGAATCCGACCTGTTTTGATTTTGCTTTCTTTCCGTAACTACCGCATTTAGTATGTATGTAACGATTCTAATTTACTCTTTAGACCCGATATTTACTTAATACATACTCATATACACTAAAACATAATGTTTAGTGCCTCAAAAAGTGGTCGAAATTTTATGTTTGAAAAAACTATAAAAGAAAAATTCTCGTCTAAAACTTTTTAGTACGAGCTCGCGCGCTGGGGTAAGCAGACGTATGTTTTGTTTATACTATTTATATCTACAAAACTATTCTAACATTTTTGTGACGCCTCGTCGCGAACATCTCTCCCGCCGTGCAGTGTTGTGTCGACCCGATGTGTTGACGCGGCGCTGCATCACGCATAGTGAGCGACGCACGTCGGCAGCGCGCGTGCCACGACGCTCAGCGACACGTCGCTCAGCTCTCGCCGCGGGAACTCTGCTACGCTCATTTCGGTAGTGGAATGAGCTTCTTCACCGGACGCTTTAGAGTGCCGCCAGTGGTGCGCACCTCAGCGGTCCGGACTTCTCCATCAGGCCCAGGGTATATGGCCTGGATGCGGCCTCGCGGCCACGTGTTGCGTGGCAGCTGGCCGTCAGCGATAAGGACGGGGTCGCCCACCAGCAGGTCAGGCCCGCGGCTGTGGGGCTCCCGCCGATTTTGGAGCTCAGGCAGGTACTCTCGCACCCACCGGCGCCAGAACATGTCGGCCAGGATTTGTGACCGACGCCACATCTTCTTGCTGTCGATGTCTTGCTCGGTGAACACGCCGGGGGTTGGTAGTCTTGCCGACCCACCAAGTAGGAAGTGGTTCGGCGTGATAGACTCGTCATCATCGCCGTCAACTGAAACATGTGTCAACGGGCGACTATTTACCGTGTACTCTGCCTCACAAATCAGTGTGGACAACACCTCTTCATGTGGGTGTTTCTCTGTGAGCACGGTATACAATGCGTTTTTCACGCAACGAACTAGGCGTTCCCATGCGCCTCCCATGAAGGGCGCTGATGGGGTGATGAAGCGCCAAGTGATGCCTCGGCGACTGGCCTCCTGACGGAAGGCCTCTCGTAGCTCTCGATCGGCACCATGCATGTTGGTGCCGTTGTCCGAGTGTATCTCGGTTGGACATCCTCTGCGGGCGGCGAATCGGCGCAGCGCTAGTATAGCACTGTCTGCGCTGAGGCTGGCCGCTATCTCGAGGTGGACAGCTCGCGTGGTGAGACATGTGAACAAGGCTACATATCTCTTCTGATGTTGGCGACCGACGGTTACTGATAGTGGGCCGAAATAATCTAGCCCCGTATACGTGAACGGCCTCTGATGATGAGCGAGGCGCGTTCGCGGGTGATCGCCGGTCGCTGGCACTGGAGCTTGTGCCTTACGTATTCGACACTGAAGACATTGCGACAGTACTTTCTTCGTCGTGGGACGCATCCTCACGACCCAATAGTGCTGTCGCACCTCATTTATTGTAAGTTCCGTCCCGCTGTGCAGTAGGCTGCGGTGTGTCCAGTCTATATAGAGCTGTGTTATGTGATGGTCGCCGTGTAATATTGGCGGTCGCCTCACATCTTCTGTAATCTCGTCCGTGGCGGCTATACGGCTTCTTATGCGTAGTAGGCCATCTACTAGCTCTATTTGCAGCGAATGTAGTGGGCTATTCTTGTCCACTACTTCGTGCTCGTGCAATCG
This sequence comes from Orthosia cruda, assembly GCA_964057195.1. Taxonomy (NCBI): domain Eukaryota; kingdom Metazoa; phylum Arthropoda; class Insecta; order Lepidoptera; family Noctuidae; genus Orthosia; species Orthosia cruda. The sequence continues at coordinate 39,271,118 of OZ059827.1, read as the reverse complement.
GGCTATCTCCTGAGCGAACGATTGCTGCTGTGCGACTCGTATGAGTATTTTCTCAGCTTCTTGGAGAAAACTCGCTTCGATATACTGCTTTCGGACTTGTGGCGCTATATATGACGGCTTTGTTGCTGCAGTCGCTGTCTTCTTTTTCTTCCGCCAGTCCGTGTCCTCTTCTGCGTTCTTCTGTGTTCTCTTATAGAACGTTTTCTCTGTTTTCTGTTTACAGAGAAAAATAAAACGTAGGACAGTCGCAGTCGCACGTAATAGCCGCTCCCATCTTGAAAAATTGACGGGATTAGGTATAGCTTCTATGAGCTTCGAAGTGTATGTATGTTTGGGGGTTCTGTCCTCCGAAACATCTTTTCCATACTCGTTGCTTGTGACAGTGAGGGTTCTTTCTTCTCCTGTCTCTTCAACCATTGGAGGCTTCTCTGATGGCCATGAAGTGGGGTCTTCATATAAAAAACTAGGGCCACAGAACCACTCGTGATTCGAATCGAACTTGTGTGGCACGTCACGAGTTGCTATGTCGGCGATGTTCAATTTTGTTGAAATCCATCGCCAATCCTCCACTTTACTGCCTTCCTCTATGGCAGCTATACGATGAGCTACGAAGGCTTTATAGGTTCGTGCTCCTTTTCGTATCCATGACAGAACTGTTTTGCTGTCTGTCCAATACGTGACCGACGATCGCTCATTGTCGTGCTCACGTTTCACAGCTGCAGCCAGACGGGTTCCCATCACCGCTGCCTGCAGCTCGAGGCGCGGTATCGATTGTAGCTTCAATGGTGCTACTCTCGCCTTGGCCATGACTAGGCTCACCTTCTGTGAGCCTTCTGCTGTGGTGGCTCGCCAGTACACAGCTGCTGCGTACGCCATCTCGCTTGCGTCGGTAAATACATGTATTTGTATTTCATTGGCATCACTATACCCAGGATAGCATCTTGGTATGCTGATGCCCTTGAGCTGCCGCAGGTTTTCGATCCAGCTTCTCCACTGAGCTGCTTGATCGTCTTCTAAAAGCTGGTCCCAATCGATGCCTCGCCTCCATGCCTCTTGCAGTATTTGCTTGGCTCGAATCGTTACGGGTGAGGCGAGTCCCAGCGGGTCGTACAGTGACATGACGATCTTGAGGGCCTCTCTTTTTGTAGGGGCCTCCTTCTCTAGGATTCCTGGCGGCAGTCTCGCAAGCGTTAGGTTGAAACCTAGCGTGTCTTCACTAGGTCTCCAAATCAGGCCGAGAATTTTCTCCGTGCCTGTCGCCTCTCCGATGTTCACAACCTCAGCGCAGGTTTGTGTCGGATCTAGGTTCTCTAGTAGGCGCGAACTGTTCGATACCCATTTTGATAGGTCGAATTTCGCCTCTTGGTGAATTTCCTTCACCCTGGTCGCGACTTCTGTCGCTTCTTCGACCGTTCTATAGCTGTCCAGATAATCGTCCATATAATGGTTCTCAATGATAGCTTTTACTGCTACTGGATGCTGTTCGATGTGCCTTCTTGCGTTCCAATCTTTCGCAAAGATGGCGGTGCACGGCGAACTTGCCGCGCCGAAAATGATGGACGTCATGCGGTACTCTTCTGGGGCTCCCTCTCTCCTGTTGCCTCTCCATAGGTAACGAAGTGAGTCTCGGTCTTCACTCCGCACCTTCACTTGCATGAACATCTCGGCTATGTCTCCAGAGATGGCCACGCAGTGTCTACGAAATCGCATCATGACGCCGGGCAGCGACTGCAGCAAGTCCGGTCCAGTTAGCAGGAAGTCATTGAGTGACTTTCCTCTCGATTTGGCAGCGGCATCATGTACTATACGAATTTTCTCTGGCTTCATTGGGTTGAAGACATCGAAATGAGGCAGGTACCAGGTCCTTCCTGGCGTGCTTGATTTGGGGGCCCTTTCAGCATATCCCTTCTCTATTAGGGAGTCCATCTGTTGTGAATATTTCACACGAAGAGCTGGGTTTCTATCCAGCTTCTTTTCTATAGAGACCAGCCTTGTAAGGGCTGTCCCATAACTGTCGGGCATTTCTATGGCTTCTTCCCGCCATAGCATAGAGGTTTCTATGTGCCCGCTGTCGAGCCGCCTTATGTCGCGGTTCAAAATATCTTCTGCCCTCTTCTGAGGGTCAGAAGCTGGCTTTCTTGGATTAATAGCCAGTGACTCGATGGCGAAGAATTCACGGAGCTGCTCGTTCAGTTCCGCATCTTGCCTTGACCGTCTTCTGTCGCGGTCCGATGCGTCTTCTGCCCTCTTCTGAGGGCCAGAAGTTTCGCTGGCGAAGAATTCACGGGGCTGTTCGTTCAGCTCCGCATCTTGCCTTGCGTCAACGGTCTGAGTGCCGTTGACTTGGTTTAACCGCCTTTTGTCGCGGTTCGAAGCGTCTTCTGCCCTCTTCTGAGGGCCAGAAGTCTCGCTGGCGAAGAATTCACGGGGCTGTGTGTTCAGCTCCGCATCTTGCCTTGCAACGGACTGAGTGCCGTTGACGTAATGCACCCGCTGGCCCAGTGTTCTGGTGTGTGCACCATGCAATGTCCAGCCCATCATGGTCCTTGACGCGATGGGTTGGTCTCTTGGTCCCCTCCGGACCTCAGTGGCCAGCAGCAAATGCCAGTTGTCCTGTCCGACGAGTATCTTCGGTACTCCCGCCGGATATGTAAGCTCAGACGTCAAGTCTTGAAGGTGCCTGCATCGTGCCAGGTCCTTATGATTGACTGCCTGTGGAGACAGGTTGAGCTTCGAAATGGTGCGCGCCTTGAAGGGCACCCGATTCTTCAACTGGCTTGTGAGAACGACCGTTATTCGTCTCGATAGTGGAGTATCGATCCTAGTGTGTCCTATGGCATCGATCTTCAGTGGCTCAATTGGGCCCACTGCTCCTACTCGCTGAGCGATTGCTTCGTCGATCAGCGAGACGGTAGACCCATCGTCAAGGAGTGCGTATGTGTCTGCCTCTCCCGCCGGTCCAATAACCCGGACCGGTATCATCTTCAGGAAGGCTTTACTTGAGGCAGTTCGCGAACTGGCTACCGTCTCCTGAGACTCCTTCTTCGCTTCTGGAACAGCAGGCTTCCTTGTCCTGTCTGTCTGAGGCTTCCTTACCCTATGAAGAAGTCGGTGATGAGTAGCTATGCACCCCTTGAAGCCACACTGCTTCTTTCCGCAGGTGTGGCCCTTACGGTGGTTCCTTAGGCAGCGAAAGCACAAGCCATATTGCTTGGCTAGCTCCCATTTCTTGTCACATGTTGCGTCTGTAAACTTTATGCAATCAGACGAGTAGTGACCCTCTTTGTCGCAAATTCGACAGTGGCCTACCGGCTTCGCGGTAGCTACGTGCGTCCTCTGTGTGACGCGTTTTCCCGCCACCGAGTCCGTTTCTTTAATGTTCTCGGGCGGTGCGAATGCACTGCAGAAGTGAGCTTGCTCTGTTATAAAGTCGCTGAAGAGTGACAGGTCTGGCAGCGACTGATACTTTTCCGTGTACGTCCTGTACCATAGTACACGTAGAGAATTGGGCAGCTTCTCAGTTAGCTGGCGCATCAGCTCAGCGTTGAGTAAGTAGTGTCCCTTCTTGAGGGCCCTCAAGGTGACGACTCCGCTCCTGATCCGACTTGCAAAGGTGCATATATCTTTGGGCTGTTCGCTGCAGCGTGGCAGCCCTCTGAGTCGGTCGGTTTCAGCCTGAGCTATTGAGTCGGGACGTCCAAATTGTAGCTCCAATTCTCTCATGATCTCATCCGGTTTCGCGTTCCCGATGAGTTCTGAGCTCACTGTCTCCAGTGCGCGACCACGCAAGCTCCTTCTGAGTCTTGCTGTGTTTTCAATGTCGCTGAAGTAGGCAACAGTTGCCTCGTAAATGGCTCGAAAAGTCAGCCATTCTGTGTGAGCTCCACCGAAGTTCGGCAGAGTCAACATAACCTGCGACGCCGTTCGGTTAGGCGTCCATGGTTCGATTTTTCTGTCGGCTAGCGACGCTATAGCGGTTGTCAACTCCGTTAGAAACGGACGGAGTGACTCTTTCGCTTCTATTTGCCCTGGTGGCTCCGTCTTGGACGGTTCGATGTTAGCCCTCGTCTTTGGTTGGTCTATATGGGTCTGGGAGTCCGCTACAGCGTCGCCGCTCGCAGGTGGAGGCCTATCTTGCTTCCCATTGGCGACGTCGTCCTCCCTCAACGGTGTGGGCTCTGGCGCCTCTTCGAGCCAGGAACGCACGTACTCTTCATTCGAGTCTCTGTCATCCATATATTCCGCTTCAGAAGGTTCTTCTTCTGCTCTCTGAAGGGCTAACTGTGCAAGCTCCAACTTAATCTTTAGTAAGTCTTCGCGTGCCTTAGAGATTTTTCTCTGTGACCGGGTCGTCTTGCTTGTAGACGGCGGTCTCCTATGTTCATTACGGGCGTCACCCCGGGTAGCCATTATTTCCTTATGTACAAAGGTCTTGTCTTGGATCCTTTGTTTTTCATCAGAAGGCTTCAGTGTTCCCTCTGAAGATCCTTCCTCTCTCGATGCCTTCCTGCTTGTGCTCGGTTCCTGTGGTTCCTCCTCTTGGTGTGTGGGCGTATTGTCACCTATCCGTGACACGGTTGGGCTCCTGTTCGGTACGGACTGTTCAGTCCCATCAGTCGTTGTCGGCGAGCGTGGGGGCAATTGATGGTGTATACCTGCACCCGGTCGCTCCATGGCGACTGTCCACGCCTCAGGTCTCTTGTCCTGCGATCTGGTTATCGGCATTCCGACTGGTCCAAAATGTCAGCTCGAAACGGTTAAGTCCAACTCTAGACTTCAGTTCAAAACGTCAACTCGTACGGGTTAAGTCCAACTCCAGACTTCAGTACGATTGGGTTAAGTCTATTTTCGAGCTTCCAAACGGCTATGTCCAAGTCCAGTCTTTGCTTCAAGACGTCGTCGACTCGAAACAGCTAAGTCCAAACTTCAAGTTTTTTCTCGAAAAACCTAAGTCGTAACTCCGGGTTAAGTCCAATTTAAATCGTTGACTCGAATAGGGTTCGCTTCCTTTTTCAAAATTGAAAAAATATTTTTAAACTCCGGGTTAACTTTTAACTCCGGGTTAACTCTGGCCCTCTTGACTCCGGGTTATCCTTCAGACTATAAGTTTTTATTCAGTCTTCAAAACTATAAGTCCCAAATCAGCTTCAAAACTGCTATGTTGACACGACACAGGTTCACTATATTACTATCGACCCACAAGGGGTAAGCACTTGAGTAAGTTTTCACTGTACTTACTGTTTTATACGTGTCAACCTGTCCAGCAGCCTCCAAGGATGACCAGCTGGTCTGATACCACTCGCAGAAACTTCTGTCTAACACTTGACGTTAGTAGTCAGTCCAGACTCCAGCTATCGAAGGTCCAAGCTTCGATTGAGAACTTCTGTCTCTTATATGACTATTTGTTTCCAAACAAATTCTAAGTCAATAATAAGTCTTCAGCTATAACGCTTCAGGAAATTTACAGGAACTATTTTTCGTTCTATTTTTATAGAACAAGTCGCCCACACGACTATACAATATGCCTCTGTGTGTAAGCCTCCTCTAGGATAGCGCTTCAGCGATAATCCTTCAGCCGTAATCCTTCAAGAATTCTATGAACGTTTGTATGTTCGTTCTATCTCCTAAACAAGCTTTCGACACGCTATATATGAAATTTCCGATTCTGAAATTTCAGCGATAACTCTTCAGGCAATCTACTTGTTCCTTCAGGATACAGTTTCTATGTATTCTCAGATACTACTGTTTCTCAGTATGCAGGTTACACAACAGAGGCAACTCAAAATTCCGTCTTTTTGCGACGGTAATCTAATCGGACGAAATGCTTCTCTGGAAGCAGCTAGGCACCACAGGAAACGGCTCAGGAAAGGCAGTTGCGTCCCAGCAAAAATGGTTATGTTCTAGAGCTAGTCCACGCGTGGGTCCCAAACCACACGTGCACTTTTCACTCCGGTAGTCGCTCTAGAAGCTTCTACTAACCAAGGTCAAACGTACGCGCGCCTTTTGACGACGCTAATCTCCCAGTTACTGGGTTTCTACACTGTTTTTGACTGTTAAAGAAATATGATCTTAACCTCGACACTTGTAAGGTTTACGAGGGGGACGTCAGGTTTCTTTATTCACTGGAACTTTTCTCACGAACGTAACGTTACGTACCCCGGTCGGTACTTTGTGTAGGTGTGTACTCTTACCAGATTTATATTGAGGGTAGATACGTTCTCAGCAATGGTCGTCAGGCTTCTTTGTTCTCAGGAATTTTCACTGGCTTGGGCCTCGGTTTTCTTTGTTCTCAGGCACAAGCTTCACAGGAACGATACGTTTGACTTTCGATAAAGAAATAGGAATGTAACCCCACTTAACAAGGTTACGGGACGTCTATCTTCTTTGTTCTCAGGAACGGGACAACGGTTTTCTTTGTTCTCAGGAACTAGGCTCTTCAATATTGGCCTGTATTTTCACTGGAACCCAGGACGCCAGGCTTCTTTGTTCACTGGAACTAGGCTCTTCCTATTGGCCTGTATCTTCACTGGAACGCTGCGTAGGTCATTTGCTCAAAAATCCGGCTCGACAGGACCAGCAAATGTGCGGGACGGACGTGATCGATCAAGGCCCCAGGCTGACTGAAGGTTGTAAGGCTTCAGCTTGAACGCGTTGACGCCCCTTGCACCTATTGTTCAGTTGTCTTCGAGCAAGTATTGACCCTGCAGTGGTTGGAAGGCTGCCAAGGATGTTGAGGGGAAGGCGTGATGTCCAGCTCAGAAAAAAAGTCAGGTTTTCATGTCCAAAAGCGACGTCTCTTCATGGTCTCCGTTACGCAAAGTGACGTGGATTTAATATTTAGAAATAATGGCTACGATTAGGACGGTGCCTCAGCGCACTATCCTACTACCACACTTGACCGTAACGAGGACCTCAAAACAACGACCGCGCATAAACTTTAATTAACAAATTAATACCTTACGGCTAGTCGCTGAAAACCGACAGAAACCCCCCTTCTACTGAACCGATTTTGATGAGACTTGTGTCTCTGGATAGGTCTCGAGAAGACCTTCCCTCCGGACCTTGGTCCAGGTTCATATCTGCTACCTTCACGGAGCCCTTACGTGGAGAACGCCTAATAAGGGGAATTTCAGTCAGTTTGTAGCTTTATATGCTACTTTACAATACAATGGTGCACTTTAGTGCCAGGGTACCAGCGAGGGACTTGTAGCCCTACTCCTGGACCATCGATCTGTGACAGTTCCACAGCTTCATCTGTCACCTTCACGGGCACAGCCACGTGAAAGTGCGAAAACATAGCTTCTGTGCCTGTTTTCGGCATATTCAGTGAGTTTGTACTCGAGCTGGTGGGCGGATCCGCATTCACCAACCGTCATCGGATAGCCCTCGCGATGGGCTACCCCATGGTGGAAGTCCGGTGGATACAGCTCCAACCCTCGATCCAGTATTCACTCTGATGTGGTCGATGATGCGAGAAAACCATGGAACCTCTTACTATATTAAGTCGGTTAGTTCCCTAACCACCAGAGCTAGGCTCCTTCCAAAAATGTGGTTGGGAAGCTGGAGAATTGGGCTATCGAATGGTAGTACCCTGATGGGTGTACCACCAGCCCTTCTGGGACTTCTGATGCCGGGAAGCGGCCGAAATAGAAAATATCGTGTTGTTCCACGGCTTTAACGCCTCTGTGTGTGTATGTGTAGCTATATATTAGCTATGTGTTGTGACTGAGTCCAGGCGTGTGCCCGAGGGTCCCCAAAGGTAATGCTTCAGATAGCATATCAATAATCCTTCAGGCACCAAGTGTGTCTGAAGGTAGTGGGCCCTCTGGCAGACGCGTAGAAACGTCCATGCTGGCACATACAGACACATTATTTCAAGTAAGTAATATCTATGTACTAGAATTACATAGATGCCATCTATATATAGGGCCTGGACACAGTTCCAGGTCACCTAGAAGCGCTAAAACGCTTATAACCAAAATTCTATTTATTTACTTGAGCAAAAATGCATGTATTTACCATCTCAGAGTGAAACTGTTTTAAACCTGGCTATGTACTGTTATTATGTACAGTTTTTCAGTCATAGCACCAAGGTATACTATCTAGAACACCTAGGTGGTGTTTCCTAACAAAATAAATGTGTAAGGTAAATAATACGATTGGTAGGTGGGCAGAGCGCACCTATCGATACTTGCGACCCGGCCATTTTCGGGGGGTCCAAAAAACGTAAACAAATATTTTTTATTTGCTTAAAATACTACTTACACATTTTATCTATAGTATATTAATTCTAATTATACTAGATAACCATATTTTAGGTACTATAGGCTATTATAAAGCCCTCAAAACGCTATTCTAAAATACCAAATTTGTCTGCTTACGCGCCAGACTATATATATCGTGCACCGCCATCTGACTGCTCATTTCGAACTAAACTGTCATGGCGGTAGGTCGCGTTTACGGAATCCGACCTGTTTTGATTTTGCTTTCTTTCCGTAACTACCGCATTTAGTATGTATGTAACGATTCTAATTTACTCTTTAGACCCGATATTTACTTAATACATACTCATATACACTAAAACATAATGTTTAGTGCCTCAAAAAGTGGTCGAAATTTTATGTTTGAAAAAACTATAAAAGAAAAATTCTCGTCTAAAACTTTTTAGTACGAGCTCGCGCGCTGGGGTAAGCAGACGTATGTTTTGTTTATACTATTTATATCTACAAAACTATTCTAACATTTTTGTGACGCCTCGTCGCGAACAGATAATATAAAGCAAGCATACAGATGCCTCATCCCATACAAAGAAACCGTGCCGACGTAACTAGCGTTTTTCATCTGATTATACCGAATATTTTTTGTAAATCTATCGCGTTCGGTTCCGTTCCACGGTGATAGATAGATCACCATCTCGATCGATGTACAAAAAATAATCAGTATAACCAGTACAGTACGTCGGCATGGTTTCTTTGTATGTGATGAAACACCACTGCCAATATATATACTGTATCCGTATCTGATTTTAAGTGACTAACATAGTTTATTAGTATTTGTTCGTAATATAACAAAATTATGGATTCTATATCTGACGCAAATAAATAATAAGAAACCGTTTTGATTAGAAACTATTTGGGATATAACACACATACTGGTGAAATATGGATGTACTATAGGCCTAATCCTTCGGCAAATATAAACGTGGTGTTATGTATATTGAGACTAGCTTCTGCTACCAGCTTCGCCCGTGTGAAAAGTGTTTTATCATTCCAAGAGAATATTATACCGATATGAAAAGTGTAATCTACCTCTGTGCCAAATTACTTTCAGATCTGTTCAGCCGTTCTGGCGTGATTGAGTAACAAACATGCATCCACACATCCATCCAAACATTCACATTTATAATATTAAAAAGATTTAGGTAATTATATTATTGATCCTCCTAAGGCCTTGAAGTAGCAAAAGATGTGTTAGGCATTTGAATTATTTTCATTATGTTTTCATGTTATAATAACTAACTACGCATTTATAATAAATAATAGTGATGCATTAATTTGTGTTATTGTCTTCTAATTAAATGTTGTTATCCAATCAAATTCTGTTCTTTAAAATAATACGTTTTCCAATTAATACAAAGTAAAAGCCAATTAATTGCATTATTTGGCACAAAGTTATAGCTCTACTTCAAGGCAGTTCACAGCAGTTCAAGGGTAGACATAGACATTTAGGCACACCGAAATTTTATTTAAAACGATTTGATTATCTATGAACATTAATTACTGACTGTGTCTGAGGCAGTTCAAACACGTGCTGGTTGACTCCGATGGTTGAGTGAATTTAGTTTAGTGATGCCGAATCGTTACATATTGCATATTGCTTTATAACGCGTTGGTGTGAAGCAACTTGGAAACTAGTGCTATCATCTGGAATCCTTATGAAATTAAATATTCTCAGATGGTGGAAAAGATACAGAATAAATTTACACGGTACTTATACATGAGGCAATTTGGCGTCTATCCGTTTTATCCGCTTATGTACCCAACTCTTTTTGTAATAGGGATGGTTGGGTACTATAGGTTGGAGGTGAGGCGCAATCTTGCTCTGGTAAAATACGTCTTTATGGTTTTTCGGGGGATGCTAAACAATCCACAAATCCTAGAATCATTGAGATTACTCGTTCCAAACAGTAGGCTAAGGTTGGGGCCGAGGCAGAGTCAATCGAGGAATTTGCACCTGTGTGTCGGGGTGTTATGATTCTTAATAGCGTCTCTCAGCGTTTGGACATTTTTTCCTGCTCTTTGGCGGAATTCCAGAGGGTGACAATTACTATGTTGTCCTCTAGTTAACTTGTGCGGACGCCCGGAGCCGTTACCTGGGACTGGTCAATCATGGACGCGAGTAGGTGTGTGATCAGTTTTTACGGGGCGTCGCTGAGTGTCGCATTGTATGACTACTTTTGTTACCTTGGGTTCTACCTGTAAAAATAATTGTATGTGTAAATGAATAAATAAATAAATAAATAAATAAATAAATAAATAAATATTGACACTATTTAAGGTATACCTTAAATATTTCATTAGTTATTAAATACATACATTACTTTTTAAATGATTTATTTAACAAATTGTACTCTTAATTTCCAGTTATCTTTCCTCATGATCATGGCGGTGGCGTTCGCGGCGCCCGCGCCCGATTCAGGAGCGGCCATCTTAACTCCTGCCGTGTACCGGGCCCCACTCGGATATGCGCCTGCGCTAAGCTACGCAGCCCTGCCCGGTGCGCCCCTGCAGTACAGCGCCCCCTACCTTGGCTCCTACCCCGCGGGGTCCATCGCCTCTTACCCCGCAGCACCCATCGCGTACAAGTACTACTGAACGCAGCAAAAAGTGCTCGAAGGTTCTAAAGTATTGGCAGTGATCCGTTTGGTTCTTATCGCACAATAAATTACAGTTCCGCCTTTGTTTTGTGTTTTATTTGTGATCAAATCATCAATGTCGTAAAATATTTTAAGTATAGGTACCTACCTAACAACCTTTAAGGATACTTATGGTATCCACCCACTGACTTGATAAATTGTTTAAAATTCCATGTGCATGGGTCCTTTCTTGTCCTGTATTTACAATGAGTAGGTCACTGAGTATATATAATATTGCCAACGATTGGGATAATTTTAGATCGCTGTACCTACCCACTTTATTGAATTACAGCTGTATCAGGCCGATATTTAGTATTTACTATTGCCCTAGGTAAAAAAATAAACGTCACACGGTTTTAATCGTAGCCAAATATCAAATAAAAAACTGTCCAAGTGCGAGTCGGACTCGCGCACGAAGTGTTCCGTACCATTATCGCAATAAACGGCAAAAAAATCACGTTTGTTGTATGGGAGGGTTGTATGGGATTTTATTCTGTTTTTAGTATTTGTTGTTATAGCGGCAACAGAAATACATCATCTGTAAAAATTTCAACTGTCTAGCTATCACGGTTCATGATATAGCCTGGTGACAGACGGACAGACAGACAGAGTGACAGACAGACGTATCGTGGAGTCTCAGAAATAGGTACCCTTATACCCTTTGGGTACGGAACCCTAAAAAAGGAGTCAGAATAGTAGATAGTAGGATAGTATAGTAGACAGATAGTAGAATAGACAAATGTTGAAAAAAATTAAAAAGCACACGTTTGATGTTTCTCTAATTTTTTTTTACAGATTTCAAATAGTTTAGTTAATGGTAATATATTACGTAAGGACACATAATGTTCTTATTAGATTGGGCGTCGCGGGGTGACAGTCGCAGGCACAAAAACTGAAACATCTGCCGCCTAACGCGGATGTCGATTGTCTATGTATATGGAGCAGGTACATAGATTAATTCATTACACTGAAGATCAAGGACACTTTTTATCTCAGTACGACAAGACTGCTAATCGAGGCGTGGTCGTTTAGATCTGTATATAAGCCGGGAGCGGCCGGCAAACATTATCACTTGTGACAGCAATCCCAAGTAACTCTACAAACATGTTCTTCAGACTGGTAAGTTGTAACAACGAATTGTTTTATTAATATTTATATTATATTTTAATCATCGATAGTACTCAACTATTATATACCCTACCAGCAAATCTTATCATTATAATATGACCATAAGGGTCCTCTGCTAAATATTGGCTCAAATTGATCACAGAAATTTAACGCAATAATAAACCGCTATCATCCAAGAAAAACATACAAATAAATTTGTAAAAGGTCGACCAAGTTATTAGGAAATACAACAATTCGGGTAAACGTTTTAGTGTCGTTTATCTTGTTAGCGCGAGATATCATCGCCGTAACGAGGGGACGGTGTCATTTGCTCAGCTATATCGTCCACTTTCAGGGCTTTTGACCGGTGTCCGTTTTATCATAATAATATGGTTCAGTTTTATGGTTTCAATTACGAAAAACGGTCAAAGGTGTCTGGATTTTTATTGGTTCAAAATAAAATTCTACAAAATTGTAGACACTGACTAACTATGCTATCTTTTTGATATTTTCAAAGGATGCCTCCATGTAAAATCACCGTTACTTAATAATATCTACTTATCACAAAGTATAAAACTGATTGGTCCTGCTGAATATACCTTATATCTAAAAACACTTAATAGATGAACAAGTGAAAATTACATAAGCTTAGAAGCATATAAATACCTATGTAAATACCGCATGTTGTGTTAGAGCTTTCATGATCGTTGTTGTATTTTAAAAGTGGGCTTAAAAATTGTGTATTTATTATTTATTTTTCGACTCAAAATGAATGGATGGTCTATGTTTTACTAACATTTATGAATCTATTGTAATTATCATCAATTCCCAATGAATTCTTCCATTTTATTTATATGGTTGTATTTCTGTTTACAGTTCGCCCTCTTCGCCGTGTTGGCCGTGGCTTTCGCCAACCCCAACCCCAAGCCTGAGCCCCAGCATGTGCTGGCCTACTCCGCCGGAGCTGCGTACCCCTACGGCTACGCCGCCGGGTACGCCCCCGTCGCCGCTGCGTACGCTCCCTACGCCGCTGCCGCTTACCCATACGGCTACTCCGCGTACTACGCCCGCTAAAAACCTCACCAGAACCACTCCTGCTTGCTGAATGACACCGACTACCAAAATGTTTGATCATGTTTTAATATAAGTTTTTTCGCAAATGTTTTTTGTTTAATTCAACAACATGTGCATGCTACCCACGTAGGTATCCGCGCTCACATGCGCCGAAGCTCCAGAATTTTGACAGATGTCAAATCGATGGCATATGCAATTATTTATTTTTAATGAGCCTAATCTACATATACTCGTAAGACGCGCGAGACAATATTATGATTGACTTTTTGTTTTTGTGCGACGGTTTATAATGTAGAAGGAAGTTATGTTGATAGTTCTTTTGTTCTTATGGTGCCTATATCTAGCTACATAGCCTTCGACTGATGATTTGGGCCAGTTTCACTATTCAGTAGATCTTATAACCTAAGCTTTTAGCTGATAAAACTGCTTACCTTTGAAAACCAAGAACTCAAACTCAAACATCTTACATTAGGCTTACATTTTTATTTAGAAAATTATGCTGAAAATAATATAATACAAATGGCCATACAGTTACTAGCAATGTGTGCGAAGGGTAGACAAGTTTAAATACCTAGGCCACTGGTTCATCGAAGATCTTAAAGATAATTGTGACATTGAGAGGGAACTTGCGTCGCGTTTTCGCGGCGGTACCAAAAATATTCTGAATGTGTTCGTAGATCAGTGGGATTCTCCGAAGATGGAGAAGTGGCTGCATTTTTGTGCTGTGCTTCGTTTTTCTTTAGGCTAAATAAAATAAACCTTCTTTGTATGAGAGGCCTTTGCCCTGCTGCTGAACTGTTAGGTACACTCCTACCAACTTAACTGTGAAATGGCGAAAATTGGAACTATGGCTCATGTTGAAATGTCATTCGATTGTCATTGTCAGTGTCTACTGCATTCGGGTTCTCCGGTTGTTTTGTCGTGATATTGCTGAATTTATAAAGTTAAATATGCCGAAAGCTATTAAAAGTGATGCTTGAAACATTATTCTAAAGGTTTAAACCTTTTTTGAAGAAGTAGCTCGGGCGGTGTCTCCGATTATTCCATTTAATCAAATATACAAACGAATTTCGGCAGCGACAGGTTAGTTTTGTCAACTTTCTTGTTATAAATTACCCGAAACTTAACTAATTATTTAAGTCCAAGAAATATTCGTTTCTATTCTTGCTGCAGGTTATTAATTTATTTAAAATAGCACAGCCACATCACATGCATTTCACATCGACAGAGAAAGAAATGGATAATCACAGAACCTATGCACATGACAATTAGGTTAGCGTAACGGTAACGTACATCTATTAGGTGACCTGCTAAGTGAGTGAGCAAACTAACCTGCCAGATTTCAAATTTCTACTAACATTTATTTTATTATCTTATATTTCAGGTGTGAGTCAAGGACTAATTTCAAAAATAGTTAGGAAGGGCACGCAGCAGAAGAAAATGGTACAAAAATTCGGACACCAGGCAAGGAGAGTAAACGTAAAAGTGGATTTGTGCATGTTGATGATTTTGACATGGGAGTTATACGGAGGAAAGTACATGAAATTTATTATGCTAAAAAAGAAGTCCCTACTGTTAAAAAGCTTCTAGAGGTCTTAAAGACAGAAATAAATTACACAGGACAGCGAGAGAGTCGGCGAAAGCTGCTTCACAAGGTGGGATTTCGTTTTAAAAAATCTTAATCCAATCGGAAGGTTCTTATGGAGCGTAATGAAATATCAGCTTGGAGAGCTAAGTACTTGCATGCAGTGGATATAAATAATAAATCTCCTCAGCCCCGGCCCATAATTTATTTAGATGAGACCTATATTCACTTTTCGCATACATCGGGTAAATGTTAGCAAGAAGAGGGTGAAGACGGAGTATTGGAGCCTGTATCGAACGGGCAAAGATATAATATTGTTCATGCGGGAGGAGATACTAGATTTGTTACAAATGCACTACTTGTGTTTGAATCAAACACAAAAAGTGGTGATTATCATGACGAGGTGAATAGTACCAACTATAAAAAGTGGGTTATTGAAAAACTTGTGCCTAATTTACGAGAGCCATCCATAATAGTGATGGATAATGCTCCTTCACCGTATTTGTGTAAATAAAGTCCCAAATACGAATTCCTTAAAAAAAAATATGCAATTATGGTTGACCCAAAATAAAATTGACCACGGAGAGAATTTGACTAAACCTCAGCTTTAAGAAATAATTAAGAGAAACAAGCCTGAACCTGTATATGAGATTGAAAAAAAAATTAGAAGACAATAGACACAAATGCTTATATTTACCACCTTATCACTGTGATCTCAATCCCATTGAACTCATATGGAGCACAATGAAAAGAAAAGTTGCTGATATAAATATTGAGCACAAAAATGCTGAAAGTCCCCGCCTAGTTAGAGAAGCTTTTAACGCTATTACAGTTAGTGAGTGGGCACAGCATTTTAAACACGATTACGATACTTAAAACATGATTTGTATTTAGATAAACCTTCTATTATAGAAGTGGTAAGTGACACTGAAACCGAAAGTGATAATGATGATAGTGGTACGGAAATAAGCGGAGTATGGCCTCACAACCAGGATGAAGTTGTGTATGCATGTTCATCTAAAGATCACAATTACTGTAAACCTGGTTTTCAATAAGTCATTGTAAAGCAATTGTTTTTTTTTTATCACACTAGACTACCACTAGGTACCACTGCTAATTATAATTGGTCAAATCTGGTGTTACGCGTTAGGTACGGTCATAACTAAATGCTAGACATCCAGGTACCTCTTGCAGGGTAGGTACCTACTTAACTTCGCATTAAATGAAAGTTGTATCCCCCCCGTGGAACATTTTATCTGCTGAATTTCCACTTCATTGAATTACTTTTTAGATAAAGCCATTATTTATTGCTGAGAGACTAAACTGTTAGCGTACCTACGTAACTGTAAATTATTAAATTCTTTTTATTTATTTTTATATGGGTATCATTGTTTTTAATTTGTAAAACTGTAATTCTTATTAAACGATTATGTCTAATATGAAATTTCCTTCTTGAAAACTTACTCAATTTTGGGCACCTTATATCAATTAGCAACACTGAAACGACGGTGCGGTCCTCTTTCATTTTACAGTTAAGTTGGTAGGACTGTACCGGCGTTATGAAAAAAATAAATTGTGTTCTTTTCTCGCATGGTGAACAAGAGTAAATGTTATAAAATTTGTTTTTTATATCTTACTAGCGACCCACCACGGCTTCGCCCGTGGCAAATTATACACAAAAACCTTCCTCGTCTCTCACTCTTTCTATTAGTGGAAACCGCATGAAAAACCGTTCAGTAGTTTTTGAGTTTATTGCGTACAGACGCAACGGGGGATTTTATTTTACAAGCTTTTATTTAACGTGCAATGTATGTTTGTAAGTTTGTTCGGGTCAAATCTAGAAACTGAATTTTAAAGCAGTTGTCCTGCACCGATTAAGATGAAATTTTGCATATACGTTTATTTTGGATGATAATGCATGATTAGCTGAGTGACGTTATTCTAAATCCAATATGGCGGACGGTCCAAGATGGCGGACTAGTTATTTGTTGTGCACTGCCATGATATGGATATCAAATGAAAGGGTTTGCTGAGAGGAATACCAAAAACTTTGTTCAAAAATTTTTTTTCTAAAGAAAATATTTTATAATATTTAGTGATAGTCCTCAACAAAGAGGGCCATATCATCTTCAATAGTGGAAGTCTAATCTATTACTAAATAAAGCAAATACTAGCTGCTACCTGCGGTTCCACCCGCGTGTATTATTATTAACCGCGTATAGTGCTGGTGGTTCGTGCGGTGGTGGCTATTCAGATGTACCTATGAGCTTTATTGCTGTAGTTTATTAAAATCCGTCCAGTTTATCCAATCCTCACAAACTTTAGCATTTATAGTATCAGTAGGAAAGTCATTTAGTATAGTTAAAAAATTCTCAAACCTTTTTTTTTGTTACAGATCGTCTTGTTCGTCGTGCTCGCGCTGGCCCTTGCGCGGCCGCAACTATACTCCGGCTACGGAGGCTATGCCTCTAGCTACCCGGGCTACTACGGCTATTCGGGTTACTCCGGCTACTCCAACCCCGTTGGCTACGGGTCTTACAGCACCTACGGAGCCTTCCCCTACAGTTACGGCTACAGCTACTATTGACCCTAAATATTTGATAATGCCAATCTTTACGCCTACATATGTGATGTACCTCTATGTTAATTTTATTTAATATTATATGTTTTAAAAATGATTATTATTTTTTATTTGGGTCTTGGTTTATTCCCAGTCATTTCCCGGTGGCTCTGTGAGTACTCTGATAGGTCGAAATAATGTCAATCTAAATGCAACTAAGTAGTATGATAAAATCGATATTGCTTCACGGCATTCTGCTTTCAATTAGACGCATTTAAATTTGATTAAGGACTGTTTTAAATTACCCGCACAAGAAAATGTATTCTACATAAATTTTCAAGTTCAAGCTCACATACCTACAGCATTTATGATTATTAATAACTGCAACAATGTAACGAGTGCCTAGCACCGATAGAGATGGATGCCGCCTAACGCGGTTGTTGATTGCCTATGTATATGGAGCAGATACATAGAATCATTCATTACACTGAAGATCAAGGATACTTTTTATCTCAGTACGACAAGACTGCTAATCGGGGCGTGGTCGTTTAGATCTGTATATAAGCCGGGAGCGGCCGGCTAACATTATCACTTGTGACAACAATCCCAAGTAACTCTACAAACATGTTCTTCAGACTGGTAAGTTGTCTAAACACGAATTGTTTTATTAATATTTATATTATATTTTAATCATCGATAGTACTCAACTATTATATACCCTACCAGCAAATCTCATCATTATAATACATAAGGGTCCTCTGCTAAACATTGGCAAGAATTGATCACAGAAATTTAACGCAATAATAAACCGCTATCATCCAAGAAAAACATACAAAAAAACGAATCTCGAGCATGAGATGAAATGTGATAGTCCTCAAGACACTCAACCATGAACAATTTTATCTGCAAATAAACTTGTAAAAGGTCGACCAAGTTATTAGGAAATACAACAATTCGGGTAAACGTTTTAGTGTCGTTTATCTTGTTAGCGCGAGATATCATCGCTGTAACGAGGGGACGGTGTCATTGGCTCAGCTATATCGTCCACTTTCAGGGCTTTTGACCGTTGTCCGTTTTATCATAATAATATGGTTCGCTTTTAAGGTTTCACTTACGAAAAACGGTCAAAGGTGTCTGGGTTTTTATTGGTTCAAAATAAATCTACATAATTGTGGACACTGACTATGCTTTCTTTTTGATGTTTTTAAAGGATAATTCCATGTGAAATCACCGTTACTAAATAATATCTACTTATCACAAATTATAAAACTGATTGGTCCTGCAGAATATACACCATATTTCTAACAACACTTAATTGATAAACAAGTAAAAATTATATTAGCTTAGAAGCTTATTAATATCTATGTAAATGCCACATGTTGTGTTAGAGCTTTCATGATCGTTGTTGTATTTTAAAAGTGGGCTTAAAAATTGTGTATTTATTATTTATGATTCGACTCAAAATGGATGGATGGTCTATGTTTTACTAACATTTATGAATCTTTCGTAATTATCATCATTTCCCAATGAATTCTTCCATTTTATTTATATGGTTGTATTTCTGTTTACAGTTCGCCCTCTTCGCCGTGTTGGCCGTGGCTTTCGCCAACCCCAACCCCAAGCCTGAGCCCCAGCATGTGCTGGCCTACTCCGCCGGAGCTGCGTATCCCTACGGCTACGCCGCCGGGTACGCCCCCGTCGCCGCTGCGTACGCTCCCTACGCCGCTGCCGCTTACCCATACGGCTACTCCGCGTACTACGCCCGCTGATAAGCTCACCAGAACCACTCCTGCTTGCTGAATGACACCTACTACCAAAATGTTTGATCATGTTTTAATATAAGTTTTTTCGCAAATGTTTTTTGTTTAATTCAACATCATGTGCATGCTATCCACGTAGGTATCCGCACTCACATGCGCGGAAGCTCCAGAATTTTGACAGCTGTCAAATGGATGGCATATCCAATTATTTATTTTTTAATGAGCCTAATCTACATGTATGATGTGCGAGAAAATATTATGGTTGACGTTTTGTTTTTGTGCGACGGTTTATAATTTAGAAGGAAGTTATGTTGATTGTTCTTATGGTACCTATATCTAGCTACATAGCCTTCGACTGATGATTTGGGTCAGTTTCACTATTCGGTAGATCTTATAACCTAAACTTTTAGCTGATAAAACTGCTTACCTTTGAAAAACAAGAATTCAAACTAAAACATCTCATTTTAGTGTGTTATTATTATTATTATTATTATTATTATATAGAGTTCTTTATTTTTCTTCTCTTTTAAGAGAGTATACGACCTTACACACGGGCCAGGACCAAGTGTGTGAGGGGAAAATTAAATTGAGAAGGTGGATGATAATGTAGAGGAAGTCAGAAACTTCCGGGTTATGCGACAAGTATTGAGAATGGTGGCTTTTTGGAGCATGTATAGTGTGTGAGAAGGCATGTGTAGAGTGTCAAGACTTTGCGTGAGAGATTTTGGTACTACACCGGTAGAAGAAACTACTATAGGGACTATTTGGACGGTTTGTACTTTCCACTGGGTTTTGATTTCAATGGCGAGTTCTTGGTACTTACTGAGTTTTTCGGATATTGTTGATTGGATGTTGTGTGAATTAGGTATAGCTATATCGATTAAGTACACTGTTTTATTTACTTTGTCGTGTACAGTGATGTCAGGTCTATTATAATGTATAGTTTTGTCTGTAATTATTGTTCTGTCCCAATAAATTTTCTGATATCTGTTTTCTAAAATTATTTCAGGTTTATATTTATAATATGGAATCATCTCACCTGTAAGATTATATTTGTGTGCTAGGTGTTGGTGTATAATGGCGGCAACTTGGTCATGTCGATGTTTATAATCTGTCTGTGCGAGAGATTTACAGGCCCCTGTTATGTGTTGTATGGTCTCAGAGGCACTGTTGCAATGTCTGCATGTGTCAGTCGATTGATTACAGTCTTTCATTATGTACTTTCTGTAATTTCGTGTTGCAATTATTTGATCCTGGATCGCAAGCATGAAACCTTCAGTTTCGGGAAACAATTCACCTCGTTTGAGCCATTCGTTCGACTTTAATTTATCGACGTGTGGCTGGCTCAGGGTAGCTTGGTGTCTTCCGTGTAAAGCTTTTCCAGCCCATGCTGCAATTTTTTGCTGTGTGCTTATAATATTTTCA
Source organism: Orthosia cruda (assembly GCA_964057195.1). Lineage (NCBI taxonomy): Eukaryota > Metazoa > Arthropoda > Insecta > Lepidoptera > Noctuidae > Orthosia > Orthosia cruda. The sequence continues at coordinate 39,250,692 of OZ059827.1, read as the reverse complement.
TTAATTTGAATGTTTTTATTTTGCAAGTTGAGTGGTGTAAGTTTTTTATCTGCTTCTGTTACATTTTTATGTAGTGGTGAATGTTCTGATTTGTTATGGAAGTAAGATCTGAGTGAAAGTATTTGTTTGTTGTGTAAATTGTGTATGTCAATCAATCCTCTTCCTCCTTCTTGGCGTGGTAGAGTAAGTCGCTGTATGCATGATTTCGGGTGATGTTTCCTATGTTTGGTAAGGAGAGTATTGATAGTTCGTTGTAAATTTTTTATATCGGTTTTTGACCATCGTATAATTCCAAAAGAGTATGTAAGGATGGGTATTGCAAATGTGTTGACAGCTTTAATTGTGTTTCTGGAGTTTAGATTACTTTTTAAGATTAGGTTAAGACGATGTGTAAACTTTTTGATCAGTTCTTGTTTTGTTATTTTTTGTTCTATCTGTCTGGATTGTTTGAAACCTAGATATTTGTATGTAGTTTGTTCATCCATAGGCTCAATAATTTTACCTGACTCGAGTGTGTAACTGGTATTTTGAATTTTTCCTTTAACTATTGACAAAATTTTGCATTTATCTACCCCGAAGTGCATACTTATATCGTTTGAAAATTCTTGTATTGTATCTGCTAAATGAAAAAGGGAGTTTTTATCTGCTGCGTACAATTTTATGTCATCCATATACATAAGGTGTGTTAAGGTGAAATGGGTGTTACCGCTTGTCAAGGTAAATCCTGTGTTAGCTTTATCTAAGAGGTGTGAGAGAGGATTGAGCGCCATGCAAAACCATAAAGGACTTAGGGCATCGCCTTGAAAGATTCCACGTTTTATTTGAATAGGTTCAGTTGCTAAAGCCATGGAGGCTTGATTTATTTTGAGTACAGTTTGCCAATTTTGCATGGTGGATTCTAAGAACGATCTGAGTATGGGGTGGATTTTATAGATATATAGGACATGTAACAGCCAGCTATGCGGGACTGAATCAAATGCCTTTTGGTAATCGATGAACATAGTGTGAATATCTTGTTTGTTTTTAACTGCGCTGTTCATAGCAATCGCATCAATAGTGAGCTGTTCTTTACATCCTTGGCTGTTTTTACGACATCCCTTTTGTTGCTCTGCAAGAATGTCATTTTTATTTAAGTGTTCGTAAATTACTTCACTTACACAGGCTGTAAGGATTTTATAGAGCGTTTGTAAGCAAGTGATTGGTCGGTATTTGGCTGGGTTTGTGGTATCATTCATGTCCTTAGGTAGCATGTATGTGACTCCCTGTGTTATATATGTTGGGAGCAAACTTGGTGATTTAATGAAGGTGTTTAGGTGATTAAATATGAATGGATGTATGCTAGTGAATTTCTTATACCAGTAGTTGTGAATTTTGTCTGTGCCTGGCGATTTCCAGTTGTGAGAGCGTTTGATGACGTTTATAAATGTGTTTATTGGAATTAATTCAAAGTCCATTTCAGGGATTTCTAGTGCTGCGTCATTGATCCAGTTAGCGTGGTTATTGTGAAATACTGGGTTTTCCCATATGTTTGCCCAAAATTCCCGTAATGCTTCGGGAGGAGGTGTTTCTAGCGATTGACTAGTGGTGTCTTTATTATTAGATGTAAGATTTCTATAAAATATTCTTTCGTTGTTAATAAATTTTGTATTTTGAACTTTGCGGTTCGTGCAAGTAATATATCTTTTAAGTCTACTAGATGCTGCGCTTAACTTTTGTTTTAAGGTGTCCAAAAAGTGTTCTAACAGTGTATTGGAATTCTCGTGTTGCGCGTGTAGTTGGTATTTATTTTTTATTTGTTCTACTGCAGCTATTAACTTTTGGCTTCTACTGCCATTAATGTAATGTGTCAGTCTACCTATGTTTGCTCTTAAACTTTTGATTTTCTTTTCTAATCTAATTTGCCACTTCGGTTGTCTCGGTTTATATGTGCCGCGTTCATTTTGTATAGATGCTGATATTTTGGCTCCGTTGTATTTAGCTGCCGTCCATGCTGCACAATAAATTATTGTCTGCAGTTCGATGAATTCGGTTTCGATATTTACGTGCTTAGGCAGTATGACATTATTTATATATGAGACTATGGCAGAAAACTTCCTAGATGTCTTCTGTTTGGGAATGTAAGGCCTATTAGTGGGATCTGTGTCAGTAAAATTATGTTGAGCTTCTTGAAATATGGCTTCGATTTCAGGGTTGATAGTATTACCATTTGTTTGTGCAGGTTCAAAGTTACCAGTTTCTATGTTGTTCAAGAAATTGTCATCGCCTGTATTTACGAGTGTTTGAGGAACAAAGTTAGACTCTACGCTGGTATTTATAAATACATCCGTTGAAAGGGTATTTCTGGGCGTGTCAGTAAAGTTAGTAATGTTGTCAGGTGTTTCGGAGTCATTTTGCGATTGTGTATTAACTAAATCGTTATAATCAATAATCTGAATGTTGCTGTTTTTATTCCTGAATTCTGCAGTTACCTGGTTTTTAATTTCTTCTAATCTGTTGCTATCTATATATCCATTATTTGTTATCGCTCTCACTTGGTCAGATAATCTTTGCTCTGTTATATTTGTTAATTCTGGGTATATATTTGTGAATTCTTCATGTAAATATTTTCTATAGGCTGTTTTATTTGATTCTAATTGTGTGACAGTGTAATATATTCTAATAAGTGTTTCATTGTATTCGTTCGTCCATCTCATGCGCTGACTCGTTTGCGTATTAGTTTGTATAGAGTGTTGCTGTATTTGAGTGTGAACCGTTTGTAGTTCAGCCCTAACTTCCTGATATATCTGGTCTATTGTGTCTTGTGGTAATAACTTCTTTTGTACTATTGCTCTGCGTTGGTCACCTATTCTTTGGCGGCTTACTTGCATAGTTGGGTATTTTTCTAAAAACTTAGTGTGAAGTGATGGAAGGTATGCATTTTTGTCTGTATCCATATTAGTAAGATGAAGGTAAGTACGTAGGATAAATTTGTTCATTTCATTACTCCATTTCCTACGAGCTGTTGCAGTCTTAGTGGTGGGTACAGTATCGTCGACAATATTTGTCTCCTGTACAACATCCGCTGACTGTATACTGATTGATGATGGTGATGATGGCCTCGGAGAGACGCGAAAAGATTGTGAAGATGATGGAATTGATGGAAAAAGAGATGAGGAAGATGACGAAGAGAATTGTGAAGTTTCGTCATTTATTTGAGGCATATCTGCCTGAAGTTGTTTTTTTGTTTTAGATCTAGTTATCATTATGTTCCCACGAGTAGCTAGGGACTTAAGAAGTCGACACACAGCAGAGCCCTGCGTTCACTGTGGTAAGGGTAGATAAAACTGGAGGTCCCCTGTTATCCAGAGTTGGCGCACTAGCGACTGAAGCACTCCCCTAGCCATGCAGCCCTCGGCATGCGCGACCTTGGCTTGGATTTGTATCTCTTTTAGTCTGGCCCCTCACCCTGGACCTATCCCGACAAAGTTACCTCTACCGAAACAGACCCAGGATTCACTGGAGCACGCAAGCCCCACCACGTCGTCAACGTAGAGATACGGCGGTGGGGTTATTATTATTATTATTATTATATACTTTATTGTACACCACAAAAATACAAACATACAGAACAATCATTTTGTGTTTTTAGGGTTCTGTACCTCGAAAGGAAAAACGGAATCCTTATAGGATCACTTTGTTGTCCGTCCGTCTGTCCGTCCGTCTGTACGTCTGTCAAGACCCTTTTTCTCAGAAACGCGTGGACGTATCAAACTGAAATTTATATCAAATACTCAGGTCTAACGTCCCTTAAAGCTGTGAAAAATCAAACTTCTAAGCCAATGCAAACAAACAATGCAATCAAACGATACAGCCATTTATGTCGCAAATTGCCGCAAATTTTCGACACTCGCAAGGGAATCAAAACCTACAGGGTACTTCCCGTGAACTCAGAATCTTGAAATTTGGTACGAAGCAACGTCTTGTAGCACAGATATTCTTTGTTACATCATATAATAAAAATATTTTTAATTATTTTACTACCCCTTTTCTCATGAACGCGTAGAGGTATTTAATTGAAATTAATTTTAAATGTCTATAATACCTTTAAGCTGAGGTTTGTACGGAACCCTCGGTGTGCGAGTCCGAATCGCACAAGGCCGGTTTTTTTTTTTAGATAGCTAGCTTACTTTAATCTCTTGTTTTATTGAAATATAGATGGCTTACATTTTTATTTAGACAATTATGCAGGAAATAATATAATACAGATGGTTGTACAGTTTTGGGCAGACTGCTTGATAAACAATTATCAATATTCTATGTACTGTGTTACGTAGTGCCAAGAACTGTTATTCGGCGGGAGGTGCGCGCACCTCGACTATTCTACACTGCGCGATGTAGAATAATTGCTGGGCTGCGGGCCCCTGTCCGCCGACTTTTAGAAACATATAACTCACAATTTACTGATTTTGTTATTTTCGCGCTATCGCTATCTAAATTTAAAAGAATGGTTTCTCAATTTCTTGCAAATCGCCCATAAGATCGCTCTTGTCGTCCGCTTCCATCGATTCGCTTCATTCGATTGTATGCAGTGCTTTTCTGCTAAATATTACTAGCGTTCGTTATCATACTAAGATGTCACTTCGTGGACAATAGTGTGGGTTATACGTTTTTTCGACTGTAGTATAACTACCTTTTGTATATGCTGTACTGTATAACTGTTTTTTGTCCCAAATAAATAAAATAAAATAAAAAATATTAGTCTGCGTTTGTTCATCTTAGTCTGACTACAATTACTAGCAATGTGTGCGAAGGGTAGACAAGTTTAAATACCTAAGCCACTGGTTCGTCGAAGATCTTAAAGATAATAAATTGTGACATTGAGAGGGAATGTTCGTCGCGTGTTCGCGGCGGTATCAAAAATATTCTCAAGTGTTCGGAGATCAACATCATCAGATAAAGGGTAAAAACGGGACCCTATTACTAAGACGCCGCGGTCCGTCTGTCTGTCTGTCTGTCTGCCTGTCTATCTGTCTGTCTATCCGTCTGTCACCAGGCTGTATCTCATTAACCGTGATAGCTAGGCTGTTGAAATTTTTACAGATGATGTATTTCTGTTGCCGCTATAACAACAAATAAAATAAATTTGTAAGTGGGGCTCCCGTACAACAAACGTGATTTTTTGCCTTTTTTTGCGATAATGGTACGGAACCCTTCGTGCGCGGGTCCGACTCGCACTTGGCCGGTTATTAAGTAAATTGTTACTAATCCTATGGACTTTGTCTGAAATAAAAGTTTATTAATGTATTTATTAAAACATTATACATGAAGATTCTGTTCAATAAGTATATAATAATTTGTGTCCCACTGCAGGGTTACGTGAGCTCAATGTCAGCGGCAGATGTTTCAGTGTTTGTGCCTGCGACTGTCACCCCGCGGCGCCCAATCCAATAAGAACATACTCTATTATGTGTCCTTACGTAATTTCAAAGCACACTTTTGGTGTTTCTCAATTATTTTTTTACAGAATGATTTACACGTGTAGGAGGACTGTCAATAAGCTTTGAAAAGCGTTACTTTTACTGGCTTCATACATCGCGAACCTGCAGGCCAGCATGTTACAACGAACAGTCAGTGACCAATGTTCCATTTCAATGTCACAATTATCTTTAAAATCTTCAATGACCCAGTGGCCTAGGTATTTAAACTTGTCTACCCTTCGCAGGAGTTCTCCACATAGTGCTACATTTGTAATACGTTATATGCCACACTGCCTGCTTTGAAAACCATAAGTTCGCTCTTTGTGACATTATATTTGAGCCCATGAATCACCACGTCATCTTCCTGCCCTTGTCCCATGTCACTTGTGGTCAGCGCAACACGTTTTATTCTTCCATACCGTCCTGTCCCCCGTCACGCTATCACTGACTCCCTTTTCTTTCATATCACTCCTCACACAGTCTATCCATGTTTTCTTTGGCCGTCCCCTCCCTCTCCATCCATCAACATTTATATTAATAACTCTTTTAGTAACATCCCTCCTCCTCATCAGATGACCATACCACGTAAGTTTCGCATATAGCTATCAGTGGCTTCAGAGCACCGATCGATGGGCTCAACAACACCCCATCAACATGACATCCGATATTGATGCTGCTGAGCTCAACGATCAGTTGGTTCATGTATAGTATGAAGAGTCGGGGTGAGCTAAGATCCTTCGGCCTCACCTCGCCCCCCAGCCGATACACATCCGAGTGCGAGCCACCACACACACACACCACTTGACACTATTACTTTTATACCAGTACTTAAATATTGAAACTTTCTCAATTGGTAAAGTAGTATCACATTGTAGTTTACGCCGCAGAACATCGTAATATACGAAACCGTAGACTTTGACAAATCCAGAAAACAGACAAAATATGCGTCTTCTTGTCTGTGCAGTATTGAACAGTCTGCTTGAGGTGCAAGATTGCACTCTCATTTGACAACCTAACAGGGCGTCATGCAGTTCTAGGTGTTTTGCTAATAATTCATCAAGCAGACTGTCCAAGACTGTACAGCTGTATTATATTATTTTCAGCACAATTTTCTTAATAAAAATGTAAGCAATCTATATTTCAATAAAACAAGAGATCAAAATAAACTATCTAAAAAATACGCACACTAAAATGAGATGTTTGAGTTATAATTCTTGGTTTTCAAAGGTAAGCAGTTTTTGTCAGCAGAAAGTTTAGGTTATAAGATCTACCGAATAGTGAAACTGGCCCTAATCATCAGTCGAAGGATATGTAGGCACCAATACATTATAACACAAAGAGTATATATAACAATAGAACCATCAACATAACTTCCCACATTATAAACCGTCGCACGAAAACAAAACGACAACCATAATATTGTCTCGCGCGTCCTTTATGTAGATTAGACTCAATAAAAATAACTAATTGGTTATGCCATCGATTTGACAGCTGTCAAAATTCCGGAGCTGTCGCGCATGTGAGCGCGGATACCTACGTGGGTAGCATGCACATGATGTTGAATTAAACAAAAAACATTTGCAAAAAAACTTATATTAAAACATGATCAAACATTTTGGTAGTCGGTGTCATTCAGCAAGCAGGAGTGGTTCTGGTGAGGTTTTCAGCGGGCGTAGTACGCGGAGTAGCCGTATGGGTAAGCGGCAGCGGCGTAGGGAGCGTACGCAGCGGCGACGGGGGCGTACCCGGCGGCGTAGCCGTAGGGGTACGCAGCTCCGGCGGAGTAGGCCAGCACCTGCTGGGGCTCAGGCTTGGGGTTGGGGTTGGCGAAAGCCACGGCCAACACGGCGAAGAGGGCGAACTGTAAACGGAAATACAACCATATAAAAAAATTGAAGAATTGATTGGAATTGAAGATAATTACGAAAGATTCATAAATGTTAATAAAACATAGACCATCCATCCATTTTGAGTCAAATCATATAATAAAAACATAAATTTCAATCCCACTTTTAAAATACAACAAAAATCATGAAAGCTCCAAAACAACATGCGGTAATTGCATATTATAAGCTTTTAGGCTTATATAATTTTCACTTGTTCATCAATTAAGTGTTGTTAGTTCAAAGGTATATTCGGCAGGACCAATTAGTTTTATACTTTGTGATATCTAAGTAGATATTATTTAGTAACGGTGATCTAGAATTATCCTTTGAAAACATCAAAAAGAAAGCATAGTCAGTGTCCACAATTATGTAGAATTTTATTTTGAACCAATAAAAACCCAGACAGCGTTGACCGTTTTTCGTAAGTGAAACCATAAAACTGAACCATATTATTATGATAAAACGGACACCGGTCAAAAGCCCTGAAAGTGGACGATATAGCTGAGCAAATGACACCGTCCCCTCGTTACAGCGATGATATCTCGCGCTAACAAGATAAACGACACTAAAACGTTTACCCGAATTGTTGTATTTCCTAATAACTTGGTCGACCTTTTACAAGTTTATTTGACGATAAAATTGTTCATGTCTGAATGTATTGAGGACTATCATATGGATGACATTTTGGCAACTTCTAGAAAAATATCATCCCATGCTCGAGATTACCTTTTTTTTAGGTCTTTTTGGATGACAGCTGTTTATTATTACGTTAAATTTCTGTGATCAATTTGAGCCAATATTTTGCAGAGGACACTTACGGTCCTATTATAATGATGAGATTTGGTGGTAGGCTATATAATAGTTGAGTACTATCGATGATTAAATTATAATATAAATATTAATAAAACAATTCGTATTTACAACTTACCAGTCTGAAGAACATGTTTGTAGAGTTACTTGGGATTGCTGTCACAAGTGATAATTTTAGCCGGCCGCTCCCGGCTTATATACAGATCTAAACGACCACGCCCCGATTAGCAGTCTTGTCGTACTGAGATAAAAAGTGTCCCTGTCCTTGATCTTCAGTGTAATGAATTAATCTATGTACCTGCTCCATATACATAGACAATCGACATCCGCGTTAGGCGGCATCCATCTCTATCGGTGCTAGGTGCTTGGCATTCGTTACATTGTTGCAGTTATTAATAATCATAAATGTTGTAGGTATGTGAGCTTGAACTTGTAAATTTATGTAGAATACATTATCTTTACGGGTTATTTAAAACAGTCCTTAATCAAATTCAAATGCGTCTAATTGTAAGAAGAATGCCGTGAAGCAATATCGATTTTAACATATTACTTAGTTGCATTTAGATTGTCATTGTCATGGCACTTTTGCGCAAGAGTGTTTTTTGCATGGCTCCAACTATTTATAATAAGCTACCCAAAAGTTGGAGGGAGCTTAATAACGTTCAATTAAAGAAACAATTAAAAAGGTTTCTAAGTAAAAAGGCTTACTATACTGTTAGCGAATTTCTGGCAGAATCATTTATTTTAACATAGATTTTATTGATTTTGAAATTTGATGAATGTTTCATGGATTTGACATGAAACATTTATATATAACACAGATCTGGCATGTCAATTTTGTTTGACATTTGTTTGATATTTTTACATAGATTTGACATACATTTTTATTTGACATTTTATTTGATATTTTAAATAGATTTTGTAATATTTTTAATTGACTTTTAGTAATTATTGTGTTTAATTTTTTTTTTTTTGTAATTGCTCAAGACATTAACATTTGATTGATATTTTTACAAAGATTTGACAATCATTTTTATTTGACATTTGCTTGATATTTTGACATTATTATTTTTTCATAATTCAAATTCCTTTATTTTTATTGTTGACATTTTTAATTATTGTATTTAGATTAATTTTGTGTTTTCATTTTCAAACTGTTCATGATATTAACTTTTAAAATATTTTTATGCCATATTAGGTGGCAAACATGTCCGATCTTTTTGTTTTTTTCAATGTTATCCTGCAACACGGATTATTGATTCTTGTATGTATACACGTGTTTTAGCAAATAAATATATCTTTATTACTAGCTGACCCGGCAAACTTTGTTTTGCCATAAAAACACCAAACATTCATCTACTAAATATCCTACCTACCCTACCTACCCTACCCTACCTACCCTACCCTACCTACCCTACCCTACCCTACCCTACCTACCCTACCCTACCTACCCTATCCTACCTACCCTACCCTACCTACCATACCCTACCTACCCTACCCTACCTACCCTACACTACCTACCCTACCCTACCTACCCTACCCTACCTACCCTACCCTACCTACCCTACCCTACCTACCCTACCCTACCTACCCTACCTACCCTACCCTACCTACCCTACCCTACCTACCCTACCCTACCTACCCTACCTACCCTACCTACCCTACCCTACCTACCCTACCCTACCTACCCTACCCTACCTACCCTACCCTACCTACCCTACCTACCCTACCCTACCTACCCTAACCTACCTACCCTACCCTACCTACCCTCCCCACCTACCCTACCCTACCTACCCTACCCTACCTACCCTACCCTACCTACCCTACCCTACCTACCCTACCCTACCTACCCTACCCTACCTACCCTACCCTACCTACCCTACCCTACCTACCCTATCCTACCTAACCTACCCTACCCTACCTACCCTACCCTACCTACCCTACCTACCCTACCCTACCTACCCTACCCTACCTACCCTACCCTACCTACCCTACCCTACCTACCCTACCCTACCTACCCTACCCTACCTACCCTACCTACCCTACCCTACCTACCCTACCCTACCTACCCTACCCTACCTACCCTACCCTACCTACCCTACCCTACCTACCCTACCCTACCTACCCTACCCTACCTACCCTACCCTACCTACCCTACCCTACCTACCCTACCCTACCTACCCTACCCTACCTACCCTACCCTACCTACCCTACCCTACCTACCCTACCCTGACATCGTCTTGGTCGTGGATGGGGACACGGCGACTGAAGTCTCTAGAACCGCCAATGCAGCCCTCGCCCATGTTCAGGATTGGGGTGTCCGAAATAAGCTGAGGTTTGCACCGCACAAAACCTGTGCGATGACCATAACCAATAAGCTTAAGTACGACACTCCAATACTGAGCATAGCCGGGGTCGACATCGGTATGGTCAGAAAAATGAAGTTGCTTGGTCTAACCATAGACGATAAGCTCACTTTCAGTGAGCATACCGCGAACGTCTGCAAGAAGGCAGCTAATATTTACAAACAGCTATCCCGCGTTGCTAAAGTTAGTTGGGGATTGAGTGCAGAAATCATACACATCATCTACACAGCCACAATTGAACCCATAGTTACGTACGCGGCCGCTGCCTGGGCTCCCGCCACGAAAAAGGTTGGGATACGGAAGAAGCTAGGCTCTGTCCAACGAGGATTCGCTCAGAAGCTCTGCAAATCGTACCGCACAGTCTCTCTGAACTCGGCACTGGCACTGTCCGGGATTCTACCTCTAGACCTGCGCATACAAGAGGCAGCCGCCCTGTATGAAGCGAGGAGAGGGTCATCCCGGTTTGTGCCAGGAGATAGGGAGATCGAGAGTGCGGTGAGGTTTGCAGAAGCTCCTCATCCAGCTACACAAATGCCCCTGGAGTTCATGTGCCTGGCAGATCAAACGTTACTAGATAGTAACAATGTGCAGACGGTGCGAATCTTCACCGACGGCAGCAAGATTGAGGGGAAGGTCGGAGCCGCATTATCCATTTGGGATAATGATGGCGAAGTCCGGAGCCTCAAGCTCTGCCTTGCCGCGTACTGCACAGTCTACCAGGCGGAACTCCTGGCCATTTTCAAAGCGACCGAAGTGATCCTCGCGCGGCAAGAGGCGAGCTATGGTTTGTATAGCGACTCAATGTCAGCATTGGAGACGCTTGCAAACCATGGCTCTCTCCATCCCCTGGCGGTTCACGCGCGCGCCAATTTGGCTAAAGCCCTGGGCCAGAGCAAAGCTGTGTCTTTGTTCTGGATCAAGGCCCACGCGGGCCTGCCGGGGAATGAGCGAGCGGACGAGTTAGCAAAGGAAGCAGCATTGTCGTTACGGAGGAAGCCGGACTACGACCAATGTCCGATTTCATTTATCAAGCGACAGATCCGTTTGGAATCGCTTGCTGAATGGAATCGGAGATACGTGACGGGCGAGACTGCTTCCGTGACGAAAATGTTTCTTCCGGACGCAATAGTGGCTTTCCGCATTGTGAAACAGGTACGGCCCTCAGGTGTTCTCACGCAGGTTTTGACGGGGCACGGTGGGTTCTCTGAATACTTGAATCGCTTCAAGTGTAAGGAGAGCCCATCGTGCGTCTGCGATCCAGGCGTGGCAGAAAGTGTCCAGCACATAATCGTAGAATGCCCGTTATTTACCAGGGATCGCTACCAACTTGAATGTGAGCTGGACATGAAACTGACGAACGAGAGTATCTATGGGTTCATGACAAACCAAAAAAGGGAAAGGTTCCTAGCATACTGCCATAAAGTAGCCACTGTGGTTATACACAGAAATAAAACTGATGCGCACTGCGCTTCGTAAATATGTCACTATATTTAAACGCAAGCGCAGAATGCAGCTCAGAAATGTATAGCCAGTAGTATGTTAAGTTAGTACCTAGTTAGTTGTGTAAGAAAATCTGTGATAAATTATTTTATTGTGATAACTGCACCTTTTTATGTTTTTATTGTCCCTAATGTTTATATTTCACTGCACCTATTTTATGTTGCTATGTTTTTACCCTAATGTAATAAAAATCTGTGATAATTAACACCGACTGTATAAACTCTGTGATAAATAGCACCTGTATATTGTAAGATAATCAGCTTTTTACCATATTTATTTCGTAAACCTGTGATAAATAAATAAATAATGCCCGTAGACAAGACTAAATAAAGTGGGATTCCCACCCACAGTATGAAAGATGAAGAATGCAAGAAAGATATAGGATGAGGAATGAAAGTACGAGAGGCATAAAAGATTGAACGGAAAGATAGAGGTTGAGCACAGAATAGGCGCCAAACTCTGTGGCGGGGATTAGTGTTAAAAAAAAAAAAAAAAAAAAAAAAAAAAAAACCTACCCTACCTACCCTACCCTACCTACCCTACCTACCCTACCTACCCTACCTACCCTACCTACCCTACCCTACCTACCCTACCCTACCCTACCTACCCTACCCTACCTACCCTACCTACCCTACCTACCCTACTTACCCTACCTACCCTACCTACCCTACCTACCCTACCTACCCTACCCTACCTACCCTACCCTACCTACCCTACCCTACCTACCCTACCCCTATATTTTAGAGTAAGTTTAGATTAGGAAATTTTAAACTGTGACATTCTCGCAAGAGAATTATTTTATAATTTTGACATCTGACACACAAAAGGTAGTACCCTTTACAGTACCCCCTTTTTACATTTGACACACAAAAAGGGGTATCTTTACAATATCCCCTTTTTTTACTTTTACACATAATAGAGGTGCGCTTTACAACACCTCTTTTTTTTTTGACACATACTAATCCCAGCCACCCCTCACTTTCCAAAATGTTCGGAATGCCTGGTGTACGCACGCCGGTTCCGCACTCGGAAACAACCAAACCCCCGACCAAAAGCCCCCAGAGGGCACCTGAGGAGGCAGGGCCTTCGACCCAGAGCGTCAGGAGGAGCGTGGGTGAGTGGGAGGCGGGTAAAACCGTCACAAAGAGGACTCCCCCTAAAAAGCTGGACCAACCATCACCAGCGATAGACATATCCTTTGAGATCGGGAGCCCGCCTACCCAAAGGAGCAAAGTCGCCGAGGCTAGGATAGCCTCAAACAAGATCAAGGCCCTAATGACAACCTCCGAAACAACAAGAAACGACATTAGGGCGGAGGTCAAGGCGCCGGCAGACCGGCTCTACCAGTTAGTGAAGGAACTTGAGCAGGTAAAAGCCCCCCCAACCGTCAAGACAACAGCATCGATCGGGACCCAAGTCCAGGAGGAGCCAAGGGCTGAGCAAGTCCCGCCCCCGTGCTCAGAAGCTATCCGTGAGGTCGAGACCAACTCCCTCAGGCGAGCTCTAGAAGAGCATAGCCGAAACCTGGCCGAGAACAGCCTAAAAATGGACAGGCTGAAAGAGGCGCTACAAGCTAGCCGAGACCAGATGATCTCGTATGCTAGCGTGGCGGCAAGTCGGCCGTCCAATCGTGCACTGAAGCAGACCACACTACACTCCATCGTAGTGTCGGCCAGGGATGAGAAGCAAACGGGGGAGCAAGTCCTGGACCGACTAAGGAAGGTCGTAAATGCCAAGGAAGGGGGTATAGCGGTAGAGAAAGTGAGGAAAGCGAAAGACAGGAGAATAATAGTGGGCTGTACAACAGAAGTGGATAGGGAAAAGTTGAAGGAAAAGATTAGGAGGGCACCCGAGCTGCAAGCCCAAAATATTAGCAATAAAAACCCACAGGTGGTGTTGCGCGGCGTAATGCAGTACAACACAAATGAGGATGTAATAAAGGCGCTCGAAAACCAAAACGCCGCCATCTTTCGTGATCTTAAAGATGAGCAGGCTAAAATGGATATACTGTACAGAAAGCGAGCCAGGAACCCGCACATGTGTCACGTAGTGATGAGGGTCGCCACAGAGGTTTGGCGGCGCATGCTTGAGGTCGGGTCGGTGCATGTGAAGTTTACGCGGGTGACGGTCGAGGACCAATCCCCGCTTGTCCAGTGCTCGCTCTGCCTCGGGTATGGGCATAGCCGACGCCTTTGCACGGAGTCCGTGCCAAAGTGCAGCCACTGTGGCGGTCCCCACATGAGGACGGAGTGCGCGGACTGGGCCGCGCACTCCGTCCTCAAAAAACCTCCAAAGTGCTGCAATTGCGTGCGCGCGAAGACCGACAGCACAGACCATCATGCTTTCAGCTCGGAGTGCGTAGTTAGGAAAAGATGGGATGCAATAGCCCGATCTGTAATAGCGTATTGCTAAGGGCAACACGGAGACTCCTGCCAAACAAAACGCAACATCATACCGTGTGGCCCAAGCAAACCTACAACGTAAGGACCTGGCAACGACCGAACTCTTTTTAGAGGCCAGTAAAAGGAAGATCGCATGGGCACTTATCCAGGAGCCGTACGTGGGAGGGGCGCGAGGTATGAAGAGCTACCGAGGTTCGCGAATCTACCAGTGCGAGGTTGATGGAAGCGGGAGGGTGAAGGCGGCAATTGCCGTCTTTGACGATGACCTTGATGTCATTCCCTACCCGAAACTCACCACAAACAACATCGTTGTGGTGGGGATCCGGACCAAAGCCTGGGAGATCGCAGTAGTTTCTTACTACTTCGAGCCAGACCAACCCATAGGGCCATACCTGGACCAGTTGACCCAGACTTTGTTTTGAGGCAAACTTTGTTTTGCCATGAAAACACCAAACATTCATCTACTAAATATCCTACCTACCCTACCTACCCTACCTACCCTACCTACCCTACCTACCCTACCTACCCTACCTACCCTACCTACCCTACCTACCCTACCTACCCTACCTACCCTACCTACCCTACCTACCCTACCTACCCTACCTACCCTACCTACCCTACCTACCCTACCTACCCTACCTACCCTACCTACCCTACCTACCCTACCTACCCTACCTACCCTACCTACCCTACCTACCCTACCTACCCTACCTACCCTACCTACCCTACCTACCCTACCTACCCTACCTACCCTACCTACCCTACCTACCCTACCTACCCTACCTACCCTACCTACCCTACCTACCCTACCTACCCTACCTACCCTACCTACCCTACCTACCCTACCTACCCTACCTACCCTACCTACCCTACCTACCCTACCTACCCTACTACCCGACCTACCCTACCTACCCTACCTACCCTACCTACCCTACCTACCCTACCTACCCTACCTACCCTACCTACCCTACCTACCCTACCTACCCTACCTACCCTACCTACCCTACCTACCCCTACCTACCCTACCTACCCTACCTACCCTACCTACCCTACCTACCCTACCTACCCTACCTACCCTACCTACCCTACCTACCCTACCTACCCTACCTACCCTACCTACCCTACTACCCTACCTACCCTACCTACCCTACCTACCCTACCTACCCTACCTACCCTACCTACCCTACCTACCCTACCTACCCTACCTACCCTACCTACCCTACCTACCCTACCTACCCTACCTACCCTACCTACCCTACCTACCCTACCTACCCTACCTACCCTACCTACCCTACCTACCCTACCTACCCTACCTACCCTACCTACCCTACCTACCCTACCTACCTCTACTACCCTACCTACCCTACCTACCCTACCTACCCTACCTACCCTACCTACCCTACCACCCTACCTACCCTACCTACCCTACCTACCCTACCTACCCTACCTACCCTACCTACCCTACCTACCCTACCTACCCTACCTACCCTACCTTCCCTACCTGACCCTTGTAAAGAACCTACCCTACCTACCCTACCTACCCTACCTACCCTACCTACCCTACCTACCCTACCTACCCTACCTACCCCTACCTACCCTACCTACCCTACCTACCCTACCTACCCTACCTACCCTACCTACCCTACCTACCCTACCTACCCTACCTACCCTACCTACCCTACCTACCCTACCTACCCTACCTACCCTACCTACCCTACCTACCCTACCTACCCTACCTACCCTACCTACCCTACCTACATCCCTACCTACCCTACCTACCCTACCTACCCTACCTACCCTACCTACCCTACCTACCCTCCTACCCACCCTACCTACACTACCTACCCTACCTACCCTACCTACCCTACCTACCCTACCTACCCTACCTACCCTACCTACCCACCTACCCTACCCTACCTACCCTACCCTACCTACCCTACCCTACCCTACCTACCCTACCCTACCCTACCTACCCTACCCTACCTACCCTACCCTACCTACCCTACCCTACCTACCCTACCTACCCTACCCTACCCTACCCTACCTACCCTACCCTACCTACCCTACCTACCCTACCTACCCTACCTACCCTACCTACCCTACCTACCCTACCTACCCTACCTACCCTACCTACCCTACCTACCCTACCTACCCTACCTACCCTACCTACCCTACCTACCCTACATACCCTACCTACCCTACCTACCCTACCTACCCTACCTACCCTACCCTACCCTACCCTACCCTACCTACCCTACCCTACCTACCCTACCCTACCTACCCTACCCTACCTACCCTACCCTACCTACCCTACCCTACCTACCCTACCCTACCTACCCTACCCTACCTACCCTACCCTACCTACCCTACCCTACCTACCCTACCCTACCTACCCTACCCTACCTACCCTACCCTACCTACCCTACCCTACCTACCCTACCCTACCTACCCTACCCTACCTACCCTACCCTACCTACCCTACCCTACCTACCCTACCCTACCTACCCTACCCTACCTACCCTACCCTACCTACCCTACCCTACCTACCCTACCCTACCTACCCTACCCTACCTACCCTACCCTACCTACCCTACCCTACCTACCCTACCCTACCTACCCTACCCTACCTACCCTACCCTACCTACCCTACCCTACCTACCCTACCCTACCTACCCTACCCTACCTACCCTACCCTACCTACCCTACCCTACCTACCCTACCCTACCTACCCTACCCTACCTACCCTACCCTACCTACCCTACCCTACCTACCCTACCCTACCTACCCTACCCTACCTACCCTACCCTACCTACCCTACCCTACCTACCCTACCCTACCTACCCTACCCTACCTACCCTACCCTACCTACCCTACCCTACCTACCCTACCCTACCTACCCTACCCTACCTACCCTACCCTACCTACCCTACCCTACCTACCCTACCCTACCTACCCTACCCTACCTACCCTACCCTACCTACCCTACCCTACCTACCCTACCCTACCTACCCTACCCTACCTACCCTACCCTACCTACCCTACCCTACCTACCCTACCCTACCTACCCTACCCTACCTACCCTACCCTACCTACCCTACCCTACCTACCCTACCCTACCTACCCTACCCTACCTACCCTACCCTACCTACCCTACCCTACCTACCCTACCCTACCTACCCTACCCTACCTACCCTACCCTACCTACCCTACCCTACCTACCCTACCCTACCTACCCTACCCTGACATCGTCTTGGTCGTGGATGGGGACACGGCGACTGAAGTCTCTAGAACCGCCAATGCAGCCCTCGCCCATGTTCAGGATTGGGGTGTCCGAAATAAGCTGAGGTTTGCACCGCACAAAACCTGTGCGATGACCATAACCAATAAGCTTAAGTACGACACTCCAATACTGAGCATGGCCGGGGTCGACATCGGTATGGTCAGAAAAATGAAGTTGCTTGGTCTAACCATAGACGATAAGCTCACTTTCAGTGAGCATACCGCGAACGTCTGCAAGAAGGCAGCTAATATTTACAAACAGCTATCCCGCGTTGCTAAAGTTAGTTGGGGATTGAGTGCAGAAATCATACACATCATCTACACAGCCACAATTGAACCCATAGTTACGTACGCGGCCGCTGCCTGGGCTCCCGCCACGAAAAAGGTTGGGATACGGAAGAAGCTAGGCTCTGTCCAACGAGGATTCGCTCAGAAGCTCTGCAAATCGTACCGCACAGTCTCTCTGAACTCGGCACTGGCACTGTCCGGGATTCTACCTCTAGACCTGCGCATACAAGAGGCAGCCGCCCTGTATGAAGCGAGGAGAGGGTCATCCCGGTTTGTGCCAGGAGATAGGGAGATCGAGAGTGCGGTGAGGTTTGCAGAAGCTCCTCATCCAGCTACACAAATGCCCCTGGAGTTCATGTGCCTGGCAGATCAAACGTTACTAGATAGTAACAATGTGCAGACGGTGCGAATCTTCACCGACGGCAGCAAGATTGAGGGGAAGGTCGGAGCCGCATTATCCATTTGGGATAATGATGGCGAAGTCCGGAGCCTCAAGCTCTGCCTTGCCGCGTACTGCACAGTCTACCAGGCGGAACTCCTGGCCATTTTCAAAGCGACCGAAGTGATCCTCGCGCGGCAAGAGGCGAGCTATGGTTTGTATAGCGACTCAATGTCAGCATTGGAGACGCTTGCAAACCATGGCTCTCTCCATCCCCTGGCGGTTCACGCGCGCGCCAATTTGGCTAAAGCCCTGGGCCAGAGCAAAGCTGTGTCTTTGTTCTGGATCAAGGCCCACGCGGGCCTGCCGGGGAATGAGCGAGCGGACGAGTTAGCAAAGGAAGCAGCATTGTCGTTACGGAGGAAGCCGGACTACGACCAATGTCCGATTTCATTTATCAAGCGACAGATCCGTTTGGAATCGCTTGCTGAATGGAATCGGAGATACGTGACGGGCGAGACTGCTTCCGTGACGAAAATGTTTCTTCCGGACGCAATAGTGGCTTTCCGCATTGTGAAACAGGTACGGCCCTCAGGTGTTCTCACGCAGGTTTTGACGGGGCACGGTGGGTTCTCTGAATACTTGAATCGCTTCAAGTGTAAGGAGAGCCCATCATGCGTCTGCGATCCAGGCGTGGCAGAAAGTGTCCAGCACATAATCGTAGAATGCCCGTTATTTACCAGGGATCGCTACCAACTTGAATGTGAGCTGGACATGAAACTGACGAACGAAAGTATCTATGGGTTCATGACAAACCAAAAAAGGGAAAGGTTCCTAGCATACTGCCATAAAGTAGCCACTGTGGTTATACACAGAAATAAAACTGATGCGCACTGCGCTTCGTAAATATGTCACTATATTTAAACGCAAGCGCAGAATGCAGCTCAGAAATGTATAGCCAGTAGTATGTTAAGTTAGTACCTAGTTAGTTGTGTAAGAAAATCTGTGATAAATTATTTTATTGTGATAACTGCACCTTTTTATGTTTTTATTGTCCCTAATGTTTATATTTCACTGCACCTATTTTATGTTGCTATGTTTTTACCCTAATGTAATAAAAATCTGTGATAATTAACACCGACTGTTTAAACTCTGTGATAAATAGCACCTGTATATTGTAAGATAATCAGCTTTTTTACCATGTTTATTTCGTAAACCTGTGATAAATAAATAAATAATGCCCGTAGACAAGACTAAATAAAGTGGGATTCCCACCCACAGTATGAAAGATGAAGAATGCAAGAAAGATATAGGATGAGGAATGAAAGTACGAGAGGCATAAAAGATTGAACGGAAAGATAGAGGTTGAGCACAGAATAGGCGCCAAACTCTGTGGCGGGGATTAGTGTTAAATTAAAAAAAAAAAAAAAAAAAAACCCTACCTACCCTACCCTACCTACCCTACCCTACCTACCCTACCCTACCCTACCTACCCTACCCTACCTACCCTACCCTACCTACCCTACCCTACCTACCCTACCCTACCTACCCTACCCTACCTACCCTACCCTACCTACCCTACCCTACCTACTTGCACAGAAACTGTGCAAATCCTACCGCACCGTTTCCCTGAACTCGGCACTGGTGTTGGCTGGAATACTGCCCCTCGATCTCCGAGTGCAAGAGGCAGCTGCCCTGTACGAGGCGAGGAGGGGGGTACCCCGGTCAGCGCTAGGAGATAGGGACGTCGAGCGACGTACCGCATTTGCCTCCACACCCCACCCGGCAGAGCATATGAGCCTGCAGTTCATTTGCCTGGCAGACCAAGAATCACTCAGTGACCACTGCGCACTAGCAGTGCAGATCTACACGGACGGCAGTAAAATTGAAGGCAAGGTGGGGGCGGCATTGTCTCTCTGGAGCAATGGCGCTGAAACCAAAAGTCTGAAGTTGAAGCTGTCGTCCCACTGCACGGTCTACCAGGCCGAACTGTTGGCCATATGTAAAGCCACGCGGGAAATACTTAAGAGCGCTAAAGAGACCTTTGGCATCTTTAGCGATTCTCGATCGTCACTCGAAACGGTCGCAAACCACCGCTCTTCTCATCCCCTTGCAGTCGAAACCAGAGAGAATCTGCGGCAGGGCAGATCCCAGGGCAAAGATATACATTTGTTCTGGATCAAGGCCCATGCGGGACTGGAAGGGAATGAGAGAGCCGACCAGTTGGCTAAGGATGCGGCGCTCAAACTGAAGAGAAGGCCGGATTACGACCAGTGTCCGGTTTCATTCGTCAAGCGGCAAATCCGAAAGGATTCGCTTGACGAATGGAACCGGCGGTACAAGATGGGCGACACAGCCGCGACCACAAAATTGTTTTTTCCGGATGCAATTGACGCTTATGGGCTTGTCAGAAAAATTCAACCGACAGGTGTAATTACACAGATTTTGACTGGCCATGGTGGGTTTTCCGAATACCTGCACAGATTCAAGTGTAAGGGAAGCCCATCATGCGCATGTGACCCTGACAAAGACGAGACGGTGACCCATTTACTGACTGACTGCCCGGCCTATGGCCTCGAGAGGTACGAGATAGAGCAAAGACTGGGAATAGAAGTAAATATTGAAAATCTAAATAAATTAATTAAAGGTATAAAATACAGAACAGAATTTTTAGAATACTGTAAGAAAATAGCGGAAAAAACGATTCACAACAATAAATAGGTGCATAATTATGCTCGAAATTATATATATCATATATAACAGGTAGCATTAGTAAATAGATCTAAAAAAAGAGGATAACAGTAGATTAAGATAAAATAATAATAGATTTGTAATTATGTATGTATTAGTTTTAAAAATTTGAAAACTTATCATGTAGTAAGTAAAATATGTAATAGTGAAATAAGAAAGTTTATAGTACCTAGAAATAAAGATAAGTCTCCATAGTCTCGGATTATGTCCGGGAAACTATTAGCTCGCAGACTCCGCCAAAAGCGCGGAGAGGTAGGCGCCAAAAAAAAAAAAAAAAAACCTACCCTACCCTATCCTATCTCTCAAGTTGGATCGAACTGCACATGGTGTGCGAATTTTATTATAATCGGTTAAGTGGTTTAGGAGTCCATTGAGGACAAACATTGTGACACGAGATTTATATATATTAAGATTTCCACCTATCAGAGTCCTCACAGAGCCACCAGGAAAGGACAGGGAATAAACCAAGTAGCAAATAAAAAATAATAATCATTTTTAAAACATATAATGTTGCATGAAATTAACATAAAGGTACATCACATAGGTAGGCGTAAAGATTGGCATTATCAAATATTTAGGGTCAATAGTAGCCGTAGCCATAACTGTAGGGGGAGGCTCCGTAGGTGCCATAAGACCCGTAGCCAACGGGGTTGGAGTAGCCGGAGTAACCCGAATAGCCGTAGTAGCCCGGGTAGCTGGAGGCATAACCTCCGTAGCCGGAGTACAGTTGCGGCCGCGCAAGGGCCAGCGCGAGCACGGCGAACAAGATCATCTGTAGGTAATAGAAAAAGGTTTGAGAATTATTTAACTACACTTGATGACTTTCCTACTGATACTATAAATGCTAAAGTTGGTGAGGATTGTATAAACTGAACGGATTTTTATAAACTACAGTAATAAAGCTCATAGGTACATCGGAATAGGCACCACCGCACGAACCACCATCACTATATGAGGTTACTAATAATACACGCGGGTGGAACCTCGGGTAGTAACTAGTATTAGCTTTATTTGATAATAGCTTTGACTTCCACTACTGAAGATGATATGGCCCTCTTTGTTGAACACTTTCACTACACAAAAAAAATTTTTTTGTTTTTTTTTTTGAACAAAACTTTTTTGCGTTTTTCTCAGCGACCCCTTTCATTTGATACTCATATCATGGCAGTGCACAAAAACTAACTAGCCCGCCATCTTGGGCCGTCCGCCATATTAGATTTAGAATAGCGTCACTCAGCTAATCATGCATTGTCATCCAAACTAAACGTGTATGCAAAATGTAATCTTATTCGGTGCAGGACAACTGCTTCAAAATTCAGTTGCAAGATTTGACTCGAACACACTTACATACATATATTGCAAGTTAAATAAAAGCTTTTAAAATAAAGTCCCCTGCCGCGTCTGTACGCGATAAACTCAAAAACTACTGACCGGTTTTTATGCGATTTTCACCAATAGAAACGAGGCACATTTTGTGTATATTTTTTACAGGCGAAACCGGGGCGGGTCTCAAGTAAGATATAAAAAAAAAACAACATTTACTCTTGTTCATAGTGCAAAAAAGACCACCACTTGGTTTGTTTCATAACGCTAACCTAACTGTTCAACAGCAGGGCAAAGGCCTCTCATACAAAAAAGGTTTATTTTATTTAGCCTAAAGAAAAACAAAAGAACGCTCATTTGTCACCACTACTACTGTTATGTGTAATCAATTACACAACAAATACCAGTATTAGACCAACTAGGGAAGTCAACGACTCGGAGCCGGTACGTCTGGCTCATGAGCCAGGTGGCCCTAATAGCACTTTGGATAGTTGGCCAGCAAAACAAAGCGGCTCTTAATCTACAAAGTTGGCTGAATCCGAGGACCTAATAATACGCAGCAATAGGGTAAAGCCCGATACACATGGACGATTATAATGAGCGTGGGTGCTTAATCGTGCCTGATCTTTTGTGAGGATTAGCCCTAAATGTACCCAAAGTATGACGAGTATCTATTTTTATCATTATTGGCATTTAAAATTATGAGTTTACTTGCTTCTGCCAGCGGCATCGCCCGCGTGAATGCACATAAGATAAAAAGTATCCTATTTGCTATTCCTGATTATAATATATCTCTGTACCAAATTTCATCCAGATCCGTACAGCCGTTTGAGCGTGAAGAAGTAACAAACATCACTCACAAACTTTCGCCTTAATAATATTAGTGTGAAAAGTTTCCAACTCAAAGGAATTATAAGCTACTAGACTAAATCATTTAAGTAGGTAAGTATTCAAAATCTAATAGTCCTCGACTCTGGCACAATTGATTTAGGGGGTATTTTTATTATTGTAGGCAAATACTGAAAGATAAATACTACATGTCATCCTTTTCAACTTAGGTAAAAACAAAAACAATCGTAGTTACCAAACAAATGAAACAAAAACTCTGTGATACATTATACATCAATTCCTTCAAATTCTGACTAATAATTTGATACTTCCGAGGAAATTCGATGTTTTCTCGATATTATTATTATCTGCTTGTGACATAAGCTTGTTACGCAAATAAAAAACGTTCCTTTATGAATGGGACTCTGGGAACTGATACACAAACAAATTTATATCCACTGATTGGACGCGTTATTTGAGAAGACTACTGTATCACGCAAAAAAATGATTTCTTAGGAACCTTCTACTCCAAGGTAATCAATTATTGTGCGAAATAGTGCTGCATAAATCGTATTTTGTAAGTATTTTGTTAAAAATCCCTATCAATCTGCCTAGCCTTTTCCCAACTATGTTGGGGTCGGCTTCAAGTCTAACCGGATTCAGCTGAGTACCAGTGTTTTGCATGGAGCGACTGCCTATCTGACCTCCACATCCCAGTAACTGGGTAACACGGTACCCCTTGGCTAGACTGATGTCAGATCTCAAGCTTCTGACTGCTGGTAACGACTGTCAAAGATCTTCAAATGACAGCCGGGACCAACGGCTTAACGTGCTTACCGAAACACGGAGGAAACTCGGTATGTTGAAATGGTCACCCATCCACGGACCGACCTCGGCAAGCGTTGCTTAACTTGGAAGATCGACCCGTGCGGCTGTTATTATTTAGCCACGAGCTCCTCTTTGTTAAAAATCCCTATGCAGGTTAATAATACCTATATTGCAGCACAATTTCATGAAGCAAGAGGGAATACATAAGCACAAACAAAATCTTATAAAACTCTACTCACCAGTTTGGCAAACATTTTGATATGTATGTATTTATTTATTTTATTACAAGTCCAGGTAGCTCCCGATACACTTAAGTTTTAAAGTCGTACTGTTTTTATTTCACGTCCTCCCTCTTCATTTATAGGTGGCTCATGTCCTTGGACACTCAAACAATAACGGAAAACCTATACTTACAAATGATTCTGTTGGGAATCAATGTAAATTATGAGCACAGACAAACGTACTGGAGACGCGCTCTACATCAACAAGTAGCCCGCCTTTGTTTGTACAAAAGCTAACACACTCAAACTTAAATATTAAATTATGCATGGTTTCAGTTTTATTACTTTTAGAGCATACTAGGCAGACGCAATTTGTGTATCTTTATTTATTTATTATATACTTTATTGTACACCATAAAAAACATACAGGACAAACATTCACAATAACAAGTGTACAATGGGCGGTCTTATCGCACTAGGCAATCTCTTACAGACAACCTTTGGATGGACTGAGCAATAGGAGAAGAATTTAGGGCTGTCAGTGTACAAATTAACATAAATAATACACTACTTAGACATAATAACATAAAATACAATATACTAATATATATCAAATATAACAGAGACAGGAGAAGAATACAAATTATAGTGAAAGGTAATGCTTCTTCACCATTTTCTTAAATATTGGCAGCGTTTGAGCACGTCTTATTTCAATAGGTAATGCATTCCACAACCGAGATGCATGAATCGTGAAAGATTTGTCAAAGAAGGAAGTGGAATGTATACGGATACTTAATTTTAGATTTTCCGATGATCTCAAGGACCTAGAATGGGTGTCACAGAGGAACTGAAAGCGTTCTTTGTGATAAAAAGGAGTAAAACGATTAAATAGCACATTATAAAGTATAGAAAGTATGTGGGCATTCCGGCGAAGGCGAATAGGAAGCCATTTGAGCTTAGTACGAAATTCAGAAACGTGATCATATTTACGCAAGCCAAATATGGACCTGATACAGAGATTTTGAAGTCGCTCAAGCTTATCCAATTGGTCTTGGGTGAGATCAAGATAGCTGGCATCAGCATAGTCTAAGATAGGGAGACGAAGAGATTGTGCTATCGCAATTTTAGTGGTTATGGGAAGAAAAT
Source organism: Orthosia cruda (assembly GCA_964057195.1). Lineage (NCBI taxonomy): Eukaryota > Metazoa > Arthropoda > Insecta > Lepidoptera > Noctuidae > Orthosia > Orthosia cruda. The sequence continues at coordinate 39,225,229 of OZ059827.1, read as the reverse complement.
TACGAAGCCGTCTTAGGGAGCCCGCAGACGCAAACAGTTTTCGACTGACTTCCTGCAGTTGTTTGGTCCAGGATAGAGTGCTGTCTTTAGTCACTTAGATCATCCTCAAGCGTAAATAAAGTAACAAATATTCCGCCGCTTCTAAAGCTACAAAGTTAGATACGGATTAACAATACATTTTCCTTACAAGGCGAGTCAGGATGTGAATATTCAAAAGAACCCACAGATCAACGACCTCAGCGCCCTCGCTTTGGTTTGACATATTGTCATCCTAACAAAATAGATCATGTATTATAAAGATCAAGGCTAATATTTTGTTATATAAGCTTCACATTACTGAAGCCAAGTATGATTCAGTACACTGCATCGCTCAATCAACATGTTCGCTAAAATTGTAAGTCTCGTATCTATTTCATCATTCCATTCATCATTAAAAGATTAGAAACTTCTATTTTCAAACTTCTTTGAAAAGGGGGCAAAACTTATATAACTTTTATTTAAGAAACAATTGAATTTGGAACGAGTTGAAACTTTCCTCTGTAATAATGCTGGCACTTAGTAAACTCGAGAGACACCTCTAAAAGATGGCACGATATTCCAGTTAAACATTTTTGAAGTGGGTTTGATTCACACAGTTTAAATTTACTTTATATTTAAGTTTTGATTACTCCTGAAAGTTCAACGACCTGCCAAGTTATGCCTGTTTCTTGTTATTTCACCCTTTACCATTAATGCTGGATAAAACCTCCACTTCAAACTTGAAAAAATATGAACAAAATTTTTGTAATTAAACGTTTGCATGGTTTCAGTTTTTGTAGAGCTCTGTTACCTTTTTGGATAAGTGTTACAGACATAAACAACAGTGCCGTTGCCCTTTTGACGTGAATCCACAAATAATAATAAAAAAATATTCATGATAAAAATCATGCTGTGCAGTCGGAGGATACTTATCGCGAGCTGGCTGACTAAAACTAGATGTATCCTCCGACTGCACAGCATGATATTTTTCTTGTTTACGTCTTTTTAGTTCGCTTTTTAAGCAGTCGGGTTTTTTATTTTTGACTTATTTTTATTATTTAACGCTTTTTAGTCACCATTTTTTTCGAATTATGTACATTTAAACATATGAGTGTTGTATATTTTTGAAATCATCTGTTAAAACCCTTTAGTTTGATACCCCAAACGATGGACCCCAACATGGGGCCCCCACAATATGGCGACCAAGAGCCGCCATTTTTCTATTTTCCAATTTTAATGTAGCCAGTGACACTCGTAAGAATATGACGAATCGATTGACGTAAGAATCATCAAAATCGACCAACGCGTTTGGCCTCTGGAACGCCACATAGGAACAAACATACATATATACATAGACTGATAAACACATTACCCTCCTTCGGCAGTCGGGTAGGTAGCTTTTAAAAACAAAAGCTTTAATTTTCCTTTATTTTTATTTACAGTTCGCCCTCTTCGCTCTGTTGGCGGTGGCTTTCGCTGCGCCGAACCCCAAGCCCCAGCAGCTGCTGGCCTACTCCGCTGGAGTTGACTACGGCTACTACCCAGCAGCCGGCGTAGTACCGTACTCGCCGTACTCCCCAGTGGCGTACTCCGCGTACCCTGCCGTCCCCGGCGCCGTCTACCTTCGGTGAACTGAACACCAGCCAACCGGATCGCTCCAAACAAACCATTGACCATAATTCAATTCTAATATGGATTCTTCGATTTAATTACAGTTAAATTCTCAGTAAGCAAATAAAGTTCAACCAAACCAATATTAGTTTGACTTTCTAACTCTTTGGATACTAAATACCCCGTGTATGAAGCTCGTATTGATCTTTTAGGCAAGAGTAGGTTTTAAGCACATGTAAGGTCATAATTTATGCACATAAACTCGTTAAACCCTTATCTCATTGAGCGGTATCGTGAGTAAAACCGGCCAAGTGCGAGTCGGACTCGCGCACGAAGGGTTCCGTACCATTATCGCAAAAAACGGCAAAAAAACACGTTTTTTGTATGGGAGCCCCCCTTAAATATTAATTTTATCCTGTTTTTAGTATTTGCTGTTATAGCGGCAACAAAATACATCATCTGTGAAAATTTCAACTGTCTAGCTATCACGGTTCATGAGATACAGCCTGGTGACAGACAGACAGACAGACGGACCGCGTAGTCTGAGTAATAGGGTCCCGTTTTTACCCTTTGGATACGGAACCCTAAAAAGGCTGTATCTTTTGATTGCTTTGATTTACAAGTTTGATTTTTACAGCTCCAAAAATTTGGAAACTTGAGTATATCATATTAATTTCAACTTGATACCTCCAGCCATTCCAGAGAAAAAGGTCTTGACACAAGTGATCTTATAAGGGATCCTTTTTTTCCTTTTGGGGAACGGAATCCTAAAAAGGTATATGAAAACACAACACGAGCCTGAAACCGGGGACGCCCCGGATCATCAAAGTTCTAAATTAGTGTAGGTAGTATTATGATGGATTTATTGCTAATGTCAACAGATACTTGATAACCATGGGTGTCTGATTAATTTCGTTGCGAGACCACTAAAAATGGCAGTGGATGGAAATAACATAACGTAACATTACGCCTGTGTTGCCTGATTTTTTTTTTTTTGAAGATTACGGACAATGTTTGATTACCTATTATCATGCTTCAAACTATCTTTGCCAAACATTGTACTGAGAATAAAAAAGTTAATTCAAAAAATCAAAAAACCCGACTAGTTAAGAAGCGACCTAAAAAGACAATCATGCTGTGCAGTATTTTATTATTTATAACTTTTAAGTAATAATTTTTTTCCGAATTTGTTACATTTAAACATATAAGTGTGATATTTTTGTTGATACCACCACTTAAATCCCTTTATTTTGTTACCCCACAAGAAGGGTTTGGCAGAAAAAAATTTGGGCCCGTTCATTATGGCGCCCAAAACCGCCATTTTTCTATTTTCCAATTTTAAAATAGCCAGTGACACTCGTAGGGTTAATACGAATCTATTGACGTAAGAAAAGTCGTTTGGTCTCTAGAACGCCACATAGGGACAAACATGCATAAATACATAGACTGATACATTACCCTCCTTCGGCAGTTGGGTAAAAACAACCAAAACCACGAAAGAAAAATAGATTTATCAAGCTCGGCAGACGGGACCATTATCCAAGTTAGTGTGAAGGGATAAGTTTTAGTAAGGCTAAAGATACAGTAACAACTTGAAAACTTAATATTTAGGAGAGCATTATTATGTTATGTTAATGATTTTACCTATTTTTTTATCGTCGGTACCTACAATGAAGAAACCTCAAAAGTTTTACCCTCCGTTCTTAATAAATAAGATTTTCCTTTGAAAGAAAACTAGGCCGACAATTTTAATGGAACACAATTACGTTTGTGTGACTGTGAACTCTTAAATACCACTTTTATTTACATTTGTAACTTTCGCCTTCGTAGCCTAAGCGACAGGAATTCAAGTGTTCTTTAATCACTGTCACGGCTCATACTGGGTGGCCAGTACCCCCTGATATTTTAAAGCGGCTTTGCTTACAAAGAACAAATAAAAATTTCATACATTTTGACTTCATACCGCATTTTGCCGCGGATCAGGCTTAACTGGGCAGACAGCAAATTGGTGCATATCAATCATGTATCAGTTGTATCACCTGATTCCCCAGCTATGCATATACATTGCCATTTTAGCATAATAATACGTCGATTGCATGTAATGCAATATATATGCAACCAGCTTTATTACATTGTATCGTGTATCTACCTAGTTATTATAACAATTTTCAATTTAACACTCATGGAAATCTCTGTAGTTTTTTACCTCGGTTTCGGCCCCATGGCTTCGGACAGGAACCGCGCATTTTTACCTCGGTTTTGGTCCCATGACCTATGAAAATTAAAAAACAAATATGTTTATTCTCAAAAGATAGCACACATACAAAAAAGATTTTACTTCTGCCAAACTGTGTATACTTATTATATTTGTAAATATTTTCGCTTAGTGGCTAAGTATTTGAAATGTTAGTAATATTCAATATAAATTGTTTAATTATTGTAAGTTAAGTATATTCAATATTTTCCCCAAAAGTTCCAAGGAGATATTTATATGTTATATATATATGAGATATTTATATATATTTATAGTTTTGATGTTTTGTCACTTTAAGTAGGCTTAGGAATGCCATTAAGTTGTTTGCATTTATTAGTTTTACAGTGTCTAGAATACATCAGTGTTCTGCTCATCAGCAAATTTTTCTATTGTGTAAATTATAATATGTAATATTTATATGCACTGGAACCGTGATTTTTCTCTCGGTTTCGGTGCCATGGCCTCGCACAGGAGCCGTGCAAGTGAGTGTAGCTTTCTATCAATGAAGTTTCATCATCCGCTCAGTTTTGCTAGATATTACCTACTACAAATAAACAAAATGCAGATCGCTTAAGAGTAGGTACTCTTAAGCGATCTGCCTGATGGTTGAACGCAAATTTTTATCACACCGATAATCAATTTTTACTAAGCGAAATTGCAAGCAAGTTTATAATATGTCTATATGCACTGCATTTCGCTCGGTTTGTAAAAATAAATAATCGAAATTCTACAAATCGAGAGGGCGAAATAAATTTTTAATTCACCCATCGACGCAAATAAAATTAAGAAACGAACTAAAAAGGATGGTAAACCAGAAGAAAATCATGTTGTGCAGTCGGAGCATACATATTCACAAGCTGCCTGACCACCTGATCCTCCTTCTTCCAACCTATCGTCCAACGATACAAACAAATATACCACTTATATGTTTAAAAAAAAACGAAATAAAAAAGATAAATAAAAAGTTATAAATAAAAACAAATTAACAACAAAACAACAAACAATTAACAATTAATTAAACAATTAACTACGTTCGTTTTCGGGTTTACTCGTAAGATGGGTTTGGAAGAAAACAATTTGGTGCTTGCACAATATGGCGCCCAAAATCCGCCATGTTTGTTTTTTTTATCGTAACATATCAAGACGCAGGTAACTAACTGTCTTTATTAAATAAATCCGTATAGCGGTTTGAAATATATAATATAGGTAAGGTAATAAAGAATATTATTTAAAAATAAGAAACGCGCGAAAAACATAAGCCTTTCCTTGCAGCCGGGTAATAAGGGATTATTGTATGAAGAAATCACTGTTTGTTATACTGCCGTGGTTTCTTTAACAGATTTAAGGGTGATCCAGGACAATAGTATGGACAAATCTCAAATTATAGGTAGAGTTTACTGTTTTGTTTGAGTAAAACAATTCTTCATACGATATAAGATCTAATAATGTATCGTTATTCAAGAAACAGGTCAAAGAAAATTATTTCTCCACCATCTTATAATTTTATATATTATATGATATATATGTATTTTTATCTTCTATATAATTTATAGTTCAGGTGTATATAGTTAAGTTATGATAGTCTATTTTAAGTTTCCTCATTTCTTTCTACACACTATGTCTTTAAGTTGGATAATAGAAAGAAATTTCTATTGAAATAAGCAGTACCTTTATGCTCTTCTATCTGTATTATGTCTTTTCCCTGTTAAGTATTTTGTGTGTACATAAATAAATAAGATCCTTATTGACCACACTTCGATTTGCTGATCGCATTAACTACCTACAAGGTGTGCTTATCATAAAATGTCATGTGTTAGGAAGTACCTGAAACATATCCTTGAACTTTAAGTACAATAGTAGTTATACCTACCTATCCACGCACTTCCCCGATGATACTACTGACAAAGACATATACAAGGTAGCCCATTGTGACAGCTGATGTCATAAGTACGGTATTGTTCATAGCATGACCGATGTAGCTCTGTCCAACTTTAGATACAGGTGATAGGTACCTTATTGATGTCCCCATTCATCTGTACTGCAATGGTTTTTATTATGTTGTTTTGATTGTACTGTTATTGTTAGTCTGTTTCTTGGTCGGCTTCTGAAGTTAGCAGGAAAATTATCAAGGTGCTATTATTTTGATTGGTAGGTTGTCCTTGAAATTGTTTATTTTAGTCATATTTATAGCATTTTAACGCTCAGTTGTCATTTGCACATTTTTAATGTTTTTGTATCTTTTTTAGATAGTCCAATTTGAATCACTCATTTAAGCAAAAAGTTTATCGTAAGATTCGGCTATTATTTTCTGCGTATAAAAAGTTCCTAATTCTACACCACTTTTTGCCACCGTAACGAAAATATCTATAGATCCTATAATTTAAACGACAACTATCTTTATAAGTAATCAAATATACAACGTCCAAATTATCGCTTTTTTGCCAACATGATATATTTACATATTACCGAGTTACGGACCAGTACAAGGCAAAAAACAATGTCTCTAAATTGTTATTGGATCAAATTGCTGGATGAGCAAAAAATTTTATCACATTGGCTTGATTGCGATTCTATGAACCGGACTTCGAGAATATTCATTATTGCGCAACAGGCTTCGAGCTGCATTTTATCTTTAGATTCCATCTGGCAACTCCTCGAATTTCAATAGCTGAGGGAGACGCACTGGCATGCTAAGCTGGCGATCTTTAATGCTGCGAAGTCTACATAATGAAATGCAATATCAAATAGTATACTACTACAATTTATTGACCGGGGCCACGGCAATAAATATAATAATTAGAAGATAGATACTGCAATGATTTTGATCAATATGCTCCACACAAAAACCAGCTTTTACATGAAACAACAACTATTATTGTTTCCTTTAAAAAGATGGGTTTTCATAAAGTAAAGATTAGATTTAGAGGACAATCAATCAAATTGTATCAAGATAAAGGTAAGCTATACCTGGCAACAAATCATAACACGTAGGTGCGAACAATGAATAACATCCGTGAGAACGATCTGCTTGACAAGCAGATTTTTTATCAACTAATAAAGGTACTTGCCGTGACATCGCAAAAATGTAAATCATTTGATAGGTAAGCATGTGCACCATAAAAAAACAAAAATAATATGATAATAACAAATATAACATTCATATGCCCCGAAGAGTCATATTTCGTGAGTTAAGTATAGATCTCATGTAGGCAGCAAACCTATTGCATTAAATGGGGCACAAAGCCAGAATCTGGGCTCCTAGTGAGGAATTCCAGGTAGATAAAACCGGCCAAGTGCGAGTCGGACTCGCGCACGAAGGGTCCCGTACCCAGGGTGGCGTCAACTATGTATGTATGGGGACACCCTTTAATTTTCAATCATTTTTAATTTTTTTAATTTTTCCTTTAATTGAGCTGTAGGACCTTACTTTTTGCCAAATTTCGTGATTCTAGGTCAACGGGAACTATCATATAGGTTTTCGACCAGAAACCTATAGGGTACTTCCAGTTGACCTAGAATTGTCAATGGTGAAAATTGAGATAAAGTTTGGTACACAAGTTTTCGCGAAAATCTAAATTTCCCCATATCATATGATTTGTATACACCTAATAGGGACTATATACTTCAGTATCTGGTATAAATTTCAACTTGCTAGGTCCACCCATTCCTGAGAAAATCTGTGCTGACACACGGACAGACGGACAAGAGAGTGATCTTATAACGGTTCCTTTTTTACCTTTTGAGGTACGGAACCCTAAAAATACTCGTACGAGTACATTAATACTTTGTCCGAACCGAGAATCTAATATAATATACAATTCAAATAATTGATATTATTAAAAAAGGACTGGCCTATAAGTATCTGGGTTAATATGAAGCTGAACCAAATATATTGCAAATCGATATGTTAAATAAAATACGTTAATTTAGCAATATCTATCAATATGTACGGGACAGCGTCGCGCGTCGCGTTGGTCCGTCGTTCTGTGGGCCAACAGTAGAACAATGCATGTTTACTAAAATAGCCCAATCCCTCGACTCAGCGCCCATGTTCGGAATAATAATGCACTCACACGGACACAGAGCACATAATATCATTCTTACAAAATAACTCATGGAATGCAAAAACGTAAAACACAGCTCAAGATAAAATATATACTTGGAATAATTTTGGACCTATTGTGTCCTCGTAAGGACACTCAAGGAATAAATAGTTGTTAACTTTGAAATTATATCACTGCACTAGATTATAGAAATATGAGGTTAAATTAAATCAATTTTACCTTGTAAATGTGCTTTTATTATTCATAGGAATAATCATCGTCTATTTCTTGCATAATACATAACTTTGACCTTAATTTAAATGTCATACACATACTCGTACATAGAGATATAAATTGAAACAAAAAACGAAATGTTTTTTTCACAATTTGGAAAAAAAATTTGGCACCGTCGTTTTATTTTTCTATATTTGGTTTTTTTTTCAGAAAAAGTGAAACACAAAATTTTGTTGTTTTGTTTTTAATTAAATTCAAATTATTTTTAAATCAATGGGTACCTATTATTATGAACTCAGAACATACTTAATTTGTTACAATCAGAATCATCTTTTCTTTCTAATTACAAAAATCCTCGTCCGTAAATGGTAAACTTCAGTGGGTGTAGCCAATTATTTTAAGACACATGTACTATTTAACAAAAAACAAATGGTATTTTCTTATTAAACTAAAAAAAATGTAATATCAACTCATATACGATAACCACCTTACCATATTTTTATGTTCGTACTCTTGAAAAAAAACCTACTTCAAAAAAAAATACTGTTTTATTTATGTTTTTTTTTAAGGTTTTTTTTTCATCCCTGAAATATAACCATTTTTTTACACCTCAACACATACATTTCAATACCAACCTTTATTAATTAAACAATGACCAAAATATTTAATACAACCACTTAAACTTTGTTCTTCTAAAATTCATAATAACCGCCCTCGGATATGTTTAAGTTAAAAATAAAAAGTCGTAGTAACGGATTGTTCAAGAATACCCTCCGGGATGGGGATGTATTTTTAAACAATCCACAAATAAAAGTTGCTTTAATCCAAAGCTTTTGTTTTTACGGTGTGTTATAAATAAATAATAAAGAAAGCATTTAGCTACATTTAGCCTCGTCCAAGTAGTTAAATAACCAAGTTTTTATTGATTGTATTTTTTTGTATTTTAGCATTTTGTATTTGGCAAGGACACTAGCAGCTGCACCACCAGTAGTGTCGTTTACAATTAACGTCATACCAAGCCTATTTTGAATTAAATTGTACAGACAACACAGCAAACTTCAGAAATATAATTCTTTATTTATTACCAAATAAATCATGAAATTAAAGTAACTACAAACTTGAGAAATGGTACTATTTATTTATTACAAAAAAAAGGAAACTTATTTGGTAAAACTCAATAATGTGGCAATAGTATTCCACATTAGGCCTCCGCTTAAACGGCACCTAACGATATTTTTCGCAGGTGCGATTATTTAAAAAATTATGCCACAAATGGCACATACAGATAAATAAGTACTAGTGTTGGGAAATTTATTATTTTATTTAAGGGTTCATTTGGACGCATATGGAAATGGGCCCACGGTATAGTTGCCCCTTTTAAAATATATAATGAAAAGACTGGGGCACGTCTCTTTTGTCTTCAATCAACCGAAATATGACTTAGAATAGTTTAATTATAATATTTATTTATACCTGTTATAGATGAATTAGCATTTACACCCAAAGTACCAGAAGGCCAGAAACATGAAGAAGTATTTGCGGGGCTGAAATCATGAGCGATAAAGACTAAAAATACCAGAGGATCAGAATCATTAGAAAGTATTTTCGGGGCTGGAATCTTGAGTGGTAAATCGCCAGTTAACTCCTGTGATTGAATGAATGAATTTTCAAAAACCAATTACAGCAGTTAACCGGCTATTTTTCGTCAATGTCTTAACATCCGGAAAAATTATCTTCGAGAAATCAGGCAATAGAGAAGAGTATTTGGATGAAGCCATATTTGAGTGTCATGTTATGGATGTTTGGAAAACAACATCTCCGAAGGCTGGCATTCAAAATTGAATAAGTTAAAAGTAAATTCTTTAACAAGCTGTTACGCTTAATTAATGTTCTACAAAAGATTCAGAAAAACACAAAAAAATAACTTCAAAATGGTACTTCTAACTATGATTATAACTAACATGTGCAAATGCAGAACCTTAGGAATTAAATTCGTGAATATGACTGTAAAAAATAATTCAAAATAGGATTGGTAGTGCCGTTAATTGTAAAAGACACCACTGGTAGTGCGGCTGGTAGTGTCCTTGCCAAAAAATGCTCTTTACATCTGGGGAAATCGAAGAGAAATAATGGAATCTTATTGCCTTGGAATACAAAAACTCAGTGCATAAGAATATGGACAATGTGTCTACGTTGGACCACGTGTAATAGAACACGAGCAATGTTCCTTTTACTCAATTTTGTCCAAGGTCTTCTGCACTGCTACTCCTCTAAGACAAATAAGTAGGTAGGAGGTACATATTTTTCCATACACGCATCGAATGCATGACAAGTAACGCATAAGAAGCCAATATCTACCACTTCTCCAATCGAGCCCTAAAGCAATACAAGCTTGCATTATTCCAGCAGTGTAATAATGAGTATCTTCTAAATCTAACAAATCTTTTACTAATTCAATGAATATAAGCCAGGCTTTGCATACAATCGTCACAGCCCACAACGTCCATAACGTTATCGATATAGATATTAATCTGAATTAACAGTATGTCATTTCATCATAACCACAAACACAATTCGATGGAGCACAAAATGATTGGATATGCATCATATAACGATAAGTACGGATCTTCTAAATTTAGCCAAATAATCCGCTTGTCGGACTAAAGCTAGTGTGTAATATTATGCAACGGTACACAATGTAATTAGCTCACACAATAGGCGGTGTCCACTCCAGTAGATTTGTCCATCCCGGTCGGCTTACGTGATACTGTTTAATGAGCAGTAACCTCATTTATGAGGCTCTGAATTTCCGATATGACGTAATAACAGTACACAGAAATTGCTTTTGAAATTCCACTTTTTGGTACGTCATGTGTTCAGTGGCCGGTAACCGGTATCGGACATCGGGTTTATGACGTCTGGATTTCAATATCAATAAAAGATGAGTGGCATTCTATAATCAGTTTCTATTAAAAGCCGGGATCCATGTAAGTCAAGAGAGTCGGATTCTTATTATGATGTCAGTCTACTCGATTTTTCTAAGCAGACTTTTCTTCTTATTAAATTTTTATGACATTATTTTTCACCTACTACTACTACCTGCAGGTATTTTTATCCTACTTAAAAAGGCACTTCAAAAAACCGACTTCAAAAATAATACACTACAAAGAGAAAATAACTTTGACACAGAAAGTTATTTTTCGCTTGTTGGTAGTGTTTTGTTTTGTAAGTTGGTTATTTTTTTTTTGTAAATAAGTTTTTTATTTTTCTCTCTTTACTTTTGGTACCTTATATTACCACGAAAATACGCATTATTAAGTATAGCTCAAAAACTACTTGTCATATATATCTTGAACAAATTTAAATGGGACCACATGAGAAGCACCAGCTATCAAATAAAAAAAATCAAACTGACTTCGAAAAAATAACACTACAAAGCAAAAAATAACTTTCTTTTCCGAAATCGGTGTCTTTGGTACCGATTTCGGAAAAGGTTTGGTACGGATTTTATTTTACGTTTTTCGACACAGACTTTTTTTTTAATTTATCTCTTTTTAGTTTTGGTAGGCATATCCAAATACTCGTTTATAGGTATTTTCATCAACAATGCAATCATTTGCACTCAGAAAGCATCATTTGGTAAAGTGGAACTGATGAAGAAGACCACAGATGGCCACTGGAACTCCTTAATGCTAAGTATGACAGGTTTATAATATATCTCGAATAGTTAAGCGATTATGATGAAACAATTAATAATAAATGATAAAAAAGCTCTACCGAACTAATCTGATGATAAAGCCGGGAGGCACTGGACTTCCGTTATAAAACAGAGTATCCTTTTCGTGTTTAGGCTTATTGGAATCGTCATAAGATGTAGGTACTCTGGCAAGAAATTATTTTCATGGTGATAAGAGGCACGTAACAACTGGCAGATGCAACTAAAACGAGAAAAAAAAACCGACTTCCAAAGCAAAACATTACAAAGCAAAAATAACTTTCTTTTCGGAAGTCGGTGTACAACAAACAATAGGTACCAAATACGATGATGGGGATTAATTTATTAAATCTTTATGCACAAGTAGAAAGGCGGACTTAATGCCTTGGGCATTTTCTAGGAGTCGATCTTAGGGTGATGCAGAGATAAAATATGGCAGGTGCAACTAAATGAAAAAACAAATAGAGAAACGAAATATAAATAAAACAATTTAATATTATATAGGTATATATATACATACATACATATAAATAATGTTATTGAGATATCCAACTGATTCTGCAAACTTCTTGCGAATCTGCTCGTGTGCCTTCAATTTGAAAAGCAACCGACTGGTTGCCATCCTGATGTTCTGTTATGCTACAGCGAGATTTTTTTTTCATGAATTTAAACCGATTTATTCGTGATAAAGTATTTTAAAAAAAGGGAATTATTGAGTAGGGAAAATACACTTACGGAAATATTTTGTAAATATGAATGTAGTCAACAGATGTTGAGTGAACGCATGCAGGAGGCTTGTGAGTTAGTGGACCTGGTGAAGTATAATGCAGAGAGGTGCGAATCATTGACTAACAACCTCACCTGTAGTTGTGCTGCCGCTCTGCCACCTCTCATGTCACAACATGTTGCTACTACAACTTTACCTATTGATCATACTGCAACAACTTTGAACCCCACCAAAAGTAATGTCTTAGTATTTTCTGATAGATTAGGAACAGGTTGTGGATCTTTGTTAAATAACCGTTCTAAACATACAATAGTGAACCATTGTTATCATAAACTGCAATTTAATGAGCATATCCATAAAATTCAACAGACACAATTGAATGAGCAAACTACTGTAGTACTTCTTATTGGCAATAGCCTTAGTATAACAAAAAGGGGCATAGTTAATGGTATTGAGACCTTACTTAAGTTAAGATTAGGCAAATTAATATTATGTGCATTGCCCTATTCTGGCAAGTTACTTGTTCATGAAAATGAATACATTTCTAGTTTGAATAACCTGATGCATATTTTATCTTGTCGTCATAGTGACCGTTTATTGTTTTTTGACACCAACAATTTTGTTAGTGATTTTGTTTTGATTGGGAACCATATGTTTCTTCCCAAAAATAGTCGACATTTATTAGCTACATTGTTAGCTTTTAATATACACGCAGTTATTGATAATTTAACTGAGACTAGGTTTAGTGATTTAACAGTATTATCCAGTTTTTCTGATAATACTTTAAACAATGATTTTTTAAACGATTAGAACCGACAAAAGAGAAGTCGAATAGTAATATTTTACTATATCATCAAAATATAAATCGCTTCTCCGGCAAAATTTTAGACGTGGAATTGTTAGTAGATAAATACCTGAAATTTCGGCAAAAATACAACTAAAATGCAGACAAGACCATAATAACTACCTACGCAACATTTGTACAGAAATCGAGGCGCATGCAAACAGGTATGAGTCAAGAGACTTGTACCACAAGATCCGTCTCATTACAAAAACGCTGCCGTCTAAAACCTGGGCTATTGAAGATCATAATGGCCGAATAGTCACTGAACTGGACCAAATTTCAGAAGTCTGGAGGAACTACTGTCAGTCCTTGTTTGAAGATCCTCAGTCGCAAAGTTTTGCATCCACGGAACCTACGAGTGATATGCTGGAGCCGGGTATCCTTAAATCAGAAGTAAGAGCCGCTATTCAACATCTTAAGAATGGGAAAGCCACAGGGAAGGATGAAATTCCAATAGAAACTATTCGAGCAATGGGAGAACATGGCGTTCATATCTTCTACACCATCTGCAACAAGATATGGCTCACAGGCAAGTGGCCTTCGGAATGGACTCACTCAGTTTTCACTCCTCTTCATAAAAAAGGTACAACTAAGAAATGTGGCAACTTTCGACTAATTGCCCTAATATCACACTCTAGTAAAATAATGCTGCACATTATAAACGAACGACTGAAATCGTTTTTGTCCAGAGAAATTGCGCCAGAACAAGCCGGTTTTGTAAAAGGCAAGGGAACCCGTGAGCAAATTCTCATCGTTCGTCAAATTATCGAAAAAGCTCGAGAATTCAACAAGCCGACATACATATGCTTTGTTGATTTCTCCAAAGCGTTTGATTCGGTGAAATGGCCAACACTGTGGAAAACACTACTGGACACGGGCACACCTCAACACCTCGTACACCTGCTCAGAGGACTCTATGAAGGAGGAACAGCATCAGTGCGGACAGATGACGTCTTCTCAGACAATTTCCACCCAAGTGCGGGTGTACGACAAGGATGCATAATTTCACCCTTGCTGTTTAACATCTACACGGAGCTTATAATGCGAATCACTCTCGAAGATTGGAACGATGGTGTTATAATTGGTGGATACAGGATTTCTAACTTACGATACGCAGACGACACCACCTTATTTGCGAGTAACGCGGACCTCATGCAGGAATTACTTCACAGAATGGAGCGCGTAAGTCTAACGTTTGGACTGAAGATTAACCGATCCAAGACCAAGATTATGATCGTGGACCGCGTCAATGACAACTCGCCAGAAGTAACACAGATTGCGAACTGCGACGTGGTTCAAACCTACGTATACCTTGGGGCCTTAATCACAAACAGTGGTGGTTGCGTAGATGAAGTAAAGCGTCGTATGGCCATAACCAGAACCGCGGTAGAGAAATTAAAGAAAGTGTGGAAGAATCGCAATATCACCAAAGCCACCAAAGTCAGACTCATGCGAACATTGGTGTTCCCAATCTTCCTTTACGCAGCAGAGACATGGACAGTGCGTGAGTTGGAAAAGGGGAAGATAGATGCTCTAGAGATGTGGTGCTGGAGGAAGATGCTCGGCATATCGTGGACAGAGTTCCGCACCAACGTGTCCATACTCCAGGAACTCGGCATCACGAAGCGTCTGTCGTCCATAGTACAGACGCGCATACTGCAGTACTTTGGCCATGTCTCTAGGCTTGATAACAACTCTATAGAACGGCTGGTCGTGCAAGGAAAAGTAGAGGGAACCAGATCACGCGGCAGATCACCTATGCGCTGGACTGATCAAGTTAAATCTGCAGTGGGAAGCCGCGTATCAGACTGCACCAGGCAGTCTACAAACAGAGAGAGATGGCGGCAGATCGTGAAAAGAGCTGTGTCCGCCTCTAACACCAAAGTGGATGACTCAACGTGACCACGACCGCTCTGCCAAGAGCGAAACGACAGAGGAGGAGGAGAAATACCACATGGATATCTTATGTTTTTGTGAAACTTGGTTAATACCAGATAGGATGTTGTTTAATGTAAATAATTTCTCAGTTGCCAGCGCGTACAACAGGTCCACAGTGGGTGGTGGTACCCTGATACTTTGTAATAGTCATTTAAAATATAAGGAAAGGAAGGATATCACTGCTTACTCTGTTGATCGCTTGTGTGAGGTAGCATGTGCAGAGGTCGAGGGGCATACTGTCTTGTGCGTTTACAGACCACCAGCATCAAACTTGTCATTGTTTTTGATAACAATGGAAGAATTATTAAGTAAACTTTTCAGATATAATAAATTAGTTTTTGTTTGTGGTGACTTAAATATAGATCTGTTAGTCAACTCGCCTGAAAAATTTTAAGCTCATTTCATTATTTAAATCATTTAACCTAAAATATTTATTTAATGAACCAACACGAATAACAGCAACTTCAGTTTCTTGCATAGATAATGTATTCACTAATTGTAAAGTAAAAGATTCGTTTTTAATTAGTGACGTTAATTCAGACCATACTGGTCAACTAGTATCTTTTAAGTCAGATAAAATAATTAACCTAGCTAAATCAATTCGATTAAGACCACTTACTAAAAATAAATTAATCTCTTTTAATAATAATGTTTTAAGCAACCTTTGTAACGCCAGTTTTGATTCAAACGACCCCAATATAAATTACGGCACGTTGTTTTCAACAGTTTGCCAAGAATTCAATAAAACGTGTCCTGTAAAAACAGTTAAAGTCAACAATTCCAAATCGAAATTTAGTGAATGTGCCACTGTGGGCATAAAAAAAGCCGAGATATCTTACATAATTTATATTACGAAAAATCTTTGACTTCCGGTCAAGTTTTTCACACTTATGTTAGAAACTATTCCAAAATATTCAAAAGAGGCAGACTCTTCGCTCAAGCAAAATCTAAAATAATAATTAACAAAATTGGTGTTTCTAATAATAAAATAAAAACTGTGTGGCAATTAATTAATAAAGAAACTGGAAAGATACAACAACGCGATCAGAATGAGTTGTCTTTGAAAATAACTAATCAAACCATTTCTGATAGGCAAGAAGTCGCTGAGACATTAGAAAATTTCTTTACCAACATTCCGTTAGAGGTTACGAAGTCTCTTCCTTCCTCTTCTAAATTAGCTGAAGCTCTTCTTAAAGAAAACTTTACTAAAGACATACCAATCTTTAAATTTAAACCAATATGTATTGAAACAATTAAAAACGCGTTCAAAAGTCTCTATATAAAAAATACAAGACTTGTGGGGGATATCCGTTAGGGTTCTTGGAGATATTATTGACTCAATTGCTTCGGTCCTAACAGGCATATTCAACCAATGTTTGGACAGCGGTACTTTTCCTGACTTAATGAAACACAGTAAAGTAGTACCAATTTGCAAATCAGGCTGTAAGAGTGATCCTTCTAATTACACACCTATATCCGTGCTTCCAGCATTGAGTAAAATCTTTAAAAAAATCATGCTGGAACAGATGTTGTCTCACTTCAATTCAAATGGGATACTGCATAGTCAACAGTTTGGTTTCACGAAAGGTAGGTCGACAACGGACGCGGGAGTAAAACTCATCAACCACATCTTGGAGGCTTGGGAGAGGTCCCAGGATGCCATTGGCATTTTCTGTGATCTCTCAAAAGCTTTCGACTACGTCGACCACAACACACTGATCTGTAAATTACACCACTACGGAATTCGTGGCAAATCTGCTGATCTCGTGCTTTCCTATTTATCAAACAGACAGCAAAAAGTAAATGTTAATGGGGCGACGTCCTCCGGATCTCTAGTCAAGATGGGCGTGCCCAAAGGTTCAATTCTTGGCCCTTTCCTTTTTCTTGTTTACATTAATGATCTCCCTTTTATGATGGCCAAATTATCGGATATAATTCTATTTGCTGATGATACTTCGCTAATTTTTAAAATAGATAGGCAAGATACGGATGTCATAAATGTCAACGAAAGTCTAATTATTCTCTCTAAATGGTTCGCAGCTAACAATCTTTTACTGAATGCGAAAAAAACAAAATGTCTAAAGTTCTCTTTACCAAATGTACCACAACATGACCTAAACTTAAATCTTGACGGCAAAAATCTTGAAGTTATAACGGAAACTGTATTCTTAGGGATTACTATCGATTCAAAATTGCAGTGGGGCGCGCACATTAGAACTCTTTCGGGTAGGTTAAGTTCGGCTGCATATGCAGTAAGGAAAATAAGGCAGCTAACCGATGTAGCTACAGCTAGGTTAGTATACTATGCTTATTTCCACAGTATTATGTCTTATGGCATTCTGCTGTGGAGATCAGCAGCAGACGTTGACTCAATTTTCATCCTACAAAAGTGGGCAATCCGCGCAATCTATAAAATGGGTCCTCGCGAGTCCCTCAGAGAAAAATTTAAAGAGATCGATATACTGACTCTACCTTCACTTTATATTTTGGAATGTATTTTGTATGTCCGTAAAAATCGGGGGCTTTTCAAAACTAGAAGCGACTTCCATAATTTAAATACACGCAGTAAGCACGAAATTGTAATACCCAAATTCAGATTAACGAAAACTAGCAAGTCTTTTCTTATAAA
Source organism: Orthosia cruda (assembly GCA_964057195.1). Taxonomy (NCBI): domain Eukaryota; kingdom Metazoa; phylum Arthropoda; class Insecta; order Lepidoptera; family Noctuidae; genus Orthosia; species Orthosia cruda. The sequence goes on along the minus strand of OZ059827.1, from coordinate 39,207,216 downwards.
CAGTATACGCTTTTATAACAAGTTGCCAAAGTCAGTTATAGAACTGACCGATGGAAGGTTCAAAAACTACATTAAACGTATCCTTGTTAAAAAAGCATATTATAAAATCAAGGACTACGTTGAAGATAAAAACATTTGGCCTTAGCTCCTTCTGCGCATGCAGCTTCCCTGGTAACTTGTAAGCGGCACAAATATGTGGATGTCTCTAACTATTCTCAATCACATTTTTTCTTTCCTTCTTTTAATTGTCTAAAAAGTCTTTTTTACAGTGGTTTTCAATCATCTTTATAGCCCTTTGCTAAGAATAGTTACAGCACTGATAACAAAATTTGTGCAACATGTTAAATTTAGTCTTGTTATACTTATTTTTATTATTTTTTACCTTTGTATAGATTCTTTTACCGATTGTTTTGTGAATGTGTGAACATTGTAGGCCTTCTAGATGCTAGTTAACATTTGTTAACTTTTTTATATAATCTTTTTCTTTTTTTTTAGTTTCTTACGACTTATTGTCATAATTCGGGTCTACGTTGTCCCCCCATATCTAAGTACTAATGCTGTAACATGGAAATATTGTAAAACCAAACCATTTTTAAAAGAGTAACCATGGAGTTTCTTGCCGGTTCTTCTCCATAGGAAACGACCAACCCGAACCGTGCACATTTTGTCGACGTTTAATAAGTGCCCATGTAGGCCTATGTGAAATAAAAAAATTGAGTTTGATTTTTGATAACCGACTTACCAAAAAGGAGGAGATTCTAAGTTCGACTTTAAATATGTATTTTTTTTGTATTTTCACCGATGTCTCCGTCAATTGTAGACCGATTTTGAAAATTCTTTCTTTTTTTGAAAGTGTATGTGCCGAAATTGGTCGCAATTTAATTTGTTTAAGATCTGATGAAGAACTTGGGAGATTTACAGCAGAACTCTTCAATAAATTACGGAAAATCTCTCGGGATTGCTGTAATCGCATGTCTGTTTATTACATTTCATAACATAACATCACGCCAGTACGGTTTAAATGGGTACGCAGATGTGTACAGTTCACCTTGGTACACTCTCATTTCACCGTTTATGTTCAGTTTCATGACATTTTGGTAATCTATTCTGGCATTATATGTACCTTACTAAACTACTTGCCTATTAGGTAGGTAGGTACAACAAAAAATGGGAAAATAAAAAACCTTTTTACAAAAAAATACTACCGACTTCCAACGAAGAAAACTACAAAGTGATAAATAACTTTATTTTTGGAAGTCGGTGTCCTTAACGCAAAAAAATGGTACCTACCAAGACACCGACTTCCAAAAATCAAGTTATTTCTTACTTTGTAGTTTTCTTAGTTGGAAGTCGGTAGTATTTTTTTTTGTAAAAAGTTTTTTTATTAGTTTTGGAAGTTGCTGACAATTGTTCTTTTTTCATTTCGGCTGCTCTTTTGTAAAAAGTTTTTAAATAAGCAATTCTTGGGGCCCTACTTTGACAATGTGTATGTTTACCCGAATCTTTCTTCCGTCTTTTTTATTTTCCAAACTTGTTAGTGAAACGTTGAACGTTTGGTTGATGGTGTCTTGACAATGATTGATAATGAAAATGCATATTAGTGTGGAATTAAACTTTCAGAAGATACTGTAAATGGTCTGTAGTTTCTACCCACTCAGAGTAAAATGGCTCGGTGTCTTTGTTTCTGAACAATGTTGCATGACTGGCAAATATTATGACCATTGTCCTCCGAGGCTTAACGAAAATAGTCGCTTTACGCGTTCAACATATTATTAAGTAACTTTGTTATTATTACCATGGGCCTCGGTTTCAGTTAAAATTAGCCTGTCACAGCCACGTATGATTTTAAAAGCAAACACATCAATCGTTGCGTAATACTGCTAAGCCTTCACTAATCCGTATTGTGTTGTTCAGTTGGTGGGTAGTTGGGAAAACTTTCCGTGTGCCTGATTAATTTGTACATAACCATTTAAATCTATTATGGGAATACATTATTAGGTGGTTCTTGACCGATAAATCAGCTTAGTTGGGTTTGATAGATTCTCCATATCGGTAGTCAGTGTAAAGAGCAGTCAGTCTGACCAAGAAGTTCTTCATAATGATGACTATTTATTTAAGAACCAGAGTAATTCATCAACTCGTCCTACATGCCTGCGGCCCATTTATACTGTGATTTTTAATTTCGTAGTTTAAGCTGACAGCTGCCAATGGCGTTACTTTTTTAGGGTTCCGTACCCAAAGGGTAAAAACGGGACCCTATTACTGAGACTCCGTGGTCCGTCTGTCTGTCTGTCTGTCACCAGGCTGTATCTCATAAACCGTGATAGCTAGACAGTTGAAATTTTCACAGATGATGTATTTCTACGTCTAAAAACAGAATAATCAACATTTGCTTGTAAAATGAAACAATAAACTTTTGTTCTAGAAAAATATTATTAAGTAGATACTGCCTTTTTTAATATTAAATGAAAGAAAATAACAAACAATTATTAAAAAGATTTTTTGTTTTAATATTTTTATAAATCTTGTCTTACTAACTGTACCAAACGTTGATAAAGTTTAAATTTCCACACAAAAAGAAACGTGGGACGAGTTGCAGAATGAAAATATTATTTATTTTAATTTTCAGCAAATCGTCCTAAATGGGCCTTAGGCATGTTGGACGAGTTGACGAATTACTCAAGAACCCGTCCAGTAGAAAACGGTACGCTTGTCAAAAATATGATGTACGAAACTTTAAAAATCCCTGTTCAATGATACCACACATCATGGGGTGGGACGAATTTTTTATTTGTTCTTTATTCGTGCCCCCTAGAGGAACCCATATTCAATTTATTGTGACGTCACATACCCATAACCAGCGGACAAACAAGACGCGTCCAACGACACCTCACGTTATGGGGGAACAGATATACATACTCACATACCGGTCAAAAACATAACCCTCCTTTTTGCTTCGCCGTAGTCGGGTAAAAATCAAGCATTAAGTCAGTTGAGTATCTGTAAAGTAATACAAACAACCATTACTATACAAACTAATACAAACATACATAAGCTCACACCTTTTACCCGACTGCCGAAAGAGGGTAATTTGTTTATCAGTCTATGTATGTATGTATGTATGTTTGTTCCTATGTGGCGTTCCAGAGACCAAACGCGTTGACCGATTTTGATGATTCGTACGTCAATCGATTCGTCTTAACCTTGCGAGTGTCACTAGCAACATTAAAATTACAAAATAGAAAAATAGCGGCTTTTGGGCGCCATTTTGTAAGAGTCCAATTATTTTTTTCCATCCAAACCCATCGTGTGGGGTATCAAATTAAAAGGGTTTTAAGAGGTGATTTCACACTTATATGTTTAAATGTACTTAAATCGAAATAAATGTAAACTAAAAAGTAATAAATAAAAAAAAATATTTAAAAAATCAAAAAACCCGACTGCTTAAAAAGCGAACTTAAAAGACACAAACAAGAAGAAAATCATGCTGTGCAGTCGGAGGATACCATCTGGTTTTGGTCAGCCAGCTGGCGAATATGTATCCTCCGACAGCACAGTCGGGTTTTAGTTTTTTTTAACCCCATCACCTGGCAAAAACTACATAACGCCCCTGCTACATACTCCTTTTGCTTCGTATACGTTCATACACGAACGCCGCCAACTGTTATGAGTACTAAGCTCCTACGCACTACAAACTAATGTTTATGTGCAATAAAAGTATACGCAGCCGAGTCGTGACGTATTCCCTGTCACGAGGCAGCTAGCACCGGAGTCAAAACGTGCCCGGCAGACGTCAAGTTTTTGTCCCGCTTTCATGAAAGTTTTTATCAGCCGTCAATATTTTTTACGCACGATTATAGTTATGAGTGAAGAAAACACGTTATTTAGATACGATTTGTTTAAACAATATATTTAACTTGCCTTGATAGTTAATTATTTAGTAAGTGTAGGTCAAGTCTTGCGACTGAATTTTAAAACAGTTAACCCCAATCGATTGAGCTAAAATTTTGAATACACGTTTGGTTTGGATGACAATGCACATTAAGCTAAAAAACTTGTTTGAAAAAGTTTTTTTTATTGGAAAAATACTACATTAAGGTACAAGTGTGTAATGTTGGTGATTACCGCTGAGGCGCCTTTGAGACCCGAGCCGTTAGGTGAGGGTCTTAAGAGAGCCGAAGACGGTAACCATCAATACACACGTGTATCATACGACGTTTTTCAACACACTTGTGAAGAAAATATTACAAAAAAAAAACATTTCCAACAGTGAAAACGAGTTGTGAATATTTTTTTTCGCAATGGCGGGCAAAATTAATCAGTTTTCCTATGCGCGCGCATCTAACAATGGCGATCGGCCATAGACTAAAAATAATGAGATTTTTTTTCTTTTTGGCTTTTCGCGGATAGAGTTTTAGCCACGTACAAAATGGTGAATTTCAAGTTTTCTTTATTACAGAGAAAAACAAAAGTTGTAATTGAGTGAAAGTTTTATTTGAGTGTTTAAACACGTACAAGTTGAAATTATCTATTTAAATACGAAGTTGCATGAAATGTGTTGCATTTGTACTATTGAGCAAGATCTTTTTTGTTCGAAAGTTTTTTAAGAACAAAGCAACTCAACCAATAAATTAAAAAAACTCTATAACTCACTTGTGAATAATAGCAATGAAAAAGTCACAGTTTGATTACAGGTGTCATTATGTGCCTAATTGCGGTGAAATTAGAGCCGCTTTATGAGCAAGTGTGTTGAAAAAATATATATAAGCTGCTACTCAAGTGCCGACAAAACATGTATGATCTGATAACTTAATTTCATATAATAAATAAACAAAGCCCAGAAAACAAATGTTAAGTAAGTAGATGGCCACGTCTGCCCGGCAATCACAAGTAAACAACAACAAGTCGACAGATACTCAGGTTACTTATCTACGATCAAAACAAAAGGCTATAGAGTTATTTGTTCGGGCATTAAAGCAACAGATAGCACCAATATATGTATCATAGCAAACAATGCAGTTCCTTCAAAATAAAAAGTATGTACAACTATATATGGGTAGTATAAATTTAAGTAGATATAGGTGTAATCTGAAATACTATTTGGTCACAAACATATTTCTTTGGATCTTAAAGTATTTACCAAAGGGAAACGCAGACAGGGTTACCATATCCCAGGATCTGTCCTGAGATCTCAGGATTTTTAGTCTCTTCTCGAATTGCGACCTGATTTTGGAATTCTCAGGAAATATCAGGTTTTTATGAATTTTCAATAAAAAACTAATAATAATCTTCTTTAGTCATGTGAATTGCACAAATAGAATCATCACTTAAAATCTAAGAAACCTATTAAAATTATCAGTTTTATTAACCGACTTACCAAAAAGGAGTAGGTTCTATGTTCGACTTTGTGTAAGCTTTTTTTTTTTAATTTTGATACTTGTTCACCGATATCTCCGTCAATTGTGGACCGATTTTGAAAATTCTTTTTTTATGTGAAAGAGTATGTTCCAAAATTGGTGAAGATCTGATGAAGAACTTCGAAGATATGCAGCAGAACTCTTCAATAAATAACGGCAAATCTCTCGGGATTGCTGCAATCGCATGTCTGTTTATTGTTTATACCATTACATAGCACAACATCACGCCAGTACGCTCTTAAGGGGTACGCAGATCTCTCAATTCACCGGTTACGTTAAAGTTTTATGATATTCGTGTAATATATTCTGGCTTTATTATTTACCTTACTAACAAACTTACCTATTAGGTAGGTACAACTAAATAGAGAAAAAAAAAAACTTTTTTGCAAAAAATACTACCGACTTCCAAATAAAAAACTACAAAGTGAAAAATTACTTTATTTTCGGAAGTCGGTGTCCATAACATAAAAAATTTGTACCTACAAAAGACACCGACTTCCAAAAATAAAGTTATTTTTCACTTTGTAGTTTTTTATTTGGAAGTCGGTAGTATTTTTTTGCAAAAAGGTTTTTTTATTTTTCTCTTTTTATCATATTTATTTTGCAACGATGCCTTTTTAAGTAAACTTTTGTCTTTCAATACTGTTCTATAAAATACTGCGCACGTTAAACTCTTCAAATTAAACTGTGTCTAAAGTAAACGTCTGCCTGAAGATACAGTTAGTCGGTTTCTTTCATTCGACCATGATTTCGACCCCCATGTCAGAAAAACTCTTTCTACGTTTGCATTCTGGGCTGTAGTAGCAAATATGTATTGAAAGATACGCATCATCTCTGGTAATTTTGAAACACCGATGGTCTTGAAAATGGTTGCCCACAATGTATGAAAGAAAGAAAGAAAAGAAAACATTGTGACCCGCATAGACACTAGATAAATAAGCAAAACACAAACAAAAATAAAAATGAATAACCCCGTACGAGACCAAAAAGGCTCCTATCTCAGCATGTACAACGAAATTTTAAAAGAAAATAACGCTGCGCTGATAATCTGATAAGACCCACTGCTGATGCCACGGACACATTCACGGAAACGAAACATACACTATTTAAGGCATAAAATAGAATAAATATATAATATCTCACAATGTTACGTTTGCGAGAGGATTCGCAAAATTCAAGAAAATCTCAAGGATTTGTCAATGGAAATCAGGCTTTTTCTCAGGACTTTGAAATTTTCTGTCTGGTAACCCTATAAGCAGAGCTAAATAAGTGACACACAAACTTTGAAGTCCCAAACTTCCCTAGTCAACTAAACACACTTTCCGATATTATGCAAACACGCAACAACCTCACGCTTCAAACCTCACGTGAAAAATCAAAATGCGCCGAAATTTTCCCGAGACACGTTCCATAGACAAAAGGTTCGATACTCCATCCTACACTCAAGTGTTGCCGTCACAAGTACGCGACGTGCCATTGGATCGCAACAAATAAGTTCAATCAGAAATTAATTAAGTCGATCGCATGAGATTCAATACGTCACGTGACGACCTGTGACTTAAGAAGTTGTTAAGAAAAACCACGTGGCTTACACCACGGGATCAACGTTATGACTTGTGACCTTAATACGTCACATGATTTGTTAACTTGCTGCGAATGTTCTTGAAGATTCGTCGAAGGAGTTGAATGGATTGGATATAACAGTTGGCATGGAAGATGTGAATTAGCTTATGAAAACTTAGGACCGTATTCTATAAGTACAATCAATCATTGTCCATTAGAGATATTATATTTATCTGTTAACTTTTAGAACGAGATCAATTTAATAATCAATTATTGCAGAAACACTGCAATGGGTCTCTCACAGAGAGGGATCTAGGCATACTTATGTCCCAGCAATTGGAACGTTACACATAGGCTGAATAATATTGTATGTTGAATTCAGCAGTCTAATCTTTGCCGGCTAAACGTGTCTATAAATATACTTAAATTACCCACTAACTGTATTGTTAACCTACGTATAATTACCAGGGCTCGTGTATTTAATTTCAGGAGAAGATTATTCCCCGAAAACCAGAGAATTTAACCACTCCGCCCAACAAATTACAGTAATAAGTTATTATCTAGCTGTAAAGAACTCGAAGTTATTTTGTAGAAAATCAAATATTTACACTTTGTATAATCCCCTTTCATCTCACTCGATACGACAGAACTATGAAACGCGACAAAAATTTCTAAATCTGGGTTGATCAAAACATCAAACGTTACGTTTTTTGCACAGAGTTCGATTCCTATTTACCATATTACAGCGCCAAATTCATTTTGCCCCTCACCCTTATAAAAACTATATTACTATTTTGAAAACGTATAGGCATCACCTATAACTATGATCTGCCTAAAATATAGCTTTATGTTGAAACTTCAATATCTATGGTATCCGAAAGAGCCTGCATTGAAATTAATTTCAAACTTCTTCGATAATTGCACACAATTTGAATTTCGATCATTGTTTAAAATTAAACAGAATTGCTCTACTTTTATGCCCATTATTTGTAGTGTCAAATGTTGACATATTAAATACGATTGAACTGAAAATTGAGACATGATTGAAAAACGGCCAAGTTCATTAATGTGTCTGAAAGTCATTAATGAGATAAGTCATTGCACTTGTGTTAAATGGGTATTAACATTATTTACCCATTCTTATATGAAACGCCTACAACACCACGATTTCAATTGATCGAAAAGCTTTCTGTTGCTGCCATATCATCAAAAGGCGTTATGTTTTAAGTATGATAGACGAGAAACTATTGTGACTTTTTGTATGTATTATACACAAAATACCCTTCTATAACAACAACTCTTTCTATAATAATAGAACCCGTTTCCGTAAAGGAATTTGATATATCCTAGTTAACCTATCTACCACATCTCTCCTAGTAGGAAACGTAAACTTGAACTGATTCAAAAGTTTATTCTCGATTTCTCATAATGGAACAAATCCATCAGTACATGCAAAAGTTCTAGATAAAATGTTGCGCAATTCAACCCCATTATTTCGCAGGTATCCATAGCGACATCCCAGTGATGCCGACGAGCGGTAGGCATGCATCTACGTGTACCGGTGCATGAACAATTGGACCTAACACTGCGCATGCGCGAGAATCTCCATATAAACCGTGCCAGCCTCCCACCCGCCAACAGTTCGCGACTAACCCTCACGAAACGAACTAACGCGCCTAACTCAACTACTACGCTCGAAAACGGAAAAGTTTTCAATCATAACATTTGTTACAATTCGTTGTAACAACAAAATCGAAAAATATACTACTGTGTTTTCATCTGAAAAGGAAGTGATAACGTCGGCCCTATGAAAAATAAGCTGGGAATCAACTTTTTGACGAGTGAGAAGTTCGTCGGCGACCTGCCGGTGAACGTGGCTGGACAACAGCGGACGCCCAAGAACAACGCGCGCCGCGAGTCTGTCGCTCCGAAGATAGTGGTGTGTCCACCCATCGACGAGATGACGGAAACAATCTCAGCTCCCCGCGGTGGAAGGCTGCTGAAAGCTCTCAGCAGTCGCCTCTCGCGAAAAGCTACGGACTCGGACTCCATGGGCAGCTCGAGCAGCAATGAAAATGTATCTGGTGAAAATGGACGTGCTGATGACCGGTCTTCGTGCTCCGTCAGTGAATCCGGAAGCGATGGCTCTGACCGCCCCCGCCGGCACCGCTCTACCGTGTCTCTTCGGCGAGTGTTCCAAAGCCTGACCCTCTCATCGCGCTCTCAGTCTTCCTCTCCAACGGAACGTACACGACCACCCAAGAAGCAAACACAACCAAAGAGGATTCTTCGGCCCCCAGTGACCTACACCTACGTGCGCGGTCTCTCCGGCCTGCCGACTCAGAGAGTGCCCCGCCACACAGTGGGCTGTGCATCCATGGGCCTCAACCGATAAAGGAAACGTACATTCGGGAAGGACACGGGCGGAGATAAAGACTGGTTAAGATTTATGAGTAGAATAAAAGCGCTAGAGAGGCAAGTTCTCATCATATCAGTAGGTAATTGCTGAAACCTGGACGAGAAGTCGATGTAACGAAAGTCTTCATAGAGGACCAAGCGAGGCGGATCGGGAGAAGTGCCTTGCTCCCGGCAACCTCCGCAGCGCTCGCTGTACGTTGAGCTGTGACTCGTTTAGTTTTATATAAGGGACAATACATAAGACTGTGTACTGAATTGCAACTAGCTGTTGGTCTGTGAAACATTACTAGTTGACACGTGTTTTTCTAATATCTACTCACTGGATATTATCATGATTTGTAAACTGTACTGCACTCTAGAACACCAATCTAAATTACATTAGACTAAAGTTCGATCGAATCACAATTTATTATGTACTTGTTTGTATCGCCACATAACTGCATGCGTTTTGACATCGTTATATAATAATGTAGTCTCAGTACGAGTAATGATTGTACTGCAGTGGTCTAATGAGAGTTGTTATGTATAAACTTTTGATTTTGGTTCATCAAGCATAGTGCCTTTCCTCCTTTGGAAACTGTAGGTCTAGATATACGGTATACTATTACTATAAGAACTGTGTACCTAATACTATCAATATATTGTGTGCGGTGTGGAATTTAAGTACTACGCTACAGCATAACACACCACATTTCATAGCGTAAATGTACCTTTACTTAATCGTTCTAATTGAAAATGTTTCGAATTTGTACCTATACATTATAGATATACTATTTGTCTACTATTTGATCAGTAAACTATTCAGTTGATATTGCCGTATACTAAGTAGCTAGTTTAAATATTAAATCAATTAGATGTAAGTAATTTTTATTGCCGATTAACATGAGTTTTCGTATTTAAAATAAAACTATGAAAATTATGACTGGTTTTTAATCCTCTTACCCTTTACAAAACACACATACACAAACATTATCTCTTTCTAAGAACACAACATCACAAGTCAAGAGAAATATACTTTATATGTTTCTAATAACATAATATGCTAAACATCTGAAAATAATCTTCTTCTTATTAGCGTGTGAGGTGTGGCCACCTCTGGTGTCAGAGTTAATTAAGCCACCTCTGGGAACCGCACAGGCCTCTGACTTGGCTATTTCAGACTTACATTTACTATATAAGTCCAGGTTTCCTCAAGATGTTTTCCTTCACCGTTGCCATTGAAGATAAAAAGTAGGTACTTCAGTCGATCAACAAGCTGCGGTCGCTGGTCAGGAAAAAAAACAATATATATCGTCGTTTCGTGTTTGTGACAAATAAACACCTTTTCTTTCTTTCTTTCTTCGACGAGTCTACTTCCAGTCAGTCATCTGTACAGGCCTTAAAAGAGTAGTAAGTATAAATCCTTCAACAAGAATAACTGAATACGTTATCTATTTACAATTCTACACGAAACGATATCAGAGATATAAAATCTTCCCTTTTCAATTCTCTTCTTATGTTTTTAATCGCCAATAAAAGCTACGAGAACAACAACCATAACAAACAAACCATAAAAATGGAAATCAACAAGTAGCAAATAAGAAAGCTCATAAAAAGGATTTATATAGTTGTCTGCTCATAGCTATTGTGACCGCCATAATGTCCACGATTATCATAATCTCCAGTAACCAAACTTGGCAAACGATATGGTTTTCCTTTTGTTATAGAAATATGTTGATATCGACACACAACACATGGATTTCACTTGTTGTGAGCATTTACAAACATATCATAAAATTACCATATTTGTTCAGAGCGGTGATCAAAGCCGAGATAAGAAAAACAGGAGCTTTTGCAGTCTACGTACAGGTAACGCTCCGTCACGTCGCTCCATATCGTTAATAGTACATTGTGTATTAAGGGCGGTAGGTAAGGAATTACGATCGAGGCTCTAGTAGAAGCCCGAAGTCGAAGACTGAGGGCTTTCTGAGTCGTGGTTCGTAATTCCCGTACCGCCCGTGATACATACAATGTTTTTCATCACATTTGCGAGTAATAATTATGAATTATATATAGCTTTAATACACAAGTCAGCACAGCTGTTATTACGAAATACGTGAACTTTTTTTAAACGGTTTGCGAAATTTTGCCCACACCACAGATTATACAGTGTTTTGTTCAGAAACTTTAAGGGCAAATACTTACGTAGGTATACAGTCATGACGGAGTGTAAAAGGAATTAAATAATTTCAACGTTTTCATACTATAACTACTAAAATCGATTATTAAGAACATTAGTTGAATATTTAAGTAACATGTAGCGAGATTGCAAAGAAATTCCTGTTTTGATAACATTTTAAGACAATTTTTCAATAGCGTGTAAACTCCTTGCTTGAACTTTCATGACCTGTGTGTTGCGCCATAAATTAAAAAATATTACTTACCGCCCTAGGGTTTCATGACAAAAAGAAAGCCCGAGGGTTTTATATGGGGCATTACGGCTAAGTTAACCTGTATGTACTTTTAGACTTACTGTAGATACTTTTTACGTGCAAGTGTGATGAAAAATATATTAAATTCACTTTACTAACCCACAATGGACAAGATGCTATCTACGCCACATAATATGTGATTACATTACCATCAACTACGTCTTGCTTCTTGTTTGTATCATTTATAAGAAGAAAGACGTAGTTACAGTGGAAATTCTTTTATTTGCTAGATTTCTTTTTTTTTATCGTGGATTATCCCCCAAGTATCGTGCAATTTACCGGATAAAAGTAGCTTATGACACTCAGCTATAGTGTAGCTTTGTTTCAGAAAAACAGTTTTTACAATCTAATCAGTACTTACAGAGCTTACTTTTACCAACACACGAAGTTCAAATAAACAATACTAGTGTTGAAATAAAGATATTCAATAGCAAAATTGGCTCTCGCCTTGTACAAGGGGAATTAATAAATTAAGTGGCAAATTGGGGTGGAACCAATCTAATAGGTCAGTAAGTGGACTTCTGTGCACCTCTTCGGGGTTTAGAGGCGTAATGTTGTTATGCATGTATTATTTACTCAACTATTGTTAAAAACTATTGATAATTGTATCGACGGCCGGATGTGACGCGATTTTTCCCTATTTGTTTTTTTCTAGATAACCGACTTTCCAAAAAGGAAGAGGTTCTATGTTCGACTTTATCATTGTTTTGATTTTTTTTTTTTTCCGTGTAAGTTCCGATATCTCCGTCAATTGTGGACCGATTTTGAAAATCTACTTTTGTTTGAAAGAGTCTGTGCCGAAATAAGTCTCATTTTAATTTGGTGAATGTCTCTAATATCAGGAATTTCGGAGAAATACAATAGAACTCTTCAATACATAACGGCAAATCTCTCGGGATTGCTGCAATCGCATGTCTGTTTATTGTTTATACCATTTCATAACATAACTTCACGCCCATAACGAAAAAAAATGATACCTACCAAAGACACCAACTGAATAAATTGGTGTGAAAAAAAAATAACCAAAAAAAGAAAGTTTTTTTTTTGGTTATTTGGAAGTCGGTAGTATTTTTTTGTAAAAAAGTTTTTTTTTATGTTTTCATCGATTAATATTTTTGTAATGCCTGGCGCAACTAAAATCTTTTACTTTCTTTATCATTTTTCTTTCTTTAATCAATTTACATGGTTAAAATGGCTGGACTGGCGTAATTATGTACCTATATACTTTCAAAGGGCCGTTACGCACTACACGTCCGTGTCCGTGATCCGTGTCCGTGTATTTTTTTTTTCCGAAATTTCGTGGACCCGGAGCGGATGTAGGGCGCAACCGCCATTATAGCTGTATTAAGGTTGCCCTAGTCGACGGCACGATCTATTTTTACCCGACTGCCGAAGGAGGGTAATGTGTTTATCAGTCTATGTATGTATGTTGTTCCTATGTGGCGTTCTAAAGACCAAACGCATTGGCCGATTTTGATGATTCTTACGTCAATCAATTCGTCTTAACCCTGCGAGTGTCACTAGTTACATTAAAATTTGAAAATAGAAAAATTACGGATTTTTGGCGCCATTTTGAGAGGGATATTTTTTTTTTTTCTTCCAACCCCGTCGTGTGGGTATCAAAATAAAGGGTTTTATGAGGTTAAAATATATAACACATATGTTTAAATGTACCAAAATCTAAAAAAAAAATAACTAAAAAGTTATAAATAAAAAAAGTTAATTCAAAAAATCAAAAATCCCGAATGCTTGAAAAGCGAACTAAAAAGACCTAAACAAGAAGAAAATCTTGCTGTGCAGTCGGAGGATACGTATTCGCGAGCTGGCTGACCAAAACCAGATGTATCCCCCGACTGCACAGCATGATTTTCTTCTTGTTTAGGTCTTTTTAGTTCGCTTTATTTTTTGAATTAACTTTTTTATATTAAGCGGGGTTAAAATGCATACTATCTCATCCGACAACACGTGCGAAAGAGATGATGATTTAGGACGAAAACGAGCGCGCGAAATTTAATAAACAGACATTTGGGAGTCTAGATATCATGAAAATACTACTAAATGTATATTTTCAAAATAAAATCATTTGCATTGTTGAACTACTAATCTATCCCCGTATGGTGGCCGTTTTGCAATATTCCTTCTTCCTATGATATTCATTTCCAAAGATGCGTTAAAATTAGTGTTGAACTTTTGACGCTCACACAAAATTTTTTTTTTTACTTTTTTTGTTTCCATGCAGGGCTAGATAATGATGAGAAAAATTGATATCATTTTTTTTCGCCATACTACATTTGTATGGAAGAATGGTCGACTAGTGTAACCTTAAATACTCACATCGATCATAGTTAACGATCACTATTAGTGAACTCTGTGAACATGTTTAATGTTCTAATAAAATATTTGTTTTGAAAAAAAAAAACTGTAAGCTCACACTGCATGCCATTTATTACAGAAAAATGACTGAACATGAAATGTCAGGGGACTTCAGAAGCGAAGCTATTATTATTGATATCTTCATAGCAATCCTGAACCGCCTACGTTAAACGTGACTTTTCATCAAAAGTCTTTTAAAAGTCAGTCAACCTGATCGGAACCCGTTCGTGATTTTATTACATTTTTCCGAACTTGACTTTTCACGTTACTTTGAATGTATTCTCCGAAGCGATAGACAAAGGTGTCATACCTGAGGTGGGTGCACCATTATTTCGCCAGCTATGTTTGAATCCACGTAATAAGTGGCAAACCTTTTGCCATTCACCGGGCATAGACACAGGCCCCGGGTTACTACTGAGAAATTCAAGAAATCTTTATAACACTTTGGCCGAACTTTTTTTTTTTGGTTTCACAAATTTTATTTTATTTATTTATGGAAAAACAAACAGTAGCACAATAAGAATTAGTCATAAGTAAGTAATCATTTATTTGCTGAAACAAGCAGTACACACAACAAATAATTGTCCATACGTAAGGCATGTTAATTTTTTTTAAATACAGCGCATCATGTTTGCCTTAGATAATGGCATGCAAATATTAATAACACAAATCAAAATAATGAAATGTAAATCAAAATAATAAATCTAAAATATCATGTCATATACTCAAATTATTAAAAATATGTAAAATAATAATAAAAATACAATTAAAAATTAATGTTCTAGAATGTCAGAATAAAACTATAATAATGTCAACATAAAAAATAACATAACATTACAAGTCCAGCATTAAATTATTTACAATGTCACAAATATAAAATATAAATTAGTCAAGGGGTGTATAAGTTAGACAGGGCTGTGTAGCGTCACCGTGGCTGTTCAACTTGTACATGGATAGTTGTCTGATATGTTTGAAAGAGCATGAGTGCGGATTGAGGATGAATGAGTTGCCTGTCAAATGCCTGCTCTATGCAGATGATCAAGTTCTACTTGCATCGTCAGCAGAACAGTTGCAAGACATGGTGACTGTGATGAATGAAGCTTTTATGTTAAAAGGTATGAGTATAAATGTGAACAAGACTAAGGTAATGGTGTTTGAAAGAGAAGACGATGTATCGGAGTGTGAAGTGAAAATAAATGATAAGATTGTGGAGCAAGTGAACGAGTTTGTATATCTGGGAAGTATGTTCACAAGGAATGGAAAGATTGAAGAGGATGTGGAAAGGAGAGTGAATGCAGGGAAGAAAGTGAATGGTGCTATACATGCGGTTGTGACCAGCAAATCGATGTCTCCAGAAGCTCGACTCGCCGTTCACAACAGCGTGCTGGTGCCTACACTTATGTATGGAAGTGAAGGGTGGGTATGGCAAAAAAGACATGAAATTAGGATTAATGCGATAGAAATGCGCTCCTTGCGAAGTATGTGTGGGGTAACTTTAAATGATAGGTTGAGGAATGAGGTAATAAGACAACGTTGTGGTCTAAAAGAAGATGTAGTGACTTGTGAATTGAAAAGAGTATGTTAAGATGGTTTGGCCATGTTGAGAGGATGAATGAAAGGCGACTAACGAAATGTATTTACAAGGTAGACGTGAATGGAAACGCCGGGAGGGGACGCCCTAGAAAGACATACATAGACCTTATAGGTGATGTTCTTCAAAAAGGCCAGGAGCGCAGTACTCATAACCGGCGTGTGTGTATGACTAGTTGCATGAATGTGAGTGAAGCAAAAGAAGTATGTAAGGATCGTAGCAGGTGGCGTTCTGTAGTTTCTGCCTACCCCCATGGAAAAAAGGCGTGAGTTTATGTATGTGTATGTATGTATAAATTAGTACAAAAAAATATTAATATTTTTCATTTATATTATAATAAGCCTTATCTGCTAAGAAATCTTTATACACAGTCATACTATCTTAAATATTACATTTATACAATTATGCTACCCACTACGTTCTCCACAGATTAAAATTTAAAGTATTTAAAACTAGCTAGTAACATAGATACAATACTACAACGGTAATTGTCCTAGAACTCATATCTGGATTTTTAAATAATATGTATTTAAAAGAAAAAGTATATTTGTGTGCCTATATTATTAAAACATTACGTTATTAAATATATGTTGCTTGGATTTGCTTCGTAAATGCATTTTTACTAAGAAAAATAATGTCGATTGTATTAAATTCATTGTTATATGTCTCAACCAAACGATGAAGTGGTGAACGCGAGCTAGCATTGAAGCTACAGAGGCTAGTAACAAATAAATGTCGAGTGCGTACCTCATGTACATGAACTTGTCGAGGAACCAGGTAACCCAGACTCCTAACTAGGTCCGGACAATCAAAATGAACCGCCACACATTGAACAGAGTCATAACTTCCACAGAAGTCTTGACTTTAAGGTCAGAAGATCATACTTTTTAAGAAGTAAGTGGTATGACATTTTATTCCGATAACATCTAAAATTCATAGCACGAAGATATTTACGTTGTACTAATTCTAATCATTCACTATATATTACGTAAAACATAATGATGAAAAAATGCTCATGCAATGGGGCGACAGCACAGTTATGTGGGACTTCAACCAACTATAACCCCACGGTGTACTCCTGTGCCGCTTTTTCGTGAACCCGCCGCGGGTGTCCGTTACCGGCGGACCCTCCTCTGGGGAGTAACCCCGCCCCATCACAGGCGCACCAGAACACATTGCACACCGTGACCACCGCAGGGACCAAACCAGCACATGGGTGTCAGACGAACTTACCCCATCCGAGAATCGAACCCAGAACCACACTCTGAGCAGTTTACCAACGAAGTTAAGAGATGAGCTCGACTGTTATTGCGCTTAGGACTTGAAGCTGACAAATTAGCTGCTAAGGTTGTTGTTATAAAGGTGAGTACTAGAGAATTTACTTGTAACAGAACATCGAACATACGCCGTTTACATCCAGCATTCGAGTGTTCGCAGTGCGGTTTAATCTTCGAAAAAATAAATATTCGAAGAACGCACGGTTGGCGCAGTGGTTGAGCGATTGACTGCTCCGCTGCGTGTCGCGAGTTCGATGCCCGCACGGAACATATATGCCGCCGGCTCTGGGTGTTGTGTATATGAGTTTATATATTTGTAAACGCACCCACGATACAGGAAGAAATTCTAACACACCCCGAGTTAAAAAAAAATACGGCTAATGCTTGATTTTTTTGACCTTTATATTCGTTAGCATTAACCTAATATTATGTGTAACTAAAAAATTCTTTAAAAAAAATTGCAAAAAAGAAAATTATCTTCATTTTCGGAAGTCGGTGTTCCTGTTTTCCTTCCTTCGCTTTTTGACACCGACTGCCGAAATTGAAGTTATTTTTCACTTTGTAGTATTTTTATTTGGTAGTCGGTTGTATTCTTTTGTAAATATGTTTTTTTTTTTCACTTTGTAGCTGTGGTACATAATGGGTGAGTTCTATAGTAAGGTACCAGAACCTTGACTTAATTTGAACAAAACCGGTGTAATGAGAGTGTACCAGGGTGAACTGTACACATCTGCGTACCCCTTTGAAGCGTAACGGCGTGATGTTATGTTATGAAATGGTGTAAACAATAAACAGACATGCGATTACAGCAATCCCGAGAGATTTGCCGTTATTTATTGAACAGTTCTTTTGTATGTCTCCGAAGTTCTTCAACAGATCTCAATTAAATGGAATCACATGAAACCACCAGCTTGCAAATAAAAAAAGAATTATCAAAATCGGTTTACATAGTAAAAACCGGTCAAGTGCGAGTCGGACTCGCGCACGAAGGGTTCCGTACCATTATCGCAAAAAAACGGCAAAGAAACACGTTTGTTGTATAGGAGCCCCTCTTAAATATTTATTTTATTTTGTTTTTAGTATTTTTTGTTATAGCGGCAAATACATCAATACAGAAATACGTCATCTGTGAAAATTTCAACTGTCTAGCTATCACGGTTCATGAGATACAGCCTGGTGACAGACAGACAGACAGACGGACCGCGGAGTCTTAGTAATAGGGTCCCGTTTTTGCCCTTTGGGTACGGAACCCTAAAAAGTACTGAGGTAAAAAACATAAAATTAAAAAAAGTACTGTCGATTATAGAACCTCCTCCTTTTTGAAATCGGTTAAAAACATGTTGGTTGTAGAAAAACGTTATCGGTAGGTATGAGTTTCAGAAAAGAGGCTCTTCAAAACCGAACTTCATCCTCCAGAAATTCATGTGCCTATAACCGCGTACTGTATCTCTACTTTCCGTCCCTGAATTAGCACGAGAACGTTTCCTATAAAACGTGTAACTAATAGACCGTTCAGCACATCACGTTTCCTAACTACTCGATACTCCATGCTTCGCCTACACATATGAAAAACATTAGCTTTGTCAGCACTCCGTCAGTCACCTGCAGCGACCGCACACACCCGACGCCTACGCACCATTGACACGTGAGCCGACCATAAAACTGCAACCAAAATGTTTTGTAGTTTGTTGTGATTGGATTAAGTACGCTTGATTAATTGTAGGCGTTTTTAATTTTTATTCTAGCTACGCAGGCCTTTTGCTGTACTTGGCTGTACTTAGCCTCCAGCTAGATAAATATTACATTTAATTAGCGACAACAATCATAAAATAGTTCTACATGTGTGCGCTACCAAAATTTCGTGTGGTCAATCGACAATGACTACCGCCGAAAGAATGTCGTTTTGTCCAGAGCAATAAGGTAGTCAAAATCAAATCAAAATCAAAATCATTTATCATTTATAATAAAATTATTATAAATGATAAATGATTTTTTTTATCATTTATAATAAAATTATTATAAATGATAAATGATTTTATTTCTGTAAGTTGGTTTGTACAAACACTTTTACATGTCGATCATATTTTTTTAAACTAGATGAGGTAGGCGTTTCCTATCTGACTTCTCTGAGAAGAAAGGCCGAAACAAACTCAGAGGTCACAGTCTCTTTTAACGTCCAGACAAAATATTGGTTACATCATGTGAAGACCATGTAGACTGATGTCTGAAATGGTCTTTTGAGGCAAGAACCAGCCAGATTGAGTGGACCTGTCCAGTCAGTGCACGCATTTGTCAATAACCGAGCAGCTCAACTCAGAATTTAAGGAGCTCAACATTTCGACGAACAATACCAAAGAATGGACAGGAAATAGGTATCTAGGATATAGGTATCTAAGTGTTATATTCTTAATTAAAATATCTTCATGGGTCTTCAGTATCTTAATTAATCACAAGTAAGTATCTAGTCTCCATCTCTAGTCGCAACCATGGAGTCTACCACAGACAATCTCAAACCCTCTAAAGCCAGTTACACAATATTCTATTCTTAAGCTAGTTCTACATTTAATATATAACACCAGCCCTTCATATATTGTATATATAACCGTCCTTTCTTGCATTGCCTTGCTTGATCGAATCAGAAATGTAAAGATCTGCAAGAGAACCAAGGTTACCGACATAGCCCGCAGAATTGTCAAACTTAAGTGGCAGTGGGCAGGGCAGATTACAGGACGGATGGCCTTGGGTGCCGATAATTTTGGATAACGCAGCGTTGGAAGGCCTTCCTCTAGATGGAGACTACGACCTGGTCAAGGCTGTGGGAGTCCGGTGGAAGCGATACGCACAGGAACGATCAGTATGGCTTCAGTGAGGCCTATGTCCAGCAGTGGACGTCTTTTGGCTGAAATGGTGATGATGATGATAAACAGTCCTTTGCTGATCATGAGTTGCCTCATAGTAAGCGAATTATGGGACTATGCAATGATGAGCAAGACTTGAACAAGCGATTAGGTTATTAGTACCTAGATTGGTGTGAGCTATTGACCCTCTTTGTAGACGGCTGTGGGTGTACAGCCAAAACACACCCACAAGTTAAGTATTTTTTATAGTATAATTTCAATTTGTCTGTGTAACGAAAATACGTCTGAAATTCCACCTCTAAAATGAACAAAAGGAACTATGTGCACCTACAGGTTATTTATAAACATTATCCAACTTAAAAAGCTACTTATTAAACTTTTTATTTTTGCAAATACCGACCTAGAAAAAAAACCGAGGATCAGAAAGAAGGAAGAAAGAAAGAAAAACGTGTTTATTAACATTCAAAACAAAAAAAACCCTCCAAGTGTGAGTCGGACTCGCGCACGAAGGGTTCCGTACCAATATCACAAAAAACGGCAAAAAATCACGTTTGTTGCATGGGAGCCCCACTTAAAAAAATATTTTATTCTGTTTTTAGTATTTGTTGTTATAGCGGCAACAAAATACATCATCTGTGAAAATTTCAACTGTCTAGCGGTCTACGGTTCATGAGATACAGCCTGGTGAAAGACAGACAGACGGACCGCGGAGTCTTAGTAGGGTCCCGTTTTTACCCTTTGGGTACGGAACCCTAAAAAGCTACTGATTAACCTTTTCCAAATACCGATACCCGATAAATAGAAACATACCAAGAAAAAAAAACCGAAGATCAGGTCATACCAAAAAAAAAGAAAAGATTTCAAATCAATCAAATTATAAAAGTTGGGTTACCTTATCTGTGTAGATAGATCGTTAAAATCGTACAAAGACGAGAGTTTAAAAAATAAAATATTTAGCGGTTACCTACGATAGTACAGTAACCGCATTGCAGTCAAAGGTGGCATTTCATATTTATAGGCCAGTGCGCTGGTAGTCGAAACAAGTCTATGTTATGGTACAAGATTTTTGTCGCATCGTTTTACGGCCAAAACCAGATGTATGACCCGTCTAACCTGAGCTTACTTTGGTGTAACTTTCGTTCAACTCACAGCCAGCAGCTTTTAAACGCATAATATTTATTTGAATACCAATGCAACCGCAAAATTAGAGATACAATCTTTAGAACCGTCTGAAAATCATGTTTTCAAGGAATATTGATTAGTTGAAGAGAATAAAATCATTTTTCAAGTGTGAGCATTCTATGTGTTGAAACCATTTTGAGGCGACTCTGGAACGTTATTTTCGTTGGTGACGTTTAAAATGTCTGAAAACAATATTTTTGTAATCAACAACCGCACAAAAGTTTTTTTTTTAAATACGCAAAATGTGACAGGTCGGTTTAAATTTGTAACATTTAGATGTGACACGCATGCGAAAATATATGAAAACCAACTTTTTCATAACAAAATTACGAAACCTATGTCCATTTTTAATATCAGAAATATTGTAACAAAACCGACTGTTTTTTTCTTTGATATAGCTGAAATAACCCCCCCATAACACAGTGACGGTACGGTTCACCTAATCTAGCGATTTTGACCGTAAAACGATGTGACATGGTTTTGGTCGTGGGCGCTCGTACAAGCTGAAGTCGGACGGGGTCAGCGACCCGATGCACCTATTGATCGTGCAGCCTCCGCCTTCCCTGCATGTTATCTAACACTCATTTATTCACATAAACTGCTATAAAAAGTGATTTATTCACTTTGTGTGCTAGTAGAAATAGTTCAGTGACATAGAACTTTAGATTATGACTGAATATTCTAGTTTCAGTATATATTACAAAAGGGTTAAGTAGTCTGGTCCACTGCCTTAGGGATTAACTCAAACAATTCAGTGTTTAAACACACTGACATCGTTTGATTGATGAATTATTAAGTACTTTGAATAGCCTTTTGAATGAATACAGTTATATACTTTTAGTGGGTCTTTAGGCGGCTATCAAAGAGTTCAATGGGCTTTGTTAAACAGACTGTTAAATACCTTATATCTATGGCATAATAGAACATAAATAAAATTTTACACTGTATATATGATGTGAAAAGATAAACAATAGCTGTACATGTACAGTCAAGGGTCAAAAGTGCAGTCTTACTCTCCCAAAACTCTAATGACTAGTTTTTGTAGAAGAAGTTTAATTATCCACAACTGATTTAATAATGTTGTATAGAAATTAAAGTATATAGATTATACATATGTGAAAAGTTGTAATATTTTTGCCTAAAAATAATTGCCACTGCTGTTTTGGTAGATTGTGACTGCACTTTTGACCCTTAACTGTACATTAATTTTATTGTAAATTAAGCTTACAGACAGAAAGAAAAATATTGATTTCTGACCCGCACAGGAGACACGAGATATATAATAGTACATTATGGTACAAGTGTGTAATGTTGGTGATTACCGCTGAGGCGCCATTGAGACCCGAGCCGTTAGGTGAGGGTCTTAAGAGAGCCGAGGACGGTAATCATCAATACACACGTGTATCATACGACGTTTTTCAACACACTTGTGAAGAAAATAATACTAAAAAATCATTTCCAACAGTGAAAACGAGTTGTGATTTTTTTTTCGGAATGGCGGGCAAAATTAATCAGTTTTCCTATGCGCGCGAATCTAACCATGGCCACAGATTACTAAATAGTTACTACCATGGCGATCGGCCATAGACTAAACATAATAAGTTTTTTTTTTGGCTTTTCGCAAATAGCGTTTTAGCCACGTACAAAATAGGGAATTTCAAGTTTTCTTTATTACAGACAAAAACAAAAGTTATATTTAAGTGAAAGTTTTATTTATTAAACACGTACAAGTTGAAATTATCTATTTAAATACGAAGTTGCATGAAATGTGTTACATTTGTACTATTGAGCACGATCTTTTTTGTATCGAAACTTTTTTAAGAACAAAGCAACTCAACCAATAAATAAAAAAAAAGACTCTTTATCTCACTTGTGAATAATAGTAATGAAAAAGTCACAGTTTGATAACAGGTGTCATTATGTGCCCAATTGCGGTGAAATTAGAGCCACTTTATGAGCAAGTGTGTTGAAAAAAATTAAAAGCCCGTGCGAGATCGCAAAGGCTCCTATATCAGCAACACACTACACGATTAATAAAGAAAAAAAAAAGAAGAACACTTGGATAAAATGCATAGAAAGGTAGGAAAGTTTGCCAAATACAAGCTTCTGAATAAACCTACATAGGTACTCTACATACATACATAAACTCACACCTTTTTCCGGGGGGGGTAAGCAGAAATTACAGAAAGCCACCTGCTACGCTCCTTACATACGTCTTTTACTTCACTCACGTACACTCAGGACCTAGGGTTCATATAATTATGGTACCTATCTCTCTTTATAAGTAACTAGCGGATGCCTCGAGGTTTCACCCGCGTAGTTCCTGTTCCCGTGAGAATACAGGGATAAAAAGTAGTCTATTTCAACCGGGGATAGTGTAGCTTCCCAACGGTAATAGAATGTTTGAAATCCGTCCAGCCGTTTCGGAGTCTGTAAGGAACATACATACATACTTTCTCTTTTATATCTATAGATAGAAGATACGTGTCGACTTGTCATAGTTAAGCAGCAATCTGTAAACTAAAGAAGCTGTTGATTCAGTTTAGTACCTATAACTACCTATAGAAATGATGTCGGGGTTCGGGAATGATTGGTTTTAATGCCAAATTCAGTTAATTTAAATGCACGCCAAATCTAGAACAGAATGTATTTCTCAACAGTCATCTTTTAAAATTCAATTAATTTTAATGCACTGCAAATCTAGAACAGAATGTATGTCTCAGCAGTCATCTTTTAAAATTCAATTAATTAAAATTCAATTAATTTAAATGCACGGCAAATCTAGAACAGAATGTAAATGTTTCAGCAGTCATCTTTTAAAATTCAATTAATTTTAATGCACTGCAAATCTAGAACAGAATTTATGTCTCAGCAGTCATATTTAAAAAATCAATTAATTTTAATGCACTGCAAATCTAGAACAGAATGTATGTCTCAGCAATCATTTTTTAAAATTCAATTAATTTAAATGCACGGCAAATCTAGAACAGAATGTATGTCTCAACATTCATCTTTTAAAATTCAATTAATTTAAATGCACGCCAAATCTAGAACAGAATATATGGCTCAGCAGTCATCTTTTAAAATCTGTATTTACTGGTATTCTTGAGATTTAAAGCCCTTACTTTCTAAGAACTAGTGTCAGTTTTCCTTAATAATATCTCAAAGAAAACAACCCACAAAATAACAAACAGACAGGTCAACGACACTGATAAGACAACTGAAAATTATCAAACGAACCCATCATAACGTCTAGAGTTACGCTTTAATAAATGAAAGATTCAAAGGAGATTGCTACCGAAATATAGGAGCAAATATGACTTCACAGCAATATTGGCGAACGATTTGTTTTACATAAGGGTTATCATATCGTACGCACTTAACTCCACATCGCTGTAAATTACTTTATGTGGAAATCAGGAGATTATTGGATAAGTTCATCGGCCGATCAAGGCTTGCGGTGACTGGGTCCATTGTCTCACGGCAAAGACGCCTTTCACTGCAGACTCTGGTCGTCTCGTGTGGTTGATGCACTACTTCTATGGCAAAGAATGAAAAATATATGTAAACAAGTTTTCGTAATTTCCATCCAACAATTTTCTAAAGTAGGTATATTTATCTTCCTTCTTACTATATCTATCCTATTATATCAAACTTATCTTACTTAAGAGGAAATATGGGTAGAGAACGCTGACTGAATTTTCTTAATAAAAAGTCATAAATCGAGTTTTGGCTTTTTTCATTTATATTTGTCAAATTTGTACACCGACAGCGTAATTTTGAGCATTTTTTGAGGGTTCTAGTGCTTGTAAAGATAATGTATGTTGAAAAAGGAAAACTTAGGGCCATAGTTTATATCTTTCATTTTCAGTTTATGGAATATCTTTTAAATTGGTCCAATATTAGAGGAGGAAATAGGCGAGATCCAAACCTCGAATTGTGACTTTTACTAAAGAAATTCAGTCGGCGCTCTCTGCCCATATGTCCTCTTAAAGTTACTCAATCACGCCAGAACGGCTGAACAGATCTGGATAAACTAACAAAAAATAACACAAATAAAAGTAAACCTAAATATTTCGATTTTGAAATGCCCGTTCCAAAGCTAGAAGTTTTTCGGCGGAGCTGCGTTTACATGGTTCCCCTAATTTACAATGCTTTGCCTGGGTCAATTACTCAACTACCCTTCAATAAGTTTTGTGTTGCGTTGCGGAAGTGGTTGTTACAAGAGTGTTTTTATTCGATAGATGAGTTATTTCAATAATGTCCTTGTAAATTTTATACACAAGCACAGATATATTTAACTATTAAGTAGACACATAGATTGACATAATGTAGTTACCTAATTAATATCTAAAGTGTAAAAACTTGTACTATTGCATGCTATATTTTGGCTAAATGTGTGTTGCTAAATATTTTATATAAGAACTTTATGTACCTACCATATTTGTTGCACTAAATGAATTGAATTAAAATTTGGCACAGACATAGTTAGACATATACTCTGGAATAGCACATATGCTATTTTTCATCTCAGTGTAATGTTCCCATGGGTTAAAGTAACTTTTCACGCGGGTGAAGCCGCTGGCAGAAGCTAGTATTATAAATGCGAAAGTTTGGATGGATGGATGTATTTTTTGTTACTCAATCACGCCAGAACCGCTTAACGGATCTAGATTAAATTTGGCACAGAGATAGGTTATAATCAGGAATAGCACATAGGATACTTTCTATCCCAGAAATATGTACCCTCGGGATAATTTTCGACCTTAACGCGGGCGAAGCAGCTGGCAGAAACTATTAATATTATAAAGGCGAAAGTTTGTGAGTGTGTTAAGTGTGTTCGTAGGGGTTTTACTCTTTCAAGCAAAAACTACTGAACAGATCTAGATGAAATTTGGACAGAGATAGATTATAGTCAGGAATTGCACATAGGTTACACATATTAGTCCCGGAAATATATTGCCTAAATATAATTTGCGACTTTTCCGCGGGCGTATATAAACATAATAATGATGCTATTTGTTTGATAGGCGTTTTTAATTTTAAGTTATAGAATTGTCTTCACTACTTCTAATTTTCTCAATTCCATTTTCCTAATAGCAAGAAAATTCTAACCAGACCTTGGGCTCTAAACTAAATAATACATAATTAATAATACTATAAGCTATAAAGATTGTCAAAAAGCCCAAATATGTATGGCCCATGCGCTACCAAAATTTCACGTAGGTCAACCCTTTATTCTTTTGACAATTGTTATTTACTATTATTTATTTTCGGCCTGAATTGCCCACTGCAGGGCAAAAGCCTCCTTTTTTCCTTCATTTCCCCCAGTTTTGGGCAATTGTAGACCAGCCTGTAGGTGTCATGTTCAATAGTTATCGCTGACAGAAGTTAAATTATCTAGAAATCTTCTATTTCCAAGTCTACAT
Source organism: Orthosia cruda (assembly GCA_964057195.1). NCBI lineage: Eukaryota > Metazoa > Arthropoda > Insecta > Lepidoptera > Noctuidae > Orthosia > Orthosia cruda. The sequence continues at coordinate 39,180,637 of OZ059827.1, read as the reverse complement.
ATGAAGGACGTCAAGACAAACGATCAGCAAGTACAAAGCTACCTAACCATGGACACGCACATCGGAGCAGCACCCTCGTCGCCTACTCCGGTCGGAGCACGCGGAACTCGGCAATGACGCCGAAGTGATAAATTATCATAATGTATGCGTGTCAGGGTGCCTCGTTGCGGATAAACAGAGACTATACCGACACGTTATTATTATAGCCACACGCAAGTTCATGGCAGTGCAGACTCACCTATAAAAAGAAAACTAAAGTAGGGAGAGCGGGGCTAAAAATGCCGAGGGTAACTTGTACCGATGAGAATAGGAACGCAAGTAAAAACCGGAGTAATTCGTATGATGTTTGTCGCGAAACGTTACGACACTATGTCATTTTAGTTGCTTCTTTTATGGTGGCGAAAAAAAAAATGATATCGACGGAAAAGCTAACCCCACGGAATCTATACCAATATTATAAAGAGGAAAGATTTTTTGTTTGTTGGTTTGTTTGTACCGAATAGGCTCTAAAACTACTGGACCGATTTCAAAAATTCTTTCACCGTTGAGAAGCTACTCTATCCACGGGTGACATAGGCTACTTTTTACCCCTGTATTCCCACGGGAACGGGAACTACGCGGGTGAAACCGCGTGGCGTCCTCTAGTAATAAATATTTTTGCCTTTGATTTTTTTGTTGACTGTTGATAGCACACAAACATATTCACACATTGATGAATCACAAAACACTATTTGAGCGTGTGTGAACTGAGATTTATTTTTTGAAGGATAAGTTTGTATTTAAAACGACGGAAAAACCAGCCCCATAGCTGGGTTAATTGTTTCCGATCAATCTCATAAGTAGTAAGAAAACTGTTTAACGATGCACAAAACAATGTCACTATTCAGAAACGCCAAAAATATGTGCGTAAGCCACACCATTTTCATAGCTCAATTTTGTATTTTACGAAAATCGGTCCATTTAGCCCCGCTCTCCCTTGATCCTTTCCTTACAAGCAGACCATCCGTTCCAGAGGCAACCCTGATGCTGACCACGATCCTCAGACATGAGGGACCGATCAAGAGAGAGAGAAAGAAAGTAATAGAAGACTAAAAAGCTCGGATGGCGCAGTAACTGTAAGGTTGGCTTGAATACGTGTACATACCACTTGGTGATCGCTTGAAGCTACGAATTTTGTGAAACATTGGTAAATATGTAGATGCGTAGGTGCGACTATTTGTATGGTTCCGAGAAAGAATAACCGCAAATGGAAGTCTTACTGTCCTACTCCAATTGCAGATATTCTTTCTCGGAACCATAAACTATCTACAGACTACAGATAAAAACATAAACTACAGAAAAATATAAAAAGAAAACATTAAATAACAATAACTTTCGAAAACCATATAATTTAATAGTAAAAATAAAATGTCAGAGGTAAAATTTAATAATAAAATCCGTCTTTTCCGTGTCCCTTTTGTATTTGTATATAGGTTTGTTATTGTTTTTAGAATATTCAATAATAAAGTAGATTTATTCAATTCAAAATTCAATAGTGATAATAGGGTAGTATTTAAACGAGCGAAAATAAATTCATTTTAAAGGTGTAAAAATACCAAATATGGCTTACTGAAATACTAAGTGAGCGACAAACAGTGGGCGAAAACAAATGTTAAAAACAGCGACTTGAAAAAAAAAATTGTCGACAGAGCCCGCTGCACGGGGCTTCTTTTTACCCGACTGCCGAAGGAGGGTAATGTGTTTATCAGTCTATGTATGTAAGTATGTATGTAATTTTGTTTTGGCTCCTTATTTGAGCCAAGATAACTTTAGTGAGGAAAGTTTTACCTGTTCCACCAGGTGCATCTAAAAACAGCATTTCTCCTAATGAATGTTCTACACTACAGCATACTCTATCAAAGATTTGACGTTGTTCTGACGTCAAATTTGAACAGCCATTTCGCAATATTTCTGCTAACTCTTCGGGGTTGTAATTTATTTCAGATGTATACTCCCTATTAATTCGTTCCCCACCAACTGTCGGTGTCGGCAAGCCGTATTGACTGAGGGGGTTCCCTCCTATACTTGTAACTATATCTTGTATAGCCAGCAAAGCCCTATTATGGCAGCTTTCACGTACTTGGTCAGAAGTTTCACTATTTATATTTTGCTGTCTCAAAAAATCTTCGGCAAACGCGTCTTTATATTTTTGCCACAACTGCCCAGCGTCCGATAGGCCACAAAATGTCAACAAAATACCAAATATGGCTTACTGAAATACTAAGTGAGCGACAAACAGTGGGCGAAAACAAATGTTAAAAACAGCGACTTGAAAAAAAAAATTGTCGACAGAGCCCGCTGCACGGGGCTTCTTTTTACCCGACTGCCGAAGGAGGGTAATGTGTTTATCAGTCTATGTATGTAAGTATGTATGTATGTATGTATGTTTGTTCCTATATGGCGTTCTAGAGACCAAACGCGTTGGCCGATTTTGATGATTCTTACGTCAATCGATTCATCTTAACCCTGCGAGTGTCAATGGCTACATAAAAATTGGCAAAGAAAAAGATGGCAGATTTTGGGCGCCATTTTGTGGGGGAAAAATTTTTTTTTTCTTCTATACCCATCGGGGGTATCAAAATAAAGGGTTTTAAGAGGTGATTTGAAAAATGTATAACACTTATGTTTAAATGTACCTAATTAAAAAAAATAACTTAAAAGTTGTAAATAAATAAAAACATTTAAAAAAAAATGAAAAAACCCGACTGGGCAGTCGGAGGATACATCTGGTTTTGGTCAGCCAGCTAACGAATATGTATCCACCGACTGCACAGCATGATTTTCTTCTTGTTTACTTACGTCTTTTTAGTTCCCTTAAGCAGGCAGGTTTTTTTATTTTTTTTTAATGTTTTTTTTTATTTACAACTTTTAAGTTATTTTTTTTAATTAGGTACATTTAAACATAAGTGTTATACATTTTTCAAATCTATCTGCAGAGTCTAAAGTAACCTTACATGAAGGAGATTACTGGAGCTCACTTCAGCTCTCGTCATCCCCTTCGAACCGAACCTATCCGTGTCGGAGTGCCCTAAGTGCCCGAGCTCGCTTCACTCGCTCTTGGATTAATTCGTTCAAAACACGAATACATTCTGCTATTTTCGAAATAATAATATGCTAATAAGAATTAAAGTATGTATCAATTTATTATTATTATTTTGACACTAGCTGTGCCCGCGACTTCGTTCGCGTGGTTGTCGAGAGCAAAACAACGTCGTTTAGATAAGAGTATATCACCTTTTTGATGATTTAGATAAGAGTCCTGACTTTGGTATAGTTGATTACGTTAATGCTTCTCTATATACTATGTTAGCGGTGGAATTACCCGGAGCATATACAAAAAGGTTGTTTGGGTTGCTAACACGTGATAGAGAAACATAGAGTTGGCCGTGTGAAAAACAATCAAAAGTAAGGTCTACACCCGCAACGGATAACGTCTGGCCTTGGGCTTTATTAATAGTCATAGCGTAACAGAGGCTTACAGGAAATTGCACACGTTTGAAAGTAAACGGAAAATTATTGGGGATAATGGGTATCCTGGGAATGAAAACAACATCACCGGAGCCGCAACCTGTTAAGATTTCGGCTTCGATGACATTTCGTTGGAGATTTGTTACTCTCAACCGAGTTCCATTGCATAGTTTTGGTGGGCTTAAATTTCTGAGTAGAATGATTGGTACTCCGACTTTTAAATAAATTTTGTGTGCTGGAAGACCTGGTGTATTTAGAGAGTCTAAAAACTCTACTGGATAGTGGGTGGCATCTCCTTCTTCTAAAACCGTGTTAATAGATAAATATTCCCTACTTTCTCCAGAAACATGTACCAATATTTGAGAATTTATTGCTGCTGCTTGGTCGTTGCGAGGTGCCAAAATAGCTCGTTGGCATAGCCAAGCAGCGTCATGGTTCGAGATCTCTGATGGATCTCCGTATACAGAGGAAATGAGTTCCTGCTGTGAGGCAACAGAAGAACACAGGCTTTCGACTAAAGTTACTTTACCTCCTTCTTGAGTCGGGTATGTGCCGTTACCAATTTGAAGTAGTAAATTTGAGAAAACCTGCGCGTTTGCGTCACCTCCCAAATATGCTCGCATATTAAAGCTCAAATTAGTTAATATGACACTACGCCATAAAATAGAGCTCTTTAAACAGGCACCTATTTCATCGGCCCTCGTTCCTCTGGGTATTATAGGGAGTGTCTGCCTGAAGTCTCCACAGAATAGCACCGTTAAGCCTCCCATCGGTCGGTCATTTTGTCTTATATCTCGCAACGTTCTATCTACAGCTTCCACAGCTTTACGATTTGCCATCGTACACTCGTCCCAAACGATAAGGGCGCAATCGCGTAAAACCCTTGCTTTATCACTATTGCGAGACACGTTGCAAACAGGGTTTTCTGTGCGGTCCAAGTCGATTGGTATTTTAAATGTTGTATGTGCAGTTTTTCCTCCTGGTAATAAAGTGGCAGCTATTCCTGAGGAAGCGACGGCAAGGGCAATTTTGTTTTGGCTCCTTATTTGAGCCAAGATAACTTTAGTGAGGAAAGTTTTACCTGTTCCACCAGGTGCATCTAAAAACAGCATTTCTCCTAATGAATGTTCTACACTACAGCATACTCTATCAAAGATTTGACGTTGTTCTGACGTCAAATTTGAACAGCCATTTCGCAATATTTCTGCTAACTCTTCGGGGTTGTAATTTATTTCAGATGTATACTCCCTATTAATTCGTTCCCCACCAACTGTCGGTGTCGGCAAGCCGTATTGACTGAGGGGGTTCCCTCCTATACTTGTAACTATATCTTGTATAGCCAGCAAAGCCCTATTATGGCAGCTTTCACGTACTTGGTCAGAAGTTTCACTATTTATATTTTGCTGTCTCAAAAAATCTTCGGCAAACGCGTCTTTATATTTTTGCCACAACTGCCCAGCGTCCGATAGGCCACAAAATGTCAACAAAATGGCAAATAAATGGCGCAAACGATGTGGACTATCACTGACGCATGCTTCGGCTAAAGCATCATCCCAATGCTGATCGCCATCTAATAAATGCCGTGCGCGGCAAGCAGCTTGAAATGTGGGATATTCTATATCGTCCACTTTGCGGAGCTCAGCAAAAGAAGTAGGTCCTCGCACTGTGTGAAGAAGAAGGCGTAAATAATAACACTCTGCATTATTTGGGTGCACCGTGTATACTCTTCCAATCACGTGTTCTTTAAAAATGCCGGACTCGCCTTCTACAGCAGTTCCACGTCTCCTGCGATTAAAAACACCTTGCTGCTTGTTATAAGTATAATAATGTGGCACTTCATTGTACAACAGAGACTTAGCGAAATTGTCTCTTTCGCAAAGGCGAAAGAATGCGAGCAAGGTGGTTTGTCTTGGGTTGTTCATTCTTTCTGCCACATTTTCTGGCTGAAAGTAAACTCGCTGCCCGCCTTCCAGGTGCACGTCAAGATGGATGACTGGCGGATACCTTTCATGAATAGGGAAACTCAAAATGCGCCAAACTGCCTCCGAAGAGCTTATGTATCGGCCAGATTGATACCTTGTCACTTCATCAAATTGGTTGTTATTTCTTAGTGCTATCATGGCTTGATCACTACCTTTATTAACATATTTACATATATATTTTATAGATTCGACGCTATTACAAATTTCAACATTAATGTGTGCTTGAAAAGCGTTTGACAAAACTGGAGAATACGGTACCACCCAACTATTATTTAGAATTATTTCTTGTCCACGGAATCTGACAGTAGCTGTGAAACCACCTTGTGACGGTGATCTTCGCCGGTATTGCGGATACCCATTTTCCCCAGCCATAGTTAGTTCTTTCAGTGCTCTGGGGTATTTTTTTGAGCATTGACCATCTTTCATGCACGGTGATTCCCTGTTTAAGAGGCCACATGGCCCGTGAACCATATGTGTTTTTACTATGTCATGCAAAATCGGATCTGCATTATAGTCCGGAAATTCTGCACTTATGACACTGTCTATAGCATCGGGACGAATTTTTTCTTCCAGCCACAGAAGAATGTGCGCGTGGGGTAAACCACGCTTTTGCCACTCGACGCTATACATAAAACAAAGAGTTGAACCGAAAACTTTCTCCTTTGTAAGTAGATTAATCAAGACTTTGAGTTTTAAATGAAAAATCCTAGCAATAATGTCATGTCTGTCGTATGACGCCTGTCCTGTGAGAAGTGCCTGGCAAATCTCCGTCCACTTTGGATTTGTTGTAAATGTTATAAAAAGGTCCGGCCGGCCGTATTTACGGACGTAACAAAAAGCATCTTGCGTTCGTTCGTGCATATACCGCGGACCGCCTGTGAAACTGGATGGCAAAATAACCAATCGACCCAAGTTTTCGACGTTATTATCTGATTGCATGGCGTCCCGCAAGTGCACGTATTCTTCAGCGCGTAACCGTCGCTGGTTAGTGCGAATATACACTAAACGTTCAGTTTCTATTTTTGCGTACATGTCCACAATAAATTGGCTGAACAAACCACGAAATCGTTGCAAATATACGAAACTGTTTTGCCTTATTTGTAAAAGGTAGGAATAGTATTGTTGAGCAGATATTTTTTTTTGATAATTAGTGACTCTCGTAGTAGGGTTCACTTGGTACAGCCCAAAATTGTACCCATCTTCACCATGACAATAGATTAGTGGATATTGCAGGGCGTCGTAAGCTCGGTGGGTTTCCAAAATGCGTTGAAGGCGATCGTCGCGTGTACGCAACACGATATCACGTCTCTCACACTCCTGGTCGACTAAAACAACTGCAACTTCATCTGCGACGGGTGCATTGTGTCTTCCACGGTGTTCACCCACAGGACGTCTATCGGCACTTATAACAATTTTGAAATCATTGCTGCCTTGTGGAATTGACTCCAATGCAGCTTTGAATTCACGAACGTACTGGTTAACGCGATGCAGCAATTCTTGAAGTTGACCCAAAAGCTCAGCATTGAGCTGGGGAAAATTGTGATTTCTAACATTGAGCTGTTGCGTGTAATCGGATACAAAATAAATTTGGAGAAATTTGGGTTCATTTTCTGGCAGCAAAGATCCAATAAGGTGATAAACTTGACCTTGTACTTTGAAGGTTGGCATGAACGGTCCTTCCGTTATTTGTTTTGCCCCAAAGGAAGTCATTTGGAAAGCACTGTTATATAAACGAATATTATCCAAAAAACGGTTCGACTGGGGATGATCGCCATTCAGGAGACTTATAAGTAAGTGTGGTGGATCTTGGAAATTTGGAAGAACAATTTTTCCATTTGAGCAGCACATTCCATCTGTCTCTTTCCTCCATTTCAATGCATGACAAAAATTACAAATTTCTCTCATGTCACCCACGAAAGTAAAGCCAGCATAATTAATTCTAGACGAATATGTGAACCCTGATTTTTCCCTATTGTCCCAAGGTAATAAAATATTTGCATCGTCATTTTCCATGGACTCATCAGCTCCGCTATTTGTTTCTCTATTCATATGGTATCGAGCTCGTTCTATTTCTAGGCGAGATTGACGTTGTTCTGCTGTTTCTGCTCGTCTTAGTTCATCTATTCTTTCCCTTTCAGATGCAAGATAACTTTCATTGTTTCTTTGTACACCTACATAGTTATGTCTAGCTATTTCTAATCGTTCTTCTCTTTGGGAGAGAGATTCAGACTCGCGCGAGAGAGCGTGTCGCTCTCGGTCAGATGACAGACGTGCTTGGCGTTCCTCGATACTCTCTTGAGAACGCAAAGTCGCGGTCCGAGTTCTTTGCGAACTTAAGCGCGACTCCCTTTCTGTGAAAGTCTCTGACTCGCGTGAGAGAGACTGGCGCTCCCGATCAGCAGACAGCCGAACTTCGCGTTCCTGGATATTCTCTTGAGAACGCAAAGTCGCGGTCCGAGTTCTTTGCGAACTTAAGCGCGACTCCCTTTCTGTGAATGTCTCTGACTCACGTGAGAGAGAGTGGCGCTCCCGATCAGCAGACAGCCGAACTTCGCGTTCCTGGATATTCTCTTGAGAACGCAAAGTCGCGGTCCGAGTTCTTTGCGAACTTAAGCGCGACTCCCTTTCTGTGAATGTCTCTGACTCACGTGAGAGAGAGTGGCGCTCCCGATCAGCAGACAGCCGGTCTTCGCGTTCCTGGATACTCTCTTGAGACCGCAAAGTCGCGGTCCGTGTTCTTTGTGAACTTAAACGTGACTCCCTTTCGGTGAACGTTTCCGATTCACGTGAAAGAGCGATGTGCTCTCGGTTAGCAGATAACCGTGCTTCACGATCTTCTTCCGATTCCTGAGACCTACAAAGTCTCATCCTTTTCGCATTTCGGCTACGCAGCGAAAGGTTAGTTTTTTTTCTTTGAGGCATTTTCAAGGAAAATTAAAGCAATAAACAAAACTAACAACACTTATGACTGAATAGCCTACAAACTTAAAAGAACGGTGCGTCGAACAGTCTAGTGTGACAACGTATCGTCTGTTCGTGGTCGTGACTCAACGAATTGGCAACACTAACTTACTGTATAACGATTGGCACTATTGGATTCAAACTACGAAGTAAATCAAATACAATCTTAACTTCGTACTTCAAACCAATGACCAAAGTTGACCAAACGAAACCAATAAGATAAGCAAATACTTTTTTTTCGACCAATTTAGAAAATCGATAAACCAAGCAACCAAAGAACTTTTACGACACACGCAAGAACTTTTAAGACACCTAACGAAACCCAATTTGCCTAGTAAACACGGTGGACGTCATCCTCGCGCGGAAAATCTTAACACCGCGATTCAGAAAATGACGTCATTTGCACAACGCCATCTATCGGATTTAGATTTCAACTATCAACATTAGTTCTATTTTTAGTCTTAAGATGTCGTTGCAAGTACTATACTTAATTGCGTAACGTAATATTTTACTTCTTGAACTCACTAAATTAATCATATCTTTTGATAGAGTGAACCGATTTCGATGAAACAAAAACTAAGTTAAACCTCAAGTTGCGTATAATTTTTGTATATAAACATTGTCAGCATTGAATTCGTAGATTTTACGTGATGTGCGCACAAACAAACAGACAAACAGACAAACAGACAAACAGACAAAAATTTCAAAAATGATGGAAATGGGTTCTGTTACTTATCTTTTCACACGCTGGCTATTTTTTGTTTCAATTTCTTCAATGTACAAAAATGACTTTTCTACAGATTTATTATATGTATAGATTTTTGTTTCAATTTCTTCAATGTACAAAAATGACTTTTCTACAGATTTATTATATGTATAGATTGGTAATTGTGTGTACGTAAGGAATTGTGTGTTAGTATGTAATTAGTTGAATGATTTCATTTTAAATGTGTGTCTGTTGTTTCGACACCACTAAATTTGATAATATTTGTATGCTCTCGAGTAAAATGTAGCGAACTGACCACCCTATTATAACATCCTATTGTATTTAAACCTACATTTACGAATAAATATGATTTGATTTGATCAATATTATTACCGCAGCTCATAAAAATCTCCTAAAAGATATTTTCTCAAACATGCTTGGAAATTTGAGCATTATTTTGACAACCTTCTTCGAGATAAATCGAAATTGCAGTACCTACTGGCCAAATACATACGAGCAGCGGCCGGCAAAAGTTGTATGAAAATCCAAATCTGTCGTTTGCAGCGGCCAAATAAATTACATAGTAAACTCATATCTGTCGTGTAATTTAAAAATGGAAAGATCTTTTACTCCGAATCATGGCAACCAAGGAGGTAACTTATCAAAGGTTTTATTTAAATTTCGAACTGGCTTGCAAATAGAAAGCTGTGTATTGAAAAAAAAAACAAATGAGTGTTCATTTGTTAAGGCTTAGCACGCACTGCGATTTTTATTTGCGCGGATTTTTGTAGTATTATTAACGCGTGATTTTTTTACCGCAACGCGTGCGGCTTCATAAAATTCCACATAATGGGCGGAAAACGCGCGAATGCAAATCGCAGTGCGTGCTAAGCCTAACGCGGGAATAGGTAATTATTGGTTTTTGGTTGTTCGTTATTGATTTTGAGAAGTAATTGTATTTGACAAAATGAGTACTAGGTACTACTTAGTTTTAATTTCCGCGCATTATTTGAGAAAAGCACTATACAAGCCTTGGCCACAACTAGGCATTGATCTTTTGCTGGCGCTGCAGTAATGTACTATATTCAAAACCGGATAAATAGTTACTCACTTAGTATAATAGTCACCCACTCAGTATATTTTTCACCCGATTAAAAATTTCCCTTAATAATATAACACATAACTAAAACAAATTAAAAATAAAATCAAAGTGCTGAGAAGAAGAAAAGCAGTTTATATTCATCAGACAACTGAAAATGCCGTCGGGCTCTGCACAATTAGGTACAGCTAACAGTAGCTCCTAGCAAGTCCACTTCACCTCTCATAAATCATTTGCCTAAACTACAATAATTATAATATCAAACCACAATTAATCACGCTGTTCTTGGCAGCCCCACAATACTAACAGAAGGAAACCACATTATTGAAAAACTAACTGCAAATAAAAGTATATTTACTCAAGCGTTTACTTGGCCTTCCTCCAAAAGATTTCCGAACAGAAATAAAACCATAAAAGTATCTAAATGTAACCTGAGTTTATTTCGGTACATTCGGACGAAGGTCTGTTCGAAGCTGAAGTCCAATCTTGATTAAAAACTATTACTCTTCATTCGTTCGCCTCCAAGCAAAGACACAGAAATAGTGTTCAAGGAAGTCTTAAATACACCTTGATATGTAGAAAAAATAAATTCAATAGTACGTAAATAATTAAATGCTGAAATTAGTCTAGAAATTCATGCTTTATTTAGCTCGAGTTATCATTACAAAGAAATTATCTAACACATTATAGTAACAAACCTTTAATCAAACAATTCAATACCAACATTTATTTAAAGATAATTCAAACATAAGAAAGATAGATTCCTTAAGTTCTTTTTTTCTTTTAACTTTGAGGGCATGAACTCAATACACTGAACTCTCAGATAAGGTAAATAACAAACTTTCAAGAAGCAAAATGTGAAAGTAGTTACTGAAAACAATCGAATGAAATACGGTAGCACTAATTTGAATCTCATTATATTCGGCAGTACCTTCCCCTGAAACCCTTCGTATCCTAAATCATGAATAACAAACAAGCATGGACGTGGAACGACGGAACTTGACATTTTGACACGTCTAATTTTAGCTTTAAACAGCGGCCTTCCAAATGCTATATCTGTATGTGAAGCCTGCCGAGGCTACCACTAAAGGAGGCCGTTTTACCCACGGGCATATACTCACACATCAAGCCTACCCTCACACACACACGTACACTGCACCTCTAGTATATACAGTAAACGTAGAAACTTCCATTGAAAACGCAGTTCCCGCTCCTTCCAAAAAGTTTTGCCATCCACTCGATACAACTGTTGGGTTTCAATTGAGGAACACTTTGCCGGGGGTGTACTGTCTACGTCACTTGGATCCCTGGGTTTTGGGTCACTAGGTCACGTGAAAGGACTGCTGCAGCTGTGCGAAGCGGAGAGGGGGTATAATTTTTAAACCCAACATTGTGACGTCATCGTGCGAGCCTTGGACCCCTCCCGTGCCGCCCCGCGTGAATGATGAATGAATAGGTCGATTGGTGCTAAGTAACGTTAACTAGGTCACACCACATTTTGATCAAAGGCTACAGATGCAAGACTTGCATCACACTATCTGAATTCTTGACTGTCAATTAATTAACTGGCCCTGGCAACCTGAGGGTTACAGAAATGGCCGCACAATATCTGCCTAGATTTAGGCTTACGCAAGCGCCAGAAAGTTTTGGAAATGAGGAAGCATGGTATTTTTTTTTAAATATTGCAATCACTTCTACTAATCTAAAACATAATAGTAGTTTATGCAATGGTCATATAATAGGGATTATTAAAACACGAGCGTGGGTTAATAACACGCGAGTGTTTTAAACCTAATTATATGCCGTTGCATACACTATTTTAAAGTGGAAACGGAAAAAATATATGGTATGGCGGGCAATTTAGTATCTCATTGACAAAATTACACTACAGACTTTTCTACATTAAAACAATGAGCCCAGATGCACCAATAAATTAAAAAGTGAAAGTGTGCTATAAAAATTAAAAACTTATTTTATGATGCAGTTGTGTTAAAAATCGAAGGAAAATGTTGCACTGTTATGGTTATTTTTTTTTAATTCTACCTATCCACGAATATAAAATACGTGTTTATACAATATTTTTTGAATTCACATTTGGAACATTACGTTGTGAGTGTAGATAAATAACTATTCATAATTCAAAGAAGACACAAGACCTAATGAAGAGCACCATAATCCAAGAATGTTCTAAGTATTATTCCAATATTTCCTATTTTAATAACTATCTAGGAATTAACTTTAAATGCCTCGAAAGATTTGGACCATTCAGAAACTATTTGTTATTGAATCGCGGTTTGCGTCAGTAAAATGCGCAAATCTCAGCGCTTACCATGACCTGGTTTCTCCGACATTTAATGTCCTTCTCATCTAGCCAGTAGTAAGGCTCAGTGCAATGGCTACTTATGATATAACATATCCTACTCTTTGGCTATTTATACGAGTATATCTATGGATTACTGGGTGAAATGACCGTAATATGGGTAAAGGTTGCCACCTACGGGAAGGTCGAGGGTTCGATTTATGTTAAAACAGGCGTAAATCTTCCTGAAAAGGCATTTTTTTAATAATCGATATTAGAAGACCATACTTTGAGAGGTGGGTTTTCAGACGTAATCACAAACCGAATACCCAGACCTCGACTGGACGGGTTTATATGTAGGCCAATAATGGTTTTTGTAAAAGAGAACGAACCTACGATCCGCAGCGTAGCAAAACGTCAACCACAGTGGTGGTCCTAGACTGGTATGTTCAAAGGTGGTCTGACGAAGTCAAACTTATTTATGCCATAGAATGGCGGCCCAAAGTCCACCGTCACCTTTGCACATCTACAGGTACCTAACACAGACGCGTTGCCCTTTACCTGCACAGATGACTCGGGGAATCTCTTTCTCTTGTTTTTCCACGTGCGACCGTACCAAAATGGAACAAAACGTATTGTGTTCCGGTTGTGTGGGATGAATTATTTTGGTTATTTTTGTTAATTCCTATTTTTATTTTATATTAAAATGGTTTGAAGTTTATCTATACTAGTGTTCGCGACGAGGCGTCACAAAAATGTTAGAATAGTTTTGTAGATATAAATAGTATAAACAAAACATACGTCTGCTTACCCCAGCGCGCGAGCTGGTACTAAAAAGTTTTAGACGAGAATTTTTCTTTTATAGTTTTTTCAAACATAAAATTTCGACCACTTTTTGAGGCACTAAACATTATGTTTTAGTGTATATGAGTATGTATTAAGTAAATATGGGGTCTAAAGAGTAAATTAGAATCGTTACATACATACTAAATGCGGTAGTTACGGAAAGAAAGCAAAATCAAAACAAGTCAAATTCCGTAAACACGACCTACCGCCATGACAGTTTAGTTCGAAATGAGCAGTAAGATGGCGGTGCACGATATATATAGTCTGGCGCGTAAGCAGACAAATTTGGTATTTTAGAATAGCGTTTTGAGGGCTTTATAATAGCCTATAGTACCTAAAATATAGTTATCTAGTATAATTAGAATTAATATACTATAGATAAAATGTGTAAGTAGTATTTTAAGCAAATAAAAAATATTTGTTTACGTTTTTTGGACCCCCCGAAAATGGCCGGGTCGCAAGTATCGATAGGTGCGCTCTGCCCACCTACCAATCGTATTATTTACCTTACACATTTATTTTGTTAGGAAACACCACCTAGGTGTTCTAGATAGTATACCTTGGTGCTATGACTGAAAAACTGTACATAATAACAGTACATAGCCAGGTTTAAAACAGTTTCACTCTGAGATGGTAAATACATGCATTTTTGCTCAAGTAAGTAAATAGAATTTTGGTTATAAGCGTTTTACCGCTTCTAGGTGACCTGGAACTGTATCCAGGCCCTATATATAGATGGCATCTATGTAGTTCTAGTACATAGATATTACTTACTTGAAATAATGTGTCTGTATGTGCCAGCATGGACGTTTCTACGCGTCTGCCAGAGGGCCCACTACCTTCAGACACACTTGGTGCCTGAAGGATTATTGATATGCTATCTGAAGCATTACCTTTGGGGACCCTCGGGCACACGCCTGGACTCAGTCACAACACATAGCTAATATATAGCTACACATACACACACAGAGGCGTTAAAGCCGTGGAACAACACGATATTTTCTATTTCGGCCGCTTCCCGGCATCAGAAGTCCCAGAAGGGCTGGTGGTACACCCATCAGGGTACTACCATTCGATAGCCCAATTCTCCAGCTTCCCAACCAAATTTTTGGAAGGAGCCTAGCTCTGGTGGTTAGGGAACTAACCGACTTAATATAGTAAGAGGTTCCATGGTTTTCTCGCATCATCGACCACATCAGAGTGAATACTGGATCGAGGGTTGGAGCTGTATCCACCGGACTTCCACCATGGGGTAGCCCATCGCGAGGGCTATCCGATGACGGTTGGTGAATGCGGATCCGCCCACCAGCTCGAGTACAAACTCACTGAATATGCCGAAAACAGGCACAGAAGCTATGTTTTCGCACTTTCACGTGGCTGTGCCCGTGAAGGTGACAGATGAAGCTGTGGAACTGTCACAGATCGATGGTCCAGGAGTAGGGCTACAAGTCCCTCGCTGGTACCCTGGCACTAAAGTGCACCATTGTATTGTAAAGTAGCATATAAAGCTACAAACTGACTGAAATTCCCCTTATTAGGCGTTCTCCACGCAAGGGCTCCGTGAAGGTAGCAGATATGAACCTGGACCAAGGTCCGGAGGGAAGGTCTTCTCGAGACCTATCCAGAGACACAAGTCTCATCAAAATCGGTTCAGTAGAAGGGGGGTTTCTGTCGGTTTTCAGCGACTAGCCGTAAGGTATTAATTTGTTAATTAAAGTTTATGCGCGGTCGTTGTTTTGAGGTCCTCCTGTGGTGAGGTGTGGTAGTAGGATAGTGCGCTGAGGCACCATCCTAATCGTAGCCATTATTTCGAAATATTAAATCCACGTCACTTTGCGTAACGGAGACCATGAAGAGACGTCGCTTTTGGACATGAAAACCTGACTTTTTTCTGAACTGGACATCACGCCTTCCCCTCAACATCCTTGGCAGCCTTCCAACCACTGCAGGGTCAATACTTGCTCGAAGACAACTGAACAATAGGTGCAAGGGGGGTCAACGCGTTCAAGCTGAAGCCTTACAACCTTCAGTCAGCCTGGGGCCTTGATCGATCACGTCCGTCCCGCACATTTGCTGGTCCTGTCGAGCCGGATTTTTGAGCAAATGACCTACGCAGCGTTCCAGTGAAGATACAGGCCAATAGGAAGAGCCTAGTTCCAGTGAACAAAGAAACCTGGCGTCCTGGGTTCCAGTGAAAATACAGGCCAATATTGAAGAGCCTAGTTCCTGAGAACAAAGAAAACCGTTGTCTAGTTCCTGAGAACAAAGAAAACCGTTGTCCCGTTCCTGAGAACAGAGAAGCCTGGCGTCCTGGGTTCCAGTGAAAATACAGGCCAATATTGAAGAGCCTAGTTCCTGAGAACAAAGAAAACCGTTGTCCCGTTCCTGAGAACAAAGAAGATAGACGTCCCGTAACCTTGTTAAGTGGGGTTACATTCCTATTTCTTTATCGAAAGTCAAACGTATCGTTCCTGTGAAGCTTGTGCCTGAGAACAAAGAAAACCGAGGCCCAAGCCAGTGAAAATTCCTGAGAACAAAGAAGCCTGACGACCATTGCTGAGAACGTATCTACCCTCAATATAAATCTGGTAAGAGTACACACCTACACAAAGTACCGACCGGGGTACGTAACGTTACGTTCGTGAGAAAAGTTCCAGTGAATAAAGAAACCTGACGTCCCCCTCGTAAACCTTACAAGTGTCGAGGTTAAGATCATATTTCTTTAACAGTCAAAAACAGTGTAGAAACCCAGTAACTGGGAGATTAGCGTCGTCAAAAGGCGCGCGTACGTTTGACCTTGGTTAGTAGAAGCTTCTAGAGCGACTACCGGAGTGAAAAGTGCACGTGTGGTTTGGGACCCACGCGTGGACTAGCTCTAGAACATAACCATTTTTGCTGGGACGCAACTGCCTTTCCTGAGCCGTTTCCTGTGGTGCCTAGCTGCTTCCAGAGAAGCATTTCGTCCGATTAGATTACCGTCGCAAAAAGACGGAATTTTGAGTTGCCTCTGTTGTGTAACCTGCATACTGAGAAACAGTAGTATCTGAGAATACATAGAAACTGTATCCTGAAGGAACAAGTAGATTGCCTGAAGAGTTATTGCTGAAATTTCAGAATCGGAAATTTCATATATAGCGTGTCGAAAGCTTGTTTAGGAGATAGAACGAACATACAAACGTTCATAGAATTCCTGAAGGATTACGGCTGAAGGATTATCGCTGAAGCGCTATCCTAGAGGAGGCTTACACACAGAGGCATATTGTATAGTCGTGTGGGCGACTTGTTCTATAAAAAATAGAACGAAAAATAGTTCCTGTAAATTTCCTGAAGCGTTATAGCTGAAGACTTATTATTGACTTAGAATTTGTTTGGAAACAAATAGTCATATAAGAGACAGAAGTTCTCAATCGAAGCTTGGACCTTCGATAGCTGGAGTCTGGACTGACTACTAACGTCAAGTGTTAGACAGAAGTTTCTGCGAGTGGTATCAGACCAGCTGGTCATCCTTGAAGGCTGCTGGACAGGTTGACACGTATAAAACAGTAAGTACAGTGAAAACTTACTCAAGTGCTTACCCCTTGTGGGTCGATAGTAATATAGTGAACCTGTGTCGTGTCAACATAGCAGTTTTGAAGCTGATTTGGGACTTATAGTTTTGAAGACTGAATAAAAACTTATAGTCTGAAGGATAACCCGGAGTCAAGAGGGCCAGAGTTAACCCGGAGTTAAAAGTTAACCCGGAGTTTAAAAATATTTTTTCAATTTTGAAAAAGGAAGCGAACCCTCTTCGAGTCAACGATTTAAATTGGACTTAACCCGGAGTTACGACTTAGGTTTTTCGAGAAAAAACTTGAAGTTTGGACTTAGCTGTTACGAGTCGACGTCTTGAAGCGAAGACTGGACTTGGACATAGCCGTTTGGAAGCTCGAAAATAGACTTAACCCAATCGTACTGAAGTCTAGAGTTGGACTTAACCCGTACGAGTTGACGTTTTGAACTGAAGTCTAGAGTTGGACTTAACCGCTTCGAGCTGACATTTTGGACCAGTCAGAATGCCGATAACCAGATCGCAGGACAAGAGACCTGAGGCGTGGACAGTCGCCATGGAGCGACCGGGTGCAGGCATACACCATCCATTGCCCCCACGCTCGCCGACAACGACTGATGGGACTGAACAGTCCGTACCGAACAGGAGCCCAACCGTGTCACAGATAGGTGACAATACGCCCACACACCAAGAGGAGGAACCACAGGAACCGAGCACATGCAGGAAGGCATCGAGAGAAGAAGGATCTTCAGAAGAAACACTGAAGCCTTCTGATGAAAAACAAAGGATCCAAGACAAGACCTTTGTACATAAGGAAATAATGGCTACCCGGGGTGACGCCCGTAATGAACATAGGAGACCGCCGTCTACAAGCAAGACGACCCGGTCACAGAGAAAAATCTCTAAGGCACGCGAAGACTTACTGAAGATTAAGTTGGAGCTTGCACAGTTAGCCCTTCAGAGAGCAGAAGAAGAACCTTCTGAAGAGGAATATATGGATGACAGAGACTCGAATGAAGAGTACGTGCGTTCCTGGCTCGAAGAGGCGCCAGAGCCCACACCGTTGAGGGAGGACGACGTCGCCAATGGGAAGCAAGATAGGCCTCCACCTGCGAGCGGCGACGCTGTAGCGGACTCCCAGACCCATATAGACCAACCAAAGACGAGGGCTAACATCGAACCGTCCAAGACGGAGCCACCAGGGCAAATAGAAGCGAAAGAGTCACTCCGTCCGTTTCTAACGGAGTTGACAACCGCTATAGCGTCGCTAGCCGACAGAAAAATCGAACCATGGACGCCTAACCGAACGGCGTCGCAGGTTATGTTGACTCTGCCGAACTTCGGTGGAGCTCACACAGAATGGCTGACTTTTCGAGCCATTTACGAGGCAACTGTTGCCTACTTCAGCGACATTGAAAACACAGCAAGACTCAGAAGGAGCTTGCGTGGTCGCGCACTGGAGACAGTGAGCTCAGAACTCATCGGGAACGCGAAACCGGATGAGATCATGAGAGAATTGGAGCTACAATTTGGACGTCCCGACTCAATAGCTCAGGCTGAAACCGACCGACTCAGAGGGCTGCCACGCTGCAGCGAACAGCCCAAAGATATATGCACCTTTGCAAGTCGGATCAGGAGCGGAGTCGTCACCTTGAGGGCCCTCAAGAAGGGACACTACTTACTCAACGCTGAGCTGATGCGCCAGCTAACTGAGAAGCTGCCCAATTCTCTACGTGTACTATGGTACAGGACGTACACGGAAAAGTATCAGTCGCTGCCAGACCTGTCACTCTTCAGCGACTTTATAACAGAGCAAGCTCACTTTTGCAGTGCATTCGCACCGCCCGAGAACATTAAAGAAACGGACTCGGTGGCGGGAAAACGCGTCACACAGAGGACGCACGTAGCTACCGCGAAGCCGGTAGGCCACAGTCGAATTTGCGACAAAGAGGGTCACTACTCGTCTGATTGCATAAAGTTTACAGACATGTGACAAGAAATGGGAGCTAGCCAAGCAATATGGCTTGTGCTTTCGCTGCCTAAGGAACCACCGTAAGGGCCACACCTGCGGAAAGAAGCAGTGTGGCTTCAAGGGGTGCATAGCTACTCATCACCGACTTCTTCATAGGGCAAGGAAGCCTCAGACAGACAGGACAAGGAAGCCTGCTGTTCCAGAAGCGAAGAGGGAGTCTCAGGAGACGGTAGCCAGTTCGCGAACTGCCTCAAGTAAAGCCTTCCTGAAGATGATACCGGTCCGGGTTATTGGACCGGCGGGAGAGGCAGACACATACGCACTCCTTGACGATGGGTCTACCGTCTCGCTGATCGACGAAGCAATCGCGCAGCGAGTAGGAGCAGTGGCCCCAATTGAGCCACTGAAGATCGATGCCATAGGACACACTAGGATCGATACTCCACTATCGAGACGAATAACAGTCGTTCTCACAAGCCAGTTGAAGAATCGGGTGCCCTTCAAGGCGCGCACCATTTCGAAGCTCAACCTGTCTCCACAGGCAGTCAATCATAAGGACCTGGCACGATGCAGGCACCTTCAAGACTTGACGTCTGAGCTTACATATCCGGCGGGAGTACCGAAGATACTCGTCGGACAGGACAACTGGCATTTGCTGCTGGCCACTGAGGTCCGGAGGGGACCAAGAGACCAACCCATCGCGTCAAGGACCATGATGGGCTGGACATTGCATGGTGCACACACCAGAACACTGGGCCAGCGGGTGCATTACGTCAACGGCACTCAGTCCGTTGCAAGGCAAGATGCGGAGCTGAACACACAGCCCCGTGAATTCTTCGCCAGCGAGACTTCTGGCCCTCAGAAGAGGGCAGAAGACGCTTCGAACCGCGACAAAAGGCGGTTAAACCAAGTCAACGGCACTCAGACCGTTGACGCAAGGCAAGATGCGGAGCTGAACGAACAGCCCCGTGAATTCTTCGCCAGCGAAACTTCTGGCCCTCAGAAGAGGGCAGAAGACGCTTCGAACCGCGACAAAAGGCGGTTAAACCAAGTCAACGGCACTCAGACCGTTGACGCAAGGCAAGATGCGGAGCTGAACGAACAGCCCCGTGAATTCTTCGCCAGCGAAACTTCTGGCCCTCAGAAGAGGGCAGAAGACGCATCGGACCGCGACAGAAGACGGTCAAGGCAAGATGCGGAACTGAACGAGCAGCTCCGTGAATTCTTCGCCATCGAGTCACTGGCTATTAATCCAAGAAAGCCAGCTTCTGACCCTCAGAAGAGGGCAGAAGATATTTTGAACCGCGACATAAGGCGGCTCGACAGCGGGCACATAGAAACCTCTATGCTATGGCGGGAAGAAGCCATAGAAATGCCCGACAGTTATGGGACAGCCCTTACAAGGCTGGTCTCTATAGAAAAGAAGCTGGATAGAAACCCAGCTCTTCGTGTGAAATATTCACAACAGATGGACTCCCTAATAGAGAAGGGATATGCTGAAAGGGCCCCCAAATCAAGCACGCCAGGAAGGACCTGGTACCTGCCTCATTTCGATGTCTTCAACCCAATGAAGCCAGAGAAAATTCGTATAGTACATGATGCCGCTGCCAAATCGAAAGGAAAGTCACTCAATGACTTCCTGCTAACTGGACCGGACTTGCTGCAGTCGCTGCCCGGCGTCATGATGCGATTTCGTAGACACTGCGTGGCCATCTCTGGAGACATAGCCGAGATGTTCATGCAAGTGAAGGTGCGGAGTGAAGACCGAGACTCACTTCGTTACCTATGGAGAGGCAACAGGAGAGAGGGAGCCCCAGAAGAGTACCGCATGACGTCCATCATTTTCGGCGCGGCAAGTTCGCCGTGCACCGCCATCTTTGCGAAAGATTGGAACGCAAGAAGGCACATCGAACAGCATCCAGTAGCAGTAAAAGCTATCATTGAGAACCATTATATGGACGATTATCTGGACAGCTATAGAACGGTCGAAGAAGCGACAGAAGTCGCGACCAGGGTGAAGAAAATTCACCAAGAGGCGAAATTCGACCTATCAAAATGGGTATCGAACAGTTCGCGCCTACTAGAGAACCTAGATCCGACACAAACCTGCGCTGAGGTTGTGAACATCGGAGAGGCGACAGGCACGGAGAAAATTCTCGGCCTGATTTGGAGACCTAGTGAAGACACGCTAGGTTTCAACCTAACGCTTGCGAGACTGCCGCCAGGAATCCTAGAGAAGGAGGCCCCTACAAAAAGAGAGGCCCTCAAGATCGTCATGTCACTGTACGACCCGCTGGGACTCGCCTCACCCGTAACGATTCGAGCCAAGCAAATACTGCAAGAGGCATGGAGGCGAGGCATCGATTGGGACCAGCTTTTAGAAGACGATCAAGCAGCTCAGTGGAGAAGCTGGATCGAAAACCTGCGGCAGCTCAAGGGCATCAGCATACCAAGATGCTATCCTGGGTATAGTGATGCCAATGAAATACAAATACATGTATTTACCGACGCAAGCGAGATGGCGTACGCAGCAGCTGTGTACTGGCGAGCCACCACAGCAGAAGGCTCACAGAAGGTGAGCCTAGTCATGGCCAAGGCGAGAGTAGCACCATTGAAGCTACAATCGATACCGCGCCTCGAGCTGCAGGCAGCGGTGATGGGAACCCGTCTGGCTGCAGCTGTGAAACGTGAGCACGACAATGAGCGATCGTCGGTCACGTATTGGACAGACAGCAAAACAGTTCTGTCATGGATACGAAAAGGAGCACGAACCTATAAAGCCTTCGTAGCTCATCGTATAGCTGCCATAGAGGAAGGCAGCAAAGTGGAGGATTGGCGATGGATTTCAACAAAATTGAACATCGCCGACATAGCAACTCGTGACGTGCCACACAAGTTCGATTCGAATCACGAGTGGTTCTGTGGCCCTAGTTTTTTATATGAAGACCCCACTTCATGGCCATCAGAGAAGCCTCCAATGGTTGAAGAGACAGGAGAAGAAAGAACCCTCACTGTCACAAGCAACGAGTATGGAAAAGATGTTTCGGAGGACAGAACCCCCAAACATACATACACTTCGAAGCTCATAGAAGCTATACCTAATCCCGTCAATTTTTCAAGATGGGAGCGGCTATTACGTGCGACTGCGACTGTCCTACGTTTTATTTTTCTCTGTAAACAGAAAACAGAGAAAACGTTCTATAAGAGAACACAGAAGAACGCAGAAGAGGACACGGACTGGCGGAAGAAAAAGAAGACAGCGACTGCAGCAACAAAGCCGTCATATATAGCGCCACAAGTCCGAAAGCAGTATATTGAAGCGAGTTTTCTCCAAGAAGCTGAGAAAATACTCATACGAGTCGCACAGCAGCAATCGTTCGCTCAGGAGATAGCCCGATTGCACGAGCACGAAGTAGTGGACAAGAATAGCCCACTACATTCGCTGCAAATAGAGCTAGTAGATGGCCTACTACGCATAAGAAGCCGTATAGCCGCCACGGACGAGATTACAGAAGATGTGAGGCGACCGCCAATATTACACGGCGACCATCACATAACACAGCTCTATATAGACTGGACACACCGCAGCCTACTGCACGGCGGGACGGAACTTACAATAAATGAGGTGCGACAGCACTATTGGGTCGTGAGGATGCGTCCCACGACGAAGAAAGTACTGTCGCAATGTCTTCAGTGTCGAATACGTAAGGCACAAGCTCCAGTGCCAGCGACCGGCGATCACCCGCGAACGCGCCTCGCTCATCATCAGAGGCCGTTCACGTATACGGGGCTAGATTATTTCGGCCCACTATCAGTAACCGTCGGTCGCCAACATCACAAGAGATATGTAGCCTTGTTCACATGTCTCACCACGCGAGCTGTCCACCTCGAGATAGCGGCCAGCCTCAGCGCAGACAGTGCTATACTAGCGCTGCGCCGATTCGCCGCCCGCAGAGGATGTCCAACCGAGATACACTCGGACAACGGCACCAACATGCATGGTGCCGATCGAGAGCTACGAGAGGCCTTCCGTGAGGAGGCCAGTCGCCGAGGCATCACTTGGCGCTTCATCACCCCATCAGCGCCCTTCATGGGAGGCGCATGGGAGCGCCTAGTTCGTTGCGTGAAAAACGCATTGTATACCGTGCTCACAGAGAAACACCCACATGAAGAGGTGTTGTCCACACTGATTTGTGAGGCAGAGTACACGGTAAATAGTCGCCCGTTGACACATGTTTCAGTTGACGGCGATGATGACGAGTCTATCACGCCGAACCACTTCCTACTTGGTGGGTCGGCAAGACTACCAACCCCCGGCGTGTTCACCGAGCAAGACATCGACAGCAAGAAGATGTGGCGTCGGTCACAAATCCTGGCCGACATGTTCTGGCGCCGGTGGGTGCGAGAGTACCTGCCTGAGCTCCAAAATCGGCGGGAGCCCCACAGCCGCGGGCCTGACCTGCTGGTGGGCGACCCCGTCCTTATCGCTGACGGCCAGCTGCCACGCAACACGTGGCCGCGAGGCCGCATCCAGGCCATATACCCTGGGCCTGATGGAGAAGTCCGGACCGCTGAGGTGCGCACCACTGGCGGCACTCTAAAGCGTCCGGTGAAGAAGCTCATTCCACTACCGAAATGAGCGTAGCAGAGTTCCCGCGGCGAGAGCTGAGCGACGTGTCGCTGAGCGTCGTGGCACGCGCGCTGCCGACGTGCGTCGCTCACTATGCGTGATGCAGCGCCGCGTCAACACATCGGGTCGACACAACACTGCACGGCGGGAGAGATGTTCGCGACGAGGCGTCACAAAAATGTTAGAATAGTTTTGTAGATATAAATAGTATAAACAAAACATACGTCTGCTTACCCCAGCGCGCGAGCTCGTACTAAAAAGTTTTAGACGAGAATTTTTCTTTTATAGTTTTTCAAACATAAAATTTCGACCACTTTTTGAGGCACTAAACATTATGTTTTAGTGTATATGAGTATGTATTAAGTAAATATGGGGTCTAAAGAGTAAATTAGAATCGTTACATACATACTAAATGCGGTAGTTACGGAAAGAAAGCAAAATCAAAACAAGTCAAATTCCGTAAACACGACCTACCGCCATGACAGTTTAGTTCGAAATGAGCAGTCAGATGGCGGTGCACGATATATATAGTCTGGCGCGTAAGCAGACAAATTTGGTATTTTAGAATAGCGTTTTGAGGGCTTTATAATAGCCTATAGTACCTAAAATATAGTTATCTAGTATAATTAGAATTAATATACTATAGATAAAATGTGTAAGTAGTATTTTAAGCAAATAAAAAATATTTGTTTACGTTTTTTGGACCCCCCGAAAATGGCCGGGTCGCAAGTATCGATAGGTGCGCTCTGCCCACCTACCAATCGTATTATTTACCTTACACATTTATTTTGTTAGGAAACACCACCTAGGTGTTCTAGATAGTATACCTTGGTGCTATGACTGAAAAACTGTACATAATAACAGTACATAGCCAGGTTTAAAACAGTTTCACTCTGAGATGGTAAATACATGCATTTTTGCTCAAGTAAGTAAATAGAATTTTGGTTATAAGCGTTTTACCGCTTCTAGGTGACCTGGAACTGTATCCAGGCCCTATATATAGATGGCATCTATGTAGTTCTAGTACATAGATATTACTTACTTGAAATAATGTGTCTGTATGTGCCAGCATGGACGTTTCTACGCGTCTGCCAGAGGGCCCACTACCTTCAGACACACTTGGTGCCTGAAGGATTATTGATATGCTATCTGAAGCATTACCTTTGGGGACCCTCGGGCACACGCCTGGACTCAGTCACAACACATAGCTAATATATAGCTACACATACACACACAGAGGCGTTAAAGCCGTGGAACAACACGATATTTTCTATTTCGGCCGCTTCCCGGCATCAGAAGTCCCAGAAGGGCTGGTGGTACACCCATCAGGGTACTACCATTCGATAGCCCAATTCTCCAGCTTCCCAACCAAATTTTTGGAAGGAGCCTAGCTCTGGTGGTTAGGGAACTAACCGACTTAATATAGTAAGAGGTTCCATGGTTTTCTCGCATCATCGACCACATCAGAGTGAATACTGGATCGAGGGTTGGAGCTGTATCCACCGGACTTCCACCATGGGGTAGCCCATCGCGAGGGCTATCCGATGACGGTTGGTGAATGCGGATCCGCCCACCAGCTCGAGTACAAACTCACTGAATATGCCGAAAACAGGCACAGAAGCTATGTTTTCGCACTTTCACGTGGCTGTGCCCATGAAGGTGACAGATGAAGCTGTGGAACTGTCACAGATCGATGGTCCAGGAGTAGGGCTACAAGTCCCTCGCTGGTACCCTGGCACTAAAGTGCACCATTGTATTGTAAAGTAGCATATAAAGCTACAAACTGACTGAAATTCCCCTTATTAGGCGTTCTCCACGCAAGGGCTCCGTGAAGGTAGCAGATATGAACCTGGACCAAGGTCCGGAGGGAAGGTCTTCTCGAGACCTATCCAGAGACACAAGTCTCATCAAAATCGGTTCAGTAGAAGGGGGGTTTCTGTCGGTTTTCAGCGACTAGCCGTAAGGTATTAATTTGTTAATTAAAGTTTATGCGCGGTCGTTGTTTTGAGGTCCTCGTTACGGTCAAGTGTGGTAGTAGGATAGTGCGCTGAGGCACCACCCTAATCGTAGCCATTATTTCGAAATATTAAATCCACGTCACTTTGCGTAACGGAGACCATGAAGAGACGTCGCTTTTGGACATGAAAACCTGACTTTTTTCTGAACTGGACATCACGCCTTCCCCTCAACATCCTTGGCAGCCTTCCAACCACTGCAGGGTCAATACTTGCTCGAAGACAACTGAACAATAGGTGCAAGGGGCGTCAACGCGTTCAAGCTGAAGCCTTACAACCTTCAGTCAGCCTGGGGCCTTGATCGATCACGTCCGTCCCGCACAACTAGTATGATGTGGTTTTGGCTTTATTAATAGAATACAAAATTCAAATTTCAGTTGTCAAATATGTATTTGATGATAAAATGTTATCAGTTGGTTTTTCGATTCAGTTGCCTTTATTCATTGCATGTAATGTGTTTAAATCATTATAGTTATCTAAAGTCAAACGGTCAGTCTTGAGGTGTGCAGCTGAACGCCCTGACTCCTGTAATATGCAAAGGAAAAATAATGATGACTTGTAAAATTCACAGGTGATTGATTAGGGTTGCCATCCGTTCGGGTTTCCCCGGATTTGTGCTAGTTTAGAAGGCGTCCGGGGAGCGGCCGGGCGGGGTTTTATTTGTAATCCGGGTTTTAAAGTCTTTAAATCACCAACTGCAATTTTACACCGCTTTTTCCGTCTTGTGTGGACCGATTTAAAACATTCTTTTTTTTTGGTAGGGTATGATCCCGATTTGGTCCCATTTAAATTTGGTGAAGATCTGATGAAGAAGTTTGGAGATATTCAACGGAACTCTGTAGCGTAACGTTAGGCTCGGTCGAGCTAACGTTAGCCACGTTAGTAAAAATAAAAGGGAATAAAAATTAAAACTAAGAAAAAGGATATAGATAATAAAAACTATGGTCCGGCTTCGCACGACGTGGGCAGCCAGGCAGGAAGACGTGGTAGGCCCTGGGTAGGCAGATGAGCAGGCACCACGACGGCAATTGGATAGGCAGGCTGTAGAGTAGGGCAGCTGAACTAATAGTCAGGCTAACGGGCAGGTAGGCAGTAGCACAGGTGCAGGCACATGCAGCAAGAGGTGCAGGCACAGGCAGCAAGGGGTGTGGTGGCCGGGCTGTAGCTTCACACGCCGATCAAACGAGCCCTTTTAGATGAAGTGGTGACCGACGAGGTTAATGACCCAGTAAAAATGCTCACATTTAAGTTCAACCCTCAATAAATTATATTTATTGCACTCAAAGATTTGATAACATTCACAGCCTTATATGTTATAGTTTAAAGAGTCTTGAGATACAATAGTACACTTGGTAGTATTAAGAAATCAACCATCTTTCGGCGTTCAGTCCAGATACGAAACTAAAAATATGCTTTTCAGGTACAAACAGTATGAAAGAATACAAAAAGTGAGTCATATGATTTGATACAATATCAAAAGATAAAAAAGGTATGGTTTGTATAGTGTTATGAATTGTAAATAGAGTTAAAAATATGGATCAGTAAATCAGAACACAAAACTCTTCAAAAATTTCGGTACATCACCCGAGATTGCCTGTCTGTTTATTGTACACAGCTTCTGCCAGCGGCTTCGCCCACCTAAAAAGTGTTTTATCATCGAAGGGAACATTATACCGGGATAAAGAGCCTATATTTCATCTATATCCGGTTAGCAGTTCTGGCGTTATTGAGTAACAAACATACATCCAAACTTACGTATTTATAATATTAGCAAGAAGTAAGATTACTATAACATATAAATTGCCCACTAACTTAGGTGCCACGACAAAAAGTCAAATATAAAACTTTTTACAAAAAATACAACGGACCTCCAATTTAAAACACTACAAAATGAAAAATAACTTCAATTTTGGAAGTCGGTATCAAACACCACTTCCGAAAAATAAATAAGTTTTCATTCTGTAGTGTTTTTAGTTGGAAGTTGTATTTTTTTTATTAAAACTACATTTAGATTAAAAATAATGAAAATAATTAAAATGTTGATTTATAACCATTAAAACTATATTTTATTCTACTGAGTAGGTAACTTAGAAAAATACTCTGTTCAAATTTCCGGGTTGCAAGCTCCAAAAGCCGGGGTTGTCACGCTTCTGGTCCTGGTTGGCAGATTTTAGAGATGGCAATCCTAATCACGACACTTCATATTCGTTTAGCGCAGTTTTTCGAATTTGTTTACTGTTTTGAATAGATGACACGGTCGGCTCAGTGGCTGAGCAGTTGGTTGCTGCACTGCGTGTCGTGGGTTTACATATATTAATAGGTACTACAGATGGTCGTGCCAGATCAAGCTGTTTGTGTATGTGAGTTTGAATTCTAATTATGAAGGTGACAGTCGGAGGACTTAAAAAAACCGAAGTTCATTTAAAGAAGAGTTTAATTCCTTTTAAATAACAATATTAAATCTTAAGTTTAGACTTGGACGATGCTAGTATCAAAGTGCCAAATTAATTATTACAAAAAAATACAATTCTAAACGATTGCGAAACGCAGGTGCGGCATCAACAGATTGGAAGTAGGTGACCGGCGGCGACACGAGGCGTCGAGTCAGCAGAGTCCCTGTGTTGCAATTTTGTGTGGAAACATCCGTTATACGTAATTAGCTATCATGTCGCTACTCAGCCGATTTAGTGTAGGCAGGGCACTTAACATGCTTGTAAACGCACCACGATACACGGGCAACTTAATAAAAACGGAAACACAACTTACTGCTATTCTTTAAAAATCTCTCAGTAACGTCCTTCCCTAACATCGATAGAGATGTCTACAGAATCGACCGGATGATCTTGTTGGACTGATAGATGATATTATTCGTTCGATTCGATTCGTTTAATAATTTATTTTTCAACACACTTGCTCATAAAGTGGCTCTAATTTCACCGCAATTAGGCACATCATGACACCTGTAATCAAACTGTGACTTTTTCATTACTATTATTCACAAGTGAGTTAAAGAGTTCTTTTTTTTTAATTTATAGGTTGAGTTGCTTTGTTCTTAAAAAAGTTTCGATACAAAAAAGATCATGCTCAATAGTACAAATGTAACACATTTCATGCAACTTCGTATTTAAATAGATAATTTCAACTTGTACGTGTTTAATAAATAAAACTTTCACTCAAATATCATTTTTGTTTTTGTCTGTAATAAAGAAAACTTGAAATTCCCCATTTTGTACGTGGCTAAAACGCTATCCGCGAAAAGCCAAAAAAAAAATCATTCTTTTTAGTCTATGGCCGATCGCCATTGTTAGATGCGCGCGCATAGGAAAACTGATTAATTTTGCCCGCCATTGCGAAAAAATTTTCACAATTCGTTTTCACTGTTGGAAATGATTTTTTAGTATTATTTTCTTCACAAGTGTGTTGAAAAACGTCGTATGATACACGTGTGTATTGATGATTACCGTCCTCGGCTCTCTTAAGACCCTCACCTAACGGCTCGGGTCTCAATGGCGCCTCAGCGGTAATCACCTACATTACACACTTGTACCATAATGTACTATTTTTCCGTTCATCGTCTTCCTGCCCTTTGCCCATGTTATTTGGGGTCGGCGCAACACGTTTTCTTTTTCCATACCGTCCTGTCCCGTCACGCTATCACTGACTCCCTTCTCTTTCATATCACTTCTTACAGACTATCCATCATTTCTTTGGCCTTCCTCTCCCTCTCCATACATAATAACATGTGTCACTGTCCTCATCACATGACCATACCAGGACAAATGGTTTCCTTTCAACTATTCTGTCACTAGCGCCACTTTCAAACTGCGGCTTTTTCACTTTAATTTATTTAATTGTGCCTGATATCATCGTTTTTTCACCTGAGACATTTTTGTATGTAGCTATAATTATAATTTTAAGGATGTAGACGTCGTCCATTTGACATTTCACCTCCATTTTGCCTCCATTCAACTGATCTTGTTATTGTAACTTTCCTACAGTTCGAAAATAAACGGGTAATAAAAGTAATTGTGCCGGTATTAAGTGGTCCCATCATACGTATAAATGTGAGAGGAGGAGACATTTATATACAACGTTAAATAGAATTGGCTCTCACGCCTCTCACAAATAGATATATCTGTATTGTAAGGACGTAAGGGAAATACTCGTAACATTTACGCCCTTATAAGTGTTGTTAATGAATCGAAAATTACGCAGAAAACGTCGTACAACGTCTTTTGTAAGATAAGTAGGCATTTTGTCTCAAATATAGTCTTAATACGTAATCTGACAAAGCATAATATATCGAACGAAAATAGATTTTAGGTATATGCTTTTGTAAGCATTGTTTTGCTCGGTTTATTTGCTATTATTTTGTAAAGTACTACTTCTATTATTTTTTTTATATTCTGTGAAATACTAGAATGTGTATTGTTCATCTAGTAAAATTGAAATAGACGAAAGCCGAAATTATTTAAACATCGCAACATCATTATCAAGTACCACTGTTTCCTTACATCCATAACATACTACGGGTCTTCCGATAATGAAGTAACACAGTTTAACATTTCAACATTAATTAAAAGCTGGCAATGTGGCGAGACACGCGACCCGCGGCCCGTGATCGCTCGGTCACGCAGCGCCGAGATTGCACAAAAGGTAAAGTCGGAAGGAGCGGGCTTCCCTGTGACGCACGCACCAAACGTAACCACTTTATTTTTGAGGTGGCTTTTAAAAAGTTAGGGAAAACCCTTTTTCAAAGTTACGGAAGTACTTGTACCTCAATTACGAAAATAGCTGCTTAAAATGGCTAGATTCGTTGTGTAAAAGTTGCGAAAGTTTTTACGAAAAAGAATGGACGTTTTTGTGGCGCTTTTAACCCCCTTGTTGAATAACGGAATAATTTTTAGAATCATATCTGCAAAATAGCATTGTTCTATTTGTGGGTAACGCTGTCCTGTTACTAATTTAGGTTTATTTTGAAACGTTTTTGTCAACAAAAGTACTATGCCTTGCTGCGGAGATGGTATTTATTTTTACAATTGATTTAAATGTCTAAGCAACAGATGTCACAGAAACTGACTTAAAACGATATACGTGCGAGTCGAACTCGTGCGCCGAGGGTTCCGTACCTACCCTTTATACCGTAATAATAAAATTGGTATATTTTTTATTGGTATGGGCAAATTTAGATTTTCGTGAAAACTTGTAAGTAACAAAATGTTCCTTAATTATTTTTTTTTTAATTTTTTGTCTTTTCTTTATTGGTGCTGTAAGACCTTACTTTTTACCAATTTTTGTGATTCTAGGTCAACGAACATATCGGTTTTCGACCCAAAACCTATAGGGTACTTCCGGTTGACCTAAAATTGACAATTTTGGTTAAAAGAAAGGTCTTACAGCACAAATAAAGGGAAAAGGCCTAAAATAAAAAAAAAATTGAAAGATAAGGTAAATTTTGGTACTTACAAGTAATCGCGAAAATTTTAATTTGCTTATATCTTTTTATCGTGTTGACTAAGGACCTAAGTATAAATTTCAATTTGCTAGGTCCACCCGTTCCTGATAAAATCGGTGGTGATACACGGACAGACGGCCAAGAGAGTGATCTTATAAGGGTTCCTTTTTTTACCTTTTGAGGTACGGAACCCTAAAAACACTAAAAAGTGCAAAATATCTTTCGTTTCGGAAGCCTGTGTCTTTGGTACCTCTTAATTTTATAATTTGTCGACACCGACTGTGGCAACAAAAGTAATTTAGCAATATTTTGAAGTTTGCTTTTGAAGTCGGTTATTTTTTTTTGTGAAAAAGTTTTTATTTCTCTCTTTTTAACCGACTTCAAAAAAGGAGGAGGTTCTCAATTCGTCGGATTTTTTTTTTTTTTGTCTTTTCCCCGATTAACTACTCAAAGACGCCTGGACCGATTTCAAAAAATCTTCTTTTGTTTTGAAGGGTATACTTCCTAGTTGGTCCCATAGTCATCAGGTCAGGATCTGATAATGGGATCCTAGAGCAATCGAGGGCACTCCTCAAATATTATAGGCATACATATAGTGATTATAGTATTTTCATCAAAAATGCAATCACATGTACACAGAAAGTATAATTTGGTGAAGTGGAACTGATGAAGAAGACCATAGATGGCCACTGGAACTCCTAAATGCTAAGTATGTCACGGGTATAAAATATCTCGAATAGTTAACCGACTATGATGAAGCAAATACTTATAAATGAATGGTACTGATGAAAATGGTACCATTGAACTGTTCTGATGATGAAACCGGAAGGTAGGCTCTGGAACTCTGAAATAAAACAATGTATCCTTGTCGTGCTTGGGCTTATTGGAATCGTCATGAAATGTACTTTGGCCATAAATGATTATCATGTTAATTGGAGATACCTACCAAAACTAAAAAGAGAAAAATAAAAAACTTTTTAACAAACAATAAACCGACTTCCAGAACAAAAAACTACAAAGCAAAAAATAACTTTCTTTTCCGAAGTCGGTAACGAAAAACTGAAAAAAATGGGTACAAAAGACACCGACTTCGGAAAAGAAAGTTATTTTTTGCTTTGTAGTTTTTTGTTCTGGAAGTCGATTTAATTTTTTGTTAAAAAGTTTTTTTAGTTTTAGTACACCATCACTAAAAATAAGCAATTTCTATAGTACGGTACCTAAAGGAATGACTAAATTCCCATAATAACTCAATTAATACATTCGTGCGGTGGCAACAGGCATGTACTGATATTAGTAGTAATACTAATTTACAGGTGGTCAATAAGTTTAATAACGTTAGCACTTCTGCTATTAATATTTATAGTTTAAACTAGTTTGTAGGACAAGGCAGGGTACCGATAACCCCTCCGGTGGGTTCCCACATTGTCGAGGCGGGGGGGCTCAGTAACCGTGGCTTGGTCACCCACGGTGAAGCGAAGAGGAACCCGAGGAGGGCCCGCTCGTCAGGGCTTTTGCCGATTAAGCCAACGACGTAGCGGCCAACTAGTAGGTTGCGGTGCCGCTTAGTAACAGGCGACAACGCAACTGATGCGGGCTGCGATGGAGCTGGAAGCTTATGGAGCGAACCAGGTCCCATACGACATCGCGGCTAAGCGTTGGAGGCCGCGGCGGTAGAGGAGTGCCGGTATTGCGGTGCGTCGCTCTCCCTATCCCCTGTGGCCGAAAAATGGTAGGTGGCGGGGCCATTGACCTTGGCCCGTGACACCGGGGACCGAGGGTGCCATACACGGGGTCGCCTGGCACCCATGTGCTGGTTTGGTCCACGGCTAACAGTGTGTTCTGGTGCGCCGGTGATGGGGGTTACTCCCCAGAGGAGTAACCCCCATCACCGAACGCGAGCCCGTGTTCCCGACTTAAGCGGCCCTGGAGGACACCGTGGAGTTTGAATGGGTTGGAGTCCCACATAACTGCGCTATCTCCCCGTGGTAGCGCAGTATGCATGAGCATTTCTCCACGATAAAAAAGGTACCAATACCAAAATAATTAGGAGTACATTCACCATCGAGAAGGTAACTTCTTGCTCTCACTTAGTTAATTAAAAAAAGGGGCTAAGCAGAATTCCTTGAAATTATTCCATTAAAATATTTAAGGTTTTTCTGCGAAACAATTGGAAATAGAACTGTTTTTAGAAAAAACAATGTTTGAAATTGTTTTTTTTACCGAGCATTGTCTGAAATATTATGCAATGCTGATTAATTATGAAAATTATACTGTAAGCAGTTGTTTTAACAGAAATATTATGTTGCGTGGAGGTTCACTTAGAATAATTAAAAATGGTTTTAAATCTAAACCTCGTAAAGATATTGTAGATGTATCAGTTGAACATAGTATTGAACTGTCCTTGAGCCGGATCAGCATGTTATAGTGTGCGTTTACAGGCCCCAATTATAAAAAAACCGGCCAAGTGCGAGTCGGACTCGCGCACGAAGGGTTCCGTACAATTATCGCAAAAAACGCCAAAAAAACACGTTTGTTGTATGGGAGCCCCCTTAAATATTTTACAAAAAATAAATACATTCAATCCTAATCCTATTTAATATCTGCAAAAAAATATAATAATATAACTCTTTAAAACATAAATTCATCAATACGATGCGCCATACTATTTGCGTTCGGTGAGTACCTACTCGCAATTCTTTTGTCTTCGCTCGGCTGATCCCGCCACATAGATAACGGTCGCAGGCGCACCGCGCCCGCACCCGCCTTTCCCCACCTGAGCGACAGACATACGCCACCCGGCTGCAGAGACGAACGCTCATACCTACTTGACGGTCTCTGCTACGCAGCTAAAAGTTATTCCTTTTTTTCGCGCGTAACCGTCACATATAGTTGTTCGCCTCGCAATACATTGTGAAGTAGTTATTCATAAGTGATTTTCCAACCCCAGCTTGGGGTCCAAGGTCCGGGTTAGAAAAATACCCCACTCGGCGGCGCTTCCAGCTGGACTCACCAACCACCAGCCTACGCCCTACTCCAGACTACTCGCCGAGCGCCTGCTTCCACCTGCGGCTTGACTCAGGACAGTACTGGACCACTGAGGGATAAATAGAATACAGCACCTAATTGTAGAACGGCCCGAACACCACCATTGTTGCCCCTCCGGCTTGACTTGGCTTTGGCAATAAATATATTTGTAAATGGGTTCCGCCTTCTTCTTATTTCACGCCTTATCCCTAGGGACATTGTAAGAGGGTAGGAGCATAAACCGTTTCATTTTTTATTATAAGCTCGCGTTTGACCACTATCTCACCTGATCGTAAGCGATGATGTGGTCGACGGTGAAGCACGCTTGACTAGAAGTAACCTATTCACTCTTGACTTAAATACTCCTAGATTGTAACTATCGGGAAACACAGACTCCGGCAGGGAATTCCACTCCTTAGCTGTACGCATAATAAAAGTATCCTCTTGGCCCGCTTTTCGATCGCGTCCAGAGCATCAAGCTGGTATTTAGCAGATCCCGACGTTGTACAACCGATACTGGTGTTACCTTATTAAAACACATATTTCATGCGTGGGAAGAGGCACAAAATGCTATAGGTGTCTTCTGCGACCTGTAGAAAGCGTTTGATTGCGTTAACCATGAAACATTACTTTTGCAACTTTAGCATTACGTGCTAGGCCAATGCTGGTCCTGCTCCGCAGCCACTAGGGCGCAAGAACAAGTGATGGGCAGAAAAGGTTTGAAATATTGTTGGACCTGCTGAAGACTGTATGAATATATTTGTATTGTATAAAATCAATTTCTTTTAGTATTATATAACTGCATACATAATAATACTCAATCCAACACAAAAGAATGATCACGATCCGTTAAGTAGTTTCGGAGAAATGCGTGGACAAACATGCATACAAACATACATACACTTATGAAATTCTAACACTAGTGTTTTAAAGCCCACATAGACATATGTTAATATTGTGCAGTTCCAACAATATTACATACATACGTGTCGAATTGATTACCTCATTTTTTTGAAGTCGGTGAAATAGTGTCACGTTGGAGATGAGTTTCCTCTTATCAGAGAATATTTAAATAAATAACTTTCGTTTTGGAAGTCGGTGTCTTTGGAACCTCTTGTTTTTATCGTTTTTCAACACCGACTTCCGAAACGAAAGTTTTTTTTGCACTTTTTAGTGTTTTGCTTTAGAAGTCCGTTTATTTTTTGAAACATATAAAAATACAAACATAAAAACATGCAAATATACAAACAAACATACACTTATGATATTTTACACACGCGTTAAGAAGCCCATACAGAGTAACATATTTAAATATTGTAGCACTCCAGCAATATTACATAAGTACGTGTCGAATTGATTACCTCCTTTTTTGAAGTCGGTAAAAAGCACGACAATCATATCGAGGATGGTATGATAGATAATACTCTTTATATGAAAATATACTGCTTCTGATTACAAAATTGTCATGTTTTCGCATGGTGCTTACAACACGCGTGACTTGAAATGACAAAAAAACACCATAACGAAGATGTTTTGATTTGTTACCAGACGGCAGACGCTTCCATAAATATTTGCCAGTTACTTTCTTCAGAAGGGTTCTCGGTATTTTTCTTTGCACATTTTTTAAGAAACGACACTAATGAATATAATTTTCTACTCTATGGTAACGAGCAGATGATTGTGCCCCATGCTGTGTTCGTGACCTAGACAACGTCAAATCAGTTGGTACAAGTAGTACTTACCTACGAATACAAGGTATATTGGAATTAAAAATAAGTATCTCTAAGTAAAAAACAAGAAATATGAAGTGGAAAGAGAAACAAAGTTTTGTGTTCCACGCTAATAAACATTACATTTAATGAAGCAATTTTTACAGAGACTAATAGTGGCAACATCCATAAAATAGGCTTAGATCAAACCCGACACTAACTTCTTTAAACAAGATGAATTGACGTTGTTTTCGTCTATCAATCTGCTCCCAATTGTACTGAGGTCGGCTTCAAGTCTAACCAGATACAGAGGAGTATTTTACATGGACCGACTATCTGTCTGACCTCCACAACCCAGTAACTGGAATACACTATATACTCCTTGGCAAGGCTTTTTTTTTTCCTGGAGAAATGCTCATGCATACTGTACTAACATGGGGAGATAGTTCAGGTATGCGGGACTCTAACCCACTAAAACTCCACGGTGTCCTCCTGTGCCGCTTATGGCGGGAACACGGGCACGCGTTAGCACTCACCGCGAACCCACCGCGGCTCTCCGTCACCGGCAGTCGTATTGCGTAAGTGAATACGGCAACGCAAAGAGTTTGACCGCTATCCAATCTATCAAATCGACCAATCACACAGACGGCAATCCACATCTCGTCATTCATCTCGCATGTGATTGGTCGATTTGATAGATTGGATAGCGGTCAAACTCTTTGCGTTGCCGTATTCACTTACGCAATACGGCTGCAGACCCTCCTCTGGGGAGTACCCCCCATCATCGGCGCACCAGAACACACTGTACGCCGTGACCACCCCAGAGACCAAACCAGCACATGGGCGCCAGACGACCCCGGCCCCTTGGTCCCTCTTTGGCAAGCCTGCTTTCAGATTTACTGACTTTTGACTGTCAAAGATTTTCACATTACAGCAACAGCCTAATGTGCTTTCCAAGGTACGGAAGAAATTCGAACATTATTGCCGTACCCCTATAATTTCCTTGACAATCAGGCTGGTAATCACAACATTACTTAAATATCTAATAAGTATGTATTCTTATAATCATCAGCCAACAGCAATCTATAGATATTGGTCTCTCCAAAAGATCATCACTTGACCTTGCAAAGATCGCATCTCAACCAACGGCTATCCGTTTCTGTTCTACGACGAATATGATCAGTCCATTGCCACTCCAGAGAGTTACTTTTTACCCGACTGCAAGGCAAGTATGTTTGTTTGTTAGTATGTAATATTCTTTATTACTTTCAAACCACTAGATGAATTTATATAATTAAGACATCGTTAGATAAAAATCAATATTTTTCAATATTTTTATTTCACATAGGCCTACATGGGCACTTATAAAACGTCGACAAAAGGTTACGTCTTGACCGCTCAAGTGTTCTTAGATAGGTAAAGTTAAAAAAAAAACAAACATGGCGGATTTTGGTCGTTATATAGTCCTAATTATTTTTTGCTTCCTATCCCCCTCTAGTGGGTTATCAAAAGGAAGGGTTTTGAGAGGTGATTATAAAAATATATACCACTTATGTGTTTAAACTAAAAACTTGTAAATAAAAATAGTTAATACTGTGCAGTCGGAAGATCAGGAGGTCAGCCAGCTAGCGAATAGGTATCCTCCGACTGCACAGCAAGAGTTTTCATGTTTACAGCTTTTTAGTTCACTTCTTAAACAGTCGGGTAATTGTTTTTTTTTTTTTTTGGCTTTGTCCTACCGAAATATCGTGTATTCAAACCCAAATATTTTGGACGCTTGACAGTCGTCGTCACTGACAGAATGACTTTTGTTTAGAGTCACAGTTTGCTTATTCTGTGTGCTATATCGATTACTCTAGTTCTCAGTCGGATGATCATTTAGGAAATAGATAGTGTTTCCATTCAATATTGTCATACTGAATGGAATCCTTGCTACGCAGTTTGGAACTGCGTAGCGTCATCGGCGACAAAGATAAAAAAGTTTTGTACAGTTATGTTTTTCGAGATAAACTTTGGTGACCATGAGTTACACGAACATAATTAACTTAAGTTATACTTTAAAAAACAAAGACGAGATACTTTATTTATTACTTCCAAGATGGATCATCATGAATAAACGATCAATGTTTACGGGTACTCGTAGCAATCTGCTACGGCGTAGTAACCTGCTACGGCGTAGTAAGCGTCGGCGTACTGCGAGCTACGAAAACAACGTAGCAAGCTTGTTAGAAGCATAATATGGTATAATTATGATGAGGGGCATGAATGAGAGGTTTTAATGGATGCAAGATAATACACTGTTGTTTTCTGTGATAACAGAGATTTAATTGAAGCCTAGTGGGATTTCCTGAAAAAGTAAACACTACCGGTTAAGATTTTTTTTTTTTTTTTGACTTTTTTTTAAGGAATACTATTGTCTTCCAGGCAATTTTGTTCATGCATTTTTTCTCAACCATGGGCCATTTTTCTTACAATCGATATTTTCCTTTTAATCCATACTCGAAGTTGAAAATTGCTCGAACCTGTAACAAAATACCAGTAAACTTATAAGTGGAGGCGTCATCTAATGATAACGCTCTATTTTTAAAAATGTGTTCTTAATACATAAAAAGAAGATCAAAGTAACAGCTGTTGGGTGCTCCCCTTTCTAACCTAACCTAACTCTCGGTGAAGTGGGCCAAACAATGTAGATAACATAAGTGGGCGCAGCATCCATAACACAATCTGGTATAATCTGGTGCTCCTCCTTAAACCACTGACGTCATTTGAGGATTGAGATCAGATAAACAGATCTTAAAATAATTTTCCTAACCAGAAACAGTCGTTGGAATTACGAGGTAACAATACCTTTAGAAATTATGGAGATAATTAAGTAATTACACGTAGACGCCCGCTCACCTATAATCAAAACTGAATCACCGAAATTTTCCTTGAGAGAGAAGCAATCACAATGTGATACACTGGCCTACAAAACTTAGTACCACGCTTGTAGTATCACAGTTTTAAAATTGCAATATCTCCTTCTTTTTTTTCTTTGTCGTTTCAGCCTCGAGGCCACGTGGCCACGTTTATTGCAGCGTCAGAGGTATTATACAGGTCATCAAAGGTGCAAGCAAGTGGATGGCTAGTCGGGACACTCCAGCAAGTGGGACATAGTCTGTACAGGAGCATCGCAATTTCACCGGGTGTTCAATGGACTTAAGCCTCCATTTTGCCAAATTATATTTAAATATCTCCTTTAGAAAAGCCATTTTGAAATAAAAAACGTTTTATTCAAAATGTCATCAACTTCTGCTGATTTTAATAACTGTTATTGCCTCCTCGGGCTCTGATTACAGCTTCGAGCCGGTTTGGCATAATGAAGACGAGGTTTCGGAGGCGATGTTGGGCATATCTTTTGTATGTCTCTATTTAATTTAAAAACTTTACTAATATATTTTGGGCGCACGGTTGGCGTAGTGGTTCAGCGATTTACTGCTGCGCTGCGTGTCGCGGGTTCGATTCCCGCACGGGACAAATATTTGTATGACCTACAAATAGTTGTTCCGGCTCTGGGTGTTTGTGTATGTGAGTTTATATGTTTGTAAACGCACCCACGATACAGGAGAAATTCCTAGGGTGGGGCAATGTTTTAATAAAAAAATAAAATTAAAAAAAGAATATAAAATAATCCATAATTTCAAAGGAAGTTGACGAAATTTTCTATAAAATATTTTTCACTTTAAAACTCTGACTTCTATAGTTTAGGAGAAATTGCAATTTCAAATGTTTTGAAGGCCAGTGTAATAATAAGCAAAATTACGATATACCACAGCCTAACTTCAGCGCATATAAGCTTGATGTTGTGTGGGTATGTCATGACATGATTTTTAGGGTTCCGTAGCCAAATGGCAAAAAACGGAACCCTTATGGATTCGTCATGTCTGTCTGTCCATCCGTATTTCACAGCCACTTTTTTTCCGAAACTATAAGAACTATGCTGTTGAAACTTGGTAAGTAGATGTATTCTGTGAACCGCATTAAGATTTTCACGCAAAAATAGAAAGAAAAACAATAAATTTTGGGGGTTCCCATACTTAGAACTGAAACTCAATTTTTTTTTCATCAGACCCATACTTGTGGGGTATCTATGAATTGGTCTTCAAAAATGATATTGAGGTTTCTAGACTATATTTTTTCTAAACTGAATAGTTTGCACGAGAGACACTTCCAAAGTGGTAAAATGTGTGTCCCCCCCTGTAACTTCTAAAATAAGAGAATGATAAAACTAAAAAAATATATATGATGTGCATTAACCATGTTATACTTCCACCGAAAATTGGTTTGAACGAGATCTAATAAGTAGTTTTTTTTTATTACGTCATATTTCGTAAACCGCAATTTACCAAGTACGGAACCCTTCGTGCGCGAGTCCGACTCGCACTTGGCCGGTATTTTGAAATAAATCCGTAAACTGATACCAACATTATGGGGGCTGATTCTTACTAATGTATTAACCTTTTTCATTCCTCTTTTTCTGTTGTTTGTCCGTTCGATTCCTACGCATTAAACCAGACCGCCCACGACAGTTTTATTCCCACAGAATTACATAAAACCTCTTGTCTTGCGGTTTCTTCCATGTCCGAGCAGATTCTTATTGTCCCTCGTTTTCATGCACGCGGCCCGCCGCCCGCAAAAGGATTCCACCCGTGAATGGCAATGGTACTCAAACTGTAGTACTTTGTTTTGTATTGTTCTAATATTTTAGTTCCTTTGGATGCGCTAAGCACAAGACTGGTTGATGAGACGACTGTTAACGTCTTTGAGACGATTGGTTAATTTAGTGATTAAAGAAGAAAAAATAACAATCTTTATAAGGCTAAGAAATTGTCCTTTGTAAACTAAGCATCTATTTCTGAATTAGCATCATTACAATTCTTGAACAGGATATTTTTTTTTTCGTTTTGTTTGGTTCTAAAACAGCCGGGTTGCCTCAGAATGCTTTCTTTCGCAGTTCCGAAAATAGATAATTAAGCAATTAATAATGAGATAAAATAATCTGTATCGAAAAAACAAATGTTTATTTGTGACACCAAACTAAACTTCCCGACCTTCTTACAGAGATCGTAGACTGTAGCCAGAATGTATAGTTTCTAATTACTCGTATATTAATTTCTACTGGTACTATTCAACATAGAAAAAAGGTAAAAAAAGTTTGTACGCCACTGGGTGTCTCGCCACGTTTTGTATAAAAGAATTCCTAGACCACGGCGCTCACGTGTAATATCACATTTTTATACTCTTTTCCTACAAACGTTCCTTAGGCAGGATCTCTAAGAACGTGGTTATAGTACTAGCTACTTTAGATTTATCTATTACATTACTGAAGAGCTTGTTTTAAAGTAACAGAATGTTTATAACTTAACTAATAAGATTTAGTCTACCAAAATTCTCGTTTTGTTGCAAAACTATAAAACACTGGCCTTCAAAACTTAGTACCACACTTTTAAAATTGCAATTTCTTGTAAACTCTAGAAGTCAGCGTTTTGAAATAAAATACGTTTTATAGAATATTTCATCAACTTGCTTTAAAATTATAGTATATTATACATTAATAACGTTTTTACCTTAAAAAATATAGTACAACAACAGGCCAACTTCGATAAAGAGGTCAACCGTCGAATCCGACTCGGCTGGGTAGCGTTCGGGAAGTTGCGCGGTATCTTCTCGTTCAACTTACCACAGTGTCTCAAGACGAAAGTCTATGACCAGCGTTTGTTGCCACTGGTCCAGTGGTTGCTCACAATGGGTTCCATCAGAAAGCTTACGGTCACTTAAAGGGCAATGGAGAGGGTTATGCTCGGAGTTTCCTTGCGCGATCGAATTAGAAATATAGAGATCCGCAAGAGAACCAGGGTTACCGACATAGCCCTATGAATTGCCAAACTTAAATGGCAGTGGGCAGGGCACATTGCTCGCAGAACGGATGGCCGATGGGGCATGCCCCTTTTGACTACTGAGATTTCCTATAGTGGCCACCTTCACCAACATTACGTTATATAAGGCGGCACACTATACCAGGCAACCCATTACGAGGCGTCTGGGACCTTCTTCGGTAGGTCACGCCTCCAAGAGTACTCGCCCCTGGTACTCAAGAGAAAATGTGAGTCGCATCATGATTACTCACTACCATTTGTCTAGAATGGTACCGGAGCTGTAAAGCCGCTCACAACACGCACCCCAGCACGCCAGCACTAGCGCAAGCACCGGCACCAGCGCACCTTGTTGGTGCTAGCGGATTCAATGCCCGTTAGGGACGCCAGAGAAGCTGGCTCCCATTTCTCCAGAATGGTCCCGGAGCTGTAAGCACGCTCACCTCTCGAATACGAATCAACGCACCTACCCAATGCCTACAGCTGGGTTGCCGGAAAACTAACTCAACGGGTAGTCCTCTACTTACTCTCAACGGGTACTCTGCCGATGGGGCAGAAAGGTTCTGGAGTGGCGACCACGAACCGGAAGACGTTGCTTTGGTAGGCCTCCCACCAGGTGTACCGATGACTGCTAAAGGCTGCGGGGATCCGCTAGATGCGAGACGCACGGGACCGATCAATGTGGCGACGCTTGGGGAGGCCTATGTCCAGCAATGGACGTCTTTCGGCTGATGTCGCGGCCGTTTCCACTGGGTCACCACTGCTCGGTAATACTGTTTTAAAAGTTAATTATGTGTATACTATTTTAGAAGTTGTCCTCCTCGGAAAGCACGTTAAGCCGTTGGTCCCGGCTGTCATTTGAAGATCTTTGACAGTCGTTACGAGTAGTCAGAAGCTTGAGATCTGACACCAGTCTAGCCAAGGGGCACCGTTGTTACCCAGTTACTGGGTTGTGGAGGTCAGATAGGCAGTCGCTCCATGTAAAACGCTGGTACTCAGCTGAATCTGGTTAGACTGGAAGCCGACCTCAATATAGTTGGGAAAAAGGCTAGGCAGATGATGAGGACCCTACTTCACGAACCCGTTTATTATTCCGAGTCTTGTCGTCCAACTTGACTCAACCTCGAATCAATAAATTGATAGTACAATTACTGGCCCTTATTGAGATTGATCGAGGGTTTTTTTTCAATATCATGGCTACTGAGTCAAATAGAGGTCCTTCAATCTGAATTGAAATATGCAAATGAGCTCATGGTTCATTTTTAATGCTATAAAATTAAATTGAAACACGACAATTATATTCGAGTCGCAGAAATGCCTTCTTCTCCTCTATCACCATACCAATAATAATGAAATAATGTTTTAATATGCAAGAGCCTTGCCGAACATCTAAGGAGGCTCTCGTTGGACAGCTGCATCAAGGGCTTGATCCAAAAAGCGGTACTCCTGGACGTGGACACGGTGCGTATATTCAGGAGGGAAACCTATTAAAAGAGATAAAATTATGTTAGCTATGCTACGATTCTCAATCGGAGTGGAAAATTGGAACGTGAAGTAATATTTTCAGGGAAAAACGATTAACACTTACTAAATAAGTAATTATGTACGCTTGTTTGGCATTCATGGAAGTTGAAAGAAAATTTATATTCACAAAGAGAGTTCCACCCTCTTGATTACCCGTAGTAAGTAAAGGTTCCACGAACTTATCGAATTATTTAATTGGATCCTTCATCAGCAACAGGGTAAGTGTACGTTGAATACAGTGACACTACCGAGAACCGGTATATGTGCTGAATTAATAACGTACTAGGCAATATGAAGAGAATACGCCTTGCTCGAATTTGAAGAACGCGACCCGTTTTAAAGAATTTACATTCGTTGAATACTTGCTAATACGCTATGCAACCTTTATTGCTGGATGCAAACTTCGGCTACCGTTGTTTATAAGACTCTAACTAAATAATGTATTTAAAATTTGGAACAAGCGTTACGATTACTGACAATATCTTACACAGCAAGTGAGAGTTATAAAGGGACTCTCAAGCTAACCAGAAAAAAGTTACACGTGGAATACTAAACCTCATTGGCAAGTAAATACAAAACCTCATTGGGAAGTAAAGAAAATAAAAACATAAAACTAGAATGGTGTCCACGAAACCGTTTAATGTGAGTGACATTATTTTCACAATCTGCCAGCCACAACTAGCCAAACAGGACGGCGGGTTTATTTTTATTTTGTTTGTCAGCGGTGGGAGTCTGCGGGCGGCCGCGTGCCCGCAAACGTGACAGCTCCGCTAGTGTTACACCATGCTCCTCAGCTTCAAACCTTACAATATAATAAAAGTAATAAACCTTGGCTTTATGCCCTCTGAAGTGGTTCCACAGAGGCCAGATTGAAGAGTTATGTCACATTTTTCCATGTTTTACATGATGGGCAAAGTGTGAACATTTTCGAGAATTTTGCAATGTTTAGCTTTAATTACTAACTAGGTTTAGCTACGGCTTCTTACG
Organism: Orthosia cruda; assembly: GCA_964057195.1. Classification (NCBI taxonomy): domain Eukaryota; kingdom Metazoa; phylum Arthropoda; class Insecta; order Lepidoptera; family Noctuidae; genus Orthosia; species Orthosia cruda. The sequence goes on along the minus strand of OZ059827.1, from coordinate 39,136,462 downwards.
CGTGAAAGTCGAAATTTATACCAAAGAAACGGATTGAAAGTATTATTTGTCCTAACCTATGTCACCTTTTCAACCGTTGAGGACTGATTATATATTCAAACAACCAACGACTTCGATCGTTACGAAGACATTTATAATATTAATAGGATTTCGATCAACCGATTCAATCCTAATCAAATCATATAGCACATTATAACAATCAAATCTTGACACTTCCGTGACCCTACGGCTAGTTAAAACAATCCCTTTTGGCTACATTACCGCTTATCCTGCCGACAGTGATGCAGACAGGATTTTTTCGACGAAATTTTTTGTTGATTGATTTTAACTTTTAAATTAGTTCTAAGAAACGGTTGTCTCTTCACGTGACCAAAGGGCTGGGATTTTCTTCGGCTAGAGAATCAGCATTGCTATCCAACGTGGCAATGCTGCCATCGTTCTTGGCACGTTTCCCGTCGACAGGGATGTGGATGAATTTTATGACGCCCAATGAGACCTCCTCATTTTTTACGCCATATTGTTTGTATTTAAGTACTATGCTATGTTTTAGTCTATAATTTAATTTTTGTTGATATCTGTATTAGTAATAAAAATAATAGTTCTAGGATATTTTCCTACTTTGTATGTATCTAAATAATTAAGCAACTAATAACTATATTATTAATTATTATTTATTAATTTACCCACAGGGACGATTTTCGGTTTTTATTTAATAAACAGATGTTTCCTTTATCTTTAATTTATAAGAAGATAGTGCATCTAGTATCAGACAGTGAACGCCTTATTTACACAAAACACGCAACTCACTTAACTCATAAAAACACTTTGCCAAGGATCTGACATCAAACGGTTAGCATTCCAAAGCGGATCGTTGTAGGATTAATCCAAGGAGGCGTCTAGGTCTTCACAAACTTTCTTTAAACTCTTTTACCCTCAATCATAACATTCAGGGCAAAAGAATTTAAAAGTTTTACTGAATTTATTAAGGCAGATGTGAGTGGAAACGCCTCGAGGGCGAATCCCTACAAGGACATACTCAGACCTATGTAATTGGTGGTTTTCTAGAAAGGCTAAACGGTCGGGTACTCACAACCAGCGCGCGTGGAAGACAAATAAGAGAGTAGGTACGGTACGTAAGGGTTGCAGCAAGTGACGTTCTGTAGTTTCTGCCTACCCCATGGGTAAAAGACGTAAGTTTATATAGGAATGCACCATAAACTTCTAGTCACCTACGTCAAACCCGACCACAAACCAAATTAATTTATAATCACAAAAGAGTAACGTTACAAGCGCCATGATCATGATCTAAATATTGATTCTAATGATTGTGACTATGTCAGCTTAAAAAACTTGAATCTATTTTATTATTTAATCTTTATCTCTGACATTTTAATTCTACTGTTAAATTATTACGAATTATTATTATTGAAAGTTATTGTTATTTTTCGATTGTAATAATATATTTGTGGTCTTTTTAAATTGCTATGTATTACAAATTTCGACACAATGTATATATTGTTATGAAATAAATTACTTATGATGTGAATATGAGATAATAGAATATTACACAATATTAGACAAAGACAAAGATATTTTATTTCAACTAGGCCACAAAGCGGCACTTTTGAACGTTAGTTACATTAAAATTTACAAGGAATAAAAATTGATTCTACCGTGCATTCGAAAAGTAGCTTGTTATGGAGAAGAACGCACAAGAAACTCCATACTTATACTTTTAAAAAAAAAAAGATTTTTTTACAATATTTAGGTACATAAGTACATACATTAATAAATTTATATGTGTGAGGACAATGCACCCAGAATCACTACATACTATACTACGTACAGGTACAAAGTATTAAAAGTACTCACACATGTACTGTGCAGTCACATAATAAGCGCTAGAAAAACACTAGCATCCGAAGCAGTTAAGTTAAGACCAATCCCAACTGACGGCGCCCGTTCACGAACATGACGCATGAATCGGCACCACCCAGCTCAACCATCATGAAGGGAACCGAATGATCCAACACACACGCCACCATCAGAGAGACATTTGAGAGAGCATGACACACTCAACTGCCAGGGCAAACACAAGTCAACGAACGACACCAAGGTACAGCAAATGGTAGATTTACAGTTAGGTACATAGTACTCACACACGTGCAGCGCAGTTATACTATACTAAAAGAAATTGAGTCTATATAATACAAATATTAATATCAGAACCATCATTTGACATTTGATTTTAATCGCGGATTCGTCGAACACGATACAAATAGATAGATCAACGGATATGGTATAGTTGCATAACGAGAACAGCCTAATTAATTGATGAATGAGAATGGTCGGTCAGATTTAATTAAGGATCGATAGAGATTTATGTATTTATTTGGCCAACCAACAATAGGGATAATGTCGGAAACAGCAAATTGTATTTAGTCCGTCAGATAGATTTCCAAAAACCCTCCACGTATTTTTTGCTTATTCAAATCGATAAAAAAACACCAAGATAAAGCGCATCAAAGTTTAGGAGTGGGGGCCTGTCACGTCACTTCTATGTAAAATTTGTACCAAGGCATGACGTCATTCGATATTTTTATGCACTGTATCGTCATAATTTTTTGTTAACGTGCCAAATGAAAAAGTTGTATATACATTTAAATTACAAGTTTTTTATGTCTAAGGTGAGTATTACAATTTCTTAAAGGTTAACACCGCATGCCCCATAAAATAATAGAGTTACAAATCAAATTAAAATCTAAAAGAAAATGTATTGACAGCTTAAAAACAAAATTAAAATCAAAAGTATCAAAAGCAATCCACAGTCAAAATTAAAACCCAAGTCAAAATTTAATTAAAAATCTATAAAATTACAATTAAAATAGAATACTAAAAGGGATAGAGTTCCAATACTTAAAGGGTAAACACGGCCACTCTGACGAACTACCGTAACTTTTGTAACCTTTAACACTTATAGTAACCGACCTTTGAACTTACCATTGAACCAACATAATATTGTATAATACAAAAGACCATATTGTATAATACAATGAACCTTAATAATGAATTATTACAATTTCATTATAATCTCTATTCTTGCATTCAATTCTTATTCCATTGACCAACTCATTGAAAACTACTGTATTACAAACTCAGTAGTACCTGGAAAATTGGACGTGAATGACATTTTATGTGGTCATAGTGTTCATAGACCCCCGATGACAAAATAACAGTATTATAGCACTAGTGTAACAATGAACTTCACTATTATAACATTTCAATTGTCACGCTTTCACGTATTATGTGAACTAAGGGTGAAATGCCACTCACCTTGTTTCACCTATTACCTCTATTGTATCTTTTGTATGTCGCTATTATGACTTTATTGTGACTTCATAATACCTTAGTCAATGGAGAAACTTCATAATAATATGGTAATTTCAACCTTTCACACAACAGATCAACGGCATTTATATTTCAGAATTTCATATTTTTCCGAAGAAAAATTTATTTCATTAATCAATTCAAAACAATTAATGTGCACTTTTCCTACATGTTGCAGTTCTTGTACAAAATGGTTGATATGATGTAATGTTTTTCCTCAATCTGAAATAAATGTTTCTTCGGTGATCCAGAAACATCCAGCCCCAAAAGGTGCTCCAGAAACATATACACAAATATCAGTGACTGCTTTAGTGCTAATTTTTATACTACTCGATCTTGTTAAAGTAAACATTTGTATTGGAACTCAATAAACGCTGTCTGCTGACTTCAGTGAAACACAATCATTCCATATGATTCGACGCAAGCAAAAATTTACCGGTCGAATAAGTATAAAAACTCGCTCCAGGCCGTCAGTAAACATTGGCGGTGACCTCCACCAGCGACCTCTAGCGTGAAGGTAACGCAGCGAGCTCTCTGTTATGAAAGTCGCATCAACACAGCCCATAAACATTAACACAACTATAATATATAAAACAAGCTTTTTCCCGTGACGTCGATCCCATGGCATATGCCGCAGGAACCGCGAACTATCTTATTTCACTTATTACTTTCCAGATTTTCGCAGGCGGCTCTGTGCTTACAAACAATTGCTGCAAAACATGCAGCTAAACCGATCTATATCTAGCGACGCTGCCACAGGTGATGACGTGAAATGGTAAATTTTTGGGCTAAACAAATATGAATGTCGAGAAGAGTGCTTACAGAGTTTTTCATCATCATCAACATCGTCATATCAGCCGAAAGACGTCCACTGCTGGACATAGGTCTCCCCCAAGCCAGAGGCGGATTATCCCTGAGGCAAACTAGGCACATGCCTAGAAGCGCGCGGTTACAACGGGCGCACGCGTCGCAGTTTTTAAACAAAGAAAAAAATAACATGAAGTTAATTGCTATAAATATTACAAGCAAGTAATTGGTTAGTTCAATTTCCAGTATAGTAAGTACTTAAACAAAGAAAAATATTGCGTGCTCCTTCTTGATTATTCCTACATCGCCTGATTTCATAATAGAAGTTCGTAAGATACAGCTCAAGCAGAAGCTTGTAAAAGTCTTTTCCAGAAATTCACTATGCTTTGATTGCTATCAAGAGAGCAAAAACGTTATGTTGCAAGTGTAGCTAAAAGCATAAGATCGAAATTAAAACGACTAAAGGTATAACAGATTGCTTTCATGATCGTGGTTTGGGGATTTATTTTGGTTAAATACTAGTTATAATTTCTGTATATGGCCGCTAGAGGGGCACCGATGAGGTGCTTGCCTAGGGCATTCTCGACTTTTAATCCGCCTCTGCCCCAAGCGTCGCCACATTGACTGCTCCCGTGCGTCTCGCAACCAGCGGATCCCCGCAATCTTCACCAGGTCATCAGTCTTACAGAGTTTATCTTTTACAAATACATAAACAAACAAACATACAACTTTATCTATCTTTAATAGTAGTTTAGATGAGCGATACATATGACGTACCCCAGTATATGGAGCTAGGTCATGTCGTAACCTTATATGGGAAAAAAATTATGTCCACAGTTGTGAGAGCATCTCATGACCCAGATACGATGCTGGATGAACGTGGATTTCTGAACTAAGACACTGTTTGTCTTATTCTTTTCGCTATTTGGGCTAAAGAGGAAAATTCAACTGTAATAGCTGCTCCGTGAAATATTACTCCTGGAATCTTGTTTTTTAGTCCAAGCATTAAATAACTAAGTATTTACCTAAGTCGCCTACACAAGACCCGAGATAAATTAAGCCGATATCTTTAGAAGTTTTAACCTTAAATCTTCTTTCGATTTTATCTTGGCACAATAATTTTAAAATAACTTGAGACATAAGAAAGCAAGTTCTGTTTCTTTTTTAGTAAATTTGTACCTATTTTCCTAAAACCTACACTTATCTTCAACTCTCTTGAAGATTTCCTAAAAGGGTTTTTTATGTGGGTTGTTTCTTCAAGTTTTTTACTGAGACATTAGAAAAAATATGTTAATATAAACCCTAAGGATTTTCTATGTAGTTAGGTACTCTTTCAGTTATGCGCAATAGTATGATTATTTGTATTATTTGTATGTCCGCAAAAATCGAGGGCTTTTTAAAACTAGACTTCCTTCTTTAATTTAAATACACGCAGTAAGCACGAAATTGTAATATCTACCCTAATTCAGATTAGCGAAAACTAGCAAGTCTTTTCTTACAAACAGTATACGCTTCTATAACAAGTTGCCATTACTTTTCTCTTTTTTTTTCTTCTTTTAATTAGACTTTTTACAATGGTTTTCAATCATCTTTATAGCCCTTTGTTAAGTGTAGTTACAGCACTGATAACAAAATTTGTGCCACATGTTATATTTAGGCTTGTTATATTTTAATTTTTTTATTTACCTTGGTATAGATTCTTTTACCGATTGTTTTGTGAATGTGTGAACATTGTAGACCTTCTAGATTTCTGGATGCTTGTTAACATTTGTTAAATTTTTATCTTGTTTTCCTTTTTTTTTCTTTTGTTTAAGTATATAATATATACTCTTTTTTTTTTAGTTTCGACTTATTGTCGGCCCTATGTTGTCCCCCCATAGCTAAGTACTAATGCTGTAACATGGAAATATTGTAAAACCAAACCTTTTTATTTTTAAATAACCGTGGAGTTTCTTACCGGTTCTTCTCCATAGGAAACGACCAACCCGAACCGTGCACCTTTTATCGACGTTTTATAAGTGTCCATGTAGGGCTACGTGAAATAAAAAACAAATATTTTGATTTTTTATTTAAAGCCATTTTTCAAGATATTTTAGGGTATTTCAGAGGCATGAACCACTCAGCTCTACCCTCATAGGTAACAAGAATACTCCAAATGACGAGAATAATCCAACTGGCCGACTGCAGAAGGGTTTGGTTCTTCCGAATGCCCACACAGACACTGAGTTATTCTTAGCCCTGTACTCAAGTTACATCAATTACGTAACTATATATTTATGTACTTACTTAAGTGCAAATTATAGGCTGACAATCAAGACCAATCGCTGAAGGACATTTAAGATGGGCGGTGTACCACAACAGCTCCTACGCATAACTGGAAACGTTTTGTAAACTTGCTTTAAATACAAATAAGGTGTTATATAGAATGTAGCATTGTTCTATAGGAAAAGCAGCAAAAAAACTAGCCAAGTGCGAGTCGGACTCGCGCACGAAGGGTTCCGTCCCATTATCGCAAAAAACGGCAAAAAAATCACGTTTGTTGTATGGGAGCCCCACTTAAATATTTATTTTATTCTGTTTTAATGTTATTTTTTGTTATAGTGGCAACAGAAATACATCATCTGTGAAAATTTTAACTGTCTAGCTATCACGGTTCATGAGATACAGCCTGGTGACAGACAGACGGATCGTGGAATCTTAGTAATAGGGTTCCGTTTTTAGTCTTTGGCCGTACCCTACCAAGTACCCTAAAAAGGAGCAAATCCTTTTTTTTCTAGCGAGAGTGCACGAAGGAGTATAAACCTCATCACTGCTGATATAAATAAACCCTAACCTATCACACTTTTACGAAATCTATAAACGTATTTTTTAAGACTTCAAAAAAAGGAGTTTATCAATTTGATACGTATGTATGTAATATTGTTGGCATTGCACAATATTCACATATGCTACTCTATGTGGGCTTCTAATTCTAAACCTATGTGCCAAATTTCATAAGTGTATGTGTTTGTATGTTTCTCCAAAACTAGTAATCGAATTGTAATATTTTTTTTTTATTGGATTAAGTATCTCTCAACTTAGGTCATAGTGCAAGTTACACCAAAATCGGTAAATCAGTTTTCAAGATATGAAGCATATAACCGAACTCCTTAGCAACAAACAGCACGAATATGTAAATTGTGTTATTATGGGTATTTTGTCAATCCTTTAACGAGATCGAGTACTTAAAAAAAAAATAAGTAAAAAAAAACCCCAATCATGTCAATCCTTTAGGTATGGTGAAGCAAAAATAAAAACAAAAACATTTTCACAAAAAAATTAAACCGCTTTCAAAAATAAAACACTAAAAAGTGCAAAAACCTTTCGTTTTGGAAGTCGTCTAAAAACGATAAAAACATGAGGTATACGAGCATAGATATAATAGACAAGGGTACAAAAGACACCGACTTCCGAAACGAAAGTTATTTTTTTGCAATTCTTAGTTTATGAAGCCGGTTTATTTTTTTCTGATGAAGTTTTCATTTTTCAATAAAGGTAACCACCAAAATTCACTACTGTTAAAAAAAATGCTGAATCCAAACAGAAAAAGACAGAAACAATTAACAGTTTTTCCTGAAACGTAATTGATTTGAAACAAATTGTTCACTCCGTTCAGTGAATATTTTCATAGTAGGAACCTTGGGAGTTCCGGTTGCGCTCTCTAAAGGGCACGACCGCACGACCCAAGCTATTCGTGTCAAGGATTGTTCTTTATATAGACCTTTTGAATTCGCTACTTGTGTTCTAGGCTTTATTGGATTTCATTGGCTTATATCTGTTTTCAGAACATCTTCACGGTTGTACCTTCACTGTTCTTCCCATGACTGTTGTCACCTCACGTCAATTTAAAATCCCGCTGAGTCATGAATATTGGGGATTTAAAGGTTGGAATACTAGATACAGACATATTCAGGTGGTGGTATTAAAATCAAAATCTAAATATTTTTAATTTAACTAAATTATACATTTTGAATTGTCAAATAAAATATGAATCTATATGCACATTCGCAAGCGTAGCGCAGTAGGTCTCTATGGAGAAGTACGTGCAAGAAACTCCACGGACACTCTTTTTCATCAGTTTAGATTACAAATGTTTGTTACACCATTCTTGTTGGAAAAGTACATATGTGAGAACGATATAAAAAGACGTTCACGTAAAAGCGTCTAGAGTAAAACAAACAATTCAAAAATAAAATAAGTACGTAATTAAATTAAGTACGTAATTTAGCTCATCATCATGCTTGCTGATATCACTGCAATAACGAAGCTCAGTTCATTATCTATTCGTTTAGTTTTAAACGGATAGTTAATAAGTCATCGGATAGTGCTTAGTATTTTTTTTAATAATTATAGGTAGGTAATGCAGAAATTCACAATTGCACGAAAATCTATGAAGTTCTAACAAAAGCCTAAGTAAATGGTCCCAACCACAGACATACATCTAACTAGATAACGCATGTCCCTCCAGCTGTATGAAAACCAAGAGTGCCACTTTTTCACAAATAATTTAAAAACAAATTTACTTACCAATGAAAAAAAACATTTTCAATGCCACGGCTAACTTCTTCTGTACATTCTTTACAGCTTAATATGGCATAAAAAGGCATTTTTCTAGATTTCGGTGGATTTCCGGTGCCGATAATGCTCAAATTATGATCTTTTGTCGTAACTTTACTAAATTTTTTGGCATGCGAAGTACATACAGTCGCGTCATCTAGTTAGATGTATGTCTGTGGTCCCAACCTACCAAACAAACAAATTGCAGCATGCGGCTTTCAAAAGGTCATGTAGCTTTTTTCGAAATAATTAATGCACTTATCACGGGCACAATTTTTTTTATTAATTAAAATAATCCTTTCTTATTATTATTTTTCTCTACCTTATGTTTTTTTTAATTAATTGACATTTTAATTTGCATTCAATGCTACGTTAAACTATAGTGTGTTGTTTTTTAAATTATTAAATTTAATAATGTTTGTAAGCTTAACAGCAAAACAGAACCTTATCTAATTTTGTAACATCTCTCACACTGTGTTCACTATGTTTACAAATAAAGATTCTTATTCTTGTGGTGTACGATTTTTAGGCATTCTATTGGATTTTCCACCAACTGGACACCAAAGGAAAAGGGGTTTGCCTCTTATGGCGCAACGACGTTTTGAATGGACCCTGCTCTATTATGAAGAAGATTGGAATTAAAACAGATCTCTGTAAGAAATATAAATGACGTTTTAATTTTATTTTACTGATTCTATCATTTACTATCGTGCTTTTTGACTGGCCGAATTAATTAAACAATTTACGGAATCAAATTTAAACTGATCTCAGAAAACTTCATGGCAATTGTTATCAGCTTTATTGCCTTTTTCATAAAAGAAAAATTCTTACCATAATTATTTTGCTGCAGTGACCTTAGCATGTCTGTTATAAATAGAAACTCAGGGTGAAATGACCTCCGGCGTTAGTTCCAGCACTGCGGCCTCGATGATAATTGTGTAGCTGAGGAGGGAAGGTGAGGTGGAGTGCACACCGAACCTGTGATCTAGTTTTGAATGGGCTCGCGGAGGCTCGCGAGTGACGTCAGGAGGCGTAGCTGTGACGTCAACGAGAAACTGGGTCGCGCGGTCGACGACCCGCGCCTGCACTGCACAACCAACGCCACTGTCCTTGGACGCTCGGCCAAATGTGCCAAGTCTGAAAAGCATATTTCTTGGCTCATAATGTTCTACTTCACTGATAAATTTTTCATATGTTTTTGTATGTTTACTTAATTCAAAACTATAAATTAGAATTTTGGCCAATCAAAAATGTTCTTCATAAGTTGAACTCAAATGGTAAGGTTTGAAGTTCAAACCAGAGTAACTAAAAACTACTCGCCAGATATTGATCAAATTTAAATGGGACCACATAAGAAGCATAGGTTTTAAATAAAAAAAGAATCATCAAAATCGGTCCATAATTGGCGTAGTAATCGCGTAACAAACAAAGCATAAGTCGAATTGCGAAGCTCTCCTCTCCTCTGATGTCGATTGTAAATTATAAAGATGACACTGTGTTGTCTATCATTCAAGTACTTAATTCAAACTTTGTTTGTAATTATTTTAGCAGCCTAATTGGGTAATGATTGAAATCATCAAATCAAGAAACCGGCTTACGGAAACCGACCTTACATCATCGAATAGCTTAAAGTTTGAAAACATATGCGTATTATAACTATTAACAAAGCTTACATAACTAAATAATGACTGAACTTCTTAAGTTCAACGGTAAGTTACTTATATAGAGAATGCTCCTAAAGTTCATCTCTCCATTGTGGAACAAACGGACACGTGTGTGAAAAACTACTGAACCAAACAATTACAGAATAATTATGAACTTTAAATTGATACTGTACACATGCTCTGGTAGTTAACGAATTCGATCGTGTTTGTGGTGTGAACTCAAATTGGTATGCTAACTATAAGTTCATGAAAATTAGTCACAACCTAATTTTGATATTTTAGGGTTCCGTACCCAAAGGGTAAAAACGGGACCGTATTACTAAGACTCCGCATTCCGTCTGTCTGTCTGTCAGTCCGTCAGTCACCAGGCTGTATCTTACGAACCGTGACGGCTAGACCGTTGAAATTTTCACAGATGATGTATTTCTGTTGCCGCTATAACAACGAATACTAAAAACAGAATAAAATAAATATTTAAGGGGGGCTCCCACACAACAAAGGTTTTTTTCCCGTTTTGTGCAATAATGGTGCGCGAATCCGACTCGCACTTGGCCGGTTTTTTCATTTGATGATTTCAATCATTACCCGTTTTGTGGTGAAAATTAGGCTGCTAAAATAATTACAAACAATGTTTGAATTAAGTACTTGAATCATAAAACAGTGTCATCTTAATTATTTACAACCGACATCAGAGGAGAGAAGAGAGGTTCTCATTTCGACTTATGCTTTTGTATGTTTGTTACGCGATTACGCCGTCAATTATGGACCGATTTTGATGATTTTTTATTTATTTAAAACCTATGTTTCTCATGTTGTCCCATTTAAATTTGATCAATATCTGGCGAGTAGTTGCATGTTAATATAAAGTAACAAAAACTAAAAAGAGACAAATAAAAAACGTAAACAAAACGTAAGCGTTTTTTTCTATCAGTCTAAATAATTTCCAAAATTTTCTTCTTGTCGGGATACTCTGCTTTTCTTTGGGGTCTCTCACCCTCCGATTTCATTGAGGGTGCAAACTAGGTCAGAGCTTGCTGCTGCAGGCCGGGCTCCGCCTCCGATCGATGGGCCCGACGTCAATGAACAGCAACCCCGGACCTCACTATAGCAGCAACTGCCTATAAATAGACCCCAAGGTACTGCGCCATGTTTCATATTTCAGAATGCACGCTACTATTTATGGAACCGATGGCCTAGTTTGTTTGGGAGCCTTGGTCTCAATGTACGGCCTTTATGACGTTATTATAATGGTTGTCATATAGTGCCAAGCTCTCGAGGTTGATACCCCATTATATAATGCTCAATGTCTAAGAGGCATATGTACAAGTGGTATATTCAAATAGATTGAGAAGTTGTTTGAATCCCAAGGTTCAATTCTCGGCCCTTTCCTTTTTCTTGTTTACATTAATGATCTCCCTTTTATGATGGCATTTATCGGATATAATTCTATTTGCTGATGATACTTCGCTAATTTTTTAAATAGATAGGCAAGATACGGATGTCTTAAATGTCAACGAAAGTCTGATTGTTCTCTCAAAATGGTTCGCAGCTAACAATCTTTTACTGAATGCGAAAAAAACAAAATGTCTAAAGTTCTCTTTACCAAATGTACCACAACATGACCTAAACCTAAATCTTGACGGCAAAATTCTTGAAGTTATAACGGAAACTGTATTCTTAGGGATTACTATCGATTCAAAATTGCAGTGGGGCGCGCACATTAGAACTCTTTCGGGTAGGTTAAGTTCGGCTGCTTATGCAGTAAGGAAAATAAGGCAGCTAACCGATGTAGCTACAGCTAGGTTAGTATACTATGCTTATTTCCACAGTATTATGTCTTATGGCATTCTGCTGTGGGGATCAGCAGCAGATGTTGACTCAATTTTCATCCTACAAAAGAGGGCAATCCGCGCAATCTATAAAATGGGTCCTCGCGAGTCCCTCAGAGAAAAATTTAAAGAGATCGATATACTGACTCTACCTTCACTTTATATTTTGGAATATATTTTGTATGTCCGTAAAAATCGGGGGCTTTTCAAAACTAGAAGCGACTTCCATAATTTAAATACACGCAGTAAGCACGAAATTGTAATACCCAAATTCAGATTAACGAAAACTAGCAAGTCTTTTCTTGTAAACAATATACGCTTTTATAACAAGTTGCCAAAGTCAGTTATAGAACTGACCGATGGAAGGTTCAAAAACTACATCAAACGTATCCTTATTAACAAAGCATATTATAAAATCAAGGACTACGTTGAAGATAAAAACATTTGGCCTTAGCTCCTTCTGCGCATGCAGCTTCCCTGGTAACTTGTAAACGGCACAAATAAGTGGATGTCTCTAACTATTCTCAATCTCATTTTTTCTTTCCTTCTTTTAATTAGACTTTTTACAATGGTTTTCAATCATCTTTATAGCCCTTTGCTAAGAATAGTTACAGCACTGATAACAACATTTGTGCCACACGTTAAATTTAGTCTTGTTATACTTATTTATTTTACCTTTGTATAGATTCTTTTACCGATTGTTTTGTGAATGTGTGAACATTGTAGGCCTTCTTGATGCTAGTTAACATTTGTTAACTTTTTTATTTAATATTTAATCTTTTTTTTTTTTTTTTTAGTTTCTTACGACTTATTGTCATAAGTCGGGCCTGCGTTGTCCCCCCATATCTAAGTACTAATGCTGTAACATGGAAATATTGTAAAACCAAACCATTTTTAAAAGAGTAACCATGGAGTTTCTTGCCGGTTCTTCTCCATAGGAAACGACCAACCCGAACCGTGCACCTTTTGTCGACGTTTTATAAGTGCCTATGTAGGCCTATGTGAAATAAAAAAAAATTGTTTTGATTTTTTGAATCATACAAAAGTGCTACGTGTCTTACAGATTGGGCATTTGAAATCTGACTAGTACTTACAACAACTTTACTGTCATCATTATCAGCCTTTCAAAGTTCCCACTGCTGGAACACAAGCCTCCTCTCTGTGAGAGAGGGAATGGCACCGTGGGCCGTATTCCAGCTCGCGGGCCCAGTGCTGGTTGGTGGACGTCACATGTCTTAAAATGTTTGGTTCCAGGACATGGCGCTTTGCTCACGACGTGTTCCTTCACCGTTTTGAGAGCAGTGGTAATAAAATACGGATGTTACGACTGTGCCACCTCTGCTTACTGACTTTACTGTCATAGCTTCTGTTAAAGCAGCTGCTAATTGTCATTTCAATCCAGGTGAAGATGAAAGGAATCGCAGGACTCTCACAGAAAGCATAGGTCCACATGAGCAGAGAACAGGGTATTACAATGTGAGAGAGAACCTTTGAGCTGAAGTGGGACAATACATGCTAAACTTATAATAGCGACTAGTTTCTGCCAGTGACTTCGCCCGCGTGAAAAGTGTTCTATCATCCCAAGGGCGCATTATACCGGGATGAAAAGTAGCCTTCGTGTTATTCCAGATTATAATCCCTATGCCAAATTTCATCCTGATCCGTTTAGCCGTTCTGGCGTGATTGAGTAACAAACATACATCTACACACACATCCATCCACACTTTCATGTTTATAATATTAGTGAGATGGACAAACCATTCCCTTATTAGCTTTATCGACAACTATATTAATAGGTGGATGATGGATGATATTGCATTCGTCATTCGTCCACGGTCCATTGATATCCTACTAATATTACAAATGTGTTTGGGTGTTTGTTCATCAATCATTTCTCACGTACGCGGGTAGCCCATGACCTAGATTGCGATATTTGATATTGTTAGGGTTCCGTACCCAAAGGGAAAAAACGGGACCCTATTACTGAGACTTCGCGGTCCGTCTGTCTGTCTGTCGGTCTGTCTGTCTATCGGTCTGTCTGTCTGTCTGTCTGTCACCAGGTTGTAACTCATGAACCATGATAGCTAGATAGTTGAAATTTTCACAGATGATGTATTTCTGTTGCCGCTATTACAACAAATACTAAAAACAGAATAAAATAATTATTTAAGTGGGGTTCCCATACAACAAACGTGATTTTTTTGCCGTTTTTCGCGTTAATGGTACGGAACCCTTCGTGCGCGAGTCCGACTAGCACTAGGCCGGTTTTTAAGTTTCCGTAGTCAACAAGGAACCTTTATTGTTGCGCCAAGTCCGTCTGTCCGTCCGTCCGTCCGTCCGCAGCTTAGCTCAGAGACTCTTAGTAATAAAAAGCTATAATTTGGTATGGATATACCTATTAATCACGCCGACAAAGTGCTAAAATTAATTGGCGTTCCTCCTTTACACGTAAACAAGGTATGTTTTTTCTCGTCTATCCCATGGTGTGGGGGTATCGTTGGATAAGACATTCAAAAATATTACGGGTCTGTGAAAACCATTTTTCGATTCAAGGATCCGTTTGCGTGAAATTAAACTTCACAGCTAAGTAGGCTTTGCAAGTTTACGAGTAATAATCGACCAACTTATATAATGTACTTGGAAAAGTATTTATTTTCTTTTTTTTCTTTAGAGCAATGTTCGGTGCTTTCATATAGTATATTTAGCTAATTATGTTGGTGAATGTAGCTGTTTGTACGGAAACCTAGGTGCGCGAGTGCGACTCGCACTCGGCCGGTTTTTTTATTCTTCAAGCAGACGAAGACGTTGGCAAAACCAAGTTAGCAATAACGATGATCTTCATTATCGAGAACGGAAAAATAAAGCGAGCTTCAACAATGAGCTCGCTTTTTAATGTTTTTTTTTTTAACCTAACATTACAAACCACAGGATTAAAAAAAAAGCTCCTTATAGAACATTCATGCGTAGTACCTACTCTCATGGATATAATCGAATTGTCTTTAAAACGCACAACTTAGTTAAATAACAAGTTGATTTTGTTTTTCATTTAATGTAACTATTTTAATCGATTTACCAATTATTATAAATTAATATGATGATGAACTGTAGAATGAAGGTAGAAGAGTTCATTGTACACTTGAGAACTAACAAATAGAGATCCGATTTGTAAGTAGACAAATTGGACCTCTGCAGTAAAACAGAATTACAGGGTTTTGGTACTGGTCACCTACTTATATACTGCGCAAAAAGTTCTCAATGTAACAAGAACCGAGGCCCTAGATAAGTGTCGTTCGATGTTAGCGATGGCGATAGTAGAAATGCCAAAATGTAAGAGATAAATCACTTGACATATCGGTAGTGTTTGACATTCCCATACATTTTTAACTGACGAAAAAAAAGAAAGAGGTTCTCAACACTACATCTTTTTTTATGTTTGTCCGCGCATATCTTTTTATAGTGGTCGGTTTTTTTTTTTTATTGAATAGGGCCGTTAGGTGAGGGTCTTATGAAAGCCGAGGACGATAATCATCAATACACTCGTGTATCATACGACGTTTTTCAACACACTTGTGAAGAAAATAATACTAAAAAAAACATTTTCGACAGTGAAAACGAGTTGTGAAAATTTTAAGCAATGGTGGGTAAAATTAATCAGTTTTCCTATGCACGCGCACAGACTAACAATGGCGATCGGCCATAGACTAAAAGAATGAGATTTTTTTTTTTTTGCTTTTCGCGGATAGTGTTTTAGCCACGTACTAGATGGCGAATTTCAAGTTTTCTTTATTACAGAGAAAAACAAAAGTTATATTTGAGTGAAAGTTTTATTTATTAAACACGTACCAGTCAAAATTATCTATTTAAAGACGAAGTTGCATGAAATGAGCAAGCAATAGGTACATTAATTATTTGTATTATTGAGCACGATCTTTTTTGTATCGAAACTTTTTTAAGAACTAAGCAACTCAACCAATAAATTTAAAAAAAAACTCTATAACTCACTTGTGAATAATAGCAATGAAAAAGTCACAGTATTATTATAGGTCTCATTATGTGCCTAATTGCGGTGAAATTAGCCACTTTATGAGCAAGTGTGTTGAAATAATACATTATGGTACAAGTGTGTAATGTTGGTGATTACCGCTGAGGCGCCATTGAGACCCGAGCCGTTAGGTGAGGGTCTTAAGAGAGCCGAGGACGGTAATCATCAATACACACGTGTGTCAATACGACGTTTTTCAACACACTTGTGAAGAAAATAATACAGAAAAATCATTTTCTAAAGTGAAAACGAGTTGTAAAAAATTTTGAGCAATGGCGGGCAAAATTAATCAGTTTTCCTATGCGCGCGCACAGACTAACAATGGCGATCGGCCATAGATTAAAAGAATGAGATTTTTTTTTTGGCTTTTCGCGGATTGCGTTTTAGCCACGTACAAAATAGGGAATTTAAAGTTTTCTTTATTACAGAGAAAAACAAAAGTTATATTTGTGTGAAAGTTTTATTTATTAAACACGTACAAGTGCGAAATTATCTATTTAAATACGAAGTTGCATGAAATGAGCAAGCAATAGGTAGGAACATTAATTTATTTGTACTATTGATCACGATCTTTTTTGTATCTAAAC
This sequence comes from Orthosia cruda, assembly GCA_964057195.1. Taxonomy (NCBI): domain Eukaryota; kingdom Metazoa; phylum Arthropoda; class Insecta; order Lepidoptera; family Noctuidae; genus Orthosia; species Orthosia cruda. Next base: position 39,119,550 of record OZ059827.1, on the reverse strand, counting down.
TTTTTTAAGAACAAAGCAACTCAACCAATAAATAAAATAAAAAAACTTTTTGCAAAAAAATACTACCGACTTCCAAATACAAAACTAAAAAGTGAAAAATAACTTAATTTTTTGAAGTCGGTGTCTTTCGTAGGTACCATTTTTTTGCGTTATGGACACCGACTTCAAAAAATTAAGTTATTTTTCACTTTTTAGTTTTGTATTTGGAAGTCGGTAGTATTTTTTTGCAAAAAGTTTTTTTATTTTTCACTTTTTAGTTGTACGTACCTAATAGGCAAGTTAGTAAGGGAACTATTTCGCCAGAATAGATTTCATGAAACTTGAACATAACCGGTAAATTGAGAGATTTGCTTACCCCTTAAGAGCGAACTGGCGTGATGTTATGTTATGAAATATTATAATCAACAAACAGACATGCGATTGCAGCAATCCCGAGAGATTTGCCGTTATTTATTGAAGAGTTCTGTTGTATATCTCCGAAGTTCTTCATCAAATCTTCACCAACTTAAAATGGGACCAATTTCGGAACATACTTTTTCAAACAAAAAAAGAATTTTCAAAATCGGTCCACAATTGACGGAGTAATCGGTGAACATACACAAAAAAAAAAAAAAAAAAAACAATCTTGAAGTCGAACATAGAACCTCCTCCTTTTTGGAAAGTCGGTTAAAAATAGACTCATAACTCACTTGTGAATATTAGCAATGAAAAAGTCATAGTTTGATTACAGGTGTCATTGTCAGTCATGTGCCGAATTGCGGTGAAAGAGCCACTTTATGAGCAAGTGTGTTGAAAAAACCTTTTTAACATAAAATTTAACCAACGAAATAACGAACCGAAAAGCAAAAACGTAGTGTAGTGTGTAATGTAGTAATGTATGCCTTTTAGTCCGTCCTTTTAACCTAAAGCGTAGAACGATTGTAGCTAACTTGATCTACGTTGATTATTTGTTTGGCGCCGCCTCGAAACGCTAGGCTAAAAGTTAATTTTTATTTTTTGCTTTTTTGTTCTTGTAGTTCGTTATTTTGTCGGTAAATTTTTTGCTACAAAGGTTTTTTTAGCTTTTCAGTTTATTTAATTTCAAAGGAATCGGTTGACAATTGAAAATTCGGTATGAAAATTATCAATAAATCCTTTTTAGGGTTCCGTACCCAAAGGGTAAAAACGGGACCCTATTACTAAGACTCCACGGTCCGTCTCTGTGTGTGTCACCAGGCTGTACCTCATAAACCGTGATAGCTAGACAGTTGAAATTTTCACAAATGATGTATTTCTGTTGCCGCTATAACAACAAATACTAAAAGCAGAATAAAATAAATATTTAAGTAGGGCTCCCATACAACAATCGAAAGGAAAAAAAGGAACCCTTCGAGCGCGAGTCCGACTCGCCCTTGGCCGGTTTTAGGGTTCCGTACCCAAAGGGTAAAAACGGGACCCTATTACTGAGACTCCGCGGTCCGTCTGTCTGTCTGTCTGTCTGTCCCCAGGCTGTATCTCATGAACCGTGATAGCTAGACAGTTGAAATTTTCACAGATGATGTATTTCTGTTGCCGCTATAACAACAAATACTAAAACAGAATAAAAAAAATATTTAAGATAATGGTACGGAATCCGTTTTTTGAGATAATGGTACGGAACCCAACGTGCGCGAGTCCGACTCGCACTTAGCCGGTTTTTTTCAACACACTTGCTCATAAAGTGGCGCTAATTTCACCGTAATTAGGCACATAATGACACCTGTAATGAAACTGTGACTTTTTCATTGCTATTATTCACAAGTGAGTTATGAGTCTATTTTTTTATTTATTGGTTGAGTTGCTTTGTTCTTAAAAAAGTTTAGATACCAAAGAGATCGTGATCAATAGTACAAATAAATTAATGTACCTACCTATTGCTTGCTCATTTAATGCAACTTCATATTCAAATAGATAATTTCGCACTTGTACGTGTTTAATAAATACAATCTTCACTCAAATATAACTTTTGTTTTTCTCTGTAATAAAGAAAACTTTAAATTCCCTATTTTGTACGTGGCTAAAAAGCTATCCGCGAAAAGCCAAAAAAAATAAATCTCATTCTTTTAGTCTATGGCCGATCGCCATTGTTAGTCTGTGCACTCGCATAGGAAAACTGATTAATTTTACCCGCCATTGCTTAAATTTTTTCACAACTCGTTTTCACTGTAGAATATGATTTTTTGTATTATTTTCTTCACAAGTGTGTTGAAAAACGTCGTATTGACACACGTGTGTATTGATGATTACCGTCCTCGGCTCTCTTAAGACCCTCACCTAACGGCTCGGGTCTCAATGGCGCCTCAGCGGCAATCACCAACATTACACACTTGTACCATAATGTACTATTTTCAATCGCTATCGCCACTTTTACTATGAGAGAATGTCACTTGCCTAGGGCATCTTTACTTGCTCATCAACTAGCATCGTGTAAAAACTCCTTTCATTATTGTCACAGATCATATAAACAACAGAGTATTGTGGTTCTAGAGAACTCTGCCTTTCAGTATAACACGTGGCTGTCGTTCGCTTTCACGGTTGACATGATATCAGGTCCAAACACCTTTGTTCCCATACATAGCAAGCGGCAATGTCCCACCCTGTTCACAGTGAATACACCCGTGCAGCATTCAGAGGGCTTGCGTCACACGCGTTCCCGATGCGTCAACGTATAGGGTTCAATGCTCTCTGCAAACAATGCAGTAATATGTTTGGTATACTGTAGTTTGTTCCTATGGGGATTTCATGGGGAGTTCATTAAGTTTGCCATGCGGATAGAGCAAAGGATGTGATCAAAGAATTATTTTGCCCAGCTGTAAGATGCTAGAGGCTGGCAAAGAAAAGTTGACCATGCTCTAATCTTACTAATAATTAATAGGACTTTACCTATGAAATTGCCGTTCTGTAGTACTGGCAATTTCAAATCAAAATATTTTTGTTTGGCTAAGAATTCTAATTTCAAATTAATTTTATTTTAACAAAACATGGAACTCTTTTTTCAGCTTTTTTCAAAATTAGTCATTTGTTTACTGATTAGCGTTATGTTTTCATCGCGTTTGAATCTTTTTCGCCATCTATTGTAACGTTACGTATAGCTCAGATGAGCTAAACGTAAGCCACGTTAATAAAAATAATAAAATAAGGGCCAGCTTCATACGACGTGATTAACTACGGCCGTTGCCGCCCGCTTCTTCCAAGTTAGCGAAGGGGCAACCGCAGATCAGGGTGGCGTGGCACGGTGCGATGAGACGGCTGGCGGAGACCGCGAGATGTGGGCCCTCGTGTTCAACGTGCGCACCCTACGCGTACTGCTGGAGGGCGCGCGCGGCCTCAGCGAGGACACCGACGACGCGCCGCTGAGGACCCGTCTGCCGCAGTTCATACACCACATGCCAGACTGGCACATCTTGTTATTATAACAGTAAAAAGTTCACTTGAGAGTATAATTGATATTTATTTATACTCTTCAGGGATTTATAACACTCTTTCACAAACTGAATTTATTACAATTTTATTAGTACTTTGTGGATAAGAATATACTTAGTAATTCAAGGCTAAAATATGTGTCCTTGCGATTTCGCAACCAAAACTAAACTAAAAAACTGACACAGTTTTCCTCGTTCTGTCATATCTTCTAAATTTCAAAATTCAAATCTCAATAAGAAATCAAGACCAGAACGAATAAAAAACGGTTTACAGAAGGGGCAATCTGCCGCTGCCCTTATTATAAAAATTTTAAAGTACAACAAGCTTTTTAGAAGAAAAGTGTCCATGGTATTTGTCTGACTTAAGAAAATAAATTGGCCAGACAGATGTCAGATCAGATAAAAAAGTCACGAGTATAAACTATTCTATGATTTTTACAAATTAGCAGTATAAATTAAGTTGTGGATATTAAAACAATCGGAGATAACTAAAAGTATGCTTTTCAGGTGTTAACAGTATCAAAGAATACATAAAAGTGAATCACATGAGTTGATACAAGATAAAAAGGTGTAGTTTGTATAGTATTATAAAAGGTAAATAGACTAATAGATGTGGATCTGTACAACAGAATATCACACTCATCATCTGCCTAGCCTTTTCCCATTTATACTGGGGTCGGCTTCCAGTCTTACCGGATTCAGCTAAGTACCAGTGTTTTACATGGAGCGACTGCCTATCTGACCTCCACAACCCAGTAACTGGGTAACACGATACCTTTTGGCAAGACTGGTGTCAGATCTCAAGCTTCTGACTACCCGTAATGACTGTTAAGGTTCTTCAAATGACAACCGGGACCAACGGCTTAACGTGCTTTCCGAGGCACGGAGGAAACTCGGTATGTTGAAATGGTCACCCATCCACGGACCGACCTCGTCAAGCGTTGCTTAACCTTGATGATCGACCCGTGCGGCTGTTATTATTTAGCCACGAGCTCCTCCACACGCTCCTATCACACTATCCATGAAAATATAAATATCGAATATTTATGGCATATGAGTACCGTCGTAGCAATGCGACACAAGCGGCACGCAACATCAACTACGTTTACGGAGCGAACACTACAAACGAACGCACTGCCTGCAGCCTAATTGCATAAGAAAATTCGGCAAAATAAAGGATTTGACCGCAAGCAACGACCAATCATATGCGAGATGAAAGACGCGATGTGGATTTCCATCTTTGCCTTGCCGAATTCACTTAGGCCTAATTGACTGCTTTTATTGGTTTGCCCGCTTCCGTTCTGGAAATTTCGACCTGAAAAATGAACCCCGTGGTCGTCCGAAAACTTTGGTTGACAATGACGAATTAAAGGCGATTGTGGAAGCTGATGATACTCAATCTACGACTGAACTAGCAGCAGCTTTCGACGTTAGCATCAAAACAATATTGGTCCATTTGCCCCATATTGGCAAGGTAAAAAGCTTGATAAATGGGTGCCCAACGAACTCAATGATCGCCAGCGCGAAGGACGCGTCGAGAGAGACGTGCCTTGCACTGCTCAACAGGCAAACAGGAATTTTGAACCGCATTGTTACCTGCGACGAAAAATGGATTCTTTTTGACAATCCCAAGCGCTCAGCAAATTGGTTGGATCCTGGTTCAGCACCTAAACAAAGCCCTAAACGAAAACTTACCCCTAGAAATATTATGGTCACTGTTTGGTGGTCTAGGGCCGGTGTGTTTCATCACAGCATTCTTAACAAACGGGATGAGCATTACTGCAAATGTGTACGGTGAAGAACTGAACACAATAATGGAGAAGCACACACGTCTCCAACCAGCTTTGGTCAATCGCTCGTCTCCGCTGCTCCTGCACGACAACGCACGACCTCATACTGCACAGCAGACGGGTTTGAAGTTACAAGAGAAGGGATTGGACGCTATCCGTTATACGCCTTACTCACCAGACCTTGCGACTCCAGACTTCTACTCTTTCCAGAATTTGGATAACTTCTTGCGGGCAAAAAATTAATTACCCGAGAGGCAGTACAAAATGCCTTTAAAGAATTTGTTGCCTCCCGTCCAGCTGATTTCTTCAAGAATCATAAGAAATCTTCTGCATTGGCAAAGATGCATCGATTGCATGGGTGATTACTTTTATTAACAGAAATAAAAAATATAGAAAAAAGATAACGTTAACCTATTTCATAATAAACGTAACGAAATATTACAAATGAGAAAGTTTGGATGGATAGTTGTATGTTTATTACTCAATCTGGATCTGGATGACATTTGGCACAGAATTAGATTATAGTCAGGAATAGCACATAATTAACGTAATTTTCGACGTTCACGCGGGCGAAGCGGATTGCAGAACTAGGACGTTCATAAAAGTACTCTTGTCTGAAAAATCAAAATCAAAATCAAAATCAATATTTTTTATTTCACATAGGCCTACATGGGCACTTATAAAACGTCGACAAAAGGTGCACGGTTCGGGTTGGTCGTTTCCTATGGAGAAGAACCGGCAAGAAACTCCATGGTTACTCTTTTAAAAATGGTTTGGTTTTACAATATTTCCATGTTACAGCATTAGTACTTAGACATGGGGGGACAACGTAGGCCCGACTTATGACAATAAGTCGTAAGAAACTAAAAAAATAAAATAAAAGGATTATATATTTTATAAAAAAGTTAACAAATGTTAACTAGCATCTAGAAGGCCTACAATGTTCACACATTCACAAAACAATCGGTAAAAGAATCTATACAAAGGTAAATAAAAATAGTATGACATGACTAAATTTAACATGTGGCACAAATTTTGTTATCAGTGCTGTAACTATTCTTAGCAAAGGGCTATAAAGATGTTTGAAAACCATTGTAAAAGTCTAATTAAAAGAAGGAAAGAAAAATGAGATTGAGAATAGTTAGAGACATCCACATATTTGTGCCGTTTACAAGTTACCAGGGAAGCTGCATGCGCAGAAGGAGCTAAGGCCAAATGTTTTTATCTTCAACGTAGTCCTTGATTTTATAATATGCTTTTTTAATAAGGATACGTTTGATGTAGTTTTTGAACCTTCCATCGGTCAGTTCTATAACTGACTTTGGCAACTTGTTATAAAAGCGTATACTGTTTATAAGAAAAGACTTGCTAGTTTTCGTTAATCTGAATTTGGGTATTACAATTTCGTGCTTACTGCGTGTATTTAAATTATGGAAGTCGCTTCTAGTTTTGAAAAGCCCCCGATTTTTACGGACATACAAAATACATTCCAAAATATAAAGTGAAGGTAGAGTCAGTATATCGATCTCTTTAAATTTTTCTCTGAGGGACTCGCGAGGACCCATTTTATAGATTGCGCGGATTGCCCTCTTTTGTAGGATGAAAATTGAGTCAACGTCTGCTGCTGATCCCCACAGCAGAATGCCATAAGACATAATACTGTGGAAATAAGCATAGTATACTAACCTAGCTGTAGCTACATCGGTTAGCTGCCTTATTTTCCTTACTGCATATGACTCCGGCAAGTCTTGCATCAAAACATTCACTAGCGCAGGAGAAGGAGAAATTGTGGTGGAGAACAAAATTTATGCCAATAAATATTTTTTACATTTTTTATTCTATTTTTACTGGTCAAGCGGGATTTCGTACTCTTCAGTAAGGTCCCAAATTTATTTACAAAACTAGCTTCTGTCAGCGGCTTCGCCCGCGTGAAAAGTGTTTTAGTATCCCAAGTTCCCTTGCCGGAATGAAAAGTAGCCTATGTGCTATTCCGGACTATAATCTAACTCTGTGCCGATTTCATCCAGATGCGTTCAGGCGTGATTGAGTAACAAACATACATCCATACCGGTTTCTAAATTGGTGGCTCTGCGGCAGAGCATGACACCAAACTTTCGCACTTATAATATTATTAGTAAGATGAGAGTGCTGCGGCAAATTCAAAGTCAAAGTCAAATATATTTATTCAACTAGGCCAAAAAACGGCACTTTTGAACGTCGTACACAAATTGTAATTAAAATTTACAAGTAATAAAAGTTGATTCTACCGTGCATTCGGAAAAGTGGCTTGTTATGGAGAAAAATGCACAAGAAACGCCATACTTTTCCATTCTTTTTAAAAAAAATGTGTATTACAATATTTACATAAGTATATACATTAATAAATTCATATATGTGGGTGCGTCCCAGAAAAGCCCTACACACTATACAACGTACAGGTATAAAGTATTAAAATCATTAACAGGTAAATTCATTAATTTTATAAATGGGAACATGTTTCTCACATACTTACAAATATTGCAAACATAGGTAAAATACCTAAATCAACAACAACGGAACAGTGTGTGAGTCAATTGGGATATAACAGAATAGGTCAAATAAATACCTGACATCCTAAAATAAATACAGGCTATCTCATATGAGTTTAGAGATTTATGAAAAGCCCACTTTTAATTTCACCGAGCTTGTGAACAAAGATTGAGGTTGTTAGGAACTCATGGGTTCCTAACCTACCTATATTTTAATGTAATTTAGGTTAGAACTATATTTATTCTCGTCAGCTTATAACCCAAGCAATACAAATTGGCTGAATAATCATTGTATAAAAGCGTTTCTGTAAACTTCAAGCTATTTAGTTGATTGATTAATGTGTGGATAAGCGCTTACACAGATGTTATTCAAACAATTTGGGCACAAAATAAAGTGCTGTAATTTGTATAATAGCAATATAATTGTCAGATAGTAACTGGATAAATGTAAAACAAGTTTAATATCGTCTGTAAAATCGCTGATCTACCTTTTTAACAGCTATTACAACTCTTTTAACCAGTTGAAAGTGTTCAAATTCAGTTAGTCAGTCATTATTCAGTATTTAGATTATTTTCGTATTTTTATGGAGATAATTATACAAATAACATTTAATGTGACTTTCATCAACACATCATATTCTACAATGATGTATATTATTGAATTTTGATAAGTAAACTTTTTCAAGTGTTTTAAATGTTAATGGCGAGTGAATTATTACTGCGCATGTAACTTTATTGTGAATATATCTTTACTGTAATTTTTTAAAGCGCCTCAAGATAATGCTACCTTTCAAGAGTTAAAAAAAGTTTTTATAATACGCTAGGTATGAAGAGTGAAAAATTTTCAATGCTTTTGTGAATTTAAGTGTGCAAAAACAACTTGACTCTATTAATAAAACGTAGTTTCATTTCAAACGCAGTTTTATTACTCCCGATGTTTTACTGTTTATTCATATTTTTTTTTTAATATTTTTACACGGCGCCATTTTTACGTAGAGTTATAACAGTCTAACGACTCTTTAATATCCAGTTATCTTCTGTATAAAAATCTTCATTTCATATTTATTAACGCTATAAGCTGTATATGATGGTAATACTGCGCTAAGCGCTTTAAGTTAGTTAAAAGAGCTTACTCATTTTCTATTATAAAGCCTTCTGCTTTAAAAAAACTAAATATTACTCAAATATTCAGCTACTGAATAAGTGGTTAAGATTGAAGTGCAATACAGCTTGAAGAGAACATAACATAGGTAGTATAATGAAAATTGATACCAAAGTTATACAGATAAATGCTATGAAATCAGCTAAAATGCAGCATTCAGTGGTCTCGGATGCCTTAAACTGAATAGCGTATCTGTAATAGTTCTTTTCATGACCAATATTAAGCTTCAAAAAAGGAAATCAGTGTTATTAAGACTTTATTAAGCTAAAAGAGTAATAATAGCCCAAAAACCATTCAATACAGCATAAGTCTGTCCCGTAAGCTTTAAAAACTATGTAATAAAGCTTTAAACTGCTTATTAGTACACTTTTACTCTATTATCTGGCTTATGTGTGGCTTGGGAACAGAAGGTGTGTCTTCTAATTAAGAAAGTCAATTAAGAATATCCTCAGGGGTAAATGCTGTATTCTAAATATTCTAATGTAAATAAACAACATGCGTCACCAGTTCTATTCTAAAATTATTAATAGACAAATTGAGTTTATGGTCCGCCCACTGTGTGACGTTTGGGACATTAGGGGTACTGATGCTAAGGATAGTTCCATGATATAATAAAATCTTTTGTAAAGACCACCGGACATTCTATATTTAGAGGTCTAATAAAAAGCACGGAGACATGTAGGGTAGGACTCCTTCATCATCGCATCGATGTATTCAAAATTAAATATGTTTTGATCAGATTCAATCTCGTCGATAGCGAGCTGTATCAGCTTTAGTGAGAGTTTATTAAATACGGTACAAGCTTTGCCCGCGGCTATATCATCATCATTTCAGCCGAAAGACGTCCACTGCTGGGCATAGGCCTTCCACCAGGCGTCGCTACACTGATCGGTCATGTGCGTTTCGCATCCACCGGACGCCCGCTGCCTTGACTACGTCGTCGCTCCACCTAGAGAGAGGCCTTCTAAAGCTGCTTCTTCCGGTACGCGGTCGCCACTCTAGAACTTTCGAACCGCCGACCATTCACTATAATGAATATATCACTGTGGCCTATTGCGCAGGAACCGTGCGTTTATTCGAGACAAAACCCAATGCACTCAGTGCATCATCAGTGAGAGCAGTTACACATACAGTTTTACTTAAAATGCATGATGTGTGTACAAGTGCAAATGTGTGAGTGCAGCACGGCTGCCCGCCTTCTACTGCAAGCAGAACGGACGCCGTACGGAGTCCATTTAACTGGCAATGGAAACTGCATAGAAGTGATTACTGAATAAGAAGCGGACTGAACGAGTTCAAAAGCCGCGTCTACGCTAGACGAGCCGAGCACGAGCGGAGCCGTTCGCGGCGTCTTTGTCCGCGGCGTTCGAGGCTCGTAAGTCGGTCTAGCGTAGAAAGAGTCAAAAAATTGTTCGCAGGATCGAGCGGAGTCCACACGGAAGCCGCTTGATTCTGCGACTCGCAACACTGATTATCATACGACCATTTCTACTGCGAGCGAGTAAGCAGAGCAGATTGAGCGGGTTAAAATGGGTCCGCTGTATCATGGCGTCGCACGCTAGTTTTGAACGGATTCGCACGCTCCGCGAAGTCTACTGGCAGTGGAAGGCAAATGCTGAAACTCCTTTTGATTGGAAGTGCACGACTATTTTGCTCAGGTCCGCTCAGTTCGTTACCTCCGTTCCCGCTCATTACCCTTTTTTAGTGGAAGGCGGGCACTGCCTGGTAGACTGCCTCATCAGGTGAGTGCCGCTTCTTTACGTAGAAAAGTTAGTACTCTTTGGTGATAGCGTAGCTATATAACCGTAGCAATATCATTTTCATAATTGGATCAGAATTTCCAGAGATTCCCTTTCATAAACCATAATCTCTTTTTATTATTAGTAAGATTTATATTTAGTATATTTAAAGGCCAAGGAAGAAGAAGATACTTTTTTAATAGTTAAATCATTAGATAACAGAGTCAAGAAAAGGGTGACTCAATAGGGCACTGGCCGCACGCGCACCCTTTAATGTAATTGTAAGCTAGCTTCGCACCCTGACTACTAATAGCTTACGGTACCAGATAACCTTTTCCACGTTCCTAGGGCAAATCCACGTGTATTGTATTCGCAGCTTAAGTCCTCAATTTTTCGTACTCCAACAGGGAAAAGTTGAGGGCTTAAGACGACGACTAACGCCAACGACCTTGAGGAAACAAAACGCGCACTCGTTTCACACCCGCGCGACACAAAATTTAGTAGATTTTTGTACTTTCCTTATTATTCTATGACTTTAAAAAAAGCCTCTGATCAAAACTGTAGATAATTAAATTGTCTTTGAAATGGGGTCGATTACATGAAAATAAGCCCAGCGGTTTTGGTGCGATTGTCGTGTTTTTGTCCTTTTTAGACATAACTTTACAAATTAATGACACTATGTTAAACGAATAAAACTGTAAAATTTCTCAGATCAAATTATTAAGAAAATGGTCTAATGTAACATATATTTATTCCATAAAATTACGACTAGCCGTTTAGACGTGATTCTCATATTAAAATCAGCTATTCAAGGGAATCGGCACCTTATGCTGCGCGTTCGCGTCCAGGACCGCGACACAAGACCACGACGCACGGCACGTGACGCGGTCTCCGCTGGTGTATTGTGGGGCGAGACCGAGACATGAATATGTGTTGCACACAAATTCTTGTCGATTTTATTATAGTCGTTAAATTCTGATACATTGTTGAAAATTATTATTCCGCTTTGTAATGGAAATCCAAGTTTTAAGGTTCTTATTGGAGGACGAAGAATACTATGATATGCTATTACATTACTATTATAAAACTAAAAATTGATGTTCTATCAATATTTAACTATAGGACAAAAAGGATCGTTTTCAATATGCTTGTCAATCAATAAATGGTTCTTTAAATGTTTAGTTACAGAGGCCCTAGCACGAGTTTCTGCGTAATGGGGATGTGAACACAAAGCTGAGCGCAGATGTCGCTGTCGGCGCAATGACTGCTGTCAAATATTTTTTGCTTTATTTAGATCACGTTTTTTTGTAATTTTTTTGTATTTAAATCTGTCTACCATCGTTATTGATAATATGTATAGTCCCTGGAAGCTTAAGGAATTGAAAGACGAACTAAATAAATAAGGAGCAAGGATAACTGGAAAGAAAACAGATCTTATTGAAAAGTAGATTATACAATAAAATAGTTTTATACAATAAAATATTTTTCATCGGTGATATGTTCTAGATTTGGCTATTTTTTTAGTGATAACGAGTTCTTTCTTACTTGACTCATGGTAGGAAAATTTACAAAAAATTAGAGAATATTACTTTAATGTGTTGGTATTCTTTACGTTTTAGGTTAGAAGTTTTATTTTATTTTCGGCAATCAAAGCCCTCAAGCTTCTGAAGGCCAAGCAAATGACATTCCTGCATTAGAACTTTAACAATACATTAATAGCTCCACTATATCGCCGAAGATTACCAAGCAACATAATCAGAGTTACTTTGACAGATACATAACATAACCTATAAATATGTATAGCCTTTTCCCAGATTTTTTTGCGTTGTATCTTTGCGCAACAAATGAATACTGGGGTTGGTAAATCCTGGTACAGCACACAGAGACATATTTCGAGAAAATAAAATTTTACTGAATGATAGGTTACAAAATGTATGAATTTGACAGTTTTCAATAGCCATAGCGACGATGCGCCACCTATCGTGATAAAATGGCAGTTCACATCCCCATTGGATAGACTACGTTAACGTATCGCCTCCGACAATTTTTGTATGCAAAATTAATCAGCGCCATGTGTCCGTATTTGGAACTAACAAATCGGTATGTTACGGCGCGACACCACACGTCCGAGAGCGAGACCGTCTCGCTAGACGGTCTTCATTATAGCGTTGCGGTCTTTGTCGCGGTCTCGCTCGCGAACTCGCGCCCGTACAAGGCCTGTGTCGCACGTCTCCTGCCTCAGTTGTGCGTCGCGGTCTCGCGGCACGTACTCGCACTTATAGATCATTTGGCAGTAGTTGGCAGATTTCCAATAAGATGAGCGGATCAAATCAAAGCTGCAATTAACCATCCCAAACACGAGCACCAGGACTGCAGCAGTCAAAGAAGAATGTCGCCGCAAAACTAAGCGATGCGACGCTTATTATAGTTACGTCGGGATGCCTATAACGTACTTGACCGCTTTTTCAAGAATTTACCGGCTAAGAAAAAGTAGAGAGTTACCCATATAAATCAAAACCATCTTCTATTTTTGTTTTTTTCATAAACATTTAAACAAAGCACATGTTTCAAGCTAATCTGTTTATAACTCTCACCATTAAATCCGTTGGCGTCGGCAAACACTCAAAGACACTTGATGACAAGGAACGTGCAAAGAATGCTACTTTGTACGTCACAGCATCTGACAATGAACCTGTAAGACACGCGTTCACGTCCATTAGCAGGTAATATTTCAAGCCATTCATGACAATGGAATAAAGCTTTAAAAGTTTTAGCTAAGTTTAGGTCGGTACGCGTCATTAATTTTATCGCTTTCGTTATCGTAAAGAGTACGTAATAATTCAATACCGATTTCCTTTCCTAGAGCTTCTAAAACTGGAAAGCCCTACAGACCAGTCAGTTTAAGAGAAGGGATCTATCGAATACCTACGAATAAAGATTTTACATGGAACCACGTTCACGTTACAGGAAACCTTTTAAAAATAAGTTACATAAAAAACCCGTCTAAGTGCAAGTCCACGTTAGCCACTTGCGCAATCATTGGTCCTTGGCACAGCAATAGCCACAAGAGAAAGTTACTTGTGCTTCATTTCAAACCACCTTTTTTATTATTTCAGTAATCTTTTTCGTTTAAGCATAACTCAAAAATATTTTTATATTCGCCAAGGTATAGATTGTTTCTACGTTAATAAAATAGGTACCGGATGAATTTGATGAAAATCAGGATCATGGAAATCAATTATCCAATTTAAAAAAAACCTTTTTCAATCAAAAACAAAATTACAAAGTAAGTAGGTCAATTAAAAATCTTGTAAAAATACGGAACAAACCTTCATACGTAAACTCGTGCCATTTCCTCAAAGGGAAAAAATACGATCTTTGTTATAAATAATATTAAATAGGACAGTACACCATATTAACATAATTGAAACAGGTAACCATTATGTCAATGCAGAAATGTTGGCGGCCTCGTAAACTTAAAAGCTTCCAACTTTGAAGTCTTGATTCATTCAAAGCACAAAGGAAAATTCACAGAATAAATACCGGGTCACCTTATAAAAATATAGAAAAAAATAACTGGGTATTACTTTTTCAGTTCCGCAATGTCATTGACCGGTAAAAGGCAATTACCTATGCTTCCGATATAGGCCAGTAAAATTTTGATACCCACGGGCAAAGGCCCGGGTTCCGTATAAAGGTATCATTTACGGCAGATATTCTAAGGAAAAACATGGGCCCGACAGATATAATTTCATAAAATCACCCATTCCTTTTTAAATAAATCTTCCTGAAGAACAATTGGCGGATCAAGTATCGCAATTTATTTTTCGTGCCCATTTTCTTGATCTATTTTAGATATTAATATGATTTGAAAGGAATATGAATTATTTTTGGTGCAAAGTTCACTCGGGTACAAACACTGCGTAGGTAAGGTCGTTGGAATTCCCAGGTGATTTATCGGTAGATAGTTGGCTTACTAGGTCTATACTCAAGTACCTACCTACTCTTAATTAGTTATTTCAATTAAACTTCTTTATTTGACCTACATAAGAAACTTGGCGACCGATCTCTGCTCAGGTGAAATATAAAAAAGAATTTTCTCAGATATGACACCTAGCTAGATCGATTTTTAACCCCCGACGGAAAAAGAGGGGTGTTATAAGTTTGGCGTGTGTTGTTGTGTATCTGTGTGTCTGTCTGTGGCATCATGGCGCCTCAACGGATAAACCGATTGTGATTTAGTTTTTTTTTGTTTGAAAGGTGATTGTGTCGAGAGTGTTCTTAGCTATGTTTTTAATAAAATCGGTTCAGCCGTTCAAAAGTTATGGGCGTTTTACTGTTTGAATCGGAATGTTTTCGCAAGATAAATGTGTCGGGGGGATTTTTAAATTTTGAAATTTTACTTGTATATTGCTAAATTTATGGAAATCGTTAGCCGTTTTCGAGAACGTGCTTACATATATATACAAATATTGCTCGTTTAATAGTAAAGCATATTATTTAGAGAACAATTAAACACAAAAAAATCCTTTTTATAAAATACACACCGGAGGCTGCGCACAATCTCTGCCCTCCTGAGAATACAGGCACGATGATGATGTTATTTTGATATTACATAACAATATAATGTTAGCAGTCATTGAACGATAGTACATTGCTCTCAATCTATTGAAGAATTTAAAATGCTCTTTCAACAGCTTCCTGAAAAACTGTTAAGAATTGAATGAAAGCTTTTAAACCTGGAGCAGACCTAATTTCAATAACAAAAAATACAAGAGCGGTGAATATTCCGTGGTAAATGTATTCATTTATTTATTTACACATTCAATTATTTTTACAGGTAGAACCTAAGGTAATCATGTCATACAATGCAACACCCGGCGACGCCCCTCGAAAACTGATCACACATCTACTCGCATCCATGATTGACCAATCCCAACTAAAGGCTCCGTGTGCCGGCACAAGTCAAATAGAGGACAACACACTAACTGTCACCATGCAGCACCAGCACGAAAAAAATGCCAACCGCTGAGAGATGCTATTGATGATCGTAACAGCCCGACCCACGGGTGCAAACTATAATAGGTTTGTACGGGCTACCGGAGTTCAGACTCTCCCTCGGCCCTAATAGCAGCCTACTGTTTGGAACGAGTAATCCCAACGATCAGTAAAAGTGGACGTGTCGACCCTTGATGTGCAGATTGTACATATTCGCAGTTAGATGTAGAACACCGACATGAAGGCCAGACAACGAACTAGAAGGAAAATAATTTACTTTTAAAGTTACCATGCCCCGTGAGAAACAGCCGCACGCAAACGGATGGAAGGAATTGGTGGAGGTGTCGGCCCTTGATGGAATTATTCCACCTACATTGCCTTTCGGATAAAAGTTCCTCCCAGACGTCAATATGGGTTTTTTTTAATCTAGAGATTTTCTCACGGTCACTCCGCGTTATAATGTCCGCGTCCATGGTCTCTCGCGCGGAATAGTACATTGCAGCACGTCGCTGCACTTCAAGTGGGTCTGCTTTCCCAAAGGCCGCTGAGAGTTCCATCTATAGCACCTCGCAATGTAGGGCCAGTTTACAATGGGCTCGCGAACACAGAAATTGGGAGGAAAAAGACTGGCTTTGTGTTTGGTTTTCCGATGAATCTCGTTTCGGTGTGCAGCTAGATACAAGATGTTCTCGAGTTTGGAGGACCCCTGGACGTCAAAAATTTATGAAATTTTGTCAGGAAGTTCATTCTTAATGGAGAGGAAACAATAATAGTTTGGGCCCGAGAAAGAACCGATCCCATTTGGATCAGAGGCAACCTCAATGCTCAGATTTATGCGGAGACGATTGTTTCAGACGTGATTATTCCTTTTGCGATGCCGGTTGGGTGATTCGTTTTGACGAATGTACGACAATGCATGTCCACACACGGCTAGAGTCGTAACATGCACTCTTGCCAATGCATACTCGCATCAATGTTCTGCCGTGGCCTGCTCAATCGCCAGACCTCAACCCAATTGAACACGCATTAGTTATGCTCCAAAGAAGAGCTCTGCCGAGTATGGATACCATGCCCCACAACAACTTTTTGACTTGTTAGAAAGAACTTGGGCGGCCATTCCTCAAGGTGGTTTTGATGAACTGATTATAAGATTTTAAGCATGCCAAATCGCTATGATTGTGTGATTCGGATCAATGGTGTAAACACAGTTTCTTTTTTATTGTTTCTTTAATTCATATTTACCACCTGTTACATTACGGATGGAATAAATTTAATATCAATTCTATCAATCTTTAATTATAAAAGAATTATCTGGTTGAACTATAATTTGTATCAACCTAATTTAATCATGTTTATCCGCCGCGTGGGCTAAGGTTTGGTTTTTTCGTCATTTTTTTTTCTACATTTTGCCATCGCGTCATTGCCGCCACAAGAGTGTAAGGAGGCGGTCATTTAAAATGATTATTTTTTTCTCTTAATAATTTAATCATGGCCATTATTAATACGTCGATAAATTTAGTAGGTTCATCTTAACGGAGAGACCCCTTACAGCCTCTCCAGGGATTTGCCTTAACTAGCGTTGCACAGTGGGTGTTCCGGGTTGGTCTTTTAAGAGATAATGGCTGGCTTATTACGTATAAAACAGCAAATAGAAATAATTGCACAGCGATCGCGCAGTCATTGCGCGACCGATCCCTTTATGTCATAAAAATCGGGCTTACATAAACAATTTTTTGCTAACCACTTGCTGTTTTTCAAATTCACTTGTTTCGAAAAAAAACCGCCAAACTCTAAAACGTCTGTACTTAGCCATTTAGGAGCGGTCGGCAAAAAAAGACCAACAACAAGAGAAAAAGTAATCACAATTGACAGTCAAATTTGCTCGCCATAATCTCGATCGCCCTGCGTTTAAATGAACATTTTAGCTAACTAATTGTTCCATAGAGGCAACACTGTCGATAAAGGATAGCAATTATTGCGCCTTAATTGCTATCGTTTTGCTCCCTGGGCCCCTCCAATGTGCTGATGGTGATCACCGAGTTGATTGTAGACGTTGTAGTGAGGCAAAAATCCCACACACCCTGATCCTTTTTTCCAAAAGACCCTATTACAAAAAAAGTCATCTTGGATTTTCGTTTTTAATGACGATCCATGGAATAAGTAAGTATGTAGGTCCTTGCTAGACACATACAAATTATTTGGCATCTATGTCCAAATGGAACTAATCAATTAAGTATTTGGAGAGTATAGTTATCCTAGCAGATCAAGAGCTAAACGAAGTTAGTTGGGCCGGTTGCATGCCAAAAATTATACTGAGTCAGATTAAGTTTGGTTTGCATGGTTTCGGTAATTGTTTAAGTCTTGTGTGGAAACCGCAAAGTATGTGAACTTAGCTGTGTAAATATCTCAGGTATGCGAACTCAGCTAAACTAACTTAGCTCGTGGTCTTCAAATGTGGAAAAAGTACAATTAGATCTCTAATTCAAATTAATTTATTCGTAACATTAAAACAAAAAATATTTCATCTCTTGATAGAAATTTAAAAACAGCAAATGATATAAAGTGCTGTGGAAAATATCGCACTGGTGCAGGTGGAACTGTTGATTTCACTCGTAGCATATTTAATGTTAATAAAAAGGCACAACGTGACAGTGCGACAACGCATTTTATAGAAATGATTCTATGGCCGTTCTTCATGCAGATAAGAAGAACAAAAGGTTAACGCATCGTCGTTGCGCCTGTGGGTTAATCTCAACCATCAAACGCGGAACAAGATTACCAAATTCTAAAATCAAAATCAAACTTTTTACATAGGCCTACATGGGCACTTATAAAACGTCGACAAAAGGTGCACGGTTCGGGTTAGTCGTTTCCTATGGAGAAGAACCGGCAAGAAACTCCATGGATACTCTTTTAAAAAATGGTTTGGTTTTACAATATTTCCATATTACAGCATTAGTACTATGGGGGGACAACGTAAGCCCGACAATAATTCGTAAGAAACTAAAAAAAAAAGATTATATAATAAAATTAACAAATGTTAACTAACATCTAGAAGGCCTACAATGTTCACACATTCACAAAATAATCGGTAAAAGAATCTATACAAAGTTAAAAAAAATATAACAAGACTAAATTTTACATGTGGCACAAATGTTGTTATCAGTGCTGTAACTAATCTTAGCAAAGGGCTATAAAGATGATTGCGAACCATTGTAAAAAGTCCAATTAAAAGAAGAAAAACAAAAAAAGAGAAAAATGAGATTGAAAATAGTTAGAGACATCCACATATTTGTGCCATTTATGATTTACCAGGGAAGCCGCATGCGCAGAAGGAGCTAAAGTCAAAAAAAATATCTTCATCTTTTTTTTTCTATAATCGTTCTTCCAATATTCAAACCTTAAAAGCTCTCAACACCTAATTATTTTGTTAAGGACATCAAAAACGATTTATCTTGTCACCGGCAAGGCATCCGGGAAAATCCTTAATAGAGTCTATAGAGCTGTGCTACATAGACTGGCAGGGGTCACTGACATTCCCAAAGAAATACACAAAGTACGAGAATCCATAAAAAATCGTAAAACATGATATAAAGTTGGTCGGATCGTGCGTGGTAGTTCGCGGGATTTGTTACCATATCTGTGTAAAAAGTTTGTATAAGCATATTATAATGGCGTAGAAATGGTCGGCGTCCCGCGGTTTCTGCCTTCGGTTTAAGCGAGTTGGAGTAACAATATAACTTAACTTATATTATGTGTTCTGTTATTGTATAGATATAATCAAGTTAACAGAGTGTAACATACAGACAGCTGGAGAGTTTGTTGCGCTGCCTCTTCCTCCCAGCCTTAAATAATAGGAAGTAGACGGGCGTTTTTTGAGATGTTGTTTTGTAATATTTGATGATGAAAATGTGATGATTCTCAGCCTGATTTAAATATATGTCTTTTGATTTTTTTCTAAATAAGAACGTGGCAAGGGACAAACACTCAAGCCAACGTACGCTGGTCAAATTAATAATATTAACGTTTCATAACTGCAGATCTTGGATGATTTTATATTCGATCCAGTATGCAACTCATATGCCTAGTATGCTATGGCGCATCTCTTTCTTTTCTACCCAGTCTAACAGTTGTCCTCTTACCATTCATTATAAAACTAGGTAGGTGGCCTATCCTTTTACATCTTGAACAAACCTGGATTTATATGGTTAATGTAAGTCTGAAATAGCCAATTCAGAGGCCTATGGGGTGCCCACAGCCGGCTTAATTAACTCTGTCACCAGAGGTGGCCACATCTTCACACGAAAATGAAAAAATACCTATCCTTTTAACTAATATGGCAGTTATTTGGTTGATCCATATTTAAAAACCGGCCGAGTGCATTTTGTTTTCTTTTTTTTTTTTAAGTAAACGTTGTTGGACTTTAGGTGCCATTTACATTTAGGTGACATTTAGGTGACATTTAGGGTGCCGTACCAAACCGCAAAAACGAAATGGTATTAATAGGAAAATTTCGAAGAAAATATACGTAATAATAAACATTTGAAAGCAAAATTTGAAGTTCATAGATCAGTGGGAAGCTAAACAAAAGCTGACTTTGATGGCTTCTCATTCCTTTGCCTTCCAATTTTTTTTTTAAACATTGCGTACTGCATTTTATCAACGAGCTCTAAACAATGATATCCTCTCGATGGGGTAGGCCAAAACATTTTTTCGTGATACCCCTTGCTGCATCACATATAAAAAAAATACAGTTTGTATGGCTTTGGGTTAACAAGATGCTGACTGTGAAATTTTGAAGACTGTAGCTCCAACCGTTTGGCTGTAAAACCTATGTTGCAGACGACAGACAGACGGGCAGACAGACGGATACGTGAGTCACAGCAAAAGTGCTCCGTTTGGATCCCTCGAGTACGGAACCCTAAAAACTTAAATAGGTAATAACTAAAATAAATACCTCCTTCGACAGTCGACTAAAAACGAACCCCTACTAACATGTTTCACTAAACTCCGCTGTTAAATTATCTATTGAAAGCTAAACCATATATTATTGTACGAAAGTTTTCTTTATATTATAATATATCATCACAACATAAAAGGTTGTAAAGAGTATTTTGCTGTTATGTTCACAACTTTGTACACAAAGTGGGCATCAATCATCCTTTTTGAACATCTTTATCAGAGTGACAGTAACTCACAAAACTGCCTTCACTTGGCTAAAGCAACATACATAGAGACTTCGTATCATACGTTACAGGCACACGGTGTCATTGACTTTATTATTTACTGCTTGTTTGTTTATTTATTGTTTGTTAGTAATATTATTCTTGAGTACTACTATTCTAAGATCCTACCGTTCAACAAACAACTCCAGTCAATTTGTTTAGCCGTCTCTTATGTTTATTTATTTTATTATTTATTTATTTATCTATGTCTCTTATGTTGAGGTTAGCTACCTATTTAAAGGGATGCAGCAGAATTACAACAACTCTAAGTTTTAATAATTATAATATTTTATATTGGTCTGTAGGTTTTTTTATAATATATTATTATAAAATAAAAAAATAGATTTATAAAAAACTTTATTTTCAGACAACTTAATAGTCCATAGAAAAGTTTATTTAAAAGAAAAGGTGTGCAGGTGTGTGTGGTGTGGTGTGTGGTATGGTGTGGTTTTAAAGTTTAGTTCGTTTTTTTTTGTGTTTTCATAGAAAAGTTTGTAGCAGGAATCTTATAATCTATGTTAGTACACTAAAAATAATAATGGGAATAAAGTTACATCTATAGGTAATACGTTTCTTCGTTAACATGCAATTTTCACGTGCAGGTCAGTGAATCGACGTATGACTGGCGAGTCAATTCTGTCCGCTATCATTCTCAGGATGCTGTTAAAAAAACCTCATTTACCGATATTGTTTGATGAAGGACAAGAGAGCGCCATTTCAGTCAATCTGCTGAGCCTTTCCTCAACTGTATTGGGGTAAGCTGCCAGTCTAACAGAATCAGCTGGTTACCAGTATTTAACCCCCGACGGAAAAAGAGGGGTGTTATAAGTTTGAGGTGTGTTGCTGTGTATCTGTGTGTCTGTGTATCTGTGTATCTGTGTATCTGTGTATCTATGTATCTGTGTGTCTGTCTGTGGCATCATAGCGCCTCAACGGATGAACCAATTTTGATTTTGTTTTTTTTTTGTTGGAAAGGTGATAATGTCGAGAGTGTTCTTAGCTTTGTTTGAAAAAAATCGGTTGAGCCGTTCAAAAGTTATGGGCGTTTTACTGTTTAAATCGGGATGTTTTCGCAAGATAAATGTGTCGGGGGTTTTTTAAATTTTACTTGTTTGCATGGAGCGACTGACTATCTGATCTCCACAACCCAGTAACTGGGTACCACGATTCCTCTTGGCAACTGGTGTCAGATTGCAGTCTTCTGTCTGTCCCGTAACGACAGTCAAAGATCTAGAAATGACAGCTGGAACTAACGGCTTAATATGCTTTTCGAGGCACGGAGGAGTCTCGGCTTGTCAAAAATGGTCACCTATTCACGGACCGACCTCGACTAGCGTTGCTAATCCTCGAAGATCGATCCGGGTGGCTGTTATTATTTAGCCAAGAGATCAAAAAAGAGCAAGTTTATATGCGTCATAATATCAGAACAGTTTGTCTGATTAACAACACAGATTTCGTCAGCCGCCGATCGCGTCTCTAATGATATTCGCACATAATGTATTAAATGTAAATGTATTCCTTTAGCGCGTCACGCATTGATAGTTGACGCACTTTATTTTGAGCTTTCATGGAAAACTACCAAACACGCTCTCTCAAAATATCACATATTGCTCCGTAGGGATGTAGCGAATCAAAGGGGTTGATGAAACTTATGATACAATTTCTATCTCCTTGCTTTAGTCGTTTTCTTATCGATTTTCAGGGACAAGGTGCAATCTAAGCTATGGTGTCTGAAAGATAATAATACATTCCGTGCTTTTACAAGGGGAAAACGGTTAAGGAAAACATCGTGAGGAAACCGGCATATTCTAGAACAAAAAAATCGAAGACATGTGACATCTACCAACCTGCACTGAGCACGCGTGGTGGATTAAGGCCCATTACCTCTAACACAGAGAGGACCTCTGTGTCCCAGCAGTGGGAACTTTATAAGGCTGATGATGACTAGGGGAAAAAAATACATGCTGTGCTGACACCAAATAAATTGGGATACGGACAAGCGGAAGACTTATATGCTATATCTTAAGTATAAAGTTGAATGAGCAATTTTTTTCGCAAACCGTCACTTATGCGAGAAATACAGAGGTGCACATAAAAAACTTCCACATGGTGTTCATTGACCTCGAGAGACATACGACCGGGTGCCCCGTGAGGTTTTGTGGTGGACATTTAAGAAGAAAGGTGTGCCTGGGAAATATTTACCTACAGTTGATCTGAGCGATGTACAGTGGATGCAGTACCCAAGTCCGGTCTGCAGTGGGCGCTACTCAGTTCTTACCTCTTCCTGATGATAATAGACGCTCTGAAGTTGGACATACAGGAAGAGGCACCCTGGTATATGCTGTTTGCCGATGACATTGTGCTTCCAGAGGTCCAGAGCAGATTGGAGGTGTGGTGGGACAGACTGGAGACTGTAGGCTTAAAATTGAGCAGAACCAAAACAGAATACTTGCTTTGCGATTTTGGCGGTCTCTCCAGTTCCATGCCTATAGCTCTCGCTGTAACACCCATACCGATCTGCTCCGACTGCCAGCGGGGTACCGACCTAGGGTCGCTTGTCCAAGGGGATGGCGAGGTAGACCAGGACGTAACGCACAATCACGATCAATTCGGGATGGATGAAATGGCGACAGGTCACTGGAACAAATTGCGACCCACGGATGCCCTTCAAGTTAAAGGGGAAAATTTACTAGTCCGTGATTAGACCTGTCGTACTGTATGGATCAGAATGTTAGGCTGTGAAAAAGATGGATGAAAGAGATTGCATGTAGCAAAGATGAGAATGTTGTGATGGATGTGCGGAGTGATGAGAATGGATAAATTGAGAAATGAGTATATTAGAGGAAGTTTGAACGTGGCGCCAGTGACAGTAAAGTTGAAAGGAAACCGTTTGTCCTGGTATGGTCATGTGATGAGGAGGGATGAAACGCATGTTACTAAAATATTTATGTATACAAATGTGGATGGATGGAGAGGGAGGGGACGGCCAAAGAAAAGATGGATGGACTGTGTGAGGAGTGATGTGAAAGAAAAGGGAGTCAGTGATAGCGTGACGGGGGACAGGACGGTATGGAAGAAGAAAACGTAGTGAGCCGACCCTAAGCAACATGGGACAAGGGCAAGAAGATAATGATGTTGACCTCCGATTTATGAAAAGAAGAATGAAGTTATGAGAGAAGTTGAGTATTTGTCAAACTCTTCTCTAGTCGAAAATATTGTCGAATTTTTCATTTAAGTAGGGCTTGACACGTTCTTAACTCCACATAAACAATGCAATAAAAACCAGCCAAGTGCGAGTCGTACTCGCGCATGAAGGGTTCCGTACCATTATTGCAAAAAACGGCATTAAAATCACGTTTGTTGTATGGGAGTCCCACTTAAATATTTATTTTATTCTGTTTTTAGTATTTGTTGTTATAGCGGCAACAGAAATACATCATCTGTGAATTTCAACTGTCTAACTATCACGGTTCATGAGATACAGCCTGGTGACAGACAGACAGACACACAGACGAACCTTAGTAATAGGGTCCCGTTTTGACCCTTTGGGTACGGAACCCTAAAAACCGGCACTAACTCAACCGCAATCAAATTTTGATATAAGATTTTAGTAAAAATATTTGTTCCAGGTTACTTCCGCCAATGTTATTCAAATAATTCATCATCATTGTCACTAAATATCGCAATATACTGTTAAAATAAGGGCTCTCCATTTAAGGCCGTACCCTGACCAAAAAATCAGCATGAGATTTGAGCATTCCTATTGGCCTAGCGGCACTCGTGGCGCATGAATTACAGTAGTGAATACGCCCAAATTTTAGAATAACTTCTTAAAAAAATCGAATATTGGTCTTTTGAAAAAAATAAATCTACCAAAATGTTCGTTATCAAATTGTCTATCCATTAGTGTTAGTACAAACAATTATTAATGAACACTTTACGAGGAGATGCATGCTATCAATCATTATTTCTCATTTTTATGGTTTTGCTGTAAGGAGATTAGTGAAACATATACTACATTTAAAAAAAAAGAATTCTACAATTTTGGAATCAATAATATGTAGAAATGTAATGTATTTTTATTAGTTGATATTTCATTTTAAATAAGGAGTAGATAGCTCCCAAAAAATGCACGAAAAACGGCTAGCGCGGCGTTTTGCTCGGGGTAGCGCCTTAACACGATCCTCCGCTAATCGTAATCAAGATACCTAGCTGCTTTATAAACCCTTGTATAGCAGCTAGAAATGAACATTTCAATTCAAATTAATTTATTCATCAAATTTTTATTACATAAACATCCTTATTACTACCACATAAATATAGCAGGTGAATGAGGCGCGCTGCAGCAGAGGGCAGAGCAAGAGCCTGAGTGGCTCTTGCTCTGCACTTAGCTGCAGCGCGCCTGTATCCAATACAGTCCAATACACTCCAACACACTCCAATACAATCCAATTAAACACAATCTAATTCAATTCGATTCAATCTTATTCAACAGTAACTGGTATTAAAATAATAATTGAATACAAATACAATAATAATAGTATGTGTCACATTATTATTGTGTAGAGGTGTGGGTGCGTGTGATGTTTGATGTGAGGTACAGAACAGTCAATGAACCCCGCTTAGCAAAGAGATCGAGATTACAAACCACTAATGAGCAAAGGCAGGCAGACTTTGCTGTGCCTCTTCCTACGTATCTACCTACCCTTTATCGCCTATAGACATGTTTAGAATATACACGGGCAAACTCATTGTAAGATATTATTAATAACACATTTGCTCCTAAAGCGTCTCTTATTTTACCAATTTTAATATCGTATTGTATCTCATTACGTAGTTGTGCGTTATTGTAATGTAAATCGCACGGTTTATCAAGATGCTCCGTCTAAAAATAACGGTACCTTTTTAAATATTAGCAAAGAGTTTTTATGTCAGAAAAGTGGTCAACATTTTATGAATAAAATTAACTTTGGGAGATAAAATATAATAAATAAACATGTAATCCCTTAATTTAATTATTTTGACCATAAATTACAACCATTTATCTGTAACAAAACACAAAAATATTAATTTACTTTATTAGTAATACTGGCTGTTATTGTGCCTTTGCCTTAAAAAAAAGCGCAGATGCGCGCGCATCGCTAATTTGTGAACAAGTAAAAATTCTTGAGGTACTTAAGTAAGTAAGATTTATTCGTTTAAGAAAGTCCGAGTTTTATTATTTCCTCGCAAATATGTTATAAAACGTAGTATGACATACGTGCGCTTTGATAATTACAGCCTCTGCTTTCTTGTAGCAATATCGCCTCGGCTGTAATTTTCAACTTACCGCACTTATATCATAATGTACTATTAGCGTAATTAAAACGAACACTTTGCGTCTAACGATAAAAAAATCCGGCTTTTAGATCCAACATCAGACAGAATCTTTTTATTTGCTGTAACATTAAATCAACATGTGGAACACGAGTTTCACGTTTATTTATTCTCAGTGGGTTCAGTTCAATAAGGGTAGGTGTACCGTGTAAGCTTGTAACCGTTAATAATGTCTGTGAAAGTCAAGGCCAGGCGGGCGATGACTTGTCGCCTCAAGGAGGTCTTTGTGGATCATGAGAAGGAAATATTTGCTAAAATACCTCACCGAAAGCATCCTATCTAGGTGTTGACATAACGGTAAAGAGTTATTTTCAGCAGGTACAAAAGAATAACAAGTATTCCGAAGAAAAATCTTCAGAATATTGGAGACTTCTCGGTATAAGCCTCTTGTCATCGGTACCTTATTGGACAAGCAATAATTGTATTTATGTGTGCAAATAGTATACAAAATCTAGAGTTCATTGACTGTTTCGCTAGAATGAAAACACACGCCGTCACGTATGAACAAATTGAACCTTCGTCCAACAAGGATGTAGGAAGCTGAATTTGCGTGTCATTGACCGGGCGCTGTGGGCACTACGCCCTATGATATCGCTGAAATATTGCCTTCTTTCATACTTTCTTCGATATTAACGGCACTGATTTATTGCCAGCGAACGTTTCCTCAAATATTTTTCATAATCATATCCCATTTCGTACTTTTTATTAACATAGACTGGAATAAGCTCGCGAATTTAATTTCCTTCGTGGTTTTATTTCTACATATCATACCTTCTTCAATGTTGAGTAGAGATTCCATATAAAAGTACACATAGTCCATGTGTATTTAATATGACTACATCTATAGCTATTTTAAATCCAAGAGTTATCCAAATTCTGGAAAAAGTAGAAGTCTGTAGGCGCAAAGTCTGGTGATCGCGCTGTCGATCATGAGTTCGTGGGGCACCCATTTGTCAAGCTTTTACATCTTGCCCATTTGACGCAAATGGACCAATATTGTTTTGATGCTAACGCCGAAAGCTGCTGCTAATTCAGCCGTAGATTGAGAATCATCAGCTAATCGCCTTTAATTCGTCATTGTCGACCAAAGTTTTCGGACGACCACGGGGTTCATTTTTCAGGTCGAAATAACCAGAACAGAAGCGGGCAAACCAATAAAAGGTGGTGCGTTCGTTTGTAGTGTTCGCTCCGTAAACGTCGTTGATGCTGCGTGCCGCTTGCTGCCACGACGGTACTCATACTCCATAATTACTCGAATTTTAACATACATGATGACGAAAAAGATTCAAATGTGACGAAAACATAATGATAAATGATAATGATAAATGATTTATTTCTGTAAGTTGGTTTGTACAAACACTTTTACATGTCGAACATATTTTTAAAACTAGATGAGGTCGGCGTTTCCTATCTGACTACTCTGAGAAGAAAGGCCGAAACAAACTCAGAGGTCACAGTCTCTTTTAAAGTCCTGACAAAATCTTGATTAGATCATGTGAAGACCATGTAGACTGATGTCTGAAATGGTCTTTTGAGGAAAGAACCAGCCAGATTGAGTGGACCTGTCCAGTCAGTGCACGCATTTGTCAATAACCGAGCAGCTCAACTCAGAATTTAAGGAGCTCAACGATTCGACGAACAATACCAAAGAAAGGACATTCGGGTAGGCCACATAAACTACTCAAACTGCCAGACCATGATTAAAAACTAAGATAAATTTAAATAAAAACAAAAAAAAAAAATATCCACATAGTCTTCACATTCACAATAATTAAAATAAAATAATATAATACTTTAAAAAGTAAATATTCTTGTCATTGCAAGAAAACCAAAAAAATAAAAAAAAATATTTATAATAACAAAATGCATAGTGCAAAATATAATAAAAAAACAAAATTAATTGGAGCAGCTCAATCCCAAGCCTTTTTGTCCTCAATGTAATCTTTTGTTGTATAAAACGCTTTCTGGCACAACTTACGTTTAATGAAAGACTTGAATTTATTAAGACTTAGATCTTGCACGTGGCTTGGAAGCTTATTATAAAAGCGTACACATTGACATCTAAACGAGCCACTTATTTTCTTGAGCCTTGTTGTAGGTACTACAAATTTGTGTTTGTTCCTAGTATTTATGTTATGGATATCACTGTATTTTTTAAACAATTTTATATTTTTATGGGCATATAAAAGATTTTCATAAATATACTGAGAAGGCACAGTCATTACATTAATCTCCTTAAATTTCTCTCTGAGAGAGTGTCTCGGGCTTAATTTATAAAATGATCGAACAGCTCTTTTCTGCAAAACAAAGATAGTCTGGATGTCGGCGGCATTTCCCCACAACAGAATACCGTATGACATTACACTATGAAAATAACTAAAGTATACTAAACGGGCTGTCTCTATGTCAGTTAAATTACGAATTTTTCTAACAGCATATGCTGCGGAGCTTAGCTTCTTTGACAATTTATCTATATGTGGGCCCCACTGAAGCTTAGCATCCAAAGTTAAGCCTAAGAATACTGTGCTATTTTCAGGATTCAATTCTTCGCCCTTTATCAACACATCGGTTTTCACCTGCCTAACGTGAGGTAGGGTAAACTTAATGCATTTGGTTTTTTTTTCATTAAGAAGTAAATTATTAACATTGAACCAGTGAACTACTTTTGAGATCGCGCTATTTACATCGTCAGTAACCAGCTGCTGACGTTTAAGTTTAAACAAAAGTGAAGTATCATCCGCAAACAACACTATATCATGGTTATCCTTTATGAGGTAAGGCAAGTCATTAATATAAATAAGAAACAAGAAAGGACCAAGAATCGAGCCCTGCGGGACTCCCATTGTTACCATAGATCCAGGAGATCTTTTTCCATTAACGTCAACGGTCTGAATCCTATTACTCAAATATGAAGTAAGAAGATCCAGAGCGCTGTTCCGGATCCCGTAGTGGCGGAGTTTCCTGATTAGCGTTTCATGAAAAACACAATCAAATGCCTTGGACAAATCACAAAAGATTCCCAAGGCATCGCACTTATCTTCCCATGCATTATAAATATGTCCTAAAAGCTCAACACCGGCATCAGTAGTTGAACGACCCCTTGTAAAACCGAACTGTTTGCTATGTAATAATTTATGTTTATTAAAAAATCTTTGCAATTGCTCTAAAATTAATTTCTCAAATATTTTGCTAAACGTAGGTAGTACTGAAATAGGTCTATAATTTGTAGGGTCTGATGTACTACCTGATTTAAACAAAGGTATTATTTTACTATTTTTCATAAGGTCAGGAAACTCCCCACAGTCGATACAATTATTAAAGATAACTACACACACACACTACACTAGGTGCACTAGGTGCGACAATGTCAATAATAGACTTAGCAACTTCTACAGAATGACCCCACAGATCTGCAGTCTTTTTAACATTTAAAGTGTGAAAGGTTTTAATTATGTCTTTACAAGTAATATGTTCAAAACGAAATTCCGAATTGCAAACATTAACATTTTCTTTTAGCAAAGACTCAGCAACAGAAGGTGATGAGTTTAAGTATTTAGTAGTTGAAATGGGAATATCTGAAAAGAAATTTTCAAAGGCCACTGCGACTTGTGAGTCTGATTTTATGATGTTGCCATTAATAGACAGGCCGTAGTCAATATTTCGGTTACCAGATCTTCCCGTTTCACTATTAATAATATTCCAAGTCGTTTTAATAACATTACTACTGTTTTTAATCTTCGAGCTCAAATAACGCGACTTGGCCAAACAACAAACATTTTTAAATAATTTTGAATAATTTCTGACATATAAATTAAATTCAGCAGTGTTTACATAAGTCCTTTCACTGTACAGCTCATAAAGCTGTGTTCTACTTTTATGAATACCAATGGTAGCCCAATCACTGAATGATGCGTTACTATTAACGGAGATAGTCTTGGTAATAAAGGTCGAATTAAATTGTTTACAGTATATTAGCCAAACAAAAAATAGTTTTGATTTGAAATGACCGGTATGGCAGAACGGCAATTTCATAGGCAAAAACTCAGATCAAGTAAAAAAGGTAGATCCCGCACGGCCTATAGTTTAGGTGAAGCCACAAAACTCAGTCGATTCTTGTAAACACACGCGCTCACGCACACACAAGCAATAAAACTACGCTGATTTTGTTAGTATCTCACGGACCGTCGTGCAATAACTTTGCCTTAAAAATGCCGTCCTGTGTTGTCAAGTGGTGCAAAAACAACACCATAGTAAATAAGAAGTCTTTAGGAATATCGTTTCACACGTAAGTACACGCAGAACTATTTGTATTTTTGGTTTTCCAACATTATTTTGAGGTTATTCGGAACAGATAATGTTTTCCCCGAAAATGACATATTGGGAGAATGTTGCCAGTAATTCTTATTTCTAATTGCCCAAAATGTGGGTAAGTTGGCAAAGTCAAAAAAAAATAATTAAGTTGACCTAATTAATGTTTATTTTCTATTTAAATCATATGATTTTATGTATTATACATAAACCAAAGTCAAGGTAAATATTTAGTTCGTAACTAATTTATTTTTGTATAAATTCATACTCATGAACCTTCTATTTTGCTATCAAATATTATGGTTTTAGGTATCCAACGAAAAATTTAATAAGAAACGAATGGGTAAATGCTATAAAACTGAGCCGAAATGAACCACAATAGCAGCCATCGTCGTCTAGTGTGGTTTGTTCAGACCATTTTGAGAAGACGACGACGATTACGATTAGTAATAGAAAAATATTAAAACATAAGACTGCATCATATTTGTAAAATGCGTACTTTGACGATGACACTGGGTTCTAAGCGCCAAAAATTTTAAAACTTATACAGCATAAAGGACTTTATCTACTCTCATATCGTAATATTCGAATTATAAAATTCAAAACGAGTTTATATTGGCATACTTTATAAACACAATACCGAAATTTAAAATAGAATCTTATTATAACACTATTTCTCTAACAAAATAATGCTATAAAACATTTTTTTCTATTACGATACAGGACAAATCCAAGAAGTTAACCACTATGGAGTTTCCATCAATATTTTTTTGTAATGCCATTTTATAGTAACTATTATAAAAAGATTTGATTCCAATTTTAAATTGTCTATGACAATGCCCGCTTTAGACTTAGCACGCACTGCGATTTTTATTCGCGCGTATTTTGTTTCCTTCTACCTGTTCATAGAGCTCAAAATATTCGGGCGAATAAAATTCGCGCCGTGGTGCGGTGGATTCTGTGGCAAAACACGGATTTCTTGCGATATTATTTCCGCACGATTTCTTTACCGCAATGCGAACAACTTCATACAATTCCATAGGTCGCAGAATGGGCGGAAAAATCGCGCGAATAAAGATCGCAGTGCGTGCAACTAAGCCTTAGCGCATGCGCGGTTAATGCGGTGATGCGCTGGGTTTTGCGCCATTCATACGTTTTGCAAGTTTTGCTGTACTGAATTTCATGAGATATTTAAATTATTGTTTATTAATGTCTGATATCAGTGAATGTCAAGAAAATTTGACTCCGCCCGATATTTTAGATGCGGCGAAGGTAATTTGTTACCAGCAAAGTCGAGAAAAGTATATGACAAATGCTATCACGATTTTATGGCATGGAAAATGCAAAAAGAGGTATTTAGTAGGTTCCATCCCAATTTATGAGTGTAGATAAAGTAGTGTATGAAACTGCACATAACTAGGTATTAAAACATTCGTGTGAAAACCATTAAAAAACTCATGTTTTAATACCCCTCATTATGCAACAGTTTCATAAACTACTATTAGACTTCAGGACTCGTTCTTGGTACATATACGTATGTACATAAAAAATATGATTATGTTAAAATACACAAAAAGTACCTACAACCTATTTTTGACATGCAGTCTTAGGCATTTTTCTTAAATTCAACAAAAACGACCTTGAAGTAGATACCTCCGTTAGCACGACAGAAATAGGTCACCTTGATTCAATCTTTTTTAAAGTTCACTAAGTTTGTTAGTATTCTGTTATAAGTTAATGCTCTATTTTGTACTTACTTAAATACTTATACTTTTCATTCCATCTGAAAAAGTATATTTTTAATTCCATGGAATGGTTGTTTTTGTATTAAACATGTTTTACATAAACTTTGTTGTATTTTTATTAAAAAAAACTTGTTCTGAGCTGCTCGGTGTTCTTACACACGAGCGACTGCACGCGTTTATTAAAAACAAACAGACAGATTTCCTTTCACATTTGCATATAAAATACTTACTTAAAATTATTAAATTAATATTTAATCCCATTTTTTTTTAAAAAGTGTCAACACTCCAGTGACTCACACATAGTTAAAAAGTGGCTTCACCTAAACTATAGGCCGTGCGGGATCTACCTTTTTTTACTTGATCTGAGGGCAAAAATCTATTATTGTTTGTCGAGGAGGGATAAAAGGCACGTAACTTAAAAACCGGCCAAGTGCGAGGTGGACTCGCGCACGAAATCCGCAAACGCAAAAAATCGGCAAAAAAATTACGTTTTTTGTATGGGAGCCCCCCTTAAATATTTATTTAATTCTGTTTTTAGTAATTGTTGTTATAGCGGCAACAGAAATACATCATCTGTGAAAATTTCAACTCTCTAG
Organism: Orthosia cruda; assembly: GCA_964057195.1. Lineage (NCBI taxonomy): Eukaryota > Metazoa > Arthropoda > Insecta > Lepidoptera > Noctuidae > Orthosia > Orthosia cruda. The sequence goes on along the minus strand of OZ059827.1, from coordinate 39,086,643 downwards.
CTATCACGGTTCTTGAGATACAGCCTGGTGACAGACAGACAGACAGACAGACGGACCGAGGGAGTCTTAGTAATAGGGTCCCGTTTTTACCCTTTGGGTACGGAACCCTAAAAACCAGCGAAGTGCGTATCGGTCTTCGCCTATTTAGGATTCCGTACCAATCCGTTAAAAACATTTGGTATTAATGGAAAATTAGCAAATTTCAAAGAAAAATTTGATTTATTAATATATTGGTATTTGTTAATAAAATATACGTAATAATAAACATTATCACAAAACGTGAAGTTCATAGCTCAATGGAAAGTTAAAAAATTCTTCAGATAAGATAAGGGTTGTGATGACTTCGGGTAGGTTAAGTTCAGCTGCATATGCAGTAAGGAAAATAAGGCAGATAAACGATGTAGCCACAGCTAGGTTAGTATACTATGCTTATTTCCACAGTATTAAGTCTTATGGCATTCTGCTGTGGGATCAGGAGCAGATGTTGACTCAATTTTCATCTTACAAAAGAGGGCAAACCGCGCAATCTATAAAATGGATCCTCGCGAGTCCCTCAGAGATAAATTTATAGAGTTTATCGATACTGACTTCACTCTATAATTTGGAATGTATTTTGTAAGTCCGCAAAAATCGAGGGCTTTTCAAAACTAGAAGCGACTTCCATAATTTAAATACACGTAGTAAGCACGAAATTTTAATACCCAAATTCAGATTAACTAGAACTAGCAAGTCTTTTCTTATAAACAGTATACGCTTTTATAACAAACTGCCAAAGTCAGTTATAGAACTGACCGATGGAAAGTTCAAAAATCACATCAAACGTGTCCTTATTAAAAAAATCATATTATAAAATCAAGGACGTTGAAGATAAAAAAAAATGGCTTTAGCTCCATCTGCTCATGCGGCTTCCCTGGTAACTCATAAACGGCACAAATATGTGGATGTCTCTAACTATTCTCAATCTCATGTTTTCTCTTTTTTTTCTTTTCTTCTTTTAATAAGACTTTTTACAATGGTTCTCAATCATCTATAGACCTTTGCTAAGAATAGTTACAGCACTGATAACAACATTTGTGCCAGATGTTAACATTTAGTCTTTTTATATATTTTTTTACCTTTGTATAGATTCTTTTACCGATTATTTTGTGAATGTGTGAACATTGTAGGCCTTCTAGATGCTAGTTAACATTTTTATATATTATATAATCTTATTTTATTAGTTTCTTACGACATATTGTCGGGCCTACGTTGTCCCCCCATAGTACTAATGCTGTAACATGGAAATATTGTACCGACCCCTGAAGGATTAATATCCCCGGCATTAATATCCAGTTGATTTGACCTCGTATTGCATCGGGAACCCATTCACTTTATAATTTTGTACGTTACTGTACATTGAACATATGCATCGGACGAGTTGGGAAAGAGACAAAATACGGCTTGAGACGAGTTGGGAAACTGACTACATGTACAAAGTTATGTATTAGATATAGCGACCGGATAGCTAGTGTGACGAGTTGTCATCACAACCCTTATATTAATATGTGTTGGCTACATATTTTGCCATTTATGGCGTAAAAAATTAGTTGCACTAGACAAACACCACACTCGATTAGGTAGACATTTTTCATCTATCACAGCGCAATTATTTTCACTATTGTCTATTTTAACTAATTATTAAATAGTACCTGTATTTGGTTTATTTGGTTTAATATTTATTGTATAATTAAATTGTTTTTATTTATTGCTTACATTTAGGCCTTGTATTCAAATCCATTTTACTATCGTAATTGCACCTACACTATTTGTATCTCCATCACACAAAAGTTGACTGGTAGAAAATGCCTCCGCCTCTGTACGTTTATGTGCTTAAAGTATTATATAAATAAATAAATATGTATGGGAGCTCCCCTTAAAAACAAAAAAAAAAATTGTTTTACAATTTGTATGGCTTTTTAACCGACTTCAAAAAAAGGAGGAGGTTCTCAATTCATCGGAATCATTTTTATTTTTTTTATTTTTTTATTTGAGATGGGTTTGCTCTTGACTCTATTCTAAGTCATAGGTGACAGAGACAGAGTCGACGATGGAGTGAGCTTACCCAGAAGGGGCCTGTTTACTCTAACTTTGAAGAGATTCGGGTTGAATGCCTTCGGAAACATAGACGCAGGTAGTGAGTTCCATTCATTCCCCGATTACTCAAAGAAGCCTAGACCGATTTCAAAAAATCTTCTTTTGTTTTGAAGGGTATACTTTCTAGTTGGTCCCATAGTCATAAGGTCAGGATCGGATGATGGGATCCCAGAGAAATCGAGGGAACTCCTCAAATATTATAGGCATACATATAGTGATTTTGGTATTTTCATCAACAATGCAATCATTTGCACTCAGAAAGTATAATTTGGTGAAGTTGAACTGATGAAGAAGACCACAGATGGTCACTGGAACTCCTAAATGCTAAGTATGTTACGGGTATAAAATATCTCGAATAGTTAACCGACTATGATGACGCAAATACTTATAAATGAATGGTATTGATGAAAATGGCACCATTCTGATGATGAAGCCGGAAGGTAGGCACTGGAACTCTGAAATAAAACAATGTATCCTAGTAGTGCTTGGGCTTATTGGAATCGTCATGAGATGTACTTTGGCCATAAATGATTATCATGTTTATACCTGTTGTACCTACCATAACAAAAAAGAGAAAAATAAAAAACTTTTTAACAAAAAATCAAACCGACTTCTAGAACAAAAAAACTACAAAGCAAAAAATAATTTTCTTTTCCGAACTCGGTGTCGAAAAACTGAAAAAAATGGGTACAAAAGACACCAGCTTCGGAAAAAAAAGTAATTTTTTGCTTTGTAGTTTTTTTCTTCCGGAAGTCGGTTTGATATTTTGGAAACCTCACATAGAGGAAATCTGCAAGCGTGTGAGTAAATCTGCATATATATTATTCCAATTATCCAAGAAAGTAAATACTGACACACTTTTAAAAGCCTATCATGGATTGGTCGCTTCTATTTTGAGATATGGTGTTGTTTTTTGGGGACAGTCAACTAATAGAGAACTTGTATTCAGGATGCAAAAAAGATGTGTACGATCAATGTGTGGTCTAAGAACAACGGATAGTTGCGTTCCTTACTTTTAAAAATTAAAAATACTGACTTTTCCGTCTTTGTATGTATTGGAAACTGCATTATTTGTAAAAACTAATCAACAATTATTTCAAAAATTTGCATCTATCAAGAGAACCCCAATTCGTGCCCAATATGAGAATTTGTTATGTCAATACAAGTGTAAAACTGCTTTATTGAAAAAGAGTTTCTTTGGTATTGCTCCAAATATTTATAATAAAATACCTGATAATATTAAATGTATGCCACTAAACAAATTTAAAAAGTCTCTTCAGGGGATATTACTAGAGAAGTGCTATTACAGTGTCGATGAATTTTTAAACGATATTTCGCTTGTATAGAATTCTAAATGTGATTTTTTTTCTGTTTGTATTACTCAAATGAAATAAAAAATTTGACATAGTGATTTTTTTATTGAATTTAAATTGTGAAATAGTTATTTTAAATTGAATTTAAATTGTGACAGCGATTTTTCATTTAATTTAGGTTTTGACATTGTAATTTCAATTTAATTTAGGTTTTGACATTGTAATTTCAATTTAATTTAAATTTTGACATAGCGATTTTTTATTTAATTTGGGTTTTGAAATTGTAGTTTTAATTTAATTTAAGTTTTGACAAAGTGTTTTTTTATTGAATTTAAATTTTGACAATTTAATTTAGATTTTGCAAATGTATTTTTTTTGTATTGTTTGTCTAGTGCAACAAATTTTGTACGCCATAAATGGCAAAACATGTAGCCTCCTCATATTTATATAAGACCATGTACTGTACTCATGTTTTACAATATAAATATATCTTATCTTATCTTAAAAAGTATTTTTGATTAACAAGATCCTTATACTATGAAAATTTGAAGACTGTCGCTCCAACCATTTGGCTGTAAAAGCTGTATGTCAGACAACAGACAAACGAACAGACAGACGGATACGTGAGTGACAGCTATAGAGCTCCGTTTGGTCTCTTCGGGTACGGAACCCATAAAATGAATACTAATGTCGACTGTGTGAGCAATGATATGAAAGAATAGAGAGTGTTTGAAGCGTGACGGTAGACAGGGGAGAATAGAAGAAGCAAGCGTGTTAGCCGTCCCCAATTATCATGAGACAGGCACAAACAGATGACGCTAGTTTTCTATATGAAAGATTTAGACAATGTATGTATTTTGGACGTAACGAGTCTTTTCATGCTGCTGTTGTCACACACAGCAATTGGAAAGCGACCTTAATGAGTTCACTGATCTTGAATGGACGGACAAAATAGACCAAGTTCACATCCCCTGGCTTATTATTTCGGTCCATAATACTGTTATTAGCTAACGATACAGGATTGATGAAATCATTGCTATATTTACCTTTCTCCACATCCTTAGCACATACGTAGAAATTCGTTCCAAGAATACTTGAAGCAACATTATTAGTATATTACCGTCAGTTATCCCCTTTATGTCATATAAAAATGCTTTCTCATTACTGTTCATTATGTAACGTTTCTACAAACGGTACGTATTCGTTTATTAGGTTTATTTTAGCAGATTGGGCCTCTCGATAACATTGACACCCCGCTGGTAGTGTCGCTCCAAACAAGCCGGTGATGTGCCCTCACAAACAAGCGACGCGTTGGCTATTTGTGGCTCCTCATATCGTCCCAATTTACGGTGTACTGACCTATAATTTTGCAAATGACCAACGTAATACCAATGGGGGTCTCAGACTGTTGTCACGGTGAGGCTCTCGAATGATCGTTGGAATTAGCAACATGATAAGGAAAATAAATAAAAGCCAAGTGCGTGTCGCGCTGTAATAGGGTTCTGTAGTTGCACAATAATGCGGACTAAGAAGAGTGCTTTCCGTTGTTTCGTGATCTTTTAAACGGTTTCGGTGGCTCACGCCAAACGCCGCCGCCCACTCCAATGTGTTATTCAAGCGTAAACATTATTAATTTAGAAATCATTATTATTGTTATTAGATAGGCCGACGCCATCTAGTAACGAAAGGAAGAACTAGGTAGTAACTAGTGGCGCCATCTAGTATCGAATAGCGGAACTAATGTTCTCGAAAGCTCGTGTCGAATGGAATTTTCCAGAAGGTTCGAACCGAACATTCTGGAAGTTTCTAGTCGCTTCGGGAACAATGAGTTCGAAAGTCGATTGTTCTGGAAGTTTCTTGAATTATCTAGAATAGTGTGGAACGTTCTAGAAACTTCCTCCGTGCTATATAAAGAGCGGTCGGGTTCGTCGTAGATCAGTTTCGATTGAGAAACGATACAGAGCGATCAAAGCGGAAAATAGTGCGAAGTAATAGAATTGTTTAAGAAGTGTTTTTGTAATAAACAGTGATTAATTGAGGTCTGCTGTTTAAATAATTTATCCCTGAACCCCAGCTCGTAACATTATTAAGGATATAATGTTTTTTTTAAAAGATATTCAATCAAGGATGTTACATTTTTATTAATAGTCAAAGTTAAGGTAAATCATCAGTGTATGTTCTGGATAAGAATTTTGATTGGTTGGACATTACTATACGGCTGTACCTACATACAAAGGGAAGGAAAACTAGTATTTATTTCGGCTTCATCGATAGTTAGTTTCATGTATGTGTATTCAAAGAATTTATAACATACTCGTATACGAGTAAGTAACTACCTAAATAAATCCAGAGCAAATCTACAAATCGATAGGACGTCCTCTCCGACATTGGCTGTACCTAATGAAAGTCGTTCTTGGAGTATTTCTGGAACTAAATAATAGCTCAGCACACTTCTGTCTTTAGCTCTGACATCCAATACCATAAGATTAATAAAATGATTTATTTGTATATCAAAGTCTTATCATTTTCAATACCTGACTATATAATCACTTCTAGATGATTGAAAGGTGGTAATGAAAACTGTACATGACAAAAAATAAATACGTCGTCGGCACGTAACTTGGCAAGAGTCGTTAGATGCGCACAAATCGTTTTTTAGGTCTCTTTGGATAGCAAGAGAGACGTGGGGAACGTTTAGCACCGTTCCGAGTGCTCTATGGTCAGTATGACACAAGGATCGATTGACCAATCGCGTCGCATCCTTGCCAAGTCACGTGCCGATAACTATAGTATGATTTAGTTTCAATCCTTGCACAAGGCCATTGAAAGCCCGAAGAACTCTGCCCGTACACTTTCGGTTCTTAGAAGTACTGTAGGGTCTTACTACTGTAGGGTAGGACGTCTTCCTACTATATAATAGGCCGCTGCAAACACAAATTGGCAAAATGGAGTTTTATAGACCCGTCTGATACCCAGTGTGAGTGCGGTACCCCTTTGCAAAATATGGCACACATGCTGGAGTGTCCCAAGTGCTCATACACCTGCACTTTGGAAAACCTTTTGCTCGCCACAATCGGGGTGGCCACCTACTGGGCCAAAATTTATAAGGAGTTTTTCAACGACTCGAAAAGAAGAAGAAGGAGAAGAATCCGTCACTATTGAAAACCAGGGGCTGCTAGCTTCAACAGCATCCTAAAGCTATAGCTGATGGCTGGGACAGCCCCATACTGGGACATTGGATACGCATACAGGCCACTGATTTTTTAACCGATTTCCAAAAAGGAGGAGATTTTTTAATTTGACCGTATTTCTTTTATTGTTCGCGGATATCTTCGTCGTTTATGAACCGATTTTGATGATTATTTTTTTGTTGGAAAGGAGATATCCCAAGGGTGGTACCATGATAAGGAAACCAGGATCTGATAATGGGATCCTAGAGAAATCGAGGGATCCTCAAATATTATAGGCATACATATAGCGATTTTGGTATTTTCATCAACAATGCAATCATTTGCACTCAGAAAGTATAATTTGGTGAAGTGGAACTGATGAGGAAGACAACAATGACCACTGGAACTCCGAAATAAAACAATGTATCCTAGTCGTATTTGGGCTTATTGCAATCGTCATGGGATGTACTTTGTCTATAAATGTTTTTCATGTTAATTGGAGGTACCTACCAAAGCTAAAAAGAGGAAAATAAAAAACTTTATAACAAAATATCAAACATTCTTCCAAAAAAAACACTACAAAGCGAAAAATAACTTTCTTTTCCGAAGTCGGTGTCGAATAACGGAAAACAACGGGTACAAAAGACGACTTCGGAAAAAAAAAAAATCGTTTTGTAATGTTTTGTTTTGGAAGTCGGTTTGATTTTTTGGTAAATGTTTTTTGATATTTAGCCTTGCCGACTCGTAGATTATCACACCATTATGACAAAAGCACTAACACTATAATTTAGTTTCCCTGCCGGAGTCTGTGTTTCCTGATAGCTACAACCTGGGAGTCTTTAAGTCAAGAGTGAATAGGTTTCTTCTAGGCAAGCGTGCTACATCGTCGACCACATCATCGCTTACCATCAGGTGAGATAGTGGTCAAGCGTGAGCCCATAAAAATTAAAAAAGAATTAAAAACTGCCAACTGTCTGATCGTAAAGGTTTATAGAAACCTGTAGCGAAGGATTAGAAGACATTTGGAGGAACAACCTAAAAGAAATGCACGCATTCAAAATAAAAGATACAAAAACCGACAATATAATATCAGAATACTTAAAACATTTAATTGATTACATTTATAAAATTATGCTAGTTGAATATATTGTCAGGGAAATATTAAATTTCCGTTATCTTATAACATTAAAGTAGGTAATACCTGAGCGACCGATTATTATTTTATCGAAATCGCTGAAGCCGTTTCCGATATCGTGATTACATATAGATATATACAAATATTGCTCGTTTAATAGTATAGTATCAAAAAGTCGTGGATCAAACGCAACTAGGAGTTAGATGGGGCCATCAGCTGCAAAAAATTGTTCTACGGAAGATCCTCTTACAAATTCTTATTAAAATTTGAAAAAAATCTACATTCTTGTATCTTGTATCTTTTTTTATAATTTTCAGTAGATTGGTACAGATGAGTCCTTGCGTTAGACATGCTATTTATGGTTGTTTTTGGGTGTGTTGAAGATAATATTAAGATTTACGAAAAAAAAAACTCAAATCATAACTGCTTATTTACTTTGGAGCCCAATGTGAAAAAATATCCATTTAATCCCTAGTTGCGTTTGATCTACGACTTTTTGGCCACCCTGTATAGGATAGGATTAAAATTATTTAGTAGGTACTATAGTGACGGTGCCCCTCTAGGTTCGAAGAAGTAACATTGATCGTACGCATAACCCAACACTGCCGTAAAGTGAGGTTCGTAGTTATATATCACGTAGTGATTTTCTTCCTCCTGACTGGCGAAAGAATGAAGATTTTTTCTACACTCCTTCACAAAGAAATCCATGAAGTAACGGTTAGACTTCACCGCATTTATCGAATGAGGGTAGTTCTTAGACAGCTTCCATTCGAAGGAGCTCTTCTCTGGGTGGAACTGGACGCCGTAGAATGGATACCTGCAATACACCCATGTTGTTTAGTTTATAAACTCAATCATCGTCCTGCTCATATCCCAATTCTTTTGGGGTCGGCGCAGTATATCATCATTTGCCATCATTTCAATATAACCACCTTAAAATCTACTATCTTCAATCTTTGTACAACCAACGCTGGTGTCACCTTATCAAAACACATCTTTGATGCGTGGGAAGAGGCACAAGATGCCTTATGTGTCTTCTGCGACCTGTCGAAAGCGTTTGATTGCGTTAATCATGAAACATTACTTTTGAAACTTGAGCATTATGGGCTAGGACAATCAGCGTTAAGTTTAGTAAAACCTTATTTAAATGATTGACAGCAATTAGTTCAAATAAACGGTGTCATTTTGTCGGGGTTAACCATGAAAATGGGGGTACCCCAGTGTTCAATGTTGGATACTTTCTTATTTTTTAGTCTACATTAATGATTTACTCTTTTGCTGATGACACTTCTTTGATTTGTAAGATAAATAGACGTACGAGTAACGTTAATGACGTCAATAACGTCTTACATCAGGTTCAAAATTGGTTCACAGCTGATAATTTAGTTTTAATTGGTAAAAAAATCAAGTGCATAAAAATTTCCATGCCGAATGTCAAAAGTACTGATTGTGACATTATATTAAACAAGGAGAAGCTAGAAATCGTCGATAAAACGGTTTTCCTGGGTCTCACGCTAGACTCAAGGTATTTAATCATTGAAAATCATTGAAATCATTTGATTTAGTATAGTCTTCTCAAATACCTTGCTGAAAAAATACACGCATAGTGACCTACCACCGAAGATGCCGTTGAAATAATACCTGGTAAAAAAAAGCTTAATACCTGTTATGTTCGATCGAGGCTATGAACTTGACTCCGTTGTCGTCATTAGAATAAGAAGTCACTCGCCAGTCTTGCGTTAAATTGTGAGATATCAGGTTCTAGAAAAGGAATAAAATTGTCTTGAAATTATAATAAAATATAGTCAAACACCATAAAGCTTTAGAAAGAGGAATACAAGTACTCATAGTATGAGAGCTCTATGCCCTGTGTGGTAATCTTTCTACAAATCCTAACTATTTCCATAACTTCATTAGCCATGATTATCTACAGCCGGTTCCTGTAGTTGTAGCTAGCTATCTAGTCTAATAGTCAAAAGCATGTTTATCACAATTTATATATGCGGTATGGTGAAAACCTAACATAGCTCAAGCCAAGCCATGGTAAAGCATACAGTTAAGTTAGCACGCCGCACTTAATATACACAATCCGTGGCGACTTCGCCAGGGAGGCAGCCAAAGTCGTCTAACGATCCAGTGTGAACACCTGTCGACTTAGTTTGTAGCCGAACTCTACCAAGTTCGCCATCAGACAGACGAAATCGGTAGTCGCCTCTGAGTAAGCAACCAGTGTAAACGAGGCATTAATATATGGCAAAATATATTGACAGCATTGTATTGATGTTATTTTCACTAGTCACGCATCCCCCTCTCTCAACATATTATAGTGAGTCTAGGAGTCGCACAGGACCGGTAGATGTGCAGTGCAGTGGACGTCTTTTGGCTGAAATGATGATGATAAAGAGAAGTCGCATGTCCACTGTCTAGCAATGGACCGTCAAGTACAGATAGATCGTAACACACCTCATCTAAAATACAGAACAGGTGGGCATTCACAGTAAGGTCTTGATTTTCCAACAGGTCTAATACGTCTTCTGGTACCTCTTTGAACATCTTGCTAGAATGGACATCTGAAAGTAATTCGAGTGTTTATTAAAGAAATAAATAAAGTTTTAAATAAATAAATAAAAGCAACAAGTTTTATTTGCAGAGGATAAGCACGGCCATAGAACGTGGCATTGCCGCCAGTCTTCATCAGGAGTTTATCGATGAAATTCATCAGCATGAAAAGGGGTACTGGGTTTAGTTTCCTTTATTCTTTTATCTACTCCAGTTTCGTTATATTCGAATTATAAAATTGACAGCGGTTTCATTATGATACCCATAACGACATCGGGATGCATTATGTGAATCGTCATAAATTCATAAACACAAGCAAAGACATTCTGAACATACAGCCAGGTACCTATAATATTACTTCGAAATCGAGACAATGTAAATGATGTTTTTAAAAATGGAACAAGTTTAGAACAAAAGTATCGTATACTATTTGGCTGTTGCGGCTACAAGATCTTTGCCTTATACCTAATAATGACTAAATAAAAAATAAAATAAAAAATGGACGCGGGAAAATAATTCTGAGTGAAATTTTGTTCCAAATTTTATTAAAAATGTCTTCGACATCAAGTGATATTGAAAATACACCACCAGATTATAACAAATAGAGCAGTTGCGGCTACAAATAATTTACTACCTGATGATGATGAGAAATGAAATACTTAAACACACTTCCTGAAATACTTATTTGTCTATATCTGTGTTTTATTCCTTCCTTCGTAGATAAAATCTTGTATGCAACTGTACGTTATTGGTCTTTTAATAACTCGTGCCCACATATTTCGGTACGCGCTACGCTTGTATTTACATACTGTGTTTGTCTAACTACGATTCTCATCCAAATCTATTGTCGCAGGTCTACTGGGAGAATCAAACTCTTTATTCTCTTTCAATCTATATATATCTTCATCATCATCAGCCTATTAATGTTCCCACTGCTGGGACACAGGCCTCCTCTCTGTGAGAGGGAATGGGCCATAATCCACCACGCGGGCCCAGTGCGGGTTGGTGGATGTCACATGCCTTCGAATTTTTGGTTCTAGGACATGCCGGTTTCCTCATGATGTTTTCCTTCACCGTTTTTGAGAGCAGTGGTGATGAAATAATTTACACAAAGTAAAGCGCCTGCCTGGGTTCGAACCCACGACCTACAACTGGTAAGTCGCGGCCGATACCACTGAGCCACCACTGCTCACACATCTATATATATATACTAGATGACGCCTCGCGGTTTCACCCGCGTTGTTCTCGTTCCCGTGGGAATACAGGGATAAAAAGTAGCCTATGTCACCCGGGGATAGAGTAGCTTCCCAACGGTGAAAGAATTTTTGAAATCGGTCCAGTAGTTTTGGAGCCTTTCCTCTTTATAATATTGGTATATATATATATATACCTTTCTTTTAAACTCAGTATTTTGCCTAAAACTGTATGTGTAAAAATTTACAAATATATCACTCACCTTTCGTAAAATCAAGAGGGATATTAGAGTAGGAATAGCAACGGTTTCTGTTCTCAGGATTTCCTCGGCCCGAAGCTAAAAGGATGAGCAGCTCAAAGCCAAGGCAGGTGCCAAATATGGGGAAGTAGTCGCCGGCATCGTTCAGTTCTTGAGCTATCTCGTATATGTGCTGGCCGGCGTCGGCGTAACCGTTTGACGCGTTGAGGTAGGTAGTTTCCCCGCCGGGAAACAACACTCTGAAATAGACAACAGGAAGCTGTATTGAAATACTAGAAGCAGCATTAAAGCTACTACATACTATGTATACAACTGCACAGCTCCAAGGCATTGCGGATACCATCCAGGTGAGCTGTTTTTTACATCGAACAATTCCGCAATTTCCATAAAGATATATCAACGAATTGAGGATTTAGTTCTAAGTATTAACGTTTTGTTAATAAACATCGCATCACGCTTGCATACTCCGAAGGTGTAGGCAGATGTATGGTAGGTAGATAAGTTTATTATACATTTTGGTTTGTTACAGCGGTTTTGAGTAAAACTCACGTATAATGTAAACCTGGTGCAAATCGAAGCTTTCTCTTCCTGAGATGTAGAATGATTAAAACAGTTCAAGAAGATGGGCATGAAAAAATACACAAATCACACACAGTTATAATAAATAAAGGCGTACCACAAGGATCAGTTCTAGGCCCTATCTTCTTTATAATATTTATAAATGATCTGATAGCTTACATGAAAAGTATTTCAGATGATACTAAACTTATAGTTTTTGCCGATGACACGAGCGCTATTATAGCTAGCGACAATACAGAAAATTTAGAAAGGAAGATTAATTTTGTCCTATGTGCTCTTGAGAAGTGGTTCACTATGAATGATCTCAAACTAAATTTAAAAAAGACGCAATGTTTATTATTTAAATCAACCATGAGGAACAACGATACTGTCAAAATACATTTATTAGGAAATAAAGTAGATATTGTAGACAATGTAAAATTTTTAGGGGTACAAATAGATGCAGTTTTAAATTGGAAGAAGGAATTGGAAGTGGTCGTTAACACTATGAGTAGTGTTTGCTATGCTCTCAGGAGTCTGAGAGATGAATTAGCCATTGCTCACCTCAGAATGGTATATTTTGCACTTATAGAGTCTAGACTTAGATATAGCATAAAGTTCTGGGGCAACAGCTACCAATACAATATTAATGCTGCTTTCGTTATGCAGAAAAGAGCCTTGAGAACTATGCTTCGCATTGAACAAACGGAGTCTTGTAGAGATCATTTTAAGAAACTGCACATTCTCACAGTACCATGCCTCTATATTCTGGTCCTGCTTAGTCATTTTATTAAAAATATGCATAAGTTTGAGACAGAAGAACAGAGACATATCAGAATAAAAACGCGAAGAAGGGATCTACCTAACTTCATACAGCCTAAACTTAATGTCGTTAAACATGCCTCAAGAGTGCAATCAGTGAATATGTACAATAAATTGCCTGTACAATTTAAAAACTCTATGAATCCAAATGAATTCAAGAGAAAATTGAAGTCATTGTTGTTGAAGAAATGTTATTACAGCATAGAAGAGTTTCTCAAAGATAAAAGTAGTTCGAACTAATATGTGATTATATTTTTAACCGACTTCCCAAAAAGGAGGAGGTTCTATGTTCGACTTCAAGTTTGTTTTTTTTTTTTTTTTTTTTTTTTGTGTATTTTCACCGATAACTCCGTCAATTGTGGACGGATTTTGAAAATTATTTTTTTGTTTGAAAAAGTATGTTCCGAAATTGGTCCCATTTTAATTTGGTGAAGATCTGATGAAGAACTTCGGAGATATACAACATAACTCTTCAATAAATAACGGCAAATCTCTCGGGATTGCTGCAATCGCATGTCTGTTTGTTGTTTATAACATTTCATAACATAACATCACGCCAGTTCGCTCTTAAGGGGTAAGCAGATCTCTCATTTCACCGGTTATGTTCAAGTTTCATTAAATCTATTCTGGTGAAATAGTTACCTTACTAACTTGCCTATTAGGTAGGTACAACTAAAAAGTGAAAAATAAAAAAACTTTTTGCAAAAAAATATTACCGACTTCCAAATACAAAACTACAAAGTGAAAAATAACTTAATTTTTTGAAGTCGGTGTCCATAACGCAAAAAAAAATGGTACTACGAAAGACACCGACTTCAAAAAATTAAGTTATTTTTTACTTTGTAGTTTTGTATTTGGAAGTCGGTAATATTTTTTTGCAAAAAGTTTTTTTTGTGACTTTAGAGTAATGTATCCGACATTCTATCATGACTGACATTTTACATCTTAATTAATTTTATACATACATTTCTTGAAATGAATTATATTGATTTTAAATTGATGTTGGGTTTGGTTTGTTTGGTATAATTATATCTGTATTAAGACTAATAATGTTGGAACCAATCTGGAATGCGGTGTTTGTTTTTTTCTGACTTTATGATGATTGTTTAATTGTTGTGTTATATCTATTGTTAAAACCACTGTTCGACACAAATGTTAATTTGTTGAAGAATGAATAAATAAAATAAATAAACAGATGTTTATTATCAGAAAACCTAATAATAAGTCCTTAACAGAATTGTCAAAAGTCGTTATGACACTTGATTGACACTAATGTTGTTTATTTAATTATATATGTACATTATTATTTATATATTACATTATTATTTATTTGTTTAAACTAATATTAAAACTAAAATATAAAAATAAGTACAATTAAGAGGCGTCAAAAAATTCGTCCACATCGCTGTCAACAGGAAAAGTGCCCAGAAGGCTGGCAGCATTGCCACGTCGGATGGCAATGCTGATTCTTTGGCCAAAAAAAAAGGCCAGCCCTCTGATCTCGTGAAGAGTCGACCAACCGCTTGGCGATATCCCGAAATAATAGGTGTGCACTCGGACCCTATGGCTGGCTCAGGCCCTAGTGTTTAAACGAACGAACGGCTCAAACACATAATTACCAATTAAGTTGTTGTATTTGCGCCGTTTGAGGTTTTTAGCACCTGCAGCAGCCGCCCCAGCGCAGCCCACCGTGCTAGGAAGATGGGATGGAGCAAGGGTGTCGACGCAAATTGTATCCCACACCAACTTCCAAAGACCTACCCAACTTCCATGGCATTATGGTCATACCACCTGATCTCTTCCCATCGACGCGTGCCAGGCCATTGGGTTCTAAGACAGCTGGCACCCTAAGACAGGTGGCAAGAGCACGGATATGAACGCTCGGATCGGATTATGTCCTTTACTCATATATATAATATTATAATATGTCCTTTATTCATTAATTTTCTTAGTATCTACATTTTAAATATGTTTTAACTTAAATTAAAAAATCATTTTTAAATATAAAAGCTAGAGGCCCACCGGTATGGGGAACAGGATCCAAGCTACCGGCGGTCAGGGCTCTAGAGAGAGGAACCTCCGAACAAAACGAGCCGTGTCCAGAAGTACTGCTTTCTCTTTTCTCTTTCTCTCCACTATATCAGGCTTATTTGCCAATATTATATTTATTATTATGTTATAATATGTTTCCATAATTGGATTCGCTTTTCGAATCTACTCTTTAAAAATAAATTTAGGTACATACCCGTTCAATTTCCCCAAAAGTTCCTCGTAATAGCTTCGGTCTTTTCCGATTCTGTAAAGTTATTTTGATATTTAAGTAAACGGAAATATACAAGAATCAAGCCGGGTTAAATAACTGAAATTAATAGGTAGGTATTGTAGTTGCTTTATTACTTACAAAATGGGCACAACCTGAGCCCCGGACGCCTCCACATCTTTGACGTAGGAGGCCGCGATATAGCTGGTGTAGTTCTCACCGGAGGTCTTGATGTGCATGTACTTGGAATGTTCCTGCGACAGCACCCCGATGATGGGTCGTTCGTTGACCACGGGGTGCTCCTCCACGCTCACCACCACCGCACCTTCGCAGTGCAACAAATACACGACCGTCAAAAGCAGGGCTCCCTTCATCATCAGTACCACGCACCAACTGTCTACTGCACTCATCCACTAAAAACGTATGAGTGATTAGTGATCATCAACTAATAATTAACCTGATTGTTGAGTCAATTAATAATCAATCGGATTAGAACTTAATCGAAAAATTCTACTTGTCGCTATAAAGAGTTACTTATAAAATCAGCTTCGATTTTATAATAATATTTTTGGGGGCTGAGTCACCCACGTCCGTAGGAGTGTACCCCATTCGATTCCCTACACGTGGTCCCCGGGTGGTGCAAATCAGGTGACAAACTGGTGGTAGGCTTCGGCCGAAGGCTTGCGACCACCCACCGGGCAAAGACGTACCGCCAAGCGCCCTAGTCGTGTTCCGGTATGATGCTCGGTGCAGCCACTAGAGGAGTTGGGTCGAGATAGTTGTTCCACTGCAGGCAGGCCGGCCTGACTCGCGCTGTTATGGACGTATCGGGAGACTGGTCGCGGAGGGTAGCGGGATCCGAGGCACGGTGCGCCGCTGGCCGACCGCAGGTAGTTGGGGGCCCAAGTAGTGTGCCAGCCCCACATGAAAGGCTGCCCCGCCAACTGACGAAAAATCCCGGAATGCGCCATCGTACTGGTTGGCGACCAGACGAGAGTGCCCGATGGACATTCCTGGGGGGGCTCGGGCGTCCCCGCAGTCTCCAGACCAGTCCCCCAATGATGGCGTCCTATCGGCGCGTGTCTGTAGGTTGCAAGCGTGGAACCTCATCTCACTTCCTTCTCCTCTCCCTACTTTTCACTCGCAACAATAAGGCCAAGGAACAAGAGAAAAAAAGCTGAACAGCGGCAGCACTCACTCTCACATAAGGTGCACCTCAGCAACATCCGAGGTCTGCACTCTAACCTTGTCGCAGTCCATCACCACCTTGAGACTGAGAAACCAGCACTTTTGTTCCTTACGGAGACGCAGATCGGATGCCCGTCAGACGTGGCGTACCTATCTTACCCAGGGTTTACCCTGGAGCACATGTTCAAGCCACGCGCTGGTGTATGCATGTACGCCCGGGACGACATCTGCTATCGGCGTCTCCGTGATCTTGAAGACTCTAATTACTCAGTGCTATGGGCCCTGGTGGACACAGGTCTGGATAAGATCATCTACGCCTGTGTCTACCGATCGCATAGCGGTGATTTGGAGACAACCAGGCTCACACAGTACCTGAGTGAGGCGGCAGATGTGGCTCAGCTACGGTACCCCTCCACCCAACTAGTGTTACTGGGGGACTTTAATGCCCACCACCAGGAGTGGCTCTTCCCATACCAGTGCACTGACCATGCTGGACGAGAGATGCGAAATCTTTCGATTGCGCTTAATCTCACCCAGCTGGTCCAAGGGGCTACGAGGGTGCCAGATGTTGATTCACATACAGCCAATTGCTTGGACCTTCTGCTGACAACTGATCCAGACCGATACTCAGTGTCGATATCATCACCTTTGGGTAGTTCCGACCACTGTCTGGTGAAATCTGTATCCGTCTACTCCCCGCCCGATCCCAGCCCAAGAGGCACCCGGCGGATTTGGCGGTACAAGTCAGCAGATTGGGCTGGTATGCGATCTTTCTTCGCATGCTATCCTTGGCGGCCCACTTGCTTCTCTTCGGATGACCCATCGTCATGCGCTGTTGCAGTGACAGATGTGTTGCGTCAGGGGATGGAGTACTACATTCCGTTCTCTGACGTAACGGTGTCCAGCGTTGACCGTCCGTGGTTTGGTGCTGAGTGTGACCGCGCAAACGTGGTTAAACACAAGGCATACCTAGCATGGGTCGACGCTCGTGTGCGCAAGGCAAGTGACGTGAGTCAGAAGAAGAGAGCCTTCAACGGGGCTGCCAAGTCCTACAAAAAAGCGATGCGAAGGGCACGGTTTGACCATATTAGCAGAATCGGGGACAAACTTACTTCACACCCTGCAGGTAGCAAGGCGTTTTGGTCCCTGGCTAAATCGGTTGAATCAAACTTCTGTCGCCCCTCACTACCACCACTACTGAGGTCCGACGGTTCGCTGGCCCACTCCGCTGAGGACAAGGCTAACTTGTTTGCCTCCCTCTTTGCGGAATCTTCGCGTCTGAATACTGATGGCACGCGCCCCCCCCCCCCTTCTGCTGTTTTTTTTTTTTTTTTTTTGTGGCAATCCCACCGCACTATTCCCAAACCACTGCAACTCCTGAAAGCCAGAATCAACAGTGGCGACCACCAGAAAAGCGCCGAGGCAATGAACGTAAGACGAGTATGTCGGAAATTCGCATCCATCAGAGAGAGGTCTGTAGGGTGCTGCGAAACCTTGACGTGAACAAGGCTAGTGGCCCGGACGGGATACCGGCAATTGTACTTAAAACTTGTGCGCCTGAATTGTCTCCGATCTTGACACGCCTTTATCGCCTTTCGATGGTGACTGGAAAAGTGCCGAAGGCTTGGAAGCAAGCTAACGTTCAACCCGTGCCCAAGAAGGGTAGTCGAGCGGACCCGGCCAACTACAGGCCCATATCAGTAACGTCCATCCTCTGTAAGAGTATTGAACGTGTATTGAATAAAAAGCTCCTGGCATACCTAGAAGACAACGACCTCCTTAGTGACCGACAATACGGCTTCCGCCGAAACCGGTCAACTGGGGATCTTCTAGCGTATGCCATTCACATCTGGAATGAGGCCTTCGAGAAGCACGGGGAGGCGCTTGCTGTCTCCCTTGACATATCGAAGGCCTTTGACAGGGTCTGGCACGAGAGCCTTATTGGTAAGCTTCCTTCCTTCGGTCTGCCTAGTGGTCTGTGTGACTGGATTGCAGAGTTCCTGAGGGATCGGTCCATCCGAGTGGTTATCGATGGTTGCTCGTCCAGTCAGTTAGGTATTAACGCCGGAGTCCCTCAGGGGTCAGTGCTCTCGGCAACATTGTTCTTGCTGCACATTAATGACCTGCTAAAACCCGGAACCTTTGGGTATGCAGACGACAGCACTCTTGCTGAGAGATACGTATCTGGCGCACGGGCTACTGGGCCTCAAGTCCGGTCTCTTTGGGAGGCTATGGTTGAGCGCTTGAACCTGTCTTTGGAGGCAGTCTCCGAATGGGGCAATGCCAATCTAGTCAGTTTCAATGCTGCTAAGACCCAGGCGTGTCTTTTTGCCGCAAAAAAGAGCCAATTCCACCCGGCTCCATCCTTCCGTGGTGTAACCGTGCCGATAACGGACCATCTCGAACTTCTTGGTGTAACATTAACATCGACCCTCAATTTTGGTCCATTCATTGAGTCAAAGGCTCAATTGTCTGCAAAAAAGTTGGGGATCCTTGCGAAGGTGAGACGGTACTTCACGCCTGAACAGCTGCTCAACTTGTATAAAGCGCAAGTTCGGTCATGCATGGAGTACTGCTCTCACCTCTGGGATGGATCTGCCAAATACCAGCTTGATGCACTTGAGTCGATTGACAGACGGGCCAAAAGGCTTATTGGCAACGATGCCCTGGTCGCCTCAAAGCTCCAGAGCCTCGAACATCGACGCCGAGTTGCCAGCCTGTCGGTTTTTTATCGGTTACATTTCGGGGAGTGCGCGACGGAACTGCACAATTTGATTCCGCCAAGCCCTTTCCATCATCGGACCTCAAGACATACGGCAATGTGCCATCGGTACATGGTGGATATCCCACCCATACGCACAAAGCGTTTTGAAAATACTTTCATTGTGCGTACAGCTAAGGAGTGGAACTCCCTGCCGGCGTCCTTGTTTCCTGATAGCTACAACCTAGGGGTCTTCAAGTCAAGAGTGAATAGGTTACTTCTAGGCAAGCGTGCTCCACCTTCGACCATATCATCACTTAACATCAGGCGAGATAGTGGTCAAACGCGAGCCTATAACGAATAAAAAAAAATAAAAAAAATATGTCGTCACATTGAGACTCTCAAATGCCCGCTGTTATTTGTAACCCAATATGAACATGATAAGAAAAATAACTTAAAAGGTATTTACAAATATATTAATCACTAGTTGTTGCCCACAGCTTCGTCCGTGTCAAACCCGTAAAACTAAAACCCTTTCGGAAATTACCCGGAACAAACAGTCTGACAAATAGATAGACAAACAGACAGAATTCTTAAAAAATGCGTATTTGTTATTAGTAGCTTACATACTTTCCAATGCATTCAATAAAACGTAGTTATTATGATATTACATACTGACACTTCGATTTTATTTAATTGTATAGATTTCTTTAAAAAGGAAAATATGAAAAACTATCAATCAATCTGCCTACGCGTTTCCTAACTACACGTCCGTGTGTCAATAGCGGGGTGCCAACTGAATATATGCGCTGGGTGTCTGAAGCACCCAAACATATATCGGCGCTCAAGCAGACGATTAAGGACTCTCGACACTGCGGCAAATGTTTCGTTTGCCAACATGGTGAAAAAGGGAACAAATGATTTCGTTCGACCGAATAATTTAAGCTCTGTTGTCATTTATCCTTGTGACAAACTCAAGTCCAGTGACGAAACTAAAGACATGGTAGCAAAAATCATACGACCTGATCAAATGAAGCTGCATATACGAGGTGTCCGCAAGACCAAAAATGGAGATGTTATTATTACCACAAAGACCAAGTATGACGCTGAAAAAATCAAGACCGCCGTCTAGCTTTCTATATCTGGACTAACCGCCGCCGCCGCTTCTGAGATGAGAAACTGAAGTCTTCAGGTGCATTTACGAACAGAACATACCCGACAAGTTGCTAGAGATGTCCATGGAGTCCTTTTTGGTTTCTGTTAAATTGAGCCACAAATCTGGGCAGAAAGATGCGTCGAGCTGTAATTACATTATTGAAATGCCAGCCAATATTCGTAAAGCCCTAATTTCCACATCAAGGCTGTTTATAAATTGGACGTCCTGCCCTACGCTAGTCTTACAATACAGCTGGGCGAACAGGGCCTGTGTGATAGGCTAGAGTCACGCATTTTATCACAGTTTTTGCTCCCAAACTGTAATAATAATGTGTGTTTTGGGGACCGATTCACCCACGTCAGTAGGAAAGTACCCCTTACCGATACCCTACACGTAGTGGGACTACGGGGGTAGTGCAAATCAGGTGACACTAACTGGTGGAAGGTTTCGGCCAAAGGCTTGTGATCACCCACTGGGCAAAGACGTACCGCCAAGCGACCTAGCCGTGTTCCGGTTACGATCCTCGGTGTAGCCAACTAGAAGAGTTAGGTCGAGCCTGACGTGCGCTATTATGGACGTATCGGGAGATTGGTTGCGGAGGGTAACGAGTTCCGGGGGACGGTGCGCCGCAGGTAGTTGTGAGACCAAGTAGTGTGCCAGCCACACACGAAATGCTGTCGCGCCAACTGACGAAAAATGCCAAGGGAATGCAGCATCGTGCTGGTTGGCGACCAGATGGACATTGCGGGGGGGCGTCCCCGCAGTCTCTTGACTAGTGCCCCAATGACGGCGTCATTTGTCTGTAGGTTAGCAGCATAAGAACTCGTCTCACTGCCTTCTCCTCTCATCCATTCACTCTTATTTTATGATAATGACAATGAAAAAGAATATTGCCTCCCTCACGAAGTGCAACTCACCAACATTAAAGGTCTGCACTCAAATCTCTCTGCAGTCTACTACCACCTGGTCGGTGAGAAACTCGAAGACTCCAGACTCACAACGCTATGGGCTCTGGTAGACACAGGTCTAGATAAAATTATCTATCCCTGTGTCTATCGTTCACACAGCGGAGATTAGGAGAGAACTAGGCGCACAGAGTATCTCAGTGAGGCGGCTGTTACGGCACAGCAGTGGTACCCTTCCGCCCAATTAGTGTTACTGGGGGACTTTAATGCTCATCACCAGGAATGGCTCTTCCCATACCAGTGCACTGACCATACTGGACGGGAGATGAGACTTGCGCTAAATCTTATCCAACTGGTCCAGGGGGCCACGAGGGTGCCGGATGTTGATTCACACACGGCCAATTGCTTGGAACTTCTGCTGACAACTGATCCAGACCGATACTCTGTGTCGATAACTTCTCCTTTGGGTAGTTCCGACCACTGTCTGGCGAAGACTGTGTCCATCTACTCAAAACAGGTTAAATGTTTGTATTTCTGTAAGTTGGTTTGTACAAACAATTTTACAAGTCGATCATATTTTTTAAAACTAGATGATGTCGGCGTTTCCTGTCTGACTACTCTGAGAAGAAAAGCCGAAACAAACTCAGAGGTCACAGTCTCTTTTAAAGTCCAGACAAAATCTTGGTTAGATCATGTGAAGACCATGTAGACTGATGTCTGAAAAGGTCTTTTGAGGAAAGGACCAGCCAGATTGAGTGGACCTGTCCAGTCAGCGCACGCATTTGTTAATAACCGAGCAGCTCAACTCAGAATTTAAGGAGCTCAACGATTCGACGAACGAAAGGTTGGAGATCCAATTAAGGACATAGAATACGAACATAATTTAAAAACAGTATCCAAAAATACCTTATTTTAAAATCGTATTACACTATAAAGGAATTCTTTGACGATATGTAAATTTTGACATGGAAATTCATACCTGCACAATACACATAGCACTAACAATTTTGACTTACGACCTACCTATGTTATTTAATGATTATTATTGTTATCGCTGTTTGTTTTAATTTTATTTAAATTTTTATCTTATTTTATTTTTTGAATGGAAATGATGACCAAATTGTTCTCACCCTATCTTATGTTATATCATGACAGTTAATTATTTAAATATCAAATGTTGGACACTTGATAAACATGTTAAAATTAGTGTTTGTTTAAGCACAGTGGTTTGTTCTATTATTGTGACACTGTAGCACTTTACACTATATATAGCCGTGCCCTAGTAGGCTTCATGTATGAAACCTATATACTTGTAACAACTTTGTAAACTACATGAATGCAATAAATGATGATTATGATCCTTTCAAAGGTGAGAAGGTACTTTACGCCGGAACAGCTTGTCAACTTTTAACAAGCGCAAGTTCGATCATGCATGGAGTACTGTTCTCATCTCTGAGAAGGATCTGCCAAATACCATGCAGCTTGATGCAATTGAGTCGATCGAAAAGCGGGCCAAGGGGCTCACCGGCAATGAGACGCTCGTCAAGTCAAAGCTCCAGAACCTTGAACATCGTCGCTGAGTTGCCAGCTTGTCGGTTTTTTTTATCGGTTTCATTTCAGGTATGGGAGTGTGCGATGGAATTGCACGATCTCATTCCGCCTAGCACGTTTCATCATCGGATAGAACGTACGCACCAAACCATACCCATACGCACAAAACGTTTTGGGTACACTTTTATTATGGGTACAGACAGCTAAGGAGTGGAATTCCCTGCCAATGCGGCGTCTGTGTTTCCCGATAGCTACAATCTAGGGGTATTTAAGTCAAGAGTGAATGGGTTTTTTCTAGCCAAGCGTACTTCAAGGTCGACCACATCATCGCTTACCATCAGTTGAGACATGCATTTGGTCAAGCGTGAGTCTATAGATTATAAAAAATAATAAATAGTGAGTGAAGCCATAGACTAATATATATAGTGAGTCAAGCCTGTCACAGTAGGCAGTGCTCGACCGTCAGCACTATTGAAAAAAAACAGTGGGGTGTCGGCGGATTATTGAAACGTTCGAACTACGGATTGTTTAGAAAACACAAGATAAATAAAGCTACTAAGTATAATGTACTTACTCATTTAATAATGGAATATGTCAAAAAAAAAGTTAAACTCCAAAATAAGTATTCTAAAATATTTATTTGCTTACATTTACAAATTTATGCTAGTTGAATACATCGTCAGGTAAATATTAAATCGCCGTTTTCATTTAACGTTTCACGTTGAATATACAATTATTTAGAGGTCACGGTGCCTCTAGGTTCGAATAAGTAACACTGATGGTACGCGCTTCCCAACACGCCCGTAAAGTGAGGTTCGTAGTTATATATCACGTACTGGTTTTCTTCCGCCTGACTCGCGAAAGAATGTAGATTTTTCCTGCACTCCTTCACGAAGAAATCCATGAAGTAACGGTTAGACTTGACTGCGTTTATCGAATGAGCGTAGTTCTTAGACAGCTTCCATTCGAAGGAGCTCTTCTCTGGGTGGAACTGGACGCCGTAGAATGGATACCTGCAATACATTCAGACATGTTGTTTAGATTCGTCCCTTTTTATTAGATACTAGCTGACCCTCGGGGCTTCACTCCCGTCAACTGGCTACCTATCTACCTAGGGCTGCCTACCCTGCCTAACCTGGCTACCCTGCCTACCCTGCCTAACCTGGCTACCCTGCCTACCCTGGCTGCCCTGACTACCCTGGCTAACCTGCCTAACCTACCTACCCTGCCTACCCTGCCTATCCTGCCTACCCTGCCTACCCTGGCTACCCTGCCTACCCAGTCTTCCCTGGCTACCATGGTATACGCTGGCTCCCCTGCCCCTACCCTGGCTAACCTGCCTACCCTGGCTAGCCTGCCTACCCTGCCTACCCTACCTACTAATTTTTATCTATCATCAATAGTTTTCTCAGCGCACGCCAAATAATGTATTTTACAGGCAACATTTTGCTACCTTGGGTTACATTATTGCAATTTTCATAAGGATCTCTATCTTTTTTAAATTATATTATAGCCTATGACACTCAGGAATAATGTAGCTTTCTACTGGTGAAATAATTTTTAAAATCGGTTCAGAAGATCCAGAGATTACCCCTTACAACGTCACAAACTCACAAACCCACAAACTCACAAACTTTACCTCTTTATAATATTACTAGCTGACCCTCGGGGCTTCGCTCCCGTCAATTGCCTACCTACCCTGGCTACCCTGCCTACCTTGCCTATCCTGCCTACCATGCCTACCCTGCCTACCATGCCTGCCCTGCCCCTACCCTGCCTACCCTGGCTACCCTGCCAACCCTGCCTGCCCTGCCTACCCTGCCTAACCTGCCTACCCTGCCTATCCTTCCTACCCTGTCTATCCTGCCTACCTGCCTACCCTGCCTACCCAGCCTACCCTGCCTACCCTACCTACCCTGCCTACCCTGCCCCTACCCTGGCTACCCCGCCTACCCTGACTTTCCTGCCTACCCTGCCTATCCTGCCTACCCTGCCTACCCTGCCTACCCTGCCTACCCTGCCTACCCTGCCTACCCTGCCTACCCTGCCTAACCTGCCTACCCTGCCTACTCTGCTTACCATGCCTACCCTGCCTACCCAGCCTACCCTGCCTACCCTACCTATCCTGCCTACCCTGCCTTTCCTGCCTATCCTGCCTATCCTGCCTACCCTGCCTATCTTGCCTAACCTGCCTACCCTGCCTACTCTGATTACCCTGCCTACCCTGCCTTTCCTGCCTATCCTGCCTACCCTACCTATCCTGCCTACCCTGCCTATCCTGCCTACCCTGCCTACCCTGCCTACCCTGCCTACCCTGCCTACCCTGCCTACCCTGCCTTTCCTGCCTACCCTGCCTATCTTGCCTACCCTGCCTACCCTGCCTACTCTGCTTACCCTGCCTAACCTGCCTACCCTGCCTACTCTTTTTACCCTGCCTACCCTGCCTACCCTGCCTACCCAGTCTACCCTGCCTACCCAGCCTATCCTGCCTACCCTACCTATCCTGCCTACCCTGCCTTTCCTGCCTACCCTGCCTATCCTGCCTACCCTGCCTACCCTGCCTACCCTGCCTAACCTGCCTTTCCTGCCTACCCTGCCTATCTTGCCTACCCTGCCTACTCTGCTTACCCTGCCTACCCAGCCTACCCTACCTATCCTGCCTACCCTGCCTTTCCTGCCTACCCTGCCTATCCTGCCTACACTGCCTATCCTGCCTACCCTGCCTACCCTGCCTACCCTGCCTTTCCTGCCTTTCCTGCCTTTCCTGCCTTTCCTGCCTTTCCTGCCTACGCTGCCTATCTTGCCTACCCTGCCTACTCTGCTTACCCGGCCTACCCTGCCTTTCCTGCCTACCCTGCCTATCCTGCCTACCCTGCCTACACTGCCTGTCCTGCCTACCCTGCCTATCTTGCCTACCCTGCCTACCCTGCCTTTCCTGACTTTCCTGCCTACCCTGCCTATCTTGCCTACCCTGCCTACCCTGCCTACTCTGCTTACCCGGCCTACCCTGCCTATCCTGCCTACTCTGCTTACCATGCCTACCCTGCCTACCCTGCCTACTCTGCTTACCCTGCCTACTCTGCTTACCCTGCCTACCCTGCCTACTCTGCCTATCCTGCCTACTCTGCCTACTCTGCCTAACCTGCCTATCCTACCTACCCTACCTACTAATTTGTATCTATCATCAATAGTTTTCTCAGCGCACGCCAAATAATGTATTTTACTGACAACATTTTGCTACCTTGGGTTACATTATTGCAATTTTCATAAGGATCTCTATTTTTTTTGAAAATATTTTATAGCCTATGACACTCAGGAATAATGTAGCTTTCTACCGGTGCAAGAATTTTCAAAATCGGTTCAGTAGATCCAGAGATTACCCCTTACAACGTCACAAACTCACAAACTCACAAACTTTACCTCTTTATAATATTAGTATAGACTAGCTGACCCCCGGGGCTTCGCTCCCGTCAAGTGGCTATCTACCTACCTACCCTGATGCCTACCCTGCCTACCCTGCCTACCCTGCCAACCATGCCTACCCTGCCTACCCGGCCTACCCTGCCTTCCCTGCCTATCGTGCCTATCCTGCCTACAATGCCTTCCCTGCCTATCCTGCCTTCCCTGCCAACCCTGCCTACGCTGCTAACCCTTACTGCCATGCCTACCCTGCCTAGCCTGCCGACCCTGCCTAGCCTGCCTATCCTGCCAACCCTGCCTACCCTGCCTTCCCTGCCTATCCTGCCAACCCTGCCTATCCTGCTAACCCTGCCTACCATGCCTACTCGGCCTACCCTGCCTTCCCTGCCTATCCTGCCTACCCTGCCTTCTCTCCTATCCTGCCTTCCCTGCCAACCCTGCCTACCCTGCTAACCCTGACTGCCATGCCTACCCTGCCTAGCCTGCCTAGCCTGCCTACCCTGCCTTCCCTGCCAACCCTGCCTTCCCTGCCTACCCTGCTAACCCTGACTGCCATGCCTACCCTGCCTAGCGTGCCTACCCTGCCTTCCCTGCCTATCCTGCTAACCCTGCCTACCATGCCTACTCTGCCTGCCCTGCCTTCCCTGCCTACCCTGCCTACCCTGCCTACCCTGCCTATGCTGCCTACCCTGCCTATGCTGCCTACCCTGCCTACTATGCCTACCATGCCTGCCCTGCCTTCCCTGCCAACCCTGTCTAACCTGCCTACCCAGCCTACCCTGCCTAACCTGCCTACTCTGTTTTCCCTGCCTACCCTGCCTGCCCTGCCTGCCGCGCCTGCCCTGCTTTCCCTGCCTATCTTGCCTACTCTGCCTACCCTGCCAACCCTGCCTACTCTGCCTACCCTGCCTACTCTGCCTACCCTGCCAACCATGCCTATCCTGCCTACCCGGCCAACCCCGCCTACCATGCCTACCCTGCCTACCCTGCTTACCCTGCTTTCCCTGCCTAGCCAGCCTAGCCTGCCTACCCAACTACCCTGCCTACCCTACTTACCTACTATTTTTTATCTATCATCAATGGTTTTCTCAGCGCACGCCAAAGAATGAATTTTATAGGCA
Source organism: Orthosia cruda (assembly GCA_964057195.1). NCBI lineage: Eukaryota > Metazoa > Arthropoda > Insecta > Lepidoptera > Noctuidae > Orthosia > Orthosia cruda. The sequence goes on along the minus strand of OZ059827.1, from coordinate 39,059,198 downwards.
ACATTTTCCTACCTTGGGTTACATTATTGCAATTTTCATAAGGATCTCTAATTTTTTTGAAAATTTATTATAGCCTATGACACTCAGGAATAATGTAGCTTTCTACTGGTGAAAGAATTTTCAAAATCGGTTCAGTAGATCCAGAGATTAACCCTTACAACGTCACAAACTCACAAACTCACAAACCCACAAACTTTACCTCTTTATAATATTAGTATAGAAGTATAGATTAGTATTAGTATATCAGTATCGATATCATCTTTCACACAGTGACACAGTCCAACCATCGTCTCTTTGGTGTACTCCTACACTTTCTGACACATTCATACTCGAAACTTTTGAAATGTTTAGTTACCTATAGTTTAGTGCAATTTATAAAATTATGAAGTGTCAGCTACTAATTGTATCATCATCATACTTGTGAAAATCAACCAAAAGACGTCCTCTGCAAGACATAAATGTAAGTCTCTCCCAAGAATCGCCACAGTGAAATCAAGTTCTATGTTGCCCAAACCCAACGGAAAAGTAAGTTTCACTCTTGGTTAGATCTTCCTCGTGTCTCTCTTGGGAATCGGTTAGACCATGGCCAGACTTAAGGTGTAAATACAGTACCTAAGTTTAGTATTATTGGTAATACCTGGTATGTTCGACCGTAGCTATGAACTTGACTCCGTTGTCGTCATTAGAATGAGAAGTCACTCGCCAGTCTTGCGTTAAATTGTGAGATTTCAGATTCTAGAAAAGGGAATAAAATTGTGTTAAAATTTAAAAAATATGGTATGGCAACATACAAGGAGTATAAGAGCTCTCTGCTCTCATAGGTACCTCTGTGGTAAATGAGGAAATATTACTAAAGTTTTACGAATCCTTAGGATCAAAGCACATTGAAACAGAGTTGAAGCAAAGCAATGTGTGTATCTGAAAATGTAAATAGCATATTGACCACTATCTCCATTACATCATCATCCTATTAATGTTCCCACTGCTGGGACACAGGCTTTCTCTCTTTGAGAGAGGGGATGATGCACCACGTGGGCCTAGTGCGGGTTCGTGGATGTTACATGTTTTTGAATCTTTGGTTCAAGGATATGCTGGTTTCTTGACGATGTTTTCCTTCACCGTTTTTGAGACCAGTGGTGATGAAATAATTTAGACAAAGTAAAGCGCCTGCCTGGGATCGAACCTATGAACTACAACTTGTAAGTCGCAGCTGATTCTACTGGGCCACCACTGCACTACACCACATCTCCACCACATAATGCACATATTCTTCAACTTCGGCCGGGTAGCCAAAGTTGTCCAGCGGCCCATTATGAACTCCTAGCCGTCTGACAAATTTCAGTTTACAGTTACTTGTTACCTCCTTCGAAATAGTGTAGGAGTTGCATATCCACATTTCAGCAATGAACTGTCAACTAAAGAAAAAACGAATTACCTCATCTACAATGCAGAACTGGTGGGCATTCACAGTGACATCTTCATTTTCCAACAGGTCTAATACGTCTTCTGGTACCTCTTTGAACATCTTGCTAGACTGGGCATCTGGAAGTATTTTAAAATAAAATCTTTTAAACATGATCGTGTTATGGCAGTTAAGGCTGGCTTTTGCCTTTGGAATGCCGCCTCTCTCTTTTGGGTTATTTACCAGTCGGCAACGATAAGCAAGCATTTTTGACATAGCTACGGTGGTGCTTATGGCTATCCATTTCGTGAAATGGCGGCTTGCCAAGAAATACCATTTTTAACAATAAATTAAATAAAATTAATTTCAACAAGCGAAGATGGCGGGATGAACTTGATGATCGACAAGGTTGGTCCACAATTGCCCTAAACCGAGAGGATTGGAAGGAAGAAGGGGAGGCGTTTGTCCTGCAGTGGGACAGACTAGGCTGATAATAATAGTAGTTTATGAAACTGTTGCATAATGAGGGGTATTAAAACATGAGTGTGTGTTTAAAAACCGAGCCGTAGGCGAGGTTTTTAATAGCTTTCACACGAATGTTTTAATACCTAGTTATGTGCAGTTTCATACACTACTTTATCTACACTCATAAATTGGGATTGAACCTACTAAATACCTCTTTTTGCATTTTCCATGCCATAAAATCGTGATAGCATTTGTCATAATTATACTTTTCTCAACTTTGGTGGTAATAAATTACGAGTAAATTCCTTCGCCACATCTAAAATATCGGGCGGAGTCAAATTTTCTTCACATTCACACATACATTATCAGACATTTTTAAACAATAATTTAAATAACTCATAAAATTCAGTTCAGCAAAACTTGCAAAACGTATGAATGGCGCCAAAACCCAGCACATCACCGCATTAACCGCGCATGCGCTAAGGCTTAGCACGCACTGCGATCTTTATTCGCGCGAGTTTTTTTTGCCCATGGAATTGTATGAAGTTGTTCGCATTGCGGTAAAGAAATCGTGCGGAAATAATACCGCAAGAAATCCGTGTTTTGCCACAGAATCCACCGCACCACGGCGCGAATTTTATTCGCCCGAATATTTTGAGCTCTATGAACAGGTAGAAGGAAATAAAATACGCGCGAATAAAAATCCCAGTGCGTGCTAAGTCTAAAGCAGGCATTGTCATAGACAATTTAAAATTAGAATCAAATCTTTTTATAATAGGTACTATAAAATGGCATTACAAAAAAAATATTGATGGAAACTCCTTAGTGATTAACTTCTTGGATTTGTCCTGTATCGTAATAGAAAAAAAATTGTTTTATAGCATTATTTTGTTAGAGAAATAGTGTTATAATAAGATTCTATTTTTAAATTTCGGTATTGTGTTTATAAAGTATGCCAATATAAACTCGTTTTGAATTTTATAATTCGAATATTACGATATGAGAGTAGATAAAATAAATAATAAAATTAAACAGACAGCCAAAACAAAACACTAAAAAGCGAAGAATAAGTTTCTTTTCGGAGGTCGGTATCTACTTTTTTCGTTTTTGACACCGACTTCCGAAAATAAACTTATTTTTCCATGAAAATAGTTTATAGCCAGAAGGCTTTTCATAACAATTCCAACGAGCGTAAACACGACTGGGATACATTGTTTTTTTGCGGCGTACCGGTGCCTACCTTCCGGTTTCATCATCAGATCAGTTCGATGGTACCATTTTCATTAGAACCTTTTATTTAAATTTGCTTCATTACAGTCATTTAACTATTCGAGATATCTTATACCCAAAACCCACTTATGATTGAGAAGTTCTATTGGCAACCTGTGGTCTTCTTCACCAGTTCCACTTCACCAAATGATGCTACCTAAATGCAAATGCTTGCCAAGTTGATGAAAATACCAAAATAACTTTTTTTTTTTTTTATCTTATATAGGCTCGCGCTTGACCACTATCTCACCTGATAGTAAGCGATGATGTGGTCGATGGTGGAGCACGCTTGCCTAGAAGTAACCTATTCACTCTTGACTTAAAGACCCCTAGATTGTAGCTATCGGGAAACACAGACTCCGGCAGGGAATTCCACTCCTTAGCTGTACGCATAATAAAAGTATTCCCAAAACGTTTAGTACGTATGAGTGGGATGTCCACCATATATCGATGACGCATCGCCGTACGTCTGGTAGTCCGATGATGGAACGAATTAAAAAACTATATTCGAATTACACATAAAATTTGAAGAGTTCTCTCGATTTCTCGATACCACTATCAGATCCTAACCAGATGACCATGGGACTACCTGGGAAGTATACCCTTGCAAACAAAAGAGGAACTGTCCAAATCGGTCCAGGCGTCTTTGTGTAATCGGGGAACATACATATAGAAAAAGATTCCATTCATCACACTGGTATGCTCTAAAGAGGTACGCAGGTGTGAACAGTTCCCCTATACTCTCCAGCGGTTTTGTTTAAGTTTCATGTTATTGGGTTAATTTAATCTGGCATAACCTAGCCTATAGAACTGGTCGGTCCGTTATGTACCACAACTAAAATGAAAATACAATCGACTTCCAAATAAAAACACTACAAAGTAAAAAAATACTTTAATTTCGATTTCGTAGTCGGTGTCAAAAAACGAAGAAACGAAAACAGGAAAACCGACTACCGAAATTGAAGTTATTTTTCACTTTGTAGTGTTTTTTTTTGGAAGTCTGTTGTTTTTTCATTTTAGTTGTGGTACATAACGGACCGACCAGTTCTATAGTTTGTAGTGTTTTTTTTTTAAGTCAGTTAAAAAATAAATGTTAACGTTTGTCGATAATATGTACATACATCACATGAAGTAATAAGTAACCCGTTTCCAGTCTCACCTTCGGTAAAATCAAGAGGAATATTAGAGTAGGAATAGCAACGGATCCTGTTCTCTGGTTCACCTCGGCCCGAAGCCAAGATGATGAGCAGCTCGAAGCCAAGGCAGGTGCCGAATATAGGGAAGTAGTCGCCGGCATCGTTCATTTCCTGAGCGATCTCATATATGTGCTGGCCGGCGTCGGCGTAACCGTTTGACTGGTTGAAGTAGGTAGCCCCACCGGGGATCAACACTCTGGAATAGACCACAGGTTTCATTAGAATTTTGGAATAATGGAAGTAATATTACACACACAGTTTCAAGGCATTGCAGTCGCCCGTGTCAGTGATTTTTACATCAGACAATGCTTCGAATTTTACCAAGAATTTTCTTAGGTTTTTACAGTTATGTGATTGATACTATCAATTATCTTGAAGACACGCCAAATTATTCACAGTAGTTTATACAGGGTGTTTGGAAGGGAGCTGTACATACGCCTAGGGTAGAAACTAGGGATAGTCTGCTACCTACCCCCGCCCATTATATTGACCTTGGCCTCAAGGTTTTTTTTTAATTTATTATTATTTTTTATTTGACTTTTTTATGATTTTTTGACTAAAACTACCTGTAGCTCAAAATCTATCCATGGGACCGGTCGGCTAATGGTCTTGTTTTAATCGTTAGAGTCTTAGGGTCCTGCAAACAATTATTTTACACCAGAAAATTGTGGAGAAGAAAAGTTATGGGGCCTGAAGTACCATAGTAAGGTAAAGAAATAATTTTAAGGGCAACTTTCTATGGGGTTTAAAAAAAACTAACAGGGTTGGAGTTCTTCTGATTTTTTTAAAACATCCTCAGTCCATGCCCTTTCTAACGATATGCTAAAAGTGTATTTATCACTTTTAGTTTTAAAGTTATTAATTAATTTCCGCAACTAGGGCACTTTTACCACCACGAGTCGACATTTGTAAGACAAATGTAATTTCCAGAATTTAAACCAGTTTGGCCTACAGTTGGCAAATTTGTTGTCTCACTCTTACACGAGAGCAACATGTAAGAGACAAAACATGTCATGTCATGTCTCTTTCGCTCTTGGGTCGACGGGGCCGGGCAGGTAACTCGTTGGGGTCTTTGTTAGTCAGTCGAGATTTACCCATCTTAGCTAACTTACGTACTTGCCGTTACGACGCTCCACTGTTTTCGTTAATTTTGTTGAGTTTGTTATTACTTCGTTTTTGTTAAGTTTTGTTATTTGTTACCTTGTTGTTGGCAAAATGGCTGGATTTACCAGTGAAGAGTACACCGACATGCTGGTGGTGTATGGAATGGCTGATTGCAATGGGCGCGAGGCACGGAGGATTTATCAAGAACGGTATCCTAACCGGCGAGTGCCTAACCACCAAACGTTTGGCTCAACTTATCGGCGTCTGCGAGAAACCGGAAATTTAAATTTCCGGGAACCAGCCGTGAACAGATTTCAACCAAATTTGGCTGCGGAAGAACGCATATTGGCTGAATTTGAGGAAGATCCGACCAGAAGCGTAAGAACCGTAGCCCGGACGCTTGGTTTAAGCGTGTGGAAAGTCTGGTCGGTTCTTCGCGAAAATGGACGTCATCCTTTCCACTACACCCCTGTTCAAGGTAATTTTTTACATAAAGTTTTTGTTTTTAGCTCTTATGTAATGAACTAGCATGTGAATTTCATAGGCAATTTTTAAATTAACATGAGCATGTGTGTGAGAGAGAGAGAAATGGAAAGACAGAGATAGCAATCAATGTTACATAGCTACTAATTCATAAGGAAACCGCTAACGTTGATATTTTTATTGTTTTAGGCTTAGAGGATAACGACTATGCAAGAAGGGTGGAGTTTTGCCGCCACTTGCTCCATACGGACGTGGAAGATATTAATTTTTTACGGAGTATTCTCTGGACTGACGAGTCCAAGTTTGACAAGGAAGGAATTGTAAATTACCACAATCTCCATCACTGGGCACCCAGAGATCAAAACCCGAGAGTCAAGAGGCACAGAGGTTTTCAACGAAGGTTCTCCGTGAACGTATGGGCAGGCGTCATCGGTAATCGGTTGATAGGGCCGCACTTTTTGCCAGACAACCTAAACGGGCAAAACTACTTAGATTTCCTCGAAAACGATTTGCCTGATTTAGCGGAAGAAGTGTTTGACGAAGATCGGCCCATAGTCTTCCAGCACGACGGCTGTCCTGCTCATTGGAGCCTAGCAGTGAGGGAGCTTCTGGACAACTGCTTTCCTAATTCTTGGATTGGTCGGGGTGGGCCAATTCCCTGGCCCCCAAGGTCGCCTGACCTTACCCCACTCGACTTCTACGTCTGGGGAAGGGCGAAAGAGTTGGTGTACGCAGAAGAAGTACCAACAAGGGAGGTTCTAATTAACAGGATCCACGCCGCATTCGATACAATGCGCGAGGAACTGCTGCTTAGAACGGTGACCGTGGAGATGAGGAAGAGGTGCCGAGCATGTTTACAGGTCAATGGTCATCAATTTGAACAAAATTTGTAATTAATTAAAATTAGTAATTAATTAAAATTTGTAATTTAATGACATTAGTCATTACCAAATTTTTTGTTTCATTTGCCATCCTTTTACGATCGAACACATTTAATTTTCATTAGTTGAAATTTTTGCTTGAAGTGCCCTAGTTGCGGAAATTAATTAATAACTTTAAAACTAAAAGTGATAATTACACTTTTAGCATATCGTTAGAAAGGGCATGGACTGAGGATGTTTTAAAAAAATCAGAAGAACTCCAACCCTGTTAGTTTTTTTTTAAACCCCATAGAAAGTTGCCCTTAAAATTATTTCTTTACCTTACTACGGTACTTCAGGCCCCATAACTTTTCTTCTCCACAATTTTCTGGTGTAAAATATTTTTTTGCAGGACCCTAAGACTCTAACGATTAAAACAAGACCATTAGCCGACCGGTCCCATGGATAGATTTTGAGCTACAGGTAGTTTTAGTCAAAAAATCACAAAAAAGTCAAATAAAAAATAAAAATAAATTAAAAAAAAACCTTGAGGCCAAGGTCAATATAATGGGCGGGGGTAGGTAGCAGACTATCCCTAGTTTCTACCCTAGGCCTATGTACAGCTCCCTTCCAAACACCCTGTATATCAACTTTTAGGCAACACACAATTCTGTTTTAAAAAGCAGCATTAATAAAATCTCTTAGTATAGCAAACCTAATAATAATGTCACAAACCTGTTACAAATTCAAACACCAATCTGCAGTCTAACTGCGTAAGTGAATTCGGCAAGGCAAAGTGCAAAGAGTGTACCTACAAAAATCGACCAATCACATGCGAGATAAAGGACGCGGTGTGGATTTCCGCCGCGTCTATTGGATTGGTTGATTTTTCAGTTCTTTGCCGTTTAGCTTGGCGTATTCATTACGCAATAAGGCTGGTATATTTCTGATGGAAAAACCTAACATTTTAACGACTCCACACACTCGCTCTTGCAACCACCGAAGCGGTTGTTGTGTTTGAACTTTTTGTATCCATAAATTGTATTCGCTTTCCGAATCTAGACGAAAAATAAATGTAGTTACAGTACATACCCGTTCAACTTGCCCAGAAGTTCCTCATAGTAGCTGCGGTCTTTTCCGATTCTGTAACGTAATTTTGATATTTAAGTAAACGGAAGAATTCAAGAACAAGCGCGAGTCGGACTGATGCACGAAGGGTTCCGTACCATTATCGCAAAATCAGCAAAAAAAAAAAACACATTTTGATGTATGGGAGCCCCACTTAAATATATATTCTACTAACTTCTGCCAGCGGCTTCGCCCGCGTGTATTATACATGTAAACCTTCCTCTTGAATCACTCTATCTATTAAAAGAAACCGCATCAAAATCCGTTGCGCAGTTTTAAAGATCTAAGCATACACGGGGACAGACATCGGGAAGCGACTTTGTTTTATACTATGTAAGGATTCTGTTTTTAGTTTTTTTCTGTCTAGCTATCACGGTTCATGACATATAGCCTGGTGAAGTGACAGACAGATGGACAGTGGAGTCTTAGTAATGGGTCCCGTCTTTACCCTTTGGGTTTGGAACCCTAATAAAACCGAGTAAAAAAATAAAGGTTTAGATACCTAAGGGCGAAAATACACCTGCCAATCAGAATGCATTAAGCATTATACCTTTAATCATTGATTGGCATGTGTATTTTCCGGTACTTCCTCGTGGTCAAACTAGTCAAATGATCCTCCCTGTATCAACTCAAAGTTAAAAATGTGTACAGTCAATCAAAATTCAATTTAAAAAAACGCTGATATTTTTGGTATAATGGGTTCGAATTTATAATATAAAAATGAATCCTATCTCATTTTATTTAAAAAATAAACAACATCTATTTCATTGTGTATTAACTCGATTTGACATTATGTAATGAAATCATCTCAAGAAAATCATCATCTGTAAGTGACTCATTCTTTAGCCGTGTAGTCTCCAAATAATTAAAATATTTTTGTATTTTTTGGGTATTAGGACTATCAGATTTTATATAATCCCTACCTTCTACCTACCCTACCTTACCTACCCTACCCTACCTACCCTACCCTACCTACCCTACCCTACCCTACCTACCCTATCCTACCTACATACCTACTCTACCTATGTAGGTAAGGTAATTTTTTTTCTTTCCTATTTTTTTTTTCATAAGAACCTTCTCCTAACAATAACAAACACAACAAAAAAAGAATAAGCGAAATTGGTCCCGCTTCTTCACACTTGATGCCGTGACCAAGGGAAATAGGGATTCCTTTTTATATATATAGATAGATGACTGTACATACAAGAACTGCATGCATACAGCGTGCTGAAAAGGTGCAATGACAATGAAGTTTGACCACGAGGAAATACAATTTCCCGTGGTCAAACCAGTTGGACTAAAAAGTTTGACTACGAGGAAGAAGCGGTATTTTCGACCTAAAGGTAAGTAGGTACTATGTACTTTATCACTTACAGAATTGGCACAACCCGGGCCCCGGACGCCTCCACATCTTTGACGTAGGAGGCCGCAATATAGCTGGTGTAGTTCTCCTCAGGGTACTTGGTGTGCAGGTACAGAGACTGTTCCTGCGACAGCACCCCGATGATGGGCCGGTCGTTGACCACGGGGTGCTCCTCCGTGCGCACCACCACCGCACCTTCGCAGTGCAACAAATACACGACCGTCAACAGCAGGGCTCCCTTCATCATCAGCATCAAGCACCAACTGTCTACTGCACTCATCCACCTAAAATTTATGTGAATTCACTCGTATCACTTATCAACTTATAATTACCGTAATTGTTGAGTCAGCCTAACAATCTATCTGATTAGAACTTAATTGAACAATTCTGCTTTGATATTGCCGCACTAACAACTTATTTTTTAAATCAGTTTTGATTTTTATAATAATATATGTATAAAAATACGTTTTTTTGTGTGTAAACAACCACTAACCTCCACAAAATAATATTAACACCATCGTTAAGTAAGCAGACTACGATGTTTTGTACGAAACTGCGCGTGCGCATTGGTAATACAAAGCGTTCTAAATATAATTTTGTCCGACAGTCTGGCAAACGTTGTTGTTTGTAATTCCCACATTATTGAATGACAAGATAACATATAAGTAGTGACATTCGTCCCACTCAAAACAATAACAAATAAAGTTCATTTAAAATTACTTTATTTTAGACAAGTCCTGGATCACAGACTAGGGTAGTAAAAAGCTGATAGCAACCGCTTATCACAATCAGATATTTAACTAATTAACTAGCAGTTTAGCGATTGTTATCCTGAGTATTTACCTACGTGTGCACCCGGGCCTTATCTAACAACACAAAAACATTAGTTATCTACCTCTCGAAATAATCACGAATCAAAAGAAATATGATGCAATTTTAAGTAGGAACTACCTGTGTGAGCATTGCGAACAGGATTAGTGTCTTATTATAAAGTTGAATCTACAGCTCTCTTTACTTCAGTTAATACTTTTCAACACACTTGAAAACTGATTCTATGTAATTGCACTGATTTTAGGTTCATAATGCAGTGTATTTCATATCTGCACTCGTGTAACAAAAGAAACGGATTTATTCCAATGTAGTCCAATTCCTATGGTGGTACAATAATGCGCAAGCTGTGTAGCACAAATATTTGTTACAAGGTTTTATGTTTTTAGGGTTCGCAAAGGTTAAAAACGGGACCCTATTACTAAGACTCCGCGGTCCGTCTGTCTGTATGTCCGTCTGTCACAAGGCTGTGTATCTCATGAACCGTGATAGCTAAGCAGTTAACATTTTCACAGATGATGTATTTCTGTTGCCGCTATAACAACAAATAATAAAAATAAAATAAATATTTAAGTGGGACTCCCATACAACAAACGTGATTTCTTGCCGTTTTTTTGCAATAATGGTACGTAAAACCTCCGCGCGCGAGTAGGACTCGCACCGGCCGTTTTTTTTATTGTTGTTATTTATAAAAAATGGAAAGACGGAAGGGAGGCCTTTGCCTTTCGCAAGTGTATTGAAAAACATCATTTGATATGAGTGAGTATTTGTCATCGCCCTCTCTGCTCCATCTTGCCATGGCTGCAATGGTAACCTTCGCCTTCTTGTATCAAAAAGTGGGTACCTGACCCTAAGGGTACCAATGAGACCCTATTCTTTTAGTGGGACTTAAACTAATTTAATTGTAATTATTCTTGCGACGTAGTTAGTTGACCGGACTGCGCATTGTTTTAGTATATACATACATAATTGTCTATATATTACATAAGGTCCTTCAGAACGAAGTTGCGATGCAAATTATCTGGCTAGCACTGACGATATAATTATTACTTATATATATATATATATATAATGGGATATTCAGTAATGCTAAGAATACTTATATTCACACCGAAGTTTTGTTGAATGTTCAATAATAACTAGTGGATGTCTTGCCAGATGGCAACTTGAAGCACTCACCTTTAATCATCTTATGTAGTTTTCTTTTTATGTACAAATAACGAGACATGAATTGAAAGAACAATTTAGTGAACATGTTTGTAATTTTTGCAAATATACCATTAATATAATCGTACATAATTTTGTTTATTTTTGAACCAAAGTGACTGTGTTACTTGGTTGTTGACTGTTCTACATGTCCAAGTCAAAATCGACATTTTACAGTTTACGCATGCGCAGTTGCATTCAGTCTGCTGAGCGAAAGAAGGTTAGATAATAAATAAAAGATAGGTAACAAAAGAAATAACATCTGAAACAAGATTCCTTATTAAAAAAGTATTTAACTTTTAAGCAAAATTTCATGTTCGTCGGAGACTGGGCACAGGATCAAAAACTTTCAAGATTTGATTACGGACACCGGACAGGTGAAAGTTTAGTTTGCGTGAGATCCAAAATACTTACTAGGTATCTATATAATTATGTAGGTAGCGGCTTGATTTACAAACAGCAGATAGGTACCTACACCGAAGTTTGTATGTATGTTATTGAACTATGGATAGTATAAAGAGCGAAAATATTCAAATTAAAAGTGTTAAAAATATTGAAAGGCTACTGAAATACTAAGTGGGCGAATACAAATGGTTAAAACAGTGACTTGAAAATAAAAATTTGCTCGCTCACTTCAGGGGGGTGACCATAAGCTTACTCTAAGAGCTTCTGGTCACCCCCCTGCACACGTCATCCCCTTCGAACCAAACCTATCCATTTCGGGTACCGGGTAAAGTGCCCGAGCTCGCTTCGCTCGCTCTTGTACTATTTTGTAGAAAACACGAATACAACGGAACTAACCCACTGCACAGCGATGTCGCCTCGTCGGTTGTTCTGCTATTTTCAAAAGAATGTGCTAAAATCGAAACATAGAACTTACTTACTTGGTATAATATTCGCCCATTCAGTATAGTTTTCGCCCGGATAATAATTTCCCCTGAAATATTCTAAGATCTTGAATTATTATTCTTAGATACTATCTTCCGGAGAGACTGTTTGTAACATGATAAATGAATATAATCTATCAATCATTATCTTATCAGGCTGATGTGATGACGACACCTACTTCAATTCATCAGTCGGTAAACCTACACAACTAGGTTAATAATGGGTTGTCTAATTGACTCCACTTTTCCTATAAATGTGGGAATAACATCCATCTAATGCATGGTTTCCCAACCAGTAACCCATGGGGAGTGACCCCGTGGGGCGGCGCGTCAGCTGCGTAGAATTAGAAGATAATTATGTCTTTATAGGTAGATAGGTACATCAGATTAACACTTAAGCTATCATTTATAATACTGTAAAGTTTAATTAAACCGTTTAGTAGTTTTTGATTAAAAGAATAACAAACATCCATCTATCCTCACAACCATCGCGTTTATAAAAGGAACTTGTATTATAAAAGATTAAGGCATTTTATAATATGTACTAAAATGCAATAAAACTAGTAAACCGCCTTAAGCCTTTCTGCGTAAATTAAAAAGTAACGTAAAGAAAATCTATCCTGAGATGGTGGGATAATTTTCGAGCTCGCTTCGCTCGATCTCAAACAGCATGATTCGTCAAAGTGTTTTGTAAAAATACAGAGTCGCACAGATAGATAACTTGACTTTTTTGCTGAAATCATAGACAGGAAGCCGACTTAGAGCATTTAACCTAGCTCGAAAGAAGCCGACCCTAAAATCAGCAGGCAGATGAACACCATCATTAATGCAATCATTCTAGCAACTTAATTCCATAAGTCATACATAATAATTAATGCACAAAATTGTAGTTTTCAATTAAAAACCATTCCAAAGGCGGATAGCGGGTTCCGATACACGGTGCGCCGCTAGCTGAACGCAGGTAGTTGTGGGCCCAAGTAGTGAGCCAGCCACACACGAAAGGCTGCCCCGCCAACTGTCGAAAAACCCCGGAATGCGCCATTTTGCTGGTTGGCGACGAAATTACAGTACTATTGGGCACTGTCTTTTGGTCGAACATCTCCGGGGGGGCATCCCCGCAGTCTCCGGACAAGACCCGCAATGATGACGTCCTGTCGGCGCGTGTCTGTGGGTTGCTAGCGTGGAACCTCATCTCACTTCCTTCTTCATTCTCAAGCATAGCAAGGAACATAAGAAAAAATCTGTACAGCAGCAGTACTCTCTGTCACATAAGGTGCACCTCTGTAACATCATCTACACTCAAAACTTGATGCAGTACACCGTCATCTAGATACTGATAAACCAGCGCATTTGTTCATTTCGGACACGTAGATCGGAGGACTTTCAGAAGTGGCGTATCTTTCTTAAGTACCTAGGGTTTACCCTGGAGCAGAAGTTCAATCGTCAAGATCCGTCCAGACGTTTAAGCGTGAAAAAGCATAAAACATACAAACACACGCACAAACTCACAAACTTTCGCCTGTACCCATGATACAATAAATACGCATATCGCAAACAACAAAGGATTTTTTTTTTTAATCATTGCCCCACACTAGGAATTTCTTCCTGTATCGTGGGTGCTTTTACAAACATATAAACTCACTTACACAAACACCCAGGGCCGGAACAACTATCTGTAGGTCATACAAATATTTGTTCCGTGCGGGAATCGAACCCGCAACACGCAGCGCAGCAGTCAATCGCTCAACCACTGCGCCAACCGTGCGCCCGTTTTTTTTTAATGTGATTTACTTATTTTTAGGCATGTAGCATGTACCGAAATAGGTGGCTACTCATAATATCCACTACGTTTAGGCTATCATCAAAGGTCATTGAGGACATCTCTATTAACATGCACATTCAAGATAAGGCGGGAGGGCCCGATGGACATTCCGGGGGAGAGGAGGGTCGGGCGTCCACGCAGTCTCCAGATTAGTGCCCCAATAATGGTGACCTTTCAGTGCGTGTCTGTAGGTTAGCAGCTTGGAACCTCGTCTCACTTCCTTCTCCTCTCCTCCATTCACTCTTATACATACACTGGCTTCCACCAGCGGCTTCGCCCGCGTGAATGTCGAAAATCATATCCCGAAGGAACATATTCCCGGGACAAAAAGTATCCTATGTGCTATTCTAGACTATGATCTATGGCTGTGCCAAATTTCATCTAGATCCGTCCAGCTGTTTGAGCGTGAAGAAGTAACAAACATACAAACACACACACTTACAAACTTTCGCCTTTATAATATTAGTGTGATGATGACAAGGAAAAGGAATACTGAAATTCAACAGCGGCTGCACCCCCTCCCAGAGACAGGGCAGTTGCCCCCTCCTAGAGATTAAAAAAATAGCCAAATGTAAAGAAATCAAAGTCCTAAGTCCACTCAACAAATCTAACTGTTGTTGATGTCCTAAAAGAGATAAAAATCTTCTGTCTTGAACGGTAGACAGAGCGATCGTTTTTCAGCCCCAGGAGACTAAAAACCTGGTTAAGCCACCTTCGTCTTCTGAGCAGTGGTGGCCTAGTAGTTACGGTCCCGACTTACGAGTTGTAGGTCGTGGGTTCAAACCCGAGCAGGCGCTTTACTTTGTGTAATTTATTTCATCACCACTGCTCTCAAAACGGTGAAAGAAAACATCGTGAGGAAACCGGCATGTCCTATAACCAAAAATTCAAAGACATGTGATATCTGCCAATCCGCACTGGGCCCGCGTGGTGGATTATAGCCCACACCCTCCATCAGAGGAGGCCAGTGTCCCAGCAGTGGGAACATTAAAAGTCTGATGATGATGATGACCTTCGTCTCGTGAGGATATTGACATCTGGCATGTCGTAGGACTCTTAATCTAGAACCAAAATTTCAATTACTTTTGACGGAATGTCAAACCAAAGTCCAAGCAACATTAGGCGCATGAGATAAATTACTGCCAGCTCCCTTTCACAGAGAGGAGGCAAGTGACCCAGCTGTCGGAGCGCCACCGCTTACATACTTTGTGATTTTACACTGGTTATGTTAAACTTGGATATTATCATTGAGATAATAAGTAGTACATTATCACCTCAATGGATCAGTAATAACCAGTTAGGTGCCTCCCTCAACGGATCGGGGCGTTTTTGTACAGATGTGCTGCACACGTATGCGCTCGGTAAAGGATCTGTAACGAAAAAACGTTTCAAACCCAGAGTCGTTTCGGTACACATTTTTCAGAATTCTTATTCGGTACAAAAAAACAAAAAGACTCTATAAGGTAGGCGCCTCAAGCTCTTAGAGCATTTTAGACTGTTTGTAACTTTAGTCGATTAGTCGAAAGCATAAACAATATAGAGTCGGCGAGTTACTGTATTTATATATTTTGGAAAGTAAATGGCAACCCTAAAATATACCTCGTCAAAAGAAAAATGCCGCTGCCAAGAAGAAACGTAATGATAAAGGTATTTTGATAATAATTATTACTGTTACAACAATCAACTTGTGTACATATACTGAGTGAGTGTTCAATTCGGATAATATCCTTTATCGTATTCAAATGATTTGAAACGACAAATAGGTAAAGAAACACTTTGTTTTAGGTTGGTTTTCTGCGTTGACAGTGGAATTCGCGTATTTTCTTTTAAAAGTCAAGTATACAATAGAAAATGTTCGAAATGGTAAGTATTTTCTCAATTAAGAACCTTTAAAAACCGATTAACTATTCTGTTTGGTTTTATCGCCCGACATAAACGGCTAACAATGTCTTTATTTTCAGAACACAGCTGAACCTATGCAGGTGGACGTTCCACCTGAAGATAATGAGAATAATGAAACTGAGTGTTATGTAGTAGAAAATCCTACTCTTGATCTGGAAACGTATGCTGCTTCTTATACTGGGTTTGCAAAACTGTACAGATTGATGTTTGTTGCTGATCATTGCCCTTCCCTTCGATTGGAAGCTCTGAAAATGGCAATTTCTTACGTCATGACAACATACAATGTAAGTCTTTATCAAACACTTCACAAAAAGCTTGCTGAAGCAGTGGCATCCGCAGGCTTGCCAGATGTTGCAGTGCAAATGGGTTCACAAGATATTCCTGTCCTGGACACTATATGGATCGAATCAAAAACCAAGAAAGCAGCTATAAAGTTGGAAAAGTTAGATACAGATCTTAAAAATTATAAGACAAACTCAATAAAGGAGAGTATTCGAAGAGGTCATGATGACCTCGGTGATCATTATCTCGACTGTGGTGACCTAACAAGTGCATTGAAGTGTTACTCTAGAGCCAGAGATTACTGTACAAGTGGCAAGCACATTATAATGATGTGTCTGAATGTTGTGAAAGTGTCAGTGTATTTGCAGAACTGGGCTCATGTTCTTAACTATGTGTCTAAAGCAGAGGGCACCCCAGATTTCAATGAAGTTCCTGGCAAAGACTCCAACCAGTCAATATTGACACGATTAAAATGTGCCGCTGGTCTAGCTGAGTTAGCCACAAAGAAGTACAAGTCTGCTGCCAAACATTTCTTAGCAGCCAGCATTGATCACTGTGACTACCCAGAGCTTCTAAGCAGCAATAATGTTGCCATATATGGTGGATTGTGTGCACTTGCCACATTTGATCGTTCTGAATTACAAAAGCAAGTCATAGTTAGCAGTTCTTTTAAATTATTTTTAGAATTAGAACCGCAGTTACGTGACATAATTTTTAAATTCTATGAATCTAAGTATGCTTCCTGCTTAAGGCTATTGGATGAAATAAGAGATAATCTACTGTTAGACATGTATTTAGCTCCACACCTAAACTCACTTTACATGCAAATAAGGAACAGAGCATTGATTCAGTACTTCAGTCCTTACCTCTCAGCTGACATGCGCCTCATGGCCGCTGCATTTAATCGCACTGTAAATGCTCTGGAAGATGAATTAATGCTGTTAATACTAGATGGCCAAATCCAGGCACGAATTGATTCACACAACAAAATATTGTATGCTAAAGATGTAGATCAGAGGAGCACTACATTTGAAAGAAGTCTGGCCATGGGAAAGGAATACCAGCGAAGGACTTCTATGCTTATTCTTCGTGCTGCAATGCTCAAAAATCAAATTCACGTCAAGGTGAGGCTCTAATCATTAGCAAGTTTTTATGGTTATAATAGTTAATATTGGGCATAATAAAATATAAATTTGTTTTCAGAATGTGGGCCGAGATACTGGCCCTCAAAGTGGTGAAGCACCTGGATCTAGCACCAGCCTCACTCCTCGTACTTTTGACACTGTGCCGTTGTGATGAATTTACTCATTTAATAGTCTGCTAAATGTTTTGTCGTGACAATTTAAGTACTATAATCAACCAATTTAGAACAACCATTTTCATGAAAGATGAACAATTGTTAGGAGTTATTTTTTATGGATCCCATTAAGTGGACTGTATTTCTATTGTCACGTGAAATCAGATTTTATTTTTAAAAGAACTCTTTGTGTACTGAGCATCTGCTTTTGTTTTTTTGTTTAATGAGACTGCAGGAGTAGGCCCGCATAGTTTCAACAGATTTGCCACTGCAAACTACTGATAATTATTGTTTTAAGGAAAATGTTTTATCAGCAATCACAGAAACTTGAACAGCTGGTGCAAGCATTATTTCTCAACATTGTTTATACTGAATTATTCTATGTAACCACAAAATATTATGTCTACGTAATTTTTAATTAAAAAGTAAAGGCATAAATTGTTTCACTAATTATAATGTCTTTGTGATTACCAATACCATTATCTCTTACTTATTCCTATTTTATCTATCTGTGGCAGTTCGAAGTGTGAATACGAGTGAGAACACCATACTGCGGAACTGGCAAAAAGCCTGCAAGTGCGAGTCCGAGTTGCAAACTCATGGTTCTGTGCCACCAACTTAGCTAGCAACCTACCAAAAATTTTATTATATGGAAGAAATCTAAAATGATTGTAGATACCAGATAAATAACAAGACCACAGCTAGCTAGTACTATGTAGGTAAGTACTCATTTTGTGCAAACTGCGGAATCGAAACTTGTACCTATGTGCATTGTTGAAAAAGACCGAACACGACGGAATTTTGGCCACTAACTGAGCGGCATTTCTTAATAGCTATTTATGCAACTGTTACGTTATGGACGGTCTTTTAATACGAGTGCTATTTTTCGGTACAAACGTAGCGCGTTCCGAAATAGGTGGGCACGAGTTATTAAAAGACCAATAACGTTGAGTTGCATACAAGATTTTATCTACGAAGGAAGGAATAAATAAAACAGATATACACAAAAAAGTATTTTTAGTTTTTTATTTTGTCTTTATTAGGTATAAGGCAAAGATCTTGTAGCCGCAACAGCCAAATAGTATACGATACTTTTGTTCTAAACTTGTTCCATTTTTAAAAACATCATTTACATTGTCTCGATTTCGAAGTAATAATTATAGGTACCTGGCTGTATGTTCAGAATGTTTTTGCTTGTGTTTTAGAATTTATGACGATTCGCATAATGCAACCCGATGTCGTTATGGGTATTTTAATGAAACCGCTGTCAATTTTGTAATTCGAATATAACGAAACCGAAGTAGATAAAATGGCATTACGTGACGCCTCGAATAGGATGACTTTGCTCTTGCCCATTGCCACAGCATTGCCCAGGTAGAGATGGAAGAACTTGGCCGACTTTTCACATAAATACAAAAGTTTGAGAAATTGAAGAGCAAGCAAAACGAGCTGGCAAATTCCTTGGTGCCTTGGATGTGCTGGGTTCTCATAATGTTTTATGAGAAAAATTTTAGGTGTGAAAGTTTTTGAAAACCAAGGGGCTTCCCGGAGCCCATGAATATGCTATATAGTTAAATGTTTAGACTTGACGCTCTGAGTCTACACGCTCGGACCCTAAAGGTCGTAGCCGACTTATATGGGCTTCAGAGCGTCCTCCGTACCACTCGACAGCTGGGGTCTCGCTTACTACCTACGCGCTTCAAGCGGCAGGGTGCTCGCTTGAAGCACGTCGAAAGCGGTCGGCGCGTGGATAGTGTAGAGCTGTAAGCGCGGGGACAGCGAGCAGTCAGCTCCATTTGAGGCAGTATTGTGCGGGCGGGAGCGGGGTCGTGTAAGTGACCACACCATCGCGAACTACACTCGTGCTGTCTCTCCCACACCACGCGACGTCTCACTGTGTAACAGAGATCGCGCGAAGTGTAGTTCACGTTATCGCGATAGTATGGCCGTAGCAGAACTTCGCACTTCGTACTTTGTAGCACGAAGGTCTCATTACTAATAAAGAAAATTTGGTTCAAATAAATCTCACTAGATGGCGCGACATGTACACACAATTTAATAGAATTTTGTAAAATTATCATTTTCTGGCATTGAACATAAAAATTGTATGTTCTTGTTTAATCGACTCTCCTAAGTACAAAATTATGGAATATTGGGCTCTCAATTCACATTTGAAAGATTATTTGAACTTATCATTTAAAATTGATGCCAATAGATGGCGCATTTTTAAATTTCTGTGGCATTCCACACGATTATTAAAATTTGCATTGTAACACATTTTGGTGCAAAAAAACTTTAAAAACGTGCAAAAAAATACTATAAAACGAACCTTCATTGTATTTAAAGAAAAAATATTCTCGAACCTAGTAAACCATTTTACTTGCAAATCGCTGCCACCATCTATTACCGTGAAACGGGATCGAACGCACAGAACATATACCCTAATCGAACGCGATTGATGTACTTACAAAAATAACAAGATTAATCAAATGAAAAACGCCAGTTACGTCGGCACGGTTTCTTTGTATGGGATGAGGCATCTGTATGCTAGTATTATATTATCTGTGGTAGCATCCATGATTGCAAAGAACTTTCAATTTGAGAAAGGAACGTATTCCTTTTTTAGGGTTCCGTACCCAAAGGGTAAAAACGGGACCCTATTACTGAGACTCCGCGGTCCGTCTGTCTGTCTGTCTGTCACCAGGCTGTATCTCATGAACCGTGATAGCTAGACCGTTGAAATTTTCACAGATGATGTATGTCTGTTGCCGCTATAACAACAAATACTAAAAACAGGATAAAATTAATATTTAAGGGGGGCTCCCATACAAAAAACTTGACTTTTTTTGCCGTTTTTTGCGATAATGGTACGGAACACTTTGTGCGCCAGTCCGACTCGCACTTGGCCGGTTTTTTTTGTAAATTTGTGCTGTCGTTTTGGTAGGTAGTACTACTACCTACATAATTAGAATCGCACTTGTTTGAACAGCGCTTTTTTAACCCGTGTATTCCCGTTGGTCCCCTAGACTTCGTCCCCCAAGGGGGACGAACGGGAATTCGTTATTTATTTTCCCGATGGTCCCTCAAAATTTTTAATTCTGAGAGCAACTTGGAAGTAGCGCTCGCCGGCCGCTACCGCGGCACCGCTCGCTTCGCTCGCTCGGCTCACGCGCAGTTGGTCACAGTTCTAACCTAACCTAACCTATTTCACCCGATCAAAATAACGGATCATACCTACAATCTGCCTACGACTAGATAATTAGACAATGGTGAAAACATATCTGCGGCAGATTTCAGGTGAATGATTCGTCATTTTGAACTGGGTTAAATAGGTTAGGTTAGATTAGAACTGTACGAAGGGCACTAATCGAAGAACATATTCCCATTCGTCCTCTCTTGAATTAGGATTGGGACGATCGGGAACAAATTAAATATTATTTTTGTAAATTCCCGTTCGTCCCCCTCGGGGGACGAAGTCGAGGGGACGAACGGGAATACACTTTTTAACCGACTTCAAAAAAAGGAGGAGGTTCTCAATTCGTCGAAATCTTTTTTTTTTGTTTTTGTTCTCCGATTACTCAAATATTTGAGGGACCGATTTGAAAATTTCTTCTTTTGTTTGAAAGGGTATACTTCACAGGTGGTCCCATGGTCATCAGGTCAGGATCTGGTGATGGGATCCTAGAGAAATCGAGGGAACTACAGGCATACCTACATATAGCGATTGTGGTATTTTCATCAACAATGCAATAATTTGCACTCAGAAAGTATCATTTGGTGAAACTGATGAAGAAGACCACACATGGCCACTGGAACTCCTTAATGCTAAGTATGTCACGGGTATAAGATATCTCGAAGAGTAGGTAAACCGATTATGATGAAGCAAATACTTATAAATAAATGGTACCTACCACCGAATTGATCTGATGACGAAGCCGGAAATAAAAGTATGTTTCCTAGTCGTGTTTGGGCTTATTGGAATCGTCATGAGATTTTCATGTTGATTAGAGCCTCCAATCAAAATGAAAATCATTTATAGCCAATATTTTTTTAGTTCTTGTAGGTAGGTACCTACTTCCACAATAATGGAATATAAAAAAAACTTTTTAACTTAAACCAAACCGATTTCCAAAACAAAACAAAAAATAACTTTATTTGCTGAAGTCTTTTTTTTATATTCCATTATTGTGGAGTTGTTAAAGGAATATGAACGGTGTTCTATAGAGCTGTGGGTACATAATCTGTGATAAGAACGGTTTTCACTTAGGATTATATTATTTCTTTATTCTTTTCTAACTAGGTGAGAGAATGAGATACGAGGTGCATTCAATAAGTACCTAGCCTCATCGCCAGAGGGCGCTGTAGTTTCAAAAGAGTTTTACCACAGTGTAGCACATTCTTTTTTAATTCTTTTTTCAAATTTTCATTCCAATCCCTTCATTTGTTTTAATTTGACAACTTATGGAAGCGAACGTGTCGATCGGTTTTACAAAAATGGAAAAAGAGCAATATCGTTCGGTGATTCGATTCCTATTTTTGGAAGGGAAAACGCGCATCGAAATCAAAGAGCGCTTGGATGCTGTGTACGGTGACTCTTCTCCATCGATGGCCACCGTCAAGAATTGGTTCAACGAGTTTGCACGTGGCCGTACGTCGGTTTTTGATGAACCACGTCCAGGTGCACCGAAAACAGCTGCTACGGAGGAAAACATTAAAAAAATCCATGATTTCGTATTGGCAGATCGCCGATTGAAGGTTCGGGAGCTAGCTGAGACTGTAGGCATTTCAGAAGGAACAGTGCATCATATTCTTCACGAGGAACTCGGCATGAGAAAGCTGTCGGCGCGATGGGTGCCGCGTTTACTCACACCAGAAAACAAGCGCAACCGTGAGACCACGTCGGAGACGTGTTTGGCGCTGTTTAAGCGGAATCCAGCGGAGTTTTTGCGTCGTTTTGTGACCGTCGATGAAACCTGGATCCACTGGTACACACCAGAGACCAAGGAGCAATCAAAACAATGGATCCAGACCGGGGAACGTGCTCCAAAGAAGGCGAAAACTGTAAAATCGGCCGGAAAAGTTATGGCCACCGTTTTCTGGGATTCACAAGGTGTGATCTACATCGATTACCTCGAGAAGGGTAAAACAATTACAGGGCTTTACTATGCCGATTTATTGGGCCGATTCGACGCCGAATTAAAGAAAAAACGACCCCATCTGGCGAAGTAAAAAGTGCTGTTTCACCACGACAACGCACCGGTTCACACGTCTGCCGCTGCCATGGCCAAATTACGCTACGAATTGCTGCCCCATCCACCGTATTCTCCAGATTTGGCCCCTTGTGACTTCTTTCTGTTTCCTAATCTGAAAAAAATACTCGCCGGGAATAGATATGGATCGAATGAGGAGGTCATCGCCGCCACGGAGGCCTATTTTGCAGAGTTTGACAAAAAATATTTTTCCGACGGGTTAAAAAAGTTGGAGCATCGCTGGGCTAAGTGTATCGAACTAAAAGGAGACTATGTTGAAAAATAAATTGCCACTTTTCCAAAATTTTCGTTTACTTTTTGTAGGCTAAGTATTTATTGAATGACCCTCGTAAGTAACCTTATTGTTTGCATGATGCCGTAATATTTTTTTACATTTATTTTGTCTGGCGTTTGCCACTATCTCGCCATATGGTAAGCGATGTGTGGTCTACGGTTAACCACGCTTGCCTCTGACCTCGGATCAAATAAAAAGTCAAGATGGAACGTTGACACCCATCAAACAACAAAGTGAAGCCGGTTCAAACTATGCCTTGCCGAAAAAATACACAATAACACGCACTCACGGACAACGACTACCCCTTAGCTTGTCAGTCGAGCTTTATTATATGATCTGTGAGCTCGAATGACAAGCTTAGGCGTAATTTCGTTGTCCGTGAGTGCGTGTAATTGTGTATTTGTAACCCGTGTATTCCCGTTGGTCCCCTAGACTTCGTCCCCCAAGGGGGACGAACGGGAATTCGTTATTTATTTTCCCGATGGTCCCTCAAAATTTTTAATTCTGAGAGCAACTTGGAAGTAGCGCTCGCCGGCCGCTACCGCGGCACCGCTCGCTTCGCTCGCTCGGCTCACGCGCAGTTGGTCACAGTTCTAACCTAACCTAACCTATTTCACCCGATCAAAATAACGGATCATACCTACAATCTGCCTACGACTAGATAATTAGACAATGGTGAAAACATATCTGCGGCAGATTTCAGGTGAATGATTCGTCATTTTGAACTGGGTTAAATAGGTTAGGTTAGATTAGAACTGTACGAAGGGCACTAATCGAAGAACATATTCCCATTCGTCCTCTCTTGAATTAGGATTGGGACGATCGGGAACAAATTAAATATTATTTTTGTAAATTCCCGTTCGTCCCCCTCGGGGGACGAAGTCGAGGGGACGAACGGGAATACACTTTTTAACCGACTTCAAAAAAAGGAGGAGGTTCTCAATTCGTCGAAATCTTTTTTTTTTGTTTTTGTTCTCCGATTACTCAAATATTTGAGGGACCGATTTGAAAATTTCTTCTTTTGTTTGAAAGGGTATACTTCACAGGTGGTCCCATGGTCATCAGGTCAGGATCTGGTGATGGGATCCTAGAGAAATCGAGGGAACTACAGGCATACCTACATATAGCGATTGTGGTATTTTCATCAACAATGCAATAATTTGCACTCAGAAAGTATCATTTGGTGAAACTGATGAAGAAGACCACACATGGCCACTGGAACTCCTTAATGCTAAGTATGTCACGGGTATAAGATATCTCGAAGAGTAGGTAAACCGATTATGATGAAGCAAATACTTATAAATAAATGGTACCTACCACCGAATTGATCTGATGACGAAGCCGGAAATAAAAGTATGTTTCCTAGTCGTGTTTGGGCTTATTGGAATCGTCATGAGATTTTCATGTTGATTAGAGCCTCCAATCAAAATGAAAATCATTTATAGCCAATATTTTTTTAGTTCTTGTAGGTAGGTACCTACTTCCACAATAATGGAATATAAAAAAAACTTTTTAACTTAAACCAAACCGATTTCCAAAACAAAACAAAAAATAACTTTATTTGCTGAAGTCTTTTTTTTATATTCCATTATTGTGGAGTTGTTAAAGGAATATGAACGGTGTTCTATAGAGCTGTGGGTACATAATCTGTGATAAGAACGGTTTTCACTTAGGATTATATTATTTCTTTATTCTTTTCTAACTAGGTGAGAGAATGAGATACGAGGTGCATTCAATAAGTACCTAGCCTCATCGCCAGAGGGCGCTGTAGTTTCAAAAGAGTTTTACCACAGTGTAGCACATTCTTTTTTAATTCTTTTTTCAAATTTTCATTCCAATCCCTTCATTTGTTTTAATTTGACAACTTATGGAAGCGAACGTGTCGATCGGTTTTACAAAAATGGAAAAAGAGCAATATCGTTCGGTGATTCGATTCCTATTTTTGGAAGGGAAAACGCGCATCGAAATCAAAGAGCGCTTGGATGCTGTGTACGGTGACTCTTCTCCATCGATGGCCACCGTCAAGAATTGGTTCAACGAGTTTGCACGTGGCCGTACGTCGGTTTTTGATGAACCACGTCCAGGTGCACCGAAAACAGCTGCTACGGAGGAAAACATTAAAAAAATCCATGATTTCGTATTGGCAGATCGCCGATTGAAGGTTCGGGAGCTAGCTGAGACTGTAGGCATTTCAGAAGGAACAGTGCATCATATTCTTCACGAGGAACTCGGCATGAGAAAGCTGTCGGCGCGATGGGTGCCGCGTTTACTCACACCAGAAAACAAGCGCAACCGTGAGACCACGTCGGAGACGTGTTTGGCGCTGTTTAAGCGGAATCCAGCGGAGTTTTTGCGTCGTTTTGTGACCGTCGATGAAACCTGGATCCACTGGTACACACCAGAGACCAAGGAGCAATCAAAACAATGGATCCAGACCGGGGAACGTGCTCCAAAGAAGGCGAAAACTGTAAAATCGGCCGGAAAAGTTATGGCCACCGTTTTCTGGGATTCACAAGGTGTGATCTACATCGATTACCTCGAGAAGGGTAAAACAATTACAGGGCTTTACTATGCCGATTTATTGGGCCGATTCGACGCCGAATTAAAGAAAAAACGACCCCATCTGGCGAAGTAAAAAGTGCTGTTTCACCACGACAACGCACCGGTTCACACGTCTGCCGCTGCCATGGCCAAATTACGCTACGAATTGCTGCCCCATCCACCGTATTCTCCAGATTTGGCCCCTTGTGACTTCTTTCTGTTTCCTAATCTGAAAAAAATACTCGCCGGGAATAGATATGGATCGAATGAGGAGGTCATCGCCGCCACGGAGGCCTATTTTGCAGAGTTTGACAAAAAATATTTTTCCGACGGGTTAAAAAAGTTGGAGCATCGCTGGGCTAAGTGTATCGAACTAAAAGGAGACTATGTTGAAAAATAAATTGCCACTTTTCCAAAATTTTCGTTTACTTTTTGTAGGCTAAGTATTTATTGAATGACCCTCGTAAGTAACCTTATTGTTTGCATGATGCCGTAATATTTTTTTACATTTATTTTGTCTGGCGTTTGCCACTATCTCGCCATATGGTAAGCGATGTGTGGTCTACGGTTAACCACGCTTGCCTCTGACCTCGGATCAAATAAAAAGTCAAGATGGAACGTTGACACCCATCAAACAACAAAGTGAAGCCGGTTCAAACTATGCCTTGCCGAAAAAATACACAATAACACGCACTCACGGACAACGACTACCCCTTAGCTTGTCAGTCGAGCTTTATTATATGATCTGTGAGCTCGAATGACAAGCTTAGGCGTAATTTCGTTGTCCGTGAGTGCGTGTAATTGTGTATTTGTACAGCAAGGCATAGTTTGAAGTTTAACCGGCTTCACCTTGTTGTTTGCAACGTTCCATCTTGACTTTTTATTTGATTTGAGGTCTTGACATAAAGACTCAATTATTCGGCGTTAGCTGCATTCAAGAGTGAGTACGGATAATTAAGGATAAAAAATTCCTACCGGAAAACAAAATTAAAGCCACACATTAATATTTCAATCCTTTATCACAGATTTAATATACACCAATCTACACGGTTTCTGGAAATAAATTTATCGGCGCGTCACAAATTAAACTTAGTGTTGTGATTGGCTGCTACAAGTTTATTCAACCAATCACTACAGAGACGATTTGTAACGTTAAATATTATGTTTTGCGATAAAAAATGTTCTAGAAACAGGGCTTTTTTATACCTACCAACATTATAATTAGTTACAATCATTTTAGTTATCTTTTTCATTACATGATATTGGCTGAAGACACGTGGGACACCCGCCATTCGCAACACCAAACGCAGGAGGCCGGTTACCAGCACATGCCACTAACCACTGAAAAAAAAAACTTGGTATTGAAATATGTAGGTGTTGTAGTGTGCAGCTCGCCCAACCTTATATTTGTAACTGCACACACCTTTTATGGGCATTATTACACGAATCGTTGAATCGAACACTTCTCTTTTATTTCGATTACATCACTCTAATACATGGCGACCCTTAGCCAGCAATTAAAATTTTGCAACTTACGTAAAATGCGAAGACGTCAATAGTTGAAGAAATCCTGAAAAATATACTGATAGAAGTTTATGAAGACGGAAAATTTTGAAGAAAGAAACAAAAGAAGATTAAAAAAAAAAAAAAAAAAGAAAAAAAATCAGAATCCAAGAATAAGTTTGAAGCGGTGAAAATATTAAATAAGAAGACAGAAAAGGAACGTTGCTGCCGGGTGCCGGGAGAATGCTCAAGCCTTATGATGAGAGGATATGCAGGGCGCCGGGAGATAAATCGTTCGGGTCCGATGTGGAGCAGCTGGGAGTCAGTTCGAGTCCAGTGCTGAGGAATCCGTTCATCCACACCATGTAAGACGTCGTGACCTACGGAGTCAGTCCGAGTCCAGTGCTGAGGAGTCCGTTCATCCACGCCACGTGACACGTCGTGACCTACATATACGTTGTCAGTACAATACGTACCTTCTGCAATGTAAGTTTTGCACTGCAATTTTTTTTAATATTCTACAATATTCCATAATATTGTAATTAGATCATGTTGTATTATTTTATATTTCGATTTGGGGAATAGGAATGTCCCAACAATTGCAAGATTTGCACGCTAAATTAAAATATTTAAGAGAATATTTAGTGAAACTAGGTCCAGATAGGCGTAGACAAGATTTAGCTTATAAGAAACTAGTAGAAGCAGAAAAAGAATACAGTAAACTGGATTGTATTTTGACTCAGTTGAACCAAGAAATTAAAGAACGCAAGCTAGACAAAGAAACGTGTGAGGTTTTCCAAACATTAATCCATGAGATTCAATCAAATTATCAGAAAATAAAGGGTTTACTGACTTCAGTAGATAATAGTAGTCAAACTAGTTCTAAGGATTTTATAGAACATTCAAATAGTGTTACAAAAATGGCTGAAACGTTCGATATTAAAACTGCAATTTCCCTGTTGCCGATGATGAATGGCCAGGAGCAGGTGACAAATCAGCTTATTGATGGTATCTTACTTTATAGCTCGCTTATCAATGATGCCAGTAAAAGTCAATTGATACAGTTTGTATTAAAAACACGTCTCTCGCCTAGTGCAAAATTGCGTCTTAAAACTACTTACGCAGATATTGAAAGTTTGATAGAAGATATTCGCATTTATTTGTTACCTAAAAAATCGTTTGTAGCATTACAAACACAATTGCTTAAGGTGACTCAAGGCCGTAGGAGCATAGAAAAATTCGGTACAGAGATCGAGGAGTTATTTGTGAATCTCACGATTGCACAGGCTAACGATAAGCGTGATGCCTATGAGGTTTTGCGTCCGCTCAATGAGAAGACTGCAATCAAACGGTTTAGCGATGGTTTGACCGATAAGCGGCTCAGCACCATCATTGCCTCACGACAGTTTGCGTCGTTGTCTGAAGCTATTACGGCTGCGGTAGATGAGCAATCCATGACTGTCCAGCCACAAGACCAGGTTATGCAATTTAGGGCTAACCAAAACTATAAACGTGGAAGCTTTAGAGGTTCTCGAGGCCGAGGAAATAGACAGTTTTATAACAACAATAAAACTTATCATCATAATTATAATAAAAATTATGAAAATAGCACAGGTATAAGAACTTCATACAGTGTAAATCGAGGTAAACACACAGGTGGTCAGCGTCAGCATTTACGCGGACGTCCGGTGCGTTGTCAGCGTGTTCAGCATAACGCGCAACAGTCCAATGTCCAAGACAACTTGCGCAATGATCAGGCAAATAGTCATGAAAACTTAGAATTTTTTCGTACCTAAACCGTACACTCATTCAATTCTTAGTTTTAGTAATTTTTGTATTATTAATTGTCAATTACAAAATAGTAATGTTGATCTTAATTTACTGATTGATAGTGGAGCAAGCTTATGTGTGCTTAAGTATGAATGGTTGTCGCGACATAGGAATTTATTGAATTTAGTAAAACAGGATAAGATAGTTATTAAAGGAATTAGTGGTAATTTAGAATCTATGGGATACATTTATTTAGATATTTTAATTAATAATGAGACTTTTCAACAAAAGTTTCACATTTTTGAACACTTATCTTGCGCCGCAGAAGGTATACTCGGGCAGGATTTTTTTGAGCGCTATAACGCGGTATTAAATTATAAAAATGGAACTCTGAGTTTAGAAACTCGAGATCAGTCTGTTAGTGTTCATGTTAATAGGAATTTGTTTACAATTCCACCTCGTTGCGAAGTAATTAAACACATCCCGACGTCACACAATAATGATTGCGTCATTTTGTCAAAGGAAATTTATAAAGGTGTGTTCACAGCGGGTGTAGTATCGAAGCCACATAATGGACTTATTCCTGTTAGGATTTTAAATACAACTGATAGTTCGGTTAAGATAAATATTTCAGATTTAATTATTAGCTGCCTAGATAATTTTTATGTTTGCAAGTTTGATGACGATAGTATATCTGTGGATAGAGTTCGAACTTTGCTAACTACGTTACAACTACGCCAGCCGTAACTTGAAACCAGCTGAGACACGATACCCTGTGATTGAGTTAGAATTACTTGCTATTGTTTGGGCGGTTCGACATTTTAGACCTTATTTATATGGGAAAAAGTTTTACATAAAAACAGACCATAAGCCGTTGATTTATTTATTTAATATGACCGATCCTTCAAGCCGGTTGACAAAGTTTAGATTATATCTCGAGGAATATGATTTTGAAATCAGCTATGTCCCAGGACGGCAAAACGCAGCTGCAGATGCATTGAGCCGTATACCTATTACATCCAACAGCTTAAAGGATATGAACAAGCATGTAGTATCGGTCATGACAAGAGCACAGACTCGAAGGTTACGTACTGACTGTGACAACAACGACATGACTACTGAGGTATCCTCTACTCCAAGGCCTGATCAACCTAAGGTAGTGGAAATTCTCAAACGACCAATTGACAGCGTTGAATTGATTTTACTTAGCAATAAAAATACATTAAATCAGATAGAAAAATCAAAACATTTCACTAGTGACAATGGTAACTGCAAATTCGTGCCTGAAAAGTCAGCAGTTTTTGTAATTTCTCGATCGTTATCGACCGTAAGTGTGTTAGCGAGAGAATTACAACGTTTTTGCAAGCAAATCAAATTAAACGAGCTCATAATAATTAAGAACAAGCGCAACGAAATTTTTTTAAATAATTTTAAAAAGGAAATGAGTCATTTAAATGATATTCCTAAGCTACTTGTTATTAAAGATGTGACAAGAGTTACTGACAAAGACACGAAAATTGTGATCTTGAATGACTTCCACCTGTTACCCACGAGTGGCCACGCGGGGGTAAACAGAATGTTAAATAATATTAGGAAGTACTATTATTGGCCAGGAATGAGTAATGACGTAACAGAATTCGTAAAGAAGTGTAGAAGTTGTCAGATTCAAAAGCATACCAATAGGCATACGAAGGAACCGATGGTTATCACATCCACGGCATCCACTGCTTTTGAAAGAGTTAGTTTAGATTTAATGGGTCCTTTAGATGTAGATAATTTAAACAATAAGTATATTTTGACATTACAGTGTGATTTAACAAAATACGTCGAAGCTTATCCTTTAGAAAAGAAAGATACTGTTTCTGTAGCTAAGTTATTTGTAAACAATTTTATTCTGAGGTATGGTATCCCTAGAGAGATAATAACAGACCAGGGAACAGAGTTTATGTCATCAGTTTTCACTGAGATTTGCAATTTGTTGCATATTAATAAACTGCATTCAACAGCTTATCATCATGAAACTCTGGGAGGTTTGGAAAATACTCATAAGGTTCTAGGAGCTTATCTTAGAATTCAGTGTGACAATAACAAAACAGATTGGAGCAGTTGGCTTCCATTCTGGTGCTTTTCTTTTAACACTACAATGCATTCTGAGACAAAATACACTCCATTTGAGTTAGTATTTGGAAAAAATTGTAATTTACCATCTAATATAGCACAAAATATATATGCTGATCCTTTATATAATCCAGATTCTTACCCTTTGGAGCTAAAATACAGACTTCAAAGAGCACAAGCAGAAGCTAGAAATAATTTATTATTCAGTAAGGAATTAAGAAAAAATAATTTTGATAAAAATGTAAATCGGTTAATATATAAGAGTGGAGATTTAGTTTTAATCAAAAATCAAGTAGGAAATAAGTTAGATAAAATTTACTTAGGACCATACAGAGTCATTGAAGATGTATCACCAAATGTAAAAATTAAAAAAGATGATAAAGAATATGTAATTCATAAAAATAATACAAAACTGTTTGTAACTTAAAATACTTTGGTTACTTAATTAAGATAAGATGTTTTTTTTTTGTATAATGTTATGTTAAAAAGTAAATAATTTTAAAAGTAGTGATGTAAGCTTAGTTTAAGTAAAAAAAAAAAAAAAAAAAAATGCAATAAGTACTTAAATAACAACATTTTTTTTTTAAAAAAAGGGGAGGTGTAGTGTGCAGCTCGCCCAACCTTATATTTGTAACTGCACACACCTTTTATGGGCATTATTACACGAATCGTTGAATCGAACACTTCTCTTTTATTTCGATTACATCACTCTAATACAGTGTAACATTTAGGTACCTACCTAAATAGATTGTAACATTTAGGATTAACTAAATTGGAGGATTAACTAAAGATTGTAACATTTAGGTACCTACCTAAATGTTACAATCTTTGATTATATCAAAGGTTACAATAATTGCCAAGAAATTATAGTAGACAGTAGAAAAAGGCAATGTACGATGACGCGGTGCGATGAGCGCGGCGTGAAGAGTAGCGGTGCCAGCCACTGCGCCCGCGGCGGGTCCTCTACTAACGTGTAGCGAAGCACGCGGCGGGCTTTGAATTATCTTCTAACAAAATGTTTGCTGACGGTTGCTCACGTCTGCTTTGCGCGATATCCAAACAAAACTGGCAGAAGGTTCCGCTTCGAGCGACGCTTTGGGTGCTGTAGCGGGTATCGCAGCGATAAAAGTCGCGTGGGACCTGGCGGTGCCATCCCGGGCTCCGCCTGCATCTCAAGAAAACGCTTGTAAAATCGCTTCTCCATAAAGTACAACACCATATATTGGAATTTAGTGCGACCCCCACCGCCCAAAGCGACGCGCAAAGCCCAGCTTGTCCACAAACGACCGCTTAGGCATTTTCTACCAGTCAACTAAGCGTCCCTACCCACCCTTGAGAGAGATAACATGTCAAGCACAAATAAATATAATTATTGATCTAGTATCTATAGAGAAGCTATTAATTAAGCTATAGCAGAAAATCTGGGCCAGCATATAGAATAGCTTTTGCTCCAGGCTCCATATTCCATCTTAAGCTACTACACATAAAATAAAAGTTAATAGGCTTTCAAATCAAATCAACTTTATAGTTTCACATGATATTATGTGACAAAAACAAGACCAATATGGTTCTCTAAACTTCTGGTCAGGCTACTCTGATTTGAGACTTGAGGCCATCAACCACTGGTCACTGCTTGAGGCAAATAATAAATTTCATAATCTTGAATACCTAATCCCTACTAGATGAACACTTAATACATACTAATTACCTGATACAGGCAGGATCTATGGTAATAAACTCCACAGGACGAATTTTGACAAAGAGGTAGTGGTAGACCAGGTATTTCGGGCAAATCAGCACATAAACATATTCCACACACAACCAAGTTCTCTATGCTGTTGTCTTCGGTGTCAATTTTATGCTGCTCCAACTGTTTTGATGTAGGTTGGGGGAATTGACTTAAATCTGGAAGCAATATTTATTTAATGATTGAAATATTTAGAACCAATTATAATAATGTTGATTCAGAAATCAAATTACCAAATATAGTCATAATATTGTCAACAATATTTGTATCATGATCCCAATTCAGAAGACCTGCTTGTAACTTGTTGTGCCATTGTTCTGACTGTCCAACCAGGTGAATATTTGTAGCCAAACCTTCAGGAGTTACCTCTACATGCAGCCAAGTCCTATCATCTGGAAAAGACAAAACACATTTGGTTTAATTTTAAACTTGCAAGATTTTTAGTAACAGCTAACTCTTAAAATGGGCTACACCTCCCACCTTCTAAAACCTGTTCTTTCAGCGCATGTAAAATGAGAATACAACTATATTGAGACGTAATGAACTAACCGAGAAATATTCTTCTATAATCATCCTTGAATGATGCATTAACTGGCTCCATAATTGTGCAGGACTGATCTATGTTTTCTAGTTCGGAAAAATATCTAGCTAACTCGTTCACATTTTGTTTGAATATTTCTATAATATCTTTGATACAACCGTATTCCTGATTGTGCATTGAAGAGTGAGGTAATTTTACAGTAGTTATTAACAACTTTTTGGGAGATTTATACTGTAAATATATTTCATGCTTCCTCAGTTCATTGTCTTCTATCTCAACTTTTATGTCTCGCAACGTTTTGCCGAAATATACACCTGCATTTCCATAATTAACAATATTTTTTATTTCATTTAAAATGTCAACATCGATAATGTTCGATTTAACTGACTGTATAAGTTCTGTATTCGATTGCAACAAATTGTTTAAGCTTTCTGAAATTAGCATTAAATCTTTGAGGTTTTCAGTCTTCATCATGTTTACCCTTTATTATATTACTCTTTTGTTTACGTAAATAAAAAGAACACCAAATCGAAATCTTGCGGTAAACAAAATCACTCGCACAAATTAGTCTTGTCTAGCTTGTCGAAAAAATATCGATAAATCGATATTTTTGATTCAATATATCGATATTTTTAGCCGATATATTTTCATCCGATACATCGATATATCGATACAAAATATTCAATTTCGAAAAACGTATCAAAAACGATATTTTTTTTCTTTAATTTCATTTATTAGCAGAATATTTAACAGAATTCAAAGTCGTAAAAGATAGGAATGAACGGAAAATTACTGTATTGTCTATGACTATAATGTTTTGTAAGTGTTCCGTGTGTTTGTATGTGGCGGCCGCGGAGGCAGTCATCATCACTCACTCGTTACTCGCTTTCAAATGTGAGTTCTTTTGCGTTGTGTGTGTGTGGTGCGTGTCATCTTCTAACATTTTTAGAAGATTGCTATTTAGTTTTTGTTATTTTCAAATTTTGCCTATAAACAGGAATAACGATTAAAATACTTTCGTTTTAATAAGATTCTGATACATTAAAATAATGTACATTTTGTATAAAAAATTCTACTTCCAACAAAAAACAAAAAAAAAGAACCTAAAAACTCTGAAAATCGGGCCGATATATCGATATTTATTCCTCGATATATCGAGGTCGATATTGATATTTTAATAAATATCGATATATTTTTTCACTTTCGACATCCCTAGCACAAATTTCTATGACATTGACAGAGATTGTTTTTTTTTTATTTTATTTTTTTCCTGACGGACCAGGCTAAGGTCCGAGACCATGCTGCCTAGTCATCAGTTAGTATTTGTATTCTTTAGTATGCATTAGAATGCGGATGTAACACATTCTAATGTTTCTTGGAGCATTTAGCAGCAAATTGCAACAAGTCAGCCTTCCCAGTAAGTTTGCAGAGGTAGTCAATTCTACATTAAAATACTCCGCTCCACTATCCCGAGATCGCTTCTGTCAACGTTTTTATATATTGTCTAGTTGCGTAGACAGTTGAGACACAAAACTACACCAATTATATATCGCAATATCCACTACAAATCAATTTGCAAATAATATTAACAGCCGCTGAACTGCACTCGAAAAAATCCCGCCAAAAACCCCTGACAGAGATTGTTTTTTTTTTTTTTTTTAAATATTTGTTCCTAACGGAACAGGCTAAGGTCTGAGACCATGCTGCCTAGTCATCAGTATTTGTATTCTTGAGTATGCATTAGAACGTGGATGCAACACTTTCTAATGTTTCTTGGAGCATTTGGCAGCAAATTGCATCGAGTCAGCCTTCCCAGTAAGCTTTGCAGAGGTAGTCAATACTACAATAAAATACTCCGCTCCACTATCCCAAGATCGCTTCTGTTAACGTTTTTACATATTGT
The DNA here is from genome assembly GCA_964057195.1 of Orthosia cruda. NCBI lineage: Eukaryota > Metazoa > Arthropoda > Insecta > Lepidoptera > Noctuidae > Orthosia > Orthosia cruda. Next base: position 39,024,037 of record OZ059827.1, on the reverse strand, counting down.
CCAGTTGCGTAGTCAGTTGAGACACAAAACTACACCAATTTTATATCACAATATCCACTATAAATCAATTTGCAAATAATATTAACAGCCGCTGAACTGCACTCGAGAAAATCCCGCCAAAAACCCTGACAGAGATTGAGCAGTGTTCGACATTGACAGTTGTCTTGACCCGACAACAAATTTGGTCTTGCCATGGACTTAAAAAGTCCATGGGTCTTGCTGCCAAATACTAGCCTTATTTATTATACGTAGACAGTTAATAGTATATTACGACCTATGAGTCGTGGCCCGTCTGATTAAAGGCTTTGCGATGCGCATGGCATGGCGCGCTGCTGTTTTTTTTTGCAACCACGTGGCGCTAATTTCAGACGGACCACGACTTATCGGTCGTGCTGTAGCTGTCTTATAAGTACCGTTTATTTGCTAGACAGAGTAGGTTTCGTAAAATCTTCAATTAAGTGTTTTTTTAAAGTCGTCAGCTTTAAGGAAAGCCTAAAATGTTGTCGTCAAATTTTTATTAAAGATGGGTTAGGTCTATAATCTAGTATAGGTTAGAGGAGTAGTTAGGGTGAGACAGGAAGGGCACGTGCCCTGCAGTCTTATTGCGTAATGAATTCGGCAAGGCAAAGAGCAAGCAAAGAGTATGAACAATCGACCAATCACATAGAAGGAAATCCACATCGCGTCTTTCATCTCGCCATGTGTTTGGTCGATGTCAATTCCATGCTTAGGAGCTCGAGCCGATCAGTTACAGGCACAGATGTACACCGAAAAGTAGGAGCTTGGTCGAAACGACAACTTTTTGCATTTCATCAAGATCTGCTGAAGAACTTCGGAGAAATACAACAGAACTCTTCAGTAAATGACTGCACATCACTCGGAATAACTGCAATCGCGCGTCTGTCAGGGGGAGCACAGCCTACTGTGACAGGCTTGAGTCACAAATTTTTATCACAATTCGGGACCAAAATCCGTGATAAAATGCGTGACTCAAGCCTATCACAGAGACCGTGCTCGCCCGGCAGTTTATTGTTTACACCATTTTGTAACATAACATCACACTGGTACGCTCTAAAGAGATACGCAGGTATAAAGTTCACCCTGGAAACTTGAACAAGTTTGTTTTTGTTCAAGTTTCATGTTGCTGGATTTATCTGTTCTGGCTTCACTTGGTCATTATAGGTAACCTAACTATAGTACTGGTCCATTATGTACCACAACTAAAAGTGAAAAAATAAAAAACCTTAACCAACAAACACTACAAAGAGAACAATAATTATATTAAAGTTTTTATTTGCAAGTCGGTTGTATCTTTTTGTAAAAAGTTTTGTATTAGCGCTGTTTCCAAATGTTGCCAACACACATTTTTTTTTTATGCTTGGATAAATTTTCATGCATACTGCACTAACACGGGGAGATAGTGCAGTTATGTGGGACTCTAACCCACTAAAACTCCACGGTGTCCTCCTGTGCCGCTTATGGCGGGAACACGGGCACGGGTTAGCACTCACCGCGAACCCGCCGCGGCTGTCCGTCACCGGACCCTCCTCGGGGGAGTACCCCCATCACCGGCGCACTAGAACACACTGTACGCCTTTACCACCCCAAGGACCAAATCAGCAAATGGGTGCCAGACGACACCGTGTATGGCACCCTTGGTCCCCCCTGTGACGGATCAAGATCAATGGCACCGCCAACTACCATTTTGCGGCCGCAGGGGATAGGGAGAGCGGCTAACGCTATACCGACACTCCTCTCCTGCGGCCCCACCGCATCCGCCATCAGACGGTGGCGACCCCGTCTAGGCCGCGGAAGTTAGGGAGAGCGGCGCACTGCAATACCGGCACTCCTCTCCCGCCGCGGCCTCCAACCCTCAGCCGCGATATCGTATGGGACCTGGGACGCTCCAAAAGACATCGCGGCCCGCCTCAGTTGCGATGTCGGGACAACGGAACGTCATAAAATTTCCTTCCCGTTGTCCCCGTTATGTATGTGCATAACGGGGACAACGGGAAGGAAATTTTATGACGTTCCGTTGTCCCCGTTACGGGGACACAGATTACGGGGACAACGGGAATACATCGCTATATCGTCGGCCTATTCGGCAAAAGCCCTGACGAGCGGTCCCTCCTCGGGTTCCTCTTCGCTTCACCGTGGGTGACTAAGCCACAGTTACTGAGCCCCCCCGCCTCGACAATGCGGGAACCCACCGGGGGAGTGCCAACACACTTGGAATTCGATCTCTATTGCACCGGCGCACACAAGGCCGGATTGCCAATTTATGATGACAAAAATAAAATGTAGGTTTTGATTTACTTTCTGTTTAGTATTATTTTATCTGTGGTTTGGGTAATTATGTAATATTGGTGTAGAAATTAATCACAGACTACTAAATACTGAAATTAATTTTTATCATGGTACAATCCATAAAAAAGTAAAAAGCTATATTTTAAGTATTTTGTATAAAAGTCCTTTAATTAGGTTCTATACCAACTACTGATCATCGTCGTCTACATAATTATTGGAATCTTCATTATTTACAGAACACGATGAGTGAACCTCTTTATTTTTTTCAACCTTATTTATTTATTTATTTATTATAAGGTACACCAACAGCATTACATACAAAACAGTTTGTAGTAAACAAAGAAAAATAAAGGTGCTGGTATGTATGCCTATTACAGGTATACGCAGCTTACACCATGTGGTCAGAAACACAAAATTATTTAAAATATTAATATATACAGGGTGTCCCAGAAATCGACGTCAAGCCGTAAATGGGTGATAGACCAAGTTATAACAGTTCTCAGAAAAATAAGAAAAAAAATCTATCTCATGTTTAAAAAAAATTATGGTCACTTTAAAAATTTACTAAAAAAATCAATCCCTGTTATGGTTCTTTAACTCCAATTGCTACAAATCCCATAATTTATCTAATTTTTTTATTATTATGTAATCTTGAATAATGCTTGTGTAGATTTTTGCCTAAAATTCAAAGCCAACTCTCCTACTTGGAAGAAAATTAAACTTTTTCAAAACCAAATTATTCAAATTTACTATTTCGCCCAACTTTAACTGACTGTACTGAAAAAAAAAATGTACTACGCTAGTTTGGCAAGTAACATGAAAAATTGGCGCATTTAATAAGGATTCAAAAATGGTGTAACACTTGCTAGATTACGTTTTCAATAATTGGTCAAATTTTTTTTTGTAAATAGTATCGGTTTTTACCCAAAATGTCCATACTTCCTTAAAATGACTTTAGCTTACCTAAAGCTTTGCTAAACTCCGTTTCTAATTCGATAGAGACGGAGAGAGTCATTTTACGAAGTGTGAGCGAGACAGAGAGTGACGCCACCTTTATCAGTGACACAACCTTTATCATGAAACGGAGATACAATTTACCGATGAGTGCGAATGAGGCAGCAGTAGTTATTGTTCTGTTTTGTAAGCGCAGACGCACACACAATTACAAATCAGTACGTTACGCTGCTTTGTTTACTGCGCATCTCCGTATTCGTTCATGTTGATTCCGTACTTACCACTTTTTGCGTTGTTTTCTGGACTTAATTGCTTAACGAATACGGAGATGCAATGTAATGTAAAATGTCAATGAGTGCCAACGGGCTGGAATCAAGAAATAAAAAATGCAAGTTGTCCGATCCAAACCGCGTCTATTAGAACACTAAAATTAATATTGAAACAATGCATCATCAATGCTCTGCTCGCTGCTGCTGCTGCGTGATTATCATAATATCTAATGTAGGTCGCACGTGTAAGTGCAAAGGTGCGAGCCTACTTATTGCACAACTCTTACTTAGTAAACAATTTTAAACTCTTGTACGTGCACCGTACATATTGCCACCACAAGACTGCTAACAACTACTGAACTAAAAATTAATCAAATAAAATTAAGACAAGAACGACTGTAGAAACTAATGCAGAGCACTGATGTAGTAGGTACTAGGTATAATATGTAATGTAAAATATTTGTATGACTAATGTAGATATTATGTAACTGTACACTTAAAATCCATAAATATAATTGTCAAACTCCCTAATCACACACGTCACTATGTTTTTCAGTGTCAAATTTCACTTCACTTAAGGCGCGATCAACACTTATCACTTCGTTCACTTTTGACACCCGTTTGTTGATTTTGCTACACCCGCCCTCGATGTCATCTTCTTCTTCTCGTCCTCTTCTGCTTATCGCATCTCGCGAGCCCTCCCCCTGTCTTTTGGTGCTCGTCTTTCTCCAAAAGTACACGTACGATGTTACAGACAGAGCAATACTAATCGTTATTACGACATAGATTGCGGTGTAGTGGTGAATGTCATGGGGGGATAACGTTTCCAGGTTTGATTGCTCTTTAATCGAGCGCAGTTGTGTGTCAATCTTCTGGAACATTTCTTCATGCGTTTCGATAGGCAATGACGAGTTGCGGATCGACGTATTGATGATGTTGTTGATGGGAGAGATCGTGGGTATGATCATGGCGAATGGTTCGTTGACTATGACGTCACTTTTATGTTCTATGTATGCGTGCAACATGAATGAGTCACCCTGCAAGTTACATCCTCGTTTAAGTGTAATCAGACCCGAGTGATGTAACGACTCCGATGTCATTTGAGCGCCGCAAACTAATTGCACTTCGCACGTGCCACAACAATAATAAAACCATGTGTTTTGCTGGTGTAGTTTTACCCACTTGTCAGCGCATTCCCTTATTTCCGTGTGACAGTACACACTGTGTTCTTCATTGTCTCGGATCAGCTGTACATCGCAAATTGACTTGCGTCGGTCACCGGTGCGATAGATAGGGTGGTTTAATTTGCACATCAATGTTTTGTCCTGGATCTTTTGGCATTCTTGAACGTCAGATTGCTCGAGAGGTATGAATGAGTATTGGTTGGCGTTAAATGCTATTAGTTCCGAATTTGGGATGACGTACATCACCCGATTTATGCCAATACGTTGAGGTATGCTTATAAGTTTATTCAGCTCGTATAGAGCATCATTCAGAATGGGTATTTTTACTTCCATCAGTAAATATTGCTGTGTAATGCGTGCATGTATTCTGAACATTCTGTAGATGTCTCGTACATCATTCTGGACTTCTGGCAGCGTGGCATCGCGGGGTAGTTGTCTAGCTACTCTATCTAATTCGGTTTGCATTTGAGTTGGTGATAGTAAGTGTACGTCCATATGACCCTGGTACATGTTTGTCAGCGTATTGATGAGGGTTTGTTGGATTTCCTTTAGATTTTGGGCCATTTTTTCTGCAGCTATTGCCGATGTAATGATGTAGAATGCATTAGCGGTGTCATGTTTATTCGTTTCTGTTTTATTTTCCAGATTGGTAAGGTGGTCATTCATCAAGGTAAACTGCTTTACCATTGTCGCTTCGTTGCGTTGTACGATGTTATGCTCGGTTTCCAAAATACTTGTCTGATTTTTGAGAAGGTGTAATAAGTGGTTGTCATCGTGTTGAATGGAATTGATGTCGTGTTCGTACTTTTCTGCGAAATGCTGATCTAGTACTCCAAATAGTGAGTTGGCAACATATCCCACTCCGTCGATTAATCCTCTTTTGAATCTGTGTTGAATTAATCGTTGGGACTTCAGCAGATTATTGTAATAGTCCAGTTCGTTCATGCTCTGTTCGAGTTGGTTGATTAAAATGTGGAATTGCATCATCCAGTCCTCGCAACGATATCCTTTTATATGAGACACGAATTTTTGCAGAGTGTCAACGTTTCGCCAGTAGTTTGTCATGTTGTAGTAGAATACTAATTTCCATTCATCTCGTATTTCTTGTAAGTCTGCAATCTTGTCAAAGTAAATCGTTTGATTTTTTGTCAGTGGGGTAAGCTTCATGTCTTGTTGAACAGTGGGCGTTATAAATGCCATGGTCAGCATCAATGTGTAGCATATCAAGCTGTGCCAGGTAAGCTTTTTCGGTCGGCTCCGTCTGTTTTTTGTAGATGTGATGGTATCGCCAAGTCTTTCTTCTTCAACCTCAACTAGTGGTACTAGTTTTGTGATCGGCCGTTTAACTTCTCCTTTTGCAGTTTGTAATGTGACAACTCTCGTGTGGCCGTCTTTTCCTGTATGTAGCTCTGCTACACGACCCAGAGCCCATTTGCCTGCCGGTAATCTTTCATCCTTGATGCAAACAATGTCATTTTCTCGAGGATCGGTAGTTTGTCGTTTCCATTTTAGCCTTGTTTGGAGTTGTTGAAGGTATTCTTGCGACCTTTTCCAGAAATCCTTACTGAGCTGCTGTACAATTTGTCATCTCTTGCCTAAATTATACGTATTGTCAATGTCCGGTTCTGGAATAGTCATTAGCGATGTGCCAGTTAGAAAATGTCCAGGCGTTAAGCAGTTGATTTCTTCGGCGTTCTCTGTTACGGTGCAAAGTGGTCGTGAATTCAGGCAAGCTTCAATCTGGCATAGTAGAGTGGTAAATTCTTCGTACGTCAGGCGCTGATCTCCAATGACCCGTTTTAGATGATACTTCATGCTCTTCACGGCAGCTTCCCATAGTCCGCCTGCGCTTGGCCATACTGGGGCATTGAAGTGCCATTTAATTCCCATCTCTGATATTTTTCCCAAGAAAAGGTTGTCAATGGTGTCTACAATGCATTTATATTGTTGCAGTAAAATCCGGTTAGCACCCACAAAATTCGTGCCGTTATCGCTGTACATGTCACGTGGCGTACCTCGACGGGCGCAGAAGCGCTTGAAGGCTGATAAAAATGCTATACTGGACAGCTCTGACACAAGTTCCAGATGTATAGCCTTTGTTGCCAGACAAACAAATACGGCAACGTACGCCAGCAATGTTTCGACGCCTCGGCCTTTATTTGCCTTGATCTCAATGTGGCCAGTAAAGTCAACCCCTGTATGTGTAAAAGGGCGAGAAACTGTCACTCTCGGCTCTGGTAGATCTGCCATAATCTGGTTTGAGGTTTTTGCATGAAATCGGCGACATGGTACGCATTTGTGTAAAACCTTCTTAACGGCGCGATATCCTCCTACTATCCATACTCTTTGGCGTAGATGTGTTAGGGTTAGCTTCGGACCTCCGTGTAATGTTGTACTGTGTGCTTGCCAAATTAATAACTCTGTCAATTTGTGGTCATGTGGTAGCAGAATTGGATGTTTCGTGTCTTCATTTAGGTTCGAGTTATGCAACCTTCCCCCTACTCGCAAAATGTCATGTTTGTCGAGGAATGGGTTCAAATTCAAAAGGTTGCTTTTGTTGCTTAAACCCTTATTTTCCTTCAGTCTCATAATCTCGTCTTTGAAGGTATGTAATTGAATCTGTTTAAGTATAAGATTTTCAGCGTTTTGTAGTTCTGTTGCTGTTAAATATGCAGTTGTATTTGTGTTGGATTTCGAACAGTTGTTTATGAATCGTTTTATCCACGCTGTGACCCTTGTAATGTGAGTCATGTCGCTGTGTCGATCTAATAACTCAATTACAATTGAAGACGGCTCGAATTTCACAACATACGCTTTCATTTGTTTTTGTTTTGATTCGCATGTTGTCGGTATGATTTCAACTTTATCAGCTGTTTTGTCATTGTAATTTTTCACCCATTCTGGTCCTTGCCACCACAAAGGATGTTGCAATAGCTGGGAGCAACTGATGCCGCGTGATGCACAGTCTGCTGCGTTTTCTTCTGATTTGACGTACCTCCAGTGTTGTTTCGGGATGACTTCATGCACTTGTTGCACTCTGTTGCTCACGAACGACTTCCATTTTGTGACGTCACCATGCAGCCAGCCTAGTACAATCATGGAGTCCGTCCAGGCGTATATGTTGTTGTCGATGTTGTCCCACTTGCATGCTTTCCGGACCTTTTTCATTAATCGGGAAAGTAATAAGGCTCCGCATAGTTCAAGCCGTGGTAATGTCAATTTGTTATTGATTGGCGATAGTCTAGATTTTGCTGCTATTAATCGACTTAAGGGCTTGTTTTTGCTGTCTAATGTCAGTAGATATATAGTGCATGCATAGGCCTTTTCTGAGGCATCGCAGAATCCATGTACTTGGAAGGGTTTAGTTGTATCGCCCAACCATCTCGGTATCTCGTATCGCGTTATGTTGTGCAAGTCGCTTGTAAACCGCTTCCATTCTTCTTGTACGCCTGTAGGTAAGGTTTCATCCCAGTTGCATCCTGACAGCCAAACGCTTTGGAACATCAGTTTTGCTTTCAATGTCAGAGGTGTCAGCCAGCCCAGTGGGTCGAAGATTTTTGATATCTCGGACAGTAGTTTCCGTTTTGTCAATGGTTTATTGTTGTCAAAGTTTATTTTGTTAGTGAATGCAAAAGTGTCAGATGTAGGGTTCCACTGTACACCCAGGGCTTTTGTAGTTCCATCGTTTGTAAAGTGCATTGTGGTTTGGTTTAGGTCTGATGATGATAACCTTTTAATCAAGGTCGGCTCGTTGCTTGACCACTTCCGTAGCGTTAGTCCTGCTCCGCTCAGCATGTTGATGAGTTGGTACTGCATTTCTTGTGCTCGCTCGATGGAGTTGTTACCACTTAGTACATCATCGACATACATTTCGTTGTTAATGACGTCAGCTGCTAACGGGTATTTCTCTGCATCATCGTTTGCTAGTTGCTTTAGCGTCCGAAGTGCTAGAAATGGTGCCGCCTTGGTTCCATATGTCACTGTGCATAGCTTGTACTCCTTAAGGGGACCTTGGTTAGTTTCCCTCCATACTATCTTCTGCAATTCTTGATCTTCTTCATGCACTAAGATCATGCGATACATTTTCTCACAGTCTGCTGTAAAGACATACTTGTATCGCCGCCATCCCATGAGTAGTGTCAGTAGATCTTGATGAAGCTTCGGGCCACACTCCATCAAGTCGTTCAGGCTGTAACCTGTGTCAGTCTTCTGTGAGGCGTTGAAAACAACCCTTAATTTGGTTGTCAATGAGTCCTGTTTAAGGACTCCGTGGTGAGGTAAGTAACATGACGGGTTGCAGTCGGGCTTACTCTCTTTCATGTGTCCCATTTCCAAGTACTCTTGCATGAATTTGACATAGTTTTCTGACAGTTTGTCATCTCTGCATAATCGCCTTTCTAATTGCATAAATTGTGCCACTGCACGTGGCTTTGATTTTCCTAATAGCTGATCGTAATTAGGCTTCATTGGCAAACGAACTGCATATTTGCCATTTTTCAGACGTTTTGTTGTTGCAGTGAAGAACTCTTCGCAGTATCTCTCCGCTGACGTCATTGAACTGCATGCATCCCCACTGATGTCTTCCATTTCCCAGTATTTTGTCAAGTCATCCACTTGGTTTATCACCACGTTGCAATTGAATGTCTTGCTGACGTTGCCTGACAGAATCCACCCTAAGCGAGTCTGTTGAGCTATGGGTTCATTAGTCTCTCCCTTAATCAGTCCATTCATTAGGATTTCAGAGAATACCTGTGCATCTAGAAGTATGTCAATGGGCCTTGATATGTTGTACTCTGGATCGGCTAATGTGATGTTTGTTACGTGAGTCCAAGTTCTTTTTGTAAAGGTGGCGTTAGGTAGATTGTTTACCACCCGTGGCATGACTAATGCTTCCGTGGTGAACTGGAAGTCGTTGTGTACGGACCGACAAAGTAGGTTCACCTTTCCTTTGCTCCTGTTGGATAGTGTGCCGATCCCACTTATGCTCGCGTTTAGCTGTTGACGCTTTACTCCCAGTCTTTGAGCTGCATTCTCAGTGATCAGGGTTATTTGTGAGCCTTGATCAACTAACGCCCGTAGTGTGATGTAATCGCCATCAGCTGTTTCTACTTGCAATAATGCAGTGGCCAATAGTATTTCGTCATCATTATTCGATGCGAAGTTATTTTGCATACTTTTAGGTGACCTAGTTGCAGTTGACTTCGACGGTTTATCCATCGTTTGTGTTGCTGAGGGCATTTGCGCTGACTGGACGATGTCGTTGTGCAATAGCGTGTTGTGTGGGTCGCTGCACTCTCTGCATCTTTTTTGTGACGCACAATAGCCCTTGCTATGCACATACAGACAGTTTCTGCAAATATTGTTTGATTTTATGAATTCTAGTTTCGCCGAGCTTGCCATGTCAGTGAATTTCGAACACTGGAACAATGCATGATTGGTGTTGCATAATGCACAAATGATCTTATTAAATTGACCAGCGTTGTATGCATGGAAGTTTCGAGAGTTTGCTGGTTTGGGGGTTTTGCTGAATGGATGAAATGCGTTGGATTGTGGTTTTGCAGGAGGCTTGCTACTGTTTTCTGGCTTCTTTCTATGCAAAGGTTCTAATGCCATGAATTTGTTCTCAATAAAATCCATAAACTGGTTGAACGTAGGTATCTCCCGCGGATCCGCCCTAGACTGCATGTATTCCGCGTACGTTTCGGAGTCTAGTTTCTCGCATAACACGTAGACTAGAATAGGATCCCATGAACCTGTATCTACCCCCAAATTGTGTATCGCATTTATGGTTTCATTGCTCGTGTCATATAACCGCTTAAGGTCGAATGCAGATTGTTTTTGCAGATGTGGCTGACGCATGAAACTCTGGAAATTCTTAGTGAACAACATAAACTTGTTGTTGTACCTATGGTTCAAGATTTCCCAACACGTGTCGTAATTTTCGGGTGAGATGTGTAGATGCTGGACGAGTTTCTCCGCTTCGCCGCGCAATCTCCCTTTTAAGTGCTGCATTTTTTGTGCTTTTGCAATTGCAGGGTTATTGTGTATTGCTTCTACGAACAGATCCATGAAAGTAGGCCATAACGAATAGTTCCCGTTGAAAATGGGAATGTCTATTTTGGGCACGGATTGTTGTTGGTGCATGGAGGCGTTCAGTTTTACGTTCAGCGCCCGCTTTGTTTTTACAAATGCCCGTTCGTGGCGACAAAACTCGTCATAGTACTCATTAGGCGCCCCGTCTAACAAACCATCGATTCGCAGATGCATATTGTCAATCGCTGACCACCGAGACCCTAACGTCTTCAAAGCGTCTTCTATCTCCCATCTTTCGATGACCTCTTCAATGATCTTACTCGTCACTAACCTGTCGAACGCACGGAAGTTCGCGTTCTGCAGCTGCTGTAGCTCGAGTAGCTTGTCCTCTGCTCCCGAGGAGCTCCCGAACAAGGTCCTGTCAAACTCCACGTGTACCTTGCTAGAGCCGGGTCCACTCTGCACCTTGGTCCCGCATGCTGTAAGCTCCTGCCGCACACCGTGGTACCAATCCCTTAATACTTCGTGAATATTGTTGGTGAAGTACTCATGCGTTTTGTCTTCTACCGCACTCAGCTCCTGATGTTTCTCTTTACATTCCGCCCAAAGCTGATCTAACCGCTCAAGCCTTTGCTGAATGTACTCGGGGGTCTTCCTGCTCGCTGAATCCTTCTTGAAGTTGGTATGGACCCTCTTCATCTCCTCCAGGATCTCAGCCTGACGCGCGATTAAACCCTCCATTGTTAACGAAGTAAGCGAAAAATGAACGATCTTACTTGAAACTCAGGAACTCTCCCTTTACGCTGATGTAACGCGTCGCTCTGGAACCTGGATCGCTGCGACTGCTTCTGCACGGCAACACACGACCAAGACACAAGTCACACGCGACGTTTTACTGACCGACAAATCGGACTGTACGGTACTTGCAATAATTTCGAAGGACCAAAAAAAGATAATGTAGGGTGCAAATGCAAATACACCTTAACATTAATTATTGTCAATGCAATGCAAATGTCAATGTAATGTAAAATGTCAATGAGTGCCAACGGGCTGGAATCAAGAAATAAAAAATGCAAGTTGTCCGATCCAAACCGCGTCTATTAGAACACTAAAATTAATATTGAAACAATGCATCATCAATGCTCTGCTCGCTGCTGCTGCTGCGTGATTATCATAATATCTAATGTAGGTCGCACGTGTAAGTGCAAAGGTGCGAGCCTACTTATTGCACAACTCTTACTTAGTAAACAATTTTAAACTCATGTACGTGCACCGTACAACAGTGGCTCTGCAAGTGATCTCCCACATGATTTAACAAAAACTGGTGGAATACAATCGGGACCAGCTCCCTTGGATGTATCAAGTTTCTTTATCTTCGCTAGAACTTCTTGTGGAGAAATTTTTATGTTACTAAGCACTCCGGATGATTCTTGGATGTTTGTTTTGGTACTGCCATTTGGGTCGGTGAAAATTGAAGAAAAATGAGAAGCAAAAAGATTTGCAATGTCATTACCACTATTAACTACTACATCGTCCATGTGCATTCTGGCTGGAATCACTGATTTACTATTTCTTTTATTTTTAATGTAACGCCAGAATAATTTGGGGCTGTTTCTTATTTCGCTCTCAATGTGTTGTTTATAGTCACTGTAGTTTTGGTTGATCATTGTATGACAACGGCTTCTTAGTAAATCGTAGGTCAACTTGTCTCGAGGATTATTGTATTTTCGAAATTTACTACGGTACTTTTCTTTTTCGGATAGTGCTTTTATGAGAGCTTTACTAAACCAGGAAGGATATTTTGAGTTTTTACAATTGTGTTGAGGTATGTGCTTATCGATCAACTCTTTAAATTTTGTGTAGAATACAGAAACTAGATTATTAATATCATTGGAGAGCGAAAATTCTAGATCCCAGTCAATTGCTTGCAGGTCAGACATAATTTTTACATAGTCACATTTGTAGAAGTTTGGGCGAATGTTGTTATTTGAACGCAAACATTTAATATTAACATGTGATATGGAAATGATTAGGGCAGGGTGTTTAGGATCAAGTCTAGTAAGAAGGTCGGAGGTATGGGTAACATAAAGATTGCGCATATTACTTATAACTAAATCAAGTGTTCTTTTATCAATGTTGCAAACGCAGTTAAATTGAAAAAGACTGTTAATTGATAGAAAATCAATAAAAGTATCCCCTAAAGTATTATTATAGTTCTTAGGACTAGTATAGTTTTGTCCATCTAAAGGTGACCAATTAATGAATCTGAGATTAAAATCTCCGAGGATAAGAACTTCTTCAACGTTATTTACAGTGTTACTTACAGTACCTATTTAGAAAAAATGATAAAGACTCTACTTTTACATGAGGAGGTAAATATGTGACACAAATGGCTATATTTTTAACAATGTTATTAAATTTTAATTTAACTGTCACCCAGAGGTCTTCAATGTCACTTTCCCAATTGTGGACTCTGGCTGAAGGAACATCCCGAGAAATAGCTAGGAGAACACCGCCGCCATCTTTTTTAGCAGTATTATGGCATAATCTATCGCGACGGTAAACAGTATACCTAGAATCAAACAACTCACTATTCAGGATGTTTGAATTCAGCCAAGTCTCAGTAAAAGCTATTATTTTATAATCGTTCAGCAAAGTGTTTTGGTACAGTTCGTATAGACCTTAGATATAGGAGTCGAATTTATCGCATGTTTTACAACTTGAGCTGCCTTTCTTTTGCCAGATTTCACCAGACTTGTTTCAGTCGCTAAACATAGCTTTTCAGGAGTAAAACGCGAGACAAGTGACCTAAGTTTTCTCTTTCTGCTGCGTTCAGTGCTGACTTCAAACAACTTTTTTGCTCTACCTCGCTTATCTTCGAAGAAATAGGGTGTTGTGGAGATGTTGACTGTATCTCCGGGAGCTTAAATACTTCACTTGCCAATTGGCATGCTTGACTTTAAAACGGTCGAACATAAATTAACATTCACCCCATTTATCTAAAAGCTTTACTACAAACACTAAAACAACATCTTTTAACTGTTATCAAATATAGATAGACCGATCCCAGTACAACGTGACATGGTCATTTTCGAGAACTGGGTCGGGCACATACTTGTAATACGGTACCTCCGATTCCACTAGATTGTACTTCAAAGCAAGTTGCTGGTGAATAATCCTGGCCACTTGATTATGCCTGTGCAAGTACTCGCCGTTAGCGAGACGAGAACAACCAGAGATAATATGTCTGATGGATTCACCCGGACGGTGGCATGCCCGACATATGTCAACCGTGCCGTCCTTCATTATATGTCTCCGGTAGTTATTCGTCAGGATAACTTCGTCCATAATTGCACAGACAAAACCTTCAGTTTCCCCAAAAAGGTCGCCGAAACGTAGCCAGGATACGGACGCTGGGAAATCTACATCGGTCCCATGTAGAGCCCGATAGAAGCGCCCGTGTAGCTCCTTGCCTTGCCATACTTCTTTGCGTTCATCAGTAGTTAGTATTACAGGCTTGCGCCAGTTCTCTTTAGCCATGGACAACGGGGTGAGTCCCTTGTCCACTGCGACCACATCCCTGTGCATACCCACTTCAGATTTTAAAAAATATTCTCTGAGGCTGCACACCTCGCGGTTGTGAAGAGTCTTGGCGTTTAAAAAGCCTCGACCCCCACACTTCCGCGGGATGTACAGTCTCATCACTGATGATCGTGGGTGATGCATCCGGTTTGCGGTCAGCAGTGTCCGGACCCTCCTATCGAGGGCGTCAAGCTCGGTCTGAGTCCATTTGAGTATGCCGAAAGAGTACATCAAAACCGGTATGACCCAACTGTTGAAGGCGCGCACCTTATTTCCGCCTGATAAAAGGCTATTTAATACCTTTTTCAGGCGGCCAAAGAACCGCTCCTTCATCAGTTGCTTCATGTCAGAACTGTTGATGCCCAACGCTTCCGACATACCCAAATACTTGTAAGTTTCGATCGAGGAGAGGTGTCTGAGGTGTATGGAATCAAAGAGTTGAATTCCCTCGGATTCCATAATCTCCCCTTGCTTTACATGCATGATTGCACATTTGTCCACACCAAATTCCATCCTGATGGAGTTACTTAAGGTTTCAGTTACCTTCAGTAGCTCCGTCAGTTGGAATTTGTTGGGGGTAAAGAGTTTCAGATCATCCATGTAAAGGAGGTGAGATATGACCTGACCACCTCTTCTCAACCGATAGCCTAGTCCTGAATCCTCCAGCAGTGTACTTAGAGGATTCAGGGCTAAGCAGAACCAAAGTGGACTCAAACTGTCGCCCTGGAATATCCCCCGCTTAATCCATACAGGCTCATCATCCCCCTGAATCGGTCGACATCCTGGATATCGAAGGACTGTCTTCCATTGCCCCATACATGACTGAAGGAAGGTGCATAGAGTTGCATCTATTTTGTATAACTCCAGCACCCTCATGAGCCATGTATGTGGCACAGAGTCGTAGGCCTTCTTGTAGTCTATCCAGCATGTCGACAGATCCTTGCGGGATCGACGAACCTGCTGGCTTATGGCCATGTCAATGAGGAGTAGCTCCTTAGTGCCGCGGGACCCATTCCTACATCCATTCTGAGAGGTAGACATTATTGAGTTAGCTTCAATGTGTTTATCAATTTTTGCTTTCAGGATGGATGTAAGAAGTTTATAAACCGTCGATAGGCAAGTAATTGGTCTATAATTCTTGGGTTCCGCGGTACTACCTGTCTTATGGAGCAGCTGGGTAACGCCTGTTGTTAAAAACTGCGGCAGCGACCCAGTCTCTAAACATGACTGGAATTGAGATGCCAGTAACGCGTGTGAGCTGCTATACCATTTTAGCCAAAAGTTGTGCAGTCCGTCCGGTCCCGGAGACTTCCAATTCGGTAGCGGACGAACTGCTTTGGCTACATCAGGTGGACTGATGATAACTTTTTCCATTTCTGGTATAGCATCACACACGCGCTCGACATCACGCATCCAGCCACCCTCAGTGTGACAGACGGGCACCGACCAGATGCTTCGCCAGAACGTACTCGTGGCGACATCATCCGGGCGGCACACGTCAGTCACACTGTGCTCAGGTCGCTCCCAAGTTCTGTATACCCACCTCTCATCACTCTGGAACATGCGATTCTGCGAGTACCGGTCAACCCGCCGCTTATACCGTCGAATACGGCTGGCCCATGCACAAACTTTCTGCTTCAGGAAGTCGATGCGCTCCGTGACACGGGACATGTATTCTCGAGGACTGATTCCAGTGCCCGAAAACGCCCGCCTCACGAAGCGCATCACGCGTGGTCGTGTATTGCCCTCCCTGAAACAGCATAGTTTGCCGATGAGTACCCTGGCCCCATCGATACGCCGTTGGATCCTGCATTGCCAGGCTGGCACGGCAGGCTTTGGCCGAATAGTCTCGTTTGGGAACTTAACATTGGCCAAACGACATGCCGCAACAGCCCCGCAATACAGGATTGAGTGCGTATCAACGAGGCTCTCGATGCTTTCAAAGATATTCTTCAGCAGCGAGTCCAAGGCACACACCAGCGCCCTATTCTTCTTGTGCATAGGCAAGCGTGGCAATCGGGGTCTAAGTTCAGTCGGTGTTGACCTATACTCGCGAAGCGCATCCTCCAGTGCGCTCCTCAATCTTTCATTGCACTGGCTACTTACTGTAACAACCCTATCATCTGCCTCTTCGGTAACATGATTGGACCGCGGCGGGATCACAATAGTGGCTGGCGGTGTCGCGGTCTGTGTCGGGGTTGAGACGATTTGGTTGTTCAGCACTTCTGAGCGCAGCCTATCAAGTGCGGCGTCGTCCAACCTGTGATTACGCTGGATGACCCGCACCTGATCCGACAATCGTTGGGCTGAGACGTTTACAGTTGGTTCAAGGTCCTGAAACAGAGACAGCATCCTAGCACGGTACGCAGTGAGGTTAGTTCCCCCCACAGTAGACCCGTAATATGCGCGCATGACGTTCTCATTCATATTTTGAGTCCATCTCATGCGCTGCACACAACCACCGGCAGCGGGGACCCGGCTTGGAGCCGGTTGGCTCCTAGGTCCCAAACTCCTCGGCAGCCGGCCTCTCCCCTGCCGACGTACAGGTGTTGGCGACGTCGGCGGGGAAAAATACTCGTCGCTCGAGCTCGACGCGGCATCAGCCACCGATGACACAGGTGATCCGAGGTCCGGCGGCGGCGGGGCGGAGCTGAGCGACGAGTCCGGGGGTAGAAGTCGTGCGCGACTAGCTGCTGCTCTCGTCAACATTATGCTTTTTCCTTAAACATTTTCACTCTATTTGACGTCGTCACTGACATACCTACGTCAACTGGTTTTTTTGTATTTTTTATGAATTGGATTGGTTTTTTGAGTGGATAATATAGGTGAATTGGTTTTATTTTCTTATTGGTTTCTTCTGTAGGGTACTTTGTTCGAATTTGGTGATTGTAGAAATTTTTAAATTAATTAAATTGTGGAGGAAAAACGCAAACATGTTGACATTTTAGTGTTGCCAGTTCTTCTTACATTATACTCATTATTACTTTTATTAATATGTCTACTATTTCTTCTTATTATATTCCCCCTTTCATTTAATACATTGTATGATCTAGGTCCAACTTCAGCTAATATTTTTCCCGGTTCCCATTCTTTATTAGGTTTATTTTGTATTCTAACATTTTCCCCTGATTCAAATTGTGCCTTTATTTTAGAGCTTTTGTCATAATTTAATTTTGATTTTTCCTTTGTCATAAGCATTTTTTCCTTAACATCTGTAGCCACCTTAGGTTCAAGTACACTTTTTGAACAAGGTATGTTGGTTCGAAGCATCCTTGACATCAAAAGCTCTGAAGGACTATACTCTAAATTTGCAACAGGACTTGTTCTATAATGAAGTAATGCTACGTTTAAATCTGTGGTTTGTCTCATTACATTTGCGCATTAAATTTTTAACAATGGATACTGCTTTCTCTGACAAGCCATTTGACTGTGGATATCTCGGACTTGAATGAATGAGTTTAATATCATATTCTTTTGCAAACTTGGAAAGTGATCATAAGATTTTGATGGCAGAAGTGACTATCAAGCTAAACAGGTGAATAAAAACCACGGTAAAGCAGCTAATCCGACCCTCCCAGCCGACACACGCCGCTTTTAAGAAAAGTTTTAGCAGGAAAGCCTCAAAATTTGATGTGGATCCCAGTGCTGACATAGATACCAACTGGACGAGATTAAAACAGATGGTGATCCAATCACGGACAGAAGTTAAATGTCAGGACACTGATCGTCCAAAAAAGGCGTGGATTACTGACGAGACATGGACGGCGATCAAGGAAAGAAAACAGCTACTGACAGCCAGAGATGGCTCAGACCATGCTCAATATCAGCTCCTTTCAGCAAAGGTAAAGTATTTATGCAGCAGAGACTACAATCAATACCTGAACTCATGCAATATGTCAGGATATTGAGGAGCACGCGCAGTCTCTGCATACAAAAGATCTATATATATATAATATAGATCTATATATGAAAGTGAAGAGTAGGTATTACCCGGGACTTCAAGCCAAAGACCTATATAGGCTATTGAAGATGATCAGGGACACTTACTGACGGAAATAGACCCAGTTACGGAGAGATGGCGGCTGTACTGTGATTTTTCTGCAGTTTTTGCCTTAATGGTAGGTACGGAAACCTTCGTGCGCGAGTCCGACTCGCAATTGACCAGTTTTTTTTAAAACGGAGATTCTTTTAGCGTCACGGATCTGAGGTGAAAATGCATTCCCCAGTCGTACTGGATGAACAGCTTAGAGAAGGAGTGGGAATAGAAACGAGTTTTATGGGATGGGAAATTGAGACGGAGTCTAAGGCGGGATCTACACAGGACATCGGCAGGGCGAGTAAACAAAAAACGGTTGCGCAGGTAGTCAGGGTATGCAGTGTTAAAAAGGATATTGAACAGGAGACATGATATGCGAATGTACCTGCGAATACTGATAGAGAGCTATATTTATAATACTAGCTGCCCCACGCGGCTTCGCTCCCGTCAACTGGCTACTTACCTACCCTACATTCAAGAATGTTACGTAACTTTAACCGCTTGAGCAGCGCACTTGCGTGCTCTCAAAAAGGAATATTTTAACCCACTTTTGCAACATTTTTCATGTATGCTCCGCTCCTATTGGCCGCAGCGTGATGTTATATAGCCTATAAACTTCCTCGATAATTGGACTATCCAACACAATAAAAAAAAAACAATACCAACCAGTAGTTGCTGAGATTAGCGCGTTCAAACAAACTCTTCAGCTTTATAATATTAGTATAGACTAGCTTCTGTCGGCGGCTTCGCCCGCGTGTGTTATACATATAAACCTTCTTCTTGAATCACTCTATCTATTACAAAAAACCGCATCAAATTCCGTTGCGTAGTTTTAAAGATCTAAGCATACATAGGGACAGACAGCGGGAAGCGACTTTGTTTTATACTATGTAAGGAAGTATAGATTAGTAAGACGTTATGTTAATAGTACATTGTGATACAAGGGTAGCAAGTAGGTTATTGCAAACGAGCTTGTGAGAAATTTTAAAAACAAATCACAGAATTACATTTGTTTTTCCATAAAATAAAATTACCGTAAGTCGCCATATATAGAGAACAGCTGCTCAGCATGTATCAAGCGCAAGTTCGATCATGCATGGAGTACTGTTCTCATCTCTGGGACGGATCTGCCAAATACCAGCTTGATGCACTGGAGTCGATCGAAAAGCGGGCCAAGAAGCTCATCAGCAATGAGGCACTGGTTAAGTCAGAGCCTTGAACATCGTCGCCGAATTGCCAGCTTGTCGGTTTTTTATCGGTTACATTTCGGGGAGTGTGCGATGGAATTGCATGATTTAATTCCACCCAGCCCGTTCCATCATCGGACTACCAGACGTACGGCGATGCGTCATCGATATATGGTGGACATCCCACTCATACGCACTAAACGTTTTGGGAATACTTTTATTATGCGTACAGCTAAGGAGTGGAATTCCCTGCCGGAGTCTGTGTTTCCCGATAGCTACAATCTAGGGGTCTTTAAGTCAAGAGTGAATAGGTTACTTCTAGGCAAGCGTGCTCCACCATCGACCACATCATCGCTTACTATCAGGTGAGATAGTGGTCAAGCGCGAGCCTATAATAGATAAAAAAAAAAAAAAACATATATTTTCTCAAGATTTCGGGGGCATAATTTCTCCTTGAGTTAATTCCATTTCATAACTTGAACTCATATTAACAAAAAAAAACAATTTAACAAAAATTTAAATTTTCAGAAAATGGCGCGTA
Source organism: Orthosia cruda (assembly GCA_964057195.1). Classification (NCBI taxonomy): domain Eukaryota; kingdom Metazoa; phylum Arthropoda; class Insecta; order Lepidoptera; family Noctuidae; genus Orthosia; species Orthosia cruda. Next base: position 39,003,944 of record OZ059827.1, on the reverse strand, counting down.
TTTTTTTTCTTTTTTTAAACGTTTCCCCACACTAGGAATATATTCCTGTATCGTGGGTGCGTTTACAAATATATAAACTCACATACACAACACCCAGAGCCGGAACAACTATCTGTAGCTCATACAAATATTTGGGAATCGCACCCGCGACACGCAGCGCAGCAGTCAATCGCTCAACCACTGCGCCAACCGTACGCCCAAAATTGCAACTGGACCTATTTTTTTACAACGAAAACAGCCTATACAGCCTGTTCGATTTTTGAGAAATGTTGATGTGAAAATAATTAAATTAAAACTGGTAATTAAATATATTAAACAACCATTTGAACAACCAAAGACTTGAGAATGCAATGCTAACCCCCAGTTTCCCAGCTCAAAATTATCGGCGAATTAATGTGACAAACTGACAAATTGTCAATGTCACGCGTTATCTGCTGTGATTGGCTGTTGAAAATTCATTCAACCAATCACAGCAGATAACGCGTGCTTGACAATTTGTCACATTAATTCTCCGATAATTTTGAGCTGGGAAACTGAGGATAAGACATACGGACTCATTCATTTTTCCTCGTTTAAAATCTATCCCATTTTAATCTATGAATGAAAACTCCTTGTAACTAAACTTTTTTAAGTTTACTTATAAATTTAAAACTCAACTGCAAAACTAATGATCGAGCTCGTAAACAAAAGTCACGACCGCGTAATAGAAAGATGCCTATTCAAAAAAATTAATTTTCGAATCATAATTAGTTATAGCCTCTGAAAGTGCGCCATGTTTAACAACTATTGAAAAAAAGTTTCGAGCTCGTTCCCCAGAGAAACAGGTTTTCTGGGTGAGTCAACAATGTACTAGAACTAGCTCATCTCACTCCTACATCCAACATTCTCTTCACTTTCATATTTTCAAAATAAAACTTTTCGAGCCTATTGCTGTATACCGTTACCGACAGCTCGCCAAATGTGGTAAATACTCTAAAAATTATAATTCTATAATGACCTTAGCGGTAGAAAAATATCTATTGAGGAATTTAGACGGAGACGGCATAATTGACAAAGTAACCGAGGGCAGTGAGATTCTTCGAAACTCATTGACTACCTAACTAACCTAAAGTGTAACGAAAAAACCTACATAAAGGTAATTTAAATTTTCCAATGAGCAGTGCCAGCCTGTGGTAACGGCCCCAACTTACGTGCCGTAGGTCGTGGGTTCGAACCCAGGCAGGTGCTTTACTTTGCGTAAATAATTTTATCACCCACTGCTCTAAAACCAAAAATTCGAAAACATGTGACATCGACCAAACCGCACTGGGCCCGCGTGGTGGATTAAGGTTCATTCCCTCTCTTACAGAGTGGCCTGTGTCCCAGCAGGGAAATGGCCTCCTTCTCCTAATGGATCCCGCCTGCAGGGCGGTACTCCGGGGTCGCAGGCGCTCTGATTAAGAGGATCTCTGTCCGCCTACAACTCAAGTGACTTATGGAAATACAGTGGCACAGTGATCACGTGCTGCCGTGCACAGCGAGGCTCAGGAGAGGCCCTATTTCAGTCTCCCCATGGAGGTGCCCTAACAGGCGTTGCACAGAGGGGGTTCCGGTGTGGTCTGTTTAGAGGTCAGGGGTTGAGGTTGCGGGGTGTGGTTTTAGTGAGGTAAAAACTCCACACTCCCTGGTCTTTTCCCCAAGAGTCCAGGCGCCTTTTGAAGGTTGCCCCCAGCGAAAAAAGGAAAACCGGTCAAGTGCGAGTCGGCCTCGCGCACGAAGGTTTCCGTACCACTATCGCAAAAATATCCCGTTTATTGTATGGGAGCCCTACTTAAATATTTATTTTATTTTGTTTTTAATATTTGTTGTTATAGCGGCAACAGAAATACATAATCTGCGAAAATTTCAACTATCTAGCTATCGTGATATTATTTTTATATTATTAGTTCATGAGATACAGCCTGGTGACAGACAGACGGACCGCGAAGTCTTAGTAATAGGGTCCCAAACCTAGTCATCCCAAACGCAACTGCTGAGTTTGCGATCTCTGTGTTCGAATCACTAGTGGGCGGAACAGATTCTCCTACTAATATTATAAATCCTACTAATATATACATATAAATTATATATATAAATAAAATATTATATGTTATATATCCTACTTCCTATCCTATCCTACTATAATATTATAAATGCGAAAGTTTGTAAGGATGGATGGATGGATGTATGTGTTTGTTACTCTTTCACGCAAAAACTATCGAACGGATCTGGATGAAATTTGGCACAGAGATAGATTATAGTCTGGAATAGCACATAGGATACTTTATATCCCGGGAATATGTTTCCTCGGGATAATTTTCGACATTAACGCGGGCGAAGCCGCTGGCAGAAGCTAGTATGCTATAAGGCAGTGTTATTGGGCTTTCAAAACAGCCGAGAGCAAAGAGTAGGTACCTACATAGCCCAGAGACCGAATTTGATTTATTAGTTATACATTTATTAAAACTTAAAGTCTGAGAGAGAATTTTGAAATAGACCAAAAAAAAGAAAGACAGTTGTTACTAGTATAGATTATTTTAATTAGGCAAAATATAACAAACAATACTTTATGTACAATTTCATTATTTTATTAATGCCGCGGTTGGCGGTGTCAAAAGTTGATTGAGCGTTTTGCCCTAAAACTAAGAAAATTGTTTTTTTTTACTTTTGGGTAGGTACTAAGTAAAAGTCTAAAGTAAAATTGAAGTAACCACACACATTAGAATATAAATACCTATAGTAAAATTAAATCATCGTAAAATGTAAATAAAATCACACGTCATTTCATTATACAAAAACAAGGTAAAATTACACACACACATCAAACCTTAATTTTAAATTTAAAAAAATAATCCTACAGGAAAGTCTGCAACTAAGGCTATAATTTTATTAAAATAGTTGCATTCTAAAATCATAATACAATTGAAAAGTGTAGGTACCTACTTAAATCTTTTCATTTCGCAAAAAAATATTATATAAAAGTACATAGGTACTATCACATTGAGACCACTCATTTTGGTTCATGCACATATTTATATTAAGAGGTTGTTGCTTCCTGCGGCCTGACAAGTTTGGTTTCGACTTTAACCATGTCATCCCCTCGATAGAGTTCAACTTGCATAATGGAAAATACCTGAATAACCTGTTTGACTTCTGGTAACCCATTTGCAGCAGCCCATGTCAATTCCATTTTAGAGAGGCGATGACATTCTTCGTTTTTAATACATTGGAATTTACCTGGAAAATCCTGCAAATAAAGAACATCCACTTAATTTTGTTGCTTACTTAAACATTTCAGAGTATTCAGGATCATGATTAATTTTACGTTTTTTTTTAAATATTACCCTGTATCAGCTTCTTTTACCAAAAAGTTAACTAATTCTGAACTTACATTGTTGAAAAAGATTCGTCTATTCAGTCCCATGGCTATTATTATTACATCAATGTATTTCTCCCGCACTTCGACAACAGCTGCATCAGTCACTACTGGAGAATTCATTTCAATGTACTTGAGTGTGTACATCTCTGTAGACAATTCGCTTGCTTTTTTAGCATTGTATTTCTGTTTATTGCATTGGGCTGCAATCATACGGACTTTGTCAACCTCCCACTTAGGGTTATCGCGATATTTTAAACTTGCCGCCAACAACCTGAAAATGTGAAAAAACATTTAATTCCCTTGCATTGATTCTATTCTCTATTGCTAGTTGGTAAGTAGAAGACAAGAACATAGATGACTTTTGTTTATGTAAAACAAAAGTCATCTATGTTCTTGTCTTCTTTATAATAAAAATTTAAACTGTCTAGCTATCATGGTTCATGAGATACAGCTTGGTGACAGGCAGACAAATGGACAGTGGAGTCTTGGTAATAGGGTCCCGTTTTTACTCTTTGGGTATGGGACCCTAAAAATCAATTCCTGTTCGTTAGTCTCGCTAAAACTAAAAAAGTGATTGATTGATTTGAATAATTCTTTTTTAAGCCAGAAATGTATTCAGGGATGATTATAAAAATAATTAAAAAACAATTGTTCACATGGGAGGGTAGGTAGGTAAATATGTATAGTTCTCGCCATTTTTCTTGACCACCCTGAAGTTGGCTACAATGGCTTCGCATAGTAAATCTCATACAAAAACAGCACCGATCTGTGCCTTGCGCATCAGAAAGCCAACTACAGGCCGGTCCAGTAGTTTGGCGATCACTATTACTAATAGGTTAGTTAGGTAGGGTAGGTAGTTACAAATAAATTATTGTAAGTTTCTTACCTGTGCACCATAATATCTGCATATCTTCTTATAGGGCTAGTAAAATGAGTATAAAGTGGAACATTTAAAGCATAATGATGAAAGTCATCATCATGGCACCCATCAGCACAGAAGTATTTAGCCCTTGTCATTGGCTTAGCACACAACATGTTCAATACCATTACTTTGCCTTGGTCTGTACAGTCGGGACCAACATGTTGCAACAGGGAGCGATGTAAATCTCCAGCAGAGTCTATATCTAAGTCAATACCCATTGGCTTCAAGGACTTAGCAAGTTGTTTCAACATGTATTCACTGGGTTTTGGATGACATCTCAAAAATGCTAATGATGGATGATCCTCCTGAATGCGTTCAGCAACTGTCATATTTGCAAGTAACATAAATTCTTCAATAAGTTGGTGACTTTCTTTACTTTCATATATCCAAAATGAATCAGGTAAACCATTATTAGCATTCAAATGAAAAGCCACTTTAGCTTGGTCAATCCTTAAAGCTCCAGTATCAAATCTATTTCTTCGAAATTTAGCAGCAATACTTCCAATAATTTTGATTGCTTTTGATATATCTGTAAACTCAAAACCATTATATGTTTCAGGAAAGCTTGCCTTTGCATCTTCTTTATCTTCAAGTACTGATTGAGCATGTTCATATGCAAGTTGGGCACAAGAGTTAATTACTGTTTTTGAAAATCTATGATTAAGAACTTTTGCATCTTTACTTATTTCCCAGAATACAGAAAATGCCAATTTGTCAACACCGGGAAATAGAGAACAAAGCATGCAGAGATCATCAGGTAACATGTGATAAGCTCTTTCAACCAAATAAATTGTTGTAGCTTTTTCTGCCACTTTTTCATCTAGTGGAGTATCTTCTGTTAAAAAGTGGGCTACATCAGCTATATGAACTCCAATTTCATAATTTCCATTCTCAAGTTTTCTGCAAGACATGGCATCATCAATATCACGACAATTGAATGGGTCAATACTAAACACACACATTTTGCGGCAGTCCTCTCTGATAGCAATTTCCTCATCAGGTATTTTGTAATCTAAACGAGGATATAAATGCCTTACTTCAGGGCCAAATGGAGTAACATCTAAATCTGTTTGGGCCAATATGGCTTTAGTTTCTGTTACCATGTCTCCTGACTGTCCTATGTTAGAAATTATTTTCCCAATAGCAAATCTAGTATCCGTCCAATCTGATATTTTGGCTAAAAATAAGGTATTTTCATAATTCTTAGCATCAACATAAAAATTATCAGGCCAGCTTGTGAATGGCACATTGAGCCTAGGCATTCTGAGATCACGAGGAATAAACAAAGCTTTCTGTCTATTTTTATCTGCCATTAACTTCAAAGTGCCAATGCAAGTTCTATTGTGAATAATTTCTTTGATATACACAACTTTTCCTCTCTTTTGTTTATTTTCCTCACCACTGTCTTCATTATCACTGTCAGTAAACTGTACAACTACAATATCACCTTCCAAAGCTCGATTTCGATTTTTTAATCCATCAATGAGAATATCTTGTTCACTTCTGTTGCTACTAGATACATAAGCATGCTGAAATTGTTTTGGGTTGATCCTTAACACTCCTTCAATCAATACATTATCTTTTAGACCAGCCTCTATGTTTCCTGCTGATATATAAGGATCAAATTTTATGTCACTCTCTTTTGTTCTTTTTCTGTTCTTCTTCTTATGTTTGGGAGTTGCATTTGGGTCACTGTTATCTTCACCTTGTAAAGGCAAAAATCTAAAAGGTTCTCCACTCCTCATATTAAAGGACTTGCTCAGTAATGGATGTTGTAAAAAGTTTTGGATACATTTGGGAGTCATAGCGTCAGCTTGAACAACTGGTGAATTAGGTATACTCACAGATGTTGGTGTTTGTGGTCCATGAAAAACAGGAGTATTTGGCAAACTTGCAGCATGCTGAGTGTTCATTAAAAACTGATTACTTTGGGCGACCTGAAATTGTGGATGATGGCGAAGGTTTTCAAGGTACCTTGAATTTGTAGCTGCATACAAGGGAGTTATCTGCTGCGAAAAAAAGTCTTGCAAGTAAACGACATCATTTTGTGGTGATCGCCCAACATAAGCCCCGGATGGTTGTGGTGTGTTGTTCATGGCTTCTCTTGCAGGAATTTTCAAATTTTTTAGTCTTTCTTTTTTCTTTGCATGTTTTTTTTTAGGAACTGCAGGTGTGTCTCCTTGGTCTACTTCATCATTTTCACTGTTTATATTTATGTTTAGGACCTGTGACGATATATCACTAACTGACGTATTAGGAAATGTTTGGGAATGAACTCCGGCCTCACCTTGTGATTGTTTATGCCGTGACAACGAAGAATGCTTTTGAGTCTTTTTTCCTGGGGAGTGATTTTGATGTTCTTGAATCCTATTATTATGAGAACTTTTAGAACGAAAGGGTTGCGACGTGGAAAGTTGTGAACCTGATGGCCTATTTACGTCAAAATTTCGTTCAGATACACTATCATTCAAGTGAGACATTGTTACTTTGTATCGGATAGCGTGAGCTTAATACGTGGCTACAAGAAATTTCCAGAAAATGTGAAACGTACTAACTATTAAAATTTTAGGGTATTTTTTAATTCATATTTACCAAAATTTTAGGTTGACAAGTCAGGCCGAGGTTACCAGCCTAAAATTAATTAAATCATGCCATCGTAGATATTTAGTCTCTGACAGGTGTCAAATGAGAAAACGTCTAAACGCCACTAGCACTGACCTCTATTTATAATAGAAGTCAGTGGTCAGTGACCACTAGCCACTAATTCTTCGATTCTCAAAAAAGTGGTACATCACTATAGAGGTATCACTGACGCACGAGCTCCGAGCTAGCAAATTGTGAACCGTGTGAACGTAAAGTGACAGTGACACTGACAAGTGACGATAATTTGAAACGAAGGAAACTAACACAACACAGGAATATAACCTGCAAATTATTACAAAAATTTCCAAATCTTGGGCAATATATCAATTTTGAACGGTTAGTACCGCTACCTGGTGAAAAATCTACAGCTACTGCGACTACTGCTATTAAGTTTGGCTACCACGTTCACTCCCAAAGATGAAACTTATAACACATAACATGTTAACATCGAAGTGTTTAAAAGGTGTAATGACTGGATATCCACTGGCTATTAATGCTACAGATGTAAAAGTAACAGAAGTAGATTTCAATCCTGAATTTATTACCCGTGTAATTCCAAAGTTGGACTGGGAAGTTCTTTGGGCTGCCGCAAATAGTATTGGTCATGGTGAGGGATTACCAAAAACTTTAGAACCCAAATTTGAAGAAGATGAAGACTTACTTAAGAAAGTCCACAAAGTGTTATTAGAAGTGGAGGTTGAAGAAGGAAATCTAACATGCCCAGAATCAGGAAGACAGTTCCCTATTTCAAAAGGTATTCCAAATATGTTATTAACAGAAGCGGAAGTACAGTGAACTAATTTGTCATTCTTCCTTTGTTAAGTGTTAGCTTTATTTCTAAGCATGTTTTGTTTTAACTTAGCTGATATGTGTACAGACTTTATTATATGTAATACAAAACTGTATTTCAGCAGATTGTAACAAAAATAAATATATTTTTGTTCTAAATACATAATGTTTAATTTTGTGTACTTGAACAAATTCCCATATCAGTCTCACTACCACTTAGAGGCACATAATTATTATTTTTAATAATATTCTCTTTATTTTGTGTCTGATATGTATCGAATAAATATTGTCTATTCTTCTTAGAGTCTGGGATATAGACGTTGTGAGTTGAAGTTTTTTTTTATCTCTTCTTTTTCCTGCAAGCTGTCTTGTCGACATTAAGCTGGAGTTACATAATTAGATCTCTGTTGTGTATGGTACAGTACCAGTGATTCGTCTATATATATCAGTTCATATTCCTCGATTTAAAGAAGATCCTATGGGGCACGTCTTTTAAGTCTTTTAAACGTTTTCGTTGGTTGTTCTTCCATTAAGCTTCTTGCTAGTTGGTTGGGATGCTTATGGATTCGTTTTGTATACGTCAGTAGTGAGTCCTTGATTTCCTCTTTTACAGTTTTTATCTTTAGATTGTGGTGAATTCGATTTTTGGTCATATACCATGGGGCTCCAGTTATCATACGAAGAGTTTTTGAGTTGAAGTGAAAATCTATAAGATGCTATAATTCGGTAGAATGCACATCTGAATTTAACAAGCACTAAAACTACTGCAGGGGGCTACCCATTACTCGCCATCCGCAAGCCCGCGCCTATGGTGGCCGGGAATCGCCTTGTGATTCCTTCACGCGTTCCACCTCCTCCTTTGCAAGCATTACTGCTACGCAGAAGGAGGAGACAGCTTACCATGCCCTCTCGCCCTGTACCATGGCCTGAACAAGGGCCGGACGCGAGAGGTCGCCACCGCCGCCGATCGCCTCCACGAGGACACGCCGTTCCACACAATAGTGATACCCGGGCGTTTCCTCCCGCCTTATCCTGAACAGGAAGCTCTCAAAACAGCCGCGTCCGGTGAGGACATGCGTCAGACGGAAGGTGAGGATGCCGTGGCGCCTCTCAAGCCACTCCTCAAAGAGGGGCCTTATCGCCGCAATTGTGGCGTGCCCAGAGCTGGGTTGTGCTACAGTCGATCTCTCCATATCGCCATGAGATCCTGCCGGAGCTCGCGCCACTCCCATATATGTGAGAAGACTTTTGCCTCCAGATCCCACGGCGGCAATCCGGTAAAAATTTTACGAATAACAAGTCCAACCAACTTATAAAATATAAGTAACTACATGGAGAAGTAAAAATTTTGTTTTTTTTCCATGAAACAACAAAAAGCCCTCTTTTTAGTCCGCATTATTGTGCAACTACGGAAACCTAACGTTGCGCATGGCCCGACACGCACTTGACCGATATTTTTAATTATTTTGTCTGTGTTTGACATAACTTTACAAAGTATTTACACTGTGTTAACTTGTACTAATAAAACTAAATAAAATTCGTTGATCAAATTATTAAGAAAATGGTCTAACGTCATAGATTTACAGACTTCAAAAAAAAGTAGGTAATGTATTCGACACGTATATATGTAATATTGTTGGAATTGCACAAAATTCACATATTATTATGTTGTTACTCTGTATGGGCTTCTAAACACGTGTGCCAAATGTTATAAGTGTTTATATGTATGTATGTTTGTCCAGGCATATCTCCAAAACGAATGATCAAATCGTGATTATTCTTTTTTATTGTATTGGGGGTATCTCTCAACTTAGGGAACAGTACAAGTTTCATCAAAATAGGTACAGCAGTTTTCAAGATATGGAACATACAACCGAGCTCCTTAGCGACAAACAGCACGAATGTGTAAATTAAGTTATTACTTTGCCAATTACCTACACGATTTCGATTACCGCAATTCGTGCAGCTTCATACAATTCCATAGGTCGCAGAATGGGCGGAAAAATCGCGCGTATATAAACCGCAGTGCGTGCTGCTAGCCTTAGTGATAAAACTAAAAAGAAAGAAAAAAAATACTCAAAAAATAAAACGACTTCTAAAGCAAAACACTAAAAACCGGCCAAGTGCGAGTCTGACTCGCGCACGAAGGGTTCCGTACCATTATCGCAAAAAACGGCAAAAAAATCACGTTTGTTGTGTGGGAAATAACTAATTAAAATTAAACGTAAATACTTATTTACAGACAATAAGTCGTGAGAAACTAAAAAAAAAGAATATATAATATATAAAAAAGTTAACAAATGTTAACTAGAATCTAGAAGGCCTACAATGTTCAGACATTCACAAAATAATCGGTAAAAGAATCTATACAAAGGTAAAAAAACTACTAAATTTAACATGTGGCACAAATGTTGTTATCAGTGCTGTAACTATTCTTAGCAAAGGGCTATACAGATGATTGAGAACCATTGTAAAAAGTCCAATTAAAAGAAGTAAAACAAAAAAAGATAAAAAATGAGATTGAGAATAGTTAGAGACGTCCACATATTTGTGCCGTATATGAGTTACCAGGGAAGTCGCATTCAGTGTTGAAAAACGATAAAAACATGAGGTACCAAAGAAACCGACTTCCGAAGTCATTTTGCTTTAGAAGTCTGTTTTTTTTGTGAAAATATATGTTTGTCCAAGTAATTACGACTAGCGTGACTAGACGTGATTCTCATTAATTTTAAAATTAGCTACATCATACATGGTTCAGATTATCTATAGTTTTTCTCTAATTTGAGCTGAGGGGTATCTGCGCGTTATGCTCGTAAGGGCCATTTTCGCTAGTTGTTATTTAATGCTTAGTTTGGTTTTTATGTCGGTAAGTGTGTAACCGTGTACTAAGTATAGCCAGTCTTTGGGTCATCCAGTCAACTAAGAATGAGCCTTATAGCACGAAAGACGTCACGATGAATAAAGATCGAGACTATCTTTACGTAGGTACGTGATACTCAGTCTTAAGGCTTGCTCAGTAGCGTAGCAAGGGAGGGCCGGCGGGGACCGCACCCGGTCACTCAACTCCAAGAACAAAAAATACAAACATTAAGAAAAATAAAATCGCTAGCACAACTGTCTTTTACAGGGATTCCCCCACAATGCGAATACTGAAGTACTGAAATTAGCTACATGAAAACTTACTGATTTTTATGATGAGTTCTCAGAATCAGAATTACTTTTGGATACCACTTAAAAGCCGCTAATGTTTATAGTTTCTGATTGGGTATCTCTGGACTTTTTAAAGTGTATTGTAGAACCCAAATTTTACAGAATATCTTCCAAATCTTATGATTGCACTAAAACGGTTTGCATGTCCGTAGGTTCATGTGAGAGGAGTGTAGTGTAGTTGTAGTGGTAGGGACTTCTGTTTGCATTTAGACTCCATTTGGTCCGTTGTGCGTGGGGGCACTGGCTAACATAGCCAGCCTAGCTCCGTCCAAAAGCACAGAAGCTTCCTGGTCACTTCACGGAGAGACCTCACAGTCCCGAGGATTTCTTCGCGTTGAGATGCTATGTTCTCGCATGTCAGGATTACGTTGGCGGCTGATTCTTCAGCGTTAAAACAGCCCTTGCAAAGTGGGCTGTCTGTGGCGCAAAGGTTGAAAAGATGTTTGTTTAGGAAGGTGTGGTTATTGTCCCTATGATTATTTTTACTAGGCTTTTAGTTAGACGTGTACATCTGGTAAAGCCATTTTTGACTGTTTATAGTCTATTGCCCGTGACCATTTGTTATTATGGAGTTCTGTTGATCTTTGGCGAATCCACGCATGAAATTGATTGAATGAATAGATTGAACTGTGTGTGGCTAGCGTTATATGAAAGTTAATGTTGGTGACTGGGCTCAAGGGAGTGTACGCCAGCACCTGAACCGTTGTGATGTGAGAGGAGTTTCAATAAACTTAAATTAATAAAAAACTAAGCGGGCAAAAATGATCGAATCTCGGCTTGGCAACTGGGTTGTGGTACCCAATGTAACTACGCCACTGGGCGTGCTTGTAGGGCTCCGTAATTAAAACTTAAAGTGAAGGGGAAAACGAAAACAGCCCGTAACTAATCCCTGTATTCTATATGTAAAAGAAGAAGAATTGTAGTGCTATTCTGTAGACTGAGCTCGAAGTGAGCAGTCAAGCCCTAATTTCAGTCAATCCATCCAAAGATCCACTGTAACTACTATACCCTATACCTGCCTACCAACAGATGAGTGATGGACGGATACCAATTTACCAACCTACATATCTACGTCATTAGGTAAAACGAAACTACTGTGTTTATTGAATATTCCGCCAAGATAGCAGTCTTCCTTAAGGTGGATGATGTGAAAAAAAAAACAGTCAAATACAACGTTATAGTTATCTGACTGAGGGTGCGCATTATTCTCAAGTAGGAATCTACCGAATTACAGCATAGCCTGCGTACCTACAACGCAGGCTATGCTGTCATACGGTAATATTATCTAAGGCTTAGCACGCACTGCGATTTTTATTCGCGCGAATTGTTTTCCGCGCGTTCTGTGGCCTATGGAGTTGTATGAAGCTGCACGCACTGCGGAAAAAAAATCGCGTTCAAATAGTACTAAAAAATTCGCGCGAATCAAAATCGCTGTGCGTGCTATGCCTAAACCGTGACTACACATACGGCATAACGTTGCAACTAACTTCGTAAAAAAAGTAATGTAGGTATCTATTTAGAAATAAAAGTTTGTTATTCTCTTATTATCAAAATAAATACAATGAAAGCGGGTATTGATTTCTGGCACACAAGGTGCGTTGAGCCAAGTTCACACGAGCGATCACAATCACTGGACAACACCTCCCACGATCTTCGCGTACCTTGTTGCAGTAAACAATTTGAAGAAAACTTAGTTATTTCATCTCTATCATTGAATATTAGGTTCGAACGGACTCCGAATATTTTTTTAGACAAAAATAAAGAGATCGCTATGACAGTAGAGGCGCAGGCGCGCGCAGGTGGCGCAGGTCGGCCCATGGTATAACAAATACCATGGGTCGGCCATTCTACAGTATAAATATGGACGAACAGTACGGAAACTACCTGCAAACGCTCCAAACGGCAGTCACACAAACATGCGCATCGACGAGACTCCTAAGCGGCTCGCACTACTGACAGGCGACAGCACTGCGAACTCGGTCACGTTCTTGTCGGTGCGCATGTTTGTGTGAGTGTGCCGTTTCGAGCGTTTGTATGTAGTTTCCATACTGTTTATATATTTATACTGTGGACATACCAAGCATTGTAACCAGTTTTGTGCAAAGTTGAATTAGTATTTAATTGTAGTAGCAAACAATTATTTTTTTTATTTAACTAAATTAATTGCAATTAAATTAGTTCAATTATTGTTTAATTGTGGAATGCAATTAAAATCAATGGCAAAAAAATCTTTTAATTGTGGTTTACAATTAATTTAATTGCAATTGCAAAGTTTTGCAAGCACAATTAATAATTTATTAATTGCGTTATGTTACAATTACAATTAATTATTTTAGTTGTTAGTTGCAACTAAATTTGGCAATTTAATTGTTAAGTACTTGTTTTCACAATTATTTTTTGCCCCATTCTGATTGTCATCATCATCATCATCATTTCAGCCGAAAGACGTCCACTGCACATAGGCCTCCCCCAGGCGTCGCCACATTGACCGATCCCGTGCGTTCACATCCAGCGCCTTCCCGCAACCTTAACCAGGTCATCAGTCCACCTAGTGGGAGGCCTTCCAACGTATCTTCTTCCGGTTCGCGGTCGCCATTCCAGAACTTTTCGGCCCCATCGGCCATCCGTTCTGCGAGCAATGTGCCAATGTGTTCTGATTGTAACCCAGAGCATCTATGGAACTTGGAACATTATTTCTATTCTATCACTGACTAGCTGTCCCACGCGGCTTCGCTCCCGTCAACTGGCTACCTACCTACCCATCAACCCTACCTACTCTACATACATGATTGTTGTGTAATTAAACCGTTTACGCAGCGCACGCAACGGAAGCTCTCAAAAAGGAATAATTTTGCCCGTTTTTGCAACATTTTTCATTTATGCTCTGCTCCTGTTGGTCGTAGCGTGATGTTATATAGCCTATAACCTTCCTCAATAAATGGACTATCCAACACAAAAAGAATTTTTCAATTCCAACCAGTAGTTTCTGAGATTAGCGCGTTCAAACAAACAAACAAACAAACAAACTCTTCAGCTTTATAATATTAGTATAGATTAGGTTAAAAGATCACAGAGCTATAAATAGGACCCCGTTGTCAGAAAGAGATAAACATATTGTTCAAACGTGCGTACGTGTCGCGGCCAGACGTAGGACACACTGAGTTCACTTAAGCTGGTCAGCGTATTTGTATTATCTACCTCAGTATGTAGGTCTAAAACATCATTGAATGTAACACGTTTTTCCCCATCATATTATATGTTTCATAAAACAGAAATACGTGTGTTTAAAAGATAAAGATCTACAACATAGAAGCAAGTAAGCATGCCTTTTTAAGGTTTAACCATTTCAGAATATAGTGTAGAAGTCTAGATAGTTGATTGAAGGCACCGACAAGTTGGGAAAATCATTAAAAGGCAAGCATAACAATTATCAAGGGCTTGCTACTCTGGCGTTGAATTATTTTATGCTGGGCGGGAATCTTACTTGCGTTTACTGGTCTGCTTACACTAAATCCAGAAGGTTAACACTGTGCCAATTGGTTTCGCGACAATTTCTTGATGTAATCTCACCCTATTCTGTTATACAGCCATGATACGATATTGGATTAATTGTATGTCTTTCTTCCCTCTTAATTAATTTAATATGATACGGAATCTTTCGATGCCTTGTTGATGTATGCCTAACGTATATCAAGCGGGACACTCGCAGAATAAAAAAATATTGATTTTGGTATTTTATAGCGTTTAACCTTTTGAGCGCCACGGTCTTCTATAGAAGACAACCGTTTCCGTGCCCCCCACGCCACGTCTTTATTAGAAGACAATATACAATCTTATCGTTTATTACATTAAAATACATGAACAAATGCTTTGTGCGTATTGCTACTATTGCCTAAAACCCTAAACTTAATGTGTTATTTCAATAGTGGTCTTTGTATATATAAAAAACAGGAAAATAATACCAGCCAAAATTTTTGCCGTGTCCCAGGCGCCGTAGTCTTTATAGGAAGACGCCTAGTGATGTGGTTACTTGATTAAGTTTCTAAAGTGTCGATATACACAAAAGTTTAAAAAAACACTTTTATTTCGAATCAAAATGTTGAGTTTTGAAATAAATGCGATCCTTATGCAGAATGTACGTAATTTTGCTAGCCCTTACACATATATTTACTTAAATCTTTTAATACACACAAAGCCGGAATTTGGTTAATACTGATATCGATATTAAAAGATCCCGCCACTACGAAACTAATAGATATCGGTGCCTCGTGCGCCATGGACATCAATAGAAGACAACCTGTGACGTCATAGACGTAAGTACATCAAGGTCAGTTTGAGATAGTGCAGCAATTGACAGTATTGAATGACAATTGACAACCTGTTAATTTAACCGCGTGTTAGCAACTAACTCTGAGTCAAGTTGTTCATGCAAAGTGGGACTTTAGTTAGATTACTAGGCTTAACCCTAGGACTACTGAGATCTTTCTAAGTAATCGTTTTGTTTATGTTTATTCGTAATTAAGACCAGTCTGTTAGCGATAGCGGGACATTTTTGCCCTCGCTAGGTACAGCGGGACCGACAACCTGAAAGCGGGACTGTCCTGCCCAAAACGGGACGTATAGTCACGTTATGTATACCCACCTGTGTAAAAGTATCAAGTGTAAAATGAAATAGCATGAATAAGTAATGATTTATTTATTTCGGTTGAACAATAAATTATAATCAATAATGATCACATTATACTATATTGGTAGTTTCTCACATCATGTTCTGTACTATAAAATAAAATGATTAACAACTATAAAAGGTGTGTAATTTATAATTCATCTACGTATGGAACAAATGCAAGATTTCCTGCGGCACCCATGGATACTTTGCTACCGGCAGCAGCGGAAAGAGCCTGTAAACAAAGAGGTTAATTTGCATTATTAATACAGCTATATAACATTTTCAATGCTGTGACACAAGCTTCTCCATGAGAGGGAGCCACAACGGGGCCTGAAGAGTGTTGGCGATTGATTTTCACTATTTAACGCTTGTTATTGATCTGTTATATTATACAGTTTCATGTTTAGTTGATATCTGTTTATCTACACTCTCAATGTATATACAGGATGGAATTGTCTAATGCCACCTGAAGGGAAAGTACTCGTAATTCTGCATATAGAAAATTTTACTCTAAGATAACATTCCTTTATTTTTTAAAAAGAAAGAAAACTGCATTCATAGATTTTCGAAAATTCGCTTGACACACCCGGAAATCGAACCGACTAAAATCTTAAAAAAATACACCCTATACTTTTATTGAATCGATTGTTAGGGTCGTCGGATAAGGATGAAATCTTTCTCTGGTTCTTTTTTAAAATTTTACCTATACACATAGGTAACAAGTAAAATTTCAAAATTTAAACAAACCCCCGACACATTTATCTTGCGAAAACATCCCGATTCAAACAGTAAAACGCCCATAACTTTTGAACGGCTCAACCGATTTTTTTCAAACATAGCTAAGAACACTCTCGACACAATCACCTTTCCAACAAAAAAAAACTAAATCAAAATCGGTTCATCCGTTAAGGCGCTATGATGCCACAGACAGACACACAGATACACAGCAACACACCTCAAACTTATAACACCCCTCTTTTTCCGTCGGGGGTTAAAAAAGAAACATTACAGTACAACATTTTCCTTCGATTTTCAAACAACTGCATCATAAAAATAATAACTTTTTAATGTTTATAGCACACTTTTACTTTTTAATTTATTGGGTCATTGAGTTAATGTAGAAAATCTCTATGGATGTGATATGGCGCACTGCGCGGTCATGCGCAATGGGAATCTGAATTTCCCGCCATACCACATATTTTTTCCGTTTCCACTTTTGTTTTATTTCAACTGTATGAGCGAAGATAAAAAAGTGTATGCAACGGCATTTAATTAGGTATTAAAACACTCGTGTGATACTATTATCATAAAAGATAAACCCACGTTGCATAAACTACAATTACAGTATTACTAATGATGCCATCATTATTAATTAAGGGACTATTTCTAAATAATGTTTTATTCCAAAAGGTCAGTTTTTGAGATGGAGAGTGTAAAAGAACAAAGTTCTTTTTTCTTTAACAGAACTTAAAAGAAATTTAAATTCTACTTTAAAAAGTCTATTTTAAAATTATAATTTTGTTTAAGACTTTTTTTTAAGCATTCTAATTGGTCTGTTCCGATAAGCGTACCTGTTGAATGTCATTGGCGGAGAGGGCATCAATATCCTTAGCGATGTCTACGGGTGACTTGACACTGCCCGTGTAGAAACCTTGGGCCACTAGCGACTCTGCGAGGGATGCACCCTCGTCGGCTTCACTCAGGATCTGCAGCTTCAGTTGGCTCTTGCCAGCCTTGATGGCATCAGCGCTCAGGGATGCCTTCTTCAGGAAGCTGGCACACACCTTCACCGCCTACAAATCATTTCAAAATACATGTAGTAGCACACCTAACTGTAAATTGCAATTGAAGATTATTATCATCATCATCATCTCAACCGAAAGATGCCCACTGCTGGACATAGTCCTCCCCCACGCGTTAATATAATGTTATTGAAGATAATGAAAACAAATAATCAAAACTTCTAGTACCTACTATGATTTATAAAATACTAATATAGTTTTAGACTACTAAGGGCCGATTTCACCAATGAAATTAATCGCGATTAGTTCAACTAAACTCAGTTAATACAAATACAGTGTTCTGATTGGTAGTTTCTCAGCGGTCATAATCAATCAGAATGCTGTATTTGCATAAACTGAGTTTAGTTGAACTAACCGCGATTAGTTTCATTGGTGAAATCGGCCCTAAGTCAATTGTCATTATGAAAAGTTAAACAAAACTATAGTAACAAATAATAGGGGTCAAAGATAACCAATAAAGTTCAGTGTATCCTACTTTTATTTCATACTGGCTTCGCTCCCGTCAACTGGCTACCTACCTACCCTACCCTATTGTGAATCTGCCCTGCCTACCCAGCCTACCCTACATACATACCTACAATTTTTTTTTATCATCAATAGTTTTCTAAGCGCACGCGAAAGAGTGAATTTTATAGGCATCATTTTGCTACCTTTGGTTACATTATTGTAATTTCATAAGGATCTCTACTCTGGCTACCCTGCCCCAAACCTGGCTACCCTGGCTACCATGGCTACCTTGCCCCTACCCTGCCTACCCTGGCTACCATGGCTATCCTGGCTACCCTGCCTACCCTGGCTATCCTGCCCCAAACTTGGCTACCCTGGTTACCTTGCCCTTACCCTGCCTACCATGGCTATCCTGGCTACCCTGGCCACCCTGGCTTCCCTGGCTACTCTGGATCTCATTTTTTTCTGGAAATATATTATAGCCTATGACACTCAGGAATAATGTAGCTTTCTACTGGTGAAAGAATTTACAAAATCGGTTCAGTCGATCCAGAGATTACCCCTTACAACGTCACAAACTCACAAACTTTACCTCTTTATAATATTAGTATAGATATTTGAATATAAAATAGTACTAACGTTGCTGGCTTCATCCTTGGGCACAGAGAGCACAACTCCGAAGAGGCCGCTGTCGGAGTACGCCACGTTGAAGCCGGCCGCCGCGAACGGGCCCACGTTACCGATAGCCTTCGCTAGGGGCGAGTTCGATGCGCCCCACTTGGTGACCGGCCCACTGCCGAGAGCTGAAATATGATGGACAGAATATACTCAATTTCTTTTAGAATTATCACGGGCTCTCATTGCTAAGAAAGAAAATTTGGTCCAAATAAATCTCACTAGATGGCGCGACATGTACACACAATTCAAAAATTTGTAAAATTAACATTTTCTGGAATTTAACATAGAGATTGTATGTTCTTGTTTAATCAACTCTCCTAAGTATTATTATATATTGGGCTCTTAATTCACATTTCAATGATTATTTGAACGGATCATTTAAAATTGCTGCTAATAGATGGCGCATTTTTAATTTCTGAGGCATTCCACTCGATTGTTAAAATTTGCATTGTAACACATTTTTGTGCAAAGAAACTGTAAAAACGTGCAAAAAATACTATAAAACGAACCTTCACTGTACTTAAAGAAAAAATATTCACGAACCTAGTACTTTACTTGCAAGTCGCTGCTAACACCATCTATTGCCGTGAAACGGGATCGAACGCGATTGATGTACTTACAAAAATAACAAGATTAATCAGATGAAAAACGCTAGTTACGTCAGCACAGTTTCTTTATATGGGATGAGGCATCTGTATGCTTGTTTTATATTGTCTGTGGAATTATATAACTGCACAGCACATGTGTGAGTACTATGTTCTGACTGTAAATCTACCATTCACTGTACCTATGTGTCGTTTTGTTGACTTATGTGTGCCCTGGCAGTTGAGTATGTCATGTTCTCTCTAATTTCTCTCTGATAATGGCACATGTGTTGAATCATTCGGTTCCCTTCATAGTGGTTGAGCTGAGTGGTACCGATCCAAGCGTCATGGTCGTGAACGGGCGACATCAGTTGGGATTGGTCATAACTTTGCTGCCTCGGCCTGTTATTGCACTTTTTTTTCAATTCGTTATTACTCTAGAAGCTTTACGTGCACAGCTTTTTACATTGTTCTCACATATATGTATTTTTTCAACAATAATGATGTAACCAAAAAATTTTAATTAAAACTGATGGAAAAGAGTGTCCGTGGAGTTTCTTGCAAATTCTTCTCCATTGAGACCTACTGACGCTTGCGAATTTGCAACTAGTCACCTTTTTAGGGTTCCGTACCCAAAGGGTAAAAACGGGACCCTATTACTAAGACTCCGCGGTCCGTCTGTCTGTCTGTCACCAGGCTGTATCTCATGAACCGTGATAGCTAGACAGTTGAAATTTTCACAGATGATGTATTTCAATTGCCGCTATAACAACAAATACTAAAAACAGAATAAAATAAATATATAAGGGGGGCTCCCATACAAAAACACGTGACCTTTTTGCCGTTTTTTGCGATAATGGTACGGAACCCTTCGTGCGTGAGTCCGACTCGCACTTGGCCGGTTTTTTATTTTGTTTATCATAATTCTTCTGCACTTTATCTATTAACCGTCAATTCATTACGTCCCCTCAAACTATACTTATGACTTCATGTTTTGGACAGAGATCCTTAGAGAGATGCTAATTATAAATATAAAATTTTATAGAATACATCATTGTTTCCTTGGTCTTCCTTTATTCTTGTAAACATTCATACTCAAAATGTTCCTCACGACATATTTCCCGCCGCCCATTTAAACACTTAATTTAACCTAAAATGGCAGTGAGTGTCATTGGCTTAAATGTACGTTAAATCGTCGATAGATCTTATTTATTTACTAATTATTTGTACACAGTGGTTATTTTCAATACACATACACACACATATTTGTAGATTGTAGTTCCGGTTCTGGGTGTTGTGTATGAGAGTTTATATGTTTGTAAAGGCACCCACGATACATGAAGAAATTCCTAGTGTGGGGCAACGTTTTTTTAAAATAGTATAGAATACAGGCCAACGTTTTGTAGACAACTGACTTATTCATTGTGTGTACATAAATCAGCCTTACACTTAGTACAATATGAAATAAATAATGATATATTGCATACTAGCTGGTGCACACGTGAAAGTCGAAATTATCTCAAATAAAACAACAAGCTGAATAACAGTTTGCTACATGTTAATTCAGGTTATAAACTATATGTGTACAAAATTTCAACCAAATCCGTTCAGTAGTTTTTGTGTGAACGAGTTATGATCATCCATCCATCCATGATCGCAAACTTCCTCATATAATATTAGTAGGATGGTATGATATCTCTATTAGCACATAAAGTAATTACCTTTGGCAGCTACAGCTAAGGCGAGTGACTGCTTGGAGCCAGCCTGAGCACCCTGGACAGCAACGGCAACGTGCGCCAAGTCTCCACCCATTTCTTTCCTGATAACCAAATAGTATAGTACATTACTGCAGCGGCCAGCAAAAGAGGCATTGATGGACAAACAAGTAAAATTGAAAAAAAAGAAATGTAAGTGTAATTTATGTACATACAGGTGGTAAATAAAGTTACAGAAACAATTATGGACCCTGTCGGGCACAGCAACATTCTAGATACAGTCAGGTCTAGGAGGAATAGCTCTTAATATTTTCCTTAATAACAAAAATACCAATCCACGCGAATAATAATCGCAATGCGTGTTTAGCCTTAAAGTGTTCTTTTGTTTTTTTTTTCAATAAACAGCTTTCTATTTGCAAGCCAGTTCGAAATTTAAATAAAACCTTTGTTAAGTTACCTCCTTGGTTGCCATATTTGGAAGTAAAACAACGTTCCATTTTTAAATTACACGACTAATATGAGTTTACTATTTAATTTATTTGACCACTGAACACGACAGATATGGATTTTCATACAACTTTTTCAATTTCGATTTATCTCGAAGAAGGTTTTCAAAATAATGCACAAAGGAGAATGACCAAAAGTGGTACCAAAAAGTCTCACGCATCAAGACCAAAATTATATAGTAATTAGTTTCATATTTTTTTACGACATTTCGCTTCAGGGATTTGATTTTTGAATAGGGAATTTAATGTCGAGTTTAAAAGTATGGATATTGTTACTACTCCCTTTAAATGACGTTCCGTTTCACAAGATATGATTAACTTACCCTTGATTTTTGAAAGAGTCATGATCACTTTAAAGAAATATACTTAGTCGATTCTACAGTAATTAAAAATAAACTAGAATATCATAGAATCTTTATTTAAAAGATTATCATTATTTTATCTATGGTTAATTGGCCGTTCACAGCCGGTCATAAAGATGTAGACAGAATGTATCTAATAGAATCGATTTTTGATGAAAAGACGAACCAGTAATCGTTTCTTTTGTGTAATAAATAACTATAACATCCATGTATATCGTGTCTATATAAATTACGTCGTTGGTAGCGTCGTACAAAATAGACATTTGGTTTATTTTGTACGACGCTACCAACGACGTTAGGTTATTTTCGATTTGATAAAATAACTCCGAAATCCGGGTTTTGTTTTTAAAAAGAACTTTTGTAGGAGTTAACATGATCAGTGTAGTCTATAAAAAACAAAGTTTAGTTTTGATGCATCATGGTACGGGATTCCATACATCCATGAGCATTCTACTTTCTAAGCACGATTCTGTACTTCAAAGTTGATTAAGAGCGTCCGGTCTGTACCAAGTGCAAAGGTCAACTGATAGAATGCCAACAACTGACGAAATACGAAGTTTGTCGAGGGACACTAAGAAAATAGTTGTACTGTACTTGGTCGTGGGTTCGAACCTAGGCAGGCGCTATAGTTTGTGTAAAATATTTCATCACTACTGCTCTCAAAACGGTGAAGGAAAACATCGTGAGGAAACCGGTATATCTTAGAACCAAAAATTCCGAAGACATGTGACATCCACTAACCTGCACTGGGCCGGCTTGGTGGATTACGGCCCATTCGCTCTCACAAAGAGGAAGCTTTTACATGGTTTTTAAACATTGTGGTCAACATGATTTTCTTTCATTTTTAACAGACTTCCCAAAAAGGCGAAGATTTTATGTTCGACTGTATTTTTTTAAACTATGTGAATATTATAATGTGTATATTACCTCAACTCTCCACCATAGTATTTGGTGGTGTTATCGGACTTGTAATCGCTAGTGCCAAGTTGAAAATTCTGAGCAATCATGTTGGCTCTCTCCTGTAATAATAATACAATTTGTTAATTTCAAACTAAAGGATACAGATGAAATTTTTTAAATTACAAATGGAGCACAGTAAATCAGCTGTTTTTTTACGGCCATCAAATGGAGTTGGGCGATTCTATTCCCTCGGTCATTCTATTATTAATTCACCTGAGAGTCTCCAACGACGGCAACAGCGCAGCTCGACGCAGTCAACAAGTTGCTTGCATAGTGCTGCAGAGATTCGGAGGAAATCTTGCCAATCTTCTTGGGGGAGATGAAGAGAGAGTTGCCCAAGCCGCGGCGGTATGCGGCCTTGTGAAGCAGATCTACGGCACGAACCTAAAGACAGCAAGTTTGTGAATACATAACAGGAAAAATTAAAGGAAACTTTTCAAAAACTAAAATAATACTAATATATCACAGTAAATTTTGTTTTGCAAGGGTCATGTCCAATTATGAAGAAAGTATTTTGCACTGTCTAGCTACTATGAAGCAAGGAAACTAGTGTGATCCCAAACCCTTGCAATTTTATAATATTCAATCTGCCTAGCCCTTTCCCAACTATATTGGGGTCGGCTCCCAGTCTTACCGGAATTAGCTGAGTACCAGTGTTTTACATGGAGCAACTGCCTATCTGACCTCCACAACCCAGTAACTGGGTAACAGTAAGTACCCCTTGGCAAGACTGGTGTCAGATCTCAAGCATCTGACTACGTAACGACTGTCAAAGATCTTCAAATGACCAACGGCTTAACGTGCTTTCTAAGGCTCAGAGGAAACTCGGTATGTTGAAATGGTCACCCATCCACGGACGGACCTAGTCAAGCGTTGCTTAACCTTCATGATCGACCAATGCGGCTGTTATTATTTAGCCACGAGCTCCTCTATGCAATTTTATAATATTAACTAAAATAAAATTAGTTTCTTCATATTTTATGTGCTGTCATACTGTTCATCATTATAATATTATAATTTTCTTTTTTTTTCTTTTTATAACTTTGCCAACTTATTGCTTGCACACTTCTGCTGCAGCAACGCCCCAGGTACCAGCTAATGATATTTTTAATAGTTTCATGAAGTATTTTACGTAAAATTCTTGTTTCAAAATCTAAAGGAAGGCAATCACCTGTGGGGGAAGTGCAGCAATGTCAAACTTGAGACGAGGCAGATTGTCTTCCAATTCCCAAGCTCTGAATTCCTGGGAACTGACCATGTTGTTCAGGATAGCCACAGCTTCATCCACATTGTCTTGGGTAGCCTGAAAGATATGATGAATGTGTTTTTAAAATAATAGTACCAACTTTTACTATTCCCTTGACACGCAAAAACATTTTTGAATAAATAGTTGAATTGCCATTATTAGATAAAATTTAATGTTTACCTACACTGGCAGTGAAATGTTTTTTTTTATTCAGTTATTCTTTATTTCTTTATTGATTTGCACTTTGCAGCAACTAGGTCTATTTTTTAATCTTTTACAACATCAATTTTAATTTTGATAAGGTTATGAAAATCTTATTTGTAATAAATTGAGGTGTGTAGTATTAACTTGGTAAAATCTAGTAGTAAATTAATTTTAAAATGAACTACCGTAAATAATACAGCTGCTACTGATTGGTGGGTGGTGACAGGCATTTGATCCTATACCAAGCACTAAGCTATACATACAGTTAGTTGCTTCTCAGACTAATTATTATGAAATATTTATATTATACAAAAAAATTACCTCAAGAGTGTAGTAGACAAACTCGCGGTCTCCAGAGGCGGTTACAGACGCACCAATCTGTTGCAGTTTACGTGCCATAATGAAACCGTTGGCATTTTTGGTGCTGAGTCCAGCAGCTGATCGGAGCACATGGGCAATACCCAGCTCAGCCTGAGGCTCATAACGTGAACCAGCCCTGAAAAAATTATGTATTTTTGTTAGAGATTAGTCTAAATTTAATACAGAATAGTCAGCTCTCATCTCTTAGTTAAACTGAAAGCAACTAAAATTAAAACAGCTTTCAAGTCGTTAATTCAATAGAATTCTACAAAGGGTGATTATAATAATTAGCATGTATTGAGACCTGTGCACTACCAAATTAATCATAGGTACTTACTTGAAGGCTACGGTCACCCTAGTGACTGGAGATCCGTTGTCAAAGGCAGCAACAAAAGTTTTGTTCGGCAGGATCGACTTTGAGATCTTGGCTTCACTGGAAAGAGCGGGCGCAGCCTGGGCATAGCCCCTGGTCTGTAAGCCGAGTAACGCATGTTTCAAAATTATTAAATCACTGAAATCCTTTTTGACAAAAGGTTTACATAACAGGGGTTTGACAGTTCAGATTATTTTATTAAAATTGATCTTAAATATGCTGGCCGATATCGGTAAATTGGAAGATATTTACCGTAACATGACGAACAAGAGGAGTTACGAAAGTTTTCGTTTTCGATGCCATTTCAATTTTCCAATTTTAGGCTGCGCTGCAATCAGTTGCACGTCGGAGGGTGAGGTAGAAAAACTTCAAAATCAATATGACACTTCTGACAGGCGACGTACAAATGACAGTTACACAGATAACTATATTTAGAGACAGTTATGTCATTTGTCATAAAGAGTGACAGTAGTTTTAGTCGAATAGCTGAGAACGATCTTTGTTTATGAAAAAGTGTCCGTGAAAATCAGCGAAATGTACTATTTAAGGGTGACGCTACAGTAGCCACCAGGTAAATTTTTGTAACAATATTTTCAAACATACATTTTAGGTTATGTTTACAAGATAGTCACCATACTAGTCACAAAACATATTAAATTTTCTAACTTGGCTTATTTCAATCCGTTAACAACTGCTACAATCATATCACACCATTTGCCTACGCTAGCAGTTCTTCATCTAAGCTAGCACCATTTTGGAGGATTTTTGAACTATTATTTAGTGGCAGTGTGCAGTGAACTGGACACTATTTCAACATTGGCCCCTTAAGAGATCGTTCTCCTTACCTCTACTCTACCCTCCATAGAATAGCCATTTTAGTTTAGGTATTATCTAGCCCTGTATGGAAACAAAAAAGTACCTATAAAGAAAATACATTTGAAAGTTATGAGCTTCGATAGTTCCATAATTCAACACTAATTTTAACGCATCTTTGGGCAGAAATAAATCCCATAAGAAGAAGGACAGTCACCATACAGGGATAGATTAGTAGTTCAATAATGCAAATAATTTTATTTTGAACAGAATGTATCTGTTCGGACGAGTTGGGAAAGAGACGAAATACGGCTTGAGATAAGTTGGGAAACTGACAACATGTACAAAGTGATGTATTAGTGAAAAAGACCCAAACATTTTGGTGTCGGCACGCCTATCCCTTCCAATCCTACAAAATCTAATGATAACTAAATTGGAGGATATAGTTTGGTGTTGAAGCTCCATATTTATCACCGAAATCCAAAGTTTAATTACACTACTCGGTAGGTAAAGAATTCGCTAATTAATAATAAAATCTGTAGGCTAAAATGCAGTGTACTAGCTATATTTTTGGGCAACTAAAAACAATTACGATATCAAACTGTCAAAGTCAAACTGCTGTCAACAGTCAAACAGTGCGAGAAAAAAAGGCGGGAAACGGTTGAAGTGGAAAGGCGCGTTTTTTAATTTATTACTTTGAAATTCAACTTCTCGTGTTTATTGTAATTTAATTCTGTAAATATTCGTACTATTAGGTCTTATTTGGTGTATATATATATTTATGTGACATAAAAATGGGGAAAAAGAGGCGGAGGAAGGATGAGCTGGAAATTCCTCCGGATCTGAAGCAGCATTCGCAGGAATCTTCGGACTCTGACACGGCGGAGTCCACGGTGTCGACAGCATACTCGATTATTAAATTTAAAGATGCCACTGATAAGGAACCTAAGGACAATAAATATGCCATATATAAGGTAAAGGGGTATACGCGTCAGTACAGTGAAGATACGAAGCAGGCAGAGTTAATAGTTTTTCTTAGTCATATGGACGAGAATAAGTTTTTCAACGACAAAGATCGTATGGCCCTTTCCAAGGGCATACGAGAACATGGAGTGTCTGGTGTGATGCACTTGCGCACAATAAACAAATATAAGGTCGGTGTCACATTTGATTTACCAAATAACGCCAATATGTTTCTAAAAAACAAAAAATTATTTGATCAACTTTCTCTAAAAGCATCTATCCCTGCTGGTGACACAGAGGTTACTGGAGTCCTTACTTCAGTCCCAGTAGATATGTCTAATAAAGAGATATTTTCATTAATCGGCAGTTCAAAGAATGTAATACAGGTGAGGCGTTTCATGCGCAGGGTCAGAGGTGATGAAGGTAGAATATCTTTTGCCCCTACCCAGACTGTTGCTGTGACATTTGCATCCACTATTTTGCCAACTTATATTTATTTGGACTCATGGCGTCATGAGGTGAACAAATATATCCCACCAGTGAAACAATGCCTTAAATGTCTGCGTTATGGGCATATAGCTAAATTTTGTCGAAATACTGAAGTTTGTTCAATATGTACTGAACATCACAATTTCAAAATGTGTGTTGTTGCCCCGAAGGATGCTAAGTGTGCAAATTGTAACGGCAATCATATTGCAATCTCTTCAGCATGTCCAATAAAAAAGCAAAAGGTAGAAGAAAATAAAATTAAAACTAAAAATGCTACATATTCAGATCTTTTTAATGTAAACTCTTTTCCAGCTTTAACATCACGCAATCTGGACACTCAGATTAGTAATCTCATGAAATCAGATAAATTTATAAATACTTTAGTCGAAACACTCACAAAAATAATAAGCAATAAAGATGAACCTATTAATTCACTTTCTATTAAAGAAGCCTTGAAAACAACGTTCAGTAATAAATTTTCTTCAACCAGTTGATGGATTTTTCAGAATTAAATATTGTACAGTGGAATGCTCAAAGTTTAAATAGTAATAAACATTTATTTATCGATTTTCTTTATAGTCACAATATACATATAGCAATTATCAGTGAAACATGGCTTAAACCTCACCAAAATTTTAAAATAAAAAATTATAATATTGAGAGAAATGATACTGGTAACAAACATAACGGAGTTGCAATAATTATTCACAATACCATTACCTACTCTAAAATTGATACCTTCTTTGATAACTCATTGCAAAACATCTGTATTCAAATAAAAGTAAATAACAAGGAGATAAGCATAGTCAGTTTTTATAGTCCTTTGAATTGTAATCCAGCATTCAGAAAAGAAAACCTTGATTTATTAATAAAATCTATTCCTGGGCCATTTATATTTGCTGGTGATTTTAACGCTCACCACTCGTCTTGGGGTTGTGGCTCGGATTCTGTACGAGGTCGAAACATTTTGGAAGTAATAGATGATAATGATTTGGTTCTGCTCAATAATGGTCATGCAACAACAGTTGGCTCTTTAACTTGGCGTCCTAATGCGCTGGATTTGACGCTGGTCTCTTCGTCTTTAGCTCTCAATTGTGAATGGAACGTACATGATTGTCCTCTTGGTAGTAGTTATCACATTCCTATAATCATTAAAGTAGTGATTAGTAATATTAACAAAAGTAATACATACAGCAATTGTTCTAATGCTGAACATTTGCCCGTTTATCCAAATTATAAATTGGTGGATTGGCAAAGATATAGTAGTCTTGTTGATGAATTGTTGGTTGATTTTAAAGTCGATAATAATAATAGTCTTTCTGGTACATATCTTAAATTTTGTAGCATTTTACATACAGCAGCTGTAAATTCTATTGAAAATAATAAGCATTTGACTGGTAGGACAAATTTTGTGAATCATTCATGTCTTGTAAATAATTTTAAAAGACCTTATCTTCCTTGGTGGAATCAAAAATGCACAGAAGCCGTATTAAATTTTAAAAATGCATACATATATTTTAAAAATAATCCATCAGAAGAAAGCTATCTACAATTCAAAAGGCTTCGAGCGGTTAAAAAACTTGTTCTAAAATTGGAAAGACAAAAAAGTTGGTTTGCTCTTTGTGAAACATTCAATAGGACTACGCCATTATCTGTCATATGGAAATTTATGCGGAAGTATAATAAAACATTCAATTTTAATGCTCTCGAAGATGATGGATGGGTTTTAGATTTTCTTAAAAAATACACACCAGATTTCGCATCACAAGACTCAAAATCTTCATTCACAACCAGTACTAATCCCAGCAATAATTTTCTTCTTAGTCCTTTTTCATTGCAGGAATTAATATCAGCCATATCTTCCAGAAGAGATACTACTTATGGTCTTGATGGAATGCCATACATACTTTTTAAAAAACTTAGCATTAGTAGTTTAAAAATATTTTTACAACTTTTGAACTTATTATGGCAAAATGATATTATACCTCTTAACTGGAAGGTGGATTGCCTTGTACCTGTTTTAAAACCAGATAAGCCTAAAATGTGTCCTGATTCTTACCGCCCTATAGCTCTTACTTCTTGTGTTGGAAAATTATTTGAACAACTTTTAAAACAGCGTTTAGAGTTTTATATTGAAAAAAATAATATCTTACCATCAAACCAATTTGGTTTTCGTAGGAATCGTTCTGCTAGGGAAAGTGTTTGTCAATTACAGCTTGATATTCACAAGTCGTTATCGTCAAATGAAAATTTGGTTGGAGTGTTTTTTGATATTGCAGGTGCATTTAATAGTGTGAATATAGATATTTTATGTAGTGAGTTATCACAGATAGGAATCCCTGGAAAAATAATAAATTGGTTAAAACAATTTCTTAGCAATAGGAAAGTCTTTGTAAAATTTAACAGACACCTTTATGGTCCTAGGCTATCGTCTAAAGGAGTTTGTCAAGGGGGCATTTT
The DNA here is from genome assembly GCA_964057195.1 of Orthosia cruda. Taxonomy (NCBI): domain Eukaryota; kingdom Metazoa; phylum Arthropoda; class Insecta; order Lepidoptera; family Noctuidae; genus Orthosia; species Orthosia cruda. The sequence continues at coordinate 38,974,352 of OZ059827.1, read as the reverse complement.
ATCACCTTTAATATTTATATTGTATATACGAAGATTAAATTTAATTTTAGGGTCTCAGGTTAAAAACTTACAGTTTGCAGATGATTTAGTGGTTTATGCATCTGGAAAAAATGTATCACAAGTAGTTGAAATAGTGAATGTTGCATTAATGTATCTATGTAAATATTTCTCTTACCTTGATCTTAGTGTCAACCTATTGAAGTCCAAAGTTGTTTTATTTGGTAAACATAATCATAATATGCCTGCTGTGCTGTACAATAATTGTGCATTACCCAGTTCTTTAGATGTCAAATTTTTGGGTGTTATTTTTTCACATAATTTGTCCTGGAATAATTATATGAAACATATTATTAGCAAAGCAAATAAAGCTTATAATATTTTGAGATCCTTGAGTGGTACATATTGGGGTGCAGACCCTAAAATTTTGTTATTATTGTACAAATCTTTAGTTCGTAGTCACTTTGAATATGGTTTCTATTGCTTTGCTGCAGACTCTAAACATGTAAATAGTTTAAATATTTTGCAAAACAAGTGTTTGCGCGTTATAACTGGGGCGTTCAGAAGCACTCCTGTAAATGCAATGCAGATTGAATGTAATGTTCCACCATTGGCCATTCGTTTTGATTACTTGTTAGAAAGGTTCTTTTTGAAGCTTTATAGTGTTTTGGGTAATAGTCTTTTAGTCAATATGTTGCATTTAGCTGTGCAAACTGCTACAAAATCTTTTTATATACTACAGCAACTTAGAAAATTCAAAAACTTTATTGAAAATATTAACATTTACCGATCTAAGCTTAACTTGCCTTGCTATGAGGGAACTTTCAGCAGTAAATTTCCAGCTATTAGTGTTATTATAAATAAGAAAAAGGATTTGCCTTCAAAGGAGGAAGTATATGTAATGTTGTCAGAGTGGTCAGATCATAAATTTGTGTATACTGATGGTTCCAAGAATGATAGAGCTGTTTCTTTTGCCATCTATGAGCCGTCTTCAAACGTAGGTATTGGTAGAAGAATTGACAGAAATGCTAGTATTTTTACAGCTGAAGCTGTTGCAATTCTGAGTGCTTTAAAACATATTAAAAATAGCAATTCTGAACATAGCAAATGGGTTGTAGTAAGTGACAGTATGAGTGTTCTAAAAAATTTGGCAAATAATAAACTACATGCCAACACTAATTACATTATTCATTTGATAAAACAACTCTGGGTTGAATTAGCCCAGTCAAATATTGAAATTTGTTTTGTTTGGGTACCTTCACATATTGGTGTTAGAGGAAATGAAAAAGCAGATTTTCTTGCCAAAAAAATTGTTGAGTTGGAAGAATTAATACCTAGCACTGATATGAGTGTTCCCATACCATACACAGACGCAGTTAGTCTCTTAAGACGGCGCATGTGTGAGGCATGGGGGAAATATTCATACCACTGCACACATATTGAAAATAAAGGTTCTTGGTTTAACAGTCTTGATGTTCAAATCAACTCTGTTCCTTGGTTTTGCAAAAATAATTTATTTGTAAGTAGAAAGTTTTATTCAATTATTTGTCGTATGCGCTTTGGTCATTGTAGATTAAATTATCATCTTCATCGTCTTAAAATGGTCAGCATATCGTATTGCAATTACTGTCAATCAGATAAAGTTCAATCACTACATCATATCTTCTTTGAGTGTTCATCTTTCAACATTCAGCGCCTTGTGTTGTCGGATGAGCTTCTAAAAATTTATAAAACACCTGATAGGGTCCCGCTGTGCGTACAGGAGTTGCTTAAGAACGCTTCAACTTATTTATATTTGTATAGATACATATTGGAGACTGTAAATGAGATTTAAATGGTTCTATTTCTTGTTCCTATGCACCTATGTATATATAAATATTACCGTTTTATTATTATTTATAAAGTTTGTATATTTAAAACTAGTATAAGATGTGTGATAAAAAAAAAAAAACCAGAAGAAAATAAACATAAATAAGATGACATGAAATGGAAATGACACTTACCCTGGAATTGATTGACATTGACATATAATGGAAATGACGTTTACCCTGGAGTTGGAATTGGAAAAAAAAAACGGAATTGTGTAAAAACAAGATTTTAACTAATAATCAAAGACAAACTTATAATGACTACAACATGGATTAGAAAAACGAAAGACATGATTTCTAAACATATTACGAAAGAAAAAATACCTACGAAAGACTAGGCAGTATGGTTGAAAGACTATAGCCTGCCCGAAGGGCGAAAAAAAAAAAAAAAAAAAAAAAATCAAACAGTGCGATAAAAAAATGCCGCCAAATTGATTTTCGGTATGTATTCATAACAATTTGTATTATTCCCTCATCAAAATCATTTAATGTTCTACTTAAATAACAACAATTTGATCTTTATAATAAAACAGTGCATATAATTCAATATTATCCTCTAAATCAATCCAACCTAACAGCACTTCTTCAAAAATGGGATCACGTCTGATCATCAACACACGTTTACTGTAAATCTTAAAGTGATTTTGTGACATTTCCAGGGAAGGAATGACAAGTTTTGCAGAAAATGAGTCCTTCATAGTGGTCGGCGATAGCAATTCAGTAACTGAATCTGAAATAAATGGCTGTAAGAATCGTCAACGAAGACACATCCTAAAATCCAAGGAAAATACTTACAAACACAAATGTAATAAAGTGCTTAGAAGAAAATTAAAGAAGTACAAACTTAGACAAAATGGCCAGGAAGATCAAGATATTTTAGATGTATCTAAAACCCTGGTTTCGTCATTAATTATAAAATCTCCAAACAATCAAAAACAACCCATTTCATGTGAAGGTGATATAAGTGATTTTGAAAACCTAAGACCTCGAAACTACCTTTTCAAAATGGTAAGAAGAAAGCAGTCTGTTAAAATAAGTGAAAGCTTAAAGAAATTCAATACAGATGTAAACATCCAAGATATGAGTATTGCCATTCCTTTAGCTGTCAGTAGTCAGGAAAAGAAACAAACAAATGCCTTCAAACTGTTAATGGACTCTAGGAATAAGAGTCTTGGAAGCAACTCCCCAGGAAAAGATAGAAGCAATGATAACTCTGTTATTGAAGAGGTAACTGAAAGGAAAAATATTAAAGCTAAAAGGAACCTACTTCTCCAAAAAATGGCAGAAGCAAAAGGGTCTTTAAAGAACAAAGAAAAGGAAGAATACCAGGATAATATAATAAAAAAGCAAATGGAAAAACGAGCACAAAAATTGAAAGGTATGATTCTGAAAGACGCTAAATCAGTCAAAGAAAATGAAAGCAAAAGCAAGACAGATATTTGTAAAGATGAAAAGCCAAAATTATCACCAAAGGACAAGACAGATGTTGGTAATAATATAAAAACAAAAAAACAAGCACAGACATTGACCATGGTTGATTTATTTAACACTATTGAAGATCCTGTCAATGTTACTATAGTTAGTCCAGTTAAAAAATTTATACCTAAGGAAGACCAAGAATTTCTTAACAAGTTATCCCCATCTTTAAAGAAAAAGGAAAGCATGCTGTGTTATTTTAAAAAACTAGACAAAGATTGTTCGCCTCCTAATTGTGAAAATGATAATCTTATAAAGGTAAAGATACAACCCAGAAATAAAAAACGTGGCAAGAAGAAAAAGTTAAGTCTAAAAAAGGACGCTTTCGAGTTCTGTGACTTGATAGAAATTAATGAAGTAGATACCAATGGAGTAACCAGCAGTATTATTGAGGAAAATAAAGTGATTACAAAGGAAGATATCAAAACAATCAAAGAAGGAGGCCATGTTGATGAAATACTTAGTACCAATGATGTTCATATACCTGAGATAGCATCAGCTGACAGCGTCACTTTGAAGGTTGATACTACAGAGGTTGATGATACAGAAGTCAAGAGTGAGAGACAGAAGCGGAAACGAAAATCTAAAGTTGATGCCAAAGTAACTGTTTCTGAGGATACAAATGCTATAGTCAATATTGAGAACAGACCAAAAAGGTCAGTGAAAAGACCTGTTAAATATGTTGATGATGCATGCCTGTCAAGCTCTGATGAAGAATTACAAATCTTTACTCCCAAAAAGAAGAAGCTCAAAGAAGTGGCAGTAACTAATAATAATCCTGTTCTTTTAAAATCAGATCAGTCTCTTGATGTACCTGCAAAACATAAATCAACAAAAAAAGAAGAGAAAGTTCTCAAGAACACAGTAACTTCCAAGAAACCTGCAAAACTGGCTCCCATATTTGCATCTAAACAACCTGATCTAGCTGCTTTAGAAGCTAAACAGAAATTTCTACAAAGCGGAGTGCCAGACAAACTGAAGAAAATAATTCAACAGCAAAAAAATGCCTTCATTCCAGACAATAGCTTTCCTGTTGTTGTGCATGTGCAACAAAGCAATGGAATTTCTAAAGAGAATAAACTGGTTATCAATATACCTTTGATGAATATAAGTGAAGAAACTTGTCCATTGACTTATGAAAAGAATGCATTTCAAAATTTGCTACATCTTAATCAAACAACCAGCGCTTGCAACGTAGATACTAAACACAAGAAAAGCACACAGACAATGTTACAGAATATGAAACAATTACATCCAAAGTTTCCAGTGTATAGGACATATCGGCATTTAAAAAGTAGAGGAAAGGGAGAATTTAAAGACTGTAATTATGTTGATGTAGATAACAGTATTGAAATTTTGAGTGATATAGTGGATGTTATCAATGATAGCCCTGATAGATTAAATTGGACTGACAAATACAAGGCTACTTCAACAAATCAAATTATAGGTAATTTTGAAACTATAAAGGAATTAAAGAAATGGTTGGTTTCATGGACTGAGAATGAATTGAAGTCAAAAGCAAAATCTAAACCTGGGTCTGATTCATCAGACTACTATCAATCTGAATCAGACAGTCGGGATAGTATGAAGACTATGAATAATCTTCTAGTATTGACTGGCCCCACAGGATGTGGCAAAACTGCAAGTATTTATGCTGTTGCTTCAGACTTAGCCATGAAGGTGATTGAAGTTAATGCAAGCAGTAAAAGGACAGGGAAAATAATGCTGCAGGACCTGCAGGAAGCCACCCAATCCCATAAGGTTAATAGAGGTACGGGAAATTCAGACAATAGTCAGAAGTCGCAAGAAAAACTTCAACCTGACTTGACAAAAAAGAATAAAAAGCGTGGTAGACCAAAAAGGTCAAACGATAATGAGAAAACTAAAAAGCCATCAGTTAAATCTGAAGTTCTTATTGGTGCGACTTTAAGTCAAGAAAGTACAAGAACAGATTCATCTCTAATCCTTATTGATGATGCTGACATTGTTTTTGATCAAGATGATGGATTTTCTTCAGCTATTGTGCAGTTAGTACAATGTTCTAAACGACCTGTCATATTGATAACATCATCCTTAATGTGTCCTCATTTGCAAAGATTCCAGCAAAATGGAAAACTTTTGAAGATGTATCCTCTTTTACCCAGGATGCTTGGTACATGGCTAGACATAATGTGCCTAGCTGATAGTGGAATATGCTGGCCAGGGGTTGGAGCCAAATTCTTAAATTATTTTAAAGGAGATATTAGAAAATCAATTAATTATTTACAATTCTGTATACCTAGTTATGTACATGGTGTTAACTCGGACGATGAAACAGCTTCACAAAATATAGATTTTTACAAGAGCAACATTGATGAAGAAAGCTCATGCACATCTTGGGCAGAAAATGATGATTCAGAAGCAAGGACAATTTCATCAGTAAATAATAATTTTGATTTGGAAACTAATAATTTATGGACGGATTTTACTTCTAAACATTCGAATTTGTTAAACTTTACATCTCCTTTACAGTTATTTAACATTTGGTGGAGTATGCCAGGTCTTTTGTCTGCAGAAAGTAATATTGATACCCCTTTAGAAGTAGTTCAAAGAAAATCTCAACAGAAAAATTATAAGATTAGTCTTGAACTGGAAGCAATGGCTAATGCGGCAGATTCTTTCTCATTGTCAGACTATTTTAGTCATATCGATCCAGATGCAAGTACCCACATTGCATCACACCCCTGGTGTTACCCTGCAGGACACAGTGTATCAGAAAAAGAAAACTCTGAATATTATCACAAAGAGTATGAAATCACAAGTGAGATTTGTCAAACAATGGTGTCTAGTTCTATTAAGACAGCACAAGATGTTTTAAGCTGTTACAGAAAAACAGATATAAGTTTTCCGGGAATGACTTTACACAGGTAATTATTTTTATTTTCCTAACTTAGGGTGATTTCCCATGAGAGCTTTTAAAGTATTATATTGCCATTTCTTCTAACCTTGTAGGTGTATTGCAGTGTAGATCTTTTAGAACTGGAAAACTACTAGTTAATAGCTTTGAATGGGACTGCGCTCTAGTTCATACTGAGACGTGGCGAGGCATTAAGCTTTACAAGACACAATCTGTGGCCGAATTGCGTAAGTGAATTCGGCAAGGCGAAGGGTTTGACCGCTATAAATCCACCAATCACATGCGGGATGAATTACGCGATATGGATTTCCGTCTGTGTGATTGGTCGATTGATAGCGGTCAAACCCTTTGCGTTGCCGTATTCAATTACGCAATAATGCTGCTGGTGTATTTTACACGATACATTTAACTAATTTACTACCAGACAAAAATTTGACATTTCAGTGAGAGCGCGAAGTTTTTTGTAGTTATAAATGAGTTCAACTTTGATCATCTTTGTTTTTTAATTAGCACCTAGAAAGAGGTATTATCTGGCGACCTTTACCATTCACTTCTTGGTAAACAACCTGCTAACGTAAATCTTCCCGCTTCGGGAGTATTACATTAAAAATAATGTGAAAATTAATCTCAGTGCGATTCGAATGATTGCAATTAGTTTAAACAAATTGGATGAATTTTTATCTTGCTGTGTTATGTACTGAGATCGCCGTCGGAGCGTGTTGTGTAGGAGAGGTCGGCGTGGGAGCAGCCCGCACGGATAAACCCGTGCGCAAACGCTAGCCCAGTATTTTGATCCATAGTTAACTCTACCGAAATTTTAAACCATTGGTTAGTATATTTAACCATTGGTTGAGTTAACTACGGATCAAAAAACTACTCCGTTTAGTGTCCACTTCCAACAAAGTTATTGTTACTAAAAAAAAACACAAGTTATTCTAAGTACCTAATAAGCTAAGCTGAGTGAGTAACGTATTAAAAGGTTTAGTAACTAGGCGGCAAAACTGTACCAATTATACCTTCAAAAGGCGCCTGGAATTTTGGGGATAAGACTAAGGAGTGTGGGCTATTAACAGCACTAAAACCACCGCGGTGATCACCATTAGCTAGTAGACCCCCATTACCTCTCAAAAGGCCATTCCGGAACCCCCTGCAACGCCTGTTAGGGCACATACTAGCCTGGCCTTTTAGGGCCAAAACTGTACCTACGTTATCCAAGGGTCAAGATTTCGTCAATGTCATCTTGGGATTAATACTGTTTATCTTGTAAAATGTGACGTTATTATGTAATGGCTAATTTCATGTACTATCTTTTGTTGCAGACAAAGAGACAGGATTGTATCGCGGCACAACAGCTTGACTGGCTATTTGAATGCGTCAGCAGCTTTGGACAGGAGAGCTCTGGCGTTAGACTACTGGTCTTCCTGCCGAACTATATGCAGACTCGAGAAGTCCAAGAACGACACAAATATGAAAAGGAACAATCGCTTCTGCCACTATCTCAAATCCCTGAGTGTTCTTTGTAAAAGTGATACTTTCGATAACCTTTGTGACAGTTTATGTTCTAATGAAGGAACTGAATTAAACATCAATAATTGTAATGAATGATAGATAATAATATATTATGTCTCTACTATGTTTCCTGTACTTGTAAAATATGTTAGTAGTTGTTAATCATGATTATAATAAATGGTAGTTATTATTATTAGTTTTATAATTAGGTGTATGGTTATTGTTAGTGGCGAAGTAAGTGGATCAACTAAAATATTCGGATTTGTATAGTTGTTCACTATGATGATTCTTTGTGTAAAAATATAATCAAATTATGTCTTAATCACAAATTTACTAGAAAGTGAATTGTATTGCTAATCACTTGGCCGCACAAAGTGCACGAACTCCGACCATGGCTCGTTACCTCTGAACAATACACATAATTACGCAACATTTGATAATTCAGTTATTTTTGACCATCATGTTGCTAAAATTAAAATTGTTTTTCGTGGAACTTAAACCCAGTTATCTGTTGGCAACCGGTACCTATTCCTGTTTTGTCTGTCTGAGAACAAACTTATTGGTTTATCACATATTATGTAGATAACAATATCTGTAAAATAACAAATTTGTCTTAAATTTCATGTTTTTTTATATGTATGTAATTAATTACTTGGTAACAGGCAATTTATATAAACATACGATCTCATATAGCTCCATTTATGTTGGTAATTTTGTAGATTAAGCCTTGGCGCACACTAAGCGCGATGCGACGCGACATATTTTAAAAACTGGGCGGAAAGTAACAATGTTCGTCAAGGAAGTCATAGCAAAATTCCAAAAAAAATATGCATTTCTATAAGTACAAATTTATCAATCATGAACTGATCAAATTTAGTACGGTAAGTACAATATTTTATTGAGAATTCACTAGCTTCCTTGAAGGAAATTTTTCATAACCATGGGCGGATGCGGTTTTTAAAATATGACCATTCCGTTACACCCTGTATATGAGGCACTAGCGGACGCCTCGCGGTTTCACCCGGAATAGTGATAGTGTACCTTCCCATCGGTGAAAGAATTTTTGAAATCGGTCCAGTAGTTTTTAGGGTTCCGTACCCAAAGGATAAAAACTGGACCCTATTACTAATACTCCGCGGTCCGTCTGTCTGTCTGTCACCAGGCTGTATCTCATGAACCGTGATAGCTAGACAGTTGAAATTTTCACAGATGGTATATTTCTCTTGCCGCTATAACAACAAATAACAATAACAGAATAAAATAAATATTTAAGTGCGGCTCCCATACAACAAACGTGATTTTTGTGCCGTTTTTTGCGATAATGGTACAGAACCCTTCATGCGCGAGTCCGACTCGCACTTAGCCGGGTTTTTTAAGTTTATTCGTAACATACAAAAATACAAATCTTTCCTCTTTATAATATTATTATCATGTGAGGCATATATTACCTAAAGAATATTAAGGTGATCCAAACCACTTGAAACCTTATAGAATAATAAATATTTATTATTATGAACCGAAGAACCATATTCCATTGTTCTACAATCTACAAAACGCCTCTTGCTGCTAGTGTGCGCCAAGCCTAACCTCAGTATTTTTTTTTTTATAAAACCTAAAGGCTTGACGCTAACCAAAGAAGAGTGCAGAGGTTTCACTCACATCAAAAAACACGGTTTTTATAATCAAATTAAATATTACTTTAGCACGATGTCAAAAAGTCCAAAGTTGTACGAACGTCGAGGCAGATCTAACGGGTCGTGGAGAGAGCTGTCTCGCGCTGGCTCGTTTGTTCTTTATCTCGTTCACATAAGATTTATTATTCAATACCTCGAAAAAACTGCGTTCTACTTTGGTTTACTCGGAGTCTTAGGCTGGGAGTAGGATGATGCCTGGTCATCCTACTAGTACCAGTAGTCCATCCAGGTAGTCGCCTGGGCTCGATGTATTTATAGTACTCTTTCGTCACTATCTTATCTTTACTTTCTGCCATTTCTGTACTGTCGGTGTTGTGTAGTGTTCGGTGTTGGTTCGCAGTAAGGGTTATATATTTTATACCTATTTATAATAATCATAATGTACTCTTTTCTCGGACTGTATAAAAAGCGTGAACTTCTAGGTAAGTCTCATTCTCGTAGAAGCTTTCGCTTTTCGTCCAGTTTCTAGGTTTTAAAATATTTATCTTCTCTTTAAAATCGTTACCTGCTTAAAGTTTTCCACTTATGATTATTTATTTTTTACGTTACCCCTAGAAAAATAAGCAGTTTAACTTTTAATAGATGTAAATATACGGCGATTTCTGCTGGTGGGCGAGCACGGCCTACTGTGACAGTCTTGAGCCACAATCATGCCTTAAACATGTTCTTTCCATAATGAAGTGACCTTAAAACACAAATGGACATTGTACTCATTATATACTTTGAAGTAAATGACCTCTTATCTTAATATTATTTACTTTTTCTAAATTATAATGAGGGCTCAGACGTGCGAACATTTACCAGTATCTAGAGTGCGTTTAACCTTATTCTGAAAAAAAGATTTTGTGAAAATATTTGAGGCGAAGTGTTGTTGTAAGAGAAAAAGAAAAACCCCTCAATTTGCCTATATTGTGAACAGTTTTAAATAATAATTGTTTTGCTGTAAAAAATGATAAGAAACACTTGGATACGCGGGCACTCCCGTCCTAATCTTATTTTGTGACTCAGGTAGCTTCTAACGAAATCAATGTAAAACATTCACAAACAATGTAAAACACACCTCAAAATATCTTAAATAAATGTTGTAATTTTTCATTAAGTTAAAGCAAAGAACGTTCGCTGTCCTTAAGATCTTAGTTAAACAAAAATAAAAATATGCGTGACCAAAATTTTGTGCTTTTCCATAACATTGTGATCACTGAGAATTTGTCCTTATTACGTCATTTGGCTGTCTGCAAGAACGATATAGTGTTACTCATGCACACGTAAATACCCGAGGTATCTATCTATAATCCGTTCGCAACGAGATACGACAGTTTCATCATCTCGAAGGGCGCCAATACAACAATCAATCAATGAATGACTCGATACTAATCGAACTCATTTGTTGTGCCCTTTGTTTAGACGAAGCGTATTATTTGTTTTTAACCAACTTTCCAAAAAGGAGGAGGTTCTATGTTTGGCTGTATGTACTCCGTGAATTATGGACTGGTTTAGTTTTTTTTTGTTTGATAGGGTATACTCTCGAGGTGGCCCCATTGTCACCAAGTCAGGATCTGATGAGGAGATCCCATGCAAATCGAGGCAACTCCTCTAATTTTGTGGGTATACCTACATATAGCGATTTTGTTATTTTCATCAACATGGTAAGCATTTGCATTCAGAAAGTATCATTTGGTGATGTGGAACTGATGAAGAAGACCACAGATGGCCAGTTGGCCACTGGAACTTCTTAGTATTATGTTTTGGGTATGAGTATGAGATATCTCGAGATATGACTGTAATGAAGCAAATTTAAATAAATGGTTCTTATGAAAATGGTACCATCGAACTGATCTGGTGATGAAACCGGAAGATAGGCACCGGCACTCCGTAATTAAACAATGTATCCCTATCGTGTTTAGGCTTGTTGGAATTGTAATGAAAATCCCTCTGTCTTGGATATAAATGATTTTCATGGTAATACAAGGTACCAAAACTAAAAAGAGATAAATAAAAAACTTCCAAAGAAAACACTACAAAGCGAAAAATAACTTTCTTTCCGGCAGTTGATGTCTTAGGTAGGTACGATTTTTTTTTTTTCGTTTTGATACCGAATTCCGAAAAGAAAGTTATTTTTCGCTTTGCAGTGTTTTGTTTTGCAAGTCGGTTTATAATATTTTAGATAACTAATAAGTTTTTTTTAAGTACTTTATTTTTTTATTTTTTATTTGTGTTAGGCTCGCGTTTGACCACTATCTCGCCTGATGTTAAGTGATGGATGTGGTCGATGGTGAAGCACGCTTGCCTTTAAGAAGTAACTTATTCACTCGTGCTTTAAAGACTCCTATGTCGACAATCATCTTAATATAGTCTTTAACCTCCAATAGTACCTAAGTATGGTATTGATAAATAGCTCTGTATACCTATCTAAGTATCTTGTTTATCATGGTGGAAAGCATTGTGTGTGGCATCGCCGACCTAGAGTAAGTCTTTGATAGGCCCGATGGGTCACAACGTGGTCAAGTTATTTGCAGGACTTTATAAATAGTTGAGTTGTTTACACCATGTTGCCCGATAGATAAGAGGCGAGTCACAGAGCTTCGTCCAGTCCAGATGATTCCAGAATGCATATCTTGAATGTTCGTAGACGGGACAAAATAAATTTGTTTACTGTTGAACTGTACTTACTCAGTGAGGTTTTTGTGAAGTCATTCGGTGTTTCAATTTCTGAATGCACTTGTTTGTGTTTATGAATAAGTACCTACCTAAGATATCTAAGTATCTAAAGTGCAGATTGTTGATAGTGTCCTTCTTATGCTTGAATTAGAATCCATAGATCACACTTCGCCCAATATATTTGTAAATAGAGATAAGTTCAATAAACTAATCAATGCAAAACGATCCTTAATGAGTATGACAGACTGGTAATAACCGGTGGCGATGTGGAGCAGCTGCCTCTATCTAGAATATGCTATAACAATCGTACCTAATGTTCTACCTACGTCTACTGATCGATATGTTAATTTTAAAACATATTAAAATTGTGTAGGTGTACCTAATTATTGTACGGAACACCCGTGCAAATTGTTTTATGAATATATTTTCATTAATAATAATAATTTTCTCGTAGCAACAGAAAATGAGTTTAAAGCGTGATTCGGCAATATCCTTAAATACTTTTCTCATAAAATAAGTACCCACAGACAGTCTCCTACGACGTACGTCGACTTGTGATAGGTAGGTACTAGGTGCTGGCGCTATCTCCCCGTTTGTAGCCATGTGCAACTTAACTCGTAAAACATCTCCTGATTATTTTATACCTATTGGGTACTAATTACAAGATAATTTACTACTAGTGTGACACGTACAGCGCACACGCCACATTCGTCACAGTTACGTATCTACATAATACTCACGGTAACTTGAAATAGGTAGGCACTTGGGTAGGTAAGTACTTCATTTCCTTGTGCATGGTAGGTATAGGTGCCTACTTACGTTAGTACCTAGGTAATGTGTTGTGTTATCCGTTTGTTTATTAGGGACTGGACGATATTTTTAGTTTCCTCTAGAATAGTCTACCTACACAGGCCTACACCTACACCCTAGATAGAAAACCTGCCTAACATCTAACCTAGCAGATGGCACAGAAACACCACACTACAAGGACATTCTGAAAATCAAAATATTAAAACTAAAAACCAAATATCGAGCTCTCAACCAAAATCAAAATAGACATGGTAAATATCCCGAAACAAATATGAAGTTTCAATTGGCTAAAATTCCTTGTAGATTTTACTTCGAACTTTCTTCATTGGTCATCCATTAGGTACTATGGGCCAAAGCTACATCTGATCACTTTGAAAAAAAAATACCGTGCACAAGATGACCACAGCTGCGTCCGCCCTTTTTGCGTCGACCATAGCCAAATGACTTATTTGATTTTTGTGCCGTCTTTTTTAATTACAAAAACAAGGGGCTGACAGGTACTAGAGAAACATTCACCCGATGCTGCGATGCTATTGGTTGATGAGTATGTCGGCGTTAATTTAGCGGGCGAGCCCTGCAAGCTAAAATAGTCCTTACGGTGATCAGATATAGCTTTGGCCAAATTTAATCATAGCCTGGCCACCACAACTGTTGCTGTCTACTTACTTGCCCGATTGCCTAATCTATCCTTCTTCCGTTCTGCTGCCTACTCCACTTCCTGCCTGCCTTGACCATCAACCCTTGCTGCCAGCTGCACTGCCTACCTGCCCGATTACCCGCTTATCTGGCCACCACCCGTCTGCTTGTCCGTGGTGCCCGCTCACCTGCCTACCTCGGGCATTCCACGACTTCCTGCCCGTTCTGCTGCCTGGTTAGCTGCCCACGTCGCGTCGTTCGAAGCCGGACCTTACTTTAATTCTAAATATCCTTTTTATTCATTTTAGTTTATAATTATTTAACGTGGCTTACGTTAAGCTCATCAGAGTTCACGTAACGCTACAGTTTGGCATAAAGCAGACTTACTTTACAATTAAAATCATAGCATCTAAACATAAAATTTATTTATAGATGTTTTTGTTCCAAGATATTTCACATATCTACCAATAACAGAGATACGTAACTACCACAGACATAAATCTAACTAGATGACGCGATTGTATGTACCTCGCGTGCCAAAAAACGGACTAAAGTTACGACAAATGATCGTAATATGAGCTTTTCATTTAGCATTTATCGGCGCCGGAAATCCACCGAAATCTAGAAAAATGCCTTTTTATACCATAATGAGCTGTAAAGAATGTATAGAAAAAGTTGGCAGAGGCATTGGAAATGTTTTCTTTCATTGGTAAGTAAATTTATTTTTAAATTGTTTGTGAAACAGTGGCACGCTTGGTTTTCATACATATGGAGTGACTTGCGTTATCTATTTAGATTTTTCTCTGTGGTAACGACAGACCAATCATTACAGTATTTGATTACATTGATGTAGGTAGGTAATTATAAAATAAAGGGATATTTTTGTGGCCGTGCCGCAGTTGCTAGTTAGCGCGGGTGGCAGCTGGCGCCGCGCGGTGCCGGGGTTATCGGTAGGCGCGTGCGCGACGCCCGCCGCCGGCGCATAAATATCATTGCTCTCTGACAACCGGCTTCAGTCCACTCAGTGCGTCACGTATTCACACATTATTCAAAATGGTTCGCAGTGCTCTTAGCGAAGATAGTTGTGGTTACTGCACCGCCTGCGTGCGTGCCCGTCTGAGTGCCGCCCGGGGACGGTGCCCTGAGCCTTCGGAGTGTGCCTACAAGCATATTCTGGAGTCGTACAGTCCAAGTGGAAAGCCGGGGAAGGTTCCGGAGACGCCGAAGTCAGCGTGTGACTCGTGCCGCTGGACCTCGCACGCGCAGTTCCCGGAGACGCCGCCCTCGTGCAGCGACCTCAGCCTGGAGTGGAGCTCGCGCTCGTCGCAGTCGTCCCGCACGCGCCGCCGCAAGAGATAGCCCAGTGAGACGGTGTTGAACACACCACTCGAGTTTTCATCTAGGGATGCAACCCTCAATAGCGTCGGTAGACGACAAAACGCCTGACGACCTCCCTCCCGTTGGCTCTCCAAGCCACTGCCACTCCAATTGTGATATTATAATGTATACTATTGTTCATTAAATTATTATTTGCAATCACATCTTGTGCTTTAATTATTATCATGCCTTGTAGAAGTTTTGGTACATTCAGTTCGAAATTTTATGGTAACGCCCTTAAACGCTTCCAGGCGGCTAAAATTGCTCGGTAGATTAAAAGTTACCTCTACGGTGTAACATAACCATAATAATTTTGCATCCTCTGTGCACCAGTAAAATGCAATCGGATAGAATGCGATTGCCGACAATGTACTATCACATTTATCTATATGTAGTCTGTGTGTCACATCCTGACAGGAAGCTGTGAATCATAAATTATGATGACTGATAGGATAGCTGATGCTCGTAAATCACAAACATCCAGAACGGGTGGACATTGAAGTTCAGGCACAAAGGTCACTGTGGTTGTTTGGCCAATCTTGTGGGAGGAATCAAGGTCAGGATGAGATAGTATAGTGTGAGACAGCTACATTCTTCTTCTCCGGGTCGATGATTATTTTTTCTAAATTTGTAAGAGGAATAGAATAGAATACTCTTTATTATGTACACCAAAAATCAATCAAGGAATCATCGTGGTGAGAAGATTGACCAGCTGGTCTCTACGTTACCCAGTGCAGATGTTACCAGGGTGCGCCGGACGTATTTATTATGATCTAGATGCCGCTCGTGGAGGTTCTTCTCGTGCACCCCGACTGTTCCCGATAGCTACATTGACAGGTTCTAGTTCTTTTCATGTCGACTGTAGTTACATCTAATCATCATATTGTTCACCAGGTAGGTGGCCACGTTTACCTACTGCACCGTCAGAGATAGTCCAGGACATCTAATAAAGGCCATTTGGGACATTCCAGCAAATGGGACTTAATCTGAATAGGTTCAGATATAAGTACCATCACTTACATATATGGCCACGGGCATGACCACACTCCCGATATGTACCTCCGGCCTATTACGTAGACACCAATTTGTGTTAAACCCTGGTAACAGGAAAAGTAATTAAAATACTAAATATTTATTATCAAAATCAGTTGCTACTTGGCTGTCAGCAGCTAACCAAATTTTTAAGTAATTTTCCGTGTATCATGAGTTCATGACACATTATCATGTGTCATACACATGCTAACAATGAAACATACATAGTAACTTAAAAATAAGTACATAAGTACTAATAAAGCTCGATTACCTAATAAGTTCTCCTACTAACCAAGCAATACTAATCAATTACGTATTTGGAAAATATAACATTCAGAAGCGTGTTGAATGCTACAAAACAATCAAGTTTATCAACCCCGCCCCTGGTTGGGAAAACGCAACCTTAATTAATAGATCCGACTTCGGCACAAAATGCACAGAGAAAATTCTCAATTTTATTACCGGTAGGTAGGTAGTACCCTTATTATTTTATTTTGTCTAGTTCACACGAAACTCAATACAATAGGTAGTAATAATGAAGCGCCGAAAGTGTACTTAAACGTGTCCGATACAGATAGGTCACAGGTCAGGTTGTACAATTAAATCCAGTAATAAGCTATGTACGTCATATTTTATTGTACGCAATTAGGTATACCTAACTTACATAACATGGTGCTTGTAAACGATGAAGAGAATTTCGCAGAAGGGCATTTATTATGCTTATATTAAGGTACATATGAGCCCTTGCCTTGGGGCATTGTACTAGGTAAATAAGAATAGGGTGCAAATCTGCCATCGCATGGCGCAAGCATCACCATGAACATTTACCTCTTGATAAAACATTACTTCGAAGCCGAGCAACTGGTTCTATTGATGCTGCCCTGCCAAGCTGCATCTAAGACGCGAATCTATTCTGCTACGCTGCTGCTACGGAGCCCCCTAAGCTGGTACGCGAGGCCTTAGCTACCGCTACGTCGCCGGCCTACGTAGCTACGCGGGGCCTACGCTGCTGATACTCTACACGCCTACGCCGCAGCTGCGACGCCGCCGCCGGCTATCGCTGCTACGCGGGTCCCACGCTGCAGCTACGACACCGGCCAATGCTGCTACGCGGGTCCTACGCTGTCACTTGTGTACGCTGCGACGCGAGGCCTACGCTGCTGCTACGACGCTTGCCTACGCTACTGCTACCCTAAGCGCCTACGTTTCTGCTACGATGCTGGCCAACGCTGCTACGCGGATCATACGCTGTTGCTACGATGCATATCTATTCTGCAACGCGGAGCCTACGCTGTTGCTACGATGCTGGCCTACGCTGCTGGTACTCTATGTGCCTAAGTTGCTGCTACGACCAGCTTACGCAGCTGTTGCTCTACGTACCTAAGCTGCCGCCAGCCTACACCACGGGCCGACGCTGCTGTTACGCCACGGGTCTACGCTGCGGCTACGACTCCAGTCTATTCTACTGCTACAACAACATCACAGCACAGTACCTCTCCTTCAACGGAATTAACAAATACAACGGATTCACAGTACATCATCTACAGTACTGATACAACGCTGGCCTATGCTGCGTATACGCTACGCGCCTAAGCTGTTGCTATTACGCTTACGCTGCTCCATCATAATGTTTTTGTGTAGATCTACCCATCTATTCGTGACAAGTTTGGGGAAAATGCAATACCGAAAATGGGACAATGAGGAAGTTCGGGGTTCGAGGAAGACTCGGTTTAAATATGATAGTGGTTCATTGGTCCCAAATACGAACCAAAAACGAAAACACAACTAATTATCTTCTGATGGAAAGGATGTACCACCTACGTAGATGGTAGGTACGTACGTTCTTTTTATTTGAATGTAATGTATTATGATAAAAATAAGTACTTGTAAGTCATAATTGTTATTAGGTATGTAGGTAATTGCTTCATAAATTATAACTTACTAGCTGAACCCGCGGCTGCGCTCCCGTCAACTGGCTATCTACCTAACTACCACCTACCTAGATAGGTAGGTGGTATCCTACATACCCAACCCTACCTACTTACCCACCTACCCTATCTACCCTACCCTACTTACCAATTTGTTAAAAAAATTGTTATACTACAAAACGAATGTAACCAACTTTTGTTTCTACCAGCGATATAGTTAAATTTTAGAACACAAAAGCTGCAATTGTGACTTAACTATGATAGTGAGATATATTCTCTCGCAAACTTTTTTGCAGGAATAATGAGTACTTTAATCATGTAATACATAATTTTAATGTATCATCAATAGTTTTCTCAGCGCACGCCATAAAATGAATTTTATAGGCCAAATTTTGCTACTTTGGGTTACATTATTGCAATTTTCATAAGGGTATTAAATTTTTTGGATTTAATTTATAGCCTATGTTACTCGGGTATAATTGAGCTTTCCAACGGTGAAAGAAGTTTTAAAAGCGGTCCAGCAGTTACGGAGCCTATTCGGTACAAACAAACAAAAATATCTTTTTTGTTTATAATATTGGTATATAATATAGTATGTGGAGTTCACGAGAGACACGCCTGAATTGTTTATACACGAATTGTGTGATTGCGTTCAAAGCTAGAAGCACTGATTAAAGCGTAATATCATTGCATATAATAATGTCTTCAAACATGTACCTAAGTAGTGCAAACAAGCACTTATGAATGAATGACAAAGGAGATTATATTAAAATGGCATGTATCAAACGTAGGGACATTGCCCTCGGATCAGACGAACGCAGCTGATAAATGTTTTGAAATAAGTCAGTAATGTAATGTTGTACACAAATTATTAAATACAAAAAAAACAGAAACCGTATTACTTTTCTAGAACAGCTCGTGGCTTTGTTATATTAGCAGCAAGGATAGATCTTCAAAGGTAATAAACAATAAGGATGTTAACTGAAAATAGTTTTTTTTTGTTCGTCAGGAAGATTAATAAAAAATATTGGACACATATTTTTTATTTTTTAATCGTAAAGTGACGACGACATAATGGGTTGAAATATCTTGTGATGTCACACCGTTAGTACCTACACTTTATACTAACATAGTGACGATTTTTTTGAATCATTCTGTATATTTTGTCACACATAAATTATAAAGGCGAAAGTTTGTCAGTGTGTGTTTTTAAGTTTGTTACTTTTTCACGCAAAAACTACTGAACGAATCTGGAAGAATTTTGGCACAGAGTTAGATTATAGTCTGAAATAGCACATAATACCTATACTTTTTATCTCGGGTATATGTTCCCTTGGGATAAATTTCGACATTCACGCGGGCGAAGCTGCTGGTAGAAGCTAGTGTGTTCATAAATTGATCGGATTATTCAGATACTAAGTACGAGAAACCGCCAGTAACGAGATCTTTTGTTTGGCAGACCTCTTTAAAAATAGGACGACCTTTGCCATGATTTTATCAATTTACTTAATTTTAATTAAACTTTTAACTTTATCAATTAATGTCACATCAACTTTTGTTTACTTAGTTAAGACGAAATTTAAATTTCCGAACTTAGTTTAGTCTATCGCACTTGTGTTTCGGTTATCTAACTATATAAGTATTACAAATAAATAAATAAAGATAGGCGTCACCGATTGGCACCATATTATGTGTAAGATATAAAATCTAGTATATCAAACCCTATTAAAATATTAGTTAGCTATACTGCATTAATATTATTTCTTCGTTAACACGTTTATGCTAGCGAGTTGTTTACGAAATTACCTTCATCAGAGTTACTTGAACATTTTTACTGAAAAACAAGTCAAAAGATCGGGTTAACTAAGTAAGTCTGCTTTTATTCTTGTACATATTTAAGTTAGGTAGATACCTATTTATGTAAATAACAAAATATCTTAAAAAATAACTCACTAATAGGTATGGTCATTAGTGCTTCGAATATACTCGATAAGGTGAATGCAATTGGATTTTTACTGCATGATAATTTAGATAGAGTAACAAGGTATAAATTAAGATGCTTTATAGTAACGATTAAAATATAAATGAGATGAACGCGTAGAGTGCGTGATCTATGTGTGATGTGATGAGTGTTCGAACAAAGATAAAATTAGAGTCAATTTTGATGAAATGTAATCTGCTTTATCTTCAAAACTGAATTGTCCTATAAGCCGTTAGTCACACTGTTAGCGGAACGGTGTTTGCAAAGTGTAGGGGCCACATGCTATGCATCATCAGTCGCGAAACTCATCCCATTTACTTGAGGTCGGCCCTCCTTATCCTTTTTCTTCATTGTGCACGGTCTTGGTCAGTGCTGTTGTCCAAATTTACTTCTTTCAGGTCTTTTTCAACCGTCGTCAACGAAGTGGTGTCTGCCGCTGCCGCGTTTCGTCGTTGGCAAGTTCCATCATCTGGCCTTTGCTGGATGTGGCCATACCATCGGAGTCGATTTTCCTTTACTTTTCAATGATGGATTGATTTTAAAACTTCCTCTCACATACTCATAACGGATCTTGTCTAGTCTGGTGACACCTGCCGACCAGCACAACATTCGCAGTTCCGTTGTATGTAGTTTGTTTAGGTGTTGTTTAGTGGTTGCTCAACATTCTGATCCGTACATAATTGCGGGGCGTATCTTGCTATCTTGTCAATATGACCTTTGATTTTAATTATCATTTTTCTGTCACATATTATGACACCTGTGAGTTGTCGCCATTTTAGCCAACCGGTTGTTGTTCAGTGAGTCAAGTCGCCATAATTTTTTAGGGTTCCGTACCCAAATGGTAAAAACGGGACCCTCTATTACTGAGACTCTGTGGTCCGTCTGTCTGTCCGTCTGTCACCAGGCTGTATCTCATAAACCGTGAAAGCTAGGCAATTGAAAATTTCACAGATGATGTATTTCTGTTGCCGCTATAACAACAAATACTAAAACAGAATAATAAGTATTTAAGTGGGGCTCCCATACAACAAATGTGTATTTTTTTGCAGTTTTTTGCGATAATGGTACGGAATACTTCGTGCGCGAGTCCGACTCACACTTGGCCGGTTTTTTCATCATTAGTAATGATTGAACCTAACTATTTGAACTGTTTGACTGTGGGGACTTGAGATGTACCAATGTTGAATTTTGTGCTAACAGGCTCTGTGATGCCGTCAAATATGCATGACATAATAATATGCTCGGTTTTTAGTTTTTTCCTGCTTAGTTTTAGAAGTATTTTCGAGTACTCTAACCCAAGCATTGAAGTTTTGCTGGAGATGGTCGTCATCGTCTGCATACAGTATGTTCCAGGGGATTGCATTCTGGCAGTGTTTTGTCAAATAGTCAATTATGGTGTTGAATAGCAGTGGGCTAATAGTAGAACCCTGATGCACTCCGACCTCCAGCTCAAACTGTTCACTGATGCCGCTGGCTGGGCTTAGAACCTGCGTGGTAACGGTTTCGTACATGTCCTGAATGAGGTTCACATAATATTCAGGCACTTTTTGTTGTCTGAGAGCTTGCCAGATCATACTTATCTCGTGGTATGTGGTCTAATGCTTTCTCTAGATCTATAAATATCATATGCAGACTTTTATTGATTTAGCTTCTTCTAGCATTATTCAGACTGTCTGGATTGCGTCTGATGTAGGTACCCTTTTGCGCCACAAAGCCGCACTGATTTTGAGTCAAACATGTTTCCAGATCTTCATGGTGTGCGACATTAGTTTGATGGCTCTATAGTTGCTGCATTCCGTAGGCTCACATCGCCTTTGCCTTTATAAAATGGTACCAAGAAACTATTTCGCCACGACTTGGGTATGACGTGGCCCTGCTATTCGACGTTATTAAAGCATGAGATACTATACGTTCTGGGCCATCAGATTAATAAAACAAAGAAATACCCAGATATGTATCTATTTAATTGATAATATTATTTACACTGGTGCTATGTACAATACGTTCAAATATCTACACTGTAGAACAAAATTGTTTCGTAGAAAAGCAAGAGGTAGCCATTTCATAGGTTGATATTTTACATAAATACATTACAACAATCATAAGTCACTCCACTCACTTAACATTTTTTTTCAGTCTCACTAAGTTTTATCATTTTTGTAACAACCATTTACCATTCCATTTTAAGCAAAATATAAGTAAATTAGTGACAGTATCATCATTTTACTTGTATACGTTTACGTTAAAAAAGTCTGTAAGTTTAAAATTGTAAATAACCATTATTTTCATTACCTACTCTAGGTAACAATGCGAAATTGCGAAGTGCCTATTTAACATTAGTAGCAAAAGTTCGCTGACAAAAAAAACATTCCTAACTATTATGGTAAATAACTTACAGTTTCACAATCCTAAAGAAATTATGTATACGTTAGTGTAGTTCATAAACGCTGCAAAAAGTGAGTAAATACTATGTTTTGTTAAAGAAAACAAATTGCGCGTAAAATTTACACTCTCGAAAATAAAATGACAAAATAATACTAGTTCGATCGAGATTCAATTTATCTATAGTACGCATTAACTTTAATACGACTAATTATAGGTTAGTTTTAGGGATAAAGGGAACAAGATACAAATGTTATTCATACAAAGTTATTTGTCATTACAATTAGTAAACGTCCAATGCAAATACCGTATACTTAGGTATAGTAAATAAGTACTTAAACTTATCTTGTAAATATTTTTTATTAGATTACCTAATATCGAAAATATACATTGATTTTAACTATTAAGGATTTTTATAGTAGCTAAAACATTCTTCTTGGTTAAATATTTAAGGCTGAAATGGCTATTGCCTATTGCTATATAAAAAAATAAAACAATTGAAAACAAGTTTCGCTAGACCTCAATAATTGAACTGGACACAACTGCCTATTATAATGGTAAAGTTGGCCTGCCGAATTAGAGGTGTACCTACAGAGGGGGCCATAATGACAATGGATCTTATCAAATAGCTAGTAGTTAGATAGGTACTCGCGCCATGTCTAAAAATTATAGCCTAGAATATTTAGTCTTAAAGTAGGTACCTTTAATCAGTAGCTAACTAAACAATGTCTCATTTTAACTGGTTCCGGTATCGTTATTGTGTTTTGGGTAACAAAAGTGGTGACATGCCGAAAATTACCTATTAAATGTTGTCAGTGTGTAGCCAGTGATCACCTATGGGACCGAGACGTGGTCGCTGACAATGGGCCATAACAGAAAGCTTAAAGTCACCCAAAGGGCAATGGAGAGGGCTATGCTCGGAATATGCTTGTGTGATCACGTCAGAAATGATGATATCCGCAGGAGAACCAAAGTTACCGACATAGCCCGAAGAATTGCAAAACTTAAGTGGCAGTGGGCAGGGCACATTGCTCGCAGAACGGATGTCCGATGGGGCCGAAAAGTTCTGGAATGGCGACCTCGAACCGAAAGACGTTACGTTGGAAGGCCTCCCGCAAGGAGGACTAATGACCTGGTTAAGGTTGCGGGAAGGCGCTGGATGCGAGACGCACGGGATCGGTCAATGTGGCGACGCCTGGGGGAGGCCTATGTCCTGCAGTGGACGTCTTTCGGCTGAAATGATGATGATTAAATGTTGTCAAAGCAAAATGTTGCCTGGTTTAGTACTTGTTCGATATTTTCGTAATGTCCCCTTCCTTGTAATTACTCCGAAGCATACATGTGCTGCCATCTCTATTTTGCGACGGGATTTATGTAAGCGGCTAGTGCGACACGGTGACGGCGAAGGTAATATTAGGTGGCGTGGCGGGGGGGAGCGTGGGCAGCGGGGGCGTGGGGTACACGCGGCACGGCGCGCCCGCCGGCGGGCCCAGCATGCCCAGCAGCAGGTACGACACCAGCGAGCCCGACAGTAGCCCGCCGTTGTACGACAACGTCATCATGTTACCTGCCAATGAAATCAAAGGAAATGTAGAACTGAGCTGGACACGATAGCCGGTCGTCACATGTATCAGAAAATGATAAGGGCATCGCGGCAGATCCAGCTGAACATGGCAGCGATTAAGTCAGATGGAAAAAAATAATGGAGGCTTGTTGGTTTCATTAGGAAAACGCAGGCTGAGAATCATTAAGTAGATACTTAAATAAATTAAATGACTTATGAGGTCATTAAATAAACTAGAAATCAATATTGTTCTTACCGGCGATCTCTCGATGCTCGCGTCCGACACGAGATGGCGCCATTATCATTGGTACAGAGCCAAATAGGCCATTTGTAAAACCCAGCACCACCGAGAATAATATTGGATAGACCTGAAAAACGCAAAAATTAAGTAAGAAAAAAAATGTATTCTTTTTGAAATCTGTAACTACATCAGTTTAGTTTTACGTACGTCCCCAACAATGTGTGGCGAATGCCTTGGGGCGGCGCACAGCAGCATCAGTGGAACAAGAAGTAACCGAAGACCACTCGCCATCAGGAGCTGACTGCGACTCCATTCATAGGGCCAAGCAGCCGCGATCTAAAACAAAAATTAAAGTCTCAATTATATTTTGAATAAAAAGTTAAAGTTGGTTATGAAAAAGTTTCTCAATACTGGTTGGTTTATGTGAAAAAAAATAGTAATAGCCTTTTGTTGCACAGAAGAATTAACAAATGAGCCGGTAAGTTAGTGTTTAAAAATAAAAAGTATGAATATATTTTTATTGAATCATATTCTTGGCAACAATTCACAAACGCGTTTAAACGAGTAGCTAGAATACATTAACAAGGCGCTTACTTTTCCAATGAAGTCGAAAAGATTGAAGGCGGACATGAGTATGATGGGCATCCAGGTGCCAAGGCGGCATGAAGGCACCTCGGACGCGATGCCAGGATACAAGCTGAGCGTCGTGAAGTACACCAGCCCGATAGACACCATGTACGGGTAGATCGCTCGAGCCACCGCCCAGCGGGCCAACACTCCACCTGCAAAGACGGGCTAGACGTGAATAATGTTAGTGTAGAAAACGGGCAAGAGTAAAGTCAGTGTCAGTTTCCAGCTTTGGTTAAGTTCATTCTTATCTGTATGCAGTAATCCGAGTCGAAGAGGCAACTGCCACATACGGCCGGAAGATAGTCGGCTTCAATTTGAAGATTTGCTTCTACGATCTCTACTGAATAACGTATAAATCGTCTAAAACTTACTTGTCCAACGTACGGGCCTCCGATCTACACAAATCTACGCTTTTAATTTCTTAATTTTCTTGCAAATAATAAGAAGTAGTTACGTTTGAACGCTCTCCAGGAGGTCGGTCTTTCGGGCGACTCAAAGACAACGTCTTCAACTTTGTAGGAAGGTCGAGGGGTGCGCAGAGCTGACGATGGTTCTGACGTCACACTGTCCGGGAAGGGCTCCACACCGCCCTCTGCCGGGGCGGGCGCGACTGCTGTCGGTGAGTAAACCGGGTTTGCGAAGCTGAAGGCGTTTGTCTCGATTTCTCCTGAAAAACATGGTTATTTCATCACTATTTCTACCTGATTATCTACAAATCCTAATGTGGACAGCTCTTAAAATATAAAAACTTTAAAATTTAATTAGACAATGATTTAATACTGCTAAGAAAATAGTTTACCTTGTCCGGTTGTTGAGAGTACGGGACTCTGCAGTTTTAATACACCATAGCTGGCGTCACCTGCCTCGCTCTCCATCTGGAATTGTACTACCACATTACAGGTTGAGGACCGGAATAATCAATTCTGTACCATCCTTATGTTCACAGCTTAACCAAATGCTGCGTACTGATTAACTATGTAGGCATAGTTCTCGCCAAACTTCTTGGTCGTATCTTCAGGAGTTAGCTTTCCGATTAGCAAGGCACGGCGCGGTGCTGTTTTTGTATGAGATTTACTACTGCGCAGAAATTGCAGCCAATTGCAGGTTGGCCAAGAAGTTTGGCGAGAACTATATCTATGGTTTGCTTCTCTTTTTAAGGTAAGTTTTCTTTTTACCGTACTACGAAAATTAATAGATATTTCATAACGTTTTTAAAGGCGCGGCAATACGGCTTACTATATTTTTACCAGACTGCAAGTCAAAGTCAGTTTAACGTTCAAAAGTGCCGCTTAATGGCCCAGTTGAAATAAATACATTTGACTCTGCATTTGAAAAACAAACGTGGCAGATTATGGGCGCCATATTGTGGTGGTCTTGATTGGGTAAAGAGAATCATACTGTGCAGTCGGAGGATACATATGGTTTCGGTCAGCCAGCTCGTAAATAATTATGTATCCTCCACCTGCACAGCATGATTTTCTTTTTGTTTACATCTTTTTAGTTCGTTTCTTAAGCAGTCTGGTTTTTTGTCCTAATTAACTTTTTTTTTATAAGATAAGTTAGATCAACCATCTTATAGACTAGCTAAAGTACACTCATCTTTCATGGGGTACTGTGTTAAATTCTATAACAAAATACCTTGTGATATATTAAAACCAAATGAAAGTAAATTTAAAACTTTCGTTAAAAGCACACTTTGTAAACAAGCATATTACAAATTAGATGATTATATTCAAGATAAGAATGCTTGGAAACATGCTGGTCCTGCTACATAGGGCAATCTTTAGTGTAGACACAATCAAATTTGTTTTTATATTCATAGTTATTATATAAATATTTTTTTTAAGAAATTGACTCACACACTGTTCCGTTGTTGTTGAATTAGGTATTTTACCTATGTTTGTAATATTTGTAAGTATGTGAGAACCATGTTCCTATTTATAAAATTAATGAATTTGCCTATTAATGCTTTTAATACTTTATACCTGTACGTAGTATAGAGTGTAGTGCTTTTCTGGGTGCATGGTCCTCAAATATATGAATTTATTAATGTATATACTTATGTAAATATTGTAAGACACATTTTTCTTTTAGAAAGAGTAAGTATGGAGCTTCTTGTGCATTCTTCCCCATAACAAGCTACTTTGCCGAATGCACGGTAGAATCAACTTTTATTACTTGTAAATTTTAATTTTAATTTGTGTAATTATGACGTTCAAAAGTGCCGCTTTTTGGCCTAGTTGAATAAATATATTTGACTTTGACTTACCAATGTTGCATCCTCATTCGGGTTCAAGTGCAGCTGAATGCGCCTCCTGTGTCGGGACTCGTTGGTGAGTCGCAAATAATGCTGCACGAGGGGATGGCGCATCATGACATGATGCAGCATCGAATGCCCCAGCAGGATCAGTATGGAGAACACGAAGAACATGAAGGTACTTCGTTGCGGCTGACGAAATCCGTACTTGGTGACAATGCGGTCTACAGACACCCAAAAACCGGCGGCACCTAAGATTAATTGGAAGACTTAAAACTTGAAGTAACGCATTTCAATATATTCAATACAAAAAAGGGCGGTGGCGCGGTGCGGCCCGCCTATAGTTTGGTGAATATCTGAGATGGTTTATACAATTCACGAAAATGATGTTAAAGTACCAAATATAATAGTAAAATCAAATATAATGGGGATCTTTGTTCAAAATAATCTTAAAATATATAATCTTCTCCATTCAAAACAGAACTTACTTTCGCCTGCCATCACCGCCTGTGTATACCTTGGCGGCAGGCAGCCCGTGAAGCCATAGTACGAGGCCTGCTGCACGGTGCAGCCAAATGCCACCACTCCTATAGCAACCAGGTTGATAGTGTAGGAGACATTTGTTGAGAACCCGTCCCAACCAATGTTACATACAGCCACGAACAACATCGTCGCTAGGGATACTAGGATACCTGAAAGTTTACATAATATTGATTGTAGAGACGTTGTACAACATTAATTCTCTATATATTATATAATTTATTTATTATTTATTTATTTATTTACTATCACCAATTATAACATCTTTACAGTTTGATCCAATATGATGCTACAAGTCACAATTTAAACAGACAAAATAACATTATACTAAAATAACCTAGCAACAAAATTACATACAATATACATCAATAAATTAAATTATTAAACATGCCAAAGTCTAGGGCTCAAATAATTATTGAGAGAGGCCTGGGCCTCTCTCAATAATTATTTGAGCCCTTTGAATAAATCTCGACAGGTTTTGCCCAAATATGTCCTCCGACAATGTAACCACATTAACAATACGCGCGGCTCGTGAGATAGGGGCAAACTTGGAGGTTAGTCCTAGCCGCTGGCACGTCTAACAGAGCGGGGCGGCGGCGCGCGCCCACGCACCCATCCGGCGTGCGCATTCGCAGCGCTTCCAGCACCTCCGGGTGGTGCAGCAACCCTAGTAGGATGCTCGCTACATATTTAACCAGTGCGACGTCCCTTCTTACTGCTAGCCTGGTGTACCCAACCATGCCAAAGGACGAACAGACTCGGGTACATCAGGGGATAAAAGGGATAAACTCCGTTTAGTTTGCAATAAAGACATCTAGAAAATTTATTTTGAATAATATATCTTATACAAAACATAATTAACGACAAGCCAGTTATTTCTTTAGGAAGAAACACATCAACACGTCTGTTTTTAAAAGGTCGTTTGTTCACGATGCGACACACGACACCGCAAAATGTGGTCACGATTCGGAACTCCATATATTTGTATGGACCGACACCGCACCACACGCGACACCATTTTCCTACGGTTTATCGACTATGTCGTCGCGGTTTTTTTGCGGTGACGATTTAGCGGCTGAACAATACCGATATGATCTTGTTGACGATACGACACACCGCACGGCACGGTTGTTGTTCGTTACACACGCGCTTATAAAACTATACAAGTGCACTGCAGTGTCGTTGCAGAATCGTGTTTAGTGAAAAACGAACGGACGACAGACCGTATGCAGTGTGTCATGTGTTAAAAATCGTGACCGCAAATCGTGTCGTGCCGTACCTCGTGAACAAACGACCGCTGATGACTGCACTGTAAAAACTATTTAACGTACCATGCTCTTCACTCTTTGTGTCTTTCATTTAGTAGGTAGTTCTGTATTATAATGACTATGACTACTGCTACAATTTGTATTTGGAAAAGTGGAAATTACGAAACAGTACCTAAAAGGAAATATCATCTATAGCGATAGAATTTGGTATTATGAAGAAAGCTGTTTTGAATCGTCTGATAAAGAAAAAGCGTGTTATTTAACATCACTTTTTCATGTTGGCATCATGCCACCACAAGCTTACCAAAAGTGATCCTGGTGTTGTAAGTAAACAGGTCGAGCAGGAGGTTGTTCAGGCAGACGGCGACGCAGGCAGAGGCTATGTACACAGTGGACATGTCAAACATTATCGTGGTGTTGGGGTAGTGCATCTGGAAGTAGTCCACCGCCATGATGAAACTGGAATATTAGAACAAGATTCGATATAACAAAAGCCTCGCCGCAATAGAAACAGAGGTTTTGTTGGGCGTCAATAACGGATTGTTGGCGCCCAACAAACTTGCATCCGTTTGCTGGCGCCCAACCAATAATATTTTTGTCTCCACAAAGGTTCGGACCTTAAAAAACAAACTTCGTTCAAGAGTTCTCAAATGTATTTTCCAACTTAAATTACTGCATGGGCTGATCGGTAAATAAACACTCCTCAGCTCAGCCTTTGAATGCGCACTTTGGTGAAAAGAGACGCTGGCTGGTTCGACAACAAGGTTCAGTGGAGAATAATCAAGTAATGGATATTGAGAGAGGAGTAGAAAGAGAAGGTAATTTACCTGTTAAAGGGTAGTAAGAAAGCAGCGCCTGCGACAAAGAGTGTCAGGTAGACGGAGTTGTACCGGTCCGGCGGCGGAGCCCCCGGATCCGGCATGCTCGACAGCGGCTCTCCCCTCGCAGCCCGGATCGCTTCGATGCGGGCGTACCCGCGACCTAGCGTCTCGTTCATTATGCCAAGCTTACGACACTACTAACATCTACATCGTCAATTACTAAAGAATCCTAAGTTACAACTGATGTTCTAGTTAACGCGATCAATAATTATTGTATTCGAAATAAATTCTTAGCATATTCGTTTATTTTTGCGTTATCAACTTTTGTTTTTGATATATACAAGTATCAATTAAGCACACCTACACACATCGCTAAGATTCAGTAGTTAGATGTTACCTAGCGTTAGGTACACTGACTATTTATTTGTTTTGCATTTGGATTCGTTAAAGTTAGTCGTTTGTTTTGAATGGATTTGTTTTCAAGATTTAATTCACTGTGTTATAAACAATATACTTCGCCGGTGATCTTGACAGCGGCGGAAGAAAACCTGCGACGCATGCGCGATACACATTGATTTTCAGTGAGGAGAATAAGCGGCCCTCGCCCCCGTGAACCGAGTACTCGATTTCTTTCTTTTATCTGTTTGTGTGGCGCTATACATACCAGTTACAACTTACTTAAAGATAACGTTTAAGACCCTGTTTTTTTTTCCTTTTTTTTAAGTTGGATTCTTCTGCCTGTAATAAAGTATACTTGTATAATGTACGAGTACCTAATTCTGTCTATAACATAGTCGAATTTACAACCCTTACATGGTGTAACAGCCCAGTAGAAATCGACACTAAAAAGGCTAAAATTGCAAAGTTGTATGTAGTTCTGAACTTTTAGTATGTTAAGTTTTATCTTCTCAAAATAATAGCCGGCCAATGTTTGCCAAACTTCTGGGCCGTCCTGGAGTTGGCTTTCCGATGCGCAAGGCTCGAAACGGTGCTGTTTTTGTATGAGGTTTACTACTGCGCAGCCATTGTAGCCAACTTCAGGGTGGCCAAGAAGTTTGGCAAGAACTATAAGAACGAACGCAGCAGGGCGTGTACTTGCCTGAGATCTAAGCTGAAATGCCTTTTTACTACATTTTATGCTTTTTCCTTTGGTAAAATGCACACAACTAGGTATTCAGAGAGCTTTGCCTTTACTAACATAATTTAAGTACTACTAATACTGTTAAGGGTTTAGCATAAGCATGTTATTATAATATATGTCGTTTTGTGACAAATAAACACTTTTTCTTTCTCCTTTCTTTGACTCAATTCTTCAAAAAATAATCATATTTTTTTTTTAGTTTTTTCCGGATTGTGAGACAAACATCGTTTGAAAGGAAATCAAATGTACTACAACTTAATTTCTAATGACTTTTCCCATAGGATGAACAATTTTGCCAATATCTTGATCCGTATGGGAGCAAAAGAATTTTCGGGAAAATGTACCATCTTCGAAGGGCCATAGCTTGGTCCCTAAATGGTTTATAGAGCTGCGGTTTGGCTTAAATTGTTGCAAGTTTAATGAATTTTATAAAAGTACCGAGCATTTCATCCCAGCTCTGAGCCTTGTACACGCCCCCCTGCATGCCTTCTTACATTTGCAGGCTATGCTTTTGAGAAGGTGTGGTGGGGCTGGATCGTTGTTAGTTGCTAGTGGGATGAGGTCGCAGGAGGTCATTGCCCATTGGTGGGGTCCTTAATTATCTAACTCCAGCCACTTTTTTGTACTTGGTGGTAGGTGCGGAACGCATGAAAATCTTCGAAATCTTCGAAGGACCATAGCTTATCGTAACTATAGGGTTTATAGAGCTGCGGTTGGGCTTAAATTGTTTCAAATTTAATGAATTTTAAAAAGCTGCGAAATTATATTGTCGAAAAACGCATAGTTTAAGACGTTTAGATCAAAACGTGAATAAGTCTCAAAATTTTGCAACTGGCCAATAAATGCTACATCAAGATTTGCGATTTTGTTGTCGATTTCTACTGGGCTATAATTAGCGGGTGATTAACTTAAATGCTTAAGTACCTAGTAATTAAAATCTCATTGGTAAAACTGAGATTTTGCTTTTTAATGAAGGCAGTTACAATCCACTCGTAATACCATATTATGATGTTTCACAATAACTCTTTAGGTGTCGGCAATAAAACAAGTTCTGCTGCTGTTAACGACCTTTAATTAATAAGTCGTCCATACATTCAAACTAAGTCAGTTTTATTCCGTTCATTATTATCACAATTTAACTCCACTTTCCTATTACCATCACCCATGACCCTGATAGTTTCCACTTGAAAACCATTAGGTATTAAATTCTTGCTTCAAACACGACTCGGAAGGGTTTGGCTGAGAGCGACAGACCGTCATTAGGTTCTACAGAGGGAACGGGGTCGCCATCTGGTATCTTCAATCGGAACTTTTGGAGAATATGAGTTAGGAACATGAACATTTCAGAGCGGGCCAGTCCTTCGCCTATGCAACGTCTTTTTCCTAAAAATAAAAGATATTAAAACATTGTAGATCACATCCCTGAATCAGACAGACTTTCAGCTCAGCAGCCTTTCCCAAAGTGGGCGATAACGCCCCCTTGTGGGCGCTGCAGGGGTAAAGGGGGGCGGTAAGAGACCCAGAAAAAAATGTGGGCGTTGTGTAGTGGCTTGGGGGGTGATTTGTAATTTCATTTAGCTAGGAGGCTTCTTAGAAACCGACTGCATGAGAGCTCTCGACTCTCAACTACAACTTGTGAACATCAACTAATATTAGTTAAGAGATCGCTCAAACTTTGTTCGATATTTCTCTCCGCGTAGTTCATATATCTGTCCTGTTTTATTGAATATATAAAATAAAAATCATGTCAATCGGTCGCTCCGTTTCGAAATGAAAGTAGACACAAACAAACAAATTAAGAGGCAACAGACGTACTTTCGCATTTTAATAGTTATTAGTACTCTACTAATTTTCGTAGATAGTAGACCGCGGGCAATCACGTTTTAACAAGTTTTTGTTAAATAACACAATAATTGATTAATTTCATATGAAGTTATAGTGGTTTTTAAGTAGGTGAAAAAATGAGGGCGCTAAAAAATAATTTATTTAGACAAAATAAGTTTGGGAACCCCTGAACTAACGGGTCCCGTCGCAGTCTATAGGTACGGAACCCTAATAAAAGACAGGGAGGAGGTATTCCACTTTTTGTGTTCAAACCTGTTTCTTGTGGAATATGATGAGACCTTAAAGACTCAATAAGAAAACACGTTTTATTGCTTGAAGGAATGACTAAAGTGTCAAAGCTTCAAGTGTAAAATGTGGAACTAAAAATAGAACATTGAAACGGATTCCTTCTTTTTTTTTCAATTTAAAAGGCTCACCTGTACCAAAAGGCATCAGCCACTCGTCTTGAATCAGATTCCCTTCGTTAGTAAGGAACCTCTCTGGTCGGAATCTTTCGGGATCTTTCCAGTGGCCTCCGTTGTGAAGATCGAACATAGACAATAAGATGAACGTGCCCTGGGAATTACAGAACCTTGTTAGAATAATTAGTATTAAATAATTGAGTTTCCTGTTAATTACAAGAAGGTACAGTAGGTCTGTGTGCCTTCATTTTAAACGAGGTATTAAGTGGTTTAATAAACTGAGTTTTTAATTGCGTTTTCTACTAAATAATGTCTGAGAACAAAGAAAATAAAACTTATAAACGAATGCATCTTGACTTATTAATAAGACTTAATATTTCAAGGTACAGTTTCTCATTGTAGTCTTTACAAAGAGCGTTACAGAGAGCTATGGCTGTTTCTGACCTCATTTTGCATCAATATTGTAGAAAATGATCGTTAAGTTTATACAATACAGATGCCCAATAAGTCCATTACCTTGGGTATGATATAGTTCCCAAGCCGTGCGTCGTCGAGCGCCATGTGCGGGATGCCCATAGCCGCTATGCTCGACACGCGTAGTGTCTCCAGGAGCACAGCTTCGGTATACACCATCCTTTAAAGATAAATCAGCAACTTATACCCTGATTCTTATGTACATAGGGAACTCACTCGCTTTTGATACGTTTGAAAACACCATGGTCTCAAAACGATAGTTAAACACCGGATGATAAAAGAATATAAAGTTTAGGATTAAGTTACTAATTACTAAAATGTACCTACTTGGTAATTCAATTTTACTGATTGAAAAGTTTTAACAAAAAAAAAAAAACCGAATTCCAAAACAAAAAACAAAGCGAAAAATTACTTTATTTTCGGCAGTCTTTTTGTTAAAAGTTTTTATTTTTCTCTTTTTAGTTTTGTGTTACCCTAATATTATCTACTATGAAAATAATTTATAGCCAAAGGGCTTCTCATAACAATTCCAATAAGCCTAAACACGACTGGGATACATTGTTTTTAACCCCCGACGGAAAAAGAGGGGTGTTATAAGTTTGAGGTGTGTTGCTGTGTATCTGTGTGTCTGTGTATCTGTGTGTCTGTCTGTGGCATCATAGCGCCTCAACGGATGAACCGATTTTGATTTATTGTTGGAAAGGTGAGTGAGAGTGTTCTTAGCTATGTTTGAAGAAAAACGGTTCAGCCGTTCAAAAGATATGAGCGTTTTACTGTTTGAATCGGAATGTTTTCGCAAGATAAATGTGTCAGGGGTTTTTAAAATTTTGAAATTTTACTTGTTAAATGTGTTTCCGAACGCATTCAACCCGAATCTCTTCAAAGTTAGAGTAAACAGGCTCCTTCTGGGTAAGCTCACTCCATCGTCGACACTGTCTCTGACACTGACCTATGACTTAGACTAGAGCAAACCCATGCCAAATAAAAAAAAAAAAAATATGCTAATGCTTGCCATGCTCATGAAAATACCAAAAACGCTATAAGTATGCCTATAAAATTTGAGGAGTTCCCCCGATTTCCATGGGATTCCCTCATCAGATGCTGATTTGGTGACAATGGGACCACCTTGAGAATATACCCTTTCAAACAAAAAATAATTTTCAAAATCGGTCCAGAATTGCCGGAGTAATCGGTGAAAATACATTTAAAAAAAAACGTACATACTCGTACATTCGTACATAGAATAGAACCTCCTCACTTTTGCAAAGTCGGTTAAAAAGAGTGCCCTCCCATGTCGTTTGTTGCACGTTCTTCTTCAATGAGACCTACTGACACTTGCGAATGTGCAGCTATACTTCATAAAAGATAGCTTGATCTCTGCGACATATGTCAAACTGACGGATACGTTACTGTTACGTTATTATTAGCCTGTCAAGCGCTATTGTTACTGTCAGCTGTCATCTTTTATGAAGTAGCTAGTAGATAGCTTCATATTTCGCTTGTAATTTCAAAAGTACCTTTTAAATGGTGTAATTGAGTTTGAAACATTTCTAAAACCACATTCTGGTTCGAGGAGGCTCCGGTACCATTTCGGGAAGGCCTTTGCTCAACTGTGGGTTAGTATAGGCTAATATAAAAAATATCATAATTGAATCGCTCGAGACTGAGATTTTTAGATAGTGATGTCAATAACGCTGGTATCTTCATACATGAGCGTAAAGTCCAGAATAGGCGTGACAGGCGGCATGTGAACGACTCGTAGACGTGATTTCGAGTAAATCTATACACTGCATACTGCACTGGAGTATCCATCAAAAGAAAGTAAAACAATAAACCTGGCTCTAAGTGCGAGAGGTTTTAGGAGACCTGTGATGTCCTGAATCTCGTTTCGTTACATACAACGTACAGAAGTATGAACACGGCTGTGTTAGATACTGCCTTAAGTAATAAAACAATGAACCTGGCTCTATCGCTAAGTGCGGGGGGTCTTAGTGGTCCGATGACGTCATCAATCTCGGCGTGCACTCGTCGCTGCACATCATCGTTAAGCACGATGTATAGGAGCATGAACACGGTGGAGTTGGACGTCGTTTCCATACCGCCCTCCAGCAGGTCCAGGCACACTACTTGGAGTTCCTCGTCTGTAACTAAAGAAGTAGGCAATGTTTTATTTTATTGGTTCACCGAAAATGTATTAATTATAGTGGAAAAACTATTGAACGAGCATAATCCATCCATATTAATATTACAAATGCGAAAGTAATTCTGTCTGTTTGTTTGTTACCTTTTCACGCTTAAATCACTGAACCGATTTAGATGAAATTTGATATAGAGATAGTTTGAGAGCCTGGGAACAACATAGGATAGTTCTTATCCCGGAAATCATGCCTGGAGAAGTCTGTATGTCTACTCCCCGCCCGATCCCAGCCCAAGAGGCACTCGGCGGGTTTGGCGATACAAGTTAGCAGATTGTTATGGGATGCGTTCTTTCTTTGCATCTTATCCTTGGCAGCCTACTAGGTTCTCTTCGGCTGATCCTTCGTCTTGCACGGACAACGTGACGGATATGTTACGACAAGAAATGGAGTACCACCTTCCGTTCTCTGACGTAGCAAAGTCTAGCGTTGACGGGACATGGTTTGGCTCCCAGTGCAATCGCGCCTTAAACGTGAGGCGTACCTGGCATAGGTCAACGCTCAAAGTAAACGACGTGCGTCAGCGGAAGAGAGCCATCAATGGGACTACCAAGTCCTGCAAGAAGGTGATGCGAAAGGCTCGGTTTGACCACATAAGCCGTATTGGGACCAAACTTGCTTCTTACCTTGCTGGTAGTAAAGCGTTTTGGTCCCTGGCTAAGTCGGTTGAGTCTAACTTCTGCCGTCCCTCACAATATTCGCATCCATCAAAAGGACGTCCGCAGTGTGCTTTGTAACCTCGACATGAAAAAAGCTAGTGGCCTCGACGGGATACTTGTGCGACTGAACTGTCTCCGATTCGACACGCCTGTTTCGCCTTTCATATGAGACTGGGTAAGTACCGAATGTTTGGAAGCAAGCCAACGTACAGCCCTTGCCCAAGAAGGGCAGTCGGGCTGACCCGCAGCCTAATTGTGTAAGTGAATTCCCCAAGGCGAAGGGTTTTGGCGCCATCAATCGATCAATCATATGCGCGATAAAAGTCGCGATGTGGATTTCCGTCTATGCGATTGATAGATCGATGGCGGGCAAACCTTGCCGAATTCAATTACGCAATAAGGCTGCTGGAGTGCTGGCCAACTAAAGAGCCATACCAGTAACGTCATCCTCTGCAAGAGTATGGAACGGGTGCTCAAGATCCTGGCTTACCTAGAAGCTAACGACATTCTCATTGACCGCCAATACGGCTGCCGCCAAAATCTGTCAGCTGGGGATCTTCTAGCGTATGCCATTCACATGTTGAGGCCATCGAGAGGCACGGGGAAGCGCTTGCCGTCTCCCTCTATATCTCGAAGGATTTTGACAGGGTCTGGCACGAAAGTCTTATTGGTAATTTGATAAGTAGACTGCCTGAGAGATCGGTCCATACGACTGGTTATCGGACCAATTTAATATTAATGCCGGGATCCCTCAGGGGTCGGTATTCTCAGCAACATTGCTGCACATTAACGATGTGCTAAAACCCTGGTACCATTGGGTATGCAGACAACAGCACTGTTGCTGATAGATACGTGTCCGACGCGCGCGCTACTGTGCTTCAGGCCCGGTCTCTCCGGGAGGCCATAGTTAGGTGCGTGAATATATCCTTGAAGGCAGTCTCCGAATGGGGCGATGCCAATCTGGTCAGGTTCAAAGCTGCTAGACCCAGGAGTGTCTTTTTTCCGCTAAAATCTCCTTCTTTCCGAGGTGTGA
The DNA here is from genome assembly GCA_964057195.1 of Orthosia cruda. NCBI lineage: Eukaryota > Metazoa > Arthropoda > Insecta > Lepidoptera > Noctuidae > Orthosia > Orthosia cruda. Next base: position 38,937,039 of record OZ059827.1, on the reverse strand, counting down.
CCGTGCCGATCAAGCGCAAGTTCGATCATGCATGGAGTACTGCTCTAACCTCTGGGACGGATTTGCCAAGTACCAGCTGGATGCTCTTGAGTCGATCGTAAAACGGGCCAAGAGGATGAGCCTCTAGGCCCGTTTAATGAGATACTGGTCAAGTCTAGGCTCCAGAGCCGTGAACATTGGTGCCAGTCTGTCGATTTCTATCGTTTACATTTCGGGGAGTGTGCGTTGGACTGAATAGGTTTCTTCCTATTATATATTCGCGTTCTTATTAATAAAAACCTAATATTGTATGTAAAGTTGAAATGAGATACCTAGTGTAATCAAACACAAATGAGGTCCGTGTGGCACTCCAAATGAAATGATCAAGGTTGATAGTAGATTTAATACAGACTCTGTTAAAACCATAATTATTATAACTATAATGATTAGTTAAATAATTATTGTACTATAAAGACGGTGAGCCGATGAAATCATAAAAAGCCATTTAAACGATTAAGTTAATTAACAACTAAGAACTCGTTTATAACAAATTTTCGCGTTAATTTCAACTAGATAATTGATTACAAGTTGACATTTGAGTAGCCCAACATGGAGATAAAACATGATGTTTGTTATTCGACAAGATTTTTACGTCAACGTAGAATAAAATTATTATCTATTGGAAGATATAATTGGTCTTTATTTGTAAACTTGTTTTTCTAGCGGTTTGGCTAATCTCACGGGTACGTAATACACATATAAAAAGTATTATATTTCATAATGGAGGCCTACCCGTGTTCCAAGTTTTATTCGAATCTGTTTAGCTATTAAGGCGTTATTGTTAACAAACATTCAACTATACAGACCTTCACATTCATAAAAGCATTAGTGTGATAATTAGTAACTAAATACGTACAGGATTGATCTTTGCATTGCATTTTTTCAATGAGAAAGGCATCGATGACGTCCCTCGGGTTGTTGACGTCGATGCTTTGTTGATGTTCCTCTATTGTTTCCTGTTGATAACGCATTCGACAGAATTCCATTAGATTATGTATACTGGTTCTAATTGTAGGATGTTTTTAGTGTGCTCGACCTTGAATAAAGTATCATTATATAATTAAAAACAATAATGAATTTATTCTTTCAATTTTACCATTCTCTTTTCGTTAAAGCTTATTCATATCTTGCTGTAGTGTACAAACAAGCAAAATGAAAATCAGTTAACTAGGTATGTACATAGGAACATACTTTCAAAGCAACAAAGAAGTGAGAGCTTTACTCTGAGATCAGGAACCTATATTAAGAGAATACCAACAGAAGACGAGGCAATTGTAAATTTAAGGCTTTGTTAACTGGATTATTAATAAAACATCATCATCATTTCAGCCGAAAGACGTCCACTCTTGGACGTCTTTCGGCTGAACATAGGCCTCCCCCAGGCGTCGCCACATTGACCGATCCCGTGCATCTTGCATCCAGCGCCTTCCTGCAACCTTAACCAGGTCATCGCTCCACCTTGTAGGAGACCTTCCAACGTATCGCCTTCCAGGTCGCGGTCGACATTCCAGAATTATTGTCTCTCTCAGCCATCCGTTCTGCGAGCAAATGTGCCCCGCCCACTTCGCAATTCTTCGGGCTATGTCGGTAACTTTGGTTCTCCTGCGGATATCCTCATATTTGATGCGCAAGGAAACTTCGCAGTTTCCTTGTGTGGTCACAAGGGTCGATCGATCGGGCTATGCTCGGGCATCTCTCCATTGCCCATTGCCATTAAAATATACAACGACATTATTGGAACAAAACAAAAACATAAACCTGACAACACTATCCAGGGCTTCTTACGCAAAGCACCGTCCCTGAACTAAATAACAACTTATCTTATTTGCGTACGTTGTTATTGTGAACTTGACCTCGCCCGACTTGTAATTTTTACATATTTTGTATCAACTCACCCTGAGGAACTCGTGGAGTGTCTTGTGGATGTTGCTCAGTTCGGTGTACCCTGAATATCCTGGCAGCACATGCCTTATGAAAGGCATATAGTTAAGGATGCCTCCACTCATGTCCACACAACGAAATAGCCTCTCTACTAAATCACATAATAATTCTAGCTTTTTGTCTTCTAAATCGTATCTGGAATTCATAAATTAATATATTAGCAACTTTTTATAACAGAATCAAGTTGTTATATTTGCTGTAGATATATAAATATGTATGTGGAGCTATTTCTGTCACTATAATTCTATTTCTGATGGCTCTACGGGAGAAATATTATGTGTTTCAAGCTGGCGCTTCGAACCTACTGTTTATCATCATCTGCAAGAGAAACTCGAGAAGATGATTGCTCACGAGGGTGGCAGCTATTGCCTACTACAAACACCGCTAATTTAGACATGGTCTTCGTTCTCCAAAGACCTCTTATTGATTGCGAAATGGTTTGTGCAGAATTCCATAATAAAAACCCATCATCATCTTCCAGCCCTTGTCCCATGTTAATTGTGGTCGGCGCAACACGTTTTCCACTTCCATACCGTCCTGTCCCCCGTCACGCTGTCACTGACTCCCTTTTCTTTCATATCACTCCTCACACAGTCCATCCATCTTTGGCCGCCTCCTCCCTCTCCATTCATCCACATTTATATTCATAACTCTTTTAGTAACATACGTTTCATTCTCTTCACCACATGACCATACCAGGACATACGGTTCCCTTTCATTCTTTTTCTTTCAACTGTTCAATATTAAATACGTTTATATGTTTTATAAAAATAAAGCTAATAAAGTCGTGACCTTTTCCCAGCGACGAGCCTCCATAGTATATTGACGATCGTGATATTAAACATGCTATTGACTAGTATCGGCTGCCCGGTGTCGCCCAGTCGCAGTTTCACAAGAGCACTGCACTCCTCGCTTATGTAGTTCTCCATGACCCGGGTGTTGTAACCAAAGCTCTTCAGGTATTTCAGTGCGGTGCGTCTTGTCTTGGTCCAAGAGACTCCGTCGTTGGAGACTATTCCTAAAAACAAGTAAAATTTAAAAAACTCCCGACACATTTTTATTTCATGCTACATAATTTATCTAATACATAGTAGATACGCTTCGTTCGGCAATCTATTGAACACGTAATTATGACACGATATATTGCGAAAACATCCCGATTCAAACAGTAAACCACCCTTTAGAACGGCTAAACCGATTTTACACTCTCGACAAAATCAACATTCAAACAAAAAAACGAAATCAAAATCGGTTCATCCGTTTAGGAGCTATGATGCCACAGACAGACACACAGACACAGCAACACACGTCAAACTTATAACACCCCTCTTTTTCCGTCGAGGGTTAAAAACGCATCAAAGATAAAGTTAGGAGTCCTTTTTAATAAGGAATCAGCGCTACAGATTCCAAATATTGATTATGTAAATAATTATTGAAGTTAATTACTTACTAACAGCGAAACTTAATTGCTTGATAGATGGTAATCAATACGAGGGTTATTAAAATGTAGATGAAATCTTTATGACTTTTTTTTAAGAGATCAATCTAATTTGTAGAGTGGTTGTGAGTCATTCGTTATTCTATAACATTGTGAAATATGTTGGAAAGAAATATAATTATGAAATAACTAAAATGCTTACCAAGCTTTTTGCCAAAGGATCTCATCAGTAAGAAAAATCCATCAGGTCTCCCGTCGAAAACTTCTCGAGTCGACACTTCCTTTATCAAGTCCTTCCCGGAAATGATCACAACGTTGATGAGTCCCAAACTTACTCCAAATATGTCCCCGTACTTTCGAGCCCAGGACCGCCATAAGGTATGGTGGGGAATACCAGATCTCAAGCCTTTAGCAACGGATAACAAGTTCCCCAAAAGCGGCAATGGAGTTGGTCCTAGAAATTTACAATTTATTTAATATCTTTTGAAATTTTATGGTATGCGTCATACATGGCGCAAATGAACTCTTTTTCTTTCTTTTCATTTAAAATCGAAGCCAACTCTAACCTGGAGGATAGAGACGTGGTCTCCTAAACTTGTTCTTTAACAAATAGAATAAAAAAAATACTAAGAACGCAATGAGGGCCCACATCGTGCATGCCTGCAGAGAAACAACTGAAGTCATGCCCTGAATACATCCCTACTTATTGTATGCACAATGGGCCTTTCAAAAGATCAAATCTGTAATATTTGAATTTGAATATGTTATATTTAAATTTTCTCATCCTTATTCATGTAAGAAGTACAAAAGCAGGATTGTCTTTACTTAGGACACACCTAAGTAAAGACAATCCTGCTTTTGTAATCATTTGTAAAAATCTAGAGAAACATATTTTCAGACAAAATTAACAAAAATTAATTACCTTTCCAAATATTGTTTATTTAGGTAGCTATATTATGTAGGTACCTACGTTGTTAATAATAATAAAGAATATGTATTGTGAAGCAATCGTTGAAGGAACGCTTCTTTGACCGCCTGAAGAAGGTATTCAATAGCATACCGGTATTGTTATACTCATTCGGCATACTCAAATGGACTCAAACGGAACTTGACGCCCTGGATAGGCGGGTCTGTACACTGCTGGCTGCATATTGAATGCATCACCCACGATCGTCGGTCATGAGATTATATATCCCGCGGAAGTGTGGAGGCCGAGGCTTTTTAAATGCCAAAACCGCGCCTCCACAACCGCGATATATGCAATCTCAGGGAATATTTTCTGCACACCGACGTAGGTAATGCATCGAGATGTAGTAGCAGTGGACAAGGGACTCACACCGCTCTCCTTGGCGAATGAGAACTGGCGCAAGCCTGTAGTGCTTGACGGTCACGACCGCAGGGAGGTATGGCAGAGTAAGGAGTTTCATGGACGCTTTTTCCGGGCCCTACATGGGTCCGATGTAGACCAAGCAGCGTCCGTGGCCTGCCTGCGATTCGGTGACCTTTTGGGGAAACCGAAGGTTTCGTCTGTGCAATTATGGATGAAGTTATCATGACGAATAACTGCCGGAGATTTATTGTGAAGGATGGCACGGTTGACATCTGTCGGGCATGCCACCGCCCGGGTGAATCGATCCGGCACATTATCTCTGGTTGTTCTCGTCTAGCTAACGAAGAGTACTTGCATCGGCACAACCTTGTAGCCAGGATTATCCATCAGCAACTTGCTCTGAAATACACTCTTGTGGCATCGGAGGTACCGTACTACAGGTATGTGTCCGAACCAGCTCTCGAAAATGGCAATATCACATTGTACTGGGATCGGTCCATCATCACTGACAGGACTATTGTAGCCAATAAGCCTGATATAGTGGTGGTGGACCGAATCGAGAGGCGTCCAATGATTATTAAAATTAGGGGTTAAAATATGAAATTGCCAATTTGTACTGAAAAGTTGTTTCTTTTTTTTTTAATCTAACATATTTATTTAATCAAAATAATTACCATTATTATTTATACATTGCTGCCATCTAATAGGAAGGTCATTTATGCCTTTACGATAGAACTCTGGTGATCTAGATTCGACAAACTGTTTGAAAGCATTTTGTACTGCCTCCTGAGAAGAAAACTTTTTATCACGTAGAAAATTGTCCAAATGATGAAGAAAATGGTAGTCCGTTGGAGCAAGGTCTGGCGAATACGGAGGGTGACGAATGGTTTCTAATTGCAGTTCCTGTAGAGTTAAAACGGTTTCACGTGCTGTATGAGGTCTCGCGTTATCATGGTGCAATAATGGTGAAGATCGATTTATGAATCGGGGCTGTTTCACTGCTAGTTTTGCTATCATTGTTCGGCGTTCGGCACAGTAGACATCTGCCGTTATTGCTTGACCAGATCGGAGAAAGCTATAGTGAATAACACCATGCTGAGACCACCAAATAGTTACCATTACCTTTTTATTGGTAAGCTTTGCTTTAGGACACTGTTGCGGCGTTTGACCTGGGGTCAGCCATTGCATTTTTCGCTTACGGTTATCGTAAAGAATCCACTTTTCATCACATGTCACAATTCGATCCAATATTCCTTCATTTCTGTATCGATTCACCAAGGCAACACAAGTTGAAACTTGTGTTGCACACGTACACTCGGCAGATCAGTCAAATCATGAGGCACCCATTTTCCATATTTTTTCATTTTATATAATTGACGCAAATGAGTCAATATTGTTGGTAAGGTAACGTAAAACCATGCCGCTAATTCCTGGGTAGTTTGGCTCGGATCGGCTTCCACCATCTCTTTCAATTCATCGTTATTCACCTGTGTGGGCGGTCTTCCACTTGGTTTGTTCATCAAATCAAAGTTGCCATCACGAAAGCGTTTAAACCAAAATCGTACGGTGCGTTCATTAGCAGTCCCCTCTCCAAACGCAACATTGATATTGCGAGCTGTTTCTGCCGCGTTAGTACCGCGTCGGAACTCGTATTCAAAAATGACTCGAGTTTTCGAAGTCCGAACTGAAAGTCGATAATCGAATGTTGCACATTTTTAAAAAAAGGAACTTCATAGGTACCATGTGAAAAAAGTTTCACTCAAAAATCTCAAACCATGAAGGTTCTATGTCAATTCGAAGTACCTATTACAATAAAACGGCAATTTCATACTTTAACCCCTATTATTACCGACCCACATGACATAAACCTCGTGAAAGATGAGAAAGATAAGCAAATAAAGTATCTTGACTTGGCTCGCGAGGTTGTCTACATGTGGGATGTGGGCACAGCGATCATTGTCCGATAGTCGTGTCGGCTAATGGCTTAATAGCCACGAGCCTCGACCAACAACTTAGGAGGCTCTCGTTAGGCAGCTGGGTCAAGGGCCTGATGCAGAAAGCAGTAATACTGGACACGGCTCGTATTGTTAGGAGGTTCCTCTCTCTGGAGCCCTGACCGCTGCAGCTTGTTCCCGATACAAGTGGGCCTCTATATTTTATATTTTTTTTTATAGTGTCTTTCAAGAATTATTTGAAAATGTAATATAATAAGAACAAAGATAAATAAACGATAAAGAATATGTAGTGAAGAATGGAATTGCATTTCGTGACTATTGTAGGTATTTAATTTTTAAGTTATCGAGTTGAAATCCAATCGTAAATCACGAAGGCTTTAAGCATAATCACGACGACCACACGCATTGCATTTAGTGTTATTTCATTTTTATCAAGTGCAATGTTTGCTCTCTTTTCTCTTTGATATATCCCAAATACCGCTGACTGTCAGCTGGGTAGTATGTCAGTAGCCTTATTGCGTAAGTGAATTAGGCAAAGCAAAGGGCAAAGAGAAACAACAACAAACAACCAATCACATAGACGGAAATCCACATCCCGTCGTTCATCTCGCATGTGATTTGTCGATTGTTCATATTATTTGCCCTTTGCCTTGCCGAATTCACTTAAGCAAAAAGGCTGGGCACTTGCGAATTGAACTGAAATTTCAAAATCACTAGATACTTCTATCTAGTGATTTTGAAATCAAATAGATAGAAGAAAAATCTAAATCTATATCCTAACCTCCTTCCGTTTGTATGTTTGGCTGTTTTTGAATCAATTACTCCTCAACAGCTGATTGGATTTGGTTGATTTGAATTTATAACATGGGTAGACGTAGGCCTCAGCCTGAATTAGCACCACAAAACATATATTCCCTAAAGAGATTAGGACTTAGGATATCTTTGATACCGATACGGTAGTACATGCCCGTGGTACCTATAATTTGCGATTAATTGGAATTTTCTTCTACTGTAGGTTATAAAATATCACGGAACTACAATAGCTATTTATGCAACTGTTACGTTATGGACGGTCTTTTAATACGAGTGCCATTTTTCAGTACAAGCGTAGCGCGTACCGAAATAGGTGGGCACGAGTTATTAAAAGACCAATAATGTACAGTTGCATACAAGATTTTATCTACGAAGGAAGGAATAAAATACAGATATAGACAAATAAGTATTTTAGGAAGTGTGTTTAAGTATTTAATTTCTCATATACATGTCTTGATTATTCTGGTAGTAAGATATTTGTAGCCGCAACTGCTCTATTTGTTATATCTGGTGGTGTATTTTCAATATCACTTGATGTTGAAGACATTTTTAATAAAATTTGGAATAAAATTTCACTCAGAATTTTTTTCCCGCGTCCACTTTTTATTATATTTTTTTATTTAGTCTTTATCTATCTATATATATAAAAGCGAAAGGTGACTGACTGACTCACTGACTGACTGATCAATCAACGCACAGCCAAAACTGCTACGCCTAGAAGCATGAAATTTGGCAGAAAGGTTTCTCAAGTGACGTAAGTGTGCACTAAGAAAGGATTTTTGGAAATTCCACCCCCAAGGGGGTAAAAAGGGGGTTGAAAGTTTGTATGAAAAATCTAATTCCTTCGGCCAAAATTCTTGAAACTTAGTTAAAATATTATTATTTGTATATGATTAAGATTGACATTATTAGTATTTCGAAACTACCCCCAAATAATGATTTAGGGGGTGTTGAAGTTTGTATGAAAAAATCTGATTTCTTGGGTCAATAAACATGAAACTTGACATAAATACCAAACTAAATAAACAATAAAGAATTTCATTGTTAGTTTTCGAAACTACCCCCAAAGCATGATTTAGGGGATGTTATTTTTTTTGAAGAATCTTATATCTTGGGTTAATAAACAAGAAACTTGACATAAATACTAACCTCAATAAACAATAAAGGTTATCATTATTAGTCTTTTGAAACAACCCCCAAAGTCGATTTAGGGGGTGTTGAAGTTTGTATGGAAAAATCTGATTTCTTGGGTCAATAAACTTGAAGTTTGCTACAAATACTAACTTATATGAATAGTAAAGGTTGTTATTGTTATTATTTGAAACTACCCCCAAATGATGATTTAGGGGATGTTATTTTTTTTTGCAGAATCTTATGTCTTCGGTTAATTAGCATGAAACTTGACATAAACACCAACCTCAATAAACAATAGAGGTTGAAACAACCCCCAAAGTCGATTAAGGGGGTGTTGAAGTTTGTATGGAAGAATCTGATTTTTTGGGTAAATGAACATGAAACTTGACATAAATACCAACCTAAATAAACAATAAAGGGTGTCATTATTCGATTAAGGGGTGTTAAATCTTTTTTGAAGAATCTTATTACTTCAGTTAATAAACATGAAACTTGACATAAACAATAAAGGCTTTCATTTTTAGTTTTTCGAAACTACCCCCAAAAGATGATTTAGGGGATGTTAATTGTTTTGCAGAATCTTATATCTTGGGTTAATAAGCATGAAACTTGACATAAACACCAACCTCAATAAACAATAAAGGTTTCGTTATTAGTTTTTTGCAACTACCCTCAAAAGACGATTTAGGGGGTATTACAGTGTTTTTGAAGAATCTTATTTATTGGGTTAATACATTTGAAAGTTGACATAAATACCATCCTAAGTAAACAATAAAGGTTGTCTTTATTAATTTTTCGAAACTATGCCCAAATGATGATTTAGGGGGTGTTGAAGTTTGTATGGAAGAATCTGATTTCTTGGGTAAATAAACAAGAAACTTGACATAAATACCAACCTAAATAAACAATAAAGGTTGTCATTATAAGTTTTTCGAAACTAACTCAAGCTAAGAATCTTACTGGACAGGGTTTCGTTTTTGACGTGGGGTTCTAGGGGAGCAGTAAGGCGCAATTTTGCGGCCATTCAACCTTTAAGGAGCTGAAAAGGGTAAAAATTAGTTTGTATGTAAAATCAAATTCCTTTGGGATAAGGTTGATATTCAAAATTTACATAAAACATTTTTAAAACTTTCTCCCAGATAGGGTTAGGGGTTTTAATTTTTTTTGAGGAATCGCACTGCGCTATCTGACTAACATAAACGATAAATAAAAAAGAGAAGAAAATAGTGAATAGCATATTTAGGTTTTTCAAAACTCGACCCCCAACGGGGCAAAAAGGGGTTGATAAGTTTTTAGGGGAGGATTTTACTTTGTTGCGGTAACCTAAAATGTATTCTTTAAGTCAAATAACGAATCGTCCCAATCCAATAAACCCTGTATATCTACGATACCCATTTTTTATTGTTTTAATAATAGCTAATTTTTGGTTTCCTTCACTAACTGCATATAAGAATAATATTCTTGATATATATGATATTATCATTTATAGCATAAACGAAATCACGCGAAAAAGTCGCGGGCAGAGTGCTAGTCTATATATACAAAAAGAAAAAACTGACTGACTGACTGACTGATCGATCAACGCACAGCCTAAACCGCTAGGCCTAGAATAATGAAATTTGGCAGAAAGGTTACCCATGTGGCGTAAGTGAGCACTAAGAAAGGATTTTTGGAAATTCCACCCCAAAGGGGGTAAAAAGGGGGTTGAAAGTTTGTATGTAATTTCTACAGTTTGTAAGTTAAGCACGTGAAATTTTAGATTTACGCTCTTGGTTGATAAAAAGAATTAATGTATTTATTAGTTTTTGGATATTCGACCCCTAAGGTGGTAAAAAGGGGGTTGAAAGTTTGTATGAAGTTTTTACAGTTTGGAAATTGGACACATGAAATTTTACATTACGCTCTTGGTTGATAAAAATAATTAATGTGTCTATTGGTTTTTCTAAATTCCAACCCTAAGGGGGTAAAAAGGGGGTTGAAAGTTTGTATGTAATTTCTACATTTTGTAGGATGGACACGTGAAATTTTAGATTTACGCTCTTGGTTGATAAAAATAATTAATTCATATATTTGTTTTTGGAAATTCGAACCGTAAGGGGGTAAAAAGGGGGTAGAAAGTTTGCATGAAATTTTTACAGTTTGTAAGTTGGACACGTGAAATTTTAGATATACGCTTTTGGTTCATAAAAAGAATGAATATATTTATTGGTTTATGGAAATTCGACCCCTAAGGGGGTAAAAAGAGGGTTGAAAGTTTGTATGTAATTTCTACAGTTTGTAAGTTGGGCACGTGAAATTTTAGATTTACGCTCTTGGTTGATAAAAACAATTAATGTGTTTATTGGTTTTTCTAAATTCCTACCCTAAGGGGGTAAAAAAAGGGTTGAAAGTTTGTATGAAGTTTTTACAGTTTGCAAATTGGACACATGAAATTTTACATTACACTCTTGGTTGATAAAAATAATTAATGTGTTTATTGGTTTTTCTAAATTCCAACCCTAAGGGGGTAAAAAGGGGGTTGAAAGTTTGTATGTAATTTCTATATTTTGTAAGATGGACACTTGAAATTTTAGATTTACGCTCTTGGTTGATAAAAAGAATTAATTCATATATTGGTTTTTGGAAATTCGGCCCGTAAGGGGGTAAAAAGGGGTTAGAAAGTTTGTATGAAATTTTTACAATTTGTAAGTTGCACACGTGAAATTTTAGATTTAATCTCTAGGTAGATAAAAAATACCATGTATTTATTAGTTTTTGGAGATTCTACCCCTATGGGAATAAAACAGGGGTTGTAACGTTATATGAAATTTCTTTGATTTGGAAGGTAAAACATCTAAAATTGTAGGTGTTCGCTCCTGATTAATAAAAAAACAATGAGTTTAATTATTTCCGGAAATGCCACCCCTAACGGGGCTAAAAAGGGGGTTGAAAGTTTGTATGTAATTTCTATAGATTGTAAGTTAGAGTTGGAGTTTAAAAAAGAATTCATGTAATTATTAGGTTATAGAAATTCTACCCCTAAGGGAAATAAAGTAGGGGTTGAAACTTTATATGAAATTTCTTCGGTTTAGAAGGTAAAATATCTAAAATAGTAGGTTTACGCTCTTGATTAATAAAAAAAGTAATGAGTTTATTGATTTCCGGAAATTCTACCCCTAATGGAGGTTAAGGGTGGCAATTTGTTGGGCTTATATATTTGAAACTTGGCATCAATACTAACAGCAAATATTTTATACTTTTTTTTATTGATTTTAAAGTAAAGGTTGTTTTCAAAACTACTCCTAAAATACTATTTAAGGGATGTTAAAGTTTGTATGGAAAATCTCATTTCTTGGATTAATAAACTTTAAACTTGGGACAAATACTAACCTAAGTAAATATTAAAAGATATCATTATAAGTTTTTCGAAACTACCTCTAAATGATGATTGGGGGTTGTTGAAGATCTTGGTTTAATCGACTTAAAATTTGGCACAAATACTAACCTTAATAAATAATGTCGGTTGCTATTAGTTATTCGTTTTTCGGAACTATCCCCAAAATACTATTTAGGGGGTGATCAAGATTTTTGAAGTATTTAGGTGAGCACTAAGGAGAGAGTTTTGGAAATTCAACCTTTAAAAAGACATTTATTTGTATAAAAACTTTTTTACAAAAAAATATTACTGACTTCCAACTAAAAACACTACAAAGTGAAAAATAAATTTCTTTTTCAAAGTCGGTGTCTTTGGTAGGTACTAATTTTTGGTAGGTTTTTTTTTTTTTGTAAAATAGATTTTTTATTTTTCACTTTTTAGGTGGACCTAATAGGCAATTTTCCTTTAGTAATGTACTTAATTAGTTTTTGTGTATGTTCACCGATATCTCATTCAAACAACACTGGACAAACGGTCCAGTTCGGTAGTTCCAAATCGATGAAGAGGTCATCTTAGTGCCGTAAGATTCTTCAAAAAACCGTTGACACACCTAAAACAAATTCTGGGGTAATTCTGAAAACTAATGATGGCAATTTATTTTTGCCCAAGGATTAAGATTTTTAACAGACTTTCCAAAAAGGAGGAGGTTATATGTCCTCTAAATCCTAACATAAACCGTAGATATCTACGATATCCCATTTATTATTGATTTAACAATAGCTTATTTTTGATCGCCTTCACTAACTGCACATAATTTAGTTGAATAAAATACGAAATCATGCGAACGAAGTCGCGGGCGGAGTGCTAGTTAGGTATAAGGCAAAGATCTTGTAGCCGCAACAGCCAAATAGTATACGTTACTTTTGTTCTAAACTTGTTCCATTTTTAAAAACATCATTTACATTGTTTCGATTTCGAAGTAATATTATAGGTACCTGGCTGTATGTTCAGAATGTCTTTGCTTGTGTTTTAGAATTTATGACGATTCGCATAATGCAACCCGATGTCGTTATGGGTATCATAATGAAACCGCTGTCAATTTTATAATTCGAATATAACGAAACCGAAGTAGATAAAACAACTTTATTCAATCATTATTTTGATAATTAACATAATAATTATGCATTTGTATCTGATCGATCTATATTAATTATATACTGGCTGGTGTAGGTATGGTGAACGGTCAGTTTGGATTTCGTCAGTCAAGCTCCTAAATATAATGGCACTGATTTAAAGAGGCAGTTGTAAATAGCGGTTTTGGTAAGTTAAAAAATATAAAAGGCACGTTTAATAACTAGTTCAGCAGTTGAAACTAAGCAGTAAAGTAAACAAACATGAGTAATAAAAAATAATGAAATGGATCAGTGAATATATAATTGAGCAGGAAAATAATTAAATGGGCGGTAAAAATTATTGAACGAGCGGTTACGTGTGGGCAGTAATAAATCGGAATTTGTCGGTAAGAAATCTCATTCAAAGCAATTCTATAAACAATGAGGTGGTAAAGTAGTTTTCGAGATATAGCGTTGTGACGGACGGACAGACGGACGAAGTCGCACCATAAGGGTTCCTTTTTACCCGACTGCCGAAGGAGGGTAATGTGTTTATCAGTCTATGTAAGTATGTATGTAAGGTTGTTCCTATGTGGCGTTCTAGAGACCAAACGCGTTGGCCGATTTTGATGATTCTTACATGAATCGATTCGCCTTAACCCTGCCAGTGTCACTGGCTACATTAAAATTGGAAAAGAAAAAATGCCGAATTTTGGGCGCCATTTTGTGGGGGAAATTGTTTTTTTCCCCTTTCAACTCCATCGTGTGGTGTATCAAAATAAAGGGTTAAGAGGTGATTTCAAAAATATATGACACTTTTATTGTATGTCACTTTTAATGTACCTAATTCTAAAAAAAATAAGTAGAAAGTTATAAATAAAAAAAGATAATTAAAAAAATCAAAAACCCGACTGCTTAAAAAGCGAACTAAAAAGACGTAAAAAAGAAGAAATTCATGCTGTGCAGTCGGAGGATACGTCTGGTTTTGGTCAGCCAGCTCGAAAATGTATGTATTCTCCAACTGCACAGCATGATTTTCTTCTTGTTTACGTCTTTTTAGTTCGCTTTTTAAGCAGTCGGGTTTTTGATTTTTTTAATTAACTTTTTTTTACCTTTTTGGTACGGAACCCTAAAAACATTACTTAAATAGGGTGTTGTGTATGTGAGTTTATATGTTTGTAAACGCACCCACGATACAGGAAGAAATTTCTAGTGTGGGGCAAAGTTTAAAAAAAAAAAAGGAATGAAAAATTAAATTAATTTTGCTTCGATGCAAAACGAATCGACGGAGTACCGCTGCGCGGGGCTCCTACTTCTGTATGCAGGGTCTAAAGTAACCTAACACGAACGAGATGACGGGAGCTGAGTTCGCTCGCTCACTCTCTTGGACTGATTCACTGACGATAATGCACTCGCACGCTTATTACGAAAACAAATGCAAGAATTCAAAACACGAGCTCACGCGAAACGATTACCAACCCTGAGCATCTCGAATATTTAATTATCAACTCAAAAATTTAGTTCCCAAATATAATTTTCTCAAACATGCATGGAAATATTGTCATTATTTTCGAAAACAGAACACGCGAAGTATCGAATTTACGTACAAAGAAAATCAAATCCATTGCAGGAGCGTTTTTTGAATTTGACAACGCTCCAGAAATTTTGTTGTAACTTTTGATAAGTTAAATGTATAATATAAAATATGTTTTATTTCCCTGCATTCTTTTGAGAAAAGCACTATATATGCCTCGGCGGAAATGGCCTTTGCTTGTTTCGTATTAGTGAAGTCCTCGCCTACGGCTCGGCCTTCAATCTCATACTCGACCCGCAATTGCCTATTTCCCGGCCTTTGCAATATGTACTATTTTTACTCCTGATGGTATAGACCATCAGGAGTGAAACATACCACATAGAACTGCTCTTCTGAGCAAAAGTCTTTTTGGAATGGCTTCTAAAATTTACACTGGATACCTGTGGACATTTTAAACACCAACGATCTTACACTAAAAAAATTACGTAATTTATATTTGAATAGTAGCCACTATTGAAATATGAATTACGGAATTTTTTAATTGAACAGGCTTACTACAGGATCCAAGATTCTCTTAATAATAAATAAGAATTAGGTGCATGGTGACAGATTGTAGTCGGTATAATCTGTCACCATGCACCTAATTCATATTTTGTAAGATTTGCTTTATATGTGAAACCTATGTTTTTTTTTGCATGTTAACTTAATTATTGTATGCCTACTATGAAAAAAAAGGCAGGACATAATGGAACTGTAATTTACCTAACATCTGTCTGTATAACCTATGCCCATAATAAAAATATTTAATTTGAACATTTAATAAAAATGC
This sequence comes from Orthosia cruda, assembly GCA_964057195.1. NCBI lineage: Eukaryota > Metazoa > Arthropoda > Insecta > Lepidoptera > Noctuidae > Orthosia > Orthosia cruda. Next base: position 38,921,559 of record OZ059827.1, on the reverse strand, counting down.
TTAGAACTCCGAATTCACTGACACAAATTGATATCTAGACAAAATTATTCTAATAAACAAGTTTGTTTCCGTTTTTACGCAACAAATAAATGCGTGTAGGGAGTGCTGTAATTATCGTAAATAATATTTATTTATGTATCTAGAAGTTTCTTTTCTGACGTTAATGTAATGGACCACTGATAAGGGGGCGCCATCGCCACTGTGTTTTCTTAAGTGTTTTTAACCCCGACGGAAAAAGAGGGGTGATAAGTTTGACGTGTGTACCTGTTTCCTTGTGTATTTGTGTATCTGTCTTTAGGTTTCCGGTCCGATTTAGGTTTTGTTTGAAAGGTGACTTTATCGAGACTGTTTTTAGCTATGTTTGAAGAAAATTGGTTCAGCCGTTCAAAAGTTAAACGTTTTATTATTTGAATTGTGGTGTTTTCGCAAGATATCGTGTCATAATTACGTGTCAATAGATCGTATCGAAGCGTGTCTACTACTAGATAAATTATGTAGCATGAAATAAAAATGTGCAGTAAATAAAATTTTATTTTTGAACTACATCAGATTACAAATCCACACTTCACAGTAGGGAAGATGCATTCGGGCATTTCGTAATTACGGAATTGAGAGGTGTAATACCATAATTTCGATATTCATAAATTTTGATATTTTGATTATTATTTATGAAAATGTTAATACTGGATGGACTGCAGATTATGTGGTATGAAATATACGTGACAAGTGATACATACTACGATTCAAATATAGTATGTTTTTATTCATATTATATATGTCGTATAACACGCCGTATTACTAATAGACGCGGCCAATTGAAAAACGTCGCTGTTTTGAAATGCGGCTATTTTCGTTCAGCCGGATTTCAATTCAGCTGTAATAAAGTACGCCGCATTGTATGAGCACTTCGCGTTAGTCAAAGCGGCTTAGTAACGTGTCGCCCATACAAACGGGCGCATCTTCGATACGCCGCTTTTAAATCTGACACGCGCTGCATGATCATAATAACACAACGGTGTCACAACAAAGTGAAAATAATATTGAATTTAGAAGTGCTAACGTTGATTCGAAAATGTACTTGTTTTTTTATTTTGGATAGTATTTAAACGAGCGAAAATAAATTCAAATTAAAGATGTAAAAAATACTGAATATGGCTTACTGAAATACTAAGTGAGCGACAAACAGTAGGCGAATACAAATGTTTATTAACAGAGACTTGAAACTAAAAGTGTGTCGAACGTGTTGGGGTGCCCTAAGTTCCCGAGCTCACTTCACTCGCTCTTGGACTAATACGTTGTTCATAAATTTATAGTCACCATACATTGCTTCTTGCTGACAATAAAGCTAAACGTTGAACGCCGCTTTGTCAAACGTATCGCCATCGCCACCACGATCCGGCAGAACGGAAGGTAGCCGCATTTCAAAACAGCGACGTTTTTCAATCGTGCGCGCTTATTTGTAATACGGCGTGTTATACAATATGACTGCAACATATATATTATATAAAGGTAGTAGGTACCTAAGTACAGAAATACATTGTTAACAACGCAACTGTTGGAAATTTGTGGTAATTTGCATTCTTTTGTAATCAGGCTGCTAGTTGAACGGGGCCGTTTAGTAAAAATGGCTAATTAAGCTAGTTATGTGCAGTATAAATATTATGTCAAAGTTCGGGATAACCTATTTTTAACCGACTGCCCAAAAAGGAGGAGGTACTCAATTCTAATGTTTATATTTTTTTATTTACGTTCGGTCATAAGTCCGTCATATATTAGCGGCTTTTAAAATTCTTTTGTGTTAGAAAGAAGTTTATTCCGAATTGGTCCCATTGCAATTCGGTAAAGATCTTCGGCGCTATACAATAGAACTCTTCAATAAACGACGGTAAATCTCTCGGGATTGCTGTAATCGCATGTCTGTTTATTGTTTTCACCATTTCATAATACACTATTACGCCAGACGCTCTAAACGGGTACGCAAATGTGTACAGTTCACCCTAGTACACTCTCATGCCACCGGTTATGTTCAAGTTACCTACATAGTATTCGGTTAATCTGTTCTGGCATCGCTGTGGGCATTATAGGCACCTTACTTTTCTTCGTTATGTACCACTAGAAAGCGAAAAAAAAAACTTTTTCTAAAATTACAGCCGACCTCCAAATAAAACCGCTACAATCTTTTCACTTTGTAATGTTTTTGTTTGGAAGTCGGTGGTATTTTTTTGTGAAATTGTTATTATTATAACAATTTCACAATTAAAATTAATAAAAAATAAAATAAAAAATAATTAATTATTAACAATATAAAAGCTAACGACGAACAATAGCTAACTAAGGTTCTTTGACAAAACAAACGCCTTACTTATTTATAATTTTTAAGTAGGCCCTTAGAAATTATAATGTGTAACTACCTTTTTTTTATTTTTTTTAGGCTCGCCTTGACCACTATCTCACCTGATGTAAGCGATGACATGGTCGACGGTGAAGCACGCTTGCCTAGAAGAAACCTCTTCACTCTTGACTTAAAGACCCCTATATTGTAGTTATCGGGAAACACAGACTCCGGCAGGGAATTCCACTCTTTAGCTGTACGCATAATAAAAGTGTTCCCAAACCTTTTTAGGGTTCCGTGCCTCGAAAGGAAAAAACGGAACCCTTATCACTTTGTTGTCCGTCCGTCTGTCCGTCCGTCTGTATGTCTGTCATGAACCTTTTTCTCAGGAACGCGTAGAGGTATCAAGCTGAAATTTATATCAAATACTCAAGTCTAATGTCCCTTAACGCTAAGAAATAATCAAACTTCTAAGCCAACGCAATGTAAAGATACAGCCGTTTATGTCGCAAATTTCCGCAGATTTTCGACACTCGCAAGGGAATCAAAACCTACATGGTTTTGTTACACACCTCCCGTGAGCTCAGAATCTTGAAATTTGGTACGATGCAACCTCTTGTAGCACAGATAAAGGAATAATTGCGAAAACCGTAAATTTTTAGTTACAACATATAATAAAAATATTTTTAATAATTTTAAACTTACTACCCCTTTCCTTATGAACGCGTAGAGGTATTAAATTGAAATTCATATCAAATACTCAGGTCTATAATACCTTTAAGCTGAGTTTTGTACGGAACCCTCGGTGCGCGAGTCCGACTCGCACTTGGCCGGTTTTTGCGTATGGGTGGGATGTACACCATGTACCAATGGCGCATAGCCGTACGTCTGGTAGCCCATTTGGCTAGGTGGAATTAGATCATGCAATTCCATCGCACACTCCTCAAAATGTAACCGATAAAAACCGACAAGCTGGCAACTCGCCGACGATGTTCAAGCTTTGACTTGACCAGTGCCATAGACTACTTTTATATACTAGACCAGTGCCTCATTGCCAATGAGCCTCTGGCCCGCTTTTCGATCGACTCTAGTGTATAAGGCTGCCCGTTGTATATTTTTAGTTTCTTTTGTTCCTGTATATTCTAGTGTATAATAAAGTATGTATAAATAAATATATCATGCAAGACTACTGTGATGAGGTCTGTACACTGAGCACTTGCAGCTATCTCTATTTATCATTAGTAGAGTAGATATAAGTTTAATCTAAAGGGAGGCTTGTCAAAACGACAACATAACTGTTTACTAATAAGTACTAATCAAACGCTTTATAACTAGATAATACAAATAATAATACTTAATCATTTCCCAACGAAAGACGCGACTATTTTTTACCCGACTGCTGAAGGAGGGTTCTGTGTTTATTTTATTTTATTTATTAGGTCTACCAACAATTGCTTACACTAGTCTACTAACAAAAATAAAACATGCGTATAAACTCTACACAGTGCAACAATTACTTATGGGTAAACACCACATGAACAAAAAATAATAATAAGTAATTATGTTAGCTGTAAACTTAGTAATATAAAATAATAGTTGCATATAGTTACATAAGCGATATATTAAAAGCATAATTGCCTCATACTTTATCAGTCAATGTGTGTATGTATGTTTTTTCCTATGTGGTGTTCTAGAGACTAAACGCGTTGTCCGATTTTGATGATTCTTACGTCAATCGATTCGACTTAACCCTGCGAGTGTCACTGGCTACAATAAAATTGGAAAATAGAAAAATGGCGGCTTTTGGGTGCCATATTGTGGGGCACCAAATATTTTTTTCTTCCGTTCCCGTCTTGTGGGGTATCAAAATAAAGGGTTTTCAGAGATGATTACAAAAATATATAATACTTATATGTTTAAATGTATCTAATTCCAAAAAAAAAATACTAAAAAAGTTAATTAAAAATATCAAAAAACCGGACTGCTTAAAAAGCGAACTAAAAAGACGTAAACAAGAAGAAATTCATGCTGTGCAGTCGGCGGTTACATTTGGTTCTGGTCAACCAGCTCGCGAACATGTATCCTCCGACTGCACAACATGATTTTCTTCTTGTTTACGTCTTTTTAGTTCGCTTTTAAGCAGTCGGGTTATTTTTTGCTTCTGATAAACTCGTTGCTTTTAATCAATCAAGTATTTCCTTTGGTAGGTTATTATGTAAAACACAATACCATTTTAGTATTAAAAAACAAGTTAGCGAATATTTGGTTATTATCTTCGATTTATAGAACCCATTTGCATTGATAAGTCTGATTAGAATATTTTTATCAGGTATATCTGGTATTTCTCAAATTACACGACATTTTGACAAAAGGTCAAATTACTCAGGAATAATTTATACCTAAATATACAAAGATTTTTATTCTTAAAAACCTAAATTATTCCATGCTTTAAGTTTGGTAAGGAGAGAGAGAGATGGGGCAAAGCACTACTATTTTTATTCAATAAAATAACTCTATTTTAGATGGGCATTAAATTCTCTAATACCAGTATAACTACTGCCTTATATAAAACTGAATAAATAGATATTATTTGTAAATATTGTTGTTGTTTCATTTCTGATAGGAGTTGGTACCTACCTCACCCCGGAAACGCAGACGATCAAGAGGGTCTAGTATAGATAAAGTCTCCGCCAGATAACAAAAAAACAAAAATCATTGATCCAACTTGTACCAAAAAGTTATTAGGTACGTAACTTGAAAACATATTTTTTTGTTTTTGGAGATGTTTAGATAATTTTGTTCTCAAATTAAAGGTATAGGCGTAGAAACATCTTATCTGTCTAAATCATGTTGTTAATCGGTCTACGCGTTTATGATATATCGGGTGTCCCAAAAAGGACGCAAGATTTCAATTTGCCGCCAGTTTTGTATTTTAGTGCTGGCAACCCTGAAAAAAAAAACATTTGACAGCTGAATGTTTAGGATTTGTAAAAATGGCGGGTTATATGAAAGATCAACGCGTTTTTATTATTGAACAATATTTGAAAAGTAATGAAAGTTTGGCGGGTACGGTTCGAAAATTCCGTGCAAAATATGGTCGGAATATTGGCTTGAGTTCATCAACTGTGAAGAGACTGGTTGCAAAATTCAGGGAGAGTGGATCAATTAATGATGTTCATTCCACTGGTCGTCCAAAAACAAGCCGTTCAAATGGCAATATTGAATCTGTGCGTCAGAATGTCCGTGAACATCCAGGAACATCCATTAGGCATCGTGGACAAGAATTGCAAATTTCAAGAAGCTCTCTCCAGCGTATTCTCACTAAAGATCTGCATCTCCATGCTTACAAAGTTCAAATAACACAAGAACTGAAGCCCCGTGATCATGGACAGCGAAGAGAGTTCGTTGAATGGATTATCGACCGCCAAAACAGGGATGCAGATTTTTCAAACAAAATCATCTTTAGCGACGAAGCACATTTTCATCTCGATGGCTTTGTTAATCGTCAGAATTGCCGCATTTGGGGCTCAGAGAACCCACATGTGATTGTTCAAAAACAAATGCATCCACAACGTGTCACTGTTTGGTGCGGGTTTTGGGCTGAAGGCATTATTGGACCATATTTTTTTCAAAATGAGGCCGGTCAAGCGGTTACTGTTAATGGGGCTCGATATCGCAACATGATAACAAGGTTTTTTTTAGCCGAATTAGAGGATATCGATGTGGAAGCAATGTGGTTTCAACAAGACGGGGCCACTTGCCACACAGCCGGAGAAACGATGCAATTACTGCATGAAACTTTTCCTAGTCGTGTGATCTCTCGATTCGGTGATCAGAATTGGCCCCCTAGATCTTGCGATTTAACGCCTTTAGATTTCTTTTTATGGGGTTATTTAAAGTCTAAAGTCTATGCCAATAAGCCTACAACTATTCACGCTTTAAAACAGGAAATTCGACGCTGCATCGGGGAAATTCAGCCGCATCTATGCAAAATGGTCATAGAAAACTTTGACAAAAGAGTGCGTATGTGCCAGCAAAGCCTAGGAGGACATTTGCCTGACGTGTTATTCCACAAATAACCCTATTTTATGTACTTCAAGATTTTATATACAAATATATTATAACGAAAAAATAAAAGTGCTTTTCTTCAATTTCAAATCTTGCGTCCTTTTTGGGACACCCTGTACTAGCTGTTTCCCGCGGCTTCGCTCCCTTGGACCACCCCACAGGACCCGTTTCCGGGATAAAAAATTGGCTATGTCACTCAATGCTTTCACCATTAGAAAGCTACATTATTGCTTTCTAATGGTGAAAGATTTTTTTAAATCGGTCCCGTAGTTTCGGAGCCTATTCGGTACAAACAAACAAAAATATCTTTCCCCTTTATAATATTGGTATAGATTAAGTCATTACTGTAAATAATTTTTAACCGACTACCAAAAAGGAGGAGGTTCTATGTTCAACTTAATATATGTTTTTTTAAATGTATGTTCACCGTTATCTTCGTCAATTGTGGACCGATTTTGAAAGAAATCGGTCCCATTTTAATATGGTGAAGATCTGATGAAGAACTTCGGAGACATACAACAGAACTCTTCAATAAATAACGGCATATCTTTCGGGATTGCTGCAATCGCATGTCTGTTTATTGATTATACCATTTCATAACATAACATCACGCCAGTACGCTCTAAAGGGGTACGCAGACCTCTCATTTCACCGGTTATGTTCAGTTACATGATATTCGTGTAATCTATTAGGTATCTTACTTAACTACTCGCCTATTAGGTAGGTACAACTACAAAGTGAAAAATAAAAATAAACTTTTTTACAAAAAAATACTAGTTACCGACTTCCAAATAACTAAACTACAAAGTGAAAAATAACTTTATTTTTGGAAGTCGGTGTCCATAACGCAAAAAATTGCTACACCGACTTCCAAAAATTAAGTTATTTACCCATATATTTACTCATATATTTTACTCATATACCAAAACCTATGACCAAAACATTTAAATTAAAAATACAAAGTGAAAATAACTTTATTTTTGGAAGTCGGTGTAGCAATTTATTGCGTTATGGACACCGACTTCCAAAAACAAAGTTATTTTCACTTTGTATTTTTGTTATTTGGAAGTCGGTAGTATTTTTTTGTAAAAAATTTTTTTTTCAAACAATGGTTTTGGTCTTAGGTTTTGGTATATGAGTTTCCAAATAAATACGACAGAACATGGTTTTGACCAAAAGGTTTGTAACTCATGCCAAGTGAAAGGGTCAAGGAAGCTTCTTATCGCGATACGTCTGTTTTGATCGTATTAGCGATACTGCCTTTACATTTTTATAGTTTAAAATTCTTTATTTCTCAAAGATTACAAATCACTTACGAGAAGAAAAAAAAAATTAAACAAAACTTAAGTTTTATTTTTTTTGTTTGTGATTGGTTTGCTCTTGACTCTAGTCTAGGTAATTTAAAGTACAGATGTGCATTTCTGGGTTAGTGGGTAATTTGAATAAATTTTGTCATTCGTGTTAAATAATACGGGCGACAGCTTTTGAGCAGATAAAAGGAACGGTTTACATGAGTTTTTAAAGCAGTTATCCTCTACCGATTGAGATGAAATTTTGCATACACGTTTCGTTTGGATGACAGTGCATGGTTAGCTAAGTGATGTCATTATAATTCCAATATGGCAGACGGCCCAAGATGGCGGTCTAGTTATTTTTTATGCACTGCCATGATATGGGTATCAAATGAAGGGGTTTTCTGAGAAAAATACGAAAAAAGCTTGTTTAAAAAAACTATTTTGTAATGAATAATTTTATTTATGATTATTATTATTATGAGCCTGTTATGTCCCACTGCAGGGCAAAGGCCTCCCTTCCGTCTTTCCATTTTTTTCTGTCTCTTGCTACGTCTGGCCAATCCTTCAGGTAGATGTCTAATTCGTCACGCCATCTCTTTCTGGGCCTACCGCGTCGCCGGTTCCTATTTTTCGGCATCCAGTCAGTGGTTACTTTTGCCCAATTCTGTTGCGACATGCGGCAGATATGGCCTGCCCAATTCCATTTTAGTTTGGCGGCTGTTTTGCCAACGTCTGCAATTTGTGTTTTGGAACGAAGTATACTGTTCCGAATGCGATCTATGATTTTGACTCCGAGAATACTTCGTTCCATAGCTCGCTGGCAGACCCCGAGTGCGGACTTTTGACGTTTCGTTAACGACCACGTTTGCGCTCCGTAGGTGAGGGTGGGAAGGATGCACATATCCATGAGTTTCCTTTTTAGGGAAAGTGCAAGTGATCCTTTCATAAGGTGTTTCATCGACCAATAGCTCTTCCATGCGTTTTCGGTGCGTCGAGCAACTTCTTTATCTTGCCTCGCCTGGAAAGAGACTATTTGGCCGAGGTATATGTACTCATGGACATATTCAACCACCACACCCCCAATATCTACTTTGCGTTTCGTGCTGTTCGTCATTAACTTCGTTTTCGTCATATTAATTTCGAGTCCGATCTCAAGGCTGGCGTGGCTGAGTTCTTTCAGCATAAGGCTTAACTCAGCCGCCGAAGACGAGAAAAGGACAATGTCGTCAGCGAAGCGTAGATTTGTTAATCTTCTGTCTCCAACGACAATGCCCTTGTCCCGCCCGTCGTAATTTATGATGCCTTCGAAAATATTATTAGTTGTTTTAATAACTTTTTGACTTAGTATCTTTAATATTATTAGGTAAAGTGTTGTAGATCTGTGCTCCTTATACAAAATAAACTTTTTACCGTAATTAGTTCGCGGTTTATATAGTTATATATCAAGTGCTCGCCTAGAGCTGCGGGTATATATTTGTTTGTATGTTGTGAATTTTATTAGTGTGTATGTTTTTGTTTAAGATTTTTCGTAATTAAATACATGTGTTATTTTGGCAAATTTGTGCAATATTAAATCATTTTGTCTCATTATAAATTTTGATAGTTGGAGTTCAATAATTGTAGTGTAGTATTCTTTGTAATTTATCAAGATGGGTTTTGGCAGCTGATCCCCACACTTCTATCAAGTGATCAATGTGAGGTTTTGCCAACGAATTATGGATGGTGTAACGTAGGTACTTTTAGGGAAAGACATCTTACAATACTATCAGTCAGCTTATTTTTGACCGTAGGTTTTCAATATGTGGTGTCCATTGCAGTTGATTATCTAATGCAAGTCCTAGATATTTCTCCTTGTACCTCTGGTCAATACAGCACAATAAGTAAAGATTGGTGTTTGTGAAGTGTTTTGATTTTCGCTGAAAATATTATGTAATTAGTTTTTGACGCGTTTACAGTAAGTAAGTTACTTGTTTGAGTTAGTTGAGTTGAGATCATCCTGCGCTTCCCGTATCATGGATTCTGCTGAATGGCCAAAGTAAAACAGGCATGTATTGTATATATCGTGCGTACATTTCATGCATACTGTTAGTGTAGATAAGAAATAGGAGTGGTCCCATAATAGATCCTTGTGGAACACCACATTTGATTATTATAGGTTGACTATGGCATTCTCCTATCCTAACCACCTGATATCGGTTTTCTAAGAAAGAAACTAACATTTTATATGCACTTCCAGATATGCCAATCGCTGCCAATTTATCCAGTAGTAGTTTTGTGACTGACGCGGTATCAAAGGCCTTTTTTAGGTCGATGAATATACCGAGGACTATTTTTTTTTGATTTATGTTAGTCTTAATTTTAGTAATTCGGTCAGTTGAAGCTGGAAGTGTATTAGACTTCTGCCTAAATCCTTTTTGTTTACCATGAGGGGTGGATATTATTTTTCAAAATTAAATAGGTGGTCCCATTTATGTATACTATTAAAAACAAAAAAAGAATTTTTGAAATCGGACCACTCTATAAAAAGTTATGCGTATAAAATAAAAAAGTATACAAATATGCCGCTCCGCCTTTTTTATCGTCGGTTAAAAATCAATTCAATTTATCCGTGCATTACATAGGTATGCATTTAATTAAGAAATCTTGATGTTTTATAAATATTTGTATTTCTGTACGATGCTCATTAATTCTCAATTAATTCATTGGGTGACCGAAACTATAGGTACTAAGTGGCTAGAATAGGTACCTATTATGGACAGGATATTTGGGTGTCCCTAATACATAGGAATCAGCAAATAAGGCCAGGATTTTAATATGGTGGTATCTTGAACTAAGAATATCTAAAACCTACATATTTGCACTGCCTACTGCAGATGTAAACAATCTATTTATTTATTTATTTATGTACACACAAAACACTTAACAGAGAAAATAAATAATACACATAGAAGAGCACAAAGGTACTGCTTATTTCAATCGAAATTTCTTCCAGCAGACCTGTGACAGGAAAGTTGGCTGATATACGAAGACACAGTGTGTATAAGAAAATAAGGATACATGAAATAGACTAACAACTATATAACTTAACTAAATATATAGAAAATAAAAATACATATTTAATAATATATAATAATTACTATATGGTGGAGAGGTCTTTGGAGAATCTTTGACCTGTTTCTTAAATAGATATACATTTTGTGAATCACGAATTTTAGGTGGAAGCGAGTTCCACAGTTGTACTGCATGAACAGAGAAGGAGTGGGAATAGAAATTAGTACTATGGAATGGGAAGTTTAGGTGATGCTTAAGGTGGGATCTACACAGGACATCGGCAGGGATCGGAGGGACAATCAATGTAGGTATGCAAGGAATTGGTTAATTTACCGCGAATTTCTAGGGCAAAGATTTTTAATAATGCAAAAAACTCGTAGTCTTCACAAACTACTAGACCCGGAACAATATCAAGCAAAAAGTTTAATAAAACTGTAACCCAACTACGGTCTTTTTTAGCCTTTGTTACTCGGGCCATAATAACGAATCGATTGATAGGTACATTATCCATCAAAATCGGATGAATAGTTTAGGCGCTACGGGGGAACATACTTAAATACAAATATTCATACATAGACTGCTAAAACCGTGACCCTCCCTTTTGGCTTCGCCGTAGTCGGGTAAAAATTATACGAAGGCCATAGGCCTGCAATTGTTTTGCACTGAAATCAAACATGACGCCAAACAAATTCATAAACAAATGCATCAAATCAATTAAGAGTTACACTTTCAAAAGGTTAAAAAAAACTCAAATGATGTAACCCAGACACCCAGTGCGATCACACATATCTACCTACATAACCAGTCGCGAAAACAAAATCTTAATTTAAATAATTAAAAACATAGATTAAACTTATTTTTTATCGATAAGAGAGGACGTACCCTTCCACTGATCACTGGCTGAAACTAAAACACCCGGTGAACTTGTACGACGATAACTGTATCAAAGCGACCACAGAGTCAATATATAAAACTGACAGGGGCAATCGTCCGGCGCATTACATGCTCGGACATCGAACAATAAACATCTACGCTAACATTTTTAATAATTACAGTCAATTAAATAAGTGCAGTGATGGCTCCTATTAACGCGAATGACATAAACGTTTCCAAGGCTTTCGTGCCGGCGAAGAAAGTTCTGCCTGAAGTCGAAACGGATGGTGCCAATGGAAATTCGGCTAAAGGGTATGTAACAGCGCTACTTAGTTGTCGTGTTTAGAAATATTTAGTTCTTTTAGAGCTTAATTACAAGTTACTTCATCGGGATTTAATTATGAATTTTTCTTTTACAGAATAGATAATTATATTCTAGTTTAACCTAGGTATTATTTAACTTAGCGCAACTAGTTGTTAAACAATTTGCAAAGCAATTAGTTACTCATCAATCAATTTGGGTCTAATAATGATGTACCTGTCACCAAGTCTTTCCGCCAAACTTGAACCTAACCGTTTTCCATTCATCGGAACTTATCGATAATTTATAGAGAGATCTATTCTTACACTAACGATGCAATAGACGTTAACAAAGGTTAAATGATAAATTGAACAATAATAACAATCAATTGCAGTGTTCAGAAACTTCTCCAACCTTGGAAAACTATTCGATGTATCAGTTACCTATTTAAATCAGCAGACCGATCATTATATACGGTCGTGCCATGTTCTTAGCATAACTAGTTCGAAAATATTTGGACTGTTGAGTGAAATCAAATCAAATAATCTTTATTGACATAATAATTGTTTACAGCAATGTTGAAGCCTCTGACTCCCGAACTAGGCAGACATGTATGACAGGAGTCAGCGCCCTCCCCATTTTATTTCATCTTAATAACTATGTCAAATCAAATTAATATTAAATTTGGAGGAAAATATATACCTAATAAATATTATTAATAATAATTGTTATTAGGTATAATTATCCAATGTCAAATCAAATTAAAATCAATATATTTTTTTTAAAGAAAATGAATAAGTAATAATAACATAAAATTTTGGATTTACATACAATTCATATCTGAAAATCATTATCTGATAGTGTTTGACTGCTACTTAGCTCATAAGTTATAAGTTGTATGTTGTTGTATGTTATAAGTTATATGTTTATTCATCAAAAATTACAGATAGTTATTAGTACATGTACATGGGACTTGCGAGTACCTAAACGCAACCTGAGTTTCTCTGCTCAACCCTTAGGTGAATACAGACATGGTTTTAAGTTGTTAGCAGTTCTCATTTAACTAACTGAAAAGGAGAAACCAGCGCACTGGGTGATTCATTGTAATTATTGTGAAAACAATACTACTCAACAGCTGTACGAAGTTGCTCATACATTACAGTATTCATCAACAAACAAAAATTCCAAAACCTGTAGAAAAGATTAATGGAAGAATTATAATTAACGTGTTTTTTTCCTCTACGGAATTGCTCTATAATGACTACAATCATTTCGGCGTCGACACGAACGCCGGGAGAGAAGGAGATTGCAAATTACATGCAATTGACAAGCATGCGGAGAGTAGGTAGCAGCGACCGGTGATGGCAAGCCACAAGAATACCGACGGTCTTGAGATAGGACAGGCATTTTTTCATTCTCGGAAAAATCCATCGTTTAAATTGTAACCTGCTGATGAAATCATTAACTATATTAAATCATTAAGTATAGTTTATATATACGTAATTTAAAAACGGATATCAGAAGTATTTTTACTGTGGGGGCGTGTTAAGTTATCTCGAAATTATCTTGACTGATAATGGCTCAGATAAGGCTACGAGTAAACAGTGACAGTTCTGATAAAAAGTAAAAGACAACGCAAATTTAACTGGCTTTAAACAAGATTATTTTAATGAGATGAAGAGCTTGCAGTAAAAGATTTTTTAGGTATCTACCTGACACAAGAAATTACATAAACTAAAGGCGCTACCCCGAGCAAAACGCCGCGCTAGCCGTTTTTCGTGCAGTTTTTAGGAGCTATCTACTCGTTATTAAAAATGAAATATCAACTAATAAAAATACATTAAATTTCTACATATTATTGATTACAAAATTGTAGAATTCTTTTTTTTTTTTAATGTATTATATTTTTCACTAATCTCCTTCCAACAAAACCATAAAAATGAGAAATAATGATTGATAGCATGCATCTCCTCGTAAAGTGTTCATTAATAATTTTTTGTACTGACACTAATGGATAGACAATTTGATAACGAACATATTGGTAGATTTATTTTTTTCAAAAGACCAATATTCGATTTTATAAAGAAGTTATTCTAAAATCTGGGCGTATTCACTACTGTAATTCATGCGCCACCAGTGCCGCTAGGCCAATAGGAATGCTCAAATCTCATGCTGATTTTTTGGTCAGGGTACGGCCTTAAGATACTTGGTAAAGTAGGTAGATAAACGATTAACAATACTTAGTATCTAGGTTACAAAGTTTAATCAAATCAATATACTTTCTAAGAAAATGGTACAGTAAACATTAAACAGGTATCTACTAAACAAATAAATTATTACAATGATAGATCAAACATAAGTATAGAAAATCTTTAGTCAACGGTGTATTGACCAACATTTAGGAGTAAAATTTATTGTTGATTATCCTATTTTACTGTTGATTATCTCATTGGTTTGAAGTTTAAAACACACTGTTTGGGCAACCCTTACATCTTTAGGAAAACATAGGCAGAAGATAGTGATAAGCCGTATCACTTACCGAATCCAACTGTAAACAAATCTCATATGTTTTCAAATTCATGCCAAGTGCATCACTTAATTAGCGTATCAGAGTAGCGGGCGATTGCAGTCGCATCGAGTTCATATAAATTAGGCCGAGTCACGATGCAACGGAGCAATGAAACAGTGTCATAAACAATAATTGATATTTTTATTGATCTGACCATGTAGGATTGTGATGACGTTGGTATTATGCTATAAATATCGAAGTCTGCGCACTTCCCCTTATTGAAATCATCTCGAACTCTCGACCTTTGTCTTCCTGGCCTGCTCTTCTTTTTGATTACGTAGAGATTCTCATAAAATAATGGCATGCAGCAGTTGCGTCTACCATTCTGAAGTTTCCTGATGATGACGTCCATTTCCATCTTGTTTCAGATACTCCTACGAAACACTGCTGGAAATTGCGAACTTCTTGCTGTCTCGCATATCGGTGAAACCACACATCGGCATTATTTGCGGCTCTGGGATGGGTTCGTATTGGAAAGAGGGTATATATTATTCATGCTACTATTCATTTACGAAGTTATGCAAAGAGACCGAACAAACGAAGTTAAGTTAACGAAGTTATGCATATGGCGATAGAGGCTCGCTTGCCACGAAGCAGCAGATTTAATGTCCTTACAAAGAAGTGTAGAGAAAATACCAATTGAGTTAACATGATTTCGTTCTTATGGCTTGGTGGTGGGAATTTCATTTTTTCATTAACGCGGAAAGTTGTTTATTGAAAACATCACTTTGCATAGCTACGTCCTGCAGCAGTAATGAGTCTAACTTCCTACTTATTCGATTTATTTGTAAATCTATAAGTCAAACACATGAGTCATTGCCAATTTTCTCTGGCAGTGCTGTGTTGCAGGTGTCCTTAACGGCGGTAAAACACTTTCCAGCTGCTAGCTCTTCGGCTCTATAACAACCTATCGCATTTAAAAGTATTGAAAATTCTCATTAAATGACTTAAATTGCTCTGTATGCAAATAAGTGGGCAGACTGACTCCTTACTCAATTTAGCAAATTCAATAAAAATATAGGTTAAAAACGCCATTACAATGTTCATATCTTTCACAGGATCCTTAGCAGAGACCATCACAGATTCACAATCTATCTCATATGAAGACATCCCGAACTTCCCTTTAAGTACAGTGGAGGGTCACCATGGTCAGCTGGTGTTCGGCAAGATCAACGGCATCCCGGTTGTGGCCATGCAAGGACGCTTCCACTATTATGAAGGATACCCATTGTGGAAGGTAAATGCCAGTTTTTTGAACGCAGTTTTAGATTATCGAAGCTGATATGAATTAAGTAGGAATGTATGATTTGCTGGGGTTTGCTGAAAGTCTGGATAATTATTTGGTGCCTCCAATTCATTATTATACTTTGGACTACAGATCTTAGCATAAATAACAATAAAATATTGTTTCTCTACTAGATAGTGCCGATATCTAACAGTGATGTAACATATCCCAAAGTCTTACGATCTATCCTATCTAATAAACTACGCGTCTATATACAAACATTTTCGTAATCTACGGAAAATTCTCGTTGTCGACTTACCCGTGTCTTGATGAGGCTGATGCAAAGCGCTCTCGACCCCCAGCAGTGGGGTTATCTGTTGTTATGAGCACCACAATGGAGAGTAACGGACACGTTAAGATAAAATACTACCAGCGACCGACGCACTTGTTCTTTTCATGACCATTTAATATGTCACGAATAAAAATAAAACGCAGAAGCTGATAAATAAAATAAATCGGAACAGAAATACGGCTGGCATCTCTTAAAATGATTTCCTTTAGAGCGCGATCGTTCTGACCTTTAAGGAAACTTTATAAACAAAGATGTGAAAATAGTACATTATTGCAAAGGCTGAGAAATAGGCAATTGCAGGTCACTAATACGAGACAGGTAATTTCCGCCGAGGCATATATAGTGCTTTTCTCAAAAGAATGCATGGAAATAAAATATAATTTTTATATTATACACTAGCTGACCCTCGGGGCTTCGCTCCCGTCAATTGCCTACCTACCCTGGCTACCCTGCCTACCTTGCCTATCCTGCCTACCATGCCTGCCCTGCCCCTACCCTGCCTTCCCTGCCTACCCTGGCTACCCTGCCTGCCCTGCCTACCCTGTCTATCCTGCCTACCCCTGGCTACCCTGCCTACCCAGCCTATCCTGCCTACCCCTGGCTACCCTGCCTACCCAGCCTACACTGCCTACCCTACCTACCCTGCCTACCCTGCCCCTACCCTGGCTACCCTGCCTACCCTGACTATCCTGCCTACCCTGCCTACCCTGCCTACCCTGCCTACCCTGCCTACCCTGCCTTTTCTGCCTACCCTGCCTACCCTGCCTACTCTGCTTACCATGCCTACCCTGCCTACCCTGCCTACCCAGCCTACCCTGCCTACCCTACCTATCCTGCCTACCCTGCCTTTCCTGCCTTTCCTGCCTACCCTGCCTACCCTGCCTATCTTGCCTACCCTGCCTACCCTGCCTACTCTGCTTACCCTGCTTACCCTGCCTACCCTGCCTTTCCTGCCTATCCTGCCTACCCTGCCTATCCTGCCTACCCTGCCTACTCTGCCTACTCTGCCTACCCTGCCTACCCTGCCTTTCCTGCCTACCCTGCCTTGCCTGCCTACCCTGCCTATCTTGCCTACCCTGCCTACCCTGCCTACTCTGCTTACCCTGCCTAACCTGCCTACCCTGCCTACTCTGCTTACCCTGCCTACCCGGCCTATCCTGCCTACCCTACCTATCCTGCCTTTCCTGCCTACCCTGTCTATCCTGCCTACCCTGCCTTTCCTGCCTACCCTGCCTATCTTGCCTACCCTGCCTACCCTGCCTACTCTGCTTACCCTGCCTACCCAGCCTACCCTACTTATCCTGCCTACCCTGCCTTTCCTGCCTATCCTGCCTACACTGCCTATCCTGCCTACCCTGCCTTTCCTGCCTACCCTGCCTATCCTGCCTACCCTGCCTTTCCTGCCCACCCTGCCTAACTTGCCTACCCTGCCTACCCCGCCTACTCTGCTTACTCTGCCTACCCTGCCTATCCTGCCTTTGCCTACCCTGCCTATCCTGCCTACCCTGCCTACTCTGCTTACCATGCCTACCCTGCCTACCCTGCCTACTCTGCTTACCCTGCCTACCCTGCCTACTCTGCCTACCCTGCCTACTCTGCCTAACCTGCCTATCCTACCTACCCTACCTACTAATTTGTATCTATCATCAATAGTTTTCTCAGCGCACGCCAAATAATGTATTTTACAGACAACATTTTGCTACCTTGGGTTACATTATTGCAATTTTCATAAGGATCTCTATTTTTTTTGAAAATATTTTATAGCCTATGACACTCAGGAATAATGTAGCTTTCTACCGGTGCAAGAATTTTCAAAATCGGTTCAGTAGATCCAGAGATTACCCCTTACAACGTCACAAACTTTACCTCTTTATAATATTAGTATAGATTAGTATAGATTTATATTCTTAAAAGTTACAACAACATTGCTGGAGCGTTGTAATGTTCCACATTCAAAAAACGCTCCTGCAATGGATTTGATTTTCTTTGTCCGTAAATTCGATACTTCGCGTGTTCTGTTTTCGAAAATAATGAAAATCTTTCCATGCATGTTTAAGAAAAAGAACATTCCTTATTCACCTCTGTATTATTCCTTGGGCTCCAGGAAATAAGGTGAGCAAAAGTCCAGCTTTTTAACCAATTTTTCCGTTTACCTAAAGTACGATAGGGATAGTCCCATTTTGCTCATTATGCTGTCATGCGGTTAAATAATTAGGTATTTCTTTTTATCCTTTTGGATAGAAAAAATAATTACTCATTGAATTTCTCACGTGTGACACACGCTGATTGAAGACTAAAGTCGAATTGGTCATCAATAGTCATCTTTGCGTTTCGTGTGACTTTATTAAAGAAATTCTACAAACAGTAGACAATCAACTAAGTTATCAATTACATTGTTGAACAGAGCAGCTGTTCACGCGTTATCAACACGGTTTGTCATATCATTATCCTCTACTAAATATTAATAATGGTCAACAATAATTTAACCAACTACATTGCAGGATTACTCAGAATCGCAAAAGCTTTAAAATGCAGTGGAAATTAACGCCAATATACGAAAAATAAACGAGACAGTTTATTGGCGATATCATGGTGCTATCAAAACGTACCTATCTAGAAAATTTCATTCAAAAAGATCAACGATAACACTTAGAAAATTTACAGGAAAAACAAAGAAAAACGCTATACTAATGAGACTATTTTCCAAAATTCCAGTGTTGCCTACCCGTTCGTGTGATGAAGCTCATCGGTATCAAAGCTATGATCGCTACCAACGCGGCGGGAGGCCTGAACCCTTCGTACAAGATTGGCGACATCATGATCGTGAGAGACCACATCAACATGATGGGATTCGCCGGCAACAACCCCCTGCACGGACCCAACGACGAGAGGTTCGGACCCCGCTTCCCTCCTATGAGCAAAGCTTACAACTACGAGTATAGAAAAGTTGCCCGAGAGGTAAGTTCTAGCGTCAGAATCATAAATTGCTCTAGTCATTATATGAGCGTTATCAACCGTTAATGACAATGTCACGGGGGGTAATGTCAGATTTATCATAAATACCTACGTCGTTGTACATTTACTCGCACGTGAGTTTTAATCTCTTGACTTTATGACCTGTTATGTGTGTCTTTTAAAAGGCAGATGCAGCTGAAGATTTAAGATAACTCGAACCCAATCAGTTCCTTTGTCATCCTTTAGAAACGTTTTGTGAATACTCGGGTTTCATTAACATAACTAGAGCTAAGGTTATCAGGGGTCGCGGGTACGATTTACAACTTGACGCACGACAGAATGGGATGCGTAATGATGTATGCGTATGCGCCACCTTCCTGCTTGCCTTGTTGGGGTGCACTGATACAAGTAGAATACTGGTTTGATCATTATTTATTTACCGAGAAGATCATTAACATTTAAGATACATTTTTATTCAAAGAATAAAATTGCACGTGTGTTTTATTTTAACGACACGTTTATGGATAAAACCTTTTACTTTATACCTAGTCATGATTATCGTGTAGGATTACACACTGGATATTAAATAATACAAAAAAATACTAAATTCGTCTTGACGATAACGACAATATCTCTTCAAAAGATAACACACATGGTTTTAATCTAAACATAGGGTTTGTTGATTATTTTTTATTGGTTATATCCGTTTATTAGTCAGGTTTCTGTGATACATGTGACTATACCCGTATTTATTTATCACGGAGCTGGTTATCTAAAAATCCAAGCGATGCCGGCCGTCCATAGATTTATGGCGCCGAAACAGGTGGCAGGTTTTCCCTAGTCACGAAACTAAAAACGTGCAAATAGATTATATAACTAGCTTAGTTACTAGGTGTGTATGAGTACTTGAGTAGGCAGAATTCGATAAGACGTTAATACTAAAATCCCTATTTCTTCTTGATGTCACGAATAGGTCTGTAATGCGTACATGTGTTCGTTGGGTTTTTTCAACAACAGCGGGGAAACGGATGGATTTGATTTTTTGTAGTAATAATCTATAAGGCCGGAGAGTGACTTGGTTACTTTTTAACCGACTTACCAAAAAGGAGGAAGTTATGTTCAACTTTGTTTTTTTTTTCACCGATATCTTCGTCAATTGTGGACCGAATTAAAAACTTTTTTTTTTTTAAAACGCGTATGTTCCGAAATTGGTCCCATTTAAATTTGGTGAAGAACTCTGAGATATAGAGCAGAACTCTTCAATAAATGACAGCAAATCTCTCGGGATTGCTGCAATAGCATGTCTGTTTATTGTTTATACCATTACATAACATAACATCACGCCAGTACGCTCTAAATGGGTACGCAGATGTGCACAGTTCACCGGTTATGTTCAAGTTTCATAATATTCGGGTATTCTATTCTGGCATTATTAGGTTAGGTTAAGGCGAAAAATAAAAATGTTTTTGTACAAAACTAAACAACCGACTTCTAAATAAAATAAAAACACTACAAAGTGAAAGATAACTTCTTTTTCGGATGTCGGTGACAAAAAAAGAAGAAAAGAAAACAGAAACACCGACTCCCGAAAAATAAGTAATTTTTCACTTTGTAGTGTTTTTATTTAGAAGGTAGTTGTATTTTTTTGTAAAAAAGTTTTTATTATCTCGGAAAAACGTTCGCGCACTGTGTTAAAGACCACGGGGGCAATTCGCGTGTAAGAGTGCTCATATGTATTATTGCGAAATGTATCTTTACAGATCGCGAAAGAATTGAACATCGACAACATAGTGCGAGAGGGCGTGTACACGTGCCTCGGAGGACCCAACTTCGAGACCGTCGCAGAACTGAACATGTTGAAGATGGTCGGAGTCGACGCCGTCGGCATGTCCACCGTTCACGAGGTAAGCAGACAAGCATACCTAATCTGAATCGCTATACTCAGCTAATACTTAGTCATTAACTACCTAATAAGTAGTAGTTAAACTAAATTATATCTGCAAATATCTTTGGGAAACAGCGAATGCAGGCGCGTAGGCC
Source organism: Orthosia cruda (assembly GCA_964057195.1). Taxonomy (NCBI): domain Eukaryota; kingdom Metazoa; phylum Arthropoda; class Insecta; order Lepidoptera; family Noctuidae; genus Orthosia; species Orthosia cruda. The sequence goes on along the minus strand of OZ059827.1, from coordinate 38,900,498 downwards.
AAAACAAAATTATCATACCCGTAGAAAAGAACAAAGCAAAAAGGCAATAAGAGTAACCACCTTAAAATAATAGGCCACTGCCTAACACATCAGGAAAACAAAAGCAAAATGAAAATAAATACGGTTTTTTGTTCTAGGTGATCACCGCAAGACACTGTGACTTAAACGTATTCGCGCTATCCCTCATCACAAACGAATGTGTGACGTCCTATGAAAACAACGACGAAGCCAACCACGAAGAGGTTCTAGACGTAGGACGCATGCGCCAAGAAATCCTGCGCAATTTCGTCAGCAAGCTGGTCGAGAGGTTCGCAGAGATCGAGGCCAACAACCCCTGAACACGCGCGTTTTACGAACTGAACTTCAAACATACTCTACACTCATACAAACTCATGTCCTCACTGATGAACTCATTTCTCAAGGGTTGTTTTGTCACAATGTTCACAGAATATCAACAAATTGTAGAGTAAATTCAAACGTCTTGCCGTTATTAGCGGCCATTTTATTTTAAAGTGATCTTCTATTCCCAATTACCGAGAGTCGTCCAGATGAGTTTTTATTATAATAAGCTTAATTTATAAGTAGACGTTAATTTACGTTTAGATAGGTCAATTTATAAACGTTTACGTAATATATATAAGCTGTTACAATAGTTTGTAAGTTTTATACGAATTTTATGTGCGTAGGTATATAATAATAAGGTAATTCCTATTACATTAAGCTAGGTTATCGTAAGATCTTGAACAAGCTGAAATCTGTTCTATGTTGTGTTCATTGAAAATAAAGGAAAGACGAAAGAACAAATTTTTGTAATAAAAAAAATCAGAAAAATCTTTTGATTGTCTTATTACCCGAGCGTTAAGAACCAGAAATTTAGAATGTAACAAGTGTAATCTATACCAATCTATACCAATATTATAAAGAGGAAATATTTTTTTGTTTGTTTGTACCGAATAGGCTCCAAAACTACTGGACCGATTTCAAAAATTCTTTCACCGTTGGGAAGCTACTCTATCCCCGGGTGACATAGGCTACTTTTTATCCCTGTATTCCCACGAGAACGGGAACTACGCGGGTGAAACCGCGAGGCGTCCTCTAGTCTAATACAAAAGAAAGAGTATGTAGGTACCTATAACTGGTACTAGACGGAAGCGGCAGGGCTAGAACAAGCCTTTAGCTGTTACCTACCCCAAAGATGTGCCCTAACATGCCTTGCACAGAGTTCCGGGGTGGTATTTTCTCTCTTCTTACTTGTTGTCTTCATTTCTGAAGGTCGTGCCCGTCTTGAAAAGTTTTAACGGAGTCAACGACGAGCTGCTTCCAAGCCACTACATCTTCGGCTCTTCTTAGGGCAGTGGTCATCATGAGTCCTGTAAAGGCCCTGATCTGGTCAGACCAGCTAGTAGGTGAACGTCCGCGTGGTGTTTTTCCATCCATCTTTTCCACTACTGCCAGTTTTTCCAGGTTGTCTGGCTTTCTCCGGGCGATGTGACCAAAGTAACTTAGGACTCGTTAGTAGCAGATCGTAGCGAATCCGGTTTTGATATTCAACTGGTCGAGAATGAACTTATTCGTGCGCTTGGCCCTACGTGGTAAGCGCAACATTCTTCTCCCGCACCACATTTGAAAAGCCTCTATCTTTTTCCGATCCACCGTGCGAATTGACCAAGTTTTTTTGCGCCGTAAAGAAATATCGAGAATACTAGAGTTCTGTCGAGTCTCTTCTTTGTGCTATTGGAGACATTTGTGTTCTGGTATATCCTCGACATCTTGCTCATAGCAGCCATGGCCATCTGCGTACGCCACCGAATCTTTCCGTCGCAGCCTCTCTGATCGCTGATCATGGAGCCCAGGTACACAAATTCACCCACGAACTCTAGATCCACTAGTTCTCCTGTGCGTGCGATTATTCCAGCTCGGTCGATGATCATAACTTTGGTCTTTGACTTTTTAATCGCCAGTCCTGCCGTCTCACTTTCACGCTCCCTTGTAGCAAATAGTGTTGGTCTTTTAAGAGGTCACAAAGTCTACGACGTCAGGGTCTGGGAGGCCTAAGTGCTGATGGTGATCACCGGTAAAAATCCCACCCTTCCTGGTCTTTTCTCCAAAACTAAACAAAAGATAAAAAATTAAACACTTAGCTGGTAACAAGGAGAATAAAGGGAAGACTGATAGAACCTAGTAGATAAAGTCAGTCAGAACAAGGCGACCCAGTACAAACTAGATATAACTTGCAAGGGCTAGGCTTACCTGGTAACAAGGATATAGTGTAGCTGGATAGGAACTGGCTAGAAGTATGTAGGGTTATAGGTTTATTTGAATACCTATGAGGTCAAGAGATAGCAAAAACAAGGTAGGCTGAGAGAACCAGGATGTAGTCGAGCCCCTAAACACTACAGGACTTTCGAGCAAAGCGCCTCTGGCGTCCCTTCCCTATTGCAGCGACAGCCGCAGCCGCTGTGCTCGGAAGTCTACCTTAAGGCCGTACCCTGACGAAAACACCGCCGTGAACATTCCCAGTGCCCTAGCGGCACACTGGTGGCGCATGAGTTACGCCCAGATTTTAGAATAAAATCTTTATAAAATCGAATAACGGTCCTTTGAAAAAAAAATTACAATATGTTCGTTATTTAATTGTCTATCCATTAGTGTTAGTACAAACATTAATTAATGAACACTTTACGAGGAGATGCATGCTATCAATCATTATTTCTCATTTTTATGGTTTTGTTGGAAGGAGATTAGTGAAACATAAACTTCAATAAAAAAAAATGATATCTACCATTTTGGAATCAATTATATGTAGAAGTTTAATGTATTTGAATAGTTCATATTTCTTTTTAACCGACTTCAAAAAAAGGAGGAGGTTCTCAATTCGTCGGAATCTTTTTTTTTTTTTCTATGTTCCCCAATTACTCAAAGACGCCTCGACCGATTTCAAAAAATCCTCTTTTGTTTTGAAGGGTATACTTCCTAGTTGGTCCCATAGTCATCAGGTCAGGATCTGATGATGGGATCCTAGAGCAATCGAGGGAACTCCTCAAATATTATAGGCTTACATATAGTGATTTTGGTATTTCCATCAACAATGCAATCACTTGCACTCAGAAAGTATAATTTGGTGAAGTGGAACTGATGAAGAAGACCACAGATGGCCTCCTAAATGCTAAGTACGTCATGGAACTCCTAAATGCTAAGTACGTCACGGGTATAAAATATCTCGAATAGTTAACCGACTATGATGAAGCAAATACTTATAAGTGAATGGTACTGATGAAAATGGTACCATTGAACTGTTCTGATGATGAAGCCGGAAGGTAGGCATTGGAACTCTGAAATAAAACAATGTATCCTAGTCGTGCTTGGGCTTATTGGAGTCGTCATGAGATGTACTTTGGCCATAAATGATTATCATGTTAATTGGAGTTACCTACCAAAACGAAAAGAGAAAAAAAAAACCCTTTTTACAAAAAATCAAACCGACTTCCAGAAAAAAAAACTACAAAGCAAAAAATAACTTTCTTTGCCGAAGTTGGTGTCGAAAACTGAAAAAAAATGGGTACAAAAGACATTTTTTTCTGGCAGTCGGTTTGATTTTTTGTTAAAAAGGTTTTTAAATAACGAGTTAGAGAGAGAACGCTCCTATAAACTGCACCAAAAACGGCTAGCGCGGCGTTTTGCTCGGGGCAGCGCCATAAGTCTTAAAAGTATTCATGAGATACCAACTTGGAAAATAAATGTCGCCACGCTCGAATGGTTGCCCATACTTACATTTTCATAGCTCTCCTTCTTCGTCGTATTGACGATTCCAAATTATTATTATTAATTTTTGCAAATTAAATGTTGTTTGACTGTATTCAGCCACGTCGACAGAGTTAGCGTTTGCCTCGTAAAGGCCTTTCAGGGTGAGGTAGGTGTTGGACACAGCACGGCAAGACTTGAGGCATTGTTTTGGATCTCATTGTGGGTCATGGAGTAAGTTGTGCCTGCAGCGGCCTACCTGACTTCGTAGTCCATTAGATTTTGGTGGACCATGGCTGTTGGTGGCCTCGTTCCCGTTGTACCGTATGGTAAGGCCGTATGCACCATTGGTGCATACGGCCTTACCTTTTTTTTAATTTTAGCTTTTCTGCTGGTCAACATAGTCAGCTGGAGAGGGATGCCTGAGGAGCCACACATCTAATTTTATTAAGTGGTTACAGTTATTTAACGACATAAAGCTGTTCAAACACTTTAGAATGCCTCTTGGCTTTTCCACATTGTACAAAGTAGGTATGTCGTTTGTCTCTCTCGTGCTTTTTTTTCAGAAGAGCAGGCCAACAATACTATCGCTCTATTATCGTTATCGCGTCACTTACTGCAAATGTAGGGGAAAAAAAGAAGACATGATTCGTTAACAACAATTTTATTATGCACTTATGTTATTCAAAACTACAAGAACAAAATTAAATAACAATAACAATAAGATCAGAGAATACAAAAAAATGCACTTTTAAATAACTTCATAAACTCCATCAGACTGTTTAAAACACTCAATATTTTTTATTTTTTTCATGTCATCGACACCTCAGTTACTTTAGCAATTTCCTATTTAAGAGGATGTTTCTTCGGCCAGAGGTGCGCGACTTCTTTGCAAGCATTGTCAATATCTGCGTATTTATATTTGAATCCATATTCTAGAACTCGCTTTGGTACGACGTATTGTCCTTTAGTCATTATCATCGCTCTCTCATGGTGGAGCAACATATTCAGCATGGTCTCGGGTACTGGCAAAAAAGCTGGTCTCCTCAAGGCCTTGGCGAATGACTGAAAAATAAAAAAAAACATCATAATATATCAATCAACTGTGTTGGAGAGAGAAGCTAGGGTATGTTTTAGTGGGAATCGCTGTTGTTGAGAAGAACATTACCTACAAAGTGTCAAAAATAGCTGCTGCTGTACGCGTTGTGGATTACCGAAACAAGCAGAGCCCTAGCCAGTCCGAGTCATCCACGTCCCCGTCATTCTCCCTGGGACCTGCTGCAACCGCGCCGCCGCGCGTCCGCCACCCCGAATTGCAGGTGTACTAACGGTTTATTGTTTTTAAATTTAATATAGGCTCGCGCTTGACCACCATCTCACCTGATAGTAAGCGATGATGTGGTCGACGGTGGAGCACGCTTGCCTAGAAGTAAACTATTCACTCTTGACTTAAAGACCCCTAGATTGTAGCTATCGGGCAACATAGACTCCGGCAGGGAATTCCACTCCTTAGCTGTACGCATAATAAAAGTATTCTCAAAACGTTAAGTGCGTATGGGTGGCATGTCCACCATATACCGATGACGCATCGCCGTACGTCTGGTAGTCCGATGATGGAACGGGCTGGGTGGAATTCAATAATGCAATTCCATCGCACACTCCCCGAAATGTAACCGATAAAAAACCGACAAGCTGGCAACTCGGCGACGATGTTCAAGGCTCTGGAGCTTTGACTTAACCAGTGCCTCATCGCCAATGGCCCGCTTTTCGATCGAATCTGACGGATGCAGGGCGAAGGGCGAATATTCTACGCCTTAAAACAGAATCAACTCACTAGGGAGGACACCCGAAAAAAAAAACGAGCAAATCTGTAGGCTCTATAGCGGCAGGCCCGCTAGCGAAATAAGGCACAATAGGGGTCTGCACAAGAAGGGGTCAATCAAGAAATGCGAGAACTATCGGACATTGGCACTCATATCCCATGCAAGCAAGATAATGCTGTACATAATTAACGGAGGGCTCCAATCGTACCTACAGCGACAAATACCAAGTGAGCAGGCTGGTTTTGTCAAGGGTCGAGGCACGAAAGAACAAATTGTGAATTTAAGGCAAATGATAGAGAAGAGCCGCGAGTTTAATGTTCCAATGCTCTTGTGTTTTATCGACTACTCCAAGGCGTTTGATTGTGTGATGTGGGATTGCCTATGGAGAATACTCGAGGAAATGGGAGTATTTTCGCACTTGACAGCATTGATCGCAAACTTATACGAGGGTGGTGAGTCGCTAGTCAGAACCAACAATGTGGTGTCGGGGCCTTTTAAGCCAGATAAATGAGTACGCCAGTGCTGTATTCTGTCCCCTCTTCTTTTTAACATCTATGGCGAATACATCATGAGGAGAGTCTTAGAAGAGTGGGAGGGAGGCATTGCGGTAGGTGGCAATAAAATCAGCAATCTCTGATATGCAGATGACACCACATTCTTTGCATGTTCGGAGCGCGAACTTGCTGAGCTATTTGTGAGGATAGAGCGTGAAAGCGAGATGGTTGGACTGTCGATCAACAAGTCCAAGACCAAAGTCATGATCATCGTCAGAGCTGGACTAATAGCACGCACGGGGGAACTTGCAGATCTAGAGTTCGTCATTGAGTTTGTGTACCTGGGCTCCATGATCAGCGATCAGGGGGGCTGCAGTCGGGAAATTCGGAGACGTACTCAGTTGGTCAAAGTTGCTATGAGCAAGATGTCGAGGATATGGCAAGTTAGGAACATCTCTAATAACACCAAGAAGAGACTCGTAGAACTCTGGTATTCTCAATTTTCATTTACGGCTCCGAATCTTGGGCAATTCGCTCGGTGGATCAAAGAAAGATTGAGTCTTTCGAGATGTGGTGCTGGAGGAGAATGTTGCGCATATCATGGACAGCAAAAAGCACAAATAGGTCCATTCTCGACCAGTTAAACATCAAAACCAGACTCTCCACGATCTGCTACCAAAGAGTCCTAAATTACTTTGGACACATCGCCCGGCGACAGCCAGATAATCTAGAAAAACTGGTTGTTGTAGGAAAAGTGGATGGGAAAAGGCCACGCGGACGCTCACCCACTCGGTGGTCAGACCAGATCACGGCGATTACGGGCCTCACGGTGACCACTGCCCTGAGAAGAGCCGAAGACAGAGTGGCTTGGAAACAGCTCGTCAATGACTCCGTGAAAGCTTTCCAAGACGGGCACGACCTTCACTAATGAAGACAACGAATAAGAAGAAAGGTGTCTATTTTCACCGGATATTGAAGCCGAATACCAGTATTTTACATGGAGCGACTTATTTGATTTCCACTACCCAATAACTGTTACGTAAACGATCTTCTAGGTTAATTTCTATACAAAAAAAGAGGCTCTTATCCAGTTTCAATACAAATTGACGTTTACGTGAACACGATCCAGCGTAAGACAAAACTCGCACAAAGCCCAATGGGAAGGACGATGCCCTTGACAAGACCGGACTGGTGGTCTGATTTTCTGGTTTCTGACTACCCATAATGACTGTCAAATATTTGTTTCGGGATATTTACCATGTATGTTTTGATTTTGGTTGAGAGCTCGATATTTCGGCACCGTTACAAGCGCCATGATCACGAGAACTAAAGTCTGCGGGTGGGTGTTGTTTACGAGCTGACATATCTGTCTACCCTCTTCCTCACTCGTTTTTCACGCACGATGCCGCTACTACCAGAGGCCTTAGTGCGAGTTTTTACTCACGCTCACTCGTGATACGTAAACGATCTCTTATGTCAAAATGTATACAAAAAAAGTGGTTTCTCCTTACCGTCACCAGACGGCGCTTATCCAGTTTCAATACAAAATGATGTTTACGTATCACGAGTGAGCGTGAGTAAAAACTCGCACTAAGGCCTCAGAACTCGTCTCACTAGTTACTCGACACTGTTCAGAACTCGTCTCACTAGTTACTCGACATTGTTCACGACAGACGATGCTCACTGTATCCACTTTTGACACTTGTTCAGTAGTTTTATGATATTTACATAGTTGAACCACTGGATTCCAGGCTCTCGACAATTGAAACCCGTCGTCCCTATTGAATTTTATTTTGCACTTGATTATTTCAATTGCTTCCCGAACCATTCTTGGAATGTAATGGCGTTCAGTCGAGATAACCTGTGGGTCATTTAACTCGATCCAGTGGTTTGGCCCTGATTCGAGAAGATGTTCTGCTATGGCCGATTTTTGGGTATCATTGTTTTTCACTAGGTAGATAGGCAGTCGCTCCATGTAAAACACTGGTACTCAGCTGAATCCGGTTAGACTGGAAGCCGACCCCAATATAGTTGGGAAAAGGCTAGGAAGATGATGATGATAGTTTTTCACTGCCCTAATGTGTTCCTTGATTCGGCAAGCAACAGTTCGCTTCGTCTGTCCCAAAGGTAAAACATGGTAAATATCCCAAAACAAATATTAATTCTAATGATTGTGAACATGTCAGCTTAAAAACTTATATGACTGTCAAAGATCTACAAATGACAGTCGGGACAAGGACAAACAGCTTAACGTGGTTTTCGAGGCACGGAGTAGTCTCGGTATATCATCTCAGCAAGCAACAAATTAATCACAGGTAGAGTGTATATTTTTCTCGCACTTACTTTGGTAAAATCATCATTGGTGATAACTTGCGGCGCCACGCCGTTCAGCACGCCGGTGACGGAATCATTTTCGATCGCAAATTGGATGAGTCGCGTGAGGTCGTCTATGTGGATCCACGGGAGGTACTGTTTGCCGCTGCCGATGCGGCCGCCGAGCCCAAGGAAGAACGGGACGAACATGTTCTTGATCATACCGCCCCAACGACCCAACACAGCCCCGGAACGAATTATTACCTGACGGCAAAGATTTGTTAATTTACTATATTGCAGATTTTTGACAATTTTGTTTTAAAATATCGAATTAAGGTTTTGAGAGTTTTTCGAAAGCAGTGGTGGCCCAGTGGTTACGGTCCCGACTTACGAGTTGTAGGTCGTGGGTTCGAACCCGAGCAGGCGCTTTACTTTGTGTAATTTATTTCATCACCACTGCTCTCAAAACGGTGAAGGAAAACATCGTGAGGAAACCGGCAAGTCCTAGAACCAAAAATTCAAAGACATGTGACATCTACCAATCCGCACTGGGCCCGCGTGGTGGATTATAGCCCACTCCCTCTATGAGTGGAGGCCTGTGTCCCAGCAGTGGGAACATTAAAAAGGCTGATGATAATGATGATGTGAAGGTTTTGTAGGCAATCCTCTTGAAACCAAGACTACGAGCTTCAAATCTTCTATTTTCCATTAGTTGGTTGGTTGGTTAGTTTTACTCGTGATGGCGAGGCCTTCTGCAAGACGTTGCGGATTAAAATCTGGGCAAGTAGCTATAGAGGTATATTTTAGGACGCCAAATCACAGAACAGAGAACAGGGAAGTAGGAAGATTAAATTCGAAATAGGCCAAAAAGTAATGGTAAAAGATTACAGGAAGGGAAGTAAGCCATGGGTTCAGGGTTTGATTATTGAAAATTCTAAACCAGATCTTACTTATATAATAGAAGTAGAAGGATGTAGGTGGAAACGCCATGTAAATCAGATGTTGCCGTGTTCAGAGACTTGTTCAGAACACGACAACCTGCTTTGAGCTAGATTCCCCTGTAGTTGTCGTTTTAATCTTAAGTGGGGGAGAGTGTGGTATAGCGCGATGGGAATATACCTCTTGCTCTCTTCCAGCTTCAATCTGTGTGACACGGAGTTGTGCATTTAAATATACATTTAATTAATACAGTGTTTTAATTGCATGCGGAACAGGGTGTAAAGTCCCGCTACCACCATTGAAAAGGGAGGTCTCTCCGACCTGACGGGTTCGTGTGACGGGATTGTCTTTGGTCCAGGCAACTGCCTAATACTTGCTGTTGGGCTTTTTTTTATGATGTGCAGATTGTTTATATTCGCAGCTGACGTAGAACACTGACATAAAGGCGAGGCAATGACCTTGAAGGAAAATAATTTACTTTTAAAAGCAAAGCAAATCATCAAAGCCTAAATTCCATAATGGCGGACCAATAACCGAACCCCGAGGACATCTCATCTCCGGACGGGTATGTGGGTGCACGCTGCCGCCTAGGGCTAGGACAAATTTATTAAAGTTTGCCCCTTTGTCAAGGGCCGCGCGTATTATAAATAATATGCCATCGGAAGATGTGTTTCATAGCCTGCCGAAATTTGTGTAAGGAGCACAAAGGTGCATTGAAGGAGGCATACAAATTTGAATTGTTTCTTTTTTTTTTTTTTTTTAGTTTAGATTTTATTTTTATTGTTAAACTTATACGTTTTCAAATAGTGTATGTATAACATTATTTATTATGTGGTATAACATCGTCTTGGAATAGGTAGTGTAAGATGTTGTACTTATTGGTGTCAAATAAATGTGTCCGTTTCCCACCTTGCGAAACTTCATATCATCGACGACCCCAATTGCTCGTGTGGCACAGACGTAGGTGACTTAGATCACATATTTTTCTCCTGTCCTTTACATGACCGTTCTTCCTTTCTCTGTGACCTCTTGTCCCTTCGTATTCCTTTTCCTACCTCAATACTTTCTTTACTTTGTACAAATAGCTTTCCAGTGTATAAATGTATAGTCTCATTCATCACTTTAAATAATATTAAGCTGTAACTTTCCTCATTGTAATTTGCTCATTATTTATTTGTTACGCCATTACCATTAAAATATACTGATCCAATATCCGTCCTTTCCTAAATTCCGTTAAATTTAATAAATATATTTTTATATTTGGTTTCCCTACCTTTACTTCTAAATAAAACAATCTGACGTGCCATTGGCTGAATGCACACACCGTGCGAAGCCAGAGGGGAAAAAAAAAAATGTGTCCGTATTACAAAACTTAAAAAAACCGTGGTCTTCATAGTACCGTCATTTGAACCATTGTCAATATTTCAACCACAGATTAATACAAATATCATTCGATTACCATAATATCATTCAATAGCAATGTTCCGTATAGTAGTGTTCAAAGTAGCTATATGACAATAACTTGCTTAATGCTTTATATTTTAAGCGCGTTATTTTACACGCTTTATTATAACGCGCTTTTTTATAAAGCACGGGCGCGGGGCGGACACGAATAAAGCAAGCGCGGTGACTGTTAACTCGCAGCTTCTACCCTAGCGTTGGACTCGTTGGACAGACAGCATGCTTAAAATATTACATCGCTTTTATGAATTTATTACGAGAAAATGGAGCAGTAAAAATAAACAATGAACTTTCCTTCATACTTTCAGTTTTTCCTTCTACTTCATTAATTTAAGGTCCATATTGGAAAATCACTATTTCTTTTAGACATTTTCGTCTGCTATACACACACAAAAACAAAAGATTAAACAACAACACAATCTCTCAATAAATCGTCCTTACTTACACAATATTATACTTAGTCAATATTAAGTGTCTTATCATGGTTTACAATAAAAAGCACGAAGCAAAATAGCGTAGGTATACTACGTGAGCCGCGCGGGATCTAAAATTACGCGCGCGACTGATAACAATCGCTAGCATGCAACGACTGGCCGCCGCGCCCGCCCGGCGCCCCAAGCTTATTGCTTTATTTACGTTATTGCGTTGCACGCGATACTGCGTTATAACGAATTAAGCAAATAGCGCATAGCGCCAAGTGTGTTCCACGATAGCGTTTGCTTTATGCTATTTATAATAAGCAAGCTGCTTCAAGTTGCTTTACGTTATATTAACCACCTCTAGTTCCGTATAATTCGCGGAATAAAGTTTCGCGGAACCATTTAAAAAGTAAGAGTAAACTAGATTATATATATTTCAATAGCAGCCCCGAGTTTTCATTTTAAGTAATAACATGTGTTAACAAAATCTCCAAAAATATCCAGAAAAATCCCAATTACGTACTTCTGTTCAGATGTATTAACTATTTTCCAAACAGTAAGGGCCGCGTCTACGGTAGATTTTCCATAGTGAAACCGAATTGATTGTTATGAAATTTTTGTTCGTCCGGTAGCAAACGTGATAAGGCGGTACAGGAGTTTTCTCAAAGATGAAAGTAATGTTATGGGCCGGTACGACTATGGGTCGTCCGGGGGTTTGTCGCCATTTTCCGGGATGATACGTATAAATCCGCGTCGCCATATACGAGGAAATACGCCCACCGCAATACAACGGTTAAAATCGCTTCACCGGCTGTTTTACACGCTTCTATAATCATCAGATTAGATATTTTTTTCTTCACCTAATGATTTGTTGAGTGGTAACATCTTGACAAACCTTGCTGTTGGGCTGTTGTATATGTTCAAATCGCGCCGAAAACTTTGATTTGCATGATGTAGGATTCGCGTGATGTTAGTTCGTTATTAACCGACTTCCCAAAAATTAGGAGGTTCTATGTTCTACTGTATGTTTCTTTTTGTTCATCGAATTCTCCGTCAATTATGGACAGATTTTTTAAATTTGTTCTTTGTTTCATAGGGTATACTCTCGAGGTGGTCCCATTGTCACACAGTCAGGATCTGATGAGGCGATCCCATAGAAATCGAGGAAACTCCACAAATGTTATAGTGATTTTTGACGTCAAAGCAAGAGCACAGCTGAAACCTGCAGCCTAATTGCGTAAGTGAAGCAAGGCAAAGTGTTTGACCCCAAGAAAGAGTATGACATATTATCTTTAAAAAATTAGGTACTGCCAAAAATGATTGGATGCTTGCAATGGGGCAATAACAGAATGGTATTTATATGTCAGGCCCACCTCACTTCTTAGTCATGTCTACAAGCTGTTTTCAAGAGTCATCACGAATCGTCTCGCGCGCAGGTTTGACGATTTCCAGCCTCCCGAACAAGCCGGATTCCGTAGAGGCTTTAACACCGTAGACCACATACATACGCTGCGGCAGGTTATACAAGAGACCGAAAAGTACAACCTGCCTCTCTGCTTAGCGTCGAAAGCCTTCGTTTCGATCGAGACTTAGGCTGTACTGCAGTCTCTCCAACGGTGCCAAATCGACTACCGGTACATCGAGGTGTTGAAGTGTTTGTACAAAAACGCCACCATGTCAGTTCGACTTCAGGATAAGTGCTAGAAAACTAACCTTCTGCAGCGAGGTGTGAGACAGGGAGACGTTATATCGCCGAAACTGTTCACCGCTGCATTGCAGGATGTCTTCAAGGTTCTGGACTGTAGAGGGCTAGGCATCAACGTCAATGACGAGTACATCACTCACTTTCGGTTTGCCGACAATATAGTGGTCATGGCTGAGACCATGGAGGACATCAGTATAATGCTCGATGACCTCAGTAGAGCTTCTGAAAGAGTGGGTCTTAGGATGAACATGGACAAAACCAAGGTGATGTTGAATGCCCATGTTACACCCACTCCTATCAAGATTGGAGACTCTACACTCGAAGTTGTGGACGACTATGTCTACCTAGGACAAACGATCCAGTTCGGTAGGGCTAACTTCGAGAAAGAGGTCAACCGTCGAATCCGACTCGACTGGGCAGTGTTCGGGCAGTTGCGCGGTATCTTCTCGTCCAACTTACCACATGTCTCAAGACGAAAGTCTATGACCAGTGTGTGTTGCCAGTGATATGGCTCAGAGACGTGGTCGCTCACAATGGGCCTCATCAGAAAGCTTACAATCACCCAAAGGGCAATGGAGAGGGCTATGCTCGGACTATCTTTGCGTAATCGAATCAGAAATGTAGAGATCCCAAGAACCAATTTTATTCAAACATAGGTAGCTAAGAACACTCTCGATTAAGTCACATTTTAAACAAAAAAAACTAAATCAAAATCGGTTCACCCGTTTGGACGCTATGATGCCACAGACAGACACACAGATACACAGCAACACACGTCAAACTTAAAACACCCCTCTTTTTGTGTCGGGGGTTAAAAATCGGTTCAGCCGGTCAAAAGTTATGGGCGTTTTACTGTTTGAATCGGGGTGTTTTCGTAAGATATCGTATGATAATTACGTGTTCAATAGATTGCCGATCGAAGCGTATCAATTTTTTTTTATTTAATTTTACTTGTTGTGTCTCAAATTATTTTGTTAAATACTTACAAGCCTGACAGGTGGATCTACATGAGCAGCTTTTTCCCACTCAACAGTGAGCCTAGAGAAAAAGTCATGGCCTGTAGTGGGACTGGCTTCATCATACTTGTTACTCTCTGAAGGTTCGTAAGCACCCACGCCAGTGAGAACAACATAAACCTTAGGCTTGTCACTGGCTTGGTGGATTGCTTTAGACAGGGCTTTGGTTGTGTTTACTCTGGAATTCTGGACATTTTGTTTAAATCTGAAAATAATAATTACCAAATGTTATATCTTTGTTGGTATTTGGCAGGCATAATAGATGGGAGGCTTCTTGCTATTTCTCTAGATTCCACTGCGTGAGCACTAGATATTTACTTTGCTGGGTAAGCATTAATGGTGACGAATTAATGTTGTTAGAGGCAGCAAACGAAATTCTACCCAAATGCCAATGATTTGAATAATCACGTTTTTGGTAACTCTAGTTACCTATCTATACATATTGTCAGATTGTTAAAAATGAGCATGTTAGTATAATTATCTAGTGTCCGACTGAAAGTTCGGTTTCGGTCGAGTTTCGGCAAAAAAACGAGGTTCGGTTTCGGCGGCAAAACTACCGAAAGTACGACCGAAACCGAAACTGCATTCGGGAGTTCTTGCGCTGTGATCGGTCATGTTCGGCGCGTTAAATTGCATCCAAGCGAGTAAGCGACGAAGATATTTTGCTGCGTCCACGTGCCTAATCATGTTTTGACTGGCTTGTGCTTGCAGTTCGTTTTGTTTGTTGTGAGTTTTCGTGTGATTTATTTTAATGAAGATAAAAAAATTAAGACTGACTGATTATATTAACGTTTTCTTTATTTTTATCTCAACATGATCCTTGTAAGGAAGTTTCGGTTTCATCCGAAACTGAGTCTGTTGCGAAATTCGGTTTCGGTTTCGGTCGTAAAACCAGTTTCGGACGGACACTTGAGAAATAAAAGATAATTTATCTTACCCAGGTGTCCAGGATTTTGTAAAGTCCATGAATTGTTGGCCTGCACAGTTGACAACAGCTAATGATTTTTTGGGTAAGCCATTCTTCTCAAGCTCAGTCCAGGAGATGTTATTGGTGCCTGGCATACGAGCGACATTTTGAACGTGGTAGCCTTTTAAAGTTAAAAGTTCCCCTAAATGGCTTCCAATAAAGCCAGTTCCGCCACCTGAAATAAAAGTCAATAATATAATTTACATGTAACCAGTCTTAAGGCATTATTTTTATTGTTTATGTACCTACACATAAAATATAATATTACATTCACATTAAATAGATTTTATTTATTATATTTATAAAGAAACTAAGCCATTAAAATTGGGAGCCTGCCGTTTTGCCGAAAAGATTTTGACAAAACTTCACTACCCAAACAAATTTTAGTAACCTTTTTTATACCAATGCAATATCTATACCAATATTATAAAGAGGAAAGATTTTTTTGTTTGTTTGTACCGAATAGGCTCCAAAACTACTGGACCGATTTCAAAAAATCTTTAACCGTTGGGAAGCTACTCTATCCCCAGGTGACATAGGCTAATTTTTATCCCTGTATTCCCACGGGAACGGGAACTACGCGGGTGAAACCGCGAGGCGTCCTCTAGTTTGGAATAATTTTAATACGCACATTTTCATTTGGTCAAAGTTTTACTTGGCAGAATATTACTAAGGATAGACATAAAGGCATTTGGTCTTTAATTAAATTATTTATTACAGCAAAAAATCTTTAGACAGTAAACATCCGGCTCCCAGGGTATCAAGAAACTAGCTGACAGAAAGGAGCGAGCGCAGTATAGCGCGAGCGACGACATTTTTGTAATTAAAAATGCGAGCGTAGCGAGCACGAGCTCGACGAGCGCAGCGAAGAGCCAGAAAAAAACCATATATTCATAGACAAGTAAAGTATTTTTGCTACTTTTATATGCAGCTCAAAATGATTTTTTTTGCTTACCCTCTGAGTGCTTACCAAAATTTTATCAAACAGGAGCAGCTCATTGCAACCCAATTTTTTGTCATTGACTAAGCAATTGACTGGATAGAAATGGTAAAATGAAAACTGACAATACTAAATATTTGGCTTATTTTATTTTGCGTAAAATGTGTTATTCCAACTAGTTGATAACAACTTATTGTTTAAATGTTCACTTGCCAAACATTAGGTTTGCGTTACAATTATTTGTGTAGAGATTTTTCGCTAAGTAATAATTTGGCAAATGAAATTATGCGGATTTTTTTTTCCAGACGGCGCGCGCACTCGTGTCAGTCGCACGTCTTACCTATAGCCCCTACCTAATTATTCGCATCAGGTACTAGTGATGGGAATACACCCAACAAAAAGTGATCGATATGGATCGGTTTTTGACACGGTCCATTCTGTTGGCAAACGCCCTCTCGAAGGCCCCATTAAGACCAGTGAATGGAAGATACCAAGAAGAACTGCGCGCCAAGCCGAACAAACCCAATCGGAACCAATCCCGACCACGAACAGTTTTAGCAGTCTGCCTGGCAACCAAACATCCGCTGCTGACATCAGAACCAGACTTCTTGATGCTGTCACTAAAAGGCCACCCGTATACCTCCCATCGTGTTGGAGATAGAACCCAGCTGGAGGCATGAGTTCATTAGAACTACTGTGATGTCGTACTCGAAAACCTTCCATCTGCAGTACAGACGTAACAATCGGGTAGCTGTCATTAGCCACACTTCTGAAAGCCATCAAAGACGGTCTACGTACCAAGGACATCGCCTTTCATACCTACTCGCGAAAAGACGAGAAGTTGTACAAAGTAGTCGTCTTCGGTCTTCCTTACTACGTCGAGGATGTACTTCCAGCAGAAATTGCCTCGCTTGGATTCGAAAATGTGATTGTTCGTAAAATGAAAGTACTTGCTGAAAAAGCTTTTTAATGTCCTCCCTTTCTGGTACAATCGCCAGCTGGTTCTGATTTTGTCAAATTCCGACAGATCAGGCTCCTTTGTAAAACAGCAGTACAAATACGCAAATACAGAAGTAACAATCGATATGGAACGCAGTGTTACAGATGCCAGGGGTTCGGGCACTCTTCTACCAACAGCAACTTAGCACCCCGCTGTGTGAAATGTACTGATGCCCACCAGACTGAAGAATGCCGCAAAAAGACCCGTGACCAGCCAGCCCAATGCTGTAATTGTGTTGGGAATCACCCAGCAAACTATCGTCAATGTAAAGAGCGCGAAAATTATTTGAAGATTCTCCGAGAACGTCAAGAACAACTGAAAGCCGCCAGGACTATAAAGCTACCCCTGAAAACCAACGTTGTTGATGAGCGACCCTGGAACCTCGTTGCTGCTGCCAACACACAAAAAGTCACCGTTCTAGAAAAGGCTCAAGACCCGACGACAGCTGACATGCTAGCCATATAAAATGATAAAAACCATCAAAAGCCAATTTCTAGGATGTACTAGTATGATGGATAAAGTTATTCTTATTCTAACACATCTTCGTCAATATGTATAGAACACAAAATGTACGTATTCTCTACTGGAATGCCGACGGCATTCGCTCAAAAATATCGGAACTGTTGGACCTGGTAAGCGAGCTCTCTATTGATATCGTAGCTTTATCAGAGACTAGAATATCCCCCCACATCAAATTACACACCCCTGGCTTCACCTGTTATCGGTGCGATAAGAAACCTGACGGAGTCGGTCAGGGAGCTACCGTTTTAGTCAAGTCGGACATAGATCATACCCCTCTAAATATACCTATAACTCAAAACCTAGAATGTGTTGGAATACAAATTGCCCTGTCAAACCAGAAAATTGCCTTTATCTCAGCTTATCAATCGCCTAACCTAGTCTTATTGCCTAAAGACTTAGACACAGTTATCAATGTTCACTCAAAAACACTAATAATGGGTGACCTTAACACCAAACACCCCTACTGGCACTGCTCTCGCTCCAACAACCATGGCGAGGTACTTTTTGACCACATGATAGACAATGAATATGAAATTCTTGCACCTTTTTGTCTCTCTCTAGTCCACAATCATAGTACGCACATGCCGTCTACGCCCGATATTATCCTAGCTAACTCTGTCCACCATCTCTCAGAGCCTCAGGTGATCACCGGCCTTTCTTCTAACCATCTGCCTGTCTAATTCACCGCGAGTGGTAAAGTCAATAGACAAACGCGCATCATATATAACTACGCCAAAGCGGACTGGAAAAGCTATAGATCTCACCTGAATCAGTCCATAACTTTAAGCCAAGGCATTTTCAACACACCTTCAGAAATTGACCTTGCCATTGAACACTTAACGCAGTCAATTATGAATGCAAGAGACAAAGCCCCAACACAAGTATTATTAATAACTTAATGGGGCTGCCTCATAATGCACATATGTAATCATTTTGGAACAATAAACAATTATTAATTAATTATAACAATTATTATTAATTATTAATTAAAAAAAAAAAAAGCCATTCCTAAATTGTCCAGTGATGTTAGTCATAAGCTCCCACGTCGGATCAGGTCACATATCAAAACTAAAAATCGTCTTCGAAAATTAGCTTTAAATGAATTAATTCCGCATAAACGACGTGAACTATTCTCCCAAGTTAATAACCTGCAGAAAATTATTAAGTCTAAGATCCAAACCATTAACGACAATGTCTGGAACAGAAAACCTGTGGAGAGTGGTCAAGTCTTTAAACCATCAGCCTATCTCAATACCCCCTCTAAAAATGACAAATAATACCACCACATCCACACCACTTGAGCAATGTGAGACACTAGCTAATACCTTTCTCGAAAACATGAACCTAACCAGACATTGGGTCAGTGATCCTAGTACAGAAGAAGCAGTAAAGTTTCTATTGGCTTGCTGGACAGTTACCAGATGTGTAACTACGCATCACTTGCTAGGCCAAAGGAAATCCGAAAGTTGTTGGGAAAACTAAAATCAAATAAAGCGCCTGGTTTTGACGGCTTGGGAAATGACTTACTGAAAAAGCTCCCTCAGAAAGCTATTGTGTATCTAACGAAAGTGTTTAATGGTTGTTTACGCATTGCATACTTCCCGAATGCATTAAAACATGCTTAAATCATAGCTATCAAGAAAACTGGCAAAGATCAGTCCATGCCATCTAGCTATCGGCCAATTAGCTTATTACCAAGCATACGGAAACTCTTAGAAGCTATTATCCTAACCCGCCTAACTAAAATAACTGCGCATATTTTGATCCCTGAACAGTTTGGATTCCGAAGCTCACACTCGACCACGCAACAGCCCATGGCTTAAACCGTGGCCTTTCCACGGGCATGGTTTTACTAGATATTGAAAAAGCTTTTGCTTCTGTCTGGCACGATGGACTGTTACATAAATTAATTCAATATGAAGTGCCTCTCTGTCTAGTAAAACTCATACAAAATTATCTGCGAGATCGATCGTTTTCTGTTTACATAGGTAAAGACCACTCTGCTCCTAAAACTATCTCAGCTGGTGTGCCTCAAGGCTCGCTCGTGGGTCCATATGGCTTCATACTTTACCTGAATGATATACCTAAACAGACACACAACTTGCCATCTAAGCTGATGAAACACCAACATTCACGACACATAAAGACGTCGAAGTAGTAACTGGTCGTCTACAATACTCATTGGATCTACTCAGCCAATATTTTAAAACCTGGTAACCAAAGCTAAATTCAACAAAAACCGAAGGCATTCTGTTTACCAGAAAACGTACACTACCTACTAGGCTTGAAAATATTATGATTTCCAGATTATGTGGCAGGTGTCGGTTAAGTATTTAGGCATAATTTTAGATAAGACACTTAACTGGAACAAAAACACTGAATTAATTATAGGCAAAAGTGTAAAAGCCCTTAATTCTTTAAAACCTATTTTAAATCGCAAATCTGTTCTCAGTCCTTCAACCAAACTACTAATTTATTCCACTTTAGTTAGACCTTGCCTAACTTATGCAGCACCTGTCTGGTCTAGTCTAACTGTAACTAAATATAATAAACTCCAAACTATCCAAAACAAAGCTTTGAAACTATCATATAACACACCTTTTCGTACGAATCTTAAAAGATTACACTACCGTATCAAATACCCCTTTTTGAAAGATTTCATTTTATAAATTTCGCGTAAATTCTATTTGCATAAAAATCCGACACACCGTAACAATCTAATATCCGAAATTGGCAAAAGTGGACTCAGTACATTGCCGTACGCTCGCACTTACAATCGATACAGACTCCCAGATCACTATTTCCTCTGTGACGCATCATGAAGATAGCTCGCTTACCAGCTGACGCCGCTTGACCGGCCGTTTACTCAAAATGTTTGCTCCAACTACCCACCATTTGTCTGTTATTATATAAAACTATAATAAAGTGTACACCTTGTAACCTGAACATTGTAAATATTATGTGGGTCCATTCTAAGACCTCCGCATACACAGTAGTTTATAATGATTTCTTCTATAAGTTTGTTACCTCAACGCAAAGTATTATCTTAATAAAAATATGTTTTAATGTTTAGAAAGGCGGTAGCCTGTGTAACAAAATAAATTACGATTTGTCTACAAATAGAATTAGATAATTTGTAAACAACACTGTATAACCTATGCACAAATAAAGACCTTTCAAAATCAAAAAAAAAAATACATCAATCAAATGAAATTATGCGGAATTTTTTTTGGGAAGTGATAATTTGTCAATTTCTTATCGATGAAACATAGGTAACCCATTAAAATTAAATCAAAATGTAATTAGAAAGAAATCTATGTTAAAGCATTTGGTTTCCGCACTTAGTCTTTCAGGTGGACCATTGTGCCTGGGCCATGGCGGCCATTTGGTTGTTATCCAATCAGCCCACCTCCCTCCAGAAGTTAATTAAAGCTCCAGGTTTGCTCAGAACATCTGTGTAAGTTCTGGGTGAACCGAAGGGTTTGTGTTCAAAACTGAGTGATGTCTGTGCATTCAAAGAGCCTGCGCGCGGTTTCCTCAGCTTCCATGCACACACTGAACAGAGGGCTCTCCATTAAGCTTATTGTGTGGAATTATTTGTTTAGCGAGCGGTGTCCTGTGATATCCCAGTCACCCAGGTGCAGGCATAATATTATTTAATTCTAAAAATACTTTGCTTTCTCTTTTGACATAATAACACTGATATGATGTATATCTGGATTGGGCAAATTAAAACATTATAAATAATATAACTTACAATACTTTAATTTAAATAAAGAAAAATAAGGCGGTTGAGGACCATATTGGAATGCTAACTATTGCTACCTGCCGGCACAACGTTAGGGTCAGAAGGTCAGGCGGAGGGGGACCATATTGGAATGCTAACTATTGCTACCTGCCGGCACAACGTTAGGGTCAGAAGGTCAGGCGGAGGAGGACCATATTGGAATGCTAACTATCGCTACCTGCCGGTACAACATTACGGTCAGAAAGTCAGGCGGAGGAGGACCATATTGGAATGCTAACTACCGGTACCTGCCGGCACAAATTACGGTGAGAAGGTCGTCATATATCTGCCTGATGCTAGATTTTAGGTCCTGACAGACAAGGAGGATTATAGAAGACCTCAAAAAAGTAAAAAAAAGTACATACCAATTAAAACTTTTCTGCTTGCCATTATTTAGAATTATATAACTAACGCAGAAGATGTTCTTTCAACTGTAAGACATTTGTCACTGACTCAAGTTTTATTACAATTACAAAACATACAGTTATTAGTCAAAGTTAGATCATTCCAATAATTTCAAGTTTCCTATAATCTTTAGTCGTAAATGTTTATTATTTTCTATACATTTTCGTAAGTTCAATATTATTTTCAAGTGAGCTTCAGCTGAGCTCCCAGCTGACATTGACAATATTGACATTGACAAGATAAATGTAACAGGACCATGACAGGACTGACAGGTGCATAGAAAGAAAACCACTGACTTAGAAACCTATGGACTTGCCATACCTACGAAATCAGCGTGCATACCTACAAAAATCGGGCAATTAAAATGGCTGCCTTTCGTAGGGTTGTAACTGCGAGAAACATGCGCAGCTGATATCGATATAAACATCGACCTTCATTGTGGGTCTGTTTTTCCATAGCCTGTTCTTACTTTGGTTGTCTTTCCCTTCAAACCAAAAGAGGACAGTGGATGCACTGCTGCTTTGCGGCAGAAATAGGAAAGACAGACGGGCTTCTAGGCAGAAAAGAAGATTTCGTATGGTATAATCTATCTAAAAAAATAATTACATTTTAAAATAAAGATATAAGAATACATTAATAATAAATTGTCTGGTACGTTCAATACAAACCTTTAAGTTTCGCTTCGAATTTACACAGCCTTCTGCTACGATACAATAATGCAGGGCCGGATTTAGAGGTGTGGAGGCCCTAGGGCAACAGGGGAGTGGAGGACCCTAATTATTTTTCAAATAGGTTAAATCATATTTTTCTTGCAAGTGTTTCAATAATTTATATATATAATCGTATGGGAGGGGAGACAGGCAAGCGGGCGGCGTGAACCCTGCGTACTGCAACACCCCGCATTGTGTTCCCAGAGCGATAGCTCTAACGAGACGAGATCACGGATCGACCATCCGTCGCAAACACAGTAAAACAATACGCTGCTGCAAGTAAAATTAAGATATAATAAATAATGTTAAAATCATATAAAATAAAAAATACTAGATAAGTTTTCAAATAGTAATACAGTGGAATCTCTATAACTCGAACCTCGTTTAGTCAAAATCCTCAGTAAGTCGAAAAAAATGCCATTTCCTTCCGCTGAACCCTTAGATACGCGGTATCTCGAATTATTTAAACTTTGTAACTCGAACAAAATGTTATTTCCCTACGAAGTATTGATAATACATATTTATACTCTATATCTCGAATTTCAAAAAGGAGTTTCCAAAAGTCGTAGTTAGTAAAATACAATGACATCTGACGTCTTACTTGGAATTCTCCGAAATAATTGCAATAAAATCCAAAATGAATGTTCGGGTTAGGGGCTTCTAATCTATTGTTTTTGTCTTGTACACGTGCAATTAATGAATACATTCATTAAATTTTCTAAGTTCAATTCAATTTTTAGGTTGGGTTTGACTCTACAAATCGAAAAATATACTTAGAAATCGCGACTTAGTCGCTCGAAATTTCAGCAGTTAAATCATATGTATCTCGAAGTTCTTGTTAAGTCAAAAACTTTTTGTCTCGATTTTTTTTGCATTTCCCTTGACATTCGAGTTAGAGATTCCACTATAGATACCCTATAGTTGTGTAAGTTTTTTTTTTATAAATACAATTTATGTGGGGGCCCCTCTCTTGTGGAGGCCCCGGGCAGTTGCCCCTATTGCCCTCCCTTAAATCCGGCCCTGCAATAATGTAGGTAATAACAATATAATATGATCAAACCAGGCCCATAGAAACAGAAGTAGCTAAGGGTGTAAAGTATTGTATGATACTTATTAGATGTATGAGGCGACTGGCAATATACAGGTTGGGCAAAAAACTTGGATAAGGGCAAAAAAAAACCGGGCGATAGTTTGGGTTAAAGGCAGTTTTTTATTTTTACTTTTGGCCTACTGGAAACAGCACCAAATATCTGTGTGTTTGTTTAAATGTTTTTCATTTCTTCCTTAAAATTTCGTTTCGAGGAAATCTGTGGATGAAAATAGCATTGCAATGTATTTTACACACTTTATCAATATTATCGATACATATCATATACGCACTTCGAACATCACTAACCTTACATACCAATTATTATTGTTGGTAAACAATGCAAGGAAATATAGAAAATAATAACATTTCATGCCATACAAACATGACAGAGGTTTCAATAATATGCAAAAAGACCATCTTGTAACAATACATAACACAGAATTCTACAAAATTCAACCGGATTAGTGAAAACTAGTTACTAACCTGTGCAGAGTCAAATTAGGCTGATTTATGTTTTTTCTCGCACCACACTGTTTTATACAACACGAAGGCATGATTTTCCTATTAATGTCCAAACTCAGAACACCAAAATATCTAGTTTCTATAAGTATTTCTCTATAAAACAACAAAAATATTTTGAGCAAGCAACTGTTTGACAGGACAACTACCACAAAACCGCAGAGTACTTTCTGCAATTAAAATGGCGACCGGTCACGCATAGGCATGATTATGACGTCACAAAAAAGTGTTGCCTAGTTTAGTCCTTGGCAAACATTTAGATGTCTCTCTTTGCATATGCAGCTCTTGGTTAGTTAAAAAGAGACAAAATGCTTGTTGACATGCGTGTGTCGATTTGATTGATATTTCTATAACTATTCTTCATATAGTAGAATATGCCGTCTCCATAGTTATCCTACCTCATTGAAGAAAACGACTAGTCCAGACTAGTCTGTGAGCATTCTGTGGGCTAGCCAATGATATTCAAATAAACAGATATGTTATGAGCGCGCGCATTTTGAAGACTCGAATAGGTCACAATTGTGACCTTTAATCTTTAGTTTATGTCACGCATGGCGAAGAGCGATAGGCTTTGTTGAAAAAAAAAACAAAATAAAATAAATGTTATCGTGTGTATTTTTAATTTATTTATTTATTGATTAAAATAAATATGTTTTAATGTTAGATGAATGAAAAGTGTGTATGTGTGCTGCCGCTATATGCGGCACACTTTTTTCAATTGTTTTGTGAGTGTATAACGTATCTGTTTATTTGAATATCATTGGGGCTAGCTCAATGTCTGTGAGTGAAGGCTAACAAAATAAAATCGGCTCCGTACAGCAATTTTTTTTTTTTTCGTTGATCCTTTGACTTGATAAGTGCTTGTGCGGTCTAGCGCAACCGACTTCTTTATACTTTTATTAGTTTTGTAGAGCTACTCCATGCTCAAGGATGTTCAATCCTAGTTCCAATGGTAGTTAAAATGTCTCTGTTCCAATCAATGCCAAATGTCAATGACAATCAATATTATCTAGTGTATCCTCCATCGTAACCAGCATTGCCAATCTGTGGGGAATTCCCCAAATTGCGGGGATTTTCAGTCCAATTAGGTAATTTGTGGGGAGAGTATGTTCTTTCACTGGTGACAGATTTCAATACGATATTCCGAATCAGAAACACCGCTTCTTCATAAACTGAAGCCGGAAGTGGAAAAACTGTTGAAAACGCTGCCAGAAAAATAACTGTGTCAGATCCTGAGTTAGGCAATCGCCTAGCGTGCGTCACTGCTGATCATGCACCGGATCCACGCGTGAAGCATTGCGTAAACTGCACGATTGCAGTTTTACTGATTTAGCAATAAGTTTAGTTTATAGAATAATTGTAATCTTAATTTTAGTCTTGTAGTTCTAATCCTAAAGTAAATATTGTATTTTAATTAAATAAATATTTTTTTAATAATTATCTTGTTCGCTGAAACATAACTCCTGTCAAGATATTTTTACAGCTGAATTTAGGAACATAGCGGATTTTCTTGATTTAGTAAATATATATATGTATGCATGCAAGCGTCAGAAAGTGTTGAGAACTTGAAAAAAGATCCAAAAGTATAGCAGATTTCAATAAATCCTGCCAAGCCTTATAAATTGAATTGACTAAGGACATGACTAAGCGTTTTGATTTTTCAGACACATTTTTTTCATTAAATCTATAGTGAATCCTTCAGAATCTCAGCAATTGAAAGGCAAATCCCTTATACCGTTGTTGCTAAGATTTCCGATACCTGAAAATGTAGTAACATTTCAAAAGCTAGATAACGAATGGCGGGCCCACGCGATACTGGATTACTCTGCTCTTGGTTTGCAAGGCTATTCCGATCCGGAAACATACTAGGCTAAGGTGTTTCTTCTTAAAAACAGTGCAGGTCATGAAATATTATTTAATTTGAAATATGCATTAAGCCACGGCACCCAAGCTCGTTCTACCATTTTCAAACGCATCTGTGGAAATAAAATTTAGCGTTCTATAGAATTTAAAAACAGAAAATCGTAATCGCCTACACAACAACACAGTAGTAACGCTTATTTAAGGCCGCTCGAGAAGGAATTAAGAAGAAAGGAGGGAGCTTAAAATTTTATCCTTTCAATAATATGATAAACAAAAAATCCGTGACTCCCAAAATATATCTCTATTCAAAAAACAAGTCCAAGAACATTACCTCTCCACCATCTTGTAATTTTATATATTATGTATATGTATGTATTTTTATTTTCTATATTTATTAAGTTAAGGTATATGTGTAATTTATATGATTAATTAAGTTAATTTAGTCTATTTGAAATTTCCTTAATCTTTCTACACACTGTGTCTTCGTTTATCATCCAACTTTCCTTTCGCAGGTCTGCTGGAAGAAATTTCTAATGAAATAAGCAGTACCTTTGTGCTCTTCAATCTGTATTATTTCTTTTCTCTGTAAAGTGTTTTTGTGTGTACATAAATAAATAAATAAAAAAAAATATGGCGTAATGAGAACTGCACAATTACTTTTTTTTGAACCGCTCTTTCTTGACCACTATCATCAATGATATTCAAATATTCACTCACAAAACAATTGAAAAAAGTGTTCCGCGCAGCAGCGGCAGCACACATACACACTTTTCATTCATCTGACATTTCACTACAAGTCGAAAGGGATGGCTTGATAAAACCAACAAGAAAAAAAGAGACAGCTAGTGTTTGTCACTTGCATGTGAATGTAAACAAACATTATTCTGACCACCAATGTTGACAATGTTGTTATCTTTTTCTAACCTCCAAATATCAGAATATTAGGAAAAAAAAAAAATATCTAGTAAATTGAGGCGTATTGCGTGCTAACATTATGGTAAGAGATCCTTTCTGTTTTATGTACTTTGGTATCATAATTGGTACAATTTCTAAATACACACGATGGCATTTTTTTCATTTTGTTTTTGTTTCAACAAAGCCTAGCGCTCTTCGCCATGTGTGACACAGACTAAAGGTCACAATCGTGACCTATTCGAGTCTTCACAATGCGCGCGCTCATAACGTATCTGTTTATTTGAATATCATTGACTATCATACTGATTTGATTTTGATTTTTATTTATTTCTAAAAAAATGTGGGGAATATTGGTTTTGCATTCCCCAAATTTGGGGATTTTCGGTTAGGTTTTTGGGGAATCCAGACCATGGTCGTAGGCAATACTGATCGTGACATCTGCGTCACACACAACAATGCACAACAACACAAAGTCCTTATTGATGTATTAAGGTGAACGCGCACCTGTCCGCGCCGCAGGAGCCGCACGCGCCGCAGTCATCGCATTTTCTCAAGGCCCCGCGCTATCCGCGCCGAACGCGCTGCACGCATTGTATACACCTCTATACATCTTGAACTTTATTTTCATCTGGATACGGATGATGTTTCTGCGCCACCCGCATCGCCTGCCGAATCTGATGACGTCATCAGCACGCGCTGGTGGAATCCGTATACCTACAGCATTTTTCTGAAATGCGGCTCGTGCGGCGCGGATAGGTGCGCGTTCACCTTTATTGTTCTGTGGTCCTTAGGCAGCACCTGCAGCACTCTATAAGTAGTCTGTGCAGTATATAATAGTAATCTTTGGTCTGTGACAACACTTGTGACAATGACAAAGTCACAAACTGACAATCTGAAACTGAATAGGGATGTCGAAAGTGAAAAAATATATCGATATATCGATGTATCGATATTTATTAAAATATTAATATCGACCTCGATATATCGAAGAAAAAATATCGATATATCGGTCCGATTTTCAGAGTATTTAGTTTTTCTTTATAGAATTTTTTATACAAAATGCACATTATTTTAATGTATGAGAAACATAATAAAAACGAAGGTATTTTAATCGTTATTCCTTTTTAATAGGCAAAAATTGAAAATAACAAAAACTAAATAGAAATCTTCTAAAAATATTAAAATATTACACGAACCACACACACACAACGCAAAAGAACTCACATTTGAAAGTGAGTAACGAGTGACTGATGATGACTGCCTCCGCGGACGCCATATACACACACACGCAAGACTAACAAAACATTATAGTCATAGACAATACAGTAATTTTCCTTTCGTTCCTATCTTTTACCGCTTTGAATTCTGTTAAATATTCTGCTAATATCCTAAATTTGAAAAAAATATCGGTTTTGATACGTTTTTCGATATTGAATATTTTGTATCGATATATCGATGTATCGGTTGAAAATATATCGGCCAAAAATATCGATATATCAATGTATCGATATTTTTTCGACAAGCCTAAAACCTAAAACTGAAACGTCAAACAAGTCTCTTGTTTGTGTCGATTTGTTTTTAAATAAATATTTCATTTCATGGTGTCATGATTACAGGTAGAATTCAAGGATATTAGAATAGAACGATGATATCGCTTTACGTTGAAAATGGCATTGCTTATGTATGGAATTCTGAAGGTACCTAGAAATGTTTTATAAATAGGTATTTTATTTTGATTTCACTTCTGGAACCTAATAATGTTTGTTTTTAATTTAGATTGGTACGCCCTACGGGCTAACTATCGCATATGCGGTTCACTAGTTGGTTCCATACCATCATTTCCAAGGCAAAACGATTTTTTAGGTATGTGGCAACTGCTCTATATTGAACAAATAGGTACATGGTTTTACTAGGTTTAAAGTCTTTAAAATATTTATTTATGATTCTAGGATTACCAATGGCTTTGACGTCCGAGGAAGCTGCATTATTAGTTGAAAAGGGTGTTTGTGAGTTGTTTGAATTACCGAACTTTACAAGAAAACCTACAGAAGAAGAAAAGCAGATAATAAAAGATTTGGAACAAAAGTAAATTTCAGTACCAGAACAAAATTATGTCTTTTATGATCAAAGTATTACACAAGATTCAAAAAATTTTGGTCCGTAGCCTCTACAACACTAACTTATTTGTTTATGATTTTAGTGTTTTAGCAGAACAAACCGAAGCTTTGAAGAAACGTAAAATAGAACAGTTGTCACAGAAGATCGACATAATAATTGCTGGGAAAAGACAGAAGCTACTATCCAAAGGAGTAACTGGTACATATGCTGGCTTATAGTACCTATAAACATGTCCTGCCAAACAAGGTTTAACATTAAACTAAGATGGAATCTGTTTATTTTACAGATGTTCAGTTAGACAAACAAACTTTATTACAAGAAGAAATAAATAAATTGCCAAAGTTAGCTCCTGCGCATGTTCTAATGCACTTACCAACAGAACATTACATAGCCACAGGTAACATATCATTGTTTTTTTTTAATAACTTATGTACTTCACATTGTCTGATTCATAATAATTTTATTAAATTGATTGTTACAGAAAAGAAAAATGTTAATATTGCTGTTTTAAAACCCAGTGTTTTAGAAGAAAAAGGTGCTATTAAATACAGAATATTTAAGAATTTATGGGAAAAAAGACATCATATAACAAATGGATCAAAGTTTGGTTGTGACTACCTTTTATACCCTGGTAATATAACATACAATACATTAACCCACACACACATTAGCACACACATCACACACGCACCATGCACACACATACATTAGTGGTCAATGGGCAAGCCTAGTGAAAAAAAAATACCTGGTGTATACGGGTAGAGTTAACGTTATAGATCATGGTAGTGTTAACTATACTTCTAACTATACCAATGTAGACAGCATTGATACATTAGAATACTAAAACTTGAAAGAGTAGAGTGATTATCCCCGCAGGCATGCTACTCTACCACTTGCCTTCCCTCATGATGGTGCCCATTCTATTCTACCCTACCAGTGGTGCGGTCACAGGTAATATAATACTAGCATACAGATGCCTCATGCCATACATAGAAACTGTCCTGACGTACTGTAATAATTATTTGATTTATCTTTCGATATTGATTGATTATTAGAAGGTAATCTATCTATCGCCGTGGAACAGAACCGAATGCGATCAATTTACAAAAAATAATTGGTTTAATCAGATGAAAAACGCTAGTTACCTAGCACGGTTGCTTTGTATGGGATGAGGCATATGTATGCTAACTAGTACTATATTAACTGTGACCGCACATACTCAAACTATATATACGTTTTAGTAGAGTAGAACTTGTACAGACTTGCCATTGACTGATGATATTCGAGCAACACAGGTGGCGTTCTAAAAAAAACACTGGTTTACTTCTAATCTATACTAATATTATAAAGAGGTAAAGTTTGTGAGTTTGTGACGTTGTAAGGGGTAATCTCTGGATCTACTGAACCGATTTTGAAAATTCTTGCACCGGTAGAAAGCTACATTATTCCTGAGTGTCATAGGCTATAAAATATTTTCAAAAAAAATAGAGATCCTTATGAAAATTGCAATAATGTAACCCAAGGTTGCAAAATGTTGTCAGTAAAATACATTATTTGGCGTGCGCTGAGAAAACTATTGATGATAGATACAAATTAGTAGGTAGGGTAGGTAGGATAGGCAGGTTAGGCAGAGTAGGCAGAGTAGGCAGGGTAGGCAGAGTAGGCAGGGTAGGCAGGGTAAGCAGAGTAGGCAGGGTAAGCAGAGTAGGCTGGGTAGGCAGAGTAGGCATGGTAAGCAGAGTAGGCAGGATAGGCAGGGTAGGCAGGAAAGGCAGGAAAGGCAGAGTAGGCCGGGTAAGCAGAGTAGGCCGGGTAAGCAGAGTAGGCAGGGTAGGCAAGATAGGCAGGGTAGGCAGGAAAGGCAGGGTAGGCAAGATAGGCAGGGTAGGCAGGAAAGGCAGGGTAGGCAGGATAGGCAGGGTAGGCAAGATAGGCAGGGCAGGCAGGGTAGGCAAGATAGGCAGGAAAGGCAGGAAAGGCAGAGTAGGCAGGGTAGGCAGGGTAGGCAGGATAGGCAGGGTAGGCAGGAAAGGCAGGATAGGTAGGGTAGGCTGGGTAGGCAAGGTAAGCAGAGTAGGCAGGGTAGGCAGGGTAGGCAAGATAGGCAGGGTAGGCAGGAAAGGCAGGTTAGGCAGGGTAAGCAGAGTAGGCAGGGTAGGCAGGGTAGGCAAGATAGGCAGGGTAGGCAGGAAAGGCAGGAAAGGCAGGAAAGGCAGGGTAGGCAGGGTAAGCAGAGTAGGCAGGGTAGGCAGGAAAGGCAGGGTAGGCTGGGTAGGCAGGGTAAGCAGGGTAGGCATGGTAAGCAGAGTAGGCAGGGTAGGCAGGTTAGGCAGGGTAGGCAGGGTAGGCACGATAGGCAGGGTAGGCAGGATAGGTAGGGTAGGCTGGGTAGGCAGGGTAAGCAGGGCAGGCATGGTAAGCAGAGTAGGCAGGGTAGGCAGGAAAGTCAGGGTAGGCAGGGTAGCCAGGGTAGGGGCAGGGTAGGCAGGGTAGGTAGGGTAGGCAGGGTAGGCTGGGTAGGCAGGGTAGGGGCAGGGCAGGCATGGTAGGCAGGATAGGCAAGGTAGCCAGGGTAGGTAGGCAATTGACGGGAGCGAAGCCCCGAGGGTCAGCTAGTAAAATATAAATGAACGTGTAGATAGTTACTCTACTGAAACTGGTAGAGTACTTGGTAGTGTATTACACTAGTTGACTCTAGTATTAACTCTCCCTGTGTACTCCAAGCTTTAATGACATAATTTCTAATTTAACTCATTGACTGATAAGACGTCACTGGCACGGGCAGACAAAGGTTCAAAAAGAAGTCTGTTTATTTTATACCAGCATGCGTAATGAATTCGGCAAGGCAAAGAATATGAACAATCGACCAATTTCATGGCGAGATGAATGACGCAATGTGGATTTCCGTCTATCAATATGATTGGTCTATTGTTCATACTCTTTGCCCTTTGCCTTGCCGTATTAATTACGCAATAAGGCTGGGTTTTTACTTATTCTATTGTATTTCATATTTCAGGAGACCCTGTAAGGTTCCACGCAACGTACATGGTGCGATGTATTTATGACCAAACTGCTACCATCAGCCCTGCCGAGTTCGTAGCATTTGGAAGACTATCTGTGGCAGTGAACAAACTAGCTGTTTTTGCCTTTTGCAATGCTTACGGGAAAACCGAATACCAAACACTACAGTGGCATGATAACGTTACGTAAATAAACAAAATATTTTAATTAGTACCTTTATTTTATTTACTCATTTGTGTAATTTATGAAATTGTGGTGCAGTCTGAAAGACGTCCACTGCTACACGTAGGCCTCCCACTAGAGTCGTAACACCAACATATTATGTGTTTCGGAAGGAAGAATACCATTAAAAAAAAACCGGCCAAGTGCGAGTCGGACTCGCGCACGAAGGGTTCCGTACCATTATCGCAAAAAAGCCATAAAAAATATGTTCGTGACTGCCGCCGGACCCCGACGCCAATCGCTTTCATATTTGGTAAATAATTACTACTCAATTGGTACTCGAACAACCAAATTTGGTACCTTAGTAGTTTTCGAGAAAATCGATTTAGAAGATGGTCCTGCAAATCTGGTACTACTTTGAAAAAAATAACACATTTTTTTATGGGAGCCTCACTTAAATATTTATTTTATTCTGTTTTTAGTATTTGTTGTTACAGCGGCAAAGAGCAATTTTTTGTTAATATTAGACAGTTCAAGTGAGATTATGAATCAGTTATTGCATAAGCATTAAAATGTATCTATCGGATCTTATTGTCAAATGCTGTTTTTATTATTTTCTGCATGCGGTGTGGAAAAAATCTAGAGAATTGCAATTTTCATCTACTGTAAATGCTCGAAAATTGACACAATTGTGTAGGTACGCAATTAGCACTTTTGCCAAACATACCTGAGGGATTTTTGTCAATAAATGAAATGGCTAAACAAGATGAAGAACTTAAGAGCGCGGCGAACCTAGCTCGCAAATGCAATTCGAGTCGCGTGAAAAATTCGTCCGGAGTATTGCTATCTCAGTTTGCACGCACACGCGGCGCTGTGTGTGTGCGAGTAGATACTCGATAGGCATACATACGGCTGCGCACAGCGCCGCGATAGATAGCTACCTAATCATTTAACGTCTCGGAAGCATTTAGAATGTTATTATTATTTAGGTATGTTCATTATTTGCTTTTTTTAGTTGACTACTTTGGGGAATCATTGGTAAATTTACAGACTAGTAATGCGTTTTTACGAAATTTATTTACAATATCCTCAAGTTTAGGATAGCTAGATACAAATCGCTTGGCTTTGTGTCTAGAGAGAATCTAGGAGATATCGTACGTCATGCGTACCTTGCCAAAATGGGTACTTTTGTAAAGCGATGTTGTATGTTTATAATATTGGTGTTTTTAACCGACTTCAAAAAAAGGAGGAGGTTCTCAATTCGTCGGAATCTTTTTGTTATTTTTTTATTTATGTTCCCCGATTACTCAAAGACGCCTGGACCGAATTCAAAAATTCTTCCTTTGTTTGAAAGGGTATACTACCTAGTTGGTCCCATAATCATCAAGTCAGGATCTGATGATGGAATCCTAGAGAAATCGAGGGAACTCCTCAAATATTATAGGCAAACATATAGCGATTTTGGTATTTTCATCAACAATGCAATCATTTGCACTCAGAATGTATCATTTGGTGAAGTGGAACTGATGAAGAAGACCACAGATGGCCACTGTAACTCCTAAATGCTAAATATGTCACGGGCATAAGATATCTCGAATAGTTAACCGACTATAAATGAAGCAAATACTTATAAATAAATGGTACTGATGAAAATGGCACCATCGAACTGATCAGATGATGAAGCAGAAAGGTAGGCACTGGAATTCTAATGTAAAACAATGTATCCTAGTCGTGTTTGGGCTTATTGGAATCGCCATGAGATGAACTTTGGCTATAAATGATAATCATGTTAATTGGAGATACCTACCAAAACTAAAAATAGAAAAATAAAAACTTTTAACAAAAAATCAAACCGACTTCCAGAACAAAAAACTACAAAGCAAAAAATAAATTTCTTTTCCGAAGTCGGTGTCGAAAAACGGGAAACAATGGGTAGGTACAAAAGACACCGACACCGAAAAGATGCGGCGGCGCCGGCGTTATTTTGTCTTTTTTTTTTGGTATTCCTTTTAATAAACCTCAAATATGTATTGTTATTATAAATAATGCATGCAAGTAAAATAATACAAGCTTTACTTAGGCAAAGTATTATTAAAAGACAAATATTCCAATAATGTACCTACCTATGCCTATTTCTGCATAAGTAGGTAGGTACAGATAAATAACAGCGCTCTGAGCTAAGAATATTAAAAATAAAAATAAGTAGTTATTTTGAATAAACTTTTATTTTGTTATGTTCTTACTTTATATATTATCATTCAGCTATTTAAAAAATGTAAATCGAAATGTGATAAAATCGTGTAGGGTGACCATAAATAATCGACTGAACGATTGTAATGGTAATCAGAAAACAAAGTATCAAAGATCCACACAAAACACGCTGATTTATAAGATTTGGCTTGTAGGTATTATAATATTTATAAATAGGTAATCTGCAGTAGATACCATGCATAAGATGATAATCGACCGTTTAGGCTCGATTACTCACCTCATAGGACGCTTATTTTCTTTATTTGTTATGTGTTTCCGTCTGTAAACTGATGGCCAAAGGCGTTTTTTACTTGGTCGTCGTGGCTCTGTAAATATTTCTACAGTTTTTAATGAAGTCGATTAGCCAGCCAGTTATCAAAGTTTATTGGGGCTGCCTCCCCAGCGTAATAAGGGTTACCGAAGTCCAGATAAAAAGCCTAGAATAATTTAAAAACTAGAAAAAAAAACTAGAATGTCCTTGGATTTTTAATTTTAGTTTTATGTAATAGGAATTTTACAAAAAGCCGCGCTTGTGCAGGCAATTCCGATCGTATGGTCACCCTACCCTGAGTGAGCTGAACTAACGTCACAGATATAACGACCGTAAAGATGCAGTGTAGGTAAGTCTTTCGGTGTCCTTGAGATAATTACTTACGCCCGCATTGACGATGATGATGACATAAATAAACAAACGAAAAAAACAAAGCTTGACAAGTTGGTAGATAGATAGGGAAATAACAATTTATACAAAATACTAGCTGACCCGGCAAACTTTTTTTTGCCATAAAAACACCAAACATTTATCTACCATACCTACCCTACCCTACCCTACCTACCCTACCCTACCTACCCTACCCTACCTACCCTACCCTACCTACCCTACCTACCCTACCTACCCTACCCTACCTACCCTACCCTACCTACCCTACCCTACCTACCCTACCTACCCTACCCTACCTACCCTATCTACCCTACCCTACCTACCCTACCTACCCTACCCTACCTACCCTACCCTACCTACCCTACCCTACCTACCCTACCCTACCCTACCTACCCTACCCTACCTACCCTACCCTACCTACCCTACCTACCCTACCTACCCTACCCTACCTACCCTACCCTACCTACCCTACCCTACCTACCCTACCCTACCCTACCTACCCTAACTAAAAATTGATAGTAGCCGATTCTCAGACCTACTAAATATGCATATAAAATTTCATAAAAATCGGTCAAGCCGTTTCGGAGGAGTATGGTAAATAATATTGTGACACGAGAATTTTATATATAAGATATACTAATGTACCTATTAATGTAACTTATTTTATTATGTCATTGGGAAATAGGTATTTACTGTGAGAAACATCCCAACTTTCGGAGTCCATGTGGGCAACCAAACCAAATCGTAAATAATAACAAAGTCCGTAAACAACGCAGTCCGTAATAAAGTAGATTAGGTACTCAATACCAAAGTTCAAATCACAAGGCAAATCTAAATCAAATTTCATAGAATAGATCTATAGTGTCAGAAATATTACAATAAGTACAATTTAGAAAATAAATAAATACGCACTTACAGCACAGTAAGTAAAGTAATCGTCTACAACAAGCAAACCACAAAAAATACAACAAACAGTGAAACATCCCCGAAGCACACCCGAAGTGCCCCGAACAAAACCCGTACGAGCGATGCACAACCGTTAGCAGTACGAGCACGCACACATTGACATTTTTGCTTGACGCGACAGCAATACTCGCTATTGAAAAAGTATGATTAATTTGATGTGTTCCGTAATACCAAAAATGATGAATGAAAACTTAATGATTTTTATATTTTTTTCGATTATTTGTAACTTGATAATATGAGCTATGTTCCTACGACGACAATATTGTAGATATTGTTTTTTATAATACTTAAAAATCAATAAGAAAACATGCCATTTACGCTGTAAAAATGTACGAAATGGAATTCGCTTAAACTTCATTTTAGGTAAGTTTTTTGAAAAAATAAAAACGTAGGAACCTAGATAAATACTGTCTAAATCCGAATATCAGCATAATATGGTGGAAATATGCTCAACTTACAAATAATTTAGGTATTACGTTTGTATGGACAATTCATGCTTCGCCGCGCCCTTAAAGCCTTTTTATCCGACTGCCGAAGGAGGGTAATGTGTTTATCAGTCTATGTATGTATGTCGGAATGAATGTATGTTTGTTCCTATGTGGCGTTCGGTTCGTCTTAAACTTGTTTCACTGGCTACATTAAAATTGAAAGAGTGCGGCTTTTGGGCGCCATATTGTGTGGGATATCAAAATAAAGGATTTCAAGAGGTGATTTCAAAAATATATAACACTTATATTTTTAAATGTACCTAATTCGAAAAAAAAGGTATAAACTAAAAAAACCCGACTGCTTAAAAAGCGAACTAAAAAGACCTAAACAAGAATATAATCATTCTGTGCAGTCACGGGATACATCTGGTTTTGGTCAGCCAGCTCGCGAATATTGCACAGCATGATTTTATTCTTGTTTACGTCTTTTTAGTTCGCTTTTTAAGCAGTCGGGTTTTTTTTAATTAACTTTTTTGAATTATTTTACAAATTATTGGATGACGAAAGTTATGACTAAACAGTTATCTAGTTACGGAGAAAAATTGAGGACTACTAAGCTGTATATAATAGTAATCTTTGTAAGCTACTAACGCAATAGAAGGTTGGCACATTTTGTTTCTACAGTGAATAACTGTGAATCGAAAATCAGTGATACCAAAATTAATTAAAGTTCCTATCACTGTGAGGAAACAAAACGTCGGTCAAAACAAATTTTGTTTGTTAAGCAGATGCAAAAAATAATTTTCGGACTGCATTAACGAAAAAATTTCACGTCATGACATGCTTTCAGAAATACTTCAGAATAGTAAACGGCACAAATATGTGGACGTCTCTAACTATTCTCAATCTATTTTTTTTTTCCTTCTTTTAATTAGACTTTTTACAATGGTTATCAATCATCTTTATAGCCCTTTGTTAAGAATAGTTACAGCACTGATAACAAAATTTGTGGTGTGAGTCTATCTGGCAGGCCCCAACGAGATTTATCAACAGGTGATAGCTTTTCATAAAGACATTATTTTGTACCTAAAGAAAATAAATATGATATATTTTGTACCCCGACAGTTTTTGATTGAATGACGTTTTTATGAAGTGTCTAGCTAGCGGGCCCCTTATGATTATTTTTGTTGTTATTATACTTTCAGAACGCCCAATAGTGCTCGGAGTTAGAAACTATTATGTACCTTACAGATCCAAAATTTCGACTTTCTGTGAGCTACACTTCAGAAGATATTCGTTATTTAAACAAACGTCCAGCCAGCGGGCCCTTTTTAGAATACTACTCTTTTATAACATACAATAGTGTTAGTAGCTTGATACTATTTTGTACATTACAAATCCAAAATTTCGACTTTCTGTGAGCTACACTTCAGAAGATATTCGTTATGTAAACAAACGTCTAGCCAGCGGGCCCTTTTTAAAATACTACTCTTTTATAACATAAAATAGTGTTAGTAGCTTGATACTATTTTGTACCTTACAAATCCAAAATTTCGACTTTCTGTAAGCTACACTTTAGAAGATATTCGTTATTTAAACAAACGTCTAGCCAGCGGGCCCTTTTTAAAATACTACTCTTTTATAACATACAATAGTGTTAGTAGCTTGATACTATTTTGTACCTTACAAATCCAAAATTTCGACTTTCTGTAAGCTACACTTTAGAAGATATTCGTTATTTAAACAAACGTCTAGCCAGCGGGCCCTTTTTAAAATACTACTCTTTTATAACATACAATAGTGTTAGTAGCTTGATACTATTTTGTACCTTACAAATCCAAAATTTCGACTTTCTGTAAGCTACACTTTAGAACGTCCAGCCAGCGGGCCCTTTTTAAAATACTATTCTTTTGTAACATACAACAGTTCTAGGAGCTTGATACTATTATGTACCTTACAAATCCAAAATTTCGACTTCCTGCGAGCTATACTTTAGAAGATATTCGTTTCCAACCAACGTACCAATTTGAATTTGCGTTTGCAATTTGCACAATACAATTACGTCTTTGCTTGTTATGCACATTTGCATTACTAAATAATTTTTATCTTGGCTGATTGTTTTACAGGAAAAGGACAAATAACTATTTATTTTCTGTAATGTACTTACAATAATAAATGCTTAATTTGTTTGTTTGTTTGTTTGTTTGTTTGAACGCGCTAATCTCAGAAACTACTGGTTGGAATTGAAAAATTCTTTTTGTGTTGGATAGTCCATTTATTGAGGAAGGTTATAGGCTATATAACATCACGCTACGACCAACAGGAGCAGAGCATAAATGAAAAATGTTGCAAAAACGGGCAAAATTATTCCTTTTTGAGAGCTTCCGTTGCGTGCGCTGCGTAAACGGTTTAATTACACAACAATCATGTATGTAGAGTAGGTAGGGTTGATGGGTAGGTAGGTAGCCAGTTGACGGGAGCGAAGCCGCGTGGGACAGCTAGTCAAGTATATTCTGACACTGTACTTCCATATGTATATATATATCTGTATTCGTAGAACTTACCACGAAGTTACAGTGTCAAGAAGTTAGGTTTTTAGGATTCCGTACCCAAAGGGTAA
This sequence comes from Orthosia cruda, assembly GCA_964057195.1. Lineage (NCBI taxonomy): Eukaryota > Metazoa > Arthropoda > Insecta > Lepidoptera > Noctuidae > Orthosia > Orthosia cruda. The sequence continues at coordinate 38,861,643 of OZ059827.1, read as the reverse complement.
AAACAGGAACCTATTACTAAGACTCCACGGTCCATCTGTCTGTCTGTCACCAGGCTGTATCTCATGAACCGTGATAGCTAGAAAGTTGAAATTTTCCCTCCGAAGCAACTGGACAGATTCTCAGCTGGACAGATTAGCATCTGGACAGAGTATACTCGCGAAAAAAATAAGTTTATAAACTATGAAACATAGGTATTAAAACTAAAAAGTGTTTATTTAAGGAAAGTCTATAACAATTTAAAGGCACGACATTAGAATAAGATCTGTCTTACAATTTGTAACTTCTGATTACGGGGAGAAAACTAATATTGAGACAATTTTAACGACCGTTGGCGTTATAAGCAAAATCAAAATCAATTTTTTTATTTCACATAGGCCTACATGGGCACTTATAAAACGTCGACAAAATGTGCACGGTTCGGGTTGGTCGTTTCCTATGGAGAAGAACCGGCAAGAAACTCCATGGTTACTCTTTTAAAAATGGTTTGGTTCTACAATATTTCCATGTTACAGCATTAGTACTTAGATATGGGGGGACAACGTAGGCTCGAATTATGACAATAAGTCGTAAGAAACTAAAAAAAAAAGAAAAAGATTATATAAAAAAGTTAACAAATGTTAATTAGCATCTAGAAGGCCTACAATGTTCACACATTCACAAAACAATCGGTAAAAGAATCTATACAAAGGTAAAAATAATAAAAATAAGTATAACAAGACTAAATTTAACATGTTGCACAAATTTGTGTGAGTCTATCTGGCAGGCCCCAACGAGATTTTTCAACAGGTGATAGCTTTTCATAAGGACATTATTTTGTACCTAAATAAGATATATTTTGTACCTCGACAGTTTTTAATTGAATGACGTTTTTATGAAGTGTCTAGCTAGCGGGCCCCTTATGATTATTTTTGTTGTTATTATACTTTCAGAACGCCCAATAGTGCTCGGAGTTAGAAACTATTATGTACCTTACAGATCCAAAATTTCGACTTTCTGTGAGCTACACTTTAGAAGATATTCGTTATTTAAACAAACGTCCAGCCAGCGGGCCCTTTTTAGAATACTACTCTTTTATAACATACAATAGTGTTAGTAGCATGATACTATTTTGTACCTTACAAATCCAAAATTTCGACTTTCTGTGAGCTATACATTTCAGAAGATATTCGTTATTTAAACAAACGTCTAGCCAGCGGGCCCTTTTTAAAATACTACTCTTTTATAACATACAATAGTGTTAGTAGCTTGATACTATTTTGTACCTTACAAATCCAAAATTTCGACTTTCGTGAGCTACACTTTAGAAGATATTCGTTATTTAAACAAACGTCCAGCCAGCGGGCCCTTTTTACAATACTACTCTTTTATAACATACAATAGTGTTAGTAGCATGATTCTATTTTGTACCTTACAAATACAAAATTTCGACTTTCTGTGAGCTACACTTCAGAAGATATTCGTTATTTAAACAAACGTCTAGCCAGCGGGCCCTTTTTGAAATACTCCTCTTTTATAACATACAATAGTGTTAGTAGCTTGATACTATTTTGTACCTTACCAATCTAAAATTTCGACTTTCTGTAAGCTACACTTCAGAAGATATTCGTTATTTAAACAAACGTCCAGCCAGCGGGCCCTTTTTAAACTTTTTTGAGATAGACTCACACAATAAGTATTCAACCAACAGATCTAGTTACACAAGTTATTCACAAGTACCTACCCTCGTAATTTAATTATAAGTTGCCTCCAAAATTAACATAAACTAGACACACCTATGTTACTATATTTACTATTAAGCATTTATTATTGTAAGTACATTACAGAAAATAAATAGTTATTTGTCCTTTTCCTGTAAAACAATCAGCCAAGATAAAAATTATTTAGTAATGCAAATGTGCATAACAAGCAAAGACGTAATTGTATTGTGCAAATTGCAAACGCAAATTTAAATTGGTACGTTGGTTGGAAACGAATATCTTCTAAAGTATAGCTCGCAGGAAGTCGAAATTTTGGATTTGTAAGGTACATAATAGTATCAAGCTCCTAGAACTGTTGTATGTTACAAAATAATAGTATTTTAAAAAGGGCCCGCTGGCTGGACGTTTGTTTAAATAACGAATATCTTCTGAAGTGTAGCTCACAGAAAGTCGAAATTTTGTATTTGTAAGGTACAAAATAGAATCATGCTACTAACACTATTGTATGTTATAAAAGAGTAGTATTGTAAAAAGGGCCCGCTGGCTGGACGTTTGTTTAAATAACGAATATCTTCTAAAGTGTAGCTCACGAAAGTCGAAATTTTGGATTTGTAAGGTACAAAATAGTATCAAGCTACTAACACTATTGTATGTTATAAAAGAGTAGTATTTTAAAAAGGGCCCGCTGGCTAGACGTTTGTTTAAATAACGAATATCTTCTGAAATGTATAGCTCACAGAAAGTCGAAATTTTGGATTTGTAAGGTACAAAATAGTATCATGCTACTAACACTATTGTATGTTATAAAAGAGTAGTATTCTAAAAAGGGCCCGCTGGCTGGACGTTTGTTTAAATAACGAATATCTTCTAAAGTGTAGCTCACAGAAAGTCGAAATTTTGGATCTGTAAGGTACATAATAGTTTCTAACTCCGAGCACTATTGGGCGTTCTGAAAGTATAATAACAACAAAAATAATCATAAGGGGCCCGCTAGCTAGACACTTCATAAAAACGTCATTCAATTAAAAACTGTCGAGGTACAAAATATATCTTATTTAGGTACAAAATAATGTCCTTATGAAAAGCTATCACCTGTTGAAAAATCTCGTTGGGGCCTGCCAGATAGACTCACACAAATTTGTGCAACATGTTAAATTTAGTCTTGTTATACTTATTTTTATTATTTTTACCTTTGTATAGATTCTTTTACCGATTGTTTTGTGAATGTGTGAACATTGTAGGCCTTCTAGATGCTAATTAACATTTGTTAACTTTTTTATATAATCTTTTTCTTTTTTTTTTAGTTTCTTACGACTTATTGTCATAATTCGAGCCTACGTTGTCCCCCCATATCTAAGTACTAATGCTGTAACATGGAAATATTGTAGAACCAAACCATTTTTAAAAGAGTAACCATGGAGTTTCTTGCCGGTTCTTCTCCATAGGAAACGACCAACCCGAACCGTGCACATTTTGTCGACGTTTTATAAGTGCCCATGTAGGCCTATGTGAAATAAAAAAATTGATTTTGATTTTGCTTATAACGCCAACGGTCGTTAAAATTGTCTCAATATTAGTTTTCTCCCCGTAATCAGAAGTTACAAATTGTAAGACAGATCTTATTCTAATGTCGTGCCTTTAAATTGTTATAGACTTTCCTTAAATAAACACTTTTTAGTTTTAATACCTATGTTTCATAGTTTATAAACTTATTTTTTTCGCGAGTATACTCTGTCCAGATGCTAATCTGTCCAGCTGAGAATCTGTCCAGTTGCTTCGGAGGGAAAATTTCAACTTTCTAGCTATCACGGTTCATGAGATACAGCCTGGTGACAGACAGACAGATGGACCGTGGAGTCTTAGTAATAGGTTCCTGTTTTTACCCTTTGGGTACGGAATCCTAAAAACCTAACTTCTTGACACTGTAACTTCGTGGTAAGTTCTACGAATACAGATATATATATACATATGGAAGTACAGTGTCAGAATATACTTGACTAGCTGTCCCACGCGGCTTCGCTCCCGTCAACTGGCTACCTACCTACCCATCAACCCTACCTACTCTACATACATGATTGTTGTGTAATTAAACCGTTTACGCAGCGCACGCAACGGAAGCTCTCAAAAAGGAATAATTTTGCCCGTTTTTGCAACATTTTTCATTTATGCTCTGCTCCTGTTGGTCGTAGCGTGATGTTATATAGCCTATAACCTTCCTCAATAAATGGACTATCCAACACAAAAAGAATTTTTCAATTCCAACCAGTAGTTTCTGAGATTAGCGCGTTCAAACAAACAAACAAACTCTTCAGCTTTATAATATTAAAAGTAGCCTATAACCTTCCTCAATAAATGGACTATCCAACACAAAAAGAATTTTTCAATTCCAACCAGTAGTTTCTGAGATTAGCGCGTTCAAACAAACAAACAAACAAACAAACAAACAAACTCTTCAGCTTTATAATATTAGTATAGATTAGGTGTTCATATAACAAATAATCATTGAATAAAATTTTCCCTACCCGAAGCGGGGTGCTAAAATTTTCGAACTCGCTTGTCGCTTCGTTCGCTCTCATCCTCAGTTCTCACTCTTTTATGTTAAGGCACAGATAATATAATACTTTAGAGGCTATTGTTTAATAACAAATTAAATTATTGGAGAATTGTACAAGTACATACTTAATTATTTTATTTTAATTTTACAGGGGAAGTAGCGCTTCTTGAATTCATGCTGAAATAAAATAAAAAAGTCACAAAAAATAACAAGCTGTTTTTAACAAGTAACGGAACGCAACCGCCTTATATGTCAAAAAACTCAAGCAACAAAAATATCGAATTGATTATTGAATAAAAGAGCACAAACATCTCGTGAAAATATTTTAAATTAAGATGGATGACCCAGAATTAGACAAAATTAGACAACAGCGTCTTGCTCAACTACAGGCTCAACATGGGGTGAGTGTGAATCATAGATGGAGGTTAAGTTCAATACCTGCCTCCCAACCTGCTTCGATTATTGGAATAAATTATTTATAGACTTCTTATTTTCACAAATAAAAGGCTATTCTATGTTATTTCAAACTTAATTTATGTATTTCAGGGAACCGGTGACCCCAATCATGCTAAACAACAGGAAGAAAGAATGCAGCAAATGGAGGAAGCTAAACACACAATTCTTGCACAAGCACTCAGTCAAGACGCCAGAGCTAGACGTAATAACTTTATTGATTAATTAATCATTGATTAATTTTGTCATATGACGACGACGTCATTCTCGGACGTTACTTTTATCATGACAGGCCATCAAAATAATCTTATGTTTTTCTTTGCAGTGAACACAATCAAACTCAGTAGACCTGAGAAGGGTGCCATGGTTGAAAATATGATCTGTAGAATGGCCCAGATGGGTCAGGTTCGTAATAAGATAACGGAACCAGAACTCATTCAACTCCTTGAGTCCTTAAATCAACAGATGCCCAAATCCACGAGCACTGTAAAGTTTGACAGGAGGAGGGCTGCTCTTGACTCAGACGATGATGATTTCTAGCACTGCTTAATTAAGTTAACTCATGCAATTATGCTGTTACTGGAATGCCTTAACAAAATAATAAATGCTTATTTATATTTACTATCTGTTATTTTTTTTCTAATAGGTATACATAACAGAAATGTTATATTTTTATAAATTAATGAAGGAATATGTTTATCCTTACATAGTATAAAACAAAGTTGCTTTCCGCTGTCTGTCCTTATGTATCCTTAGATCTTTAAAACTACACAACGGATTTTGATGTGGTTTTTTTAATAGAGTGATTCAAGAGGAAGGTTTATATTGTATTTTACATGCAGGTGAAGCCACTGGTAGAACCTAGTAGATTATATGTTATAGATTGGAATATATTTGAAGATTTAGTTTTGTTCAATTTTATATCTATTTCTGCATAATTACTATTATAACAAAAAATGCCTTACTTCTAATGATCCCTCCAAATTCTGATTATGGTTTTGTCACGAAGCTTGCCAATTCGATAGGAATTATGAGATAAATTAGAGATTATAACAAAATGTATCGACTTCAAAAGCAAAACACTAAAAAGCGCAAAATAACTTTTGTTTCCGTAGTCGGTGTCTTTGGTGCATCTTGTTTTTATCGTTTTGTGACACGGACTTCCGAATCTAAAGTTACTTTGCGCTTTTTGTGTTTTGCTTTTGAATTCTATTGTATATCTCCGAAGTTCTTCATCAGATCTTCACCAAATTCAAATGGGACCAATTTCGGAACCTACCAACAAAAAAAAATTCAAAATCGGTCTACAATTGACGGAGAAATCGGTGATCATCTGTGAACCTCAGATCAAATAAAAAGTCAAGATGGAACGTTGCAAACAACAAAGTGAAGCCGGTTCAAACTAAGCCTTGCCGTATAAATACACATTTCGTTGTACGTGAGTGCGTGTAATTGTGTATTTGTACGGCAAGGCTTAGTTTGAACCGGCTTCACTTTGTTGTTTGCAACGTTCCATCTTGACTTTTATTTGATCTGAGCTGTGAACATACAAAAAAAATAAGGTTTGCCAACTGCAAATTTATACAAATAAATAAAATTGATGTTGAATGAAGTGCCTGTTTGTAGTATCAAAATAATAGCATTTTAGTAAGTGAATATGAAAAACCGGCCAAGTGTGTGTTGGGCCACGCGCAGTTTACTACGGTTGCGAAGTTGCATAATAACGTGGACTAAGAGGGTTTTATGTTGTTACATGAACTTAAGACGGTTTCACCGGTCACAACGTCAAAAAACGACCCCACATAGGTCGATGGTAACTGAAGGAGTTAATATGAAATCCACGGATAAAATCCAACTTCGCAAGTGACACTAGAAAAATATTATCTTTTTTTTGTAACACCGCGGGTAGAGGCAAGCGTTTGAAGTAGGTAATTTTCAATGGCGCTTGTAGAAAATTTTACTGTTCCAAGTAGGTACATTTTTTAAGTTGGTCGACTATTACTCGTAAACTTGTAAAGCCTACTTAGCTGTAATAGTTTTCCTTTTAATTTCGTTATATACCTATACTATTGCCACAGTAAAAATATATTGCCGTGAATTTTATCACATAGCCAAAAGCAACCATTTCGCTGACAGGGGGAGGGACACTCTCATTGAGCTAGGAAAAATATTAAATTTAAAGCTTAATTTTACGCAAACGGATCGCTGAATCTAAAAATGGTTTTAAGAGACCCGTAATATTTTTTAATGGCCTGGCCTATCCAACGATACCCCAATACCATGCCCCACACCATGGGATAGATGAGAAAAAAAAAACACCCACACTTTAAGTATAAAAGAGGTAACGGAAAAAAATATTTTCATGATTTTATTTTACCACTTTGTCGGAATTATTATTAAGTGATATAGGTACAATCGGCCAAAGCTACATCTGACCACCGTAAGGACTATTTCTGCTTGCAGGGCTCGCCCGCTAAATTAACGACTTATACTCATCAGCCAATAGCATCGCAGCATCGGTGACTGTTTCTCTAGTAGGTGTCAGGTGTCAGCCCCTTGTGTTAGTAATAAAAAAAGACTGCAAAAAAACAAACAAGTCATTTGTTTATAGTTGACGCAAAAAGGACGGACGCAGCTGTGGTTATCTAGTGCACGGGATTTTGTTTTCAAAGTGGTCAGATATAGTCCAGTCAACGAGGATATTTGTTGTATGGAGACTTCCGAAAAATTCTCCCGCCTATGAAATTTGGCATGTGATGAAATTAGGTAATACAGATTACAGATGTAAAATAATCCAACAAATTATGTTACGAGAAGTTAGCTATTTGTACCTAAACATGAAAATTGCTTATAGGGCTCTGTGAATATTTCCTCAGACTGAAATACTTTCTGTATACGTATGTATGTACTAGTTAGAATAAGTATGTAAAGGTATCCAATATTTTTTCGATTTTGGTGATACCCCAAATTTAACTTTTAACATTTTGCGCTATAACTTCTACTGAAAAATTGATCTGCTAATTGTTATTTTTTAATATGTTTTTATTTCCTTAAATACATAGCTTTGTTTAGTTATCCAAAAGATTTTCCTTTTTCAACCATTTTTTTAGATTTTTGCTTAATTATGTAATGTGAAAAATATCTCCGTGCATTTTCATACCTTTATTAGTCATATGATTTTATATTAAATAAGAATTATCAATTATCCAACAAATTTTCGAACGTTCATTATATTTGTTAGGATAGTTCGCTGATTTATGCTAGAGCGTAAGGGTTGACCTTCACTTGACCGCTCAGAGCTGCTTTGCCGCGCATTACTTTTGGAGTATTGTAGGCGGGTTTTGTGGCCACCGTTATTATTACAAATAATGTTTTATCTTATTATGCATTTCTTATGTGAAGTCATCTAGTTACCACAAACTGTCAAAATTTCTCATTCGATTTTGAACTTAACCGTCAAGCTGTGAAGGTTCAAAATCATTTGGAGAAATTTGTCAGTTTTGTACAACCTAATGTGCTGTTGACTGTAAAAAGGCGTTTAGAAATTTGCTTTATATTTCTAAAGAATATTTATTACTTATACGGATTTAAAATAAACGTTTGATACCTCCTTAAGGACTTTGTAAACTATGCGAAAAAATGGTCAAAAAGTATGTTTAGAAAGACACCTGTTGAGGCGTTAACGAGTAAGATAAAATAAGATTATTATTATGTCCCTTATGTAATATTCTTTTCTTATCGTCTACATTTATTTTTATTTATATAAAATAAATGTATACGATAAGACACCGGTATCGGGAACAGGGTCTAAGCATGAAGTCCAAGTCTTGTATGCACTAGGTAAGTGCCCCCAAGGACAATCCCCGGTTGGTGCAGGACTATTGTTAAATATGAAGACAAATATATTGGGCTATGGGTTTTGGAAGGTTTATTGGATCGATTACCTAAAACTGTAGTATTACTATTAGCCCCTGCCTGACCACTGTTGAACTACACGACTATAAAATGGCAGGGGTGACATGCACACTCAATTAATGGGCTACCATAGTGGATAGCGGATCTCCAATCAAGCCAGCCAATTAAGGCAGGAGAGAGATGGGAGCTCTGTGCCCTATCAGTGTTCGCTCCGACCGGCCAATAAAGGCAAGCCGGCGATGAGAGACACATCGTCGCCACAGCCCACCAGCTCGCCACAAAGCTGCCCTGCGACATATTATTATTATTTTTACATGAATTTGCCAATCTCGGGACCCTGGGATCCCGATCCTTTGAAAGGCGTGCAAGGGGCTGAATTCAACTCGCTGAGGCCTTGTTAGGCATGTATCGGGAAATGTGAAATCAACCGATGATTATCCCTGTATGCACTACGCAATTGCATCCCCTGTTGGTGCAGGACTATTGCAAAATATGGAGAAAAATGTATTGGGCTATGGGTTTGGTAGGTATGGTTGATGGATTGCCTAAAACTATAGGAGGATTAATGGCCCCTGCCTGACCACTGCTGAACTCATCATCATCATATCAACCGAAAGACGTCCACTGCTGGACATAGGCCTCCCCCAAGCGTCGCCACATTGATCGGTCCCGTGCATCTCGCATCCAGCGGATCCCCGCAACACTCAGTTAATGGGCTCCCATAAACGGTTCCTAGCACTTGAGTGACGTAGCGCCAGGGCTATGTTGCCCATATCCGGAGGTGCTTGAGGAGTGGAGAGGTATACCACGGCTATCAGGACATTCCCGGAAGTACAGTCAAGATCCCTACAAGCATCTTGTTGGGTTAACTTTCTTCCTCCGAGCACGTTTGCTCTTGTGAATCTCCACTTACGCCAGCCAATTAAGGCAAGAGAGTGGTGAGGAACAAGACTTCTCCCAGGTGTTCGTTGAGGCTCTTGGCTATTATGCCATAGGCTCTCACGACTATCGGCACAATTACTGCTGTATTCACATCCCACATGTCGACAACCTCGCGAGCCAGATCAGGATACTTAGTTTTCTTATCTCCCTCAGCCTTCAAGAGGTTCTCGAATTGAGGGACCGCTATGTCAACAATCATTGCGCGACGCTCTAGTCGGTCTATCACCACTATGTCAGGCTTATTGGCAACAACAGCCCTGTCAGTGATGATAGACCGATCCCAATACAACGTGACATTGCCATTTTCGAACACTGGGTCGGGCATATACCTGTAGTAGGTACCGAAACGCAGCCGGGCTACGGACGCCGATTGGTCTACATCGAACCCATGTAGTTCCCGGAAAAAGCGTCCGTGAAGCTCCTTACTTTGCCATACCTCCCTGCGGTCGTTATTGTCAAGCACTACAGGCTTGCGCCAGTTCTCATTAGCCAAGGGGAGCGGGCTGAGTCCCTTGTCCACTTCTACTTCATACATATCCACGTCGGCGTGTAGAAAATATTCTTTCAGTTTGCTTATCTCGCGGTTGTGGAGGTTTTTGGTACCTATTTAAAAAGCCTCGGCCTCCACACTTCCGAAGGATATACAATCTCATGACCGACGATCGTGGGTGGTGCATTTGATATGCAGTCAGCAGTGTACGGACCCGCCTATCCAGGGCGTCAAGTTCCGTTTGAGTTAATTTGAGTATGCCGAAAGAGTACATCAATGCATAATATATGTATTTGAGTATGTCGGAAGCGTTAGGTCTCAACACTACTGACATGAAGCAATCGTTGAAGGAACGCTACGTTCTCAGAATCGTTGAGGCGTGCACCATGTTTCCGCCCGAAAGGCTATTGAATACCTTCTTCAGGCGGCCAAAGAAGCGTTCCTTTTACGATTGCTTCATGTCAGACATACCCAAATAATTAAAGCATTCGTTTGGGGACAGGGACCTCTTGTTTTACGTAATCCGCGATTCCAAAATTTCCCCTCGCTTTACATGCATGACCGCAAATTTATTCACACCAAACTCCATCCTGATGGCTCTACTAAAAGTTTCAGTTACCTTCAGTAGAGATAGAGTTATCCGCTGAAGATTGCTGGGGCAAAGAGCTTCAGGTCATCCATGTAAAGGAAATGAGATATAACCTGACCACCTCTCTTCAGCCCTGAATTCTCCAGCATGCTTATAGGATTCAGGGCTAAGCAAAACCAAAGTGGACTCAAACTAGCACCCTGGAATATACCTCGTCGATCCTTACATGTTATGCATATTCCTCTGGATATTTAGACATCCTGGATAGCGAAGGACCGTGGTCTATTGCCCCATACACGAAATTAGGAAGGTGCGTAGAGTTGTATAAGTTAATATTATAGTTTTTTATTAGTTTTTGTTTTTTCTACAGTTGTATTATTATTAGACATTTTGACTAGAAATCGAATTCGAGAGGCGGGATGCTCGCTGCCGGTGGTTCTGACACTGAAGCGTTCATGAATAATGTCTTCTTCCTTTTAAACGCCTTGATCATGGCATCATTTATATATAATGTTCGACATTTCACGTGTCCTGTAAGGTTTGACACTTCCAAAAGTTGCGGGCAAAGTCCATCATCTCTTGCCTTAATTGGCTGGCTTGAGTGGAGATCCGCTATGGTAGCCCATTATTTGAGTGTGTAAGTCACCCCTGCCATTTTATCTTTTTTAGTCGTGTAGTTCAACAGTGGTCAGGCAGGGGCTAATAGTAATTCTATAGTTTTAGACAATCGATCCAATAAACCTTCCAAAACCCATAGCCCAATATATTTGTCTTCATATTTAACAATAGTCCTGCACCAACCGGGGATTGTCCGTGGGGCACTTACCTAGTGCATACAAGACTTGAACTTCATGCTTAGACCCTGTTCCCGATACCGGTGGGCTCTATTTTATATGTTATTTTATTAATTTATTTTATATAAATAAAAATAAATGAAGACGATAAGAAAAGAACATTAAATAAGGGACATAATAATAATCTTCTTTTATATTACTCGTTAACGCCTCAACAGGTGTCTTTTTAAACATACTTTTTGACCATTTTTTTTTATAGTTTACATAGTCCTTAAGGAGGTATGAACCGTTTATTTTAAATCCATTTATGTAATAAATATTCTTTAGAAATATAAAGTGAATTTCTAAACGCCGTTTTACAGCCAACAGCACATTGGGTTATACAAAACTGAAAAATTTCTCCAAATGATTTTAAACCTTCAAATCTTGATGGTTAAGTTCAAAATCAAATGAGAAAGTTTGACAGTTTGTGGTAACTGGATGACTTCACATAAGTTTGCATATTAAGATAAAAAAATATTTGTAATAATAACGGTGGCCACAAAACCCGCCTACAATACTCCAAAAGTAATGCGCGGCAAAGCTATCCTAACAAATATAATGAACGTTCGAAAATTTGTTGGATAATTGATAATTCTTATTTAATATAAAATCATATGACTAATAAAGGTATGAAAATGCACGGCGATATTTTTCACATTACGTAATTAAGCAAAAATAAAAAAAAATGGCAAATAAAGGAAAATCTTTTGGATAACTTATCAAATCTGTTTATTTAACGTAATAAAACCATATTAAAAAATAAAAAGTAGCAGACCAATTTTTCAGTAGAAGTTATAGCGTAAAATGCTAAAAGTTAAATTTGGAGTGTCTCCCAAATCGAAAAAATGTTGGATGCCTATACATGCCTATTCTAACTAATACACTCGTACGTATACAGAAAGTATTTCAGCCTGAGGATTTTTTCACAGAGAGTTATAAGCAATTTTCAAGTTTAGGTAAAAATACCTAACTTCTCTTATCAAAATCTGTTGGATAATTTGATATCTGTAATCTGTAGGTCTTACTTTATCACACTACCTACTCTCACAGGCAGGAGAATTTTTCGGGTTACTTATGCCCCGTTGATTGGGCTAATATAGCTTTGGCCCATAGTACATATCGATACATGCGAAATTATAGCTTTCTAGTACTAAGAGTCTGAGCTAAGCTGCGGACGGACAGACGGACATAGCGAAACTATAAGGGTTCCTTGATGACTTCGGAACCCTAAAAACATACGGTAAGTAGGTAGGTCATAAAATAACGGAACCAGAACATCAAGTGGAGTTGTGACTGTAGTTGAAAAAAATATTGGCAGAAACTCATTGAATAAATATTCCCCATAATTATCTGATCTATTTTCTTAAGTTAATTTTTGTTGTAAGTTTAGACATTGTTTTTTTTTAATCTGTCTCCAATTTCCTCCAGTTCCTCGATCCATTTCCACCAGTCCAAGCATTAACACAAAATTTTCATAATTCGTCCATTAACATCGCTCATAGTGACCGACACACACTGGGCGCCCGGCGCCCGGTACCGTTACCTGTGTCCCTGTGTCAATTCAAACGAAGTTGCACTCGTATTTGTCAACATATGGAATAGTGTAACTTTCATCAAAATCAGTAGCAATTTTGAAGATATGGAACATACAAACGACATACAGCACGAATGTGTTAATTAAGTTATGGTATTTTGTCAATCCTTTGGTAGGAACCTCACTAAAGAATTTTTTTAAATGTTGGTGTTGGCACGGTGTTGGTGTGCCAAAACTAATAACAGAGAAATAAAATCTTTTTCATAAAAATAAACCGACTTTTAAAGCAAAAAAAAAAGTGTTCATAGCTAGGAATGTTTGATGAAAATCGGTTCAACCGTTCAAAAGATATGTACATTTTACTCTTTAAAGCAGGGTGTTTACGCAAGATCGTGTTACAATTAGGTACGTGTTTCGATGGATTGTATTTAGGCTCGCGGACGCGCTTGTCTACTGATTATCTCACCTGATGGTAAGCGGTGATGTGGTCAACGATGAAGCACGCTTGCCTTGAAGAAATCTATTCACTCTTGACTTAAAGTCCCCTAGATTGTCATAGGTTGTTCTTGTATTCGTTTTTTTTTTCTAGTAGGTAGTTACCTACCTTGTTAGTTGGTTTCAGTTTATTTTAAACTCGATATAAACATCTAAGTTTAAGGACTTATGAGCCATAACACAATATGGCAAAAAAACTGTAGTTTTCTCATTTGGAAGTCGGTAGTATTTTTTTTGTAAAAAGTTTTTTAATTTTCACTTTTTAGTTGTATCTAACTAATAGGCAAGTAGTTTAGTAAGGCACCTATAATTCCAGAATAGTTACCCGAATATCATGAAACTGAAAATAACCGGTGAAATGAGAGTGTACCAAGGTGAACTGTACACATCTGCGTACCCCTTTAGAGCGTACTGGCGTGATGTTATGTTATGAAATGGTATAAACAATAAACAGACATGCGATTGCACCAATCCCGAGAGATTAACCGTTATTTATTGAAGAGTTCTGTTGTATATCTCCGAAGTTCTTCATCAGATCTTCACCATTCATTCATTTATTCATCAAACAATTTACATTGTGTTCGAATTCTACAAAATAATTACATTCCAAATCATAAAAGAAGCAATAATCAAATACAAAGCAATCAGAAACAGTAACAAATTAGTACATTAAGGTACAAGTGTGTAATGTTGGTGATTACCGCTGAGGCGCCATTGAGACCCGAGCCGTTAGGTGAGGGTCTTAAGAGAGCCGAGGACGGTAATCATCAATACACACGAGTATCATACGACGTTTTTCAACACACTTGTGAAGAAAATAATACTAAAAAATTCTTTTCAACAGTGAAAACGAGTTGTGAAAAATTTTCGCAATGGCGGGCAACATTAGTCAGTTTTCCTATGCGCGCGTATCTAACAATGGCGATCGGCCATAAACAGAATCAGCGTCGCGTGGCAAAAATGCCGGTCACTTACTGGTGTGCTGTGTGACCCACGTCTTCCCATTAAAAGGGCAAAGTGTACAAAACGGCAGCTAGTCCAGCGTTATTGTGTAGGTCCGAATGTTGGACGACAAAGAAGACGCATGAACAAAAGGCCCATACCAACGAAATGAAGATGCTTAGATGGGCGGCAGGTGTGACTCGGCTTGACGGAATGCAAAATAAATACATAAGAGGAAGCTTCAAAGTGGCACCTATCACCGACAAAATAACTGGAAACCGCCTTCGTTGGTATGGGCACGTCAAGAGATGTAATGAGGACCATTGGTGCAAATAGCTCTACGCCTACCGGAACAAAAAAGAGGTAGAGGCCGCCCGCCATTGATCTGGTGGTCCACTATAGAAAGAGACCTCAAGCAAGCCTAATTGCCCAAAAAGACAACCCAAGACAGAATAACTTAATGGCGCAGGAAAGTTAGGAGACCCGACCCCAAATAATGGGACAAGGGAAGGAAGAAGAAAAAGTTTGAGCACCACCAGGAATAGATGAACCACAGGGAGCTGGGCTTTTATGTATTGGTGAGTTCAGAGACATACGCCACAAACACATTTTCAGAAAATGACTGGCTATTATTCTTACTCTTCCATTGTAGGAAACAATCGTAGGCAGCTAAGCACTTTTCGTCGCTTGCATTTTGTGATTCATTAAGTATTTAACTCTATCAATTGTTCATCTTCTGCATGAAAAGTTGAAAACTTAACCTTTCTAAAATAATTTACCACACAGCGACAAATACGATAAAACAAAATATGAAAATTATGGGCAATGGCGCGTAAGCTTTTGTTTTTTCACGCGCCATATGCAAGGTGAGTGAACATACAGTCTATTCAAAATTATAATTTTATAACAAATTATTTATTTATTATTATTATTATATACTTTATTGTACACCACTGAAATAATTACAGGACAAAACATTTATAAAGATAAGTGTACAATGGGCGGTCTTATCGCACAGGGCAATCTCTTACAGACAACCTTTGGATGGACTGAACGAGAGAAGATAGACATAGGGCTGTCAGTGTACAAAAACTATACTAAATAATATTACTTAGTTATAACATAAAATACATACATACAAATAAAATAATATACTAATAAATATCAAATAAAGAACAGAGAAAGGAGAAGAATAGTTACAGAGAAAGGAAATGCTCCTTCACCATTTTTTTAAATGAAGGTAATGTTTGCGCACGCCTTACCTCAATAGGTAATGCATTCCACAAACGAGCTGCTTGAACCGTAAAAGATTTGTCGAAGAAGGATGTGGAATGCATACGAATGCTTAATTTTAGGTTTTCCGATGATCTCAAGGACCGAGAATGTGTGTCACAGAGGAACTGAAAGCGTTCTTTAAGATATAAAGGACTAGAAGAATTAAAGAGCACATTATATAGTAATGAAAATTATTGTGAATTATGAATAATTTGTTAATAGTAAATGTTTGTTTGCATTAATTAAGGATGTACACATATATTTATTCCAAAAATGTATATGGATTTGCAGCGGCGTTTTATGCCGCTCTTTGTTGATACTAAAAAAAAACTGTATTACCCGGTTAAATTGAAAATGCTCTGTTTACTCGCATATAACATGCAGATACTTATAGATTTTGAATTTATATGCGTAACTGAATATTATACTAATTGAATCAGAATCCTAATTTTAGCAGTTTATTTGAAGTATTGAAAATTGGAATGTTTTTAGGACCGCGAACCCATCGAGCATTTGATTCTTCGAACGTAGATATGCAAATCGGAACACAAAAACATCGCATTTGCGACTTTCGGCAAGTAACTCTACATAAAATGTGCATGGTACCTCCCTATATTATAAAATCTGATGTTGGTTGACTTGCATTGGAGAATGTACGTACCTACTACCTATTGTTTCTAGGTAGCTATACTGCTTGCACACTATATTATATACTATATTATAAAATCGTTTAGCTGTATATCTAGATGCAGCTAAACGATTTTATAATAGAATTTGGGTACTAGATTTTGGGATTGATTCGTATCGCTATCAAAGCTTAACGAATTCTTTATCTTAATTGTACATAAGTTATAAAAGGCGGAACCTTATTGTTCACAATGAGTAGTTACCAGCTACATGTGAACAATGTTTCGTGGTGGATTGCTAGTGGTCATAGCCACATGTGTCGCTCTGGTACTAGCCAGGAGCTCGCCCCAAGTTAATAACAACCAGGAATCACTGAAGAACGTCGACGCGCGCTATTCAGATGACGTATTCGAAGATGCGAATTTAGACGTGGTAAGAGCTGTGTTCAAAAGCGAAATGTTAGTCCTACTCCTGGCTTTACCTATGTTCGTAGGAGTAGAACCTGGCAGTAGAACCTCCAGGCATTAATTTATTGATGCAAAATGAAAAAGCTGCTGTGCACTTTCAGATTAAACGTTTCCTGTATTCTAAGTTTTTTTAGGTATCTGCTAAAGAGTGTGACAAGGTGTAAGGTGTCATTATTACTCGGTACACTTGTTTTTTCCTTCAGTTGGCTTAAATACTTACTTACCATAACTTAAATACTTTTTGTTTTTCGGTTTTTATATTTTCTTATTATTTCCTTTATTCAAACTATTTCTTATTATTTACATTTTTAAATATTTTTATAAAACATACAAAAAAAATAATTTAAAAATATAAAGAATAGAGGCCCACCGGTATCGGGAACAGGGTCCAAGCTACCGGCGGTCAGGGCTCCAGAGAGAGGAACCTCCTAAAAATGCGAGCCGTGTTCAGCAAGTACTGCTTTCTGGATCAGGCCGCCTAACGAGAGCCTCCTAAGGTGCTGGTCGAGGCTCGTGGCTATTAAGCCATGGGCTGACACGACTATCGGTACAATGATCGCTGTGTCCACATCCCACATGTCGACAACCTCGCGAGCCAAGTCAAGATACTTGATTTCCTTATCTTTCTCGGCTTTCACGAGGTTCCCGTCATGCGGAACAGTTATGTCAACAATCATTGCACGCCTCTCGATTCGGTCCACCACCACTATATCAGGCTTATTAGCGATAATAGTCCTGTCAGTGATGATGGACCGATCCCAGTACAATGTGATATTGCCACTCTCGAGAACTGGGTCGTGCACATACCTGTAGTACGGCACCTCCGACGCCACAAGAGTGTATTTCAGAGCAAGTTGCTGGTGGATAATCCTGGCTACAAGGTTGTGCCTATGCAAGTACTCTTCGTTAGCTAGACGAGAACAACCAGAGATAATATGGCGGATCGATTCACCCGGACGGTGACATGCCCGACGATGTCAACCGTGCCATCCTTCACTATAAATCGCCGACAGTTATTCGTCATGATAACTTCATCCATAATTGCACAGACGAAACCTTCGGTTTCCCCAAAGAGGTCACCGAATCGCAGCCAGGCCACGGACGCTGATTGGTATACATCGGACCCATGTAGGGCCCGGAAAAAGCGTCCGTGAAGCTCGTTACTCTGCCATACCTCCTTGCGGTCGTTAGTGTCAAGCACTACAGGCTTGCGCCGGTTCTCATTCGCCAAGGAGAGCGGGGTGATTCCCTTGTCCACTGCTACTACATCTCGATGAGCACCCACGTCGGTGTTTAGAAAATATTCTCTGAGATTGCCTATCTCGCGGTTTTTGGAATTTAAAAAGCCTCGGCCTCTACACTTCCGCGGGACATACAATCTCATGACTGACGATCGTGGGTGATGCATTCGATATGCAGTCAGCAGTGTACGGACCCGCCTATCCAGGGCATCAAGTTCCGTTTGAGTCCATTTGAGTATGCCGAAAGAGTACATCAGTACCGGCATGACCCAACCGTTGAAGGCGCGCACCTTGTTTCCGCCCGAAAGAAGGCTATTGAATACCTTCTTCAGGCGGCCAAAGAAGCGTTCCCTGAACGATTGCTTCATGTCAGTAGTACTGATACCTAACGCTTCCGACATACCCAAATACTTATAGGTTTCGTTTGGAGATAGGGATCTCAGGTTTATGGAATCCGCAAGTTGAATTCCTACGGATTCCACAATCTCCCCTCTATTTTCTTTATTATTAATGAATACCTACCATTCATCATCATCATGTTTCTGGGGCTTCCTATCCGAATTTATTGGGCTCGGCTCAGCGCGTTTTCCTATCTATATCTACTACCTACTGTGATAAAAAATCCAAACTAATATTATAAATGCGAAAGTAACTCTGTCTGTCTGTCTTTCTGTCTGTCTGTCTATCTGTCTGTCTGTCTGTCTTTGCTTCACGCCTAAACTACTGAACCGATTTGTGTGAAATTTGGTACAGACATAGTTTGGAACTTGAGAATGGACATAGGATAGTTTTTATTACAAAAAATAAAGAATAAAATAAAATTTATTCCGGACATACAGCGCCATCTATTGGTCAAGAGTGGAAGTCACTATTCCACGCGAACGAAGTCGCGGGCAAAAGCTAGTACGTGCATAATTTTATTTCGGCCGTAAATTAATAAGGCTTCATAATTTTTTTATTGATCCCTTTATCCGTACTCCTCTTGGCTAGTGATACTCTAATCTCAACGTTAATTCCACGATCAGAAGCCTTCCTGAAACCTGTGTTGTGTATAGGGCCTCCAGCTGCTGTCCTTGTTCATCTCGAAAACGCGTCGTGCTCGTGTCACACCACCTCGCTTCTGATCCGCGAGTTTTTGGTAGATAAAACGTTACTGCCTGTCCACATTTACCTTACTCTTTAGATTCAGAACCATATGACTTCTGGCTCCTCTCAAAAATGAAAACCGTGCTAAAAGGAAGACGTTCTGACACCGTTCCCGAGATCGAAAGGGCCGCGACACTGTAGCTAAAGGCTTTGCCGAATAAGGTTACCAGAAATGCTTACAATCATGAAATCAACGTTAATTTGTTCAATCATGCATCACAGGAATATTAAGGAGCTCCGTAAACGTAACCAAAACTATTTGATACGAAATAAAATATATCCGAAACCGCAACCGAATCGTCCGAATCCGATGTAAAACTATCGAATAATTTCGGAGTCTAAAGGAGATACTTTAAGACAGTTTTTCTCCCGGCCGAGCGGACACACTAGCCGCGCGCGTCGCTTGCATGTTTGTTTGTAAATGAGTCTTTGTGTCTTACTTTTACAGTTTCTTAGAAATATAATATCCGTAACTTCATCATCATCATTTCAGCCGAAAGATGTCCACTGCTGGACTTAGGCCTCCCCCAGGCGTCGCCACATAGACCGATCCCGTGCGTCTCGCATTCAGCGCCTTCCCGCAACCTTAACCGGGTCATCGGTCCACCTAGTGGGAGACCTTTCAACGTATCGTCTTCCGGTTCGCGGTCGCCATTCCAGAACTTTTCGGCCCCATCGACCATCCGTTCTGCGAGCAATGTGCCCTGCCCACTGCCACTTAAGTTTGGCAATTCTTCGGGCTAAACTTCCGTAACTTAAACTTGCCGAAATAAACAGATAATTTAATAACCGTATCCATAAATGGTATAATATTGTTTCTAAATCTGTTTCCGTATCTAGATCTGAAATTTTATATTCATAAGATCGCTGCGTGCATCACTAGTCGGGTCAGTTGTTTATGGTCGTAACAAAATTATTCGCCGTATTTTTGATCACACCACGTACCTACATCCCTGTTTGCTTTTATCTCTGATTTTTCTTCCAAGCTATCACCTTTCATTGCTTATATCGCTGCTGCCTGTTTAGGCTCCCATAGGTACCAAATTACTTATTTCATTTAGTTACTAATGGTTCTTTATGATGGAATAGTAGATTATTAACCAAGGGGATAAAGCAGTGTCTTCTGTCGCGGGTGACGATTTAAATCGCGAGCGTAACGAAGTACTCGAGGTTTACTCCCGAGCGTAGCGAGGGTGTAAAAACTTAAATCACGCGCGAAGCGAGGGATTTAAGACGAGTCCTGAGTGTAGCGAGGGATTTAAGTTCACCCAAGACTAAGACAGCTTTATCACCGAGGAAAATACTCTACTTTTCGTACCATTTGCGAAAAAATTCGTCAAATTCCTAGACTAATATTTTTTCGTCGGAAAAGCAAAGGCATCAAGCTCATACGGCCTCGTCGGTTTTCGTAATTTTATTTAATAATCATAACTGCATAATAAATGCGTATTCCTTTTTCAAAAAGATGTATAATGCTTTATAAACAAACTCAATGGTGTAAACACAGATGTAGTTTAGTATAAATTTCGGTAAGTATTCCAAATTTAAATCACATTCTCCACCTAGAGGATGAATGAAATTCAGTACAATTTTCTTTCCCTGTTTTTAACTGTTTTTAATTTGAATGTCACTTTTTGAGCAATTGGTACGAAAATAAATGATGTGTCAATTATTTCAGCCTGATCTGATCACAAAATATCGTTATCCAATTGAAGTTCACAATGTGACGACCGAGGATGGTTACATATTGCAAATGCACCGCATCCCTCACGGTCGAGACGCCAACAATGTGGCAAATCAGAGAAAGCCTGTCGTCTTCGTGATGCATGGTCTACTTTGTTCGTCTGCTGATTTTGTTTTGATGGGTCCAGGCTCTGGTTTAGGTAAAAATTACAACCTAACTCTTGAAGAACCGACATGATATTATGTACCTATATGCTACTGTAAAAGCCCTGCGATAAAACCTAGGATTTACCGGTAAAACCCAAGATTTACCAAGTTTTACTGGTAAAAGTCAGAAATGATCTAAAATAATCGGTAATTTCCGGGTTTACCAGCAATCACACGGTCAATATTAGGATTTACCTCAGACACTGGTATCTGTTCAAAAATTATAATTGAAAGTTCTACTTAAATTTTAATTTAGTCTGTGCCACACTATGATACTAAATATTGAGATCAAAAGGACTGAGCCCCTAGCACGAGTTTCTGCGTAATTGGATCGACTACGTTAACGTATCGCCTCCGACAATTTTTGTATGCAAAATTAATCAGCGCCATGTGTCCGTATTTGGAACTAACAAATCGGTAGCACAAGTTTTTGACAATTGCCTTCGTATCGAGTTCACGTATTTACGTTGCGTTAACGTTCCAAATGTATGGGAATCGGTAGCACGAGTTTTCATTTTGACATGTAGTATCGAATTTTACGCTAGGTGTGACGAAAGCACGTCGAAAACTATCTCACTGACATTTTCTCGGTGAGACATTTCACGTCAAACAATTTTCCGTATTTATTTGGGTATTTTTGCAATAAAATGCTATTTAATCATGAATAAAAGGGGCAGGCATGCTGTCTATTGATTATCTTACCTCCTAATTTAATAAAGAGGCTAGGAGAAGATGTTAAACGAGGTAGACAACATTTTCATTTTCTTTGTAAACAAATGTAGCAGTAGTTTCTTTTAATAAACCATTTCTATAAGTTATGCATCGCCCGCTCTGTTTTCCTGCCGTGGTGGAGTACGGCCCTAGCGCGTTATTCCCGCAACTCTACGTTTTACTTGCGGTTCTCCATAATTATCATGAATCATTTAAAGATTCAAGAATCGAAGAAAACGGCGATATGCCTTATAAATTAGAGATTATAATACTAGTATGCACGTATGCCTATATATTTTGCATCCGGTTTATACCGGTATTTACAGTTAGTTTGGGAATATGGGTTAGAATTTGGGATAAACAACATTGGCAGTTGCTTCAAGGCAACTGAAGCATTTATCGGCAGCTAAAATGTTCTTGAGTAGGTACCATTAACAACAATACAAATCTAAAACGTATTAATATACATTTTCTTCAGCAGGTCTTATGGGAATGGTTGCGGTATTTTAAGTAGCAAAAACCGTAAGCCGTTCTACAATTCTAGCTAGTCTGTCGATGATAAACAGAGACAGATGTACAACGAAAGAGAGAAAACTAGGACAAAAATTAAACAGAATCCCTTCGCAGCGTGACGAACGGTCTATTATTAAGACCTTCCATCGTTATTGCCACCTGACAGCCAATGTTCCAGAATCCAGAGTAATCTTTATGAGACGAGAAATCGATGCAGAGAGTGGACTGTGATAGGACTCTCCTTCAAAACTAATCGAATCCTAAGTCATATCGTTCCTTCGTACATGGAAAGCCTTGTTGGCTCAGCCTATTATTATTTAAAATTCCTACTTGTTGTTGATGTTTATTGAATTTAATATATTTCTAACATGTACTTAAGTATACGTGAATTGAATAAGTAAATAACTAAGCTATTAATGTGATAATAAAAACCAAAATAAACAGAAACTATATGTTTTTCCTAATCTAAACATACATACATAAACTTACGCTTTTGCCGGATGAGTAGAAACTACAGAATGCCACCTGCTACGTTATATCCACGTTCATACTTCTACACGCACGCGGGTTATGACATGCACGCACGCTGGCCTTTTTGAAGAACATCACAATAAGATCTGTTGCGGACGGTACCCGGGTGCTGTAGCTGTAAGTACCCGCGGTCGCCCTGGGACAGTATCCCACTGTTGTTTGACGTGCTTTCCATACGCTCTGAGTCAAGCGACTCTGCTGGTGGCACTCGCCACCACGCACCCCTGAATGCGTATGTAGGGTGGTAGGTACTAGGAAGACCCACATACAAGAACCAAGTTTTGACCACAAAAATAAAAAGCGGGCTTTTTCATGAAAAATATTGTTGCATGTGTTTCAGGACATTTTTGCGTTCATCTTTACTTAGCCGAAATCTTAAGAACCTTATTTATAAACCTTAATACATAAATATAATCATTACAGTACTAATAACCGGCGTGTGTGTATGACTAGATGTATGAATGTGAGTGAAGCAAAAGAAGTATGTAAGGATCGTAGCAGGTGGCGTTCTGTAGTTTCTGCTTACCCCATGGAAAAAAGGCGTGAGTTTATGTATGTATGTATGTGTATAATCATTACAATTTTTGATTTTTTACACACGGGCAAGGTTGGCATACGACAATAATAATTACACATTTTTATCATCATCATTTTTCAATCTATCATTCAAAATTACACCAAACATAGGTAAACTATTCTAAACTAATATTGTAAAATTGTTTTAACTATATTTGTACAAGGTAATCTCTGGAAGGAAACGCCTGCCGTTCCTAGCGCTAAGTGTAGCAGTAAGAACTTCATGGGCTGATAATGCGTTAAGAATAAGTAATAGAATATATAGCTGTTGTAGGTGGTACTAATCTATATAATGCATTGATGAAATAAAATTCAGATTTAATGAACAAAACTTTGTATTACATAATGTTCTTCCATATTCGCATCATAATAAATTGACAGAGCTTCTAAGATTCCAACCATAGCTCATAGCTGCTCCAAACGCTTGAAATAGCATGAAGAGCATTTGTACCAAAACGGTTGTGAATTAGTAGATACTTTTAACGTCGTCGTAAGTTACAAAATATTCCCCCAATTCCTTCGTTGGATGTCACTATTACACGAATAGACGTATAGCTTGCCGTGGGCTTTGAAGAAATCACGGCTGCAGTCTTGTAGACGGTGGTGCAAGCGATTGGAATGGCTTGTCTTCTCTAAGTGGCAATGCTGGCTTATAACATTCCGGTGTCGACAAAGGCTTTTGGCTAGTACCGGTAATATTTTATTCTTCATCTCCTGTTGGCAAAAGACGTTGATATATAACAAAATACAAAGATTCTGTAACTAAATACAACATTGTCGGTCGTGCAGTGTTATTGCACTTTTTCATTTGGAATTTCTTAGTGGCAACCCGGAGTCTCACTCCAAGTGCTGTGCACGGCAATAGGCCCGCCTCTTATTACATGAGACCTCATAGGATTAAGCGGATGAAGCACATTTTGCATAATTGTATGAATCTGTGCAATAAACTTACTTGTTTGCTTCTTTATGAAGTTCACCAAGATGATGACCTGAGTGACGCAAGTTCTTTTTGGATTCGTTAATTCTAAAATCACAGAACCGTCGCACATAACAGATTTACGTATGAAATTGGTAAATTTAAATAATTATTTGAAATGACAACAAACAACAATATACGTTTACATCTTAGGGTCTGCTCACACCGAGACGCAATGCGATATACCATATAAACCGCGCGGCATTTAAAATTAAAAAAAGTGATCAAAGTCTCCATCCTCTATTATTTCTGTTTTATGTTTTTCTTTTGGAGTAACAGATGCTTTCTAGCGTTTGTATTTAGGCTTGTAAGTGGCGTTGTTAACTTCAGCTTGCTCAGTCATAACTCTGCTGATGAAATCTATTTATACATATATTTATATACATAATATTATTATACGTAAAATGTGAATGATTATGTGGACAATACTGGTGAGTAATAGTGGAGGTATACTTATTATGTGTCGCATTCTGGGCATGATTGCTGACAGGCTGTGTAGTATAGAATCGTTGCTCCAGTATTTCAGCTGGAATATTGAAGCAATGATGGTTACCTGTGTGTAAGTGTTAAATGTTTGTGTGTATAAATGTTGTTTGTTGTTATTGTGTTACTAAAATAGGTGTATAAGTCTTTTTACATAGTTCTCACATATCTTTGTAATTTTCTTGTAACCAAATACTTGTAATTGTATTGTGTTGATGGAAAAGAGTGTTCGTGGAGTTTCTTGCACGTTCTTCTCCATAGAGACTTACTGACGCTTGTGAATGTGCAACTAGTTTCATCTTTTGTTTGTCTATTCAAAAATGCCTTTAAATGGTTTAGTTGAAATAAAGTATTTTGACTTTGATAAGTTTATATTGTTACTAATACTATGTATATAATATGTATTTAGGTTATGTTATTCTGTAGGCTCTATTGCCTTTAATAAATTAATTAATAATTAAGTATAATAAGGTATTTAACGTTTCGGTGTGGACGTGCAAAATACCTATTGGAACAAATCACTGAGTTCGGAAAGTTCGTCGGAAGAATTTCGCTTCTACACGCGTTTGCATCAGTGTGCTAACGGTTTTATGTTTTTGTAATTTGAAGGAAACCGTCAAACATTAAGTGACAATTGTCAAACGTCATGTACGGGACCGTTCGAAACCGAACAATTTATCATAAATTAAAATTCCAATAAACTGAAATTTTCAATGATTTGTTAAAAAAAGAATTAATAAAAATGTGAAATATGTTTTAAAGTGTGTTTATAACAAATATTTGTTCAGTTTTAGTCTCTAAATTATTTAAGATAATGTTAACCGTTTTTGTCTTCGATTTTCAGAACGCACCATTCACTACAAACCAATCCAAACGCTATTGGATCCTCGGCCTTAATTAACCATAGTTCAATTACTACTTCCGAGTTGTCGCAAGACGTTTTTATGAACTCGTGCTGCCAAAATAACTTGTCGCAGCATCGACTACGTTTTCGTCTGGTAAAATGTCACGATGACGATACGAAAACGTTAGAAACTTGTGCTAGGGGCTCTGATTGATTAGCTTCACCAAAGTAAGTAAATATTATGGTTGTTAGACGATTCTTTTTTCAACGAAGGCGACTATTCAAATCACAATTTATTTGATTTTTCTGACATACAGTACATAAAACTCAAATAAGAAAAATTATTCATAATACCAGCCTGTTACTGTCCCACTCCAGAGAAATGGTCTCTTCTCATACATAGAAGGCACGAGCATTATACTTATTATATTACTATTAATTTTTCAAAATAGCTCCAACATTTAAAAAACTGATTTGACAAAAAAAAAATATAATTGTCGAACGTGCGACCTGTAGAGGAGAACAGCCGGACCTCCGGACATACATATGAAATAATTTTTGCCAAAACTGAAACGGAGACGCTTCGTTCGCGCTTCGCGCTCACTCGGTCAATTAACTCTATTAAAACATTTTAGAATGCTTAGGAAATTCATATACCTAATTATAGAACGTGCGACCTGTAGAGGAGAACCACCGGATATCGGGTCATACATACGAAAGGATTTTTGCCCAAGCTGAAATGGAGACGCTTTAAAACATTTTCGAATGCTTATATATTAATATCCACTTTAATGAAGTTTATCTAATCTCTAATTTAGTATTTAATCATTGTTCTCATAATTTTTTTACTGTGTGTCATAGACAATACATTTTTCAACAATTATCCGTCTCTGAGGTACCTAAAATCCTAAGATTTTCCGTTTCTGGTAAAACCCCAAAATTTGAAAACGATTGTCATAGATAATTTCGAACCTGTAAGACTTCGTAAATCTTAGGTTTTACCTGTAAGTCCTAAGTTTTACATAATAATTTTAACATATATATTAATTTCATCTGCTAACGCATTTACGTTTTAACTGCTTAATTTTAAAAAAATAACTATAAAATAATTATGTATATTTTTAGCGTACATTCTCGCCGAGGAAGGCTTTGACGTCTGGATGGGTAATGCCCGCGGTAACTACTACTCTCGTAAACACGTTACTTTGGACCCTGACGCTATACTGAACACGGCATTCTGGAAGTTCTCTTACGATGAAATAGGAAACATAGACTTGCCCACTATGATCGATTATGTATTGGATGTGACTGGAGAAGAGAAGCTGCACTATGTGGGTCACTCGCAGGGCACTACTTCTTTCTTTGTGTTGGGGTCGATGCGGCCAGAGTATAATGCCAAGATTATTTCAATGCATGCACTGGCTCCAGTAGCGTACATGGCGCACAACAAAAACCTTCTTTTGAATGCTTTGGCACCATTTTCTAATGACGTTGAAGTAAGTTGACTGCAGTCTACCTGAATGTGTAGGTAGATACAGTTCAACTATTTTCTTAATGTCCCTCTGCAATCATCGCATTGCCGAATACAAACGAATATTAATTTTCATGTCCATCAATTATTAGAGTTATCGTGTATAATAATTTGAATTCAGAATTTAATGATTTATTGTTGTTTTGATTTCCGTGTGAAATATATAGAGCTGTTAAAATATTAGGTTACCTGCCATTTTTAAAATGTACATTATGTTATAAGAGTATTAACAACTCTATATACTTCCAAGTAAAAGTGTTCTGTGATTGAGAGCGTCCGCTCTGCACCAAGTGCAAAGAAGGGCAACTGGTGGTAAGCCGACGACTGAAGAAACACGAAGTTTGCCGAGGAACATTAAGTAAATATTTGTACGAATACTGAGCCCCTAGCACAAGTTTCTAACGTTTTCGTATCGTCATCGTGACATTTTACCAGACGAAAACGTAGTCGATGCTGCGACAAGTTATTTTGGCAGCACGAGTTCATAAAAACGTCTTGCGACAACTCGGAAGTAGTAATTGAACTATGGTTAATTAAGGCCGAGAATCCAATAGCGTTTGGATTGGTTTGTAGTGAATGGTGCGTTCTGAAAATCGAAGACAAAAACAGGTAACATTATCATAAATAATTTAGAGACTAAAACTGAACAAATATTTGTTAAAAACACACTTTAAAACATATTTAACATTTTTATTAATTCTTTTTTTAACAAATCATTGAATATTTCAGTTTATTGGAATTTTAATTTATGATAAATTGTTCGGTTTCGAACGGTCCCGTACATGACGTTTGACAATTGTCACTTAATGTTTGACGGTTTCCTTCAAATTACAAAAACATAAAACCGTTAGCACACTGATGCAAACGCGTGTAGAAGCGAAATTCTTCCGACGAACTTTCCGAACTCAGTGATTTGTTCCAATAGGTATTTTGCACGTCCACACCGAAACGTTAAATACCTTATTATACTTAATTATTAATTAATTTATTAAAGGCAATAGAGCCTACAGAATAACATAACCTAAATACATATTATATACATAGTATTGGTAACAATATAAACTTATCAAAGTCAAAATACTTTATTTCAACTAAACCATTTAAAGGCATTATTGAATAGACAAACAAAAAATGAAACTAGTTGCACATTCACAAGCGTCAGTAAGTCTCTCTGGAGAAGAACGTGCAAGAAACTGGAAAGAAACAATTACAAGTATTTGGTTACAAGAAAATTACAAAGATATGTGAGAACTATGTAAAAAGACTTATACACCTATTTTAGTAACACAATAACAACAAACAACATTTATACACACAAACATTTAACACTTACACACAGGTAACCATCATTGCTTCAATATTCCAGCTGAAATACTGGAGCAACGATTCTATACTACACAGCCTGTCAGCAATCATGCCCAGAATGCGACACATAATAAGTATTCCTCCACTATTACTCACCAGTATTGTCCACATAATCATTCACATTTTACGTATAATAATATTATGTATATAAATATATGTATAAATAGATTTCATCAGCAAAGTTATGACTGAGCAAGCTGAAGTTAACAACGCCACTTACAAGCCTAAATACAAACGCTAGAAAGCATCTGTTACTCCAAAATAAAAACATAAAACAGAAATAATAGAGGATGGAGACTTTGATCACTTTTAAGCTACTGCATAGCTTCTATCGCGGGCCTTGAGCGCGGGGACCGAATCCAGAAATTCCGTAACGAAAAAACCTCACGCTCTCCACTCCGACGGGCACGGCGGTGATACTTTGACTTTTAATAAGGTTTTTGAATTCTGTGGAATCTGAGTGATGAGGGGCAGGGGGGCGGGGGGGGGGTAGGTTTGTTGCACGTATTTTCGATTTCCGTGTTGGTATTTTTAGAATATTTTTTTTTTTGCGGGGGGAGGTAAACGGTTAAGGGGGGGGGGGTTAATCCTATCTTGTTCTCCTGGATGAAGTAGCTCGAGGCCGGGGGGGCAAATTTTTTGTCAGAAATGCGCTAACTCCAACCGTTTCTGAGATATGAGGTTTTTAAAATTTTTGTTGGTCGTAATTTTTTTGCCTTTTATCGGTCTCTCTGAGCTGTTTCTGTGACAATGGTGATCAATGTGGACCTTATGCTAATAAGGGTCACTTTTGCTTGTCAAAGAAAAGCGACCTTATTTCAATGTGAATAAGGGTATTTTTGTTTTGTTTTTTAGAGTTTTATTAATCGTAAATAAATGAGGGTTTGGCTCGCTACGTTTTCGAGTTTTTAATTTTTTTGACGCATTTTCCAGGACTGGATCTAGAATAAATGCTATGCAATAGCTTTACCGCGGCAGTTCCCGAGTGCCACACGACTTTTTTTAATTTTAAATGCCGCGCGGTTTATATGGTCTATCGCATTGCGTCTCGGTGTGAGCAGACCCTAAGATGTAAATGTCTATTGTTGTTTGTTGTCATTTCAAATAATTATTTAAATTTACCAATTTCATACGTAAATCTGTTATGTGCGACGGTTCTGTGATTTTAGAATTAACGAATCCAAAAAGAACTTGCGTCACTCAGGTCATCATCATGGTGAACTTCATAAAGAAGCAAACAAGTAAGTTTATTGCACAGATTCATACAATTATGCAAAATGTGCTTCATCCGCTTAATCCTATGAGGTCTCATGTAGTAAGAGGCGGGCCTATTGCCGTGCACAGCACTTAGAGTGAGACTCCGGGTTGCCACTAAGAAATTCCAAATGAAAAAGTGCAATAACACTGCACGACCGACAATGTTGTATTTAGTTACAGAATCTTTGTATTTTGTTCTATATCAACGTCTTTTGCCAACAGGAGATGAAGAATAAAATATTACCGGTACTAGCCAAAAGCCTTTGTCGACACCGGAATGTTATAAGCCAGCATTGCCACTTAGAGAAGACAAGCCATTCCAATCGCTTGCACCACCGTCTACAAGACTGCAGCCGTGATTTCTTCAAAGCCCACGGCAAGCTATACGTCTCTTCGTGTAATAGTGACATCCAACGAAGGAATTGGGGGAATATTTTGTAACTTACGACGACGTTAAAAGTATCTACTAAATCACAACCGTTTTGGTACAAATGCTCTTCATGCTATTTCAAGCGTTTGGAGCAGCTATGAGCTATGGTTGGAATCTTAGAAGCTCTGTCAATTTATTATGATGCGAATATGAAAGAACATTAAGTAAAACAAAGTTTTGTTCATTAAATCTGCATTTTATTTCATCAATGCATTATATAGATTAGTACCACCTACAACAGCTATATATTCTATTACTTATTCTTAACGCATTATCAGCCCATGAAGTTCTTACTGCTACACTTAGCCCTAGGAACGGCAGGCGTTTCCTTCCAGAGATTACCTTGTACAAATATAGTTAAAACAATTTTACAATATTAGTTTAGAATAGGATGTTTGGTGTAATTTTGAATGATAGATTGAAAAATGATGATGAGAAAAATGTGTAATTATTATTGTCGTATGCCAACAAGGGCCCGTGTGTAAAAAATCAAAAATTGTAATGATTATACACATACATACATACATAAACTCACGCCTTTTTCCCATGGGGGTAAGCAGAAACTACATAACGCCACCTGCTACGATCCTTACATACTTCTTTTGCTTCACTCACAATCATACATCTAGTCATACACACACGCCGGTTATTAGTACTGTAATGATTATATTTATGTATCAAGGTTTATAAATAAGGTTCTTAAGATTTCGGCTAAGTAAAGATGAACGCAAAAATGTCCTGAAACACATGCAACAATATTTTTCATGAAAAAGCCCGCTTTTTATTTTTGTGGTCAAAACTTGGTTCTTGTATGTGGGTCTTCCTAGTACCTACCACCCTACATACGCATTCAGGGGTGCGTGGTGGCGAGTGCCACCAGCAGAGTCGCTTGACTCAGAGCGTATGGAAAGCACGTCAAACAACAGTGGGATACTGTCCCAGGGCGACCGCGGGTACTTACAGCACCCGGGTACCGTCTGCAACAGATCTTATTGTGATGTTCTTCAAAAAGGCCAGCGTGCGTGCATGTCATAACCCACGTGCGCGTGCGTGGATATAACGTAGCAGGTGGCATTCTGTAGTTTCTACCTACTTACCCCCATCCGGCAAAAGCGTAAGTTTATGTATGTATGTTTAGATTAGGAAAAACATATAGTTTGTTTATTTAGGTTTTTATTATCACATTAATAGCTTAGTTATTTACTTATTCAATTCACGTATACTTAAGTACATGTTAGAAATATAATAAATTCAATAAACATCAACAACAAGTAGGAATTTTAAATAATAATAGGCTGAGCCAACAAGGCTTTCCATGTACGAAGGAACGATATGACTTAGGATTCGATTAGTTTTGAAGGAGAATCTTATCACAGTCCACTCTCTGCATCGATTTCTCGTCTCATAAAGATTACTCTGGATTCTGGAACATTGGCTGTCAGGTGGCAATAACGATGGAAGGTCTTTATAATAGACCGTTCGTCACGCTGCGAAGGGATTCTGTTTCATTTTTGTCCTAGTTTTCTCTCTTTCGTTGTACATCTGTCTCTGTTTATCATCGACAGACTAGCTAGAATTGTAGAACGGTTTACGGTTTTTGCTACTTAAAATACCGCAACCATTCCCATAAGACCTGCTGAAGAAAATGTATATTAATACGTTTTACATTTGTATTGTTGTTAATAGGGTACCTACTCAAGAACATTTTAGCTGCCGATAAATGCTTCAGTTGCCTTGAAGCAACTGCCAATGTTGTTTATCCCAAATTGTAACCCATATTCCTAAACTAACTGTAAATACCGGTTGAAAAATATATAGGCATACGTGCATACTAGTGTTATAATCACTAATTTATAAGGCATATCGCCGTTTTCTTAGATTCTTGAATCTTCA
Organism: Orthosia cruda; assembly: GCA_964057195.1. Classification (NCBI taxonomy): domain Eukaryota; kingdom Metazoa; phylum Arthropoda; class Insecta; order Lepidoptera; family Noctuidae; genus Orthosia; species Orthosia cruda. The sequence continues at coordinate 38,829,439 of OZ059827.1, read as the reverse complement.
AATGAGTCATGATAATTATGGAGAACCGCAAGTAAAACGTAGAGTTGCGGCGAATAACGCGCTAGGGCCGTACTCCACCACGGCAGGAAGACAGAGCGGGCGATGCGCGGGCCTGCCGCGCCGCTTTATGTGTGGTTAGTAACAAATAACTTATAGAAATGGTTTATTAAAAGAAACTACTGCTACATTTGTTTACAAAGAAAATGAAAATGTTGTCTACCTCGTTTAACATCTCCTCCTAGCCTCTTTATTAAATTAGGAGGTAAGATAATCAATAGACAGCATGCCTGCTCCTTTTATTCATGATTAAATAGCATTTTATTGCAAAAATACCCAAATAAATACGGAAAATTGTTTGACGTGAAATGTCTCACCGAGAAAATGTCAGTGAGATAGTTTTCGACGTGCTTTCGTCACACCTAGCGTAAAATTCGATACTACATGTCAAAATGAAAACTCGTGCTACCGATTCCCATACATTTGGAGCGTTAACGCAACGTAAATACGTGAACTCGATACGAAGGCAATTGTCAAAAACTTGTGCTACCGATTTGTTAGTTCCAAATACGGACACATGGCGCTGATTAATTTGGTATACAAAAATTGTCGGAGGCGATACGTTAACGTAGTCGATCCAATTACGCAGAAACTCGTGCTAGGGGCTCTGTACATTTCTCTTGTGTGTAGTCATTTCATTTGTTTTACTTGACATTTTAGAGCATTGCCTCCTTGGTCGGTGTTGGTGAGTTTTTGCCTCACTCTATTGTACTCACATGGGCCGGTGAGGCGTTATGCCGCGACGAAGTAGTGTTCCAACCAATATGCAGTAACATTTTGTTTTTAATTGGTGGATGGGACGAATCCCAACATAATGCGGCAAGTATTGATAAATTTTAAGTTTGTTTACTTAGTAACTTAAAATTTATTTGAAATCTTGTATTTACCTTCGTTTCAAATGAGTATTAATGTTTGCAGACCATGATGCCCGTAATCTTCGGTCACACTCCGGCTGGTTCGTCGGTAAGACAGCTCGCCCACTACGGTCAAGGAATCGCCGAAAAAGGCTTCCGCCGCTACGACCAGGGATCTGCACTAGCTAATTATGTAAAAAATGGGTCAACGACTCCTCCTTCTTATGATTTATCTAAAGTTACCGCTCCAGTATTTCTTCATTATTCAGAGAGTGACCCATTAGCGGAAGTTGAAGATGTTGATACACTGTTCGAGGAACTAGTTAGTACGACGGTGAGCAGGTTTCTGGTTCCTTTGAGCAGTTTTAGTCATATTGATTTCATGTATGGTGTCGATGCTAAGGAATTAGTTTACGATAGAGTTATCGACCTTATTAAAGCCGTGGACGCAGAGTATTTGACTAACATCTGATGATCATGTTTCATTTACTTAGTGACTTTAATGTAAATATGAACTTTTTTACAGATCGAATCACAAACTAAAATCGTTAAAAAAATTGTAATTTTGTTTCCTTTAATTACGCAGAGCAGATCTTACATATTGGCTGCCAAAAAATACGAAAAGAACCAAAAATACTCTTTGGCTATATCTACAATAGGCCAATCTACAATGCAATCTACCTGTTGTTTTTGCTTGCTGAGAATGCTGGGCGACTACTGTCACGTCATCATCAGCATTTTCATGTTCCCAATGTTGGCCCCTTTCTGTGAGAGCAAATGGGCGGTTCAGGTCCCCACGGATGCCCATGTTGCCTAGCTTCTTTATCAGGGTACAACCGGGGTGGCAATTCGAGGGTGGCCGATGGGATCAAACCCAAGTAACAAAGTAAACCGGTCACAACATCAACATTCACTTTTATGTGACAAATGTCATGAGAATCGGCCACCACCCCGGTGGCAGATGGGAATAAAGGAATGTGGTAGATTTCACTAAATAATTCCCATCGACCACCGGGGTGGCAACTCGAGGGTGGCAGATGGGAATAAACCCAAGTAACAAAGTAAACCGGTCACAGCATCAACATTCACTTATATGTGACAAATGTCATGAGAATCGACCACAACCCCGGTGGCAGATGGGAATAAAGGAAGGTGGCAGTGTTCACTAAATAAGTCCCTTTCGATCACGGGGTGGCAAACGCCACTAGTTAATGCCATCCACCACCCCGGTGGCTGGTGGGAATAAAGGAATGTGGCAGATTTCAATAAATAATTCCCATCGACCACCGGGGTGGCAACACGAGGGTGGCGATGGGAATAAACCATATGGGCCATAATCTACCACGCGGCCCAGTGCGGGTTGGTGGATGTAACATGTCTTCGAATTTTAGGTTCTGGGACATCCCAGAGGGCCGGCTTATTACGTAAGGAACAGCAATCAGCAGTAATTGTACAATTATTGGGCTATCATTTTAATGACCTGGCTACTGAGGCCTTTAAGTCAAGTTTAAATTTGTTTCAGTCACTTTTAACAGTATCTATTATACCAATAATTTACAAAATTTATTATTTGATTATGTTATCCGCCTATGAAAATGCAACACTACGTGGTAGCCGTTTTTTTTACAATAGTCTATTTAGTTCCAATATTCCGATAAATTAATATTTGCAGATGTAAAGTATTTGTGTAAATATGGCTTAATGCCATTGAATATTTTCATTTTATTTACATTAAAATATTTAATTTGAAAAATTTATTGAGACTATTTGAAACATTGGAATATAACTAAAATGTCAATGTGTAAAATTGGTTGAAATTTCTTCGTAAATAAAACCGATTGTTATAAGAAATCGAATCGACTAAATGGACTTCATTATCTCGTATTTGAGCTATGAAACGTAAACTATATCATTGGACACACTTGTTTTCCAATTTACTTTAGACATTGCCAGAATAGTCGACATCGGTACTAGCCATATAAAAATAAGAATATAATAAAAGATACTTAATGCGGACATAACACATTCTAATGTGTTTTGAAGTATTTGGCGGTAAACCTTTTTGCCAAGGTTTGCTGGTAGCCAAAAGTACAATAAAATTCAGACATTTGAGAAACAAAACTACACTAATTTGTCATTACAATATCCACTAGAAATTAATTTGCCGCAGAATATCACTGGAAAAAAATCCGCCAAAAACTCTAAAACATCTGTACTCAGCCATCAGCAAGCGATTGCCAATCGACCAATAACAAGGGGAAAAGTAATCGCAATTTGATCGCCGATGGCTGTCGCTTTGTTGTCAAAAACCATGCGTAATACGAAATCACCGTGATCACATGTAAGCAATGCTGTCGTAAAATTATTATGGTGTGGCTATCGCTCATAAATAATGAGTATTAGCGATTCAAGAGCAATTATTTCGCCGACTTTTTGAAATAAAGCGATAATTGCACAATCTCCGACCAATTATTGCTGATTGCTGTTTCATACGTAATAAGCTCGCGGGGTTTCCTCACGATTTTTCCCTTCACGGTTTGAGGGCACTGACGATGAAATCATCATCAACATCAGCCTATTTATGTTCCCATTGCTGGGACACCTCCTCTCTATGTTCTATGTTATGAGGTTTGGTTTCCGCACTTAGTCCTTCAAGTGGACCATTGTGCGTGGGCCATGGCGGCCGTTGGGTGGATTATTCCAACCAGCCCACCTCCCTCCAGAAGCCAATTAGGGCTCCTGGTTTTCTTAGAACTTCTGTGTAGAGGGTTAGTGTTCTAATCTGGGTGATCCCTGTGCATTCAAAGAGAACATGCGTAACGGTTTCCTCAGTCTCCATCCATGCCCTGCATAGAGGACTGTCCGTTATGCCTATTGTGTGGAAGTGTTTGTTAAGTGAGCAGTGTCCCGTCATGGTCTCCGTCACCAGGCGCAGGCCATTCCTGTCCAGGCGTAGCAAACGTCTGGTAAGCCTACTGTCCAAAGATAGCAGAGCTTCTTTGGACTGCCTACAGCCTGGTGCCGAGGTCCACCAGTTTTCCGCCTGTGCCTGGGTGAATTCCTGTAGCCACCTGCGTATTTGGTTGAAGGGGAAGGGTACAACAGTTTCGGGTCCATGGACCGCCGTGCTGGATCCACGTCTCGCAAGCTCGTCAGCCGCGTTGTTGCCCAACGATCCGCTGTGTCCCTTTATCCATTGCAGTGTCACCGCGTTACGACTAGATACGGTTAATTGTTCTAGTGCGTTGTGACATTCTAGTATTAATTTCGATGTAATATATTTTTTCCGTAAAGATTGGAGGACTGAGGCACTGTCGGAGAGTATACGTATGTGAGTGTCCGTAACCCTCCTGGCTTCTAGGGCGTGGACCGCCAGTATGATGCCCACACATTCCGCCTGGTAGACGGTGTTGAACCCTCCTAGCGGTCTGGATATATTTATATTTAGGTCGTGTGAGAAGACTCCGACTCCGGTACCGGAGTCCGTCTTCGATCCGTCAGTGTATACTCTCATCTCTTTCGGACCTGAGTAGTCACATCGTTCTTCAGTAAGTATTATGTTGTAGTGCCTATGAAAGTGGTGTATTTTTGGGGCTTTGTCGCATGGTGAAGCTAACATAGATTTTCGCTTGATCGCTTCCTCCTTTATGCGTGTGTGCTTAACTCTGGAGTGTTTATTTAGGGTACCTGATAGATGGAGTCTAAAAGCGGCCAGGGCTGCCTCCTCCCGCACAATAAGATGCAGAGGTGGCAGCCCCAGCATTGCCTGTAGGGCGGCCGTGGGTGTAGATATCATGCTGCTAGTTATTGCAATACAAGCAAACCGCTGCAGTTTTTCGAGATCTCTTTACTGAGGTCTGTCCTGGGCCACCAGACCTGCGAGCCGTATGTAATGATTGGTCGGATGACTGTGGTGTATAACCAGTGGGCGACGATGGGGCTGATCCCCCAATTCCTGCCCAGCAGTCTCTTGCACTGCCACGGGGATATACTGGCTTTTGTCGTGATATAGTTCATGTGTTTCGCCCAATTCAATTGTTTGTCCAAATAAATTCCCATGTATTTGGTTTCGGTTGAAAGGCTTAGGGTTGTTCCAAAGAATCTTGGTAGTTGCATTGTCATCGGTTTCCTCTTTTTCGTGAAGAGGATTAGTTCCGTTTTTGTGGGTTTCACTGAGAGTTGGTGTTCGCTGCACCATTCTTCTACTAGTTTTAGGGCTTGACGCATGAGATTGCATAGAGTGTTTTCGTGGGTCCCGTTTATTATTATTGTTATATCATCTGCGTATCCAACAGTGAAATAACCTTTATCGTTGAGTGTTTTGATGAGGCTGTCTGCTACTAGGTTCTACAGGAGTGGCGAAAGGACGCCCCCCTGTGGACAGACCTTCGCGACAATGGCTCTTGTGGTGTTGTTAACCGTGACTTGAACCGCTCGCAGTTTGAGCATGTTGGTGATCCAGCCTCCTAGGGTCGGGTCTATGCTATGTCTGTCGAGGGCCGTGTTTATGCTGTTGAACGTGGTCTTATCAAAAGCGCCCTCGATATCAATGAAGGCAGCCAGTGCTGAGCATTTATGGTCCACTGCGCATTCAATTTTAGAAACCACATTGTGCAACGCGGATTCTGTTGATTTGCCTGTGGAGTACGCATGCTGTTGTTTGTGAAGTGGTTTTACTCGGAGAGGCCCATCACGGATGTGCCTATCGCAGAGTCTTTCGAGGGTTTTCAGTAAGAAGGATGGTAGACTTATAGGTCTATACGCCTTGGGTTGTGTGTAATCAGTTTTGCCAGGTTTGGGTATGAAGGCCTCACGCCATGCAAGAGGTATGTATCTAAGTGCTATGCTGGCCCGATAGATCTCCAACAGCCATGGTGTTAGATAATCTACCCCCCACTGCAGCAGTGCCGGGAAGATGCCATCCAGCCCCGCCGACTTGAAAGGTGTTGATAGCCCATTTTATCCGGTCTACCGTTACTATATTGTGGGCTCTTGACCAATCTTGTTCCGTTGGAGTCCATTCGGTATCAGTTTCCCACGTCCTGTCCTCCAGGATTTGACAGTCCGGGAAGTGAGTTTCGAGGAGGACCTTGCCGGTCTCGTGATCAGTTTGTGTGTATGAATTGTCGGGATTTTTTAGCGTGCCGAGGGTTCGGTCCTGATCGGTTGATAGTATCTTCCGTACCCTGGCGGCTTCGTTATTTGTCTCAATGGATTCACAGAATTTCTACCACGCCGATCTCCTGGCGGTTCTAATCTGTTTTTTGTATACATATTGGGTCTCTTTGTATATCTCCCAGTCTTCCGGGAGTCTTGTGTTTTTTGTTCTGTTAAATTGCTTACGCAGCGTTTCTCTGAGTTTACCAAGTTCAGCGTTCCATCAGGGGTTCCTTTCGTTCCTGCTTTGTGGCGCTCTTGATTTACAGCATGCGTTTTAAGCTTCGGTTAGATATTCGGATAATTTTGTTACGGTGTATTCTAATTGTGCTTGGTCCCTTATGGTTACCAGTGCTTGATGCCTAGCTAGAAGTGAGGCCAAAAGGTTTTTATACCCGGGCACATTGGTACGCCTTGGCTTTCGCCTCGGTGCGGGTTTTTTAGTGTTTGTAGTTAGTGTAAAACGGATTCTTCTGTGGTCTGAGCAAGAAGGCTCGTCCGATACGTGCCAGTTTGTGATAAGGTTTGTCGCGTTTTCTGTAGCAGGTGTTAGGTCTATAATCGTTTGCCCGCGGACCGTGACCCAAGTGGGTTCTCAGCCGCGGTTAACAATGTTAAGATAAGTGGAGAATAAAAAGGTGGATAGTACCTCTCCTCTGGAGTTCGGTGTGTCGCTGCCCCAGAGTGGGTGGTGGGCGTTTGAGTCGGTGCAGATGATCAGGTCCAAACCGGCGCGCTCATAGTGTTGCACCAGGTCAGCCAACTCCTTTGGCGGGCAGTCTGTGTCCTCGCCTGGCATGTATGCAGAGGCCAGTACAACATCCGGGACGCTACCTTCGGTCTGGAGCCTGACAGCTGTCAGGTCTCTGGAACAGAATTGGGTCAGTGACGTGAAGGGAATTTCGTTGGGTATGTAGATGCAGGTTCTTGGCTTATCTGAGTCATGTGTGTCGAGAATTATCTTACCTCCGATGTTACCGAGGCCACATATTCTGTTGTTCCTGATCCACGGCTCTTGGATCAGTGCGATGGTTCGGTGCTTTACCTCTAGTGCCCTGCGTAAGCTAGCCGTGGCAGTCTGACTATGTTGGAGGTTAGTTTGGAAGATGTTGAGGGGTGGGGATGGAGGTGTGGTAGGGTTAGTCGGAGTTGAAGCCATCAGATAGTCCCTCCGTCTCTACCTCTCTGTAGTTGTCGTCGTGTCGGTCGCCTGGGGACGAGGCAAGGAGCTACTCGTTCCAGCCAGGTGATACGGGCGGTAAGATGTCGGCGTCATCGGCCATTGCCGCTCGGGCCATCTCCTCCTCGAGCTGGACAATGTCCGTGTCGCTTGTCACAGTCGCTGTCGGTTCCGTCGTCTGTTCTGATGGTTTTCCATCTGTGATGTCAGTCTGGGTGTCAGAGGGTCGGGTCGTGGGCCAGAAGCGCACTATATCGACCCTAAGAGGTACGATATCCGTCGCTCCCGCCCCCAGGACCTTTTCGGCTTCCTCCGGTGGCAACCCCAGGGTCAGTTAAGTACCGTGGCGGTCGCCACCGACGGTTGTCGCCCTGTACAGTGACCACCTGCTGATGTCATACCAGGTATTCTGACGGATCAGAATACCATGGAGCCTGCCCACGTCACCTCTGTAGCGAGGGACGAAGAGCGAGGCTCGGACACGGGTGGGCACGTCGGTCTGTTTCATTACCATCAGTGTAAGGTCGTTGTCGGGAAGTTTGATGTGGGGAACATTCTGGGTCAGCCAAGTCAGAGCATTTTCATCTTCGCACCACAACTGCACCGTGCCTTCCGCTACCCGTGGGTATCCTCGGAAGGCCGGGAGTGGTGTCGTCGAGTCCGTGTCCAACAGTCTGTCCTCCAGTGCGGTTTTAATGTGCTCGGCCTCTTGTCTGGTCAGTTCTCTGCCGGGGTTCCGGGGGGTATACTTCGTGGCCCGCGCGTAGGTTCTCTGCCCCCCCCTGAGCGGAGTGAGTTTTCACCCGCTTGGCGTCCCCCTGAAGTGTACTGGGCGAGGCAGTGTCGTCGGGGCGCACCCTCTTCAATGGCGCTGTCCCACTTGGTCCAGGCTGTGGGATTGGGGAGCTTGGCACAGTCTTGTTCACTTTTCGAGAAGCTCCAGGTCCGTCGTGAGTTCTGTTAGTGTCCTGGGGTTGGTTTGCGGTTCTGGCAGATTCTGTGACGTACGAAGGCATTTCGCTCTGGGTTGCCCCTTCGCGTACCTGCCTCCGCTCGCTTATGTCCGCGTCCGGTCGCTTTTCGCGCTGGGTTTCCCCTACGCGTACTTCTTTGAGTGGGATTGGACCGTAATCCACCACGCGGGCCCAGTGTGCAAATCAAATCAAATCAAAATTTCTTTATTCAATTAGGCCATTAAGCGGCACTTTCGAACGTCAAAAATAAAAATTCAATGTTATAATAATTGATTCTACCGTCCATTCGGAAATGTAGCTTGTTATGGAGAAGAACGGACAAGAAACTCCAAACTTACTCTTTAAAAAAAAAAAAAAAGTGTTTAACAAGTATTTGGTTACAATAATCTTGTAGGAAAAATACATATATGTGAGAACGATGTAAAAAAAACGCACTTAAAAGCGTCTAGAGTAAAACAAACAATAAAAATCCAATAAATACGTAATTAAAAACAGGCGGAGGCAGCTAAGATATGACCAATCCCAACTGACGGCGCCCGTTCACGAACATGACACATGGATCGGCACCACTCAGCTCAACCATCATGAAGGGAACCGAATGATCCAACACATGTGCCACCATCAGAGAGACATTAGAGAGAGCATGACACACTCAACTGCCAGGGCACACTGAAGTCAACGAACGACACATAGGTACAGTAAATGGTAGATTTACGGTTGGTACATAGGACTCACATATGTGCTGTGCAGTTATATAATAAAAAATAAATTGAGTTTATACAACACAAATATGCATTATAATTATTCGTGCAGTCTTCAGCAGGTCAAACAATACTTCAGAACTTTTCTGCTTATCACTTGTTTTTGTGCCCTAGTGGCTGTGGAGCTGGAATAGCGTTGGGCCAAGCATTTTTATCAGCGATGTAATGCCCCAACCTATAATGTGCCTGCCTGCATAGTGTGCGTTTTATACAAGTTTTAAATTTCGTCTCATTCAATTCTAGAATGTGTGGCGGTATTTTATTGTAACATTTTATACAGTACCCCCTAAAAGATGACGCTACTTTAGCCAGGCTGAAACCTGTTTGAATTAATTGGTCCCTATTTCTAGTAACATAACCATGTCTATCGCTGTTTTTACTAAAAAGATGTAAATTCTTTCTAACGTACATGATGTTTTAGTAAATATATTGACAAGGTACCGTCATGATGTTAATGTCCTTAAACAGTTCCCTTAGAGAATCGCGCCGGCGAAGATTGTATATCGCTCTGATGGCTCGTTTTTGCAGAACAAAAATTGACTGAATGTCTGCAGCCCTTCCTCATAGTAATATGCCGTAAGACATTATACTATGAAAGTAACTAAAATAGACCAGCCTCGCGGTATCTACATCAGTAAATTGACGAATTTTTCTAACAGCATAAGCCGCCGAACTTAACCGCCCCGCAAGTGATATTAAATGAGGACCCCATTGTAACCTTGAGTCCAGCGTGATACCCAGGAAGACCGTTTTGTCGACGAATTCTAGCTTCTCGTTGTTTAATATAATGTCACAATCATAACTTTTGACATTCGGCAAGGCAAATTTTACACACTTAGTTTTTTTAGCATTCAAAACTAAATTATTAGCAGTGAACCAATTTAGAACTTGCCGCTATGCATTATTTACGTCGGCAACGTTACTCGTACGTCTATTTATCTTAAAAATCAAAGAAGTGTCATCAGCAAATAACACCATGTTTAGTTTGTTTTTCAATAGATGGGGTAAATCGTTAATGTATACTAAAATAAGAAAGGACCTAAAATTGAGCCCTGGGGAAGCGAACCTGAACGTGAAAATGGGGGTATTTCACGTTCAACCCCGACGAATTGACACCGTTTATTTGAACTAATTGCTGTCTATCATTCAAATAGGATTTTACTAAATTTAATGCTGATTGGCCTAGCCCGTAATGCTCAAGTTTCAAAAGCAATGTTTCATGATCACAATCAAACGCCTTCGACAGGTCGCAGAAGATACCTATGGCATCTTGTCCCTCCTCCCACGCATCAAAGATGTGTTTTATTAAGGTGACACCAGCGTCGGTTGTACAACGTCCTTTGGTGAAACCATATTGTTTCTCGTGTAGGATGTTTTTCGTATTAAAATAAATGAGCATTTGATTTAGAATTATCTTTTCAAATACCTTGCTGAAAACCGGCAACACGGATACTGGTCTATAATTATTTGTGTCTTTACTGTCCCCGGATTTAAAAAGTGGTATAACCTTACTATATTTCATTAGATCCGGAAAGACTCCTTGATCTATACACAAATTAAAAATTAAAGCTAAGTACGGCGCTATAGTCTGAATAATGGAGGTACAAACTTTGATGGACATTCCCCATAGATCTTCTGTCAGTTTTATCTTTATTTGCTTAAAAGCTTTTATCACTGTTATTGGGTTTATATGTGAAAAGTTAAATTCAGTCGGGCATGCTGAAACGTTAGCGTGTACTAAACCATAAGCGAGCGACGGCGAAGAATTTAAGGTTTCAGTAGTTTTAATTGGGATGCTGGTAAAGAAATTTACAAATTCTTGAGCAACTTCTTTGTTATCTCTAATAAGTCCATGTGTAGTCTCAAGCGTGTAATCAGTGCGTTGGTGGATGTCTCATTTCTTCGAATTTTTGGTTCTATGACATGCCGGTTTCCTCACGATGGTTTCCTTCACCGTTTTGAGGGCAGAGAGACGATTAAATAATTTACACAAATTAAAGCACCTGCCTGGTTTCGATCCCACGACCCTGCTGTTAAGCATTGCAGTCTCTATAAAAGGCTAAAAAACTTTCCTGCGTGAAAGGTCTTTTCTTATCGCAAGGGAAAGTTAGACCGGAATAAAAAGCCATGTGCTATTCTAGACTATATATATCTATGTCTGTGCCAAATTTCATCCGGATCCGCTCAGCCGTTCAAGCGTGATTGAGTAACAAACATACATCCACACACACATCTATCCAAACTTTCAGATTTATAATATTAGTAAGATAGATAATTTCTGGTACTAGTGACTCAATTTTTTTTTCACGTATAGTTGCTGCATTTTAACTGAGTAGCCGCTTATTTACCTTTTTTTAAATACACGTTTCATAAGGCTTAGATCAGGGCAAAAAGCCACTTAAATTCAAGACTATTTAATTGAATAATAGAAAATTATGATACAAGTGAGCTAAGTTGCTCATTACACACGAGGCTGTGGGTTGCAGCCCTAGCCATAGGCGAGGGCGTAATTCAGCCGAACGTGTAATGAGCAGAGCTTACAAGTTTCATACGACGTTTTTCAATACATTTGCGAGGAAACAACAAACATGTATTGCTTATATCGTTTAATTATTAAAACAATTGGTAAACATACAATTTTCAAAGCGATATTAGATTGATTTCGATTGCAATTTCACAGTTTGTGTTACATTGGTGCTTGCCACTTCTTTAGTAGATACTTTTGTTTTCTTCTTATGTAAATGTCGGCGAAAAAGGCAAATCATAGAACAGTAGAAACCAAATAACTCATGCTACGAGATGTACATGGTTGTGGTTTGGGGCAAAACTTGTTTGCCTTTGGCTCCAAATTAATGGCTTGCGTAATTTTGCGCCTTTTCCCATAAAGGTGAACATTATTGATAGAGTTGATCCTGCTAGAAATACTAAATGAGCTGCCTATGATAGTTGCCTACAATGGAAGAGCAAGGTGAAAATGTGTTTTTGACGTATTTCTCTGAACTCGCTAATACATAAAAGTCCAGCTCCCTTTGGTGCATGTATTCCTGGTGGTTCTAAACTGATAGCATTTATGAAGAGACGGCTCGGACGGATATATTGGTTGGAAATCTAATGTTTTGTCACCAGCCGACATTGAAAAGTTTTTGAAAGTGGCTCCGGATAGCTAGTGCCTAGCAACAAAGGTACGTTGAATATTATTAATCTAAACATATATGTTCAGGTTACGCTATTATTTAGATATATCTAAATAATAGCGTAACCTGAGCATAACTTCTTAAAATTAATTGATTGATTTCGTTGCAGGTTGCCTTAATATTCGGTGTTATTGGAGCGTGTAGATGACAAGAGCTTCATAATATTATAACAAAGGATGAAGAATGTGTCTTTGTCGCCGATATCTAAATAAGAAGAAAACGAAAGTATCTACTAAAGAAGTGGCAAGCACCAATGTAACACAAACTGTGAAATTGCCATCCAAATTAATCCAATATCGCTTTGAAAATTGTACGTTCACCAATTGTTTTAATAATCATACCATATAAGCAATTTTTTTTTTGTCCTCGCAAATGTTTTGGAAAACGTCGTATGAAACTCGTAAGCTCTACTCATTACACGATCGGCTGAAATATCCACAGCCTCGTGTGTAATGAGCAAATTAGCTCAATTGTATCATAATATACTATTATCTCCAACTGATTCGCGGATATTAAAAGATTAACTAATTAAAAACAATTTAAAAATACCTACCAAAACTTGAGAAGTAGATAGGTACCTAGTAAATATATATTAATTTTGTTACTTAAGATTATGATAATGACACTAAGCTGACCAATCTATTGAGAAATAAGCGATTAGATAGAGATAATAATAAATAATGTTTAAGGTCAAGTTTAATACGTGCATGGAAGTTATTTATTTCCGTAATTTCCAAAAGGAAAGTCACTGTTTGTAATTTAATTTATATACATGTAATAAAACTGAAGAAAAGTCGTTTTTATACATCGAAAATATTTCCAAAAAAATTGCCAGGGTGTTAGAAAATAAGTAATAATTTTTGTCTGTTTGTCTATTTGTATGTGCACGCATAACGTAAAATGTACGTAACCAATGTAGTTAACTTTTATACATAAAAATTATGCGTACTCGTACTTAGTTTTTGTTTCATCGCAATCGGTTCACTCTATAAAATATCACAACACACGCAATTCAGATACTCGGACAGCTGGACTCCATATTCGATAGATAGCGTTATGCATTTAACGTAATTTTCTGAATGGCGGTGTTAAGATTCTCCGTGGAAGAGTGACACTAGAAAAAAAATAGTAGGTAGCAAGTCAAGTAGGGTAGGCAGTTCCCAGTATATAATAGTAATCTTTGGTACGCAGGTATAGTTATTGTCAAAATTGAAAAGTTGGCTTTCCGATTCGCGTGGCACGAAAAGGTGCATTTTTTGTATAAAATTTATTTTTGAAACGGTGCTTTTTTTTGCGCACTGCGCAACCATTGTAGCCAACTTCAGGACGGGCAAGAAGTTTGGCGAGAACTATAGGCAAGGGGTGTCAACTCTATACGGGGAATCAACGACTTACCTTCAAGGGCTATTTCAGGTGTGGCTAGAATAAAAATAATAATTTGGGACCACGAGACAAAAGAAAATACGTTTTATGAGGTTTTAGGTATCTAATTGTACTACTATTGTCAATGATGGCGTTGACGTGTGTGCAATGTGATTCGTAAATTTGCCGTCGCTTCTGCCCTTCTGGATAGCCTAAATATTTACGAATATAGCTACTTCACATCGTCCAATTTGCGAACACGAATAGCGATGTGAAGTGCCATCTTCATGATAAAAGCGGCGGCCTACTACGGTTTCGAGTCCTAGGGTAGGGGTTTTTTATGTTTTCGTTTCGGTGTGGTGTTCTAGAGTGCTACTAGATGGCGCGCAGCAAAACTGTCAGCTGTGTCAGAACAGACATTTTATTTTTCACTATACACAAAATTGTGTGTGATGTTTAAGAACTGTTTTCATCACAGAATCAGTAATGAAAACAGTTCCGCTTTAAGGATCAATTATGCTAGACCCTAGCGGGCGCGAGCCGAGCCCTGTTCGAGGCATTGACGAGGCTCGCAATCAAAACTTCATTGGATTCAAATTCATGCTACACCGTCACGTCGTACACTTGTCCTGGACGCGGGCGCCGCACGGTGTAGCATGGACCGCATCATATCATAGTCGCTCACGCGTGACAATTGAGAGCAGTCGCATACGCAACGATCGCTAATTGTCTTTCATCTACCTTACAATCTAAATAATAATGGTAAAATGCGCAAAGTGTGTAAAATTGATAACCAAAAAGTCTCCTGGATTGCAGTGCAGCAAATGTAATAAGTGGCTTCATGCTTCCTGTGCGTCAATAACATCCGACCAACTTAGTGTATTACACGATACAGATTCAGTGGACTGGAAATGCAAATCTTGTACTGGAGGTGGCAAGCCTAAAAGACTGTCATGTATCATCCCCGACATCGAAGGAGACGAAAATACGGATACAGAGTCTGCTACCCCACACATTGCAGGTGTCCACGCTGACAGCATGATGCAGCAAGTATTGCGGGACCTGCGCAGGGAAGTGAGGCAAGTTATAAAAGAAGAGCTGCAACGTACCCTACATTTCTACTCTGAAAAAATCGATGAATATGAGGCTAAGATCCAAAAATACGAGAAATCAATGAAGGAATTGGAAAACCGTTGTACAGATTTACAAAATCTTGCCAAAAACACAAACATAAAATATGAAGTTCTGGATAACAAAATAAATCAAATGGAGCAAGCACAATTATGCAACCATCTTGAAATATGTGGCATAAACCCATCCAAGAAAGACAACCCTGAAGAAATCGCCAAGAAAATTGCCGTAACCCTAACGCAAAACCCGGATGATATCGTAAAAGCCTTCAGAAAGATGAGAAACCCTTCAAATGTGGCGAGAAAAAAAGACCAGACTCCGATCACTGTGATACTACGAGAAGGAAACCGAGATCAATGGATAGATGCTGCCAAAAACACGACGATATCTACTGCAAGCGTGGGAATGGATGGTGATGAGAAAGTTTACCTTCGGGAGTGTCTAACACCGTCAACGGCCTACCTCTTATGGAAAACTAAAGAGGAACTCAAAGGATTGTTTAACTTCATATGGTGTAAACACGGAAATATTTTAGTGCGTAAAAGTGTCCATGAAAAAAAAATAAACACAATCCGTTCGATCGCCGATATCGAAAAGGTGAAGTCGTCTCATGATAGACAATAGGTAAGTACTAATAGGTACTACTACTTTTATTATTGTCATTATAAATACATAAAAATAATAACTTTACGATGTATACAACAGAACACAATATAGTTGAAACTAGTTGTCAGTCATGGGATGATTTTACCTCCTACATACCGGTTCCCGAAAATTGTTTGTACTTTCTGCATGTTAACATACGATCAATCAAGAAAAACTTTGCACAAATTGAGTACATATTGTTAAATAGTAAACATACAATTCAGATTCTGTTATTGACTGAAGTAAATATTAAAAATGAATTGGCACAAAT
The DNA here is from genome assembly GCA_964057195.1 of Orthosia cruda. Classification (NCBI taxonomy): domain Eukaryota; kingdom Metazoa; phylum Arthropoda; class Insecta; order Lepidoptera; family Noctuidae; genus Orthosia; species Orthosia cruda. The sequence continues at coordinate 38,813,853 of OZ059827.1, read as the reverse complement.
GTTTGAACTCCCTGACTATAACTTGTATTCAGAATTGAGAACTAATAAAAGAGGAGGGGGTGTGCTATTGTATGTACATAAGTCTGCATCTTTTAAGAGATATGATAACTTGTGTACACAGGAGTTTGAGTGACCGGCGAGTTAAGTATAAATAGTCTTAGATACGGATTATGTGCCGTGTACAGACCGCCCGACACATCCAAGCTTCGATTTATAAAGGAATTGTCGTCCTTAATAGCGAAATATCCTTCAAAACAGGATTATGTGTTGATGGGAGATATGAATATAGATCTGAAAGTTTGTAACCCCGTGGTAAAACAATATTTGAATTCGCTGTGCACTCTGGGATTTATTAATGGCGTTAATTCCTATACACGCATAGAAAAATACGGTGACAGAGTTTCTAAGTCATGTATAGATCATGTGTTTATTCGCAATTCTAGTGCATATAACATTTATACATCTGTCATTAACACTTCACCAGCCGACCATTGCATAACCGGTTGTGCGATAATGAGCGTGCTAAACAAGAATGACTCACACTCTTGTAGTCAATTAATAACAAGGATGGATAATCGCCGAGTGCACAGTGAACTAAATAACATTGACTGGAGTATACCCCTTCAATACAAATGCCCAAATGAGATTGCTATGTTCATACATACTAGCTTTAAAAATGTATACGAAAAATGTAAATACACAATTAGTAAAAGTAGCTTCAGTAAACGTAACACATGTCCTTGGGCCAATGAAAAACTTAAAAAGATGTGCAGGAGGCGTGACTCATTGTTTAATATATGGCTCAAAGATGAAAATAACCCGCAAAAAAGATTATTATACAATAAATATAGAAATAAAACAAATAAGTACATAAATTACATAAAAAATAAATATTTAATGATGGAAGTTACTCAAAATTTCAAAAACAGCAAAAAGATTTGGAGCATTGTGAATAGTTTAACCGGCAAAATTATGCAAAGTATTGAACACATTTTACTTACAACTTTTCGAACGAATCCATTGACATTGGCCAACACCTTTATGACTGAATTTAATTCGAACGCCATTGGCTTAGGCAACTCTTGCGATGTGCCTCTTATAGACAAATCAACGTATGAGATAATTCCTGATAGGTCGATAAGAGCGAAACCTGCACGAGAAGATACGGTGAAATTAATCATAAAACAAATGAACGATAGGAAAAGCCCTGGTTATGACGGGATACGTGCTAAAGATGTTAAGTATGCTTCAGCTAATTTAGTCCCAGTTATTACCCATTTGATCAATTGCTGCTTACAGACTGGTATGTATCCCGACCTATTGAAGATAGGGGTGATACGTCCGATACACAAAAAGGGCTCACGTAATGACGTTTATAATTATCGTCCTATCACTATATTGTCTTGTATAGATAAGATCTTGGAACGTTATATTGGTAATGAGATAAATAACTTCTTGCAAATAAACGGAATAATCAACAATAAACAATTTGGATTTCAGAAAAATAAGAGTACGACACTATTGTTGAGAGAATTTACCGATGAAGTAAATAGACACTTAAATGAAAAAAAACATGTCTTGACACTCTTTATAGACTTCAGCAAAGCATTCGATATGCTCCGTAGCGATACACTGTTTGACAAGTTGTCACGAAATGGGATACAAGGGCCACTATTAGAATTATTAAAAAACTATCACACAAACAGATACAACACGGTTAAAATAAAAGATGAGTACAGTGCTAAGCTTCCGTCAACGCAAGGAACGGCCCAAGGTTCAATTATAGGTCCAACGGAATACTTGCTTTACGTTAATGATATGATTAATGCTATAAAGTCAGACTCTTTATACCAATTTGCAGACGACACGTGTATTTTGGTCGCTAATAAAAACATCCAAGCTGCTCAGGAATCCCTACAAAGTAGCTTCGATCAAATGTGTAAATGGGCTCATGACGTAGGACTGGTAATAAACGCATCTAAAACTAAAATTGTTCACATACATTCATCACACAATAAATGCTCCACTATACCTACAGTTATAGCACACGAACACACTTGCTTACATAGCTCGCCTAAGACTTGCAAATGCCCGTTATTAGAAGTAGTTGATAAACACATGTATATCGGTCTAGTGGTTGATAGCCGATTCTGTTGGGGACCTCACAAAGACTACGTATGCAACAAACTGAGGTCTATCCTAGGTAAACTTAGCATACTGAAATATAAACTACCTTATAAAACGCTAAGGATGTTATACATGGCCCTAGCAGACTCGGTTATCAACTACGGGATCAGCAGCTATGGGAGAACTTATCAAACATACTTGACAGATATCTATAAGCTACAACTAAGAATATTAAAAGTAATTACGCCTAAACATATAAACAAGAAGTTCGTAAATAGTGACGAAGATCTTTTTAAATACTGTAATGTTATGAATGTGTTCAATAAAGTGGAATTTTTCACTCTTACTGAAATGAATAGACCGGAGCTGCTAATCGAAAAAACAAGATCTGACTTTCTTAGAAATATAAAACTTAAACATAAATACAGCTTACCAAAATACAATAATGTGTACGGTATGAGGGTTGCAGAATATTTGGTACCTCTTTTTCTTAATAAGCTTCCAGAAGACTTGCAAACTTTATACAAAAGGGGTTCGAAGGGTTATAAGTACAAATTAAAACGTTTCCTAACACAGTTAAATTCCCCAATTAATTAATTCATCTTTTAACAAAAATGTATCAATGTTTTGAAAGTATTTTTATGTGTAATTTGATGATTTATCAATAATTTATCAATAATTTGTCAATAATTTATCAAATTTATATGTAATTTAATTTTTTATCAATGTTTATTATGAAAGCATTTTTTATATGTAATTTAATAATTAATATGTAATATTGTAAGTATTGCAATTTGTAATTTAATTTAAAATAAGCGGCGCGCCATCACACAGTTAAGCCCTGTGAGGTTTTTGTTGTGTGGCTGATACCAATATTAAATAGGTTAAGTATTTTGGAAATAAAAAATAAATAAATAAAAAATATATAAAATGTTCGTGAAGTTTTGAATCTGTACCTCGCACGGGGCTCGGCTCGCACCCGCTACTGTCTAGACTCCAGCATAATCCATCCTTACTCTGTATCTGTATCACAGAGTTCTCTGCAAGAGTCGCATTGTCAACATTTTCCATGCAAACTTACCGTGTCCGGTTCGCGGTTCGGACGATACCGATGCCGACTTACCGATTACTCGAACTTTATCACAAATTAAGTACAGTAAAAGACGGCTTTGAAGGTGGTCGGTGACAGAAGTTAAGCCCTCAACGCATATTTGGTGTTCCTAACATCATCACTACAAATTGAGCAAGTTCCATAGTAAGGTACCTAATGGATTGACAAAATACTCATAATAATTCAATTTACACATTTGTGCTGTTTGTCGGTAAAGAGTTCGGTTGTATGCTCCACATCTTGAAAAATGCCTAGCCGATTCTGATGAAACTTGCACTATTTATGACCTAAGTTGAGAGATTATTATTAGTTTCGGAGAAATGGTGGACAAAGATACATACTTACAAACTTACATACGTATATCGGATCCATGCCTACACCTAAACCTTCTCCAGAATGTAACAATTACTTTTCTGAAAACCGGATCAAAATGGGTTCAGCCCAACGTGAGAAAATCGCGGCAATCTAAGAAAGTATATTTTTTTGATTCGGTTAAAAACATGTTGATTGTAATAGGAAGAAAGAGAAAATCTGAATTATCAATATTTGGTATTAATTAATTGTTAGTAGAATATACGATATTATAATTTGAAGTTCACAGGTCAATGGAAAGAAAATTCTTCGGCACAAAATCTTGTGAAAATGCTGTCTTTCTCATTTCAGTGTTGTCCAATATTTAAAAACAGTATTTATCTCCTCAACAAGCTCTAAACAACGATACCCCGTTCGATCAGTAGGGGTAGGTCATTCTTTTTTTTTCGAGCACCCCTTTAACTGTATGGGAACCCTTAAAAACGTAGATGGACAGACGGACAGACAGACGGACACGTAAGTCACAGCAATTGGCATTTGTTAGTAAAATATACATAATACTAAACATTATCACCAAATTTCAAGTTAATAAGTAAAAAAAATCTTCGGAACAAAATTGTGTGACAGACGGTCACGTGAGGACAGCAATGGACTCTTCTGGTACGGAACCCTAAAAAAGAAGGTGTCTCAGGGAGCCCGCTGAAGTGAAATTAAGTACTGGCGGAAAGGCAAGCCTCATGCCAACCGGTGATGATTCGAAGCACATATTTATTATATACTTGTGCCCGCGGCTTCGCTCCCGTTAACTGCCTATCGTACCCTACTTACCTACCTACTTGTATCTATACTTACTCTAGGGAGAAGAATATCGAATTCATACAAAAAAGTAAGGACAGATTTGCTGTGCGCCATCTAATAGCACTCCAGAACACCACACCGAAACGAAAACATAAAAAAAAACGTTTTTTCTAAAAATACTACCGACTTTCCAAATAAAAACACTACAAAGTGGAAAATTTCTTTCTTTTTGGATGTCGGTGTCTTTGGTTGGTACCAATATTTTTCTTTATGGACGTTTTCACTTAGTAGTGTTTTTATTTGGAAGTCGGTAGTATTTATTAGATTTTTTTATTTTATTTTTTCACTTATACAACTAGTACTTAACAGGCAAGTTTTTAGTAAGGTACCTATAATGCCAAATAGACTACCCAAATATCAAATATCAAACAAAAAAAACAAACTTGAACATAACCGGTGAAATGAGGGTGTACCAAAGTGTACTGTACACATCTGCGTACCACTTTAGACCGTACTGGCGTGATGTTATGTTATAAAATAGAATAAACAATAAACAGACATGCGAATGCAGCAATCCCAAGAGATTTCCCGTCATTTATTAAAGAGTTCTATTGTATAATTATCTCCGAAGTTCTTCATCAGATCTTCACCAAATTGAACCAATTTGAAAACATACTCTTTCAAATAAAAAAAGAATTTTTAAAATCGGTCCACAATTGACGGAGAAAACGGGGAAAATAAAAAGCCTAATGTCGAACCTTCTTCTTTTTGGAAAGTCGGTTAAAAAATATCTATCCTTAGCAGGGACTCGGATTCGCAACCTTAAATGTATTAGACCAACACGTTTATCATTAGGCTATTCAGACGGGCAATAGCGGCAGTGAAATTACGAACCACATTGCACGCACGTCAACGCCATTATTGAAATTAGTATTACCATGATTAGAGACCTAAAATCTCATAAAACGTATTTTTTTAGTCTCGTGCATTAGATCCTGACTCCCGAAATATAATTTTTACCTAAGCCACACTTGAACAAAAACTAAGTAACACTTCAAGTTACGCACAATATTTATGTATAAAAGTTATCTACATTTTACTTGATGCGTGCACATATAAACAGACAAAAATGCTGGAAATGGGTTCTGCTGGTTCTCATTGAACACCCTGGCTATTTTTTTGGAAATATTTTCGATGTACAAAAACGACTTTTCAACTGATTTATTATATGTATTGATAAATGATTTTATTTCTGTAAGTTGGTTTGTACAAACACTTTTACATGTCGATCATATTTTTTAAAACTAGATGAGGTCGGCGTTTCCTATCTGACTTCTCTGAGAAGAAAGGCCGAAACAAACTCTGAGGTCACAGTCTCTTTTAAAGTCCAGACAAAATCTTGGTTAGATCATGTGAAGACCATGTAGAAAGATGTCTGAAATGATCTTTTGAGGAAAGAACCAGCCAGATTGAGTGGACCTGTCCAGTCAGTGCACGCATTTGTCAATAACCGAGCAGCTCAACTCAGAATTTAAGGAGCTCAACGATTCGACGAACAATACCAAAGAAAGGACATTCGGGTAGGCCGCATAAACTACTCAAACTGCCAGACCATGATTAAAAACTAAAATACATTAAAATTAAAAACTAAAATAAATTAAAAACTAAAAAAATAATGATGCACATAGTCTTCACATTCACAATAATTAAAATAATATAATACTTTAAAAACTAAATATTCTTGTCATTGCAAGAAAACAAAAAAATAAAATAAAGAATAACAAAATTTACGGTGCAAATATAAAAAAATATAAATTAATTTTAATTGGAGCAGCTCAATCCCAAGCCTTTTTGTCCTCAACGTAATCTTTAATGGTATAAAACCCTTTCTGGCACAACTTATGTTTAATGAATGATTTGAATTTATTAAGACGTATTATCTTGTACGTGGCCTGGAAGCTTATTATAAAAGTGTACACATTGGCATCTAAACGAGCCACCTATTTTCTTAAGCCTTATTGTAGGTACTATAAATTTGTGTTTGTTCCTAGAATTTATGTTATGGATATCACTGTATTTTTTAAACAATTTAATATTTTATGGGCGTATAAGAGATTTTCATAAATATACTGAGAAGGCACAGTCATTACATTAATCTCCTTAAATTTCTCTCTGAGAGAGTGTGTCGGGCTTAATTTATAAATTGATCGAACCGCTCTTTTCTGCAAAACAAAGATAGTCTGGATGTCGGCGGTATTTCCCCACAACAGAATACCGTACGAAATTACACTATGAAAATAGCTAAAGTATACTAAACGGGCTGTCTCTATGTCAGTTAAATTACGAATGTTTCTAACAGCATATGCGGCGGAGCTTAGCTTCTTTGACAATTTATCTATATGTGGACCCCACTGAAGCTTGGCGTCCAAAGTTAAGCCTAAGATTACTGTGCTATTTTCAGGATTCAATTCTTCGCCCTTTATCAACACATCGGTTTTCACCTGACTGACGTGAGGTAGGGTAAACATAATGCATTTGGTTTATTTTTCATTAAGAAGTAAATTGTTAACATTGAACCAGTGAACTACTTTTGTGATCGCGCTATTTAAATCGTCAGTAACCAGCTTCTGACGTTTAAGTTTAAACAAAAGTTAAGTATCATCCGCAAACAACACTATATCATGGTTATCCATTATGAGGTAAGGCAAGTCATTAATATAAATAAGAAACAAGAAAGGACCAAGAATTGAGCCCTATGGACTCCCATTGTTACTATAGATCTAGGAGATCTTTTGCCATTAACGTCAACGTAGAGCATTGACGTTAATGGTTAATCCTATTACTGTAAGAAGAACTAGTAAGAAGATCCAGAGCGCTGTTCCGGATCCCGTAGTGGCGGAGTTTCCTGATTAGCTTTTCGTGAAAAACACAATCAAATGATTTGGACAAATCACAAAAGATGCCCAAGGCATCGCATTTATCTTCCCATGCATTATAAATATGTCCTGAAAGTAGTTGAACGACCCCTTGTAAAACCGAACTGTTTGCTATGTAATAATTTATGTTTATTAAAAAATCTTTGCAATTGCTCTAAAATTAATTTCTCAAATATTTACTTAACGTAGTTAGTACTGAAATAGGTCTATAATTTGTAGGGCCTGATATACTACCTGATTTAAACAAAGGTATTATTTTACTATTTTTCATCAGGTCAGGCAATTCTCACAGTCGATACAATTATTAAAGATAATAGCTAAACTAGGTGCGGCAATGTCAATAATAGACTTAGCAACTTCTACAGAATGACCGCACAGATCTGCATCTTCTAACATTTAAAGTTTGAAAGGTTTTAATTATGTCCTTACAAGTAATATGTTCAAAAAGAAATTCCGAATCGCAAACATTAATATTTTCTTTTAGCAAAGATTCAGCAGCAGAAGGTGATCTGTTTAAGGATTTAGTAGTTGAAATGGGAATAACTGAACATAAATTTTCAAAGGCCACTGCACTTGTGAGTCTGATTTTATGATGTTGTCATGAATAGACAGGCTGTAGTCAATACTTCGGTTACCAGGTCTTCCCTTTTCGTTATTAATAATATTCCAAGTCGTTTTAATACCATTACTACTGTTTTTAACCGACTTCAAAAAAAGGAGGAGACTTTTTTTTTTTTTTTTATGTATGTTCCCCGATTACTCAAAGACGCCTGGACCGATTTCAAAAAATCTTCTTTTGTTTTGAAGGGTATACTTCCTAGTTGGTCCCATAATCATCAGGTCAGGATCTGATGATGGGATCCTAGAGAAATCGAGGGAACTCCTCAAATATTATAGGCATTTATATAGTGATTTTGGTATTTTCACCAACAATGCAATCACTTGCACTCAGAAAGTATAATTTGGTGAAGTGGAACTGATGAAGAAGACCGCAGATGGCCACTGAAACTCCTTAATGCTAAGTATGTCACGGACACGGTATAAAATATCGCGAATAGTTAACCGACTATGATTAAGCAAATACTTATAAATGAATGGTACCTACTGATGAAAATGGTACCATTGAACTGTTCTGATGATGAAGCCGGAAGGTAGGCACTGAAATAAAACAATGTATCCTAGTCGTGCTTAGGCTTATTGGAATCGTCATGAGATGTACTTTGGCCATAAATGATTATCATGTTAATTGGAGATACCTTCCAAAACTAAAAAGAGAAAAATAAAAAACTTTTTAACAAAAAATCAAACCGACTTCCAAAACAAAAAACTACAAACCAAAAAATAACTTTCTTTTCCGAAGTCGGTGTCGAAAAACTGAAAAAAGTTGGGTACAAAAGACACCGACTTCGGAAAAGAAAGTTATTTTTTGGTTTGTAGTTTTTTGTTCTGGAAGTCGGTTTGATTTTTTTAATCTTCGAGCTCAAATAGCGCGACTTGGCCAAACAACATACTTTTGAAATTATTTCTAACATATAAATTAAATTCAGCAGTGTTTACATAAGTCCTTTCATTGTACAGCTCATAAAGCCGTGTTCTACTTTTATGAATACCAATGGTAGCCCAATCACTGAATGATGCGTGACTATTACGGAGATAGTCTTGGGAATAAAGGTCGAATTAAATTGTTTACATTATATACTAAAAAAATCATCATATAGATGATAAGGATCAGCATGAATTGACAAAATTGGTAATTTATTAATGAGTTTAACTTTAAAAGCCAAGTCAAGCCAAGCGACTTGCAGTTTTGGGGTTAACAGTGATATCCTTTTTAGCCACTTTGTTGTTTTGGTTTGGTATAGTAATCCTCTGCCCGCAATGATCAGAATCTAGTACATTTATAATTTTTTTGTGAGCTGGTATAACATTATTATAAATATTATTTAAGCATGTAGCACAATAGTGCTACATGCTTGGGGTTAGGTTAGGTTAGGTTAGGGGTTATTTATGTTATTATTATTATTATTTATGTTAGTTATTTATTTATGCTAGGGGTTATTCTTGTGGTCTCCTAAAATACGTTTACAAGATTGTAGGACTGAAACAGACTTATTATTTTACTACAAGAACCTGAGTTATCTAATAAATTAACATTAACATCACCACAAGTAATAATGGATTTATTCGAGTTACAAATCTTGTGTAACACTTCATCCATTACCTTTTCAAAACAGTCATACAAACCTGAAGGAGGTCTGTACAATAAACTGCTCCAATTGAATACAAGCTATTTCAATTGTCCGTTCAACAGATAGGCTCACAATATCCTTACGGTCTTTAAATTTATGCTGGTTACTTACTAAAATCAATGAGCCACCATGTATAGCATTAACTCTGCTGAATGAACTACCAACCTGGTGATTATTAAAATTGAACAATACTGGTGGCTTTTCAGTCAATGTTCTGTTGTACAAAGAATACCAATACTGTTAAAATTAATAAATAATCCCACTTCTAAATCCTTGAATATTTTGATGCACCAGGTTAAATACTATTTACCGAATTTTATTTTTTTATTAGATTTTATTTTGCAATTTTTATCCTGTATACTTTTGCAAGAGGTTGTCCTAATTAAAATTATTATCAATATCAATTTCTGATACCAAATTATTGGCTGAATGAAATAACATTTCTTAGCATTGCTCAATAAAAGCAAGTTGTTTAGCCAAATTCTTGGCTGTAATAGAAAAATAATATGATAGCGACACAGCTATCTGTCAATTTTCAACATTGATTTTGCACCTAGATACCTACATGATTTATTAATTTGCTATTTACCAGATTTAGGGATTGATTGGTTGCGTTATCTAGGCTTATTGAATTCATTATCTTAATTCTACAGAAGTTATAAAAGACAGAACATAATACTGTTCCCAATGAGAACTTACCAGCTGCAAGCGAGCAATGTTACCTGGAGGATTGTTAGTGATCATAGCCACATGTGTGGCTCTGGTGGCAGCCAGGAGCTCTCATCAAGCTGATAGTATTCAGGAATTGCTGAAGAGCATTGACGCACGTTATTCGGATAATGTATTTGAAGATGCCAACTTAAATGTGGTAAGTGAGAGCTGTGTTCAACAAACTCATGTTATTAGTTCTAAACCTGTGTCCTCCACATCTATTTATTTGGTTATTATTATTTCAGCCTGATCTGATCAGAAAATATCGTTATCCTGTTGAAGTTCACAATGTGACGACCGAGGATGGCTACATATTGCAAATGCACCGCATCCCTCACGGAAGAGATGCGAACAACGTGCCAAATCAAAGAAGACCTGTCGTCTTCGTGATGCATGGTGTACTTTGTTCTTCTGCTGATTTTGTTATTATGGGACCTGGCTCGGGTTTAGGTAAGAACCATATTCTTACGTCAATCTGTAGGTCGTGGAGTTACAATAATTGTGTTACCTTTTTGGAGGTCTAGCACCACCGCAAGAGTTTTTTTGACATAAGACACGGTTTTAGTCCTCCCTGGCCGTTCCCCTCTGGGGTTGTAAATCTATCCTTGTTTTTAGTGGTAATAAAGACATATAAAAAGAAAGAAAGGCGACTAACGAAAGGTAGTTACAAGGCAGACGTGAATGGAAACGCCGGGAGGGGACGCTCTAGAAAGACATACATAGACCATATAGGTGATGTTCTTCAGAAAGGCCAGGTGCGCAGTACTCGTAACCGGCGTGTGTGTATGACTAGATGTATGAATGCGAGTGAAGCAAAAGAAGTATGTAAGGATCGTAGCAGGTGGCGTTGTGTAGTTTCTGCCTACCCCCATGGGAAAAAGGCGTGAGTTTATGTTATGTTTTTTAAAGACATATAAATGGATAGACAGTTTTACAGGTTATCTATTTTATATTCAATAAGGTATACATTGGTTTTCCAGCATACATCCTCGCCGAGGAAGGATATGACGTGTGGATGGGTAACGCGCGCGGAAACCACTACTCACGTAGACACGTTTCATTGAACCCTGATGCCTTACTAAGCACGGCCTTCTGGAGGTTCTCCTGGGATGAAATAGGAAACATAGATTTGCCCACCATGATCGATTACGCTTTGGAAGTGACTGGAGAAGAGAGGCTGCACTATGTGGGTCACTCGCAGGGTACTACGGCTTTCTTCGTGATGGGCTCCATGCGACCGGATTACAACGCCAAGATTATTTCAATGCACGCACTGGCTCCAGTAGCTTACATGGCCAATAATCGGAACCTTCTTTTGAATATTTTAGCGCCTTTTTCCAACAATATTGAGGTAAGTTAATATTTCTCACATTACCCACAGTTATTTGTTGTACTATTTGATTTGATGAACTAACATGTTTTGTATATATTTTAGAGCCTTGCCGGTATTATTGGCGTCGGTGAGTTTATGCCTCAAAGTATTGTCTTCACTTGGGCAGGCCAGGCCTTGTGTCGTGATGAAGTAGTATTCCAACCATTATGCACTAACATCATGTTTCTGATTGGTGGATGGAATGAAGACCAACATAATTCGGTAAGTGGAGAATGTCCTTCATTATTAATAGGTACTGTAATTATTTAGCCAAGGATGTCTAAGTATAGCCCACAAAGCGTCGCCAGATCGACCTTCTTTTTGCATCCAGAGGATTAGCTCGACCATTACCAAGTCATTGGTCCTTCTTGAAGGGGTACTTATCCAAGTTGCATCCTTCCGGTACGCCGTTGCCATTATTGCCACCCCAGAACCTAGGTTTCTGCCTCATCGACCATCCGTTTAGATTCTTTGGTTTGCAAAACCTGTTACCTCATTGTTTCTGCGTATTTACTCATTTTTCGTTCGATCGCGAAGGGAAATTGATCCCTCCATCTGTTTTGGCTCTAAATGGTTCTAGTTAAGAACGTTCTAGAAAGAACCAATTAACTATTCATTTTAATTGGTTCTAGTTCTACAAAATACCTTTGTGTTTGCAGACCATGATGCCCGCTATCTTCGGTCACACACCAGCTGGATCGTCAGTAAGACAGCTCGCACACTACGGACAAGGAATCTCTGGAAAAGCCTTCCGTCGCTACGACCAGGGATCTCGGCTAGCTAACTATAGAACGTATGGATCTTCCAGTCCTCCGCGATACGATCTATCGAAAGTCACCACACCAGTGTTCCTTCATTACTCCGACAGCGACCCGCTGGCACATGTCAATGATGTTGACAGATTGTTCAGTGAACTAGGTAGACCGATAGGTAAGTTCCGGGTTCCGCAGCGCACCTTCAGTCATATTGATTTCATGTATGGCATCAACGCAAAACAATTAGTTTACGATAGAGTCATAAATCTTATTAAAGCCATGGACGTCAATGGATTAGACGATCTTGTTTAATCGACCAATTACATCAGCTCACCAAATTATAAACTTGATCAAAAACATGTATTTTTGTTACAAATCCTAAGTTACTGTCCTTTTTCCACTTCAAAGCCGTTATTTGAGTGTGGCATTCCTCAAGGCTCTTACTGACTAAAACCACGTGGTATTACTACCTGTTTGAACCTTTGACTGAGGCTCTGGCGATCTTGCGCATTACGTCACGCCCCTTCGGCTAGTTAATGACTTGCTTTGCATGACTTCATGAAGATTACCTCATTTTCTGGCCATTCACCGCAGGTCCTGTTGAGATGCGCGCCACCGTCTTGGGTCTATGATTGTTCAGCCCCTGCCCCTATTCAATAGAATTTATTGGTGGGACAAACGGTGTAGAAAACACAAGTTTACCGCTATTATATAAAACACGGCAAATGGACAAACAATATATTGCGAGACGACTCGTAAATGTGCCATGACTTAAAATTTTGAACCCAAGCAATGTGATATAAATATAGTAGGTATGTATACCTACCGCGTCTAAGATGTGTACTCGGCTGAGGTGGAAGTTCTAACAAACGGGAGCAAGTTGTATGACAGCACAAACTTTTTATTACAGCCGATTCAATCCAACTTCAGCTTGTTTATGTTCGGAGCTGAACTTGTCCTTCCTCATAGCAGTGTTGTTCTTCTACTAGAGCTAATTTAATAGAACTTTATAGCTTCTTGGGATCACCTTTTCGGTACGTTCGTTGGAAAATATTTGGGATGCTAATTTCAGTCAACGTAACCAGTACCTTGTCGTAATGGCTCTAGTGTGAAAAATGTTTGCCTACATTACATACTTTATTACTTGACTCGACATCTTAAAGGTTTGTAAAGAAAACTTGCCAAAGATTGTCGTGACGACATTTTCGTGGCAGGTTACGCGATACCAAATAAGTTTTCTCCAAAATAAATACATGAGCTTTCCTTAGAAGTATACTTAAATGAATGTTTCGGCAGTGAAATTAATTTTACAAATAATTGGCTCAATGCCGTAGCGCAGTACACGTCAAGAATTTTTGGTGGGCTTTTTTCGGGTGAAGTTCAGCGGCTGTTAATATTATTTACAGATTGATTCCTAGTGGTTATTGTGATATAAAATTGGTGTAGTTTTGTGTCTCAATTGTCTACGCAAATGGACAATATGTGGAAATCATTGACAGAAGTGATCTCGGGATAGTGGAGCGGAGAATTTTATTGTAGTATTGACTACCTCCGCAAAGCTTACTGGGAAGCCTGACTCGATATAATTTGCTGCCAAATACTCCAAAAAACATTAGAATATGTTACATCCGCATTCTAATGCATAATAAAGAATATTAAAACCCATTTATACGTGGCTAAAAGGTCCTAGCAACCAGGTTTACATATAAAAAAAAAGTAGACGTCAAGTTATATGTCACAGACAAAGACCTTGTCACAGATCATTGCAAACACCGTAGGCGCGTATAAATCGCGTGAGATTGTAAACTCGTACTTCGAAATAAGACAGGGTACATTTTTTTTTAAATGAATTTTCAATGATATGTTCATAATCTTTCGAGAATTTGTAATCTCAAAAGATTAATTAAGTACATACTTAGCGTACATACTTAGCGTGTTTGCAATAATCTGGTGACAAATATATGAGATACTTATTTATTGATGGCAACACCAACTACATATAAAAATAATATAAATTTTTAACATTAATATTCATTCTGTGCAAATATGTCACTTATATGTAAACACAGAGTATACAATATTGACTTCTAGTTAATACATTTAAATCAATGATATTCAAATAAACAGATTGTTATGAGCGTGCGCATTGTGAAGACTCGAATAGGTCACAATTGTGAACTTTAGTCTTTAGTTTATGTCACGCATGGCAAAGAGCGATACGCTTTGTTGAAACAAAAACAAAATAAAAAAATGCCAGCGTGTGTATTTAGAAATTGTACCAATTATGATACCAAAGTACATAAAACAGAAGGGATCTCATACCATATGTAAGTGCGCAATACGCCTCAATTTACTAATCTATTAATTTTTTTTCCTAATATTCTGATATTTGGAGGTTAGAAAAAGATAACAACATTGGTGGTCAGAATAATGTTTGTTTACATTCACACGCAAGTGACAAACACTAGCTGTCTCTTTTTTTCTTGTTGGTTTTATCAAGCCATCCCTTTCGACTTGTATTGAAATGTCAGATGAATGAAAAGTGTAAGTGCGGAACACTTTTTTCAATGGTTTGGTGAGTGTATAACGAATCTGTTTATTTGAATATCATTGATTTAAATATATTAAATTAGACATAATACTGATTAATTAATAGGAACAAAAATTATATAACTTATGTAATTATGAACTAGGTATAACATTAATATAAACCTTTGATTATAAAATAGATGAACAGACACATGGTTGTAATAATGAATTTGGTATAAATAAATTTGATTGTAAAATGTTAAAACATGTTACATTTGGTCGTATATTATGAATTAGGTATATAAGTACATTTGATTAAGAAATTGATAATAATTATTAATTGATTTAGTTAGAATTATAAAATTAGGTAATTTACGTACATAATTGATAAAATGTCTAGACTATTTCATTATAATTAATGACTAGTGATGAGTTGACCACAAATCAACCTCTAACAATTTTTGTCTGAGCTTCGTTATACTGTCACAGAAACATACTAAACAGGATAGGTCTTCAGCTACGACCTCGTTCTCGTAACACTGCTAAATACTAATAATCACTATTCCACTGAAGGGCAAAGGCCTCATCTCATAGTAAGAAGGTATCTTAGAATAATAACGCATAGAAGCTGCGTCTAGAACAAAACACGAGCGATATCGTGTAACCACTTCATTTTCTTTGTGTGCGTTTGAGGAACGCACTTTTTAACGCACAAATTTCGCTTTCAGTGATACCATTACTAGGCATTTAGCCACAAAAATATCGGAAAACGCACTACTATGTTCCTGGATCTGTGATGTTATCAGGAACTGGATAAGATAAAGATGATGACAGGTAATATTTTTTTATTTTATTTGTAATGGGTTTGCTCTTGACTCTAGTCTAGGTCAGAGCTGACTAGAGACAGAGTCGACGATGGAGTGGGCTTACCCAGAAGAAGCCTGTTCACTCTTAATTTGACGAGTTGAATGCGTTCGGAAACACAGACGCAGGTAGTGAGTTTCATTCATTCGCTGTGCGCATTATGAAGGATGTTTGGAAGCGCTTGGTGCGAATTGGTGGAATGGCAACAAGGTAAGGATGGTAACTTAGAGTGCGTCTAGATGTCCGATGGTAGAAGGGGGCTGGTGGGATAAGGTCGTGGTAGTTCTTGAGCACACTCATCGAAGTACAATCTGTAGAAGACCGACAAGCAGGCAACCTTGCGGCGACGAGCTTGGCATCCGCCAGTTAAACGGTTGCCAATGAGCCTTTTGGCTCTGCGTTCCACCGTCTCAAGCGTGACAAGCTGATACTTAGCTGAGCCATCCCAAAGGTGGCTGCAATACTCCATGCAGAATCGGACTTGCGCTTTGTATAGGGTTAAAAGCTGTCCAGGCGTAAAGTATCGCTTCACTCTATTCACGATGTCCAGTTTTTTGGCCGCAATTTGGGCTTTGTACTCAATGGAGGAGACGAAGTTGTGACTGTATGTCAACTCCATGCCTAGGAGCTCGAGCCGATCAGTCACAGGAACTGTAATTAATACAGCATTTGATTTATGTACCTAATCAAACAATTATAGGAAAATAATCAGAAACAAACTTAGTTATTTGGTCCGGTTTAAGACAAAGATAAAAATATTTTATTTCAACTAGGCCACCAAGCGGCACTTTTGAACGTTGCAATTAAAATTTACAAGGAATAATAATTGATTCTACCGTGCATTCGGAAAGTAGCTTAGTATGGCGAAGGACGCACAAGAAACACCATAGTTACTCCTAAAATAAAAAAAGTTTTTTTTACAATATTTAGGTACTTAAGTACACACACATCAACACGGTCTAGGGATATTTCATACTCAATTAAATAACTCGAAAAAAGAAAATTCTTTTGTTTCGGTGGCATAAAAATGTCTTGATGTGTAGGAGAGGGAATTTTCATTTGTGCGAAATTTAGAAAACAATACGAATTACGTTTGGTTACAGTTTTTTTTTCATATTTAAACGAAAGATAAAGTTAAAATTGAGGTATTGTAGCCATGCAACGCCAACATTTGACGAGGGCGGAGATGTTACGAGCTGTGGGAATGCTGGAAGCTGGGTCTGTTCAGCGCAATGTTGCTAAGGCCATAGGGACCCACCAAAATGTAATTTCAAGATTGTGGACACGCTATCGTGCCACAAGTGAAGTAGCGGAGAGGCACCGGGGGCCAAGTCGCATCACTACCCCCAGACAAGACCGATTTTTGCAAATTACTGCGCGAGCTCAACCAAATGCAACGGCGACTCAATTAGTCCAAAGGCTGCGAGTGGAACACCAAGTGCTTGTGAGTGACCAAACTGTAAGAAGGCGACTGTATGAAAGCAATCTACGCTCTCGTAGACCACTCCGGGTCCCACCTTTACGGAGAGGCAATCGTGGACGACGATTAGAATGGGTTCGGAACCACGTGGACTGGGGCCGTGAGCAATGGTCCAATGTGCTGTTCACGGATGAATCCAGGTTCGGCTTCCATCCAGATTCACGAAGGACGCGTGTTTGGCGAGTTCCTGGACGATGGAGCCGTCTTCAGAACCCTCAGGAAGTTCACCCATACCAAGGAGGAACAATTATGGTTTGGGCAGGAATTCGTCTTGGAGGACGGACGGATCTCGTTTGGGTGCGGGGCAATATGACGGCAGAAAGATACGTCCAACAGGTTGGGGAGGGTCATGCGTTTCACAAACTCGTGCTTTGTATCCAGCAACATGCCTTGCTTCGCTCGTTCATTCGCTTGCTTGCTTGGTTTGGCTTTGTAGACGCAGGCCTACCTTGCCTTACTCCTTCTGAGGTGGCAAGGTGGCGTGGTCTTGAGGGAGAGCACTACGGTCGTGTAGATCCTCAAGGCAAGTGTGGTGATGAACCTTCTCGTGGTTGCCGCCCCGTTATTGGTCTAATTCCATATGAATAGACGCAACAGAAATCACCAGGCGACTTATCACAGGGGTGGCGAGGTCATGCCCCTGGGTGTCCACCATCGAACGAGATCAGTTGATGGATAGAAATGACCTCCTGCGTGTTTTTGCCGTGCGCGGGGACCCGTACGGGGGGATGAAGGGATCCTGGTGGTTGAGTGGAGCAGGCTGCACACAACACACCACTTTGGCCTGGATTTCCTCTCAAACGGGAGGTCGTGGGGTAGCTACCCACGATCAATCGGCTGAGCCATCCCATAAGCGGGATGTCAAGCGAGGATCGGTTTAGTGGGGGGGGGGGGCAGCCGGCGTGGCGTGGGGTTTCGGGATGAGTTGCGGCATAGTCTCGTGCCGCATACAGTCCCGTGATCTTCCGTCGCGTGCAGGTTCGTCTACTTTTCACTAAGCTGGTCCTATACCGAAGGAGTAGCTCTGGCGTCGCTTGTTGAACGAGCGGCGTCCCCGACTGAGGGCTCCGTGGCGGGTGGAGAGCTCCAACGGTGAATTATTTGATACCATACTCATGGATAAAGAGACCAAAACAATTAACAAAAAACAAAAAAACAAAGCTGCGTCCCGCTCGTCGGATGCGCTTACACAAAACACACCAAGGGCTGCGTCTTCAGATGCGCCTTTTACGACTAACCCAAGGGTTGCGTCTCAGGATGCGCCTAAGCAACAACCGCCTAAGACTGCGTCCTCAGATGCACCCAACACACACAAACGCTCGGCTGCGTCCAAGGATGCGATGAGGAAGGAAACCGCAAGGGATGCACCACAACAGGCTGCGTCCCAAACGAACCCAACCTCATCTGCGTCTATGGATGCGCCCCCTAACACTACCCTGACCGAAAAGCCAAGGACAGTTCTCGCTCACGGCGACTCGAAGAGCACTGCAAAAGTAGATGCGCCCAAAACACGGGTTGCGTTAGCGGCTGCGGTCTCCGAGAGGGACCCGACGAAGCTGGCCGAAGGCCATATGGCAGGTTCATCTAACGCCAATAAATGGCAAACAGCAACAAACAAAAAGACGCCCCCCAAGGTGATGTCTGCTACGGCTGACACACCAATAGGCGAGGCTGCCACCGGCGCTAAGCGCAAACGCAGCACGAGGCCTAGAGCGCGCAAAAAACAACACCGAACCACCGGCTAGGGCGCAGAAGCGTTCGCGTCCCGAGGATTCCGTCACACCAACTGGGGTAAGCAAGAAGAGCAAATCCGCTCGCTCCCATATGGTTGATGGAACCCTGGTGAGCTACGCCGAAGCGGCCGCGTCGTTCAGGAACAACGAGCTGTGTGTCGCCGTCATGACCGAGCCCTTCTTGGACATGACGCAGGAGCAAGCGGAGGGGATCCGACAAACTATTGAGGACCAGCTCCGGGCTCTGCTGAAGGCAGTTCCTGAACCAGCCACCCCAACCCAAAATACCGCGATCCACTTTAGAGGTCGGGCCCACTACGCCGAAGGCGTCCTCAAAACATGGTGCGAGGACGACTTCACACTGGCCTGGCTCAAGGGGGTCATAAATAACACACCGTCCCCGTTACCGGAGACCAGACTCACCGTTCGGCCCCAGGCCGACATACCCAAGAAGGCATTGTGCATGCTGTATGTCCCCGAGAACAGCGAGGACACTTCAGACCTTCTCGGGATGTTGGCGAGGCAGAACCCCAATTTAAAAATTAACACCTGGACTCTAACACACGCAAGGGTCAGTCAGGAGCCACCGTGCACCTGTCTCTACTTTCGTGTGCCGGAGTCCATGGTTAAAACCATTAAAGACCAGCAGAGGCGAGTATACTACCTTATGGGTAGTATATACATCCGGTTCCTGAAGGAAGGTGGAACCAAGGAGGATGCCGCTGCGCCTTCAACCTCAACGACCTCGACTGCGCCTGGAGTGGAGCTTGATCCGCCGCTGCCTGGGCGTTGGGGAGGCGGTGGAGCTGGCGACTTCCATGGCAGCGCTTGAGGTCGATTCAACTGAGGGATCAACACAGGATCCACCCTCGCCCGGACTAACTTCGGACGAGGACTGCTTTCCGCCGGAGGGGAGAAGTAGGGACGAGGACAGCGATCCCTGCTCCTCTCCTTTGCGGGAGGACTAAGATCCTGCAGACCAACCTCCAGCACAGTCAAACTGCGTCGGCTACTTTACGCAGAGTGCTGGAGAACCAACAAGAGAAGACCATCGCCCTCATCCAAGAGCCGTGGATTAGAAGTGGCAAAATATGCGGTCTTGCTAACATCGGAGGTAAGTTGCTGCTAGACACCTCCGTAAGTAATCCGCGTACCTGCATATTGGGCCCAAAACATGTACCTAACCTTTTAATTAACGAATTCTGTTCAAGGGACCTGACAGCAACCAGGCTTTTCAGAACCGAACAAGAACGCCCAGACATTGTACTAGCCTCGGCATACCTGCCAGGCGACGCGGACGTGCCTCTACCAGAGCTCGCCTTGCTGGTGGAGTACTGTGAAAGGGAGAAACTAGAACTAATCATCGGCACAGATTCCAACGCGCATCACACGCTCTGGGGTAATGTCAAAACCAACAACCGAGGTGAGGAAATGCTTGACTTTATTCTTAGCAATAACCTTGTACTACTTAACAACGGTTCCGAACCTACCTTCATAAACGCAAAATCGCAAACAATAATAGACCTAACTTTAGCAACTTTAGGTGTATCCAACTCCATTCAGGACTGGCATGTGTCCAATGAGATATCATGCTCAGACCATAGATGGATTCGTTTTACAATTAACTTCAACTTAATCACACCACAGCCAAGAAGAGTTCCTCGCAACACAGACCAATCGAAGTTCGTCAGACTTATAGGTACTGAACTGGGTAGGTTACCCTCTCTTCCGGCTGAAATAACGATAAACAATTTAGACGAACACGTAAACAAAATCACTTCCATCCTATTATCGAGCTATGAACAGTCGTGTCCCCTCACCTTACCCAGGAGAGGGATCAGGCAGTCCTGGTGGAGTCCTGAACTGGAGAGACACCGACACAAACTGAGAAGGCTATTCAATAGAGCTAAGAACACACGGTCGCCAGTAGACTGGGACCGTTACATAACAAACCGTAAAACATATAAAAAACTAATTCGCCTCCGAGGTAAAACAAGTTGGAGGCGTTTTTGTACTAACATTGAAAACAACAACCAGGCAAATAGGGTCAAAACTTGTCTTGCTCAAGAGGCAGACCTGTCTATAGGATGCCTAAGAAAACCAGACAACACTTACACAACAAACGACGCAGAAACTAGCGAACTACTCCTAACTACCCACTTCCCGGGCTGCCAGATTGCCACCCAGCAAAGCTGGGAACCGTACAGGGAAAGGGCTACGAGCAGCTTAGACTGGGAGGTGGCGTTAGAAGTTATCGACAAAGATAAAATAACATGGGCAATCAACACCTTCCTGCCTTTCAAAGCAGCGGGGATGGACGGTATCTTTCCAGCTCTGATCAGATGGAGCGGTGCTCTGCTAGCTGATTACCTTGTTAAGGTCTTTCGGGCTTGTCTGGCTCACCGATATATCCCCTTGAAATGGCGCGAAGTAAAAATAATATTTATTCCGAAACCAGGTAGGGGCGACTACACCCAGCCCAAATCTTTTAGACCCATAAGCCTCTCCTCTTTCTTTCTAAAGACACTGGAGAGGCTGGGGGACAGGAAGATAAGAAACCAGATTTCGATTCAAAAACCTCTGCACCCGAACCAACATGCCTACTGTGCAGGCAAATCAACTGAATCAGCGCTCCACAGCGTAGTCTCACGCGTAGGCAATGCTCTCAAAAACAAAAATCCAACCCTAGGTGCCTTCATTGATATCGAAGGTGCATTCGACAAAACTAACTTCACCAGCATCGGTCAGGCACTCAACACGCACGGTGTTGCGCCGACGCTCGTAGAATGGATTAACAACATGCTAAAAAACCGTGTTATTCAATTTACTGTGAACACTACCACACGAGGAATCGTGAGCAGGGGCTGCCCACAAGGTGGGGTGATGTCACCACTTCTGTGGAATTTAGTCGTAAATGAGCTCATTGCAGAGCTCAACGCCAGCAGTCTTTACTCGGTAGGATACGCAAATGACATAGCAATTCTAATCTCGGGGCAATTTGAGGGCATCTTATGTGATCTCATGAGAAAGGCCTTCAAAATAATCGAGAGCTGGTGTACAAAACACGAACTGTCGGTTAACCCCGTAAAGACGGAACTAATAATGTTCACTAACAAACGAAATCTTGGACCGCATAGGCTTCCAAAACTTTTCAACACAGAATTAACACTTAAAGAGGAGGTCAAGTACTTGGGGGTAATTCTTGATAGCAAATTGCTCTGGAACAAGCATCTTGACTACAATCTCAACAAATGCACAATCGCACTCTATCAGTGTAAAAAAATGTTAGGAAAAACATGGGGGCTGTCTCCAAGGATTACTCTCTGGCTATACACAGCGGTAATCAGACCAATGTTGGCTTATGGTGCTCTGGTTTGGTGGACTCCACCCGACTCCAACGGTTCCAGCGACAGGCCTGCTCAGCTATCACCGGCTGCATGAGAACCACCCCAACAGCAGCCATGGATATAGCCCTACATATAACTCCCCTGGACCTGTACATACAGCAAGAAGCGGCGCTAGCTGCTATCAGGCTAATGCATCTAGGCATATGGGGTAAAAACCACACAAGCCCACACGCTAAAATCCTGGACCGGGCGATTGAGTATCAACCTCTCATCGCCGCTCCGTGTGATAGAATACAAAAACAACCTATGTTCAACAAAAACTATAACATACAAACAATAGAGGAAGAAAGGGATCAGTCAGGAGCTAATGAAGTGCGAATCTACACAGATGGCTCAAAAACTAATAGTGGCTCAGGTGCTGGCGTTCACTCCCTTGACCTCAACATTAACTTTCACATACCGTTAGGCACACATAGTTCAATTTTCCAATGTGAATGTGTCGCCTTAACACAAGCCGCAAAAACAGTAAAGCGTTTAGGTATCCACAACTACGGAATCAGATTCCTATCTGATAGTCTGGCTGTGCTCAAAGCTTTAGAAAACAAACTAACCAACAACAAGCTAATCTTTGAATGCCACCTCGCCCTGGAGAGTATATCAAAATCCAATCGTATCACCCTCCAGTGGATCAAGGGGCACAGTGGATCCCTAGGCAATGATGCCGCAGATGAACTTGCGATAAGGGGCTCCGAGATGTTGGTGCTAGGCCCGTACCCACTTATCCCCTTGCCTTTCTCGCAATTTCGTGCGTGGATTCGTCAAAGAACAACAGAATTGCACAATAACAGATGGTCACGGGCTACAGACTGTAGACAGTCAAAAATGGCTGTGCCGATAGTAAACCCGCGTCTCACCAAGAAACTCCTCAGCCTGAGTAGAAATAACCTCAAAATAATTATAGGGACATTAACGGGCCACACCCTTCTTAACAAACATTTATTCAACATAGGCGCCACGGACAGCCCACTTTGCAGGGGCTGTTTTAACGCCGAAGAATCAGCCGCCCACGTAATCCTGGAATGCGAGGCCGTGGCTTCTCAACGCGAAGAAACCCTCGGAACAGTGAGGTCGCTCCGTGAAGCCTGTGAAGCTCCCAGGAAGCTTCTGTGCTTTTGGGCGGAGTTGGGCTGGCTATGTTAGCCAGTACCCCCACGTACAACGGACCAAATGGGAGTCTAAGTGCGGAAAAGGGAGTCCCTACTACTACTACTACGTCCAACAGGTGCTGGGGCCCGTAATCTTGCCCCACAGAACACAAATGGGGCAAGATTTCCTGCTGCGACAATGCCCGGGCACACACGGCGAGAACGGTAGCAGCTTGGTTACATACACACAATGTTAGAGCCTTAGACTGGCCTGCTCAATCGCCAGATCTAAATCCCATTGAGCATGCGTGGGATATGCTGCAAAGAAGAGCTCTGAAGGAAGTTCTTGAAAATCTGGCTACAGAAGATCAACTTTTTGCGCACCTCAGAAGGACATGGGACAATATTCCGCAGCAAGACATTGACAACCTTGTTCTGAGCATGCCGAATCGTTGCCGATGTGTTATGAACATCATGGACGCTTTCTCAGACTACTAACTTCAAGTTTATAAACACAAATTAAATGATTTTTCTATTTTTTTCAGTTTTTACTCATAAATTAAAAGTTAATTCATATACGGTTTCCGTCTATGCTTCATTTTTTTTTCCATAAAATCCTGAAATTTTAATCGAAGTACCTTAACCATTATTAAAAAATGGTAGAATATTAAATAACGTATCTTTTAAATATATACATGTCATATAAATAATTAACACATTGATAGTAATTCTTTTTTTTTTAAATATCCCTAGACCGTGTTGATGTGTTTACATACATTAATAAATTCATATATGTGAGGACAATGCTCCCAGACTCACTGATCACTACACACTATACCTACTACGTACAGGTATAGAATATTAAAAGTACTCACACATGTACTGTGCAGTTAAATAATCGGTACTAGAAAAATATTAACATCCGAAGTAGTTAAGTTATGACCAATCCCAACTGACGGCGCCCGTTCACGAACATGACGCATGAATCGGCACCACCCAGCTCAACCATCATGAAGGGAACCGAATGATCCAGCACACGCGCCACCATCAGAGACTTATTTATTTATCTACAGTAAATTACTAATTAACTCTTAGTTTAAAAACACTGTAGGTAGCAGTGTCGATAGCTACCATAATTTAGAGGCTGTAAATAAATAAATTTAGTTTTCGCACACAGAATCGCCACCAGTAACCTATTCACTAAGATTAATATCACACTTAATATTATAAAGGCGAACATTTGTGAGTGTGTGTGTATGTGAAGAGCTAGTCAAAAATAATATTGTGCGTAATTTCAGTGCGTGAAAAATAGGGTTTCCTCGTGCGTAGTACATTATTACCTCAATGGTTTCCTCATGTTATTTTCCTACACCCGCTATCGTAAGAAAATATCGCGAAAATAACTGATAATAATGTATATGTCGTCGCGTACGTGTTTATCAGCTCTGCCTAGTTGGTCTCGTGTTCGCAAGCGCGACTGCTGAGCGCGAGGTCTTAAGATCAATTGTTGAATGTCAGATTCTCGTCCCATTGGATGATTGGACCATGAGGAGAAGAAAATGGGGAGTACCTTTTTTGCGCAAGCACTTGTATTTTATTATATAGGAGCTCGTGGCTAAATAATAACGGCCGCACGGGTCGATCTTCAAGGTTAAGCAACGCTTGACGTGGTCGGTCCGTGGATAGGTGACCATTTCAACATACCGAGTTTCCTCCGTGTCTCGGAATGCACGTTAAGCCGTTAGTCCCGGCTTTCATTTGAAGATCTTTGATAGTCGTTACGAGTAGTCAGAATTCATCATATTCATAATTCATATTCTTTATTGTACACTAAACAAACATATACAAATACAGAAGGACAACTTATGTACAAAGGCGAGCTTAACCCACAATTGGGTTTTCTTACAGCAAACCTCAGTGTTATAGCGAGATTTACACAATTAGGACTGTGAACAAAATTGCACAACAAAAAAAAAGAAACTTAAAAACAAATTTAAATTCTTACTAACTAAATATACTACAAAAATACTTGTAAACATAATACATACTTTATGATATATAACTAAAATACATACATATTTATGAGTCATGTTGACAGGAAATGTCCCCTAGTTCTTCTCCTGAAGATATCTAACGAAGAACTATCCCGTATGGTGTGAGGAAGATTATTCCAGAGGCGGACAGCACGAACAGTAAAAGATCCACCGTAACGACTTTATGAGTGAGGAGGAAAACGAAGGAGAAGAGATGATGAGGAACGGCAAGAGTTTCCTCTCGGAACAAGATATATGCAAAGCGCTCCTGAAGATACGAAGGAGAGGTAGGATTGTGAAGAACAGAAAAGAGTAGAGAAAGAGTGTGGGTATCTCGGCGCTGTCGAATAGGCAGCCACTTCAACCACTTCCGAAATTTCGACACATGTTCGTACTTTGGGAGGACAAAAATAACCAGAAGCTTGAGATCTGACACCAGTCTAGCCAAGGGGTACCGTTTTACCCAGTTACTGGATTGTGGAGATCAGTTAGGCAGTCGCTCCATGTAAAAGACTGGTACTCAGCTGAATCCGGTTAGACTGGAAGCCGACCTCAACATAGTTGGGAAAAGGCTGGGCAGATTGGTTGACTTGTGCACTATATTTTATTATCTCCAGCAACCAAAGTTGGTTAAGGAGGGAATTATTTATATTATCAAACTGGTCACTGGATCAGCATCTCGTCAACAAGATCCGCTGCCATTAGTCTACATCGTAACGACATGACCTCACGTCGGGACCAGCTAGAGAACCGCATGCAGTTCTCTAGCTGCAATCACCTCACTTGCCCTCTTACTTATTTTGGTCGCTAATCAACTCACCCAGTATCGCAGAAAATCTGAACTCTGGACTCTCAACTGCTCCGGTTTCGTGCCTGTGTTCAGTAAGTGACCGTCGGCATTAATTAATTGTATTTAAAAAATGAGGTAAGGTTAGGATTGACTGACGCAATCGCGTCAGGCAATCTTTCTACCTTATGCGGATGAGCTTATAATATTGCTACGGCGAGGGCTATTTCTAAATACAATGGTTTGTGCCAATCCGACAGAAAAAGAACAAATGAATGTGTAAATCAGTCAAAGATACTGCGGAAGCACGGACTCCACTGATATTACTCTGTGAATTCTCTGATAAGATACCAATTGACGCAAAAACAACACAATAGCTGATATTATTCTCATCGGAATGGGTACGTAGGTACATCTATGTGATAATTTGTTTATTTTTATAGCTATCTGGCAGATTTCAGCATTGATTGTTATTTTTTTATCAAAGCTTAAATTCTTTATCTTAATTTCGCAAAGGTTATAAAAGTAGGCACTTTATACTGATCATAATGAATAGTTACCAGCTGAACCAGATCCATGCGAACAATGTTTGTGGAGATTTGTTAGTGGTAATAGCCATATGTGTGGCTCTGGCAACAGCCAGGAGCTCACCCCAATCTGAAAACATTCAGGCATTACTGAAGAACGTGGAAGCGCGCTATTCAGATAACGTATTCGAAGACGCGAACTTAGATGTGGTGAGTTATAGTTTAACATTATTTTACGTAGATAAATTCTGGCAAGGCAGAAATTAAGTCTGGCTTCGTAGTTATGCATAAAGTTTTAATAAATAAATAAATTTGATAAGCAGACTTAAATTTCGTTAATGGAAGGTTGCACTGAACTGATAAAGCTTTTGGAGTAGGTGTCCAACGTAGTAAAGGGTATTTGCTCCCAATATTTGACACCAGCAATTTGCCGTACCTCGTACCTAAACGGCACTGAAAATGCACATGGGCACAGTGTGGATTGAGCTATTCCAGTACATACGAGTTAGATACCATAGCGTGGAACAGGAACAATTTAATCTCTCAATTTCTTTTCGTACTACATGGGGTCTGGATAAAGTGCTTGAATGTTGTCGCTAATTTGTTGCTAAGTATTTTAACGATGTTAGCCTACATACTCGTACACCGTTCTATAAAATAATTATTTTAATTTTAGCCTGATCTAATCAGAAAATATCGCTATCCAGTTGAAGTTCACAATGTGACGACCGAGGATGGCTATATATTGCAAATGCATCGTATCCCTCACGGACGAGACGCCAACAATGTGCCAAATCAGAAGAAGCCCGTAGTGTTCGTGATGCACGGTCTTCTGTCTTCATCTGCCGATTTTGTGATCATGGGTCCAGGTTCCGGTTTAGGTAAGTGCACCACCACCATATGCATATTATACATATTTCTCGTGTCTCCTGTGCGGGTCACAAATAAATATTTTTTCTTTCTTTTCTTTCACCGAGAACTGCTGCAGTCTTAAATTATTTATGAAGCTGTTTAAATCAGTGCTGATAATTACAATACAAAGGCCGACACCTTCACCAGTTCTTTACATCCGTTCGTGAGCGAATGGCCAGGACGTGGCTGGAAGTGGATCACTGTGTTGCCCAATTTCTCACAGGATATAGTAACTTCAAAAGTAAATTATTTTCCTTCAAGCTTGTTGCCACGCCTTTATGTCAATGTTCTACATCTGACTGCGAATGACTCTTTGACAGAATTAACGTAATATTATGTTGGACTAGAGGACGCCTCGCGGTTTCACCCGCGTAGTTCCCGTTTCTGTGGGAATACAGGGATAAAAAGTAGCCTATGTCACCCGGGGATAGAGTAGCTTCCCAACGGTGAAAGAATTTTTGAAATCGGTCCAGTAGTTTTGGAGCCTATTCGGTACAACAAACAAACAAACATAAAAAATCTTTCCTCTTTATAATATTGGTATAGATAATGTACAGGCTGCATCCGGATTTATTTATTATACGGACCTTGTGCAAACTAGAACAAATTTCCGTGCGTACCTATTATTGGAATCGAATATTAAAAGCTCACAATGTTAGGACCCATTATTATTAATGTTAATTTTTATCCATGGGGCTAGGCAACTGGGCTTGACCCAGTTGTAAACGACCCTTTGTGCCTATTGGCCTTGTTTGTTCTGTCTCCTGCTTGATATGGAGGGAAGTGGAAATTATGTTTTTGTTTTCCTACTCCTCCTTTATACTTTTCTGATTAGTTTCGTTGCGGGATCCAAGACAGTTAAATTCATTCGCCGAGTCTTCGTCGAGCTTCATTGCCTCGGCGCTTTTCTGGTGGTCGCCACTGTTGATTCTGGCTTTCAGGAGTTGCAGTGGTTTGGGAATAGTGCAATGGGATTGAATTACGATACAACAGATAGTTAACACTCGATATTTTATTTTATTTTCCAGCATACATTCTTGCTGAAGAAGGGTTCGACGTCTGGATTGGTAACGCTCGCGGTAACTACTACTCACGTAGACATGTCAGATTGAACCCTGATGCCTTACTAAACACGGCGTTCTGGAAGTTTTCTTGGGATGAAATAGGAAACATAGACTTGCCCACTATGATTGATTATGCCTTGGAAGAGTCTGGACAAGAGAGGCTGCACTATGTGGGTCACTCGCAGGGCACTACGTCCTTCTTCGTGTTGGGGTCGATGCGACCTGAATATAATGCCAAGATTATTTCGATGCACGCACTGGCCCCAGTCGCTTATATGGCCAACAACAGAAACCTTCTATTGAGGGTTTTGGCATCTTATTCTAACGACATTGAAGTAAGTATCGCACAAGTCCATGAAAATTAAAGTGCTGCCCTATTTATGGTCTAACTTTACTTTAACCTTTTTTTATTTTTAGAGCATTGCGTCTTTGATCGGCTTCGGGGAGTTTATGCCTAACAGTGTGGTCTTCACGTGGGCTGGCCAGGCCGCGTGTCGCGATGAAGTAGTGTTCCAACCGATATGCAGCAACATTATGTTTTTAATTGGAGGATGGAACGAAGACCAACATAACTCAGTGAGTTTATAGTAACAACAAACTCTTAAATGTAATCTAGACATTATTTATTGTTGAGGTTTGAAAATATTTGTTTTGATTACAGACAATGATGCCCGCGATTTTCGGCCACACTCCGGCTGGTGCATCAGTCAGGCAGTTAGCACACTACGGTCAAGGAATCAATGGCAGAGAGTTCCGTCGCTACGACCAGGGATCTCGACTATCTAACTATAGAACGTATGGATCCTTCAGTCCTCCGCGTTATGACTTATCAAAAGTGACCACTCCAGTGTTTCTTCACTTCTCAGACAGCGATCCGCTGGCGCATGTCAATGATGTTGATAGACTATTCAGTGAACTAGGTAGACCGATAGGTAAGTTCCGGGTGCAACAGCGCACCTTTAGTCATCTTGATTTTATTTTTGGCATAAACGCAAAGGAATTAATCTTCGACCGAGTTATCAATCTCATTAAGGCTATGGACGCCAATGCATTCGAAGGAATAGAAGAATTCGAAGATACCGCTTAATAACACCGAATATTTGTCCAAAAATATAACATTAATATAATAAAAATACTTGCCCTCAAACATAAACATGTGTTTTATTTTTACATATTTGCTCTTTTTAACCGACTTACCAAAAAGGATGAGGTTTTATGTTCGAGTTTATGTATGTTTTTATTTTTTTATGTATGTTCACCGATATCTCCGTCAATTGTGAACCGATTTTGAAAATACTTGTTTGAAAGAGTATGTTCCGAAATTGGTCCAATTTTAATTTGGTGAAGATCTGATAAAGGACTTCGGAGATATACAATAGAATTCTTCAATAAATTATGGCAAATCTCTCGGGATTGCTGCAATCGCATGTCTGTTTATTTTTTATACCATTTCATAACATAACATCACGCCAGTACGCTCTAAAGGGGTACGCAGATGTGTACAGTTCACCTTGGTACTTTTCTGGTATTTTTGGTTCAAGTTTCATGATGATCGGGTAATCTATCTAATATAATCTAATCTGGCATTATAGGTAACTTACGTAACTACTTGTCTATTAGGAAGGTACAACTAAAAAGCGAAAAATAAAAAAACTATTTTACAAAAAATAAAATTTAAAATTATCTCAACTCTCGTATGTCAATCTTGCCGTCCTGATTGTCGTCGAAAGCCTCCATGAAGCACGCTTTCAGCTCGACCAGAATTTCATCCGACACCGCCTGCGAAAGATGAGAAAAGAGTTTTTAGTTAAAATCATCAAAAACTTCTTGGATAAAACGAATTGGACCGTTTGTTAATCAAGATGTCACAGTGTGTTGAAAATAAAACTCATGGAAAGATTTGAAAACAAAAAAACTGTTTACAAGACTTCCAAACAAAAATACTACAAAGTGAAAAATAATGTCAATTTCGGAAGTCGGTGTTCTTTTCTTCGTTTTTTTACACCGACTGCCGAAATTGTAAAAGCTTATGTTCTCTTAAACATAACTACTATGCACTTAACTGATGGGTAATCTCTGGAAAAACTGGACCGATTGCGAACATTATTTCATTGATAGGGAACTACACTATAGCTGAGTGTCATAGGCTACTATTTTCCCTAAAAGTAGCCTATCCGATTTCGCGACGGGAACGAAGCCCCGGGTAAAAAGTTACTGAGGTATAAATGAGGAAGTTTGTTTGCGACACCTAAGTTCTTCACACGTAGAGCTACGGCGTAGCGCGTAGCGTCGCGTAGCGCCCATGCATCATAGGAGCGCATGTAATCCTATCCTATACTATTAAAACAACGCAACAACCCCTGTACAATACAACAACGCTTTCAGGATGCTATTGCGGTTGACGCGACGTTGCAGTGCATCGGGAATGTTTGCTGCAGCTCGTACGGACGGCTTTCATGCTATCATGCGTAAGAAAGCGGCTTCCTTACTGCAACGCTTGCGTGGCACTCGGAACGGCATCCTGAAAATGATTGTTGGCAGAGTAGACTGTCCCATCCAAAGACACTGGGTGGAAATAGGTATAGGTTTATTGTAAATAGAATTAAGTACTAATAACACTAACATAGCATTTAAGCACAATCTGTTACTAACCACTAACAACTTATGGACTGATATAGGTCTGAAATAAAGATATTTTATTTTATTTTTATTTTTTTTTATTAAACGGGCAATATTTGTATATATATGTATAACCACGTTCTCGAAAACGGCTCTAAAGATTTCGATAAAATTTGCAATGTCGGGGTTTTCGGGGGCGACAAATCGATCTAGCTAGGTCTCATATCAGGAAAAATACGAATGAAATGTTTTCTCTATTTTCACGAGCAGAGTTCGGTCGCCAAAGTATTATTAACTTCACTATGAGAAGGCGTAACTGACGCTAGTAGACCGGTTTGAACATTGGAGTACCTACAGCACCTTTCCAGACATATAAATTACTTACTACGATTTACGTGCAGAATCAAGTGGCTTTGTAGTTTTAACATGAAATTAAATGTTTTTGTTGGGAGTTCCACACCAAAACATTTTTAATACAATACTCATATCTAGATGTTGTAATTGGGAAAAGTCGTATCTCCCCAAATAATGAGTGCAGAGATGTATAGAAGAAAATTTATCTAGGTCTTTGCGGAATTTATTTGCGCAGTAACATGACGTATATACCATAAGGCTATCATCGTGGTAATATACAAACATGCACATAGATATAACTACACACAGACGTTTTTTTGAAACCGACGCGACGGCTTAATAACGATAAGCTTGTACTTTTGTACTACGGCTATCTACACACGACCTCTGTGCTAATTAGATAGCATCTTAATGACTTACAAACAACACAGTAGCTATTATCACAATATATAAAGTATACAGAAGGACCAGTCCCGTCATCCTCGAAAATTGTTACCTAAACTTGACAGTTTCGCTAGGGTTGTTACTATAATGATTCTGAATTTTAAACCGGCCAAGTGCGAGTCGGACACGTGCACGTAGGGTTCCGTACAATTATCGCAAAAAACGGCAAAAAAATCACGTTGTTGTATGGGAGCCCCACTCAAATATTTATTTTATTCTGTTTTTATTATTTGTTGTTATAGCGGAAACAGAAATACATAAACTGTGAATTTTTTTACTGTCTAGCTATCACGATTCATGAGATATAGCCTGGTGACAGACGGACAGACGGACCGCGGAGTCTTAGTAATAGGTTCCCGTTTTTTACTCTTTGGGTACGGAACTCTTAAAAGTAGTAGGTAATAAAATTTACAAACACAAATACGTCGATTCGTCTTAACATACATCATATCATGCTTACATGCCTTAGAGGGTAGACAGAGCATCAAATATCAATCACGACGCCACATACGACGAAGATTGGAGGGTAGCAATTGGAGTGATGAAATGATCTCACCGAAAACATAATAATGAGAAAAGGCACCAAGTTCGAAGAAGAAGAGTGGAGATCTAGAAGGGTGATAAGTTTCATAGCCTTTCCTTAAACAAAGCTACTATGTACAATTTCGTCTATGGGCTTAAAATAATTTATTATTTTATTAGATATTGAATTTTTAACTTGTCTTATTTAGTTTTTTTTTACCTTTATAATTTAAGAGCTACGGTAAGCATATATATGTAATTTCAGGCTTCATTACATTGGCTGTACCTACATCGCTCATTGACGTGTGTCTAAATTATACCCCTTGCTGACAAATATACAACCAATAAGCTAAATGAAAAAAAAATACCGTATCAAGCGCCCGCGCTAGCACTTGTGACAGCCACGGCTGACCTCTGTCCAATACTGCCCGAGAATCCCTGTAAAATAGTAATATCAATGTGTGCGTGCAAAATGGCACTTTATTCGTAGTGGACTTTCTGTCTGCGGTGCGCCACCGCTTACGGACTTTGTGCTATTATGTACATGGTAAATAACATAATAGTTGTTTTATACATCAGCGAATCATCGATTTACTTGATAATATATACATTACTCTAGCATTATCCAGATTTTAGCATTGATTGTTATCGTTATCGAAGCTTAACCTTTATCTCAGATCTGAAGAAGTTATAAAAGACGAAATATTCTTGTTTATAGCAAGTAGTTACCAGCTGCATGTGAATAATGTTTCGTCGAGGTTTGTTAGTGGTCATAGCCACATGTGTCTCGTTGGCGGCCGCCAGGAGATCTCCTCAAGCTGACAGCACAGAGAAATGGTTAAAAAGCATTGACACGCGTTATTCAGACGATGTTTTTGAAGATGCGCTCTTGGATGTGGTGAGTTATTAATAGTACATTACGGTACAAGTGTGTAATGTTGGTGATTACCGCTGAGGCGCCATTGAGACCCGAGCCGTTAGGTGAGGGTTTTAAGAGAGCCGAGGACGGTAATCATCAATACACTTGTGTATCATACGACGTTTTTCAACACACTTGTGAAGAAAATAATACAAAAAAATCATTTTCAACAGAGAAAACGAGTTGTGAATTTTTTTTCGCAATGGCGGGCAAAATTAATCAGTTTACCTATGCGCGCGCATCTAACAATGGTGATTGGCCATAGACTAAAAGAAAGGTTTCTTTTTTTTGGCTATTCGCGGATAGCGTTTTAGCCACGTACAAAATGGGACATTTAAAATTTTCTTTATTACAGAGAAAAACAAAAGTTATATTTGAGTGAAAGTTTTATTTATTAAACACGTACAAGTTGACATTATCTATTTAAATACGAAGTTGCATGAAATCCAGAGGTACATTAATTTATTTGTACTATTGAGCATGATCTTTTTTGTATCGAAACTTTTTTAAGAACAAAGCAACTCAACCAATAAATAAAAAAAAAAAACTGTATAACACACTTCAAAAGAAGTATGTAAGGATCTTAGCAGGTGGCGTTCTGTTCCATGGGAAAAAGGCGTGAGTTTATGTATGCATGTATGTATGTAACTCACTTGTGAATAATAGTAATGTGTTGAAAATAATTTTTCAACACACTTGCTCATAAAGTGGCTCTAATTTCACCGCAATTAGGCACATAACGACACCTGTTATCAAACTGTGACTTTTTCATTGCTATTATTCACAAGTGAGTTATAGAGTTTTTTTTTTAATTTATTGGTTGAGTTGCTTTGTTCTTAAAAAAGTTTCGATATAAAAAAGATCGTGCTCAATTGTACAAATGCAACACATTTCATGCAATTTCGAATTTAAATAGGTAATTTTAACTTGTACGTGTTTAATAAATAAATCTTTCACTCAAATATAACTTTTGTTTTTCTGTGTAATTAAGAAAACTTGAAATTCCCCATTTTGTGCGTGGCTAAAACGCTATCCGCGAAAAGTAAAAAAAAGAAACCTCATTATTTTAGTCTATGGCCGATCGCCATTGTTAGATGCGCGCGCATAGGAAAACTGATTAATTTTGCCCGTCATTGCGAACATTTTTCACAACTCGTTTTCACTGTTGGAAATGATTTTTTTGTATTATTTTCTTCACAAGTGTGTTGAAAACGTAGTATAATACACGTGTGTCTTGATGATTACCGTCCTCGGCTCTCTTAAGACCCTCACCTAACGGCTCGGGTCTCAATGGCGCCTCAGCGGTAATCACCAACATTACACACTTGTACCATAGTGTACTATTTCCATACTGTTAACAAGCTGAAGCAAAATTTGAACTCTTAAGTAACATTTAGTATATCAATTATTTCAGCCTAACCTGATCAGAAAATATCGTTATCCCGTTGAAGTCCACTCTGTAGTAACAGAAGATGGTTACATCTTGGAATTGCATCGCATCCCTCATGGACGAGACGCCAACAATGTTCCAAACCAGAAGAGACCAGTCGTGTTCATCATGCACGGGATGCTCACATCTTCTGCTGACTATGTTCTTATGGGTCCAGGACGCGGATTAGGTAAGCCCCTGCCACAAATATCTATATACTTCATATTCCTGTGATGACTTTGCATCAGGATTTCCAATAGGAAACCACAAATAGCCACAAACCTATGTGCTCTGACAGCCAGACCACACATATACAGGGCATTAGTAAATACCAATTATTTTTTTAGCATATCTCCTCGCCGAGGAAGGCTTCGACGTGTGGATGGGTAACGCCCGCGGTAACTTCTACTCTCGCAAGCACCTCACATTGGACCCCGACGCTGTCCGGAACACGGCGTTCTGGAGGTTCTCTTGGGATCAGATAGGAAACCTGGACTTACCCGCTGTCATCGATTACGTATTGGCGGTGTCTGGAGAAGAGAAGCTGCACTATGTGGGTCACTCGCAGGGCACTACGTCCTTCTTCGTGCTGGGGGCGATGCGACCAGAGTATAACGCCAAGATTATTTCAATGCATGCACTGGCTCCAGTTGCTTATATGGCGAACAACCAAAGTCCACTTCTGAGGTTTATATCACCTCACGCGAATAGGATTGAAGTAAGTCGTTCAAAAGTATTTTAAATTGTGTAGAATTGACTGAATTGGCTAAGCCTAACATATTTTAATATTTCCAGAGCATTGCTTATTTAATTGGCATCGGTGAGTTTTTGGGTAAAAACAATGAATTGACTTCTGCGCTTGGCAGTAGGTACTGCAGCGATGGATTGGCATTGCAACCTGTTTGCAGTACATTTATGTCTATTATGGGCGGATGGAATGAAGAACAACATAATGCGGTAAGTTCAAATTGATGAGATAAACGAACTGGATTGAGGAATTGAAATGAATTGAAAAGGAATTGAGCATTTTATTTTATTTTATTTATTCGGGAAAACAAACAATTACACATTAAAAATTACAAAAAATATATACAGAAATGATACAAATGTGAAATCAACCACGTTCTCCGCAGATAACAATGAGACAATTTGGTAAATTTTAAGATTAACGTTGCAGACAATAAATAAAAAAGAGGAATATTAATAGTAAAGTATCAACATAACAAGCATTTGAAATGATAAAATGTTACTTTTCTAGAGGCCCAGGTTCGTAAAGAGAGAACTAACAATACATTCATAATTTCAGACTATGATGCCCGTTATTATGGGTCACGCACCAGCTGGTATAGCAGTAAGACAACTTGCACACTATGGTCAAGGAATAGCCGCCGGACACTTCCGTCGCTACGACCAGGGATCTCGACTATCCAACTTTAGGGAGTACGGATCATTTACTCCCCCGCCTTATGACTTATCCAAGATTACCGCT
The DNA here is from genome assembly GCA_964057195.1 of Orthosia cruda. Taxonomy (NCBI): domain Eukaryota; kingdom Metazoa; phylum Arthropoda; class Insecta; order Lepidoptera; family Noctuidae; genus Orthosia; species Orthosia cruda. The sequence continues at coordinate 38,777,285 of OZ059827.1, read as the reverse complement.
CCCGTGTATCTTCATTACTCAGACAGCGACTCATTGGCACATGTGGACGATGTTGACAGGCTGTACAGAGAATTAACTAACCCGATAAAGTATAAGGTGCCAATGACCACCTTTCACCACGTTGATTTCATATACGGCATTAACGCAAAGGAATTAGTCTATGATTCTGTGATCAATATCATTAAAAAATATGAAGCCACCGTATTAGATAATAAAATTTAATCAACAAATATGTAATAATGAACCGCCGAATATAAAATTGATGCAAACCAGAAATGTGTTGAGAATATTATTTTCCAGTCATCTCTAGGATGTCCAGAGGTTGCCAGATGTCACGTATCTTTGTTTTCGTAGTCGAGGAAAAGGTTTATTGAATTATGCCACGTGCTGCAACGTGGTATTTCTTAAGAGGGGACAGAGATGAAGAATTTTAACAGCTTGACCCGATATTTTCTGTAAAATACCGCTTTTGTTTAGATCAGATTTAGCATCGTCACCAGACATTTGAATTTGTGTTTGCTTGATCAAGCTATTCCTGTCAACAGGCATATGATATGAGGTGGATCACGGTCTGCTCGTTCGCTTATTTTTAACCCCCGACGGAAAAAGAGGGGTGTTATAAGTTTGACGTGTGTTGCTGTGCATCTGTGTGTCTGTCTGTGGCATCATAGCGCCTCAACGGATGAACCGATTTTGATTTTGTTTGTTTGAAAGGTGATTGTGTCGAGAGTGTTCTTAGCTATGTTTGAATAAAATCCGTTCAGCCGTTTAAAAGTTATGGGCGTTTTACTGTTTGAATCGGGATGTTTTCGCAAGATAAAGGTGTTAGCCGTGCCACATGCTCAGATCAAATAAAAAGTCAAGATGGAATGTTGCAAACAACAAAGTGAAGCCGGTTCAAACTAAGCCTTGCCGTACAAATACACAATTACACGCACTCACATACAACGAAATTACGCCTTAGCTTGTCCTTCGAGCTTACAGATCAAATAATAAAGCTCAACTGACAAGCTAAGGGGTAGTTTCCTTATATGTGTGCGCGTATAATTGTGTATTTATACGGCAAGGCTTACTTTGAACCGGCTTCACTTTGTTGTTTGCAACGTTCCATCTTGACTTTTTATTTGATCTGAGGCCACATGTGGAATGTTTATTTTTTATGGAAGACCACAATATCGTTATTAGGTATAATGAAAGTAAAAGGGATAAACTTATAATAGGTACTAGAAATCACAGTCTTGAGCAGTGCTGGCTCAGTGGCAACGGCCACGACACGTATCGTAGGTCGTGGGTACTTTGTGTAAATTATTTCATCACGACTGCTCTCAAAACGGTGAAGGAAAACATCTTGAGGAAACCGGCATGTCCTGGAACCAGACATGTGACATCCACCAACACGCACTGGGCCTGCGTGGTGGATTACGGTCCATTCCCTCTCACAGAGAGAAGGTATGTGTCCCAGCAGTTTGTAACACGGAGTTTGTAGATACAACGCGTTGACCTTTATAGTACAAGTTTTAAGTCTATGCTCACGTCTATACTCTTTACCGACGTGGTCACAATATGTCATCGATAGATCATGACATTTGATAAATCATCTCAAATTGTAAACGTTTTCTGGTAATTTTTAAATTAATTGTTTGTGTTTGTCTTACAATGGATTTACAATAATGATTACAAATGAAAAAGATTTAGTCTTAATATGTGGTAAACCATACAAAAAGAATGTAATAATAACGGACGCGAACATACCATATAAATTTTCAATAGACAGAAATCGGAATACTTTGTTCTTCTGCATAAATGCAGATGAATTTTCAGATCAAAGCTTTCAGTCGGTGGTGTTGAACCTCGATACTGGATTGACCTCTATTGTACCTCGACTTCGAAATGGGTTCGCGAGTGCGGTAGATCAGGCAACCGGCCACGTGTACCTCGGAGGTAGCGACGGCATATATTAATACAATTACTTTTCCAAAGACATTGAGAAGCCAGCCCTTGTCCACAAAACAGATATCTTCGATATGTACTTCAGCGACGCTTTGGACTTCGTAGACACAGCAAGTCAGAACCTGTACATCTACAAAGACAATACGAAGTGCTTAGTTCCAGAGGCGAAGGAAAACCTCATTCATCACTTTGTATTCGACGCTAACAGTAATTTATATTTCGTTAACCCAACAGGACTGAATGTATTGAAGAAGGGTTGTAAATCGCCGACGTTAGTTCACGGTAATGACATAAGTATTCGTGGAGCTACTACAGATGCGTTAGGTACTCCATACTTTGTGGCGCACAATGGAATCTATTCTATTGAAAAGGATAGCAGACAGTATCAAATCAAATCAAATAATTTATTTGCATAATACATGTTAAAAAGGTGTTACAGATATAAAAGGTACATTGTATTATAACCCAATGAGGGTGTGCAAATGATATGTTAGGTACTATGGCAACATTAAATATTAAACAGACAAAATTTTACTAAAGACAAACTAAATAAATTTTAAATGGGGCTACATTAGAAAATAAAAATGTCAAATTAAAAATGTCACATAAAATAAAAAAACAATCAAAAAATGTCAAAATAAATAGTTAAAAATGTAAAATAAAAAAATCTAATCAAAAATGTCAAATTATTATACACAAGTCAAATCAACCTTCAATACTCATTAAATTTGTGATTACATTTCAGATAAAATCATTCATTCTTCACTCAAATAATCATTAATTGAATAATAACATTTTGAAACTAGGAATTAATGCAAACATAATTTGAATTGGTACATTTTGTGTAGGTCTGTGATACTTTTTGGCAACTTATTGTGTATTTTGGGTGCCATGCCCAAAATTTTTTTACTTAATACTGCTTTTCTATGCCTTCTTACGCATATTTTATTTTTGTGTCGTGTGCTTCTTGGATGAGTATAAAGATGTAAATTCGCTTTGACAAAGATCGCCACTTCATATATATAAAGACACGGGAATGTTAATAATTGGAACTCTTGGAAATGTGGCTTACAGTTGGTGTTGAGACTATCATAACGGTTACGGTTTAGCCTTCGATAAAAATAATAACATGGTGTATAGTGACGAACGTACGGTGAATATGTTGATTCCTTATTAAATAAACCTACCAAATTGTATTATTGCGGCATAAATTAGCGATTACATACGGTACGGAAAACTGGATCTTAACTAAATGATAACTTAAAAGCCCAAACCCTTTCAAGAAGTGGCAAATTGATCAAGTAATTGTGAACATTTTGATTTTTGATTCAGTAGTGCGAAATATTGGGCCTTAGTCAGACTCGTTTAGAATTGCAAATAGACTAGCCGCGACACCTTTATCAACTCGGTTAATTCATACATTCTAATGACCAACGATTAATAAGTTATTAAATATATTTTATTAAAACGTTCTCTTACAAATGTATGGAATTTTAAATCCTATCTTGTTCTCCTGTTTTTGATTGGAAACGGTGGGGAAAATCGAAATTCTGACGAAATTTTCCCCCCCCAAAGAATACACCCCCTCCCAATGTGGACCTAGATTAAGATAGGCCCCCTAGACCCCCTTTTTCGGCAACCCCAAATTCCTATAAAACCACCAAGTGGCCCCAATATTGTTGAAATATTAATTATATTTATCTTAATACAGACCCCCCTCAGGACCCCCCCCCCCTCTTGAACCCTCCCCCTAATCTTCCCCCTTTATTCCCCTAGACCCACAGTGGGTCGGACTGCCCCCACTCCCCCCGCCACCCCCCCAACTGAAAAACTACTTCACCCCCCCGGACCCTAACTCCGGTACCGGAGGTCATAGACCCACCGAATTTGGGGTCTCCGTGATCGGGAGGAGAGGAGCTTTAAGTTGGCCCTTAAGAAATTTTTAAAAAAAACTTATTGAAAATTTTCAAAATATTATTTATATTTGTCGCAGAATCAGCAAAGAGGCACAATTATTAGATTCACTACCTATTGATTAATGTTCATTTAGAATAACGCCATCTATTATCAGAAACGTCAAGCAGTGTGCTTGGATAAGGTCGGTACGGGTCGTGGCTTGTTTGAGAGCTGTCGGCTGTCATTCGTTTTGACATTGAATGAATTTGAATCGAGGAACGTTACTTTTGAGTTGGACACGAGGGTGAGAGGTCTTTCTGCCAGCCCGTACCGAACTTATCGCGTTTCTGTAGTCTTAATCTGTTCCCATCGCCTTAATCGTTAGAGATTTCTTTATTTTGATATCGAAAGTGATCAAATAGACAATTTTAATCAGTGCTGAGACTATTATTTCATACCTACACCATGTCGAACTTGGATTCTGATGACGAGGTACCCCAAATGGGTGAACTAGCCTCGTTATATTTATATAATTGATTAAATTCGTACCCCCTTCAGGATCCCCCGCTCCTCTCAGGACTTAGGACCCCCCCTTTTTTTCCCCCGTATTCTTTCCTTGGGGTCTCCCCAAGGGACCCACTCGGGACTACCCCCCCCCCCCAACTGAAAAACTTCTTCACCCCCCCGGACTCTAACCCCGGTACCGGAGGTCACAGACCCACCGAGTTTGGGGTCTCCGTGATCAGGAGGAGAGGAGCTTTAAGTTGGCCCCGAGGGATTTGCTGAAAAAGGGAAAAACTTTTTGAAATTTTTTTTTTTTTTTTTTAAATAATTTTATTTTTCTTCTGATCTCCTCAGGTCATCCCTTCTGTGTCAACTGTGTCTTTTTGGACGACACTGCGGAAACAGGTCCGATTTCACGGTCCTTGTTCGAGTTTTTAACGTTTTTAATTTTTTTGACGCATTTTCCAGGACTGGATCTAGAATAAATGCTATGCAATAGCTTTACCGCGGCAGTCCCCGAGTGCCACACGACTTTTTTTTTTCTCATTTTTAGGCCACTGATTTTTCTACACCATTTACTCCTAACTGCACTAGTTAGGAGTAAATGGTGTAGAATACTACTTAGTTAAATTAAAAACCTTCAAATTATGTTTTAACGCAATGTTTCAAGGAAATGTCCCAATGATATTTCACTATTTAAAAGGTTTTAATTGTCAGAAAATAATAAAATTATCTTTATCAGTTTGGTCGACCCTTCTTTTATTTCGATACCTATTAATTTCCTTTTGATTGAATAATACTGTTAATAATTTTAGTATGGTTACGTAGTTTTTATTTATATTGGGATTATATATGATTGGGAGTGCCAACTTTCACAAACGTTGTTTGTTCTGTGCTTTTGACCAACTATATTCCAGTCGGTGATATATTGTTCATCATTTAGCCATTGTCGGGCCATGTATGCTATGAACTGTTTCATCTTTTCCCCGCTAAACTCATTAGATTCTGTTTTATGTACTCCCATCCGAATTAACAAGGTCTAATGGAGTTAGCGGCAATGCCATACATATAGTCCCACAATTCTTATACTTATTTTATTTTTGAAACCAATTGATTATGCTTTTCGCCATAAGCTCTGACAATAATGATAGTAACACTTTTTTAACGATTTATGTGGAAAAATATCTTAAGGCATTTGCTACGGTAATCTCGAAATCTGCGTGGAATACAGTGGGGCACCAATCGGGAAATTTAGTTTTGAGGATGTCAAATAATGCAGCATATGTCGACTCTTTTTTGTCGCTCATAAGCACATGTACGAGTATTAGCGGTATCACAGAGACGTGCTCCCCAAGTCATCGAGGATAGAGAGTAATTGTGGAAATGTATTAGCGGTATCACTGAGACGTGCTCCCCAAGTCACCGAGGATAGAGAGTAATTGTGGAAATGTATTAGCGGTATCACTGAGACGTGCTCCCCAAGTCACCGAGGATAGAGAGTAATTGTGGAAATGTATTAGCGGTATCACTGAGACATGCTCCCCAAGTCATCGAGGATAGAGAGTAATTGTGAAAATGTATTAGCGGTAACACTGAGACGTGCTCCCCAAATCACAGAGGATAGAGAGTAATTGTGGAAATGTATTAGCGGTATCACTGAGACGTGTTCCCCAAGTCACCGAGGATAGAGAGTAATTGTGGAAATGTATTAGCGGTATCACTGAGACATGCTCCCCAAGTCATCGAGGATAGAGAGTAATTGTGAAAATGTATTAGCGGTAACACTGAGACGTGCTCCCCAAATCACAGAGGATAGAGAGTAATTGTGGAAATGTATTAGCGGTATCACTGAGACGTGCTCCCCAAGTCACCGAGGATAGAGAGTAATTGTGGAAATGTATTAGCGGTATCACTGAGACGTGCTCCCCAAGTCAACGAGGATAGAGAGTAATTGTGGAAATGTATTAGCGGTATCACTGAGACGTGCTCCCCAAGTCACCGAGGATAGAGAGTAATTGTGGAAATGTATTAGCGGTATCACTGAGACGTGCTCCCCAAGTCACCGAGGATAGAGAGTAATTGTGGAAATGTATTAGTGGTATCACTGAGACGTGCACCCAAGTCACCGAGGATAGAGAGTAACTGTGGAAATGTATTAGCGGTATCACTGAGATGTGCTCCCCAAGTCATCGAGGATAGAGAGTAATTGTTGAAATGTATTAGCGGTAACACTGAGACGTGCTCCCAGGTGTCACAGAGGATAGAGAGTAATTGTGGAAATATATAAGCGGTATCACTGAGACGTGCTCCACAAGTCACCGAGGATAAAGAGTAATTGTGGAAATGTATTAGCGGTATCACTGAGACGTGCTCCCCAAGTCACCGAGGATAGAGAGTTATTGTGGAAATGTATTAGCGGTATCACTGAGACGTGCTCCCCAAGTCACAGAGGATAGAGAGTAATTGTGGAAATGTATTAGCGGTATCACTGAGACGTGCTCCCCAAGTCACCGAGGATAGAGAGTAATTGTGGAAATGTATTAGCGGTATCACTGAGACGTGCTCTCCAAGTCACAGAGGATAGAGAGTAATTGTGGAAATGTATTAGCGGTATCACTGAGACGTGCTCCCCAAGTCACCGAGGATAGTGAGTAATTGTGGAAATGTATTAGCGGTATCGCTGAGACGTGCTCCCCAGTCCCCAAGTCACAGAGGATAGAGAATAATTGTGGAAATGTATTAGCGGTATCACTGAGACGTGCTCCCCAAGTCACCGAGGATAGAAAGTAATTGTAGAAATGGTCGTGGAGAACTAAGAAATAAGTAAATTAAGTCGGCAGAAATATAACTAAAAGTAGTAATATCTAATTAATCGGCAAAGAACGAAAGTCGCCAACACCGATCAGCAGATCGACTTTATTAGAAAGATACTGCAATTATCGTATACATAGTGTGGAAAAATCAATGGTGTGCCAAACGTGAAAAAAAATTATATTTGTCATACTGGTGTGATAATCTGGTGTGACTTTGAGTCAGCAAGGGTTTTTACAAATAGCTTATCATAAATGCATTCATCAAATCTGTTATATTGAGATTGCATCACCTATCAGTCAATTAGATGATATAAATAATGAGCTTATTATGATGATGGCGGTAATCATGTTCATCATAAAAATGAACATGGTCAACAATAAAAAAAGCCCTGAGTCAGCATTCGATGACAAAAAAATTATCAATCAAATCTGATTAGATAATATCTTTTTACTAAATTACCTGCAACGTTATTAATTTGCGATAGATAACTGTTCAAAACATATTTTTAGGGTTCCGTACACAAAGGGTAAAAACGGGACCCTATTACTAAGACACCGCGGTCCGTCTGTCTGTCTGTCTGTCTGTCACCGGGCTGTATCTCATAAACCGTGATAGCTAGACAGTTGAAATTTTCCAACTTTCCGAGATGTGACCGTGCCAATAGCTGACTATCTTGAGCTTCTTGGCGTTACGTTGACATCGACTCTCAATTTTGGGCCATACATTGAGGCAAAGGCTCAGCTGGCCGCCAAAAAGCTGGGGATCCTTGCAAAGGTGAGAAGGTATTTCACGCCAGAACAGCTGCTCAGCTTGTATCAAGCTCAAGTTCGATCATGCATGGAGTACTGTTCTCATCTCTGGGACGGATCTGCCAAATACCAGCTTGATGCACTGGAGTCGATCGAAAAGCGGGCCAAGAGACTCATCAGCGATGAGGCACTGGTTAAGTCAAAGCTCCAGAGCCTTGAACATCGTCGCCGAGTTGCCAGCTTGTCGGTTTTTTATCGGTTACATTTCGGGGAGTGTGCGATGGAATTGCATGATTTAATTCCACTCAGCCCGTTCCATCATCGGACTACCAGACGTACGGCGATGCGTCATCGATATATGGTGGACATCCCACCCATACGCACTAAACGTTTTGGGAATACTTTTATTATGCGTACAGCTAAGGAGTGGAATTCCCTGCCGGAGTCTGTGTTTCCCGATAGCTACAATCTAGGGGTCTTTAAGTCAAGAGTGAATAGGTTACTTCTAGGCAAGCGTGCTCCACCATCGACCACATCATCGCTTACTATCAGGTGAGATAGTGGTCAAGCGCGAGCCTATAATAGATAAAAAAAAAAAAAAAAATTTTCACAGATGATGTATTTCTGTTGCCGCTATAACAACAAATACTAAAAATAGAATAAAATAAATATTTAAGTGGGGCTCCCATACAACAAACGTGATTTTCAAGGCTCGGGTTTTTCCTAGCTTTTTCTTAATCAACTCTTTTTAAGTCCATTTCGCCAGCACGACGTTCGCGACGCTTGTCGTACGCGCTGGTAAGACAGGGTATTTATATGCAGATCACTTTAATATGCTAATATCCTACGAACCTGCTCACTATGTAATATGTATGCTTCTAAGAAAACCTTGTAAATTTTTATAAAGTTTCTTAGGATAGCGCGTCCACTAACAAGTTCTAGAAGCTTGTTCCTGCGTATTAATGTTGGTTTTTAATTATCAGAAATATTATCCTTTAATGCAAAATCTGAAATGTGTTTTTCTTACAGCACGGTCTGCCAATCAATAAAATACACTGAAGAAGTTAAGGAAAGACTAAATATCCTTCTAAAATTTTCATGAAATTGCAACATCGATAGCAACTAGTCAAATAAATCTGGCAATGAAGAGTAATCAATGATGAAATGACACTTGATGCACGCACGAGGTTACGATAAGTAATCATAATAGCAGGTCCTGCAATCGGAAACACTCCTGATAATATCATCTTTCAAAAAAATAAAACTAAAACAAAATCGGTTAATCTGTTTAGGAGCTATGATGCCACAGACAGATACACAAATACACTTATACACAAACACACAGGTACACACTTCAAACTTATAATTATAACACCCCTCTTTTTCCGTCGGGTATTAATAATGTTGGTTTTAAAACCTGTTTTTGGGCATTGTTTAATAAGCAGACAGATGAATGGCTTAACAAACATGTCAACGGATTAAATGAAACAAAAACGACTAAAACCTTAAATTACAAACACAGCTAAGGTAAATGTTTGCTTGAGATTTAATATGTCGGCTAAATGTTTACGTTGAAGCTAATAGGGAGTGAAATCTTCTGAAAACACTCCATCAAACTAAAGTTACCGGCATTGTCGATGTAACTACACCTCTGGCAGGTGTAGGAGCTCTGGTGTGTAGGGAGTAATGAGTTCCAATCAATCAATAAACTCAGCTGTCGGTGGAAATGAAAAACCTGCCAGCTGCATGTTCCGCTACATACAATAAGATGTCGTAGTCAACAAATATGTTAGTATCCGAACTAATTCTAGCACTTAGTGAGACACTGATTAGGTAGACAGAACAGGTATTCATTTATGTAGACCAAAAAATAATTAAAGGTGTTACAATCTCAATCAAATCGCAATATGTGATAACAAACTTAATTGTTATTTTTCTACGTTCTGAATTTTGATTATGAGTATGATTCTAATTGATGTTCTAGGTATTTAGTGCTAGCCCTATGACCCTATGTATAATGTATCATGCTACCATGCTACCAGGTCCAGGTTTTTTCCTAACCTTTTCTTAATCAACCCTTTCTAAGTCCATTTCGCCAGCACGTCGTTCGCGGCGCTTGTCGTACGCGCTGGTAAGACAGGGTATTTATATGCAGATCACTTTAATATGCTAATATCCTACGAACTTGCTCTATATGTATGCTTCTAAGAAAATCTTGTACATTTTTATAAAGTTTCTTAGGGCAGCGCGTCCACTAACAAAAAAAAAAAAAAAAAAATGAAAATGAAAAAGTGTTTATTCACAGAAAAAACATTGTTACATTTAAATATTACCTCTGCCAAACTGCAAAACAGTTTGTTGGCAGACGTAGCTCCTTTTTTTTGTATATAATATTAACTTATATTTTTTACAATGAGACCTTGACAAAATGTATTAAGGAGGTACTTGTGTATTTTATTTTTAAAGGTTGCTTTTGTGATACAACTGTTTATATCTAAAGGAAGGTCATTAAAAATAGTTGGGACCAAAAAATTTCTACACCGTCTTCCATAATAATTATTAAAAGTGGGCACTACAAATCGTCCCATATTATTATTCCTTTGAGATCTTGTGTGTACAATATTGGTTTTAAATTCATTGCTACAATACTGTTCTAAAGCTACTGACAATACGACCCTCTCATGGACCGGCAGCATTTTACATTCCAAAAATAAGTCTTCGTAATCACTACTTTTACAACGGTTTTTTGTTTTTTTATCTACTAATAATTTCATGAATCTGATTTGCAATTTTTTAATTTTGTCTAAATATGTTTTAAAAGTGTTACCATAGCATGCCAGCCCATAAGAAAGCAATGAGTCCACCAGCGCATAGTAGACCATGTACAATGTTGCCCTATCCAGCACAAAACTAAGGTGGTGGAATTTTACAAGCACATACCTGAGTTTGTCGCACACGTGTATAATATGTGATTTCCAAGAAAAGCTGTTGTCTATGACTAATCCCAAGTACCTGTATTCCTCCACCACCTCAATATTTGCACATTCACACAGTTCCAGTACTGTACCTGAGTAGTAATGTTGGTTTTTAGTGATCAGAAATATTATCCTTTAATGCAAAATCGGCAATGGGTTTTTCCTACATCACGGACTTCCTATAGATATATAATTTACCCTGAAGAAGTTAAGGCAAGACTAATTATCCTTTAAAAAAATTCATGAAATTGCAACATCGATAGCTACTAGTCAAATCAATCTGGCAATGAAGAGCAATCAATGATGAAATGAGACTTGACGCACGCACGAGGTTACGATAAAGTACGAGTAAACATGCAAGCAGGTCGTGAAACCGGTATATTTCACAGCATGCACATGATCACGTCATCCGGCACGTGCCGACTATTTCGCCGCCGGAGCTCGCCCGCCGCCGCGCTCGCCTCACTCGTTCCCGCTGTCCGCGGCGTCCGCTGAATTATAATAAGCCCCGTATTGACTAACTTTTCACAGAAATCTACTCGCGACTAAAAGATTGAATTTGCAATCAAGAAAACGCTTTTACGGGGTCGAAAAACAAGACTTGTGATGAGAAACGGAAAATTACGTTCTGAATTTACAAACCTGTAAGGTCTCGGCTTGTAAGCAAAGTATTTGTCAGATATAACTTTCACTGATAGTGTCAAATTCATATAAAATTGAGGTCGTTCTTAAGCTCTTCAGAAAACGATCGCTGTAATATCGTAAATGGGTTCAGATTTATGATATTCACGCACAGAGCAGCTGCCATAACATAACATTAACCTTTTCCAGTATGCTTTATAATCTGAAACATTTTATACACTTTTTTATCTTTGATAGGCTCACGTTTGACCACTATGTCACCTGATGGTAAGCAATGGTGAGAATGATAATACACATACTTACCGAAGTCATGAATTTAATTTAAGCGTCTTATTATGGTATGATTTTCTGTCCACTTCATAATTGCAAGTAAGTTAAACTATAAAGAAAGCACTTACTAAAACAGTTTCTAATTAAGTACTTATTAAATTCAGTGAGGCAAAGAAACCACTGAAGAAAACGTTAGAAAAGAATACCTTTATTTAATTATATTTATCGTGGGTTTAAGTAAACGTAGTGAAAATTGCTGGGTATTAGGTGGCTACAAAATGGCTTTAATGTAATTTGCGTCCGTAAATACGCACTTGTTCTTTAAGCTCGGTGCCCCAGTCTATTCAATTTTGTTGTAGAGCCATCGCGGGATTCTCTCAGCGAACGCTCTACAATTCCATTGAATAAAAGCTTTATGAAATTCTGTAGCTTTTGTCGCACTACTTGTCTGAGGGGATTTATGTTCCTAGTTATGACATCCTTACTGATAAAGAGCACTAGGTATAAACGCAGCTCTTACATGTGTAGTTTCTGAAGAAAACCTTCGCAATGATACAAGTAGCTAAAGATTTACAAAAGACTTTCTACGTATTCTTACTTCCCACTTTCTTTCTTCTATTATGGTATTTTTCGTTTCATATATATTTCTGGTTACGCAATTAGTCTCGAGCTAGATCGTAGAATAAAGATGCCTTATCTTAATCTCATCAGAATTCCAGATAAACACCTATTTGTGATTTGTCGTTAAGTCTTCATAACTATCAATAATATTAATAATAGTGTAAAATATTTATCATATCGGTATTTCATACTTTGTCCGATAGCAAAAATACCTAGTTTATAATCATGCGAACTATCTTTCTTGAAATATTTTGCTGTATCCATATAGTCGTAACAATCAAGTTTGTCAAACGTTATGGGTTGAAAAAATCCAATCCAAACTCAGACTGTTGTCGTAACTTAGTGCCGAGAAACGCTAGTACCTGGACACATAATTATTATAAGTTCGAAATAGTATTTCTCTCGCCTCCATGATATCCAGTAAACAACGAATAAATTTTCCAGCACGTTAGGATAATCGCTACCAACACGTGTATTGTTCATACATCAAGCCACCTCGACATCCGCAAGCATTCTTAATATATATGTATGTAGGGTAGCCACGGAACCCACTGTATGTTTTTTCAAAGTATTATTATGTTTATCTTTCGCAAAGGAAACTGCCCATTCACCGCCATTGTCATCGTCGCGGAACAACAACGACGAGAATCTCCCCGATGGCAGCCCGAAGCCTATAGCCTTCGCCTCGGGCTACCGACCCTTACCTAACTCGTCTTGGGACACATATGGCACTCGCAATACTTACATTATATTGGAATTATACATTACTTACCTTAACCTTTATTTTGAGTAGTCTTTGAGGACCCCTTTTTTACGAAACGACCCTAATAAAGTATACGTACTTCTACATTACCTAGGTACTGTTAAATATGAGCCTACAAAAATTGCTGATAGTCAAAGTCAAATTTATTTATTTCAACTAGGCCACTAAGCGGCACTTTTGAACGTTAACAATTATTTACAAATAGTAAAAATTGATTCTACCGTGCATTCGGAAAAGTAGCTTGTTATGGAGAAGAACGCACAAGAAACTCCATATTTACTACTCTTTAAAAAAAATAAGTATTTACGATATTTACATAAGTACAAACATTAATAAATTCATGTACGTGAGAACAATGCACCCAGAACTACTATACTTACTACATATAGGTATAAAGTATTACAAGCACTAAATGGTAAATTCCTTCACTTGATAAATAGGAACATGGTTCTCACATACTTACAAATATTGCAAACATAGGTAAATTACCTAATGAAATTAAGGTACCCTAACTAACTCCGCGTTACGCGTTATGCAAAGCAATTATAATCACGATGAGCCTCTTTTCCTATAAAACTCTTAAAAGTAATTTGATCATAATCCTTTTATTTAAGATTATCCTTTTCGGTGCTCGGATTCGATTAAAGCAGGGAAGGAAGGCAAAACTGGCCGTTTTTAGAAAGTTTTTTAATTTAAAAAAGTGAACTATCCATCACTCTCGTAATCGGATCTATCTATCAAGCGGAGGCGTTAACGAGTGACTCGCGTGATGACCTGCTCTTTACACAACATACGCATTACATTTTTAATCAACTTCAAAAAGGAGGATATTCTCAATTCGACTGTATTTTTTTTAATGTGTGTCACCACAAAACTTTTTACTAGGTGAACCAAATTAGATTTTCCTTTTTTATTTGAAATTTTAATGCTGTTGCTGGTGCTGCTTCTCATGTGGTCCCATTTAAGTTTGGTGAAGAGAAGAGATATACAACAGAACTCTTATAAAAACAACGGCAAATCTCTCGGGATTGCTACAATCGCGAGAACCGAAAAGGATAATCTTAAAGAAAAGGAATTATAAGAGGATTATGATCAAATTACTTTTAAGAGTTTTATAGGTAAAGAGGCTCATCGTGATTATAATTGCGTTGCTTAACGCGGAGTTAAACCCTATCTCTCTCATCCCTACGTCATTTTCAGAAATATTTGTAGGCTCATATTTAACAGTACATAGGTAATGTTGAAGTAGTTTATTAGGGTCGTTTCGTAAAAAAGGGGTCCTCAAAGACTACTCAAAATGGCAGGTAAGTAATGTGTAATTCCAATATAATGTAAGTATTTTGGAGTGCCATATGTGTCCCAAGACGAGTTAGGTAAGGGTCGGTAGCCCGAGGCGAAGGCGGGCAGTTTCTCGTCGTTGTTGTACCGCGTCGATGACAATGGCGGTGAATGGGCAGTTTCCTTTGCGAAAGATAAATATAATAATACTTTACGCAATTTTATGTTGAATAATGTACAGGCTGCATCAGGAGTTGTTGACCTTGTGGAAACTAGAACAAATTGAGTGACAAACGCGTTAAAGCGTTTTTGCCATACCTATTATTGGAAACAAATATAGCAGCTCACAATGTTAGGACCCATTAATATTAATGTTAATTTTTATCCGTAGTGCGAGGCAACTGGGCTTACAGTTGTAAACGATCCTTTGTGCCTATTGGCCTTGTTTGTTCTGTCTCCTGCTTGATATGGAGGGCAGTGGAAATTTGTAATTTTATTTTCCTACTCCTCCGTTATTCTTTTCTGATTCATTTCGTTGCGGGATCCAATACAGTTAAATTCATTCTCCGGGACCTCGTCGAGCTTCATTGCCTTGGCGCTTTTCTGGTGGTCGCCACTGTTGATTGTGGCTTTCAGGAGTTGCAGTTG
The DNA here is from genome assembly GCA_964057195.1 of Orthosia cruda. Taxonomy (NCBI): domain Eukaryota; kingdom Metazoa; phylum Arthropoda; class Insecta; order Lepidoptera; family Noctuidae; genus Orthosia; species Orthosia cruda. The sequence continues at coordinate 38,762,175 of OZ059827.1, read as the reverse complement.
TTTGGGAATAGTGCGGTGGGATTGACCCCAATATTCAGTTCCCCGCGCGCACCCCAAAGCGTCGGGCGTGTTTTGTGTACGTAGCGTGATTCGTGTATTTTAGTAAAATGACGAACGTTGCAAAGTGCAATGTGTGTAACATCGTCATTGACGAAATGTTGTGTTACGTGCAAAATAAAGTGTCAGTCGTAGACGAAGATACGCTAGTTCGTGTATGTAAGGGAACTTTCACAAGCGAAGAAATCAAGAGCTCGAAATCACTTTTGTTCGAGTCAATTCCAACGGATACAAGAAAAATATTACGAAAAAACAGAGGAAAGGAGGAGCGGGATCTATCTGATATTATAAATCTATTCAAATCGGCAGAGCCCGATATTATTCCTGTTTTTGTGGCAATGCAGCTAGACAAACTACCCCCGATCTTATTAGATCACTTGGATTGTTCCAAGTTGCTAAAGGATATGCAACTATTGAAAGCCGAAATAGAAGGAATAAAATCGACATATGCAACACAGCATAGTATGAACGAAATAAAAACGGACGTTCTGGGGTTAAAAAATGACTTACGGTCGTCATCATCTCGCAATACGCCGATCATACGGTCACAGTGGTCGCAAACGAGGGTATTTCAAGAAAGTGAACGCGATTCAAATGAGCCTCAACGGACGGAGGAAGGTAGGCTGGCGAGCGCGGGCTGCGGAGCGGGTACCGATCGACCGCTACTGCCGCGTCATGAGGCGAGCGCGGGCGCGGAGGAGGAGTGTCAGTCTAGACAAGAGATAAGCGCTCAAACCGGTTCTGTGGCTAGCGCCTTGGTGACGTCAGACGCACTAAGTACACCGCCGCAGGCAACGGATCAGCTGACTGCTACGGATAACGACATACGCAGTTATGGACGGCTTCAATCGGGGCGGTCGCGGTGTGTCCCCAAAACCAATAGTGATAACGGAGGCTGGCAGACAGTGGCTTATCGTAAAAACACAACGAAATACCGCTTCATGGGCAAAGCGGGGATAGCCAGAGATTTAGAGTGCACATTCCGAGGCGCAGATAGGAAAATTCCTATATTTATAACGAATGTGCATATGTCGACGTTAGAAACAGACATAATAAAACATATTTACAATAAGACTCAGGAAACAGTGAATTTAGAGAAAATAAATATGAAATTCGAAAGAGGACACAAAGCATACAAGTTTCTCATAACAGAGTCCAAACTGCCAAGGTATATGGATGAAACTTTATGGCCAGAAGGTGTAATATTTCGAAGGTTTGTGAATTTTAGACACAAGAAAACGAACGGTGTACATTGTGTTGACGCCGGTGACACAAACCAACTAAATAATGTGTAATGGTTCTTATCGATTTGCTACTTTCAACTGTAAGAATGTGAAGCGCTCCGTCGATGACGTCAGAGTCCTGTGCCGGTCGTGTGATGTGGTTTGTCTCCAGGAGACTTGGTTAATGCCGCATGACATACCCTACATCGGCACGATCGACAGTGGTTTCGGGTACACTGCGACATCGGCGGTTGATACGTCTGCGGACATACTGCGCGGGCGTCCCTACGGCGGCGTCGCGTTGTTGTGGAGATATGGTGCGTTTCAACAAGTGTCAGTGTTGCGGTGTGATAATGCCCGTATTTGTGCTATTAAAATAAGAACAAGTGAAAGAGAAGTGATCGTAATGAGTGTTTACATGCCAACAAACTCTGTCGATAATTTGCAGGATTTTACAGATTGTTTGAGTGAGATAAGTGCTATTATTGACGAATATGGAATTGAATCTGTGTTTATGCTGGGCGACCTGAACGCTTCCCCGGGTGGGATGTTTTTCGGTGAGCTTATGAATATTTGTAACGACCAACAATGGTCATGTATAGACATAGATGTGCTGGGGTTGGATTCGGGTACTTTTACTTTTATAAGTGATGTACACGGGACTAGCAGCTGGTTGGATCACTGTTTAGCTACTCACTCGGCTAAGCAGACTGTTGTTGGTGTAAGTGTCAGTTATGACACTCTATGGTCTGATCACTTTCCACTTATAATTACGTGTAATTTAAAAGTACTTACTCCCAAGTTTGCGCCAAAGATGATTGATTTAAATAAAGATGTGGTATGGGGTACAAAAAATGAGGAACAGGTTTCTGTATATGCCAAAGAGTGTCATAAGCGGCTAAAATTGATCCACTTTCCTGTTGAGTGTGTTAACTGTGCTGACTGTTTTTGTAGTGACCGTGGTCACAGACATGTTCTAGATACGCTTTACGCCGACATTGTTACTGCCCTCCGTGATGCGGCAGTGGCCAGTTGTGGAAGCACGAGGAAAGGCGGGGGTGGTCCGCGCTTATCGGGGTGGAATAAACACGTTAGTGAGGCTCACAGGGTGGCCAAATGTAGTTTTAAGTATTGGCTGTTATGTGGAAGACCCAAGTCAGGACCTCTATACGATGAGATGTGCGATAACAGAAGAGTATTCAAGTCTCGATTGAAATGGTGCCAAAATCATCAGGACCAAATAAGAATGGACGCTCTGGCTGTCAAACATTGCAGAGGCGATTTCCGTGGTTTCTGGCAGGGTACCAATAAAGTGAATGTACGGCCGGGCCTTCCTGTGAGCGTCGATGGCGTGAATGACCCAAAGGCCATTGCAAACCTGTTTAGGAATCATTATTCGGTACAGTCTCCGTTAGGTTCGGCGGGGGGGGGTGCTCAATGCTGACATAAGTAGTCAAGAGGTAGAGACTACCTTCCTGGCGAACGATGTGGCAAACGCCATAAGGCGTATATCAAGAGGCAAGTCGCCAGGACATGATGGGCTCAGCATTGAGCACCTACAGTACGCCGGACCACACGTTGCTGGGGTCTTGGCTATGTTTTACTCGTTGTGTGTGAGCCATTCCTATTTGCCAGCCGACTTCATGAAGACGGTGGTAGTGCCTATAGTGAAGAATAAAACGGGTGATCTTACTGATAAAAATAACTATAGGCCTATTTCTCTTGCCACTGTAATTACTAAAGTGTTTGACGGTATGCTTAATGCACAGTTAAATAAATACGTAACGTTACACGATAACCAGTTCGGGTTTCGTCCCCGGCTGTCCACCGAAAGCGCGATACTGTGTTTGAAGCATACCGTCAAATATTACTTGGATCGTAAGACGCCTGTGTATGCGTGTTTCCTCGACTTGTCCAAGGCTTTTGACCTTGTGGTATATGCCCAGCTGTGGGACAAGTTGAAAAGTATAGACTTGCCACAGGAGATAATTAGTGTGTTCCAATACTGGTATGCGCACCAGTCCAATAGTGTCAGATGGGCGGGGGCAATGTCGAATCCGTATCAGCTCGAGTGTGGAGTAAGACAGGGTGGCTTAACATCCCCTACCTTGTTTAATCTATATTTGAACGGTCTGATCGCGGCGCTCAGCAGTCGGCATGTCGGCTGCCACATTGACGGTGTGTGCGTCAACAATTTGAGTTATGCTGACGATATGGTGCTGTTGAGTGCGTCGGTCTGTGGTCTGAGGAAATTGTTGCGAACTTGCGAGGACTATGCCTGTGGCCACGGATTATTATATAATGTAAAAAAGAGCCAATGGATGGTCTTTGGGACCGCCAGTGCAAAATATTCCGAGAACTTACCTCCAGTTAAATTTAATGGTACTCCTCTGGAAAGAGTTGAGCAGTTCAAATATCTTGGGCATATATTGACTGGCGACCTCAAGGACGATGCAGATATGGAACGGGAGCGAAGGGCGTTATCTGTGAGAGCCAATATGGTTGCTCGCAGATTCGCCCGATGCTCGAACGAAGTAAAGGTTACGCTATTTAGAGCCTTTTGCACATCACTGTATTCGTGTAGTCTTTGGGCTCACTACACCAAAAGAAGCTTAAATGCCATACGGGTGCAATATAATAATGCGTTTAGGGCGGTGATGGGGCTGCCCCGACATTGTAGCGCCTCAGGTATGTTCGCAGAGGCACACACCGATGGTTTTCACGCGGTTATACGCAAGCGCGCTGCTTCTATGGTGTGCAGGGTACGGGCCAGTACCAATACCGTCCTGGCGATGATCGCGGATAGGTTGGATTGCCCTTTCCTCCGGCATTGTTCTGACAGACATGTCACTGTGCCAATGCCGGAGAGAAGGTACTAATACTTTTTAAATTGTTTAATTTTGATTCTATTTTTGTAACGAATGTAATTTATTCTGTTTTGACTTGACATTACTTTACTTTATTTTACTTGTGACTTGATTTGACATTACTTTTTGTTTTGAACGTTATTTATCTGTTATTATTTTTATTTTTATTATTCTGATGTTTTTATTTAATGTAAAATGGGTTTTGAAAGTTACCTGAATAAAGAAATTTTAATTAATTAATTAATAAAATAAAAACTTTGATTAAACATGCAGTGGGTTCCGTGGCTACTCTCCCTACATACATATATTAAGAATGCTTGCGAGTGCTAGTTTTGGTTCGAGGGGGCTTGATGTATGAACAATACATGTGTTGATAGCGATTATGCTAACGTGCTGGAAAATGTATTCGTTGTTTCTTAGATATCAAGGAGAATATCACTGAGGCGAGAGAAATACTATTTTGAACTGAGAATAATTGTGTGTCTAGGTACTAGTGTTTCTCGGCACTAAGTTGCGATAACTGTCTGAGTTTGGATTGGATTTTTTCAACCCATAACGTTTGACAAACTTGAAAATTACGGCTATATGGATAAAGCAAAATATTTAAAGAACGATAGTTTGCATGATTATAAACTAGGTACTTTTGCTATCGCACCAACTACGAAATACCGATATGATAAATATTTTACACTATTATTACTATTATTGATAGTTATGAAGACATAGCGACAAATCACAAATAGGTGTTTATCTGGAATTCTGATGAGATTAACATCTAGCTCGAGAATAAATTGCGTAAACAGCAAATATGAAACGACAAATACTATAATAGAAGAAAGAAAGTGGAAAGTAAGAATATGTAGAACGTCTTTTGTAAATCTATAACTAAGTATCATTGCGAAGGTTTTCTGCAGAAACTACACATGTAAGAGCCGCGTTCATATTGTTTGTATATATGTTCTTGTTCGTCTTCTGCTACTTGTTACTTTTCTTCCTGCTGGATGGAAGTAAATTGTTCTATTGGACATTTCATTTATAATGGTGTTCTGAACATTCGCACCAATTTTCAGCTCTATGCAAATTACTGTAAACGTAACTCTATGTTTTGGTCTAATTTGACGGGACTATAGCGTTCTTTATCAGTAAGGATGTCATAACTAGGAACATAAATCCCCTCAGACAAGTAGCGTGACAAAAGCTACAGAATTTTATAAAGCTTTTATTCAATGGAATTGTAGAGCTTTCGCTGAGAGAATCCCGCGCTGGCTCTACAACAAGATTGAATAGACTGGGGCACCGAGCTTAAAGAACAAGTGCGTGTTTACGGACGCAAATTACATTAATACCATTTTGTAGCCACCTAATACCCAGCGATTTTCACTACGTTTACTTAAGCCCACGATAAATATAATTAAATAAAGGTTTTCTTTTCTAACGTTTTCTTCGGCGGTTTCTTTTGCTCACTGATTTGAATAAGTACTTATTTAGAAACTGTTTCAGTAAGTGCTTTCTTTATAGTTTTTTTATAGTTCTTTAATTAAATTCATGACTTCGGTAAGTAAGTGTATAAAATATTTCAGATTATAAGGCATATTCAAATTTAATTTTACATTCTAGAAAAGGTTACTGATATGTTATGTTAGCTGCTCTATCCCTGTATATTGTAAGGATTTGCTACCCCCATACTAATTTAAAGCTTGCGACTGATATTTAGTTTTGGAACATTAATCATATTTCGAATACTAAGAAATATTTGAAGATATTTATGTATAGTTTTTCTTGTGACTTCTATAAAAGCCGCGTTAGGAAAGGCACGTTGTTGAGTCAATACAAGTTTAAAGTAATTTTTGTTTATTATTTGAGTCACCCAAAGCTAAGTCCTCACAATACATATTATCATAAATCTGAATCCATCTACGATATTATAGTGTTTGTTTTCTGAAGAGATTAAAAACGACCTTGATTTTATTGTAATTTAACACTATCAGTGAAAGTTGTATCTGACATATACTTTGCTTGCAAGCTGAATCCTTAAAGGCTTGGGCACTCGTAAATACAGAACTTAATTTTCCGTCTCACATCACATACTTGTTTTTCGACCACGTAAAAGCGTTTCCGTGATTGCAAATTCATTTTGAAAACTCGAAATTTAGAAAAACAACGATTGTGATAATATCGATTTGATTGTGATTGTAACACCTAGTCCCCAATCTTGAAAAAAAACTTGGCACCGTCGTTTTTTTTCTACATTTGGATTTTTATCAGAAAAAGTAAAACACTAATTTTTTTGGTTGGTTTGTTTTAATTAAAGTCAAATTATGTTTAAATCAATATACCTATTATTATATTAGTATGAACATAGAAAATACTTAATTTGTTACAATCAGAAACATCTTTTCTTTTATAATTAGGGAAATCCCAGTCCGTAAATGGTAAACTTTAGTGGGTTTACAAAACACAAATCGTATTTTTATTAAACAAAAAAAAAATGTAATATCAACTCTTATACGATAACCGCCTTACCATATTTTTATTATCTACTCTTGAAAAAAAAAACCTACTCCAGAAAAAAAACTGTTCTTTTTCATGTTTTTTTTTCATCACAGACCACCCTTAATTATTTTTTGGTCTACATAAATGAATATCTGATCTCTCTACCTAATCGGTGTCTCACTAAGTTCTATAATTTGTTCGGTTCGTAACATATTTGTTGACAACGACATCTTATTGTATGTATCGGAACATGCAGCTGGCAGGTTTTCCATTTCCACCGACAGCTGAGTTTATTGATTGATCGGAACCCATTATACTCCCTACCCAGACCCACACCTGCTAGAGGTGTAGCTACATCAACAACACCGGTGACTTTACTTTGATGGAGTGTTTTCAGAAGATTTCGCTCCCTATTAGCTTCAACGTAAACATTTAGCCGACATATTAAATCTCAAGCAAACATTTACCTTAGCTGTGTTTGTAATTTAAGGTTTTAGTCCTTTTTGTTTCATTTAATCCGTTGACATGTTATGTTAAGTCATTCACCTGTCTGCTTATTCCACTTGTACCCGACTACCTACCTTTGCCCATTCCATGGTTATCCTGCCCACTGATGAGGACGAGATAGCTGCCATTATTTCCTCTCTCAAGCGCGACTGTGCCGTGGGCTGTGATAATATTTCTTCAAATCTTCTTATTTCACATAAAAATCTTTTAGTACCATCCATCACTTACGTCTGCAACTTGGCGATAGAATCTGGTACCTTTCCAACTGCTTTTAAGAAGGCACTCATCCATCCCATTCACAAGAGTGGGGACCGACACTGTATTAATAATTATAGACCAATAGCTATTCTGCCTACCTTATCAAAAATTCTGGAACGGCTATTGAACAACAGATTAGTGAAATATCTAGAGTCAAATAACCTGCTGTCGCAGCATCAGTTCGGTTTTCGTGCGAAGAAATCGACGGCCATGGCGGTGCACGAACTGACAAACTTTATTGTATAAACATGGATGATAAAAAGAAGTCCTTGGCCATCTTTTTAGACCTAGCCAAAGCCTTTGATACAGTGTCGGTTCCAATCTTGCTGCGTAAGCTTGAAAACCTCAGCATACGTGGAAATCAGTTGTCACTCTTCAAAGATTACCTAGCCCACCGCACGCAATTTGTTAAAATTGATAACCACTTTAGTGACACCCTTCCCGTAGCTTTTGGAGTCCCCCAGGGAAGCATCCTTGGACCCACGTTATTTCTGGTCTATATTGACGAACTCTGCAATCTCTCTCTTCAAAACGGACGCATTATTACCTTTGCGGATGACACTGTGCTTCTTTTCAGTGCTGACTCATGGGAAGAGGTATATAACTATGCCCAAGTCGGATTTAATACTGTAAATGGTTGGCTGAGAACTAACATACTCACCTTAAATTCTAGTAAAACAAAATATATAACCTTTACCCTAAGGAACACTCCGCAGTCATCTCTCCAACCATTCTCCATTCACGCTCACATCTGTACATTTTCGCATAACGGTAATTGTTCTTGTCCTAAGTTGCAGAAAGTCGACAATATTAAGTACTTGGGGGTCACCTTGGATTCTAAAATGAACTTTGCCGCACATATAAATTGTCTCACTAACAGAATACGGAAATTTATTTTTGTGTTCAAAAATCTCCGGTCTATCCTCAACTTCAAGCAACTACTATCTGTTTATTGTGCGTTGTGCCAATCGCTTCTGACATATTGCATCACGTCATGGGGTGGAACGTTTAAAACTAACCTTTTACCACTTGAGAGGGCTCAAAGGGCAGTCCTTAAAGTTGCACTTTTCCTTCCTTTCCGTCATCCCACGGTAGAAGTTTATAAGTCCTCCAAAGTCCTCTCAATTCGTCAGCTTTTTATCCTCCATGTTGTCTTGAAACAACGTTCCCTTATTCCTTTTAAAAATACCTATCATAATACTGATATGAGAAGAAGAAGAAGGGATATATGCCAGCCTATATCAGTAAAAACCAAATTTGCCCGAAATTACTTTTCTTTTCTTGGCCCATTTCTATACAACAAACTGAATAATCTACTCTCAATTCATACTCTAAATAAAACAACTTTTAAAAGGATGATTACTGACTGGCTTATCACTTTAGATTATACCCAAATTGAAGATCTTTTTAAAACCATCTCCTAACAAAATGTTCCCGTACAACATACACACAATTTCCCCACTCCATACACACTCACTCAACATCACACACACTTACCCCGCACACGACATACATTCACATACTGCCTCTTCCTTCCTTGCATGCATCCTTAATAAAATTAATTTATTTCACTATCGTTATGCTTATCGTTGTTTTTGTAATTTGAATTTTTATGAGCGAAATTTGCAATGTTATAATGCATGAAATTATTTGTATATTAATGTGATTCAGTTCGTCTCCAGTTGACAATTATTATGTACAACTTTGTTTTGGGGGGCCTGGTGACCTGAAATACAGGTTTTGTAAAAAACTTAGTTTAGGCACCAGTCTTTCCACAAATTAATTATACAATTATATCTGTAGACTCCTTAATATTTTGTCTGTAAATTTGTGGTAAGAAATAAATAAATAAATATTAAACAATGCCCAAAACAGGTTTTAAATCTCCGTCGGAATAAGAGAAGTGTTATAAGTTTGAAGTGTGTATTACCGGTGTGTTTGTGTATAAGTGTATTTGTGCATCTGTCTCTGGCATCATAGCTCCTAAGCAGATGAACCGATTCTGATTTATTTATTTTTTGTTTGGAAGGTGATATTGTCGGGCGTGTTCTTAGCTTTGTTTGATGAAAATCGGTTCAGCCGTTCAAAAGTTGTGGGCGTTTTACTGTTTGAATAGGGTATTTTCGCAAGATATCGTGTCATAATTACGTGTTCGATAGATTGTTGATCTAAACGTGTCTACTACTAGATAAATTATGTAGTTAAAAAGTATAAAATAAAATGTCGGGGTTTTAGAATGTTTTTAATTTTTACTTGTGTGTCAATAAACAATTATTTTAGGTAAGGTTTTCCCAGGTGTTGTTGACAAAATACAAGCATAATCTATAATCTTATCAAAGGATAAAGATGAATATCATATTATAGGTATACCTTCCTATTGGATAGTACACGCTTAATTGGATAATCAATTTATTAATTGAATATTTATCATTGAAATATAAAAAACACATTTCACATTATTACATGTACGTGTATCTAATAACTTGATTGATCCTCTTACCCACAGGTAACGTAATGTAAGTATCTAACCTAAAAATTAATTTCTCCGAGTTTTATAAAAGCGTAATTTTCCTTCCAACATTTCCTATTCTTGTTTTTTTTTTTTTGAGAGTCCTCATTATTTTTATTTATAAATACTAAGAAATTACAATCCAAAATAATATACAAACATACAAGCTCATTTATCCATCGCGAAATATTGCAATCGACATCTTCTTGGGTTGTCGGCCACATCCACATCAATGTCTAGGTAGGGCCGCTCCATCGTCGAAGCCGAATAACTTGGCAATTGGTTTGAATTTATGACGTGTGCCGCGAATGCACATGCTAGTTGCACGGATTATTGAAATGATGATTCTTGATCTTAACCAACCCATCACTGCACTAAAGGGCCTATTCCAGCGGTCAGCGATTGCAGCTCCAAGATGTTTTACGAAGGTAGACATTTGTGAAGCGAATATTCCATCAACCGATGTAACAAGAGGGGTGAATGTTGCATGTAGCAATTCACAAGCGTTTGAATATTTTCTTATTTTTTCATCTTCGGCGGATTTAAGTACAGAGGCGACAGGGCGTGAAATATAAGAAGGAGCGTCAGTGTCTACGACACGGATATCAAATAACGCCTCCCTTTGAGCATCCCAAACGCCACGGCAACAAAGGTCTCCACGTAGTCCGCAGTCTCCTTCGGAGATGATGGGTTCTTTGACGACGTTTCCCCAAGCATGTTGACATAAGTCACAGAACAAATCTCTAATTTCATTATGACGACGTGTTATAAGACCACCCTTTTTACAGCATAGAGCATGATCAACATTGAAATCATCGCAGCCGATGGCTGTTCGCATGATTTTGGCATAGAGACTGGTAATCTGTGGTAACGTAATGCAAGTGCGTCTCTGAACTCTAATGGGGACAGATCGAAATGGTCTTTCTTACTTGGTATGATAGATAGCCAGTTGGAGGATTTCGTTTTCATTTTTGTGGCAATTGAACGTTCAATCGCTCTTCTTTTGATAGGAGAGAGTTTGACCATGATAGTATCTAGGAGTTCATCATTTAGAGACTCTTTCTCTTTGCGGCATTCTTTCTGTGCAGTTTTGAGGGAATTATGATGTTGAGAGAGGTCCATATGTGTATTTTCTTTCAAAGCATTTGAGAGGACTGCAGAACCTTTTTTAGAACATACATAGTTTATGTTTGTCATTTTTGATAGAGTGGAGATTGCTAGACCACCTTTCTGAACGGGTAGAGAGAATAAGTCAGCTTCCAATGGTGAGATATCACCTCCTAGTAGAGTGGGTAAAAAATTCGTACGCAGTGTATTTGTTAGTGGATCGAAGAATTGGTTTACGTCATCTAAGACTCTTAAAAGGAATGACCATTGGAATTGAACTGCTTTAGTGAGGGCAGTATAAGCAGCTTGGGGTGAGTCTTTACAGATAAGTGATAGTTTTTCTATTGTAGATTGCCAGTTTTTAATTTTCTTGTTTACAAAATCTTCTTTTCCTTTACCAATATAACTACCAAGATAGCGAGATCCAGTTATGATGGCTATGTTAATTCCCTTGAAAATCTGTTCAGCTGTTTTCTTGTCATTCTCGGAAATTATTAGGTATGATTTTTTGTCTTGAGGAAAGTAACCATATTCTGGCCCTATTTTACTCATTTTATCCCACCATTGACGTAGGTTTTTGAACTTGCCTTGGGCGGAAGAGTCATCTGCATACCAGCATTGGGTAGTTGCTTGTTCTTTTTTTAGTTTATTTATTATGGGTAGTGTTGCAAGGGCATACAATGGCATGGCAAGTGGATCACCTTGAGTTACTCCTTCTTTGCTATATAATCTCATATTCGAATCACGTATTACAAGTTCAGCGTGACCATTGTATGTGTTGTATAGGAAACGGGCGCAATGTGGCCAATATATTCTTGCTTGCCAAAGAGCTAACTGTCTGTTCATAGAATAAAAGGCATTATTTGCATCGACGAGTAGCATTCCCCAGTTAGAGCCTGGTTGGCATTCTTTTTGGAAATGGTCGTTCATAGCGTGTATAGCACCTTCGATGCCGCAGCTTAGTCCACTACAGAGTTGTGATTGAGCACAGGCTTCGGTGACCTCAGACCCGGTGACTAAACTAAAATCATGCATTTGGAAAGTAGCCTGCGTAGGCATTCACCAATGCCAATCGGTCTCACACCTGGGCATTTGTCTAGTGCAATGAGTCGACTTGACATAAGGGCTTGAATTTGGCTCCATGGTACAAAATTGTTATTTAAATGCATTGTTAATTGTGCTACTGCAATCCTCAAATGCAGGCTTGCTTCACCAAATCGTAACAAGTAATCTTTCCAATTTTCTGATGTGGTGCCTGTTGGGCCTCCACCGCCGTGTAATTTTCTCGCAACTGACTCCACATGTTCGCTAGTTATGTCTACTTCTAGTAATGGAGTCAATTCGGGGAGGCCGTCAGGTAGTGTAAATAGACTTGAATCAGGATTCAATCCGGAGGGGTGCTTTTCAAGCAATACATCCATGATAGTCTTTCCAGTTAGGTCAATTTCGTCTTCAGGTTTAAGGATTTTGCTTGTATCTTTTGTCAATAGCCAATTTAGGGCTTCACGTGTTTTTCCTCGCTGTATGAGACGCGTGAATTTTTTTGTGACATGGTCATTATTTTCATTATAATTTTTTCTGCTATAGGAGTTACGGAGAGAGAGGTCTGCTTTCATGGCTTCGGTTATTAGTATGTCGAAATTTTCTTCATCCCAAAGATTTTGGCGTCGGTCAAGTAATCTCGTTATATCTTTCGCATGTTTAATATTCTTATCTCTTTGTAACATGACGGCAACGTAAATCAAAATGCGTTCAGAAGGATAATCTGATTTAACAAGATATTCTATTTCTTCGGCTAATTTATGAATAAATCTTCTACTTACAGTGTTGGAGGGATGGTCATAGAGTTTCCCATGAAGAGTGCACACTTTTTTCCCATCGTTTTTGCCATCTGTCTTCGATCCTATTCCATTAAAAAACGGGGATCCAAGAGCATCTTCGAGACATGTTGTGGGTATGGTCTGGGTAGTTGCTGGAGGTGGATTCTCAATATGAGCGGCACGCATATGTCTTTGTAATCCATTTATTTTGAAGGTTCTAGGACAATGAGGACACTGCACGGTATTTGATGAGGTTTCACTTTGACATGTTGAATTTTGGTCTTGGGTACTCATTTTTATTTTATTTATTTATATACACAATTAATTTAGTTATAATACAGTAAATAATGAAATAAAGGAGGTAATAAATATTAATAATGTAGAAAATTTAAAAGAAACATTTTTTCGTAGTTGACGTCTTGTCAATTTCTTTTTATTTTCTTGTTAATTCTGAGTCCCTAACAACTACCCGCTTCTCGTATAACTGAATCATAAACCTCGAACATGGACTCTAATTACATTTGGAATGCATAATGTAGTGTAGCAGGCGGCATATCCTGTCAAGATCTAATTATTTAGTTATTCGGAGACACGAGTTAACACAATAAACCGCTGCAGTTCGTCCATGACCGCAAACAAGCCCACTTTCTACGATCATGGAGCCACGACCTAACTAATAATCTAATTTATTATCCTGTTTCCTCTTCACCTTTACCCTGCCGGATGACAGCACACCTTGTGGAAATATATGTAAAGCCTCATATTAAAGTAAACAAGTGAAAAATTTAGGAAGTTTTAGGTAACTCAAGTTGTCTACATGGTAGGTGTAATTGAGTACACGAATTGATGTATAATACTCGTGTTTATTAGCAAACCATTGAATATATAGACTTAGGCTACTTACACATACAAACATAGACATAGTTCTATGACACCCACACTACACCTCCCACATAATAAAAAAAAAAAAAAATACAAATGTTTTTTTTTTTATTCACATACTCTAATGTTTTAAACTAGGTATACAGACACTATAACAATATCTACTAGGTACAATATAACTTAGTTCTATTCTTATGCACTACATCAATGTTACCTTTTCTTATTATTTCTACGTTTGGTGCTAAGTCCCTTACAACTACATAGGGTCCAGAATAAATGGGACTGAATTTGTTTCCAGTTTCTTTTTTTACAAGGATTTGGTCATTTGGTGTATAAGTGATAGGCCTCATATTGGAATCATAATGTTGCTTGCGCAATGTTTTTCGTTGAATCAAGTTATTTCGTGCTTCAGACTGTGACACCTGTAATCTATATTTCAATTCAAGCGGGTAACTCTCATGATTATAAAGTGGTTCAATTGACTTTGATAAATTATTAGGCAAATTACATTTTTTCCCATATACCAATTCAAATGGAGTATGGTTTGTTGCACTATGCACCGAAGTGTTATATGAGAAGCACCAATAGGGTAACCATGAACTCCATGTTTCAGGATGATTATCCGTCTGGATTCTCAAGAATGCTCCTAGATGTTTATGAGCATTCTCCAACGCACCAATACTTTCGTGATGGTATGCCGTGGAGTTAAGCTTTTTTATATCTAGTAATTTACATACCTCCGTCATTGTTGCGCTGATAAACTCTGCTCCTCGATCGGTCGCTATAGTGTTTGGAACACCATACTTTAGGATAACATTTTCTACAAAGGCTTTTGCAACCTCTTCTGACTTTTTAGAAACAAGTGGACAAGCGATAATATATTTGGATAATTCACATTGTGTGGTTAAAATATACGAAAAATTATACCTATCCTTATCTAAGGGTCCTACTATATCTAGATATACCTTCTGAAAGGATGTATGAGCAGTAGTCGTCACTACCATCGGCTCTTTATTGTATATGCTATGTTTTTGAATCTGGCATTTATGACATTTCTTCACAAAATCATGGACATCTCGTTCCATGCTAGGCCAGAAATAATATTTACGAATATTATTTAACATCCGTCTTATACCCGCGTGGCCACTCGTGGGTAAAAGATGAAAGTCGTTAATTATGACTCTTCTGTCATCTTTGTCATCTATTCTTTCTACGTCTTTTAATACACATAACCTTGGTCCGGACCATTTTGCATCTTTCTTTACCTCGGATATCAACTTCTCAATAAAATAATTATTTGTGCCATTTTTAATGAAATATATCTCCTCTATATCATTAATATTACAATATTCCCTGAACTCCCTCGCAAATGCGGCTGGCGTCATCTGCGATCGGGATGCTGGGTTTATAAACAATGTCATCCGAGCCGGCACATAACACAATGTATTCTGTATGATTATTTTCGTCTCTTAATTTAGCCCAATTATTACTATCTACAAATCGTATCTCAACAGAGTCCTTCGGCTTACTATGAGTTTCCACAACTTTTGGTTGATCAGGCCAAATGTCTGTGTTAACCATATCTTCCGAAGAACTGCTCTCCAATAACTTCCGCTTTTGTCCTCTAGTCATAATGTTTACAACACACTCATGCATTTCTTTCAGTTCCTTCGATGACACACATACTCTCGATAATGCGTCTGCAGCCACATTACTTTTACCTGGCACATATTCGATATCAAAATCGTACTCATCCAAAACCAATCTAAACTTTAATAATCTACTAGAAGGATCCTTCAAATTGAATAAATAAATTAGAGGTTTATGGTCTGTAAAAATCTTAAATTTGCGACCATACAAATATGGACGAAAATGTTTAATACTCCACACTATAGCTAATAATTCTTTTTCTATAGTGGGATAGTTTCTTTCAGCTTTATTTAAACTTCTGCTTGCATAAGCAATTGGCCTTCCATCCCGATTAGACAATACGGCGCCTAACGCGTATCCTGATGCATCTGTTTGTAGGTTGAATATATTGTCACTAGAAAAACATGGGTATTGCAAAACTGGGGCGGATATCAAACGCTGTTTTAATGCATCAAAGCTCACTTGGCAGTCTTTATCCCATTTAAATGTTACATTTTTCCTACTCAAATTATTCAAGGGGTGAACTATATCTGCAAAATTTTTAATAAACTTTCTATAGTAATTGGCAAACGCTACGAAGCGTTTTACCTCATCTGCCGTTTTTGGAATGGGATAATTTTGCATAACACTAATTTTGTCCGGGTCTGGTAAAACTCCGTTGCCAGAGACCACATCTTTCAAAAACGTCAATTAAATTTTTATTATGTTGACTGAGACAACTTCCATACACAATTAAATCGTCTTGATAGACGAGGCACTTTTCAAAATTAAGACCTGCCATTGCCATTGTCATCATCCTTGAAAATGAGCTAGGACTTGTTTTAAGCCCCATGGGCATCCTAGTCATTTGATATTGCCCAGAACCAAATGCTGTATATTTCCTACTATTGGGGTCTAAACCTACATTATAATATGCTTGATGGAGATCTAAGTGTGAGAAGTAGATGCATCCTGATAACGAGTCTAAAATTTCTGTAATGTTAGGAAGAGGGAAGTTATCATTTTCAATATTATTATTCAGTTTGCGGTAGTCAATAACTAATCTCCACCTCTTTTGTCCATTAACGTCTAATTTCTTGGGTACCAGCAAAATTGGGCTAGACCAATCACTTACGCATGGCTCTATAATGCCGTCGGCTAACATATTTTGGAGTTGTTTATGTACCTCATCTTTCTGTGAATGAGGTAACCTATATGGTTTAACAAATACGGGCTCTGCATTAGGCTTTACGCGAATAGAATGTTGATAAATATGCGTAGTTGTCAGTTTATCCCCCGGTAAAAAGAATATATCAGCATATTTGGCGCATACTTTTTCAATTGTTATCTGCTCTTCTTCATTTAAATGTTTTATATTCAGCAGTGTAAACATTTTTTTAACGCGGGCCGCATTTTTTTCGCATTTATCAAAACTGCAAATATTGTAATCCGACGCGCTGTGTACAATGGGGTCTATTTTATCTACAGTTAACTCATTCTCAGTTGTGTTAAGTATTCTTACAGGTATTTTTCCACTACTGGGCTTTACTAAGGTGCTAGCTATAAAAACACCTTCGCTGCATTCAGAAGTACAAACTACACATTCTTCTTTTAGATTAGTTTGTATAAAGTGGATTGACTCCGATCTGGGAGGTATAATAAACATTTCTTTTTTACTATTAGATATCTTAATAGACAACGTGATTGGATTACCATTTAAAGTGTGCAAAGATAAACTATTATTCTTGTAGTCTAATAACGCTTTATGTTTTCGCAAGAAGTCGTCACCGATGATTCCATGCGCCTTACATGGCAAAGAATTAAAAACAATAAACTTATGCCTAAACGTTGCATAATCTGTTACTAAGTCTAAATAAACGTAACCTAAAGATTGAACTTTGCCCCCAAGTCCATTAATCTCAATACTCTCTAAATGGCATGGAATATTTTGTTCGACAAGATGTTTATATTTGATGGCTGAAATTGACGCACCCGAGTCAAGTAACCATCGGAATGGGCTACCATTTACAGAAAACTCGACAACCATGTTATTATCACATGACAAAATATAATGTTTAGGCACGAAAAAACTGATTTTTGGATTCTTCATTTTTAGGTGCATCCTCGGTCATAATATGCATAGCTTCCGAATTACGTGTCCACTTGTTTCGGTTATTATGAAAAGAAGACCTACCTCGATTCGATCTTCTCGAATTCCGCCACGATCCTCGTGGTGCACGACCACGCCCTGGGTCCTGGATGGTCTCATTACGGTCACCCCAACGCATTTGACCCTGGTTTGAGCGGCCTCTAAACGCTCGTCCATGCTGACCTCTAAAATAATTATTAGAAGCACGCCTGTAATTATGTCGATTGTTTTGATTAAAAGCCATAATCTCACCTGATGAAGTCGAAGGCATCGAAGTCTCTTCATCCACTGCTGCTTGAACTGCATCTTTGAGGGATTCAAAATTTCTTGCGGCTATGATAGTGCTTAATCGACGGTTTCGCAATCCGTCGGCAAACCGTTTGATGGCTTGTTTCTCATTAAGCGGTTTCAATACCTGGTAATTACTGGATTTCCCTTCGGATTGCGCTATCGTCAAGTCCACAAACATCTCAGTAATGGCTTTTCCGTACTCATCAATTGACATTTGCTTTTGGCAGAAAGAATGTAGTTTGCTCTGTATTGCCGTAGCAGACTTTGTTGGCAATAATTGAACCCGCATATCGTGTAATAGATCCTTAACTGAGTCATAATTTGATGCTAATTTCAATTTTGCAGCCTGAGACAATCGACTTTTCAAAACGAATGTAATTAATTGTTCTTGCGACTGACTATCTAAAATAGAACTGTAATAATCGATCCCATCGATTAACTGCTTAATACCTAACTCGTCACTTGTCATGACGGGCAACAAATTCAGTGCTATCTTAAGATCAAATTTGGCCATTTTAGCTATTTTTCCTTCGTCCTCACTTAAACTTTCTAATTCTGAGTTACTGTAACTACTTCCTTTTTCACATAACTGTTTTATTTCTACGAATAATTCATCTATCTTATAACGTAACTCATTTATTAGTATTAACTCCTCATTTTTGAAGTCTTTTACGTTAGCTTCTATTTCTTTACAATAATTTTTAAACGAATGAAATAATTTTATCGATTCTTCTAATTTCCTACTACATACCTTAGATTCTAA
Source organism: Orthosia cruda (assembly GCA_964057195.1). Classification (NCBI taxonomy): domain Eukaryota; kingdom Metazoa; phylum Arthropoda; class Insecta; order Lepidoptera; family Noctuidae; genus Orthosia; species Orthosia cruda. Next base: position 38,743,620 of record OZ059827.1, on the reverse strand, counting down.
TCTTCGCTCAGGACCTATTTTAATTAAATATATACGTATTTTGCGTAACTCATTATATATGTTATCAAATTTCTTAGCCATAAGACACTATTTTAATCGTTTTGATTTTGACGTCACTGCATACTTTAGAATTTGTCTTAAACAGTCTCTACATAACAGTACATTTAACTTAATTTCTTCCCGAATATCTTGCGTACACAATCACTTTAGTTCACTGATTTACACTGACATTCACTTTCTGCTGCTTTCGGAGTGGCCTGGCCGCGACCTCGTCCGGACAATCGCATGCCCCTGAACGCCTGGTGGTTGATCTCCTGACGCATCCAACGAGTATGGCATTTTTTATATGCCTTAAATCCCAAGTATAGAAGCACTGCACATATGAAACAGATAATTATTGTGGTCATAATAGTCTGGATGTTCAAATGTTGCCCAATTTCTTGCAAATTCGCACTATTGCCAGCACCAGCTGCGTTTTGAGCTAGAAAAACCTCTTCTTTGGTCTGGTATGATTGACACATTTTGCTTTTCTTAACAATTTCGCACCAATTAATAATGAAGCCAGTTGTAACGCGACACGACCATTATGCGCGGCTTGCCCGAAGGCAGGGTCGCCATGTAGGGATAGGTGTAATTGAGTACACGAATTGATGTATAATACTCGTGTTTATTAGCAAACCATTGAATATATAGACTTAGGCTACTTACACATACAAACATAGACATAGTTCTATGACACCCACACTACAGCGTGTCTAAAATTCAGCGGACGTAGTAGGTACCTATCTAGTCTATCTCTCAGCGAAAATTTCTTAAAAATATAATGCCTTAAGGATATCCCCTTTATAAAGTTGGTTGTTACTCTTTAAGTGGATTTACAGTTTGGATTAGGTTTATTTTTATAGATCTTACAAACCATTGTCAAAATGTGTTAAGGATTTTTTAATAGAACATTCAATAAAAAAGTACCCACAATTCTCGCGCAAGCGCATTATCGAAGCTGTTCTGCCGCACTTCAAAGCCAGTCTGAAAAGAGGGGAGCGCATCTCCTACAGGCTGACCGGGCATGGTTTCTTCAGTGAATACCTGAATAGGATTGGGCGAGAGGCCACGGCTAATTGCCACCATTGTAGAGGCGACCTTCAGTCTGTATAGCACACGCTCGAAGAGTGTCCTGCGTGCTTCTCTGAGCGGCATTTCTTGGTCACTAGGATCGGGCGAGACCTGTCATTGCCAGCAGTTGTTAGGGCAATGCTGGCAGAGACAGAAAACTGGACGGAAATTTCCTTCTTCTGTAAGATCGTGATGATCCAGAAGGAGGCCACCGAGCGGGATCATAAGAGGGCCAATCCCTCTCGGTGAAAAAGGCGCCGGGGACGCAACCGCCTCGATGCCTAAAACGCCGAAACTCTGCCTGTACAATAGCCATCATACCTGCCTTGTTATCTCTTCACCACCCTTGGTTGACTGGTAGAGAATGCCTAAGGCATTAAGTCCGCCTTTGTACCTTTTGTGCATGAAGTCTAAATAAATAAATAATAAATAGGCAGGTGGGAATCCGGAGTCGTGGGCGTTCAGAATGGGGTCTCTGTCCGCCCAACAAGTGAATTCAGGCAAGATTTTGGCACAGTGATCACGAGTTGCCGTGCACAGCGCGGCTCAGGGAAAACGCTTCTCAGTCTCCCCATGGACGTGCCCTAACAGGCGTTGCACAGGCATTGGCGTAGGGGTTCCGGAGTGGTCTTCTAAGAGGTAACGGGGTGGTGGTAACGAGGTAACCTCTTCCAAGTGCTGATGGTGATCACTGGGGTGGTTTTAGTGAGGCAAAAATGCCACACTCCCTGGTCTACTCCCCAAAAGTACAGGCGCCTTTTGAAGATGTCACTCCGTAAAAAAAAAGGACGCGAAAAAATAAGACAAACGACAGGCTAACGGTTGAATACTATCTACATCATTCTTAAAAGACCACTGCAATTGCACTCATACAAGTCTGCAAGGCTTGAAAGTCAGGCTCAGCGACCACCTGAAGTAGCGAAGCAATAAAACGATATTGAATCGTCTTGGAACCCGCAATGAAATTAATCAGGAAATGAAGCACTAAGGTAAAAAATACTATGGATAAAAATACACTTAATTTACTACACGGTCGTGACAACTATTAGCTTTCACCTTACAGCCTTGTAGTAAGGATACAAGCGAGCATGTGGCGACTCCCGATAGCCTCCGGAATTCTATGTCCAATTTCATCGCTCGCTTCCGGTTTAACTTTTATTTCTCGCAGTTCAGTTGTTTGCGGCTACTCTAATAATTGCATTCTGATGCTGAAACCAAGTACATATAAATCTATACTAATATTCTCTAATAATTTACTTAAAGAGGAAAGATTTGATTTTTTGTAAGTTTTTTTGTAATGGATAAATTAAAAACTACTTAACCGATTTAAAAAAAAACAACTATGGAAAGCTATATTAATCTGGAGTAACGTAGACTATTTTTTTATTCCGAAAACGGGTCCTGTGGGGTGGGCCACGGGGGCGAAGCCGCGGGGAAAAGCTGGTATACAGGAACTAGGTCTCTAATAAATCAAGAATGAAATTTGCCCGTACGCAAAATACGCGCTCGGTCGTGGAGTTGCGGAAACCGCCCGTCGAAACTAAACTAAACTAAATCAAGAATAGACTTTAGCGAAGTGTAGGTACATTAACTTCGAATAACTTGCCTTGTAAATGCTGCATCATATCTTGAAGCATTCAATGCTTAAGAGAAGTAAGAATGTTCACCACTTTGACAATATACAAGATGCTTATTCAAAAATCTGCAACTAATTCGTTTGGAATCTGGAATAGAATTGATTACAAACAACATTCAACAACTCAAAATAAAAGACTCGAAACCATTAAAAACAAACAATAAAAGTGAAAATTTTCTCCTCTTCTGCAATATTTTCTTGTCTTGAAAAGGGATTCTTCAATTTATCGCGAGTCTGTGAAAGCAGATGATCGAGCGACAGTCAAACTATTTCGTGATATGGTTCATGAAGTTTGTTAACGAGAAAACTAAGTCCAAACCGCTTTATTAACTGGGGATATTGATTGAAGTCTCATAACTATGGGGCCATTAAAACCTCGTGACATCAAACCAAACTCTAACCCCATTAGCAGGTCGAAGTTGCGTCAGTAGTCAATTATCAACACATTGTGTTCATTAATTATGTGTTAGACCTTCACGGCGCGTCTATAGCCTTCATAAGTCTAACATAAGATAAGTATGTGTGTAGTGTTGAATGAAAAATTTAACAGACTTAAAACATTGAAGAATTATAATTTGTAATTTTGAAGTCACCATTTCAAAAAAAGAAGTAATGTTTATTCCTGGGCCATTATGTGTATATACGACAATAAATTCAAATGAAATCAATTATTGCGCCAAATGAATTACGTTATAAGAAGACCCAACCATATCGAAAGATTTTATTAGAGTAAGTATTACATTGAACAAATAAAACAATAATATCAATTTAGTTTTAGAGTTTATTAAAGCCAGGAACACAAGTGTCAATAGTACGTACAACTTCAATTTATGTTTTTGAATGATTCAGTTCCAGAATGCAGTGGGTTTAGGTTTAGCGGGTTCCTATAAGTTACACAATTAGATATGTGGAATGGGTACATCAATATCAACACTAAAGTTTTCTTATATTTCTAAGCAGGATCTGCGTAACGTCAATAACACACATTAAATGATAAAGATAGGATAAATTAGACAAGCAGACAGTAGTTCCGTAGCTAGAAATGTAACACGGCTGTGTGATATGCATTTTACATCGCAAAATATTTCTCGCCCACTTTCTGCTTTGAAAAGTGGTCGTGAAAAGTTTATAAAAAAGTTTTGTATATTATGATTTTATATAAAAAAGTCGATCGTCGCTGGCACATGACTTCTTTCAAGAATTTTTTTAATACTTTATAATATATATATATATATAGATTTTGAATGTAAAATATGTTGTTTTTGAATAGCCTATTTTAAATAATTGACATTTGGTGTGGTTTTGTTTAGCCAAAGGATCATACATTTTGTTTTCATATACCTATTAAATGTATATAAGTAGGTTTTACCAAAGTATCAAAAACAGCGTGGCATATATAGCGGTACTGCATTGACAGTAAACAAACAAGCGATTGCAGCAATCCCGAGAGATTTGCCGTTGGTTATTGAAGAGTTCTTTTGTATATCTCCGAAGTTCTTCACCAGATCTTCACCAAAATTAGAAGCACCAGCTGTCAAATAAAAAATAATCATAAAATTCGGTTCACCTAGTAAACAGTATTGAGGAGACACACATTAAAAAAATACAGTCGAATTGAGAACTCCTCCTTTTTGAAGTTGGTTAAAAAGTTAATGCGTATGTTGTGTAAAGAGCAGGTCATCACGCGAGTCACTCGTTAACGCCTCCGCTTGATAGATAGATCTGACTCCGGGATTGATAGATAGTTCACTTTATTTAAATTGAAACGCTTTCTAAAAACGGCCAGTTTTGCCTTCGTTACCTGCTTTAATCGAATTCGAGCACCGAAAAGGATAAAATTAAAGAAAAGGAATTATAAGAGGATTATGATCAAATTAATTTTAAGAGTTTTTTAGGAAAAGAGGCTCATCGTGATTATAATTGCTTTGCTTAACACGTGAGGCGTAGTTAGATACGGTACCTCATTTTCAGCAATTTTTGTAGGCTCATATTTAACAGTACCTAGGTAATGTTGAAGTAGTTAATTAGGGTCGTTTCGTAAAAAAGGGGTCCTCAAAGACTACTCAAAAAAAAGGTAAAGGTAAGTAATGCGTAATTCCAACATAATGTAAGTACTTTAGAGTGCCATATGTGTCCCAAGACGAGTTAGGTAAGGGTCGGTAGCCCGAGGCGAAGGCTATAGACTTCGGGCTGCCATCGGGGAGTTTCTTGTCGTTGTTGTTCCGCGTCGATGACAATGGCGGTGAATGGGCAGTTTCCTTTGCGAAAGATAAACATAATAATACTTTGGAAAAACATACAGTGGGTTCCGTGGTTCCTTCTCCTACATACATATATTAAGAATGCTTGCGGGGTCGAGGTGGCTTGATGTATGAACAATACACGTGTGGATAGCGATTATCTTAACATGCTGGAAAATTTATTCGTTGTTTCTTAGATACCGGATATAACTGAGGCGAGAGAAGTACTATTTTGAACAAGATATAATTATTTGTCCAGGTACTAGCGTTTTTCGGCACTAAGTTGCGACAACTGTCTGAGTTTGGATTGGATTTTTCAACCCATAACGTTTGACAATCTTGGTAGTTACGACTATATGGAGAGCAAAATATTTCAAGAAAGATAGTTTGCATGATTATAAACTAGGTACTTTTGCTATCGATCCAACTATGAAACACCGATATGATAAATAATTTACACTATTATTACTATTATTGATAGTTATGAAGACATAACGACAAATCACAAATAGGTGTTTATCTGGCATTCTGATGAGATTAAGATATCTTTATTTTACGATCTAGCTCGAGAATAAATTGCGTAAACAGCAATATATATGAAACGACAAATACCATAATAGAAGAAAGAAGAAGTAGAGAAGAGTAAGAATACGTCGTTTTGTAGTTAAGTATCCTAAAACCTTTGCAATGGCAAAGGTTTTCTGTAGAAACTACACATGTAAGAGCTGCGTTCATATTTAGCGTTTTTTGTCAGTAAGGATGTCATAACTAGGAACATAAATCCCCTCAGACAAGCAGCGCGACAAAAGCTAAAGAATTTCATAAAGCTTGTATTCAATGGAATTGTAGAGCGTTCGCTGAAAGAATTCCGAGCTGGATCTACGACGAGATTGAATAGACTGGGGCACCGAGCTTAAAGAATAAGTGCGTGTTTACGGACGCAAATTACATTAATACCATTTTGTAGCCTTCTAATACCCACCAATTTTCACAACGTTTACTTAAGCCCACGATAAATATAATTAAATAAAGGTATTCTTTTCTAACGTTTTCTTCAGCGGTTTCTTTTGCTCACTGAATTTAATAAGTACTTATTTAGAAACTGTTTCAGTAAGTGCTTTCTTTATAGTTTCAACTTTCTTGCAGTTATATAGTGGGCAGAAAATCGTATGATTTTTATAATTATAATAAAACACTTTAATTAAATTCATGACTTTGGTAAGTAAGTGTTTAAAATATTTCAGATTATAAGGCATATTGAATAGATTTTTTACATTCTATACGTAGAAAAGGTTACTGATATGTTATGTTAGCTTCTCTATCCCTGTATATTGTAAGGATTTGCTACCTCCATAGCAATTTAAAGCTGGCGACTGATATTTAGTTTTGGAACATTAATCATATTTCGAATACCAAGAAATATTTGAAGATATTTTTGTATAGTTTTTCATGTGACTTCTGTAAAAGCCGTCCTAGGGCAGGCACGTTGTTGAGTCAATACAAGTTTATAGCACATTACTACAGAATCCAGTAAGTAAGCCTTCCTGGCTAAGTATGAGTTAACCGGACCGAACCGCAGGTGAGGTCTGGTTATATACGAGGTCAGGATGCCTTTCTTACTGGTTGAGGCTTGTATAATGCTTTTCTCAAAAATGAAAGAAAGTTTAACAACAAATACATTTTCAGACCAACTGTTGGCTTGTTTTTCTGCCTTAAATTTTAATAAGATTTCATATATCGCTCCTTGGATTTTGGAGGAAGTAAATTATTTTTTGCTAATTCGGCCTCCGCTTTTAAATCAGGAGGAGTGCCATCTATTTCCAAATCAGATTCGCTTGAACTAATTTTTTGGGATTATTTATGTTCACGCTATAAATTAAAACACAACTGTCGCAATTGAATGTGAAATCTCGCCACTCCGCCAGTCGTTGTTTTTTTTATTTACTCAAACAGTTTGCGTTTAGTTTCGAACATTGTTCTATTTTTACATTACATGAATGTTTTAGTAAAAAAAATGTAAATTATTGTTTTTGAAACTCCATGTTAGTTTTAGAATGTAAAGTTTTACTTTATCCAACATGATTTATAAACTGAAATTACTAAATACAAATATAAAATCCCACACTATACTTCTACAACATAACTAAGTACAAAACGCAACGTGCATACTTTTTCTGCGTCGCGTTATTTGTCACAGACTATAAAATGGCTGTTTAAGGCTCCAAAAATATATCTGTCTCATAAAATGTCATACCAAAAATAGAGATACATATATATTTGGAGCCTCCCTCCTATAACCATGTTATAGTGACTAAACTCTAATCTGTGTCTGGTACTATGTTTTTTTTCTAAGTAGATCTAAAGAGGATGATCTAACTGTCCAGTAAGTAAATTACATACTTACTTACTGGACAGTAGGAGATTTCAAATTTAAAATCTCGCTTCTTACTGGACAGTTGTGAATAAGTCTCCGGTAGAGTTCACTTTCTGGATACTTTTTAGAGATGTTATGGCAACATTACATACCATTTTTGAGAAAAAATAATTTTTGTTTATCATTTGAGTCACCCAAAGCTAATTCCCCACAATCAATATTATCATAAATCTGCATCCATCTACGATATTATAGTGATTGTTTTCTGAAGAGATTAAGAACGACCTTGATTTTATTGTAATTTAACACTATCAGTGAAAGTTGTATATCACAGATACTTTGCTTGCAAGCTGAGTCCTTACAGGCTTGGGCACTCGTAAATACAGAACTTAATTTTCCGTCTCACATCACAAGTTGTTTTTCGACCCCGTAAAAGCGTTTTCTCAAAAATGGTATGTAATATTGCCATAACATCTCTAAATAGTCTCCAGAAAGTGAATTCTACCGGAGACTTATTCACAACTGTCCAGTAAGTAAGTATGTAATTTACTTACTGGACAGTAGTAGGGATAGGTCCGATATATCAAAACGTAACTTATATCGGATATGTGTTAGATATCATATCATATCGATATCAATATCAAAATAACCGATATTACAAAAACTATATCTAATATAACTGTACTACTAATACCGATATCTGAAAACCGAACCAAACCATTTACTTTTCCAAATCAATGACGAACAACGAACAAAAATAATTATGCCCGCGTTAGGCCTTTTTATTCGCGCGATTTTTCGCTCATTCTGCGGCGTATGGAATTGTATGAAGCTGCACGCATTGCGGTAAAAAACTACATAAATCCGCGCAAATAAAATCGCAGTGCATGCTAAGCCTTAAAGTGTTCATTTGTTTTTTTTTTTCAATAAACAGTTTTCTATTAGCAATCCAGTTCGAAATTTAAATAAAACCTTTGATAAGTTACCTCCTTGGTTGCCATGTTTCGGTGAAAAAGATCGTTCTATTTTTAAATTACACGACAGATATGAGTTTACTATGTACTTTATTTGGCCGCTACACACGGCAAATATGGATTTTCATACAACTTTTGCCGGCCGCTGCTCTCATGTATTTGGTCTGTACTGCAATTTCGATTTTTCTCGAAGAAGGTTGTCAAAATAATGCTCAAATTTCCAAGCATGTTTGAGAAAATATAAATAAATGCCCCTGGTAAATCGATCACAATATCTATCAGTAATATGAATGTAACCTAAAATATTAATTAAACGAATTTGTTGTTAAACTTTCTTTAATTTTTGAGAAAAGCATTATTCAAGCCTCAACCAGTAAGAAAGACATCCTGGCCTCGTATATAACCGGACCTCACCTGCGGTTCGGTCCGGTTAACTCATACTTGGCCAGGAAGTCTTACTTACTGGATTCTGCAGTAATGTACTATTCCTTGATTGCAAATTCATTTTGAATGTAGCAATATTTTAGTCGCGAGTAGATTTCTGTAAAAAGTTAGTCGATACGGGGCTTATTATAATTCAGCGGATGCCGCGGTCAGCGGGAGCGAGTGAGGCACGCGGCGGCGAAATAGTCGGCACGTGCCGGATGAAGTGATTATGTGCATACTGTGAAATATTCCTGTTGCAGGACCTGCTATTATGATTACTTATCGTAACATCGTGCGTGCGTCAAGTGTCATTTCATTATTGATTACTCTTCATTGCCAGATTTATTTGACAAGTCAATCGATGTTGCAATTTTATGATAATTTTAGAAGGATAATAAGTCTTCTTCAGGGTATTTTATTTATCTGTAGGAAGTCCGTGCTGAAGGAAAAACATATTGCAGATTATGCATTAAAGAATAATAAAATTCTGATCACTAAAAACCAACATTAATACGCAGGTACAAGCTTCTAGAACTTGTTAGTGGACGCGCTATCCTAAGTAACTTTATAAAAAAATACAAGGTTTTCTTAGGAGCATACATATTACATAGAGAGCAGGTTCGTAGGATATTAGCATATTAAAGTGATCTGCATATAAATACCCTGTCTTACCAGCGCGTACGACAAGCGTCGCGAACGACGTGCTGGCGAAATGGACTTAGAAAGGGTTGATTAAGAAAAAGTTCGGAAAAACCCGGGACCTGGTAGCCTTGATACATTATACATAGGGCTAGCAATAAATACCTACAAACATCAATTAGAATTATACTAGTAAAAACTCGAAACTTCGAAAAATAACGTTTGTGATAATATCGATTTGATTGTGATTGTAACAATGTCCCCAATCTTGAAAAAAAACTTGGCACCGTCGTTTTTTTTCTACATTTGGACTTATATCAGAAAAAGTAAAACACTAAATTTTTTGGTTGTTTTGTTTTAATTAAAGTCAAATTATGTTTAAATCAATATACCTATTATTATATTATTATGAACATAGAAAATACTTAATTTGTTACAATCAGAAACATTTTTTCTTTGTAATTAGGAAAATCCTCGTCCGTAAATGGTAAACTTTAGTGGGTTTACAAAACACAAATGGTATTTTTATTAAACAAAAAAAAAAAATAATATCAACTCTTATACGATAACCGCCTAACCATATTTTTATTATCGTACTCTTGAAAAATAACCTACTCCAGAAAAAAACTGTTCTTTTTCATGTTTTTTTTAAACGTTTTTTTTTCATCACAGACCACCCTTAATTATTTTTTGGTCTACATAAATGAATATCTGATCTCTCTACCTAATCGGTGTCTCACTAAGTTATATAATTTGTTCGGTTCGTAACATATTTGTTGACTACGACATCTTATTGTATGTAGCGGAACATGCAGCTGGCAGGTTTTTCATTTCCACCGACAGCTGAGTTTATTGATTGATTGGAACCCATTATACTCCCTACCCAGACCCACACCTGCTAGAGGTGTAGCTACATCAACAATACCGGTGACTTTACTTTGATGGAGTGTTTTCAGAAGATTTCACTCCCTATTAGCTTCAACGTAAACATTTAGCCGACATATTAAATCTCAAGCAAACATTTACCTTAGCTGTGTTTGTAATTTAAGGTTTTAGTCCTTTTTGTTTCATTTATTCCGTTGACATGTTATGTTAAGCCATTCATCTGTCTGCTTATTAAACAATGCCCAAAAACAGGTTTTAAAACCAACATCGTTAATCCCCCACGAAAAAAGAGTGGTGTTATAAGTTTGAAGTGTGTACCTGTGTTTGTGTATTTTGTATCTGTCTGTGGCATCATAGCTCCTAAACAGATTACCCGATTTTGGTATCGGATATGATCGGATTTGGATCGGTTCAGCCGTTCAAAAGTTGTGGGCGTTTTACTGTTTGAATAGGGTATTTTCGCAAGATATCGTGTCATAATTACGTGTTCGATAGATTGTTGATCTAAACGTGTCTACTACTAGATAAATTATGTAGTTAAAAAGTATAAAACAAAAAAAAAGTCGGAGTTTTAGAATTTTTTAAATTTTTACTTGAGTGTCAATAAACAATTATTTTAGGTAAGGTTTTCCCAGGTGTTGTTGACAAAATACAAGCATAATCTATAATCTTATCAAAGAATAAAGATGAATATCATATTACAGGTATACTTTCCTTTTGGATAGTACACGCTTAATTGGATAATCAATTTATTAATTGAATATTTATCATTGAAATATAAAAATCACATTTCACATTATTACATTTACGTGTAATAACTTGATTAATCCTATTTGACTCACATGTGACGTAATGTAAGTAACCTAAAAATGAATTTCTCCGAGTTTTATAAAAAGCGTAATTTTCCTTCCAACATTTCCTATTCCTGTTATGTCTGAGTCCCTAACAACTCCCCGCTTCTCGTATAACTGAATCATAAACCTCGAACATGGACTCTAATTACATTTGGAATGCATAATGTAGTGTAGCAGGCGGCATATCCTGTCAAGATATAATTATTTAGTTATTCGGAGACACGAGTTAAAACAATAAACCGCTGCACTTCGTCCATGACCGCAAACAAGCCCACTTTATAACGATAATAGAACCACGACCTAACTAATAATCTAATTTATTATCCTGTTTTCTCCTCACCTTTACCCGTGCGGGTGATAGCACACCCTGTGGAAATCTATATAAAGCCCCGTATTAAAGTAAACAAGTGAAAAATTCAGGAAGTTTTAGGTAACTCAAGTCGTCTACGTGGTCGCGTGTCTAAAATTCAGCGGACTTAGTAGGTACCTATCTAGTCTATCTCTCAGCGAAAATTCCTTAAAAATAGGATAATGCCTCAAGGATATCCCCTTTATAAAGTTGGTTGTTACTTGAGACTCTTTAAGTGGATTAAGAGTTTGGATTAGGTTTATTTATGTAGATCTTATAAACCATTGTCAAAATGTGTTAAGGAATTTTTAATAAGCCTTTCAATTAAAAAAAAACGGGACCGCAATTCTCGCGCAAGCGCTTTGTAAACGCGCAAGCGCTTTGCAACACTAATCATTTCCTATATTTCTAAACAGGATCTGCGTAACGTCAATAACACACATAAAATGATACAGATAGGATAAATAAGCCAAGCAGACAATAAGTTCAGTAGCTAGAAATATAACACGGCTTTGTAATATGCATTTTACATCGCAAAATATTTCTCGTCCACTTTCTGCTTTGAAAAGTGGTCGTGAAAAGTATATAAAAAAGTTTTGTATATTATGATTTTATATAAAAGTCGTTCGTCGCTGGCACATGACTTCTTTCAAGAGATTTTTTAATACTTTATAAAATATATATATATAGATTTTGAATGTAAAATATGTTGTTTTTGAATAGCCTATTTTAAATAATTGACTTTTGGTGTGGTCTTGTTTAGCCAAAGGATCATACATTTTGTTTTCATATGCCTATTAAATGTATATAAGTAGGTTTTACTAAAGTATCAAAAACAGCGTGGCATATATAGCGGTACTGCATCGACAGTAAACAAACAAGCGATTGCAGCAATCCCGAGAGATTTGCCGTTGGTTATTGAAGAGTTCTTTTGTATATCTCCGAAGATCTTCATCAGATTTTCACCAAAATTAGAAGCACCAGCTGAAAAATACAGTCGAATTGAGAACTCCTCCTTTTTGAAGTTGGTTAAAAATGTAATGCGTATGTTGTGTAAAGAGCAGGTCATCACGCGAGTCACTCGTTAACGCCTCCGCTTGATAGATAGATCCGACTCCGTGATTGATAGATAGCAGTTCACTTTATTTAAATTAAAACGCTTTCTAAAAACGGCTAGTTTTGCCTTCGTTACCTGCTTTAATCGAATTCGAGCACCGAAAAGGATAATTTTAAAGAAAAGGAATTATAAGAAGTTTATGATCAAATTATTTTAAGAGTTTTTTAGGAAAAGAGGCTCATCGTGATTATAATTGCTTTGCTTAACACGTGAGGCGTAGTTAGATACGGTACCTCATTTTCAGCTATTTTTGTAGGCTCATATTTAACAGTACCTAGGTAATGTTGAAGTAGTTTATTAGGGTCGTTTCGTAAAAAAAGGGTCCTCATAGACTACTCAAAATAAAGGTAAAGGTAAGTAATGTGTAATTCCAATATAATGTAAGTATTTTGGAGTGCCATATGTGTCCCAAGACGAGTTAGGTAAGGGTCGGTAGCCCGAGGCGAAGGCTATAGACTTCGGGCTGCCATCGGGGAGTTTCTTGTCGTTGTTGTTCCGCGTCGATGACAATGGCGGTGAATGGGCAGTTTCCTTTGCGAAAGATAAACATAATAATACTTTGGAAAAACATACAGTGGGTTCCGTGGTTCCTTCTCCTACATACATATATTAAGAATGCTTGCGGGGTCGAGGTGGCTTGATGTATGAACAATACACGTGTGGATAGCGATTATCCTAACATGCTGGAAAATTTATTCGTTGTTTCTTAGATACCGGATATAACTGAGGCGAGATAAGTACTATTTTGAACAAGAAATAATTATTTGTCCAGTACTAGCGTTTCTCGCCACTAAGTTGCGACAACTGTCTGAGTTTGGATTGGATTTTTCAACCCATAACGTTTGACAATCTTGGTAGTTACGACTATATGGAGAGCAAAATATTTCAAGAAAGATAGTTCGCATGATTATAAGCATAGTACTTTTGCTATCGATCCAACTATGAAACACCGATATGATAAATATTTTTCTCAAAAATGGTATGTAATATTGCCATAACATCTCTAAAAAGTCTCCAGAAAGTGAATTCTACCGGAGGCTTATTCACAACTGTCCAGTAAGTAAGTATGTAATTTACTTACTGGACAGTAGTAGGGATAGGACCGATATATCAAAACGTAACTTATATCGGATATGTGTTAGATATTATATCATATCGATATCAATATCAAAATAACCGATATTACAAAAACTATATCTAATATAACTGTACTACTAATACCGATATCTGAAAACCGAACCAAACCATTTACTTTTCAAAATCAATGACGAACAATGAACAAAAATAATTATGCCCGCTTTAGGCCTTTTTATTCGCGCGATTTTTCGCTCATTCTGCGGCCTATGGAATTGTATGAAACTGCACGCATTGCGGTAAAAAAACTACATAAATCCGCGCAAATAAAATCGCAGTGCCTGCTAAGCCTTAGTGTTCATTTGTTTTTTTTTTCAATAAACAGCTTTCTATTAGCAAGCCAGTTCGAAATTTAAATAAAACCTTTGATAAGTTACTTCCTTGGTTGCCATGTTTCGGTGAAAAAGATCGTTCCATTTTTAAATTACACGACAGATATGTGTTTACTATGTACTTTATTTGGCTGCTACACACGGCAGATATGGATTTGCCATACAACTTTTGCCGGCCGCTGCTCTCATGTATTTGGTCTATACTGCAATTTCGATTTTTCTCGAAGAAGGTTGTCAAAATAATTCTCAAATTTCCAAGCATGTTTGAGAAAATATACATAAATGCCCCCGGTAAATAGATCACAATATCTATTAGTAATTGCCCTAATATGAATGTAACCTAAAATATTAATTAAACGAATTTGTTGTTAAACTTTCTTTCATTTTTGAGAAAAGCATTATACAAGCCTCCCAGTAAGAAAGACATCCTGGCCTCGTATATAACCGGACCTCACCTGCGGTTCGGTCCGGTTAACTCATACTTGGCCAGGAAGTCTTACTTACTGGATTCTGCAGTAATGTACTATTACACTATTATTACTATTATTGATAGTTATGAAGGCATAACGACAAATCACAAATAGGTGTTTATCTGGCATTCTGATGAGATTAAGATATCTTTATTTTACGATCTAGCTCGAGAATAAATTGCGTGAACAGCAATATATATGAAACGACAAATACCATAATAGAAGAAAGAAGAAGTATAGAAGAGTAAGAATACGTCGTTTTGTAGTTAAGTATCCTAAAACCTTTGCAATGGCAAAGGTTTTCTGTAGAAACTACACATGTAAGAGCTGCGTTCATACCTAGCGTTCTTTGTCAGTAAGGATGTCATAACTAGGAACATAAATCCCCTCAGACAAGTAGCGCGACAAAAGCTACAGAATTTCATAAAGCTTGTATTCAATGGAATTGTAGAGCGTTCGCTGAGAGAATCCCGTGCTGGATCTACGACGAGATTGAATAGACTGGGGCACCGAGCTTAAAGAACAAGTGCGTGTTTACGGACGCAAATTACATTAATACCATTTTGTAGCCACCTAATATCCAGCAATTTTCACTACGTTTACTTAAGCCCACGATAAATGTAATAAAATAAAGGTATTCTTTTCTAACGTTTTCTTCAGCGGTTTCTTTTGCTCACTGAATTTAATAAGTACTTTTATTTAGAAACTGTTTCAGTAAGTGTTTTTTTTATAGTTTAACTTTCTTGCAATTATGTAGTGGACAGAAAATCATACCATTATAAAACACTTAAATTAAATTGATGACTTTGGTAAGTAAGTGTATAAAATATTTCAGATTATAAGGCATACTCAAAAGGTTTTTTACTTTCTAGAAAAGGTTGATGATATGTTCTGGTTAAATCTATCCCAGTATACTGTAATGTGTTACCTCCCTACCGATTTAAAGCTGGCGACTGATATTTAGTTTGGGAACCTCAATCATATTTCGAATACTAAGAAATATTTGAAAATATTTTTGTATAGTTTTTTTTGTGACTTCTATAAAAGCCGCGTTAGGACAGGCATGTTTTTGAGTCAATACAAGTTTAAAGTAATTTTTGTTTATCATTTGAGTCACCCAAAGCTAATTCCCCACAATACATATTATCATAAATCAGAATCCATCTACGATATTGTAGTGATTGTTTTCTGAAGAGATTAAGAACGACCTTGATTTTATTGTAATTTAACACTATCAGTGAAAGTTGTATCTGACAGATACTTTGCTTGCAAGCTGAGTCCTTAAAGGCTTGGGCACTCGTAAATAAAGAAATGAATTTTCCGTCTCACATCACAATACCTGTTTTTCGACCAAATTCATTTTGAATGTAGCAATCATTTAGACGCGAGTAGATTTCTGTGAAAAGTTAGTCGATACGGGGCTTATTATAATTCAGCGAACGCCGCGGACAGCGGGAGCGAGTGAGGCGGGCGCGGCGGCCGGCGAGCTCCGACGGCGAAATAGTCGGCACGTGCCGGATGACGTGATCATGTGCATACTGTGAAATATTCCGGTTGCAGGACCTGCTATAATGATTACTTATCGTAACCTCGTGCGTGCGTCAAGTGTCATTTCATCATTGATTAGTCTTCATTGCCAGATTTATTTGACTAGTTGCTATCGATGTTGCAATTTCATGAAAATTTTAGAAGGATAATTAGTCTTTCCTTAACTTCTTCAGTGTATTTTATTGATCTATAGGCGGTCCGTGCTGTAGGAAAAACACATTTCAGATTTTGCATTAAAGGATAATATTTCTGATCATTAAAAACCAACGTTAATACGCAGGAACAAGCTTCTAGAACTTGTTAGTGGACGCGCTATACTTAGAAACTTTATAAAAATTTACAAGGTTTTCTTAGAAGCATACATATTACATAGTGAGCAGGTTCGTAGGATATTAGCATATTAAAGTGATCTGCATATAAATACCCTGTCTTACCAGCGCGTACGACAAGCGTCGCGAACGACGTGCTGGCGAAACAGACTTAGAAAGGGTTGATTAAGAAAAAGTTCGGAAAAACCCGGGACCTGGTAGCCTTGATACATTATACATAGGGCTAGCAATAAATACCTACAAACATCAAGACAGTCAGTATACATACTAGTAAAAACTCGAAATTTAGAAAAATAACGATTGTGATAATATCAATTTGATTGTGATTGTAACACCTAGTCCCCAATCTTGAAAAAAACTTGGCACCGTCGTTTTTTTTCTACATTTGGATTTTTATCAGAAAAAGTAAAACACTAAATCTTTGGTTGTTTTGTTTTAATTAAAGTCAAATTATGTTTAAATCAATATACCTATTATTATATTAGTATGAACATAGAAAATACTTAATTTGTTACAATCAGAAACATCTTTTCTTTTATAATTAGGAAAATCCCAGTCCGTAAATGGTAAACTTTAGTGGGTTTACAAAACACAAATGGTATTTTTATTAAACAAAAAAAAAATGTGATATCAACTCTTATACGATAACCGCCTTACCATATTTTTATTATCGTACTCTTGAAAAAAGAACATACTCCAGAAAAAAAGCTGTTCTTTTTCATGTTTTTTTTTCATCATAGACCACCCTTAATTATTTTTTGGTCTACATAAATGAATATCTGATCTCTCTACCTAATCGCTGTCTCACTAAGTTCTATAATTTGTTCGGTTCGTAACATATTTGTTGACAACGACATCTTATTGTATGTAGCGGAACATGCAGCTGGCAGGTTTTTCATTTCCACCGACAGCTGAGTTTATTGATTGATCGGAACCCATTATACTCCCTCCACACCTGCTAGAGGTGTACCTACATCAACAATACCCGTGACTTTACTTTGATTGAGTGTTTTCAGAAGATTTCGCTCCCTATTAGCTTCAACGTAAACATTTAGCCGACATATTAAATCTCAAGCAAACATTTACCTTAGCTGTGTTTGTAATTTAAGGTTTTAGTCCTTTTTGTTTCATTTAATCCGTTGACATGTTATGTTAAGTCATTCATCTCTCTGCTTAATAAACAATGCCCAAAAACAGGTTTTAAAACCAACATCGTTAATCTCCCACGAAAAAAGAGTGGTGTTATAAGTTTGAAGTGTGTACCTGTGTTTGTGTATTTTGTATCTGTCTGTGGCATCATAGCTCCTAAACAGATTACCCGATTTTGGTATCGGATATGATCGGATTTGAATCGGTTCAGCCGTTCAAAAGTTGTGGGCGTTTTACTGTTTGAATAGGGTATTTTCGCAAGATATCGTGTCATAATTACGTGTTCGATAGATTGTTGATCTAAACGTGTCTACTACTAGATAAATTATGTAGTTAAAAAGTATAAAACAAAAAAAAAAGTCGGAGTTTTAGAATTTTTAAATTTTTACTTGAGTGTCAATAAACAATTATTTTAGGTAAGGTTTTCCCAGGTGTTGTTGACAAAATACAAGCATAATCTATAATCTTATCAAAGGATAAAGATGAATATCATATTACAGGTATACCTTCCTATTGGATAGTACACGCTTAATTGGATAATCAATTTATTAATTGAATATTTATCATTGAAATATAAAAATCACATTTCACATTATTACATTTACCATCTCAAATATTAAAAGCTCACAATGTTAGGACCCATTATAATTAATGTTAATTTTTTATCCGTGGGGCTAGGCAACTGGGCTTGATCCAGTTGTAAACGACCCTTTGTGCCTATTGGCCTTGTTTGTTCTGTCTCCTGCTTGATATGGAGGGAAGTGGAAATTATGTTTTTGTTTCCTACTCCTCCTTTATACTTTTCTGATTAGTTTCGTTGCGGGATCCAAGACAGTTAAATTCATTCGCCGAGACTTCGTCGAGCTTCATTGCCTCGGCGCTTTTCTGGTGGTCGCCACTGTTGATTCTGGCTTTCAGGAGTTGCAGTGGTTTGGGAATAGTGCGATGGGATTGAATTACGATAGTTTACACTCGATATTTTTTTTTATTTTCCAGCATACATTCTTGCTGAAGAAGGGTTCGACGTCTGGATTGGTAACGCGGTAACTACTACTCACGTAGACATGTCAGATTGAACCCTGATGCCTTACTAAACACGGCGTTCTGGAAGTTTTCTTGGGATGAAATAGGAAACATAGACTTGCCCACTATGATCGATTATGCCTTGGAAGAGTCTGGACAAGAGAGGCTGCACTATGTGGGTCACTCGCAGGGCACTACGTCCTTCTTCGTGCTGGGGGCGATGCGACCTGAATATAATGCCAAGATTATTTCGATGCACGCACTGGCATCAGTTGCTTATATGGCCAACAACAGAAATCTTCTATTGAGGGTTTTGGCATCTTATTCTAACGACATTGAAGTGAGTGTCGCACACGTACATGAAAATTAAAGTGTTGCCATGTTTACGGTCTAACTTTACTTTAACCTTTTTTATTTTTAGAGCATTGCGTCTTTGATCGGCTTCGGGGAGTTTATGCCTAACAGTGTGGTCTTCACGTGGGCTGGCCAGGCCGCGTGTCGCGATGAAGTAGTGTTCCAACTGATATGCAGCAACATTATGTTTTTAATTGGAGGATGGAACGAAGACCAACATAACTCGGTGAGTTTATAGTAACAACAAACTCTTAAATGTAATCTAGACATAATTTGTTGTTGAGGTTTGAGAATATTTGTTTTGATTACAGACAATGATGCCCGCGATTTTCGGCCACACTCCGGCTGGTGCATCAGTCAGGCAGTTAGCACACTACGGTCAAGGAATCAATGGCAGAGAGTTCCGTCGCTACGACCAGGGATCTCGACTATCTAACTATAGAACGTATGGATCCTTCAGTCCTCCGCGTTATGACTTATCAAAAGTGACCACTCCAGTGTTTCTTCACTTCTCAGACAGCGATCCGCTGGCACATGTCAATGATGTTGATAGACTATTCAGTGCACTAGGTAGACCGATAGGTAAGTTCCGGGTGCAACAGCGCACCTTTAGTCATCTTGATTTTATTTTTGGCATAAACGCAAAGGAATTAATCTTCGACCGAGTTATCAATCTCATTAAGGCTATGGACGCCAATGCATTCGAAGGAATAGAAGAATTCGAAGATACCGCTTAATAACACCGAATATTTGTCCAAAAATATAACATTAATATAATAAAAATACTTGCCCTCAAACATAAACATGTGTTTTATTTTTACATATTTGCTCTTTTTAACCGACTTACCAAAAAGGAGGAGGTTCTATGTTCGACTTTATGTATGTTTTTTTTTTTATGTATGTTTACCGATATCTCCGTCAATTGTGGACCGATTTAGAAAATACTTCTTTTTTTTGTTTGAAAGAGTATGTTCCGAAATTGGTCCCATTTTAATTTGGTCAAGATCTGATAAAGAACTTCGGCGATATACAACAGAATTCTTCAATAAATAATGGCAAATGTCTCCGGATTGCTGCAATCGTATGTCTGTTTATTTTTATACCATTTCATAACATAACATCACGCCAGTACGCTCTAAAGGGGTACGCAGATGTGTACAGTTCACCTTGGTACTTTTCTGGTATTTCATCGGTTATGTTCAAGTTTCATGATGATCGGGTAGTCTATTCTGGCATTATAGGTAACTTACGTAACTACTTGTCTATTAGGAAGGTACAACTAAAAAGCGAAAAATAAAAAAACTATTTTAAAACCGACTTTCAAATAACAAAAGTACAAAGTGAAAAATAACTTTATTTTTGGAAGTCGGTGTCCATAACGCAAAAAAAAATGGTAAAAAATAATAAAGTTATTTTCACTTTGTAGTTTTGTTTTTTGGAAGTCGGTAGTATTTTTTTGTAAAAAAGTTTTTTTTAATGTACATTCAGGAAATCTTACCCAAATTCGTCCATATAAGAGTTGCTGTCCATTGAAGACGAAATCTGTACGTCTGTATTTCATGCAATAACCTCAACAGTAAATGATACCTAAAGTAATGTTATGTAGAGCAAGACGAACTCTTGGCCTACCGCTTCTAGTCATTCCTAGGCTTCTCTGGTCCATTTTGCTCCGTATTTCAGAGGTTGCGACTGGTATGAGTTTGGACTCGACGTGACTGTCAAGGTTATATGCCTTTGGAGGTAAGAATGTTGACAAGGGCTGTACCAAATGAGTAGTAGAAGGATATGGTCCAAATCCTAAGATGGTAGATATTAGAGTAAGCCTGCCAATAGTACGTAGGGTTGGGACTTCCGCAGATGAAATATGTAATTCGTTAGTTAAGCTCTAACAGTGCGATAGTAACTTTGAGGCTTTTTGCAGATTTATGTTATTGGTGGTCCGAAGAAAGATTCTTTTGGATTAAGAAAGATCGAGTGCAACCAATAAGAAAGCAAAAAGCTAAATAATACTTCTTCCAAAAATGGAGGTTCTGAAGTTTTTATCATTACTTCTTATAGTTATCAGCTCTTCTAGAATGTATCTAGTTTTGACTAACGGACTATTACAACTTCACTGGCAAATTGTAACTTACACTACTATGGATGGGCTACACTTCAGTTAACTAGTTTAACAATGAGCATATAACAGAAGAGCACCACCTCGAACTAACTTAGCAAGGATATACAGATTAATAATTCCGAGAAAGTGGTAAAATAAAATAATTAAAAAATATTTTTTTCGGGGTCCCTCTTAAAGACGTAAAGTGGGGATATTTTTTTTTCTCCTCATACCGGTGTGTGTTTATCGTTGTATAGGCCCTTTAAAAATATTATGGGTTTGTTAAAACCATTTTTCGATTCAGTGATCCGTTTGAGTAAAATTAAGCTTTTAATTGCAAATTTTTGTTAGAGTCAAGTGTCGCTCCCCTCTGCCAGCGAAATGGATGCTCTTGGCTATGTGAAAAAAATCACGGCAGTACCTAGTAAATATAACGAAATTAAAAGGAAAACTATCACAGATTAGGAGGTTTTACAAGTTTACGAGTAATAGTCGACCAGCTTATAAAATGTACTTGGAACAGTAAAAATTTCTCCAAATGCGATTGAAAAATTACTTAAATAAAGTTGTTAGCTGTGTAAAACAATGCAAATATATGTAAATATATGCATAAACCATGTAAAAATAACTAAAATAAAATCATAACATCCTTAATAATAATGATTTCTAAATTAATAATGTTTAAGCTGGAATAAAAAATAAGTTGGCAGTACCGGTCCGTAGTCCATACGGCGCTTGCACGCGAGTCTATTTTGTGTTAGTGCAGAAGTATTTTCGACGTTTTGTAATCTAAAGTCAAATAAGATTCGATTGCCAAGCAAATTACTTGTTTTCTTTTGTCGATATACATCAATCAAGTCAATATTCGACCCGACTACATCACTAATTGAGTAGCATAAAACTTTCCAGAACGAAATAGTGAATACCGCAGATTAGAGGTGCATACATGCGAAATTTTTCAAATGCCGAAAGAGAAATAAAAAAGTAGCGTGCGCGCAAGGATCCAGTACCATACCATTCCCCGTGGCTCTAATGCGCGTTCGTATCGGCTCCTTTCGCAATTCGCACCCGTGGTGGTACTCAAATAGATAATGTTTTTCTAACTTCAGTTGCGAAGTTGGATTTTATAACTCCTTCTTTAGTTACCAGTTAGTCCTTCTTTTGATTAAGTAAAGAATGAATAGGTTACTTCTAGGCAAGCGTGTTTCACCGTAGACTACATCATCGCTTACCATCAGGTGAGACAGTGGTCAAACGCGAGCATATAGATTAAAAGGAAAAATTATTCTATGTGGGCCCGTATTTAGACGTTGTGTGCCGCTGAAACCGTTTTAATGTTCATGTAACAACAACAAAACCCTCTTCTTAGTCCGAATGGCCGGTTTTTTTTTATAATCTTGTTCGCGACGAGGCGTCACATAGCTTATATACTATCTTTATACATGAAATACTAGAGTAAGATATGTAAGTAATAGCATAAGTAAATAAAAAAATATTTTCTTATAGACCCCCCCCATAAAAGCCGGGGCAAGTAGTGGTATGTACGTCCTATTCACATGCCAATCGTATTATTTACCTTAAACACATTAGTTTGTTAGGAAACACAATCTAGGTGTTCTAGCTTATTAACCCTAAGTCTATGACTGAAGAACAATACATAACAACAGTACATAGCTAGAGATAATAATATCTCACCCTGGAACGGTGAATACACGCACATTTTCCTCAAATAAGTGGTCAGACACCTTGTTATTCTTGATTTAATACTTCTGGGTAACCTAGAATTGTACCTAGGCCCTGTAATTAGATAAGACTCGTATAGTCTTATTATGTAAACACCACTTATTTGGGGTAAAGTGTTTGTATGAACCAGTATAGACGTTTCTATACGCTTGTCAGCGGGCTCACCGCCTTCAGACAAATTTGGTGCCTGAAGGGTTATTGATATGCTTTCTGAAGCATTACCTTCGAGAGGCACCTGGATTCTGACATTGTACACGACCGCTCTGGTCCTCACTTGTGGAAACAAGATCATCAAAGCTGTGGAACAGCGCATTTTTTTACATACTTCAGCCGCTTACCGGCCCCTAAAGTACCAGAAGGACTGGTGGTACACCCATCAGGGTATCACCATTCGATAGTCCATTACTCTGCCTTCCCGACCACATTTCTGTAAGGAGCCTAGTTCTGGTGGTCGGGGAGATAACCTTGTTAACAGGTTGCGAGGTTCCATGGTGTTTTCGTACCTTCGACCACTCCAGGGTTAATTCTACACTTAGCAGCCATCAATCAACCTCCCGGGCTTCAGAATTCATGAAGAAACTGAACTATAGGTGCAGGGCGTCAACGCGCTTTGAGCAGGAGCCTTACAACCTCCAGATACCTACCTTAAGCGATCACGTCCGCCTGGCACAATTCTATAGACTCGCGTTTGACCACTATCTCGCCTGATGGTAAGCGAATATGTGGTCGACGGTGAAGCACGCTTGCCTAGAAGTAATCTATTCACTCTTGACTTAGAGACCACAAGGTTGTAGATATCAGGGCACAAATACTTCGGAAGGGTGTTCCACTCCTTAGCTGTGCGCACAATGAAAGTATTAGCAAAAAGCTTCATCCGTATGGGAGGGATGTCCACCATGTACCAATGGCGCATGGCCGTATCTTATAGTGCGATGATAGAAAGGGCTAGGCGAACTTCATGAAGTTATCCCAAAACCGGCTTTACTGACAGGTAACCTCGAGGGTAAACAGATCGAGAAAGAAAACGTGGTCCATGTCATTAATCAAGGAATGACTCATCATTTAGTTGCATACAATAATCGTTGTAAAACAATTCAAACTCGCCGGCTTATCTCCTAGCGGGATATTGTTGGCCGACAGCTAACTTTATCATGAATTGGCATATATTTATGAATTAAAGTAATCTTACAATCTAGAATAAGCTTATGTTGTCTTAAACTTAACTACCGACTTTTATGAAATTAAGCATTTGATCGCTATCGTTTTGCTCTTGCAAAAGATACGTAATAAGCTTGGTATAAAGTTACTGAGATATAAATGTGGAAGTTTGCGACACCTAAGTTCTTCACACGTAGAGCTACGGCGTAGCGCGTAGCGTCGCGTAGCGCCCCATGCATCATAGGAGCGTATGTAATCCTATCCTATGCTATTAAACGGGCAATGTTAATTACGTTCTCGAAAACGGCTCTAATGATTTCGATAAAATTTGCAATATCTGGGTTTTCGGGGGCGACAAATCGATCTAGTTAGGTCTCATATCAAGGCAAATTCGAATAAAAAACTCTATTTTCCCGAGCAGAGCTCGGTCGCCAACGTAATATTAACTTCACTATATGAAGGCGTACCTGAAGCTAGTAGCCCTGTTTGAATATTGGAATACCTACAGCAACTTTCCAGACATAATATATAAATTACTACGATTTACGTGCAGGATGAAGTGGCTTTGTAGTTTTTAAATGACATAAAATGTTTTTGTTAGGAGTTCCTCACCAAATTTTTTTTAATACAATACTCATATCTAGATGTTGTAATTGGGAAAAGTCGTATCTCCCCAAATAATGCAGATATGTATAGAAGAAAATTTATCTATAGGTCTTTGCGGAAAGATAGGGTGATATATTTATTTGCGCAGTAACATGACGCATAGACCATTAGGCTCGTGGTTATATACAAACATGTACGTACATAGACATAAGTGCACACAGACGTTTATTGAAACCTACGTGACGGCTTAATAACGATATGCTTTTACTTTTATAATGCGGCTACCTACACACGACCCCTGTGCTAATTAGATAGCATCAATGACGACAACTAGACAAACACAGTAGCTATTATCACAATATATAAAGTATACAGAAGGACCAGTCCCTTCATCCACGAAAATTGTAACCTAAACTTGACAGATTCACTAGGGTTGCTACTATATTGATTCTGAATGTTAAAAAGGAGTAGTTAATATATGTTTGCAAACACAAATACATCGATTCGTCTTAACATACATCATATCATGCTTACATGCCTTAGAGGGCAGATAGAGCATCAAATATCAATTAAAGATCACGACGCCACATACGACGAAGATTGGATGGTAGCAATTGGTGTAATAATGAAATGATCTCACCGAAAACATAATAATGAGAAAATGCACCAAGTTCGACAAAGAAGAGTGGAGATCTAGAAGGGTGATAAGTTTCATAGCCTTTCCTTAAACAAAGCTACTATGTACAATTTCGTCTATGGGCTTAAAATAATTTATTATTTTATTAGATATTGAATTTTTAACTTGTCTTATTTAGTTTTTTTTACCTTTATAATTTAAGAACTACGGTAAGCATCTTTATGTAATTTGAGGCTTCATTACATTAGCTGTACCTACATCGCTCACTGACGTGTGTCTAAATTATACCCCTTGCTGACAAATATACAACCAATAAGCTAAATGAAAAAAAAAAAATCGTATCAAGGGCCCGCGCTAGCACTTGTGACAGCCACGGCTGACCTCTGTCCAATACTGCCCGAGAATCCCTGTAAAATCGTAATATCAATGTGTGCGTCAAAATGGCACTTTATTCGCAGTGGACTTTCTGTCTGCGGTGCGCCACCGCTTACGTACTTTGTGCTATTATGTACATGGTAAATAACATAATATTTGTTTTATACATCAGTGAATCATCGATCTACATGATAATATATACATTATTCTAGCATTATCCAGATTTTAGCATTGATTGTTATCGTTATCGAAGCTTAACCTTTATCTCAGATTTGAAGAAGTTATAAAAGACGAAATATTCTTGTTTATAGCAAGTAGTTACCAGCTGCATGTGAATAATGTTTCGTCGAGGTTTGTTAGTGGTCATAGCCACATGTGTCTCGTTGGCGGCCGCCAGGAGATCTCCTCAAGCTGACAGCACAGAGAAATGGTTGAAAAGCATTGACACGCGTTATTCAGACGATGTTTTTGAAGATGCGCTCTTGGATGTGGTGAGTTGTTAATAGTACATTATGGTACAAGTGTGTAATGTTGGTGTTTTTTTTTTTTTTTTATTATTATTGTTTTTTTAACGCTGCCCCACACTAGGAATTTCTTTCTGTATCGTGGGTGCTTTTACAAACATATAAACAAACATACACAACACCCAGAGCCGGAACAACTATCTGTAGGTCATACAAATTTTTGTTCCGTGCGGGAATTGAACCCGCGACACGCAGCGCAGCAGTCAATCGCTCAACCACTGCGCCAATCGTGCGCCCAAAATTACCGCTGAGGCGCCATTGAGACCCGAGCCGATAGGTGAGTGTCTTAAGAGAGCCGAGGACGGTAATCAATAATACACTCGTGTATCGTAAGACAACAACAAATCATTTTCAACAGTGAAAACGAGTTGTGAATTTTTTTTCGCAATGGCGATTGGCCATAGGTTAAAAGAAAGGTTTCTTTTTTTTGGCTATTCGCGGATAGCGTTTTAGCCACGTACAAAATGGGGCATTTCAAGTTTTCTTTATTACAGAGAAAAACAAAAGTTATATTTGAGTGAAAGTTTTATTTATTAAACACGTACAAGTTGACATTATATATTTAAATACGAAGTTGCATGAAATGAGCAAGCCAGATGTACATTAATTTATTTGTACTATTGAGCACGATCTTTTTTGTATCGAAACTTTTTTAAGAACAAAGCAACTCAACCAATAAATTAAAAAAATATACTGTATAACTCACTTGTGAATAATAGTACTGAAAAATTCACAGTTTGATTACAGGTGTCGTTATGTGCCTAATTGCGGTGAAATTAGAGCCACTTTATGAGCAAGTGTGTTGAAAATATTTTTTCCATACTGTTAACAAGCTGAAGCAAAATTTGAACTCTTAGGTAACATTAGTATATCAATTATTTCAGCCTAACCTGATCAGAAAATATCGTTATCCCGTTGAAGTCCACTCTGTAGTAACAGAAGATGGTTACATCTTGGAATTGCATCGCATCCCTCATGGACGTGACGCCAACAATGTTCCAAACCAGAAGAGACCAGTCGTGTTCGTCATGCATGGGATGCTCACATCTTCTGCTGACTATGTTCTTATGGGTCCAGGACGCGGGTTAGGTAAGCCCCTGCCACAAATATCTATATACTTCATATTCCTGTGATGACTTTGCATCAGGATTTCCAATAGGAAACCACAAATAGCCACAAACCTATGTGCTCTGACAGCCAGACCACACATATATAGGGCATTAGTAAATACCAGTTATTTTTTTAGCATATCTCCTCGCCGAGGAAGGCTTCGACGTGTGGATGGGTAACGCCCGCGGTAACTTCTACTCTCGCAAGCACCTCAGATTGGACCCCGACGCTGTTCGGAGCACGGCGTTCTGGAGGTTCTCTTGGGATCAGATAGGAAACCTGGACTTACCTGCTGTCATCGATTACGTATTGGCGGTGTCTGGAGAAGAGAAGCTGCACTATGTGGGTCACTCGCAGGGCACTACGTCCTTCTTCGTGCTGGGGGCGATGCGACCAGAGTATAACAACAAGATTATTTCAGTGCATGCACTGGCTCCAGTTGCTTATATGGCGAACAACCAAAGTCCCCTTCTGAGGTTTATATCACCTCACGCGAATAGGATTGAAGTAAGTCGTTCAAAAGTATTTTAAATTGTGTAGAATTGACTGAAGTAGCTAAGTCTGACATATTTTAATATTTCCAGAGCATTGCTTCTTTAATCGGCATCGGTGAGTTTTTACCCAACAATGAATTGACTTCTGCGCTTGGCAGTAGGTACTGCAGCGATGGATCGGCATTGCAACCTGTTTGCAGTACATTTATGTTTATTATGGGCGGATGGAATGAAGAACAACATAATGCGGTAAGTTCAAATTGATGAGATAAACGAACTGGATTAAGGAAGTAAGATTTTATATTATTTAAAGGCTCTAAAATGATCTCATGCCTGAATGATGAGGATTAATAACGTGAATTACCAAACAATTAAGCCATTTTACAAGCTTTTATTTAACTTGCAATGTATGTATGTATGTAAGTGTGTTCAGGTCAAATCTTGCACCTGAATTTTAAAGCAGTTATTCTCCACTGATTAAAATGAAATTTACTATACACGTTTAGTTTGGACAACGCATGGTTAGCTAAGTGACGACATTCTAAATCGAATATGGCGGACGGCACAAGATGGCGGACTAGTTATTTTTTGTGCACTGCCATGATATGGGTATAAAATGAAAGGGTTTGCTGAGAAGAATACGAAAAAAGCTTGTTTATAAAAAGATTTTTAATGAATAATTTTATTTCCAAAATAAAATGTCTCTTGCCTAGAGGTCCAGGTTCGTAAAGAGAGAACTAACAATACATTCATAATTTCAGACTATGATGCCCGTTATTATGGGACATGCACCAGCTGGTATAGCAGTAAGACAACTTGCACACTATGGTCAAGGAATAGCCGCCGGACACTTCCGTCGCTACGACCAGGGATCTCGACTATCCAACTTTAGGGAGTACGGATCATTTACTCCCCCGCCTTATGACTTATCCAAGATTACCGCTCCCGTGTATCTTCATTACTCAGACAGCGACCCATTGGCACATGTGGAAGATGTTGATAGGCTGTACAGAGAATTAACTAACCCGATAAAGTATAAGGTGCCAATGACCACCTTCAGCCACATTGATTTCATATACGGCATTAACGCAAAGGAATTAGTCTATGATTCTGTGATCAATATCATTAAAACATATGAAGCCACCGTATTAGATAATAAAGTTTAATCAACAAATATGTAATAATGAACCGCCGAATATAAAATTGATGCAAACCAGAAATGTGTTGATATTATTTCCAAGTCATCTCTAGGATGTCCAGATATTGCCAGATGTCACGTATCTTTGTTTTCGTAGTCGAGGAAAAGGTTTATTGAAATATGCGACGTGCTGCAACGTGGTATTTCCTAAGAGGGGACAGAGATGAAGAATTTTACCAGCTTGACCCGATATTTTCTGTAAAATACCGCTTTTGTTTAGATATTAATTCGATTTTTCAGTATTAGCGTGACCTCTAGCATCGTCACCAGACATTTGAATTTGTGTTTGCTTGATCAAGCTATTCCTGTCAACAGGCATATGATATGAGGTGGATCACGGTCTGCTCGTTCTTTAATTTTTAAACCCCGACGGAAAAAGAGGGGTGTTATAAGTTTGACGTGTGTTGCTGTGTATCTGTGTGTCTGTGTATCTGTGTATCTGTGTGTCTGTCTGTGGCATCATAGCGCCTCAACGGATGAACCGATTTTGATTTTGTTTGTTTGAAAGGTGATTGTGTCGAGAGTGTTCTTAGCTATGTTTGAATAAAATCGGTTCAGCCGTTCAAAAGTTATGGGCGTTTTACTGTTTGAATCGGGATGTTTTCGCAAGATAAAGGTGTTGGGGGGTATTTTGAATTTTTATTTGTTAGTGTAGCCGTGCCACATGTGGAATGTTTATTTTTTATGGAAGACCACAACATCGTTATTAGATATAATGAAAGTAAAAGGGTTTATCCCTTTTACTTTCATTATATCTAATAACGACGTATAATAGGTACTAGAAATCACAGTCTTGAGCAGTGCTGGCTCAGTGGCAATGGCCACGACACGTATCTTAGGTCGTGGGTACTTTGTGTAAATTATTTCATCACCACTGCTCTCAAAACGGTGAACGAAAACATCGTGAGGAAACCGGCATGTCCTGGAACCAGACATGTGACATCCACCAACACGCACTGGGCCCGCGTGGTGGATTACGGTCCATTCCCTCTCACAGAGAGAAGGTATGTGTCCCAGCAGTTTGTAACACGGAGTTTGTAGATACAACGCGTTGACCTTTATAGTACAAGTTTTAAGTCTATGCTCACGTCTATACTCTTTACCGACGTGGTCACAATATGTCATCGATAAATCATGACATTTGAAAAATCATCTCTAATTGTAAACGTTTTCTGGTTTTTTTAAATTATTTGTTTGTGTTTGTCTTACAATGGTTTTACAATAATGATAACAAATGAAAAAGATTTAGTCTTATTAAGTGGTAAACCTTACAAAAAGAATGTGATAATAACAGACGCGAACATACCATATAAATTTTCAATAGACAGAAATCGGAATACTTTGTTCTTCTGCATAAATGCTGATGAATTTTCAGATCAAAGCTTTCAGTCGGTGGTGTTGAACCTCGATACTGGATTGACCTCTATTGTACCTCGACTTCGTAATGGGTTTGCGAGTGCGGTAGATCAGGCAACCGGCCACGTGTACCTCGGAGGTAGCGACGGCATATACAAATACAATTACTGTTCCAAAGACATTGAGAAGCCAGCCCTTGTCCACAAAACAGATATCTTCGATATGTACTTCAGCGACGCTTTGTACTTCGTAGACACTGCAAAGCAGAACCTGTACATCTACAAAGACAATACGAAGTGCTTAGTTCCAGAGGCGAAGGAAAATCTCATTCAACACTTTGTATTCGATGATAACAGTAATTTATATTTCGTTAACCCAACAGGACTGTATGTATTGAAGAAGAACTGTAAATCACCGACTTTAGTTCACGGTAATGACATAAGTATTCGTGGAGCTACTACAGATGCGTTAGGTTGCGTTGACAAGGATAGCAGACAGTTGGTGTTGAGACTATCAGTGAATAACGGTTACGGTTTAGCCTTCGATAAAAATAATAACATGGTGTATAGTGACGAACGTACGGTGAATATATTGATTCCTTATTAAATAAACCTACCAAATTATATTATTGCGGCATAAATTAGCGATTACATACGGTACGGAAAACTGGATCTTAACTAAATGATAACTTAAAAGCCCAAACCCTTTCAAAAAGTGGTAATCAAGTAATTGTGAACATTTTGATTTTTGAGACAGTAGAGCGAAATATTGGGCCTTAGTCAGACTCGTTTAGAATTGCAAATAGACTAGCCGCGACACCTTTATCAACTCGGTTAATTCATACATTCTAATGACCAACGATTAAAAGTTATTAAATATATTTTATTAAAACGTTCTCTTACAAATGTATGGAATAATTGAATTGTGAAGATTGAAATGATTTCAAACGGCATTACTTACGCGTATATTGTAAGTGGTAAAATGAAATGTAATTTATATTCTTGGAGAGTCCAGCTGGGAGCCGGGGACCGGTGCCCGGTGCCGGGGGGACGCCGCTACGCTCCCGGCGGAAAATGTGGAATGACACAAATGGAAATAAATGAATCTTGGTTTCGGTAATTTCGATATTAACAGTCCTTTCTACCCTACTTAGGAGCTAGGTATACGGGCTTAATAACAAGAGCTCTAAAACGAAATTACTTTGTGCATTAAGGAATGTTATGAATGCATTATGAAAAATTTCTGATCTGTGGATTGTGGACCGGTTTCTGAATTGAGTATTTGCAGTTAAGAACGTGTCAAACTATCCTTGAATGCCAAATAATTGACAGGTCTTCTGGCTAAAGTAGAGTTTGACAAATACTCTACTTTTAGTCAGAAAAGCGACCTATGAGCCAACGCCATATTCTCAAAATATTATTATTAGCGATTCGTCCTATTAGCTGAACGTCCTACTGTCAAAGTACAGTTCTACTGAAAAATTACTATCGTTACTAAATTACTATGGTTTTCGTCATGGCTCATTATATATTTTATTAGAGAGACTAAAAGAAGAATCAAAGCATTATTGCATTGTGGCGAATCAACCGTCTGATGATGGTGTTAAAAATACTTCAGGTCTGATGAAGGGTTTGATGGATCAGAAAACTGTTGTCGGCTCACACTCGAGGGTGGAGGCGACGCTATCTGGAGAAGTTCCCATCCTAGGTTGTGAGCTCCATGACCTCATCGCGGCAGTCCGTGCTGCGAATAACGACTCGCTTGCGGTCATTGTCCAGTCCATAGTTGGAAAGGACAGCGCGTGGGATGCAGTCACCCCCTTCTGCGAGGATGTGATGGACACAAAGGTGGCTACAGGAAGGGAGCGACAGAATACAATTTCCCTGCCTATTCGTAGTAGACGCACCGGGCACCGAAAATCACGACATGCTCCGGCTACCACAAGGTGTGACCCGCGGGTGATAAACTTGGGGATTTAGGCGCCACAACTGACCGCTCCGTTTTCTGCGCTTACCACCCGAGGGGAGCTTCGAGTGTTTACGGCCACAGAGGGTTATCATTTTCGAACTGAACGCAAAAAAAAACAACACAGATTTGGATTAAATCGGTTTTTCAAGTTACCAGTCTCAAGAAAATGTTGAATAAAATTAATCCTTCAAAAATCTCATATTTGTGTAGTATGCCTGTACCGTTCCCATTATTTTGTTTATAGGTCGTTTTGCTATTAGGTCATTCTGAGAATCGGACGATCTGCTCATATGTCGTTTAGCGAATAGGATCTTTAGATACGAAGCCAATAAAAATCGGGGGTGAGTGCCATAATGTTTTTTCCCTTGCTGACTCGTAGTCACCAGATTATCACACCAGTATGACAAATAGGATTTTCATTTCTCATTTGTCACACCACTCCTTTTTCCACACTATTAATTCCTAACTAGAGCTGTCCTAGTTATACTACTTAGTTAAATTAAAAACCTTCAAATTATGTTTTAACGCAATTTTTCAAGGAAATGACCCAATGATATTTCACTATTTAAAAGATTTTAATTGGCAGAAAATGATAAAATTATCTTTTCAACACACTTGCTCATAAAGTGGCTCTAATTTCACCACAATTAGGCACATAATGACACCTATTATCAAACTGTGACTTTTTCATTGCTATTATTCACAAGTTTTTTAATTTTTTTAGTTGAGTTGCTTTATTCTTAAAAAAGTTTCGATACAAAAAAGATCGTGCTCAATAGTACAAATGCATCACATTTCATGCAACTTCGTATTTAAATAGATAATTTTAACTTGTACGTGTTTAATAAATAAAACTTTCCCTTAAATATAACTTTTGTTTTTGTCTGTAATAAAGAAAACTTGAAATTCCCTATTTTGTAAGTGGCTAAAACGCTATCCGTGAAAAGCCGAAAAAAAATAACTCATTATTTTTAGTCTATGGCCGACCGCCATTGTT
The DNA here is from genome assembly GCA_964057195.1 of Orthosia cruda. NCBI lineage: Eukaryota > Metazoa > Arthropoda > Insecta > Lepidoptera > Noctuidae > Orthosia > Orthosia cruda. The sequence continues at coordinate 38,710,410 of OZ059827.1, read as the reverse complement.
AGATGCGCGCGCATAGGAAAACTGATTAATTTTGCCCGCCATTGCGAAAAAAATTTCACAACTCGTTTTCACTGTTGGAAATGATTTTTTTGTATTATTTTCTTCACAAGTGTGTTGAAAAACGTCGTATGATACACGTGTGTATTGATGATTACCGTACTCGGCTCTCTTAAGACCCTCACCTAGCGGCTCGGGTCTCAATGGCGCCTCAGCGGTAATCACCAACATTACACACTTGTACCATAATGTACTTACTATTATCAGTTTGGCCGAACCGTCTTTTTTTCGATACCTATTAATTACCTTTTGATTGAATAATACTGTTAATAATTTTTGTATGGTTACATATATTTTATTTATATTGGGATAACATATCATTGGGAGTGTGAATTTCACAAACGTTGTTGGTTCTGTGCTTTTGACCAACTATATTCCAGTCGGTGATATATTGTTCTATCATTTAGCCATTGTGGGGCCATGTATGCTATGAACTGTTTCATCTTTTACCCGCTAAATTAATTAGATTCTGTTTTTATGTACTCTACGTGGTTTACTTTTCAAACCAATTGATTATGCTTTTCGCCATAACCTCTGACAATAATGATAGTAACACTTTTTTACCGATATATGTGGAAAAATATCTTAACGCATATGCTACGGCAATCTCGAAATCTGCGTGGAATAGAGTGGGGCACCATTCGGGAAATTTAGTTTTCGGGATGTCAAATAATGCAGCATATGAAGACTCTTTTTTGTCGCTCATAAGCACATGTATTAGCGGTATCACTGAGACGTGCTCCCCAAGTCACCGAGGATAGAGAGTAATTGTTGAAATGTATTAGCGGTAACACTGAGACGTGTACCCCAATTCACCGAGGATAGAGAGTAATTGTGGAAATGTATTAGCGGTATCACTGAGACGTGCTCCCCATGTCACCGAGGATAGAGAGTAATTGTGGAAATGTATTAGCGGTATCACTGAGACGTGCTCCCCAAGTCACCGAGGATAGAGAGTAATTTTAGAAATGGTCGGGGAGAACTAAGAAATAAGTAAATTAAATCGGCAGAAATATAACTAAATTAGTAAAATCTAATTAATCGGCATAGAACGAAAGTCGCCAACACCGATCAGCAGATCGACTTTATTAGAATATATAGATACTGCAATTATCATATAGATGTGTGGAAAAATCAGTGGTGTGACAAACGAGAAAAAAAAAACTATTTCTCATACTGGTGTGATAATCTGGTGTGACTTTGAGTCAGCAAGGGTTTTTGCAAATAGCTTATCATAAATACATTCATCAAATCTGTTATATTGTGATTGCATCACCTATCAGTCAATTAGATGATATAAATAATGAGCTTATTATGATGATGGAGGTAATCATGTTCATCAAGGATGGTCAACAATAAAAAAGCCCTGAGTCAGCATTCGATGACAAAAAATTAATCAATCAAATCTGATTAGATAATATCTTTTTACTAAATTACCTGCAACGTTATTAATTTGCGATAGATAACTGTTCAAAACATATTTTTAGGGTTCCTTACCCAAAGGGTAAAAACGGGACCCTATTACTAAGACTCCGCGGTCCGTCTGTCTGTCACCAGGCTGTATCTCATAAACCGTGATAGCTAGACAGTTGAAATCTTCACAGATGATGTATTTCTGTTGCCGCTATAACAACGAATACTTAAAACAGAATAAAATAAATATTTAAGTGGAGCACCCATACAACAAACGTGATTTTTGTTCCGTTTTTTGCGATAATTGTACGGAACCCTTTAGTGCGCGAGTCCGACTCGCACTTGGCCGGTTTTTTTTACTAACAAATACAATCGACTTCCAAAAAAAAAACTTTTTCACAAAAATTACAACCGACTTCCAAACAAAAACACTACAAACTGAAAAATAACTTCAATTTCGGAAGTCGGTGTTCCTGTTTTCGTTTCTTCGTTTTTTGACCCCGACTTCCGAAATTTAAGTTATTTTTCACTTTGTAGTGTTTTTGTTTGGAAGTCGGTTGTAATTTTTGTAAAAAAGTTTTTTTATTTTTCACTTTTTAGATGTGGTACATAATGGACCAATTCTATAGGCTAGCTATATTATCCCCAAAATGAAGCCAGAATAGATTAACCCAATAACATGAAACTTAAACAAAACTGTGGAATGAGAGTATACCAGGGTGAACTGTTCACACCTGCGTACCCCTGTAGAATGTACCAGTGTGATGTTATGTTATGAAATGGTGTAAACAATAAACAGACATGCGATAGCAGCTATCCCGAGTGATTTGCCGTCATTTATTGAAGAGTTCTGATGTATACCCCGAAGATTTTCATCAGATCTTGATGAAAATAGGACCACATGACAAGCACCAGCGTTCAAATAAAAAAATAATCATCAAAATCGGTTCACCCAATAAAAAGTTCTGAGGTAAAAACATTTAAATAAAAATACAGTCGAATTGATAACCTCCTCCTTTTTGCGAAGTCGGTTAAAAATCACTACACAAAGTGGAATATAACTTCAATTTCGGAAGTCGATGTTCCTTCTTTGTTATTTTTCACTTTGTAGTGTTTTTGTTTGGAAGTCGTTTGTAATTTTTGTAAAAACAGTTTTTTTTTGTTTCTTCGTTTTTATGGATGTCATTTGATTTTTTTTGTGAAAATGATTTTATTTTACACTTTTAGTTATGGTACAGAATGAGCAAGTTCTATAGTAAGGTGCAAAGTTATGCCAGAATAGATAACCCGAATATAATACATAAAACTTGTACATAATCGCCATTTTAGTATGAACATTGACAGTCTTTGCGGGGATGCCAGACTGTCAATGTAGTAGATTGTGTGTAGATTGGTCTCGTCTGCTTGCCTCTGTGTCGGTCGATGAACAGGTGAATGTCTTCACAACTAAACTTGTCGAGCTTTATGATGTCCATGCACCTGTTCGAGCAGTTAAAGTTAGACATTTGCCGGCACCGTGGCTGACGGATGAGATAAAGAGGTTAATTAACAAAAAAGTTGCAGCAAAGTCCAAATTTAAGCGACGGCCTACCGATGCTAATAGAGACCAATATACCGCTATCCGCAACCTATGCAATAAAGTGTGTAGGAATGCTAATCGTCAACATATTCATAACTCAGTCCGAAACAAAGACACTTCCGAAGTTTAGAATTGTCTAAGATCATTCAACTCAAAGGGACTCGGTAAAACCCGACAAGAGTCCAATCCCTTAAGATTTAGACATCAATGCATTGAACATTCATTTTACAGCTTCTTCCGATTTTGATAGGACAATTAAATTGAATACACTGAATTATCTTTCATCTCTTCCGACTCCCAGTTATCCCCTTTTGCTTTTAGTCAATTATCTGCATGTGATGTTAAGAAGAGCATGCTATCGATTAATTCCAATAGTCAGCCGTAAAATGTTACTCTCGGTGTTGGACACTATCATTATATATATCCTTCCTGTCATTTGCCACATCCTTAACTTTTCTGTGTCTAGCGGTGTCTTTCCGTGCTCATGGAAAGATGCGCAAATAATTACTTTACCTAAAAAGTCCAATCTCACCTCCTTTTCTGAATACAGTCCAATATCCGTCTTACCATACCTATCCAAAGTCCTAGAACGGTTAGTCCATAATCAACTTAGCAAGTTCCTATCCAAAAACAATCTCCTCAATCCCTTCCAGTCCGGCTTCCGTCCTGGTCACAGCACCACCACAGCTCTTCTCAACATTACGGACGAAATACGGTCAGCCATGGAAAGCAGTAATCTGACGGTCTTGGCATTGCTCGATTTCAGTAATGCATTTAATACTAATGATATTAACTTTAAAACTTTCGCGTTTCATAATTGAAAAACAATATATCACGGGAATTTAACGCGATGGTTTCGATCGAAATCATTGCGTTAAATGCCCGTGATATATTGTTTTTCAATACTATTGATTTCGACGTTTTGCTTGGTATTCTATGCTCTCCTAATATATCTCCATAGGTGCTTGACTAGTTTCGTAGTTACCTGTTCGGGCGCCGGCAACGTATATGTATCGGAGAGAACTTGTATTCCTGGTGCAGTACTTTTGCCGGGGTACCACAGGGTGCCGTTTTATCACATTTACTTTTCGCAGTTTTTATAAACTTAATCTCCAATGAACTTATTTCCTCCTACCATCTTTATGCAGACGATCTATAGTTGTACTCGCGGGCACCCCTCGGAAAGCTGTCCGAGGCTGTCGTAACCATAAACCTTGATCTGGCTCGCATTTGTGATTGGAGCAGGAGGTATGGGCTTATGGTCAACCCTATTAAGACGCAGGTTATTGTGGTAGGCAGTTGTAGAATGGTTTCCAAGATCGACTGGACGTCTCTTCTCCAAGTACTTTTTGACAATTCAGTTATTCCATTCAGTGAGAAAGTTAAAAACTTAGGGATATTCATCGACAAAAACTTTTCATGGACTGCCCAACTGCAGGAATTTGTTTGCATCTGCTGCAACTTTGAGGAGACTACGGCATTTTCTTCCGACTGCCACCAAGATTGCGCTTGCACAATCTCTTCCTCTTCCCATCCTTGATTATGCTGATGCTAGCTATCTTGACCTTACTCAAGAACAACTCGATAAACTTGAGCGACTTCAAAATGTTTGTATAAGGTTCATATTTGGCTTGCGCAAATATGACCATGTTTCCGAATTCCATGTAAAGCTCAAGTGGTTGCCAATTCGCCGTCGCAGGAATGCTCATATTCTTTCTCTTTTGTACAATGAGCTCTTTATTCCTTCCACCCCTCTTTACCTCAAGTATCGTTTTCAGTTTATCTGCGATTCCCACACGAAATCTCTTAGGTCATCAGAAAACTTGCGACTTAAAATGCCTATGCATTCCACTACATTTGTGGATAAATCATTCACTGTCTAGGCTGCTCGTTTGTGGTATGCATTGCCTGACCCAATAAAACGTGCTCTCTACTTGTACCTATATGATTTGAAATTGGCACCATGTCGTGTCGAGGCTATCTCTATCCATTCAAGATAGCCTGGAAGAGATCGCAGAGCTTGATAAGGCCGCCTGTTGTATGTTTGTTTTAATTTTAATGTTTCTTTTTCTATTGTCTTATCTTGGTGTACAATAAAGTATATAAATAAATAAATAATCGTTGAAATGAGAGTATACCAGGGTGAATACATCTGCGTACCCTTTTAGAGCGTACCGGCGTGATGTTATGTTGTGAAATGGCGTAAACAATAAACAAACAAGCGATTGCAGTAATCCCGAGAGATTTGCCGTTGTTTATTGAAGAGCTCTGTTGTATATCTCCGAAGTTCTTAATCAGATCTTCACCAAAATTAGAAGCACCAGCTGTCAAATAAAAAAGAATCATAAAATTCGGTTCACCTAGTAAAAAGTTTTGAGGTGACACACATTAAAAAAATACAGTCGAATTGAGAATCGCTTCCTTTTAGAAGTTGGTTGAAATTTTAATGCGTATGTTGTGTAAAGAGCAGGTCATCACGCGAGTCACTCGTTAAAGCCTGCGCTTGATAGATAGATCCGACTACGTGATTGATAGATAGCAGTTCACTTTATTTAAATTAAAACGCTTTCTAAAAACGGCCAGTTTTGCCTTCGTTACCAGCTTTAATCGAATCCGAGCACCGAAAAGGATAATCTTAAAGAAAAGGAATTATAATAGGATTATTATGATCAAATTAATTTTAAGAGTTTTATAGGAAAAGAGCCTCATCGTGATTATAATTGCTTTGCTTAACGCGTAACGCGGAGTTAGATACGGTACCTCATTTTCAGCAATTTTTGTAGGCTCATATTGAATAGTACCTAGGTAATGTTAAAGAGTTTATTAGGATCGTTTCGTAAAAAAGTGGTCCTCAAAGACTACTCAAAATAAAGGTAAAGGTAAGTAATGTGTAATTCCAATATAATGTAAGTATTTTGGAGTGCCATATATGTCCCAAGACGAGTTAGGTAAGGTTCGGTAGCCCGAGGCGAAGGCTATAGACTTCGGGCTGCCATCGGGGAGTTTCTTGTCGTTGTTGTGCCGCGTCGATGACAATGGCGGTGAATGGGCAGTTTCCTTTGCGAAAGATAAATATAATAATACTTTGGAAAAACATACAGTAGGTTCCGTGGTTCCTTCTCCTACATACATATATTAAGAATGCTTGCGGGGTCGAGGTGGCTTGATGTATGAACAATACACGTGTGGATAGCGATTATCCTAACGTACTGGAAAATTTATTCGTTGTTTTTTAGATATCGGATATCGCTGAGGCGAGAGAAATACAATTTGAACTGGAAATAATTGTGTGTCTAGGCACTAGCATTTCTCGGCACTTAATTGCGACAGCAGTCTGAGTTTGGATTGGATTTTTTCAACCCACAACGTTTGACATATTTGATAATTACGACTATATGGATAGAGCAAAATATTTCAAGAACATGCATGATTATAAACTAGGTACTTTTGCTATCGGACCAAGTATGAAATACCGATATGATAAATATTTTACACTGTTATTACTATTATTGATAGTTATGAAGACTTAACGAAAAATCACAAATAGGTGTTTATCTGGCATTGTGATGAGATTAAGATATGGCATCTTTATTTTACGACCTAGCTAGAGAATAAATTGCGTAAACAGCAAATATGTGCTCTTTAATCCTTCTAGTCCTTTTTATCTTAAAGAACGCTTTCAGTTCCTCTGTGACACACATTCTCGGTCCTTGAGATCATCGGAAAACCTGAAATTAAGCATTCGTATGCATTCCACATCCTTCTTCGACAAATCTTTCACGATTCAAGCAGCTCGTTTGTGGAATGCATTACCTATTGAGGTAAGGCGTGCGCAAACATTGCCGACATTTATGAAAATGGTTTAGGAGCATTTCCTTTTTTCTGTAATTATTCTTCTCCTTACTCTGTTCTATATTTGATATTTATTAGTAATTTGTATGTATGTATTTTATGTAATGTCTAAGTTATATTATTTCATGATAGTTTTTTTACACTGACAAACCTATGTCTACCTCCTCTCGTTCAGTCCATACAAAGGTTGTCTGTAAGAGATTGCCCTGTGCGATAAGACCGCTCATTGTACACTTATCTTTATAAATGTTATGTTCTGTAATTATTTAAGTGGTGTACAATAAACGAAATAATAATAATAATATGAAATGACAAATACGATAATAGAAGAAAGAAGAGGTGGAGAAGAGTAAGAAAACGTCGTTTTGTAGTTAAGTATCATTGCAAAGGTTTTCTGCAGTAACTACACATTTAAGAGCTTCGTTCATACCTAGCTTTCTTTGTCAGTAAGGATGTCATAACTAGAAACATAAATCCCCTCAGACAAGTAGCGCGACAAAAGCTACAGAATTTCATAAAGCTTTTATTCGCTGAGAGAATCCCGCGCTGGCTCTACGACAAGACTGAATAGACTGGGGCACCGAGCATAAAGAACAAGTGCGTGTTTACGGACGCAAATTACATTAATACCATTTTGTAGCCACCTAATACCCAGCAATTTTCACTACGTTTACTTAAGCCCACGATAAATATAATTTAATTAAAAAAATCTTTTCTCACGGTTTCTTCAGCGGTTTCTTTTGCAATTGAATACGTACTTATATACAAACTGTTTCAGTAAGTATTTTATTTATAGTTTAACTTACTTGCAATTGTGTAGTGGACAGAAAATCATACCATAATAAAACACTTTAATTCATGACTTTTGTAAGTATAAAATATTTCAGATTATAAGGCATACTCAAAAGATTTTTTTTACATTCTGGAAAAGGTTTATGATGTTATGGTAGCTGCTCTATCCCTGTATACTGTAAGAATGTGCTACATCCTTACCTATTTAAAGCTGGCGACTGATATTTAGTTTTGGAACATCATTCATATTTCGAATACTAAGAAATATTTGAAAATATTTTTGTATAGTTTTTCTTCTGACTTTTGTAAAAGCCGCCTTAAGACAGGCACGTTGTTGAGTCATTGCTAATTCCCCTCAATACATATTATCATAAATCTGAATCCATCTACGATATTATAGTGATTGTTTTCTGAAGAGATTAAGAACGACCTTGATTTTATTGTAATTTAACACTATCAGTGAAAGTTGTATCTGACAGATACTTTTGCTTGCAAGCTGAGTCCTTAAAGGCTTGGGCACTCGTAAATACAGAACTTGATTTTGCGACTCTCATCACAAGTCTTGTTTTTCGACCCCGTAAAAGCGTTTCCTTGATTGCAAATTCATTTAGAATGTAGCAATCTTTTAGTCGTGAGTAGATTTCTGTGAAAAGTTAGTCGATACGAGGCTTATTATAATTCAGCGGACGCCGCGGACAGCGGGAGCGAGTGAGGCGAGCGCGGCGGCCGGCGAGCTCCGACGGCGAAATAGTCGGCACGTGCCGGATGACGTGATCATGTGCATACTGTGAAATATTCTGGTTGCGGGACCTGCTATTATATTTACTTATCGGAACCTCGCGCGTGCATCAAGTGTCATTTCATCATTGATTAGTCTTCATTGCCAGATTTATTTGACTAGTTGCTATCGATGTTGCAATTTCATGAAAATTTTAGAAGGATAATTAGTCTTTCCTTAACTTCTTCAGTGTATTTTATTGATCGGCAGTCCGTGCTGTAGGAAAAACACATTTCAGATTTTGCATTAAAGGATAATATTTCTGATCATTAAAAACCAACATTAATACGCAGGTACAAGCTTCTAGAACTTGTTAGTGGACGCGCTATCCTAAGAAACTTTATAAAAATTTAAAAGGTTTTCTTAGAAGCATACATATTACATAGAGATCAGGTTCGTAGGATATTAGCATATTAAAGTGATCTGCATATAAATACCCTGTCTTACCAGCGCGAAAGACAAGCGTCGCGAACGACGTGCTGGCGAAACAGACTTAGAAAGGGTTGATTAAGAAAAAGTTCGGAAAAAACCCGGGACCTGGTACCCTTGATACATTATACATAGGGCTAGCAATAAATACCTACAAACATCAATTAGAATTATACTAGTAAAAACTCGAAACTGAGAAAAATAACGATTGTGATAATATCGATTTGATTGTGATTGTAACACCTAGTCCCCAATCTTGAAAAAAAACTTGGCACCGTCGTTTTTTTCTACATTTGGATTTATACCAGAAAAAGTAAAACACTAAATTTATTGGTTTATTTGTTTTAATTAAAGTCAAATTATGTTTAAATCAATATACCTATTATTATATTATTATGAACATAGAAAATACTTAATTTGTTACAATCAGAAACATTTTTTCTTTGTAATTAGGAAAATCCTCGTCCGTAAATGGTAAACTTTAGTGGGTTTACAAAACACAAATGGTATTTTTATTAAACAAAAAAAATGTAATATCAACTCTTATACGATAACAGACTTACCATATTTTTATTATCGTACTCATGAAAAAAAACCTACTCCAGAAAAAAACTGTTCTTTTTCATGTTTTTTTTTAAACGTTTTTTTTTTCATCACAGACCACCCTTAATTATTTTTTGGTCTACATAAATGAATATCTGATCTCTCTACCTAATCGGTGTCTCACTAAGTTCTATAATTTGTTCGGTCCGTTACATATTTGTTGACAACGACATCTTATTTTATGTAGCGGAACATGCAGCTGGCAGGTTTTCATTTCCACTGACAGCTGAGTTTATTGATTGATCGGAACCCATTATACTCCCTACCCACACCTGCTAGAGGTGTAGCTACATCAACAATACCGGTGACTTTACTTTGATGGAGTGTTTTCAGAAGATTTCGCTCCCTATTAGCTTCAACGTAAACATTTAGCCGACATATTAAATCTCAAGCAAACATTTACCTTAGCTGTGTTTGTAATTTAAGGTTTTAGTCCTTTTTGTTTCGTTTAATCCGTTGACATGTTATGTTAAGCCGTTCATCTGTCTGCTTATTAAACAATGGCCAAAAACAGGTTTTAAAACCAACATCGTTAATCCCCGACGGAAAAAGAGTGGTGTTATAAGTTTGAAGTGTGTACCTGTGTTTGTGTATAAGTGTATTTGTGTATCTGTCTGTGGCATCATAGCTCCTAAACAGATTAACCGATTTTGAAAGGTGATATTGTCGGGAGTGTTCTTAGCTATGTTTGATGGAAATCGGTTCAGCCGTTCAAAAGTTGTGGGCGTTAATTTACTGTTTGAATAGGGTATTTTCGCAAGATATCGTGTCATAATTACGTGTTCGATAGATTTTTGATCAAAGCGTGTCTACTACTAGATAAATTATGTAGTTAAAATTTATAAAATAACATAAATTGTCGGGGTTTTAGATTTTTTTAAATTTTTACTTGTGTGTAAATAAACAATTATTTTAGGTAAGGTTTTCCCAGGTGTTGTTGACAAAATACAAGCATAATCTATAATCTTATCAAAAAATAAAGATGAATATCATATTATAGGTATACCTTCCAATTGGATAGTACACGCTTAATTGGATAATCAATTTATTAATTGAATATTTATCATTGAAATATAAAAAACATATTTCACATTATTACATTTACGTGTATCTAATAACTTGATTGATCCTCTTACCCACAGGTGACGTAATGTAAGTATCTAACATAAAAATGAATTTCTCCGAGTTTTATGAAAAGCGTAATTTTCCTTCGACCATTTCCTATACCTGTTATGTTGGAGTCCCTAACAACTCCCCGCTTCTCGTATAACTGAATCATAAACCTCGAACATGGACTCTAATTACATTTGGAATGCATAATGTAGTGTAGCAGGCGGCACATCCTGTCAAGATCTAATTATTTAGTTATTCGGAGACACGAGTTAACACAATAAGCCGCTGCAGTTCGCCCATGACCGCAAACAAGCCCACTTTATAACGATCATGGAGCCATGACCTAACTAATAATCTAATTTATTATCCTGTTTCCTTCTCACCTTTACCCGTGCGGATGACAGCACACCCTGTGGAAATCTATATAAAGCCTCCTAGTTAGTTTAGTTTAGTTTCGACGGGCTGTTTCCGCGACTCCACGACCAAGCGCGTATTTTGTATTTAAAGCCTCCTATTAAAGTAAACAAGTGAAAAATTCAGGAAGTTTTAGGTAACTCAAGTCGTCTACGTGGTCGTGTGTCTAAAATTCAGCGGACGGAGTAGGTACCTATCTAGTCTATCTCTCAGCGAAAATTTCTTAAAAATAGGATAATGCCTCAAGGATATCCCCTTTATAAAGTTGGTTGTTACTTGAGACTCTTTAAGTGGATTAAGAGTTTGGATTAGGTTTATTTATGTAGATCTTATAAACCATTGTCAAAATGTGTTAAGGAATTTTTAATAAGCCTTTCAATTTCAAAAAAACGCGACCGCAATTCTCGCGCAAGCGCTTTGTTGAAGCTGTCCTGCCGCACTTCATAGCCTGGCTGAAAAGAAGGGAGCGCATCTCCTACAGGCGGACAGAAAACTGGACGGAAATGGCCTTCTTCTGTGAGATCGTGATGATCCAGAAGGAGGCCACCGAGCGGGATCATAAGAGGGCCGATCCCTCTAGGTGATAAAGGCGTCGGGGACGCAACCGCCTGGATGCCTAAAACGCTGAAACTCCGCCTGCATCATAGCCATCATACCTGCCTTGTTATCTATTCACCACCCTTGGTTGACTAGTAGAGAATGCCTAAGGCATTAAGTCCGCCTTTGTACCTTTTGTACATGAAGTCTAAATAAATAAATAATAAATAGGCAGGTGGGACTCCGGAGTCGCGGGCATTCAGACTGGAGACTCAGTCAGCCCACCAAGTGAATCTAGGAAAGACGGTGGCACAGTGATCACGTGTTGCGAGCACAGCGAGGCTCAGGGGAAACGCTTCTCAGTCTCCCCAGGAACGTGCCCTAACAGGCGTTGCACAGTGGGGGTTCCGGAGCGGTATTTTAAGAGGTAACGGGGTGGTGATAACGAGGTAACTTCTTCCAAGTGCTGACGGTGATCACCGGCGTGGTTTTAGTGAGGCAAGAATCCCACACCCCCTGGTCTATTCCCCAGAAGTCCAGGCGCCTTTTTAAGGTGTCACTCCGTAAACAAAAACAAAACGCGAAAAAATAAGACAAATGACAGGCTAACTGTTGAATACTATCTACATCATTCTTAAAAGACCACTGCAACTGCACTCAAACAATATAAATACATAAAATTAACTGCGATACGAAAAGAAGAAGGCTGAAACACTTGAAAGTCAGGCTCAGCGATCACCTGAAGTAGCGAAGCAATAAAACGATATTGAATTGTCTTGGAACCCGCAACGAAATAAATCAGAAGATGAAGCACTAAGGTGGAGTAAGGAAAAAACTATGGATAAAAGTACACTTACTTTACTACACGGTCGTGGCGACTATTAGCTTTCGCCTTACAGCCTTGTAGTAAGGATACAAGCGAGCATGTGGCCACCCCAGTCCCGATAGCTCCCGGCAATAACGGCAGATTCGCGATTCACGGATTCTATTTCCAAAGTCATCGCTCGCTTCCGGTGTAACTTTTAGTTCTCGCAGTTCAGTTGTTTGTGGCAACTCTAAAAATGCAATCTGATGCTGAAACCAAGTACATACAAATCTACACTAATATATCTATATACTTAATAATAATCTATACTATAATATTATAAAGTTTGTGAGGTTTCAGGGGGTAATCTCTGGATCTACTAAACCGATTTAAATGAAATTAGGCATAGAGATAGTTTGAGACCCTGGGAAGGACATAGGATAGTTTGTATTCCCTTGGGATGATAAAACACTTGTTACGCGGGCGAAGCCGCGGGCAGAAGCTAGTAATATTATAAAGAGGAAAACTTAGATATTTTGTGAGTTTGTAATGAATAAATTAAAAAACTACTTAACAGAATTTTTTCATTCTTTCAACGATGGAAAGCTACATTATTCCGAAGTAACATAGGATATTTTTGTATCACGAAAGTGGGTCCTGTGGAGTGAGCAACGGGAGCTAAGCCGCGGGGAAAGTCTGATATACATGATATAAATCATATACAGGAACTACGTCTCTAATAAATCAAGAATAGACTTTAGCTAAGTGCAGGTACATTTATTTCGAATAACTTGCCCTTGTATATGCTGCATCGTATCTTGAAGCATTCAATGCTTAAGAGAGGTAATTTTCACCACTTTGACAATGCAGAAGATGCTCAAAATCTGCAACGAATTTGTTTGGAATCTGGAAAGGAATAGATTAAAAACAACCTTCAACAACTCAAAAGAAAAGACTCGAAACTATTGAAAACCAACCATAATAGTGAACACTTTCACGTCTTCTGCAATATTTTTCTCATTTATACTAATCTGTTAACGGCGCGCGACTGAAAAGGGATTCTTCAATTTATCGCGAGTCTGTGAAAGCAGCTGATCGAGCGACAGTCAAGCTATTTCGTGATAGGGTTCATGAAGTTTGTTAACGAGGAAACTAAGTCGAAACCGTTTTATTAACTGGGGTTATTGATTGAAGTCTGATAACTATGGGGCCATTTAAACCTCGTGACATCAAACCAAACTCTAACCCCATTAGCAGGTCGAAGTTGCGTCAGTAGTCAATTATCAACACATTGTGTTCATTAATTAAGTGTTAGACCTTCACAGCGTTGTCTCTAGCCTTCCTAAGTCTAACATAAGATAAATACCTATCGCCTTTGTTGAAATGCGTGTTGGAATCAAAAATTGAACAGACTAAAAACATTGTAGAATTATAATTTGTAATTTTGAAGTCACCATTTCAAAACAAAGAGTTTAGTCCTGGGCCAATATGTGTATATACAAAAATAAATTATGCAAAATTCAAATAAAGTAAACTATTACGCAAACAGAATTATATTGTATGAGGACCCAACCGCATCGAAAGTTTTTATCAGAGTAAGTATTAAACTGAACAAATAAAACAATAATATCAATTTAGTTTTAGAGTTTATTAAAGCCAGGAACACAAGTGTCAATAGTACGTACAACTTCAATTTATGTTTTTGAATGATTCAGTTCCAGAATGCAGTGGGTTTAGGTTTAGCGGGTTCCTATAAGTTACACAATTAGATATGTGGAATGGGTACATCAATATCAACACTAATATTTCTTAATTTCTAAACAGGTTCTGCGTAACGTCAATAACACATATATAATGATACAGATAGGATAAATTAGACAAGCAGACAATACGTTCAGTATCTAGAAATATAACACGGCTTTGTGATATGCATTTTACATCGCAAAATATTTCTCGCCCACTTTCTGCTTTGAAAAGTGGTCATGAAAAGTTTATAAAAAAGTTTTGTATATTATGATTTTATATAAAAAAGTCGATCGTCGCTGGCACATGACTTCTTCCAAGAGTTTTTTTTAATACTTTATAAAATATATATAGATTTTGAATGTAAAATATGTTGTTTTTGAATAGCCTATTTTAAATAATTGACTTTTGGTGTGGTCTTGTTTAGCCAAAGGATCATACATTTTGTTTTCATATGCCTATTAAATGTATATAAGTAGGTTTTACCAAAGTATCAAAAACAGCGTGGCATATATAGCGGTACTGCATCGATTACTAAGATTGGCATCTCGACGCGGTGGCCGCCTTGCGCAGTATAAAGTTTAAAATACATATATATATCTTAGGTAGACGTTAAAAGCTCAGCGATATGGTTAGGGTAGCACTGGATATGACGTTTCGAGGTTTCTATAAGGTGCGGAGTAGGTATCATCAATCACATTTCAACTACAGTATGTTGATAAGTACACAGGAGCGCAGAAAGTTTACAACATCATCATATTATTATACGTATGGTTTTCTTATTGAATAATTTACGGTCACACATTAATTAAAAATTAATATTTTGAATTATATCTAATATGGCTGATCGGGCCCTTGATGTTGATTATTATTTCATTTCGGTTCCTTCATCCTAGTAAGTTAGTTTGTGTGCTGCACCGCTGAGAGGTTGTCTACTACTTTGTAACTTGGATCGCTTCTCATAAAATATATTTAATCTGCCACATTCTTTCTTTACTTAAAAACGAATCATTCTCTTCTTTTAAATACAAATCCATCTCATATAACTTTAACATTCCTTTAGACTAATTGTTACATGTATAAAGTAGGTATACTTATATAATATTCATTTTCTAATTTAAAACATCAATACATCACCTATTACAATAATATACTTGTATACACAGTGTACATACGTCACGTATAGTTATAAAATATATCTCATACAATTAAATCTAACGATGAAAAATCAGTCGTCGAAGACAATGCATTCCATATATATTATAATTTATTTAAAATTATATATTCATTAAGTAATAGATGCGACGGTTGTTAATAAAAAGCTCGTTTTATATGCATAAAGTTTTATAAAAATTTTGTACACAATATATTTTAAAATATTATTTTTTTACTAATCCTCGAGCTGTGAAATACGCACCTGATTGTGGTTTACAACATATTGTAAAAACCTTGAAATCATACGGGATGTATGTATATCAATAATGATAATTTTATCAAAAATGGCTTAATACCAACGAAATTAACATTGAAATCATCTCTTTTCACGCACTCTTAGAAAGTTCACAATCAGCTGAGATAAGGCAGCAAAACATTAAAACATCAACATCTAGGAATAAATATAAAAGGTACTAATCGGAAATACCCAGCAAACACGGATTTGATACTGTTAATTACATACTAAACATTTAAAATTTCTGAGAATGAAATACTATTCGAGTGAGATGTTATGTAAATTGAATTACGACTATATATTGATATATAATAATATATTGTTGACAATGCTACTGTATATTAATTAACAACTAACACCGTTATAATGATTTTTGGTTTAAAAGTGCTTAACAGTAAAGACCATTTAAAAGAAGAAGGCAGGTGGACACAGTAGCACGTATGAAATTGTTAACACGTTGGCCTTAAAATACTTGGTCGGGAACTTCTAATAGAGACTAACGACTAGGGACATAAGCTCCGAGGGTGCGTACTAACTCTATACACATATAAAATGCATTGAAATTACACATACACAATACTTTATACATACATATTCTCTCATGAGTAGAAGAATTACACAGTCTTTGTAATATGTTAATACTGATGATTTTTATACATCTTAATCATAATAAATAGGTATGTACCCAATAACTAAAGTGTTATTTAAAAAATATCGAATTCCTTTTGTAAATTTTTTGTATATATTGTCAACATTTTAATGGACGTTGTGCGTAAATAGAAATAACGAAATAAGTATAGTAAGAAACAGATACTTGAAACTTGACAGAAAACTTACTGCTCAGCGAATCTTAACTTTTGTTTCTTGACGAAGTCAATGGCCAGTTTATCTGTGGTGCGTGACTCCAGGATTTGTATGATGGGATGATCTACAACAAAGTTAGCATTAAGTACTTGAAAGTGTCACACAATCACCTCCAGAATCCTAATATTTATCTCTTCGAAGGACCCATTTTAATGGAGCGAAATTTAAAGTTATTGTACGGAATATAATGAGAAGACGATCTTGTTTAATTTTACACAAAATATCAAAGGCCAACTTCATAAAGGACTATGAAAATACTTAGGAAATCATTATTGGAGTTACTAATTAGGCCTATAAATAATTTATTCAGAATCATTATTAAGTTGGCACTCTTGAGAAACGTTTTGTTTATAACAAGAGTTAATGAAATATTGATGGGCACTTTAAGAAATGAATGACGAGCTCGATCTCGTTATAAAATGTAGTCATTTGGCAACCAATGGACATGATGTTGTGGTCGAAGGCGCTTGCACGATCCGATATCTGCTTAGCAGAAAGACAACGTCAACGATGACGATGACGATCGACGATGTTATGTGAGATCTATAGAGTAGTGATTAATTCTTAACTCACTTTCAACACACGTTCACACCGAAATTCTAATGGTGCAGATGTGTTTTTGAGTGTTTCAGATCCGGAGCATTACTTAAGTGGGATTCGAAGTGAACTATTAAATAGCAGTTATAAGAACGCTAGCAAGATATGGAGATTGCCACAAGCAAACTTAGAGTAGGTACCTCTTTCGCTTCAGACGGTGCACTTCTATTAGGGAAGATCGCAGGTAAAATTTAGATACTTTATATAGGGATTGCTATATACAACAATTATAAATACATATTTAAGTTAAAATAAATTAATAAAAAAAATGAAGATTAAGCTGAAAGTCGACGTCGACGGCGGAGGATAAGTCAACTTGTAGCATATCCGCCGTAACCAGGTCGACTCCTGTTGCTTTGCCTGTCTTCAAAGAAAGGACTGCTCTAGCAATTTCTAAAGCTGACGGTGGTTCCGTGTCGATGTCGAGAGACCGGGATGATGTAGAACTGACTTGCATCGCATCAGGTGTTGATATTGTTGACAAACGGAAGATCTCCTCAAAGTGATAACGCCAGTGTAGGAGCTGCCCTTCAGACGTCAC
This sequence comes from Orthosia cruda, assembly GCA_964057195.1. NCBI lineage: Eukaryota > Metazoa > Arthropoda > Insecta > Lepidoptera > Noctuidae > Orthosia > Orthosia cruda. Next base: position 38,692,843 of record OZ059827.1, on the reverse strand, counting down.
TATGAGCTGACCGTCTTTAGACTTGAGCGGCTTCTTCTTATACTTGTTGTTACCTGTCAAGGTTTTGGTAGCTTTATACAATTCCTTAAGGTTACCGGTTTTTGCAGCTTGTTGAGCTGTTGATCAAGTTGATCAGCAATATCATCAGCCCACTGCTTCCTATCTTTGCGGGTGCTGATTTTATACATTTCTGACGGTATTGCATGTTAATTTCGGTTCGCATGGCGTCATTACGGGTGTCAAGCAGTTAAGGTAATGCTGTTCTCACCAACAGTGATGCCCACAAAAACATACCCTAGCTTCTCTCCCGTAAAGAGCATCCCCATCGACGTTCTGACGCCTCTCGTTGAGAGAATATGATCCACCGAGGAGCTTCCGGACGAATGGAACAAGGGTCTTTTGAAAGTTGAACCCAAGAAGAGAGATCTTAATCAATGCAATAACTGGAGAGGTAGGAAGGAAAAAGTAGTCGTTTTTCCTTCCTTGCTCTCAATTCCCTCGAATGTTTTCTGCAAGATTATCCTTGATAGGTTATCAAAAGCCGTGGATCCTCTTCTACGCAAAGAGCAGGGTGGTTTCCGCTCGAACCACTCGTGCACGGATCTGACCATCAATCTCCGTATTATGCTAGAACAGGCATCAGAATGGCCGAGGGTGTTGATCTATCTCTTCTTTGCTGATTTCGAAAAGGCATTTGCTACGCTGAAATGATCCAGCATCTGGTCCCGCCTACTGGACATCGGAGTGCCACCGAAAATTGTCCGTCTCTTGGAGAGTATAAACAAGTATTATCTCTCCCTCATCTCGGATGATATAGCAGTACACCAAGGCGTTCGCCAATGTTGCTTCCTTTGACCGCTCCTCTTTCTAGTCGTTCTTTACGAGACTTTGCTTCGCATTTTCGACAGTAAGCGCCGCGAAATAAAGTGGGGATTATCCAACGTCTTAGAAGACTTGGATCACGTCGATGACCTATAACTGCTGAGTCAAATCCACGCTGATATGCAAGCAAAATTGAAAAAATTAAGTCAGGAAGTGGCAGAAACGGGACTAAAAATAATCATCCGGAAGACTCAAGATATGAGATCTGGCTTGAAGAATAGTTCAACGGAAGCGTCGTGTCAGAAACTGAAGGTAGTGAAGGGGACATCGCTTCAAGGATCGCCAAAGCACGAGCTACCTTCGCGTAGCTGAGACCTGTTTGGCAATCGCGAAAACTAATCCGAAGTATTAAATTCAAAATCTTCGGGTCAAATGTCAAAGCCGTGTGACTTTACGGGTGCGAAATGTGGTCACAAAAGACATCTAATGCCAGATCCAAGTCATCGTCAACCGCTGTCTTCGTCGCGTACTCGGAATCTCCCCGAGACCATCACCAACGTAGAGCTGTTGGAGAAATGCCACGAGAGCCTGACCTACCGCCAGATCAAGCGTCGCAAATGGAGTTGGATTGGCCATACTCTGCGAAGGGATTATGATCATTTATTGGGTATATGATCAGAATTCCTTCGCTACAAGCGCTGGATTGGAATCCCCAAGGCAAAATAAAGTGTGGCCGTCCCCGTCAAACCTGGCGTCGCACTGTGTTGGCAGAAGTGACGAACATCGGTATGACGTGGAGTGAGGTGAAGCGTGAAGCTCAAGACTGATCGCAATGGAGGACTACTGTGGACGCTCTTTGCCCCATCCAGGGGATAAAGGACTTTAAGCCAAGTAAGTCAAGCAGAACGCATAAGAAGAAGAAAAAATAATAGGCTCGAGGCAAACGGGCCACCGACCACAACCACCGGTGGCTGTCGCGCGCTACCACCACATTGTTAACTGTGGCAGAAGTGCAGGACAGCCACCGGTGTTTGGAAGCCGCCACGTTTCTATTGCTGTATAGATCAGAATGTGAAGCCCAAATAGCGGGACGTATTCCAAATACGTTCCTGATATGAAAGAATCGATATCTATTAAGGCGTCGTTGACGTGCTCCTTGGTGACGCGTGCGATGCGTAGGATGCCTCGCCTAACTGCGCGGGCCACCCCCGCAGCGTAACAGTGGCGTGTCTTTTGTGGCCCACAGTAACCACAAGTGGTGAGTCGTGGACACTGCTGTAGCGAGTGCTCGCCACCGTCTACATGTGTGCGGTGTGTCTATACTAAATATATGGAAAAGTGTGTTAAGTCGCTGTCGCTGGCCACCGGTGGCAGTGGTCGGTGGCTCGTTTGCGCCTAGCATAAGGACTGAAATGGTAATGATGAAGCACGTCTGTGGACACGGTGTCAGGAATGAGAGGTGAAAGGTGATGTAGTAAAGTATAAAAGTACTAACTGCGATCGTGCAGCTGCATGAGCGGCAGCTCCATGGGGCGCAGCGGGTCGGGAGCCGCGTGGCAATTGACGCCGGGGATGCGCGCGAGCGACACGAAGGCCTCGCCCGCGAAGTCGTCGGCGGTGAGCACGTCGCGGTCCCACACCGACAGCGCCAGCGCCGCGCCCGGGCAGCGACACGCCTCCAGGGACACGCCGAACTCGAAGCACTCGTCCCATACAGGGTTCAGCGTTTTCTGATACATATATGTTGTGTCAACACCGAGGACGGGATGTGAGCGTCCATGGCTGGTGCTCTCAAGATGTTATCAAGCTCAGATATGATCAACCGAATTTTTTTAATAAGGTTATGCATTCTTACAAACACAACCAGATCAAATAAAAACATAAAAATCTCGTTATTTCCTAATATCTTTTCAACTTTCAGTACTGATTAGAAAAACATTACCTTCTATCATTTCTGTCCGAATAGTACCTTTTGCACATTGGTGATTTGTTCGTGAGCCTTCGGAAACAGTCGTTTGGGCACCAGCTCCAGGACTACGAAGGGGTCACTCAAGCCGTTCGGGTCCAGCGGGATCACGTCGCGCGCAGACAGCACTTCCACACACAGTGAGTCGTGATTGAAGTACACACTAAATATAAAACATTATTTTTTAAACATCACTACGTCTACAAAGTGTGTATTGAAATGAGAGTTTTGGGTCATTTTACTTAAAGAAACTAATATAGCTGATCTCTGTGTCGCTTTGTCGCACATCAATGTATAATGTATAAGTTTCTAAACCTGTCAAGCAGTAGGCAGGTACAATAAACAGGATTTAGGCGCATTAAAATCAAGCTATTCTTTCAATTAAATTCTCACGGACTTCATGGACGCAAAGTTCGTAAAAGGAATAAACCAGTAACCTTGCTTTTTCCAACAATTTATATTAAAAACGGCCAGTAACTAGAACAGGATAAGATGCCTTAAGAAAGATGAAATTAAATACGAATAAAAACCCGGTCAAGTGCGGAATGGTTCAAGTCAAGACTAGAAAGAACTTCTTATAAATCTTCCTATATCCATTTCAAAAGACTTGTGAAAGAGTTCTAGATCTAGGAAGGTAGAACTATACCGTCTGGTAACAGCCACGGGAAATACTATTTTACGATTTGCATTATACTGTGAAATTAGATTGCATCTAATATACCTTATCTTCATATATTGAGCAGCAGAAAAACTTCGTTTATTATGAAGTAGTTAACAAGTTGTAGCTTGTAAAAAGTGTAGGTGTTAACTGTGCTTAAATGATTCCTGGTTGCAACTAATGTAAACTCTTATTTTTAATTACGTAGACTACACTGAAAGCTGCCAATGAAGCTGAAATTTTAGCTCAAACAAACAATATTTTTGTATAACCTTTTATTATTTTACGAAATTCTATGAATTTATTCTTTGTTCTTTAAAAAACAAATGGAAAGGCTTCCGTTCAATGTTTTTGTTCATTTTGAATTAAAACAATCTTGACTGAGAACTGAGACAAATGAGGCTGTCGGACAAATTAATGACATTTTAAATGCCCTTTTATTATTAGGCTCACAGAACCCCAAAAGTAAAGTATAGGTACCCAAAAATTCAACACCAAAATGTAATGATAACATTATCTGAAAACATTACTCAAACATTATCCGTAAAACATTTTAACAATGTTTGTCTTACCGAGCATAGGTACTTAGATAAAGCCTTTATACACACAGTAGAAAAAAACTTTTTATGAAACAAACCCAAAAGTAATAAAGAAAAGCTTGAAAAAGTGAGGGTGCCTATGGCTCAGTGGCTCGTCAAACTTGTGTATTCGGCGAAATGTACTCGATCCAAATTACTAACATGACAAAGAGCGATGGTGCGTAACCTTTTAGACATAAAATGAAGAGACCAAGTTTTAGAGATAAGAGATGGAAGTAAACTGACTAAGTAAGAAAAATATCCACACGGGAAAATAAAGGACACAAATAAGACGAACAATGTTGTTAAAAACACATTTGGGAAGCTCTCGTCTGTTTTATGTAGCAGATATAATAGTAATAGAATAGAATATACTTTATTGTACACCAAAACAAGAAATTACACATATATTTTACAGCAACTTAATACTATGGGTACAAAGGCGGTCTTACCGCTGACAAGTAACGTCTCGCTGGCGTGATGTTTAGTAATAGTAGTTTATGCAACAGTCATGTAATCAGTGTTGCCAGTGGCAGATGGTCAAATGTTACATGAGACATCTCAAAAAGTTACATTTTCATGAGAAAAGTTACATTATCTTATTTTATGTGGAAAACGACACTAAAATAATAAAAAACAACAATTTGTTTTTTTTTTTCTACTATTTAGGTAGCAGAACGCGCCCACTTTTCGAATTATCGCGCGGGCGGGCACTCTCCTGCGACTGCCACGGGTAAATCCGTGGCATTTAGTTTAGAACATTCACATTACAACTAGAAACAACTATGTAGCTAGGTACATATGTGGTCGCATTAGCGAAAATATCGATAAATAAAATCCCGGTAGATATTCATCCCACTCTAGTTCTTGTAAATGAAACCAAAGTTACTTAAAAATGAGTAATAAATATCCATATCAATATTATTCTTGAAGCTATGTGCAGTGCATGGCACACATATATCATGCTACTTGATAATCTTGATATTTAGTTGACGATTGATACAAAAATAAACTTATTTCAGTTGCAAGACGACTTTGTTGTCGATTTGCTGACAACACGACGAACAAAAGCTTTCTTAGATACGTTCTATTTCACGAGAATTTTTTGTTTGTGGGCAAATATTTTAATATTTCATTAGTAATATTATTTTAATAGTTCTAAAAGTTACGTAAAAGTTACATTTTAAGTCGTGTTACATGGAGGTTACATGAGACGGTCAAAAGTTACGTAAATTGTAACAAAAGTTACGTTCTGGCAACGCTGCATGTAATAGGGGTTATTAAAACACGTGCGTGGGTTTTAATAACCCCTTTAATAATATTACGCGAGTGTTTTAATACCTAATTATATGCCGTTGCATACACTATTTTATCTTCACTTATACATTTGATATAAAACAAAAATGGAAAAAAATTGTGGTATGGCGGGCAATTTAGATTCTCATTGCACATGACTGCAACCTGCAATGACCAAAGACAATGACACAATTTTTCTACATTAATTCAATGAGCCAATAAGTGCCAATAAATTAAAAAGTAAAAGTGTGCTATACAAATAAATAGTACATTGTGATACAAGGGTGGAAAGTAGGTTATTGCAAACGAGCTGTCATTAACAAGCCCGAGCTGTAGGCGAGGGTTTTTAATGACACGAGTTATTGTGTGATACACACCCGTGTATCACACGACGTTTTTCAATACAGTTGTGGGAAATAGTAAAAACAAATCAAAGAATTAGATTTGTTTATACACAAAAAAAAAACAGAAAATGGCGCTTTTTGCAACTGGGCATATTTTTTTTTAAAACGAAAACAGCCTATACAGCCTATTCGATTTTTGACAAATGTTGATGTGAAAATAATTAAATTAAAACTGGTAATTATAGTACATTGTGTATTAAGGGCGGTAAGTAAGGAATTACGATCGAGACTCTAGTAGAACGTCGTGTGATACGCGGGTGTGTAAGTTATTGCAAACGAGCTGTCATTAACAAGCCCGAGCCGAAGGCGAGGGTTTTTAATGACACGAGTCTCCATTCGTTTAATGACAGTACTTTCCACCCTTGTATCTCAATGTACTATTCATGATGCAGTTGTTTGAAAATCGAAGTAAATTGTTGCACTGCAATGGTTTTTTTTTTAATTTTACCTATCCACGAATATAAAGTACCTACGTGTTTATACAATATATTTGAATTCATATTTGGAACATTACGTTGTGAGTGTAGATAAATGATGTTTTTAAATGGTGTTGCAATAACCTAGAAGTTATATTTCAATAAAATCTTACTGACCGAACAAGTATAGACCCGTAACGCGAGGGCATCTGTGTGCGGGCTTGTTCAGCAAGTCTATCAGCGAGCCACAGCTCCAATAGCTTCTCGGTGGGCGCCTGGTGATATTCCATCCTTTGTTCCACACGGAACCACTCCGCATTGTGCACCTCCGACATCGGGAGACCTAAATAGATATCGATTAACCATTGTTTACCAACTAAGCCTCTTATGACCTCCGCCCGAGAGTTCCTAACTCCTCGTACTAACTTTGCCAACATTTTAAGAAGTAATATACGAATTATTTTGTCTTGATAAGTTTCTCTCATAATAAAATCTATCAAAGTGAGTGATGTTTATAGAACGGATGGCTGCTAATAAACTTCATTATGTAACTTTTAACTCTTTGATTAGGATTAATTTTTCCTTGAGTTTTTTACTGGTTGGACATTGAAACGAGCAAGTAGATGAAAACCTAAAACATTCAAACCTTTTCCTTCTGCGTGGAAAAAATCGGCTAAAAGATCGAGTGCCTCTCTGAGCCTGTGATGGTAGACGCGCGGTCGCTCGGCCCCACCCGCGTCAGCCTGCGATGACACCTCTTTAAGCACGCCGCTCCAGCAGCCAGCCAGCGCGCGGATGAACGCACGCGGCAGCAGCCATGTGTTCAGAGACGACAGGTGCTGGTCCAGGAACTCCAGTAGAGGAGTTATTGCCTAGTATACCGACTTAGAATTACTACCGATTCTCAGTGTATAGTATACTGCAGATTGAATAAAGAATTAAATAAGAAAATTAGTGTTGCACGAGATAGATGGTGCAGATTACAATTCGATCATCTTCAGTAACTCAGTAGCTACAATATGCGTTCCGTATAAGTTAAATAAATTTTCAGAGAACTACTTAAACTTTTTACCTAAACTTGAATTCTCGCCTTGTACACTGTCACAGTAACCTAGAAAACAACTGACCTGTGTTGTGGGCAGCGTGTCAGGTGACCATGCGAGATGGAACACAGCTTTCCTGAGCGGAGGACGTGCCCGCGCGGCTAGCGGTGCCGCGGCGCGTGCAGCCCGCGCGTCTAGCGTTCCAAGCGCGCCGCGAACAAGCTGCCGCGCGTTCTCGTCGTTCAAGCTACAATATTATCCTTTTGTTATCATGTCGTGACGCTGTCTAGGGGCTTACATTAATTAACGCGTATTTTGCTCAGTACACGTGCCTGTGATAGTATTAAAGAGCTTTAGCTTTAGTCAAACACAGAGTAAAGAAGATTTTTTTACCACAATGTGTCATCAAAAGAGGCACTGTACATTGTACGGCCTTGTAGTCTGTAGCCTACAAGGCTTTACAGTGTACTCAATTTCAAAGTCCATTTAATTTGCCGTGAAATGTTCATATGCACATTTCAGAAGTTATGACATGCATCTAAAGATCGGTAATTGGTTTGTCAGTACACAAATTGAAATGCAAACGTCGAGGCATAAATAACACTGTCTATATTTCACGTTATAAATTAGCAGCTGTCATTGCTATCAATTGATATATAACGATCGTAAATTCGTAATGTACTAACTTTTGATTGAGTTTAACTCAAACTAAGATAGTTCTCAAGTTGTTTTAGTTTTAATTAAGATTTATAGGCAACTGCGTGGTAAGTATTTACGTTACAAGTTGTAAGTACTAGCTGATGTGCTACGCCGTAAAATGTGAAAAGATTTTCTACAGCAGTTTATTCGGGACAAGTTCGGCCATTAACACGAGATGGCTATATCCCGGGGCGATTTGTTCTTAAGGACCACTAAAACTTGGGAATTGCTGTGTGGCGCGTGAAACTGGATGTTTTGCGTACAAACAAACGTTCAGGAGCTTACGCGAAGCTATTCAGTTACAATAACAACAATATTAAACAATTTGTAGTTTAGGGCTGTAACCCGCCCAAAGGCACTGTTGAGCTTGTTTGTTCATCCGTAGCAAAATACGTTTAACGTTTCAGCACCTGAAGGGCAACTAAATAAATAACATCTGCGATACGACAGACATCTGTTATTATTTCAGCTTGGATGAGGACGCTGTGCAGCTAAGCGTTTTATACATGTTCTATCAATCGCTGCATGACAATTTCTGTAGTTAGACTAGTAAGGCGAAGAATATGCTGATATAAGCTTTGGATCGCTGTTCGTAAGACTTATATTTGTTTGTGTGGAATTTATGAAGTTTGTGCTCCACAGCGTGGGTGTGTCGTGGGTGTAGAACGCGCAATATTCACGGTCCAGAGATTATCTCGCACTTACATGTGTTCATCGTCGTACTCGGATAGAGAGCGTCGCACATATTCCAAGTTGTTCACGATCGTGCAGATTTCTTCTGTTGTTTTGTTTTGACCTGTGATAACAGTTTATGTCAGAGCGACTGCAAAAAGAACGATTTCGCAGGGATGAAAACTTGATATACTTATATATAAAATATAAAGGTGGTTTGGACGATTAATATAACAGGAAAATGGATCCTGTAATATTATTACGTCGGTACACAATATAACAAACAAATATTTGTAGAACTTTTATTGTGTGTTTGAGACATTTTAGTGAGAGACATATTTGTTCAGGCACCTTTTTTCTTAGCAATGTATGGAACAAAATGGGTGACTAGCTAGAACTAATAAAGCGCCTGGGTCTTGTGAACTTAGCGTCTTTCTAAACTTCATTTCGAAAGAATACTATATGTTAGCATGTCTGCTAAGGCATTCATGTCTTACCAGACATGCTAGTTTTAGATTCATTGTGCACCGATATACATTGCCGCTTTCCGGAAGCTCGATCCATCGCAGCATTTAAACGCTACATTCTGCACGCATTCGGATACAGTAGAAGTGATTTAATGAGGCTTTGGCATATTGTGCATAGCATGCGGAAAACGCGTGATGCACCATCGGACCATCCGATAAAAGCGTGATTTGCTATTGCTACCGAACGTATGAACTTAGGTATGTATTGATGAATAATGATGATCTTGTCGATACAAAACGTAGCATGTCTACTAAAGTCCTAATCACCAGTGGCGATTTCAGCTTGTCTCCTAAGGTCCTAATCACCAGTGGCGATTTCAGCGTGTCTCCTAAGGTCCTGAGCACCAGTGGCGATTTCAGCATGTCTACTAAGGTCCTGAGCACCAGTGGCGATTTCAGCGTGTCTACTAAGGTCCTGAGCATCAGTGGTGATTTCAGCGTGTCTACTAAGGTCCTGAGCACCAGTGGCGATTTCAGCGTGTCTACTAAGGTCCTGAGCTCCAGTGGCGATTTCAGCGTGTCTACTAAAGTCCTGAGCACCAGTGGCGATTTCAGCGTGACTACTAAGGTACTAAGCACCAGTGGCGATTTCAGCGTGTCTACTAAGGTACTAAGCACCAGTGGTGATTTCAGCGTGTCTACTAAGGTCCTAAGCACCAGTGGTGATTTCAGCGTGTCTACTAAGGTCCTAAGCACCAGTGACGATTTCAGTGTATCTACAAAGGTCCTAAGCACCAGTGACGATTCAGCAAGCTAAGTAGGCTTGTACTATAGGGCGGCAGACTTTAGGGGCTGCAACAACTGGCTGGCTTAGTTCGAGAATGCATACATTTTCATAAGCCTCATTTCTTCGAAAAAAAAAAATAGTTCGTTTCTTCGAATATTATTGTAATATTAATCTAGGAACTGACAATAAGTATAGAGTTAAGGGAGGTCAAAATTAACAGCCAATTCCTGGAAAATTTAACAATCGTATATATTTGGTACATACCGTGGTTCTCGTAGTAGCCCTGGTCAGCGAGCGCGCCATGCACAAGATCGGCATAGTGCAGCGCTGTGGCGCAGGCAGCCTCCAGCAGTCGCACGCTGCCACCAGCTGTACACTCTTCGGCACCACCCACCGAACGCCAGACCAGCCGCATGTGGTATAGGCTACACCCGAACACATGTTTAGACAAGTGCCTACAGCACTGCCGGCCGTCCTTAAGCTATAATATTGTCTACCAAGTGGTATTTTAGCTTTAAGACGGCCGAGCAGCACAAGATACAACAGTGTTTGTTTGAACCCTGGGCTTACTACTGACGAGAGGATAGCCGTATGTAGTCTCATTCACAGTACAAAATGAATCGACAAATGACAAACTGGCAAACACGTGAATTCCTCAGAAGACATTCATGTCTTTCACAACCGAAGATAACTTTTGATTGTTATGGCCTAATGTACTTAGCTCTAGTAGACTTGTTTTCCTATCACATATATTTACCCTATTAGAGCTTTTTTAACCGACTGCCGAAAAAAGGAGGAGGTTCTATGTTCGACATTATGTTTGTTTTTTTTTTAAATGTTCACCGATATCTCCGTCAATTGTAAACCGATTTTGAAAATTCTTTTTTTGTTTGAAAAAGTATGTTCCGAAATTGGTTTCATTTTAATTTAGTGAAGATCTGATGAAGAACTTCGGAGATATACAACAGAACTCTTCAATAAATAACGGTAAATCTCTTGGGATTACTGCAATCGTATGTCTGTTTATTGTTTATACCATTTCATAACATAACATCACGCCAGTACGGTCTTAAGGGGTACGCAGGTTATGTTCAAGTTTCATGAAATCTATTCTGGCGTTATAGTTACCTTACTAACTTACCTATTAGGTATGTACAACTAAAAAGTGAAAAATAATAAAACATTTTTTGCAAAAAAATACTACCGACTTCCAAATACAAAACTACAAAGTGAAAAATAACTTTATTTTTTGAAGTCGGTGTCCATAACGCAAAAAAATGGTACCTACCGACGACACCGACTTCAAAAAATAAAGTTATTTTTCACTTCGTATTTGGAAGTCGGTAGTATGTTTTTGCAAAAAAAGTTTTTTTATCTTATCCAAGATCTCTTTTATTACATGGCTGTAGTTTCCTGTTAGAGTTCCCTACTCACTACATTATTCATACAAATCGTGTTATACTCCATAAAGGACAATGATGTAATGATCCTATTTACGGACTTAATAACAAAATATAACATGAAAGCAAAAAAGTTACGAAAGTCCAACACACGGTCACCTCATGCACAAAAAGCTTATTTAAACAAGGGCACGGGCCGCCCTGTACATTGTAAGCCAGTTATCAGTGACAAAGTTAAATATGTGCCGCTAACGCTGTACTTTACTATATATGTGAACTACCCTTTACTTTGCAGAGGTTAATTTGAGTTACCTAAATGGAAAATTCAACTTTGTGTACTTGCTATGTATCTTTTACGGTACATTTTCCTAGAATTACTTGAAAGCACTAAAGTGTAAAGCAATAAGCTCCGTAGCGAGCGAGGTTTTGAAACATTTCCACGTACTCCGTCTATTATTCGTTCGTTCTCGTTCCTGTTCGTTTTTCGTGGTGTACAATATACGTTCTTATTTTTATGGCTGTATGTTTATTTACCCGTATTTAGTGTCAACATCAGTCAATTACGCAGGCAATTGCTTCCTAAATTGTTTCAGTTAATTTTATTTGTTAGTTTTGTTATTACTTGATTTTTATTCTGCACTAGCTGACCCGGCAAACTTTGTTTTGCCATAAATACACCAAACAGTCATCTACACTACCTACCCTTTCCTACCTAACCCTACCTATCCTACCTCCCCTACCCCACCTACCCTACATACCCTAACAATTTTTTTTTATCTTATTTTTTTTTTCATAAGAACCTTCTCCTAACAATAACAAACTCAACAAAAAAAGAATAAGCGAAATCGGTCCAGCCGTTCACGCGTGATTCTATGACCAAGGGAAATAGGGATTCATTTTTATATATATAGATATATAATATATATATAATTATTATGCAGAATAAAAATCAAGTAATAATATAAAGTGAAGTGTGACATTTTTTTTTTATTAGGTCTGGTGGGCCGATGACCTGATGAGGGTGGCGGGACTCCACTGGATGCGAGACGCCCGGGACCGATCAATGTTGCGACGTTTGGGGGAGGTCTATGTCCAGCAGTGGACGTCTTTCGGCTGATATGATCAAATCAATTCAATTATTTAAAAAATACTTTGCCTTACACTAGGAATTTCTTCCTGTATCGTGAGAGCGTTTACAAACATATAAACTCACATACACAAACACCCAGAACCGGAGCAACTATCAGTAGGCCATACAAATATTTGTTCCGTGCGGGCATCGAACCCACGACACGCAGCGCAGCAGTCATTCTCTCAACCAATGCGCCAACCGTGCGCCCGCGTGATGATGATGAATTAGTGTGAAAGCGCTTTTATTTCTACCCTTGTCATGTTGGTATATAGATAAAAAACTTTTTAACAAAAAATCAAACCGACTTCCAGAACAAAGAACTACAAAGCAAAAAATAACTTTCTTTTCCGAAGTCGGTGTCTTCTGTACCCATTTCTTTCAGTTTTTCGACACCGACGTCGGAAAAGAAAGTTATTTTTTGCTTTGTAGTTCTTTGTTCTGGAAGTCGGTTTAATTTTTTGTTAAAAAGTTTTTTATTTTTCTCTTTTTAGTTTTAGTAGGTATCGCCAATTAACATGATAATCATTTATGGCCAAAGTACATCTCATGACGATTCCAATAAGCCCAAGCACGACTAGGATACATTGTTTTATTTCAGAGTTCCAGTGCCTACCTTCCGGCTTCATCATCAGAACAGTTCAATGGTACCATTTTCATCAGTACCATTCATTTATAAGTATTTCATCATAGTCGGTTAACTATTCGAGATATTTTATACCCGTGACATACTTAGCATTTAGGAGTTCCAGTGGCCATCTGTGGTCTTCTTCATCAGTTCCACTCCACCAAATTATACTTTTTGATTGCAAGTGATTGCATTGTTGATAAACATACTAAAATCACTATTACATAATATGTAATTGTGATTTTAGTATTTTATATACATATAGTGCCTATAATATTTGAGGAGTTCCCTCGATTGCTCTAGGATCCCATCATCAGATCCTAACCTGATGACTATGGGACCAACTAGGAAATATACCCTTCAAAACAAAAGAAGATTTTTTGAAATCGGTCCAGGCGTCTTTGAGTAATCGGGGAACATACATAAAAAAAAAAGATTCCGACGAATTAAGAACCTCCTCCTTTTTTTGAAGTCGGTTAAAAAACACGACAAGCTGGTTATTGATAAATATGTTGGTGTTACAAGTCAATAAGGCAGGTAATACGTATTGAATACCTGACCCTTAAACAGGTGCGTGACCTGAAAATCATAGTAGGCAGGCTTTGCTCGCATGATATTCGAACAAAAATTACATATGAACGTGCTGAAATATAGAGACATATAACGTTTATTCAATGAGTGTTGTTATATCTGTATTTAGACTAAACTCACCAAGCTGCAGTGTCCACTGACGAGGTACTGTGTTTGACAAGATGCTCTCCCTCCACAGGTCGATCTGAAAACAATTATCTCCATTACAAATATATTGTGACAACCTAACTTTTTATACGTGATTCCAGTTTTCTAGGTACTCTATCAAACCTACTTGGAAACATCAAAATGAATATCCATAATAAGAGTTCTACACATGTCGTTTCATATTCTATTTCCCTTTATGCTTTGGTGTTGTGATACAATACAATTTTATATTCTCAATAAAATTTGATATTATCTTCCAAGATAATGAAATATACTTGAGTGAATGTTTATACCAAAAAACCGGCCAAGTGCGAGTCGGACTCGCGCACGAAGGGTTCCGTACCATTATAGCAAAAAACGGCATAAAAATCACGTTTTTTGTATGTGAGCCCCCCTTAAATATTTATTTTATTCTGTTTTTAAATGATTTTAGTATTTGTTGTTATAGCGGCAACAGAAATACATCATCTGTGAAAATTTCAACTCTCTAGCTATCACGGTTCTTGAGATACAGCCTGGTGACAGACAGACAGACAGACAGACAGACGGACCGCGGAGTCTTAGTAATAGGGTCCCGTTTTTACCCTTTGGGTACGGAACCCTAAAAAACAAAGAAGATAATTGATTTGAACGATACAAATGGATCAATAAAGCCGAAGGCGAGATTACAATGAAGTAATAAGGAATCCTACGAAATCGATATGACCGCCAGTTAAGGATTAATTAGAGATTGGTTAGACCATTAACAATTGTAATTTGATACGGCCCTTATAAGTGGTCATTTACTTTGATATCGGATTTCGTATTGGGCCAATAAATGCCTTCTTTAGGTGTTTAACCTGTATTGAGATATACTTATGTACTACTCAGTTATATTTCATTATTGGGCAGCTTTGAAAGCTCTATCAAGTACATTGTACAAGATGAATATTACCAACACAATATTAATATGTATAGCAAATAATACATATTAATATTGTGTTGGTAATTAACATTAACATTTTACCGCCCCTAGTGATTATTTACATCTGAATAATCGCCAACTTAGACCAGCTTATAGAGACTTATGTCTCATGAAGCGAAGCGACTACTTAGCTCAAAAAAGTTGAAAGTCATCGTGTGTAATGTCAATGTAAAGTTTGTGGAATTTTAAGACTTCTATCGATATAGTGAATAGGTAATAACAAATACTATATATTCCTCTTCGTGTTTAATAGTTGGTGCATAACTTAGTAAGATCGTTTAGGCGCCTATTTTCTGTTCATTTCTGTCACCCTGGTATTTTTCAAAACAAAAAAAAAAACAATTTCTTTAGCTAAGTAGTAGTAATTCGCTTAAGCACCTAGTTCCTGTTCATTTCTGCTTTCCTGGTAGTTTTAATAACTAAACAATTAGTACAGTTGTATTTTAAAACGTCTATCTATATCATTTATTATTAATCTTTCATACTCTTCTCTATGTTTCATCGTTGGTGCGTTTCGAGGCATACTTTTGATGCGCTTCGAAGAATATCCCAGAATTAAGGTCAGGTATACCTTTATAAGAATCTCGACGTTAATTTTTGAAGACAGAGCAAGGTTTAAATATGTCATCTATACGTATAATAACAATTTACAAGTAGTCCTTTATTTGTCTCGGCCCAATAAAACGGTTCGTGTTACGGCACAGTTAGAGTTCGATGTTTATCTAAATGGCGGCCGCCCTGAGCGGGGTGTGAACCTTCGACATTTGCCTTCACAACAATTATACTGCCTCTTTCGAAAATCACTTCTTTATAGACCCCTCTAGGTTATAGTGTCTTCTGATAAGAACAGACAGGTTGCAAACAGGTTTTCGGTTTACTTATCAAAAATTAACATAGGTGAACTTACTTACTCCTAAATACATGGTTTAATTGAATCATTTTAATTACGACCCGTAACTCACAGTTCACACGTTGTTGTGTGTTTACGACCAATTAACTCAATTGTTGTAATTAATGTTCATACGCAATTTACATTAAAGTGTTTCCGTAATTATAATAATGTAATGTGTGATACATTTATGGCCCACTTGTAGGATTTCGTGTTATAAAAAGCTGTGGGTGAAATACAACCACTATTTAGTATACAGTGTTATCGCTAGTGATACATCGATGACACAACAAAAATGTAAGTCCTATTTTCGGTATAAATTAAATACGCAATTTGTAGGGTTATTTATTTATTTATATATGCTTTATTGTATGTACACCAAGTTAAATCATAGAAAAGGAAAATTAAAACTAAA
Organism: Orthosia cruda; assembly: GCA_964057195.1. NCBI lineage: Eukaryota > Metazoa > Arthropoda > Insecta > Lepidoptera > Noctuidae > Orthosia > Orthosia cruda. The sequence goes on along the minus strand of OZ059827.1, from coordinate 38,676,872 downwards.
ATACATACAAAGGGCGGCCTTATCGCATACAGCGATCTCTTCCAGGCAACCTGGAATGGACAGTGATAGCCTAGACATGAAATGGGGTTGACATTGGTGTAACACATAACATTACGAATATTTACTTTAAATTTACAATGAGATTATAATAGATACACAAATACATACATATGTTATACAATAGATACATAAATACTTACATACTCCAATATATGTATAGGCAATGAAAGTAAATGTTGACTAACGACAATCACAGTGAATGTAATGTTCTTTTACGAGTCTTTTAAATACAGGGTAATTTAGGGTTCTAAATCAGGTAACAGATGGGTCAACATTTTCACAATAGTACATTGTGTATTAAGGGCGGTAAGTAAGGAATTACGATCGAGACTCTAGTAGAAGCCCTCGTAATTCCCGTACCGCCCGTGATACATACAATGTTTTTCATCATATTTGCGAGTAATAATTATGAATTATAGCTTTAATACATAAGTCAGCACAGCTGTTATTACGACGAAATACGTGAACTTTGTTTTAAGCGGTTGGCGAATTATTGCCCATACCACAGATTATACAGTGTTTCGTTCAGCCATGACGGAGTGTAAAAAGAATTAAATAATTTCGACGTTTTCATACTATAATATTAAAATCGATTATTAAGAACATTAGTTGAGTATTTAAGTAACATGTAGCGAGATTGCAAAGAAATTCCTGTTTAGATAACATTTTAAGACAATTTTTCAATTGCGTGTAAACTCCTTGCTTGAACTTGCATGACCTGTGTGCTGTGCCATAAATTAAAAAAAATATTACTTACCGCCCTAGGGTTTCATGACAAAAAGAAAGCCCGAGGGTTTTACATGGGACATTACGGCCAAGTTAACCTGTATTTTTAGATACTTTTTACGTGCAAGTGTGATGAAAAGTAACATATCACATACCTACATATCGTATAGTACAAATTGCACATCTCCTTTTGATTTTGAAACTTTCACAACTGTTGTAGTACGTAAGTGCACCATAATATTGTAATTGTAAGGTTGTCGAGCCAGGAGATTTGTCATACAGGTCTCGAACCCAGTATAGACTCCAGCTCCCACAAAGGTTTGAATCTGCCTGTAACCTAGATACTATTTACCAAAATTGTACCTTTTTGAGAGAAATAAACTAATATCATTATTATTTTATCTGTCGATAAAGCTAAACTTGTTATTTTTAATTTCTCAAAATAAAAAGGAAGATACGATACAACATTATGGCAGATAACTAAATTTAACCGCACACGACTGTGCTCAAAACGGTACACATTAAGATGCTTACTGCGTAGGTAAGGTGTTTTATTATTTTGAAGTTTTTCCTCCACGCGTCTCTCGGGATTAACCTTACACTTAGACATATCTGAAAATGAATGTGACACAACTAATGCTACAAGTAACAAATAAGAAATGACGTGGGAGCTTACCAAGTTCGACGGCTGCCCGGACTCTTTGCAACGCCATAGTTTTGGTCACGGCGAGCCAGCGATCGATCAGCGGCTCGAACCACCTGCGGCCACAATCTTATATATAAAATTCTCGTGTCACAATGTTCGTTCCCGTACTCCTCCGAAACGGCTTGACCGATTCTCATGAAATTTTGTGAGCATATTGAGTAGGTCTGAGAATCGGCCAACATCTATTTTTCATACCCCTTAGACCCGGTAGGATAGGGTAGGGTAGGGTAGGGTAGGTTAGGTAGGGTAGGGTAGGGTAGGGTAGGGTAGGGTAGGTAGGTTAGGATAGGGTAGGGTATGGTAGGTTAGGGTAGGGTAGGGTAGGGTAGGTAAGGGTAGGGTAGGGTAGGTGAATGTTTGGTGTTTTTATGGCAAAACAAAGTTTGCCGGGTCAGCTAGTAACATTATAATAGAGAAATGAAGTCTGTCGCACCGGTATCGTTAACGTGTTCTGCTAATTACCGCTAATTATCAAGTTGCGCAACATGAACACTGCGTGGAGCTCCTTTACTTAATCCGTTCAGCTTTTGATAAGACTTGTTAATTAACAAAACTTATAAGACTGTGCTTTAACAAAAACTTAGTTTGAGTTGGGCTTCGGCAGAATATTATGACAAAGAATTCCTTAAAAACTGTACGGAGATAAAGATAAAGGAGTAGGTAGGTAAGTAGGTATGCTTACTGTAATTAGCAGCCTGGAGGGATGCAGAAATGACCAGCCTTCGTACCATGACGTGTCAAAACTGTCATGGTACGATTGTGAAAAAGGGACCGATGTATACAAGTCAGATACATCTGTCCCTTAAGCACACTAAAAATAACCTTGATCTAAGAGCTTATGGTCAGTGCCCCAGATCAAGAGCATAAATAATATGATAAAACAGGGCTACAGGTTATGTCGACCTAGATCCTTTAAGAGGCTGTAGTTTCCATAATTCCTGGCTGATTTGACTATAAAACACCGCACACCAAACTTATTTGGCTATCAAACACCTTACCCCAGTACGGTGTTGATAGCCAAATCAGTCAGGAATGATGGAAACTACAAGGATTTAGGTCGACTTAACCTGTAGCCCTGTATAATATATTCTTCTTACAAGTAATAGAAGTAAATAACATTAATAATATAAAAGACAATAAGATCGTTCGTAAATATTGACATTACGTGTTGTGACTGGCGTTTGGACTGTTAGTCTAGTTCACATTTACCATTTTGGTGAATTCCAGTTGTCCTTCATCGATAATTATGATCAAGGTGTCATTCGATTCGGAATGACATCAAGATTTTTTTTGAAAAATTGAAGTGTACGCGAAGAAAAAGTGAACGCAAAAGTTGCAAATATTTCTAAGTTTTAAATAATATTTCTTTATTTTGCAAATATCTCGTCGCAACAGAAATGTAGCTTTTGAGGGTTTCGTCCACGAAGGGTCAAAACGGAGTCTGTCCGTCGTCTGGCACGCGAGCTTCAATCTTCAAATTTTCACAGTATAAGCATCTTGTTGACCCAAAGCCATACAAATTGCCAAAAAATATTTTAAATGTTTGGCTCCCATACAGCTAAGGGGGAGTAATTGTTTTTTTTTATCTTTCCCATCAATTGGGCTTTCTTTGTTTAGAACTCATTGAGTAGATAAATACTGTATTTTTGTTTTAAAATTTGTTGGCAAACAGAGGAATGAGAAGCAGCTTTTTTAAACATTTTGTTCAGATGTATTTTTTAACTTCCCATGGACATACGAACTTGAAATTTGGTGATAATACACTCGCGAGCAATTAAAAAGTTCCAGTGACATAGCACCAAGTTACTCCTAAAGGGCAAAGGCTAGCTTAATGACGCCGTCTGCAATGTTGAAGTACATTTAACCGTGCATTATCGTGCATGAACACTGAATTGTCGCCCATATTTGCCAAAAACTGACCAGCATTTTCATTGAGAATCTCATTGATGTATCTCACAGCAATTAGGTTCCCGTTCTCGATTGGATCTAACGCTTTTCGATCCTCTGCAGAGATACCAGCCCACACGTGCACGGTACCTCTGCCGTGTGACACTTTTTCTTCAAAACATGCTTGTGCAAAACGTTCTCCTGGTCGTCGGTATACTCTTTTCCTCCCATCATGATGGTACAGCATAAATCTTGACTCATCAGAGAACATCACTCTGCCCCATTCGTCCTCAACCCATTCTGTATGCTCGCGGGCGTATCGCAATCGGGCAACTTTATGATGCCGTTTCAGTTTTGGGCCATTTGCTGGTCTGTAAGGCTCCAATCCTCTTTCGGCAAGACGTCTCCTCACAGCCCACTCGCTTATTGGCTCCCTTCGAACTTGCAGAAGTTGTTGTTGAACCGCAACTCCCGTCTGATGTCGATTTCTTAACATGGCTGCCGCAATGGAACGACCTTCTCGGACTGTTGTGCACCTTGGCTTGCCAGTACCTGGTCTTCTCAGGTTTAATCCAGTCTCCCTAAACCTTTGGATCACTCGTCGGACAGTAGTATGTGTCACGCCCATTATTCTGGCCGTATTTCTTTGGCTGGTCCCCAATTCCACCACAGTGATGATTCTCGTACAATCCTCGACTGATAGAGGCATGATTTATGGGGACGAGAGCCGTAAGAGTTAACAATTTAAGAATTCTTTCACAACGGCGAAAACAAGGATGAAATCAAAAGCAAAACAATAAACGAAATAAATTTTCTACTTCTTTATCCATGGCTTCAACAAGGCCAGTATTTAAAAGAGTTTAAGTTTGCATAATAAAATAGATTTCATTATACTTTTTAATTTATGAAGCTAGGTTCTATGTCTTAGGAGATATTAAGGTGTTTGTCCGCATTTTGTGGGTGGAACTTTTTCATTGCTCGGCAGTTTATTTATTATTACGATTTTTTTACAATCAAATTCCAATATATTGATATACAGATTTTTCAACAAATGCCCTCCAACCAACCAAACAACCAGCTTAATTTTGCGGTTTGGTACGGAACCCTAAACGTGCGAAGTTCGACACGCATTTGGCCGGTTTTAATGATAGATTTATTTTTATAAACAAAATCCATTTTACTGTCAGAACCGGATAAGATTAGAAATTTTTTCAAGGACGCAGTTATAGAAGCTCGCACTGGACGTATTTTTATGCTAGTTACGGCACACTGCATATGAAAGCACCGTCTAGCTAGTTAGTGTGGAATCGACAGTGTAATTGCTGCAGACCGACCCAAGATACAAAAGCTAAAAATAACTACACAACATTGAAAAGAATATTGACGAAGCTTTTGGTTCTTTCATTCTGCGCTCGCATTCGATGAAATAAATAAAGCTCGCTGTTTTTCGTTGCAATGAATATTTTATGTGATGTATTTTTTGCGGTTTCTTCTGTACGTGAACATGATGTTTCGATGCGATAATAATAACTTAGACGGTTTCTTTGATTTCCATTTATATAACAGGACAAAATTTGGCGAACTTCAAGTTTATGTACATACAAAGTTTAGTTCTCAGTCAAGTTTCCCTTGAATTACTCAACAGTAGGTTGAAAACAGTTGAAAAGAGAAAAGAAATAAAAATAAGGAAAAAAAAATACTTATAAGTTTCGGTTGAGGAAAGGGATCTAGGGTGTATGGAATCCGAGAGTTGTATTTCCACGGATTCCATAATCTCCCCTCGCATTACATGCATGACTGCACCTTTGTCCACACCAAATTCCATCCTGATGGCGTCACTGAAGGTTTCGGTTACCTTCAGTAGCTTCATCGGTTGCAAGTTGTTGGGGGCTTATATAGCTTCAGATCATCCATGTAAAGGAGGTGTGATATGACCTGACCTACTCTTCTCAACCGATAGCCCAGGCCGGAACCCTCCAGCAGTGTACTAAGAGGGTTCAGGGCTACCATAGTGGAAAAAGAGTGAAAAGAGTTTCCACCATAGACCATATTCAGTACCAGCGCATGAATACTCCCAACACGCAAACATGTTAAAAAGATTGGCTTGCCAATCTTTTTGCAAGGCCACTTATAAAATTATTCTCGTATAACTCGTGCCGAAAAGAGAGAAAAAGAAAGAAAATTGCGGCAAAGAGCTTCAAACATCAAAATCTGTTTATCAAATCCAATTTCATTTGGAAAGGGCCTTTATCATTGTGTTCGGATTTTAATCAATCATTTGTCACAAGCAGTCTGTGTGCCGGTAAACTAGCCGGAAAAGGGATTAACGTTAAGAGAAAATGCGGTCACAGACAGCCGACTGAATTTCCTTATTAAAAGTCATAATTCGAGGTTTGGCTCTCGCCTATTGCCTCCTTCAATTTTAGACAAATTTAAAAGATATTTCATAAACTGAAAAATAATGATATATACTTTGCCCCTATGTTTTCCTTTTTATTTATAGTTGTAAATGGCCATTCGGCTGATCCGGGAATACTGCACGGTATCCGGTGAGGCGGCGGGCCTCCTTGCCGCCATGGGATCTGGAAGCAAAAGTCCTCGCGCAAATATGGGAGTGACGCCAGGAGGCGAAATGCCGGGGAGGTGAAACTCCGTTGCCCGGCTCGGCGAACAGAGCTCAGGCAGGATCTCATGGCGACATGGAGAGGGCGAATGTCGCAACCCAACGCTGGGCACGCCACAATTGCGGTGGTAAGGCCCCTCTTTGAGGAATGGCTTGACAGGCGCGTCACGGCGTGTTCACATTCCGATTGACGCAGGTCCTCACTGGACACGGCTGTTTCTGGAGGTTCCTGTTCAGGATAAGGCGGGAGGAAACTCCCGGGTTGACACCATGTTGGGGTGACCCATTGTATGGATCGCCCGGAGGACACGGTGGAGCATACGGTGGAGGTCTGCCCCGCTTGGGCGGAGCACCGTCTTGTCCTTGTGGAGGTGATCGGCGGTGGCGACCTCTAACGTCCGGCACTGGTCCAGGCCATGGTATGGATCGAGAGGGCATTGGAAGGTGTCTCCTCCTTCTGCGAAGCAGTAATACTCGCAAAGGAGGAGGCGGAACGCGTGAGGGAGACGCCAAGGAGACGCCCCGGGCGTCGGGAGTCGCAAGTCGATTCCCGGCCAACGTATGCGCGGGCTTGTGGACGGCAAATAATGGGTAGCTCGCCGTCCGCTAAGGAGCAGGCCCGAGTTTAAGGCACACAGTGTTCCAAGCGTAGCTCATAGAGATGTCAGCAAAAGTGACGGGTCCCGCTAGGGCCGATGCCTGTCTGGGTCGCAGATAAATTTGAAAGAAAGTTACCGCGGCCCTGGTGCAAGCAACTGAAGGAAAACTGGTGGGTTTTAGTCAGTAAAAGTCTGACACGCCCTCCTGCTTCACCCAATGACTTCTCCCGCTCTGGGTGAAGCAGGAGGGCGTGTCAGACTTTTAAAATGGCCTCAGTTGACAGCGCAATTTTGAGCATCCTTTGAGGGTTCTAGTGCTTCTAAAGATAATGTTTCATCAAAAAGGAAAACATAGGGGACAGTATGCATCTTTCTTCTTTCAGTTTATGGTATACCTTTTAAATCATTCCAATATTGGAGGAGGAAATAGGCGAGAGCCAAACCTCGAATTATGACTTTTTACTTAGGAAATTCAGTCGGATGTCTGCGACCACAGATCAGTCAGGAGATCGTATTACTGAGAATCTATAAGGTATTGCTGGGTATTCGACAGTTTAACAGAATTTGACAGCAGAATGGATACGAGTAGCATGGCAGGAAATGCATGTCCTTATCTAGCAAACAGCGCAGCATTCTTCAAACATAGGTACGCACGATAGGACATACATGCATGCACGTTTGCGTGACGAGACGCTTGGCTGGCTGTCTAGTTACGAAATACACGGTAGGTTGGTATCTGGTCTATTTCTGAAACCAGTTGATTGCTGACACTTTGATTAACTGTAAATTCAAGTCTCGATCAGCTTCCTGAAACACCTAATCGATTCACCGTAATATAATCTCCGAACAGATTTGTGATCCCGCTAATATCATAAATGGGAAACTTTGTAACTCAATTATGTCGCGACGACTGGAGAGATTGAAATATAATTTAGGACGGTCAGAATTTGACCTGAAATCGCACCCAGGGAAGTTGCCTGGAAAGTCTGCTATATATGATAAACGGTGAAAATACATCTGTCAATGGTTCATTAATTATAAATTCTCGTTCATGACTTTAGTTCAGCATTTGAGATGCCATCTTAGTCTAATATTATTTCTCGAAGTAAAGTTGTATCACGCTGAAATTATAAAGGCGAAAATTGTGAGTGTGTGTGTGTGTGTTTGTTACTACTTCACGCTTAAACGGCTGGACGGAACTCGATGAAATTTGGCATAGAGATAGATTATATTCTGGAATAGCACATAGAATAATTTTTATCCCAGGAATATGTTCCCTTGGGATAATTTTTGACGTTCACGTGGACGAAGCCGCTGGCAAAAGCTAGTGTTTATATGTTTTGTAAAAGAACATTAATCTCTGGAAGTACTGATCCGAATTATTGCTATTTTCACAGATATAAATTTCTGAAGGACGACAACAGTGTAGCTTTTTACGATACTTACAGGTACGCGTCTAGCAGCATTGGTGGCGGGTCGTGTGGTGCGTGCGGGTGCGTCTGTGGCTGCGGCGCAAGCGCGGCCGCGGCGCAAAGCTCACGCACGGCTGATAGCACTTCAAACGGCAGCGTCTTCGCGATCGTCACCAGACATACTGACAAACAAGGCAACAATTAAAAAGACACATACCTACCCCGATTTCTGAATTAAGAAATTCAAAGGAGATGTGTGTACCTCTACTTTGGCATGATAACTTGTCAAACTTTAGTACCTACTAAGTAGAATTTGACAAGCTCTTAACATCAAATTCTTAATCAGAAATCATTAAAAACATCTGAATTTGGTATACATTTTTTTAGGGACTCGATTTTAAACATACATTTAGGCAGGTAGAAGACCATCGCAAAAGCCACTTTGATGTTCCGAAAATGATAACTTACGCTAATTTCAACGTCCACTATAATCTTTATAGTGGACGTTGAAATTAGCGCTATATCACACTATTATTTATTTATTTAGACTTCATGCACAAAGGTACAATGGCGGACTTAATGCCTTAGGCATACTCTACCAGTCAACCAAGGCACAGTAAAAATATACAAACGGTATAGAAACTACCTACAAACGCTCGAAACGGCACACTCACACAAACATACGCAGCGTCCGCAGTGCTGTCAGTACTGGGCACCGCGACGCGACTAAGTGGTCACGTATGTTTGTGCAAGTGTGCTGTGTGCCGTTTCGAGCGCTTGTAGGTAGTTTCTATACCGTTTGTATATTTTTACTGTGACCAAGGGTGGTGAAGAGAAAATATGGCAGGTGCATTGTTTAAACCGCGGTATGCAAACAACAAAACAAAAAATAACAATAATAAACTGTTTAAATACACATCTTACATATATATTTTATACATATTAAGACAACACCTGAAACACCTTTTATAACTGTTAAGACAATTGACTGTTGATTGACCTGTGTTTAAATTTGGAAAACAATACTTGAAAAGAGACAAGAAGAGGTCAACCTTGTGAGAGACTCTCTCACAATCGATCAGTGGGTTTGCATAAATTGAGCCTTAATAAATCAAATCAAGCATTAATGCTGAATAAATTTGCTGTTTTAGTCTGTTTTACATTTTCATTAAGAAAATGAAGGTTATGGCAGTATAATAGGTATTTAAATATGCATCCCAAATCACTAGGATTCCCCGCACTCACATTAAATTCTTTTATTTTGCCGAGAGACATTTTTATTTGTTTTTCTATTTTTGACAATGTTGCACTGGGAACTGATAACACGATTAAACACTTTTACCTCGTCGCCATTGAAATGTCCTGATTAAATGGAGCGGGAATCGGAGTGGTAAATGATACGCGGCCATGACAATATAAAAACTAATTTTCAACACACTTGCTCATAAAGGGCTCTAATTTCACCGCAATTAGGCACATAATGACACCTGTTATCAAACTGTGACTTTATCATTGCTATTATTCACAAGTGAGTTATAGAGTTTTATTTTTAATTTATTGGTTGAGTTGCTTTGTTCTTAAAAAAGTTTCGATACAAAAAATATCGTACTCAATAGTACAAATGCAACAGATTTCATGCAACTTCGTATTTAAATAGATAATTTCAACTTGTACGTGTTTAGTAAATAAAACTTTCGCTCAAATATAAATTTTGTTTTTGTCTGTAATAAAGAAAACTTAAAATTCCTCATTTTGTTCGTGGCTAAAACGCTCTCCGCGAAAAGCCAAAAAAAAGAAATCTCATTATTTTTAGTCTATGGCCGATCGCCATTGTTAGATGCGCGTGTTAGAATTTGAAGTATGTGTGACGTCATTAAATAGTTAATTTTCATTTTTCAATGGTTTACTACATAATACATACCTGTCATATTTATTAAGCACCTACCGACAAATGTCTAAGTACCTACCTTAATTATTATTGTGGTGTCAACTACCTTCAAATGTAAAAGAGTACCCACCTAAGTAGATAATGTTGTGTGTACAGGAAATAACTCTAAACTTATATTTAAGCCACGTTGATAATATTCCTATAAATGATTACGTAATTTGTAATGATCATTGTGATGTATCCTGGATTTTATAATGCTATATTAGTATTATAAGTCCTTTGAAACAATTAGTACAATACTGTCTGTTAGTATCAATATTCTTTCTAATATTGATTAAGAATTACTATATAGGCGATATTAAATTCCTTAAGTGTATTGATACGTTTTAAAACGTATTCACTTCATAGTAATTGATTATTGTTCACCTAATTTTGAGATTATTTGAAGCAATATAGAAAATGGCGGGATACCGCGCCATTTTCTCATATTGGACGTATTCAGACACAGATAGACCCGATATTATAAAATATTGTCTAATTGATAAGCGGACTTACTTTTTGGTGAACTACAAGCCAGTACAGGCCAGATATTGTCATTTAGAAGTATACTACTTTATAATACTTGGTGTAAGATCGACTACACAAGACTAACGTAAGTTATTTGATATTATAACTTTATTATTTCTAATGGTTGTGTTGAAGCTGCATCTATAACGTATTATGGCCTTTATTCCTAATATGTTATATTGATTTAAAGGCTACTCTATATCCTTTGCCTTATCCTTGTTATTTTGAATCTATAATATTGTAAATACTTTGTGTTTGTAAAAGATATCGATAAATACTATGAAAGAGCTTCCGTGGGGTTTGTTGCCCTTCTTCCCCACGAGAACTAGTCTAGCGAACGGGCAGTAAGCTCAATGAGCCTTCTAAATATGAATAATAATTGACAAGCCTTACTTAAATAAATACGTAGTCTTGTCTTTCTTTTATTCATAAAACCCTTTCCTTACACACCACATACATTAGAACTCTGATACACAGTAAATAACCAATAACCATCTTGACATTCAAAGCTTGCTATCTTGGTAGATACCAATACTTTTATAAAGAATTCCATTTATGATTCTAACACGCGCGCATAGAAGGCTGATTAATTTTGCCCGCCATTCCGAAAAAAAATCACAACTCGTTTTCACTGTTGCTAATGCTTTTTTAGTATTGTAGTATTATTTTCTTCACAAGTGTGTTGAAAAACGTCGTATGATACACGTATGTATTGATGATTACCGTCCTCGGCTCTCTCAAGTGCGCCTCAGCGGTAATCACCAACATTACTCACTTGTACCATAATGTACTATTATTCAACTGACAGCAGCTACCACAAATCCTACCATAGATTCTACATAAACTAACTTAAACACTACAGCATTAAAACGGACGATTTCTAAAATTTACATTTTACCTTTACAAAAAAGCAAATCATCTTCCAGGTTTAGCAAAATATTTAATAATAGGTACTCCTTGAAAGCTGACGCGGGTACCAGATGTTCCCGTAATGCCTCGCTTGGCTCTAGTTTATTAATTTACAACCTAAATATAGATAGGTCAAATTAATGTACCGGCGACGATCTTGACCTTTCGAAACCTGCATCTTTTAATGACCTTTGGCCACACATATGTATAGCTGTCAATTTAATTTCAATAAGTGTTGTGAAATATTAGAATAGTATTTCAATGTTGAAAATATATTTTTTGGTTTGGAGTAAGGCAACACCGAATTCCTCTACCCTTTTCTCCTGGAGCCACGCCATCATGTGCACGCAAATAATTGTGTATCTTTATTTTTCCAATAAACGACAGTCTATACAATATCTGAGACTTTCCATTAGAAACTCCACTTGCAACAATAAGTTTTAGGTACTTTGAAAATAAGTAAGTATTTCTGCCTTTGAAAATAAAAAAAGTATTTCGGCATTGAATACGCAAGAAGATGTGTATGGGGACCACCATAGCTATTTGAATAGGGTCACGATAGGGAGGGATATATAAGGGATGCACGATATTTGTTTTTCAATGACTTGCAGAGTGCCGACAGCCGAGTTCGGTATTGTATTATTTTTCTATAAAGACTAAGAAAATTCAATTGATTAAAATGTTGAATGCATTACGTGCAAAAATGTTGTGCAAAAGCGTTCAATATTTTGCTCGGGTATTTTTACGAAAGGTTACTGAGGTAGTTTTTGATATAAATATTTTGCTAGCCATTTTACCGATAGCACCGCCGTGTCATATCTTGGATATAGTATGGAACCACTCATGTAAGAAATAGAAAACCCTTGAGAGGGATATATGAGCGTTGGCCGACATTGTATACCTATCTATAAGTAATATTGTTTTGTTCGGAATTTATGGCAATATTTGTTATATCTATAATCATAATCAATCATCAATAGATACATATAATACATCTGGAGAAAATTAGTTTTTGCACATCGAAAATATTTTCAATAAAAATAGCCAGGGTATTAAAGGATAACCAACAGAACCCATATCCAGCATTTTTGATATTTTTGTGTGTTTGTCTGTTTATTTGTGCATGAATCACGTAAAATGTACGAAATCAATGTAGATAACTTTTATATATATAAAATGTGCGTAAATTAAATTATTACTTAGTTGTTGTTTCATCGCAATCGGTTCACTCTATCAAAAGTTAGATGAATGTAAAGTGTTTAAGAAGTAAAATTATCACAACACACGCAATTCAGATATTCGGACAGTTGAACTCCATATTCGATAGATGGCGTTGTGCATTTGAAATAATTTTCTGAATGGCGGTGTTAAGATTCTCCGCGAAAGATTGACCCTAGAAAAAACTTGGTGATTCCCGGCCACCGTAGGCGCGGGCTTGCGGACGGCGAGTAATGGGTAGCTCACAGTCCGATAAGGAGCAGGCCCGAGTCGACGGCGCGTTGTGTTCCACGCGCGCCTCAAAGAGATGTCAGCAATAACTGACGGGGTCCGCTAGGGCCGATGCCTGTCTGGGTCGCGGATAAATTTGAAAAAGAGTTACCGCGGCCTCGGCTCAAGCAACTGAAGGAACACGGGTGGGTTTTAGTCAGTAAAAGTCTGACACGCCCTCCCGCTTCATCCAGAGCGGGAGAAGTCATTGGATGATTACCAAAAGAAGAAAAAAAAAGGTATTTTGTGTAGGTAGAAAGGTAACTAGGGTAGGGTAGTTGACGGGAGCGAAACCGCTGGCACATCTAGTATGAAATATTAACAACTTACCACCATTTCCATGCTCATCATACATGGGTTCTTCAACGACACCACACCAGCCCTCGACCACCCAGTGTTCCACGCACTGCCTCACATCCTCCGACAGCTAAAAAACAATCTTTATTCTAAGTATTTTGTATATTTTACCCGTAATCTAATCCGTTTTACCAAGAGGTATTTTGGAAACGGATCCTAATACACCAGAGGGATTTTGAGAGTAATCTCTTTAACAAACAGGGTTGCCGATATTAATCTCCGTTGTTATCTATGTATCGTGTGTACGTAAACAAGATCACGGAAACGTAAAACGACGAATAAAAACAAATCTAATATCAAATACAAAAAAACAGTCAAATATTAGAATTGAGACCGACAACAGATGATGGCAAGTCTGCAATTTTTCATCTCATAACTCTGAATGCTGTGTGTATTAATTAGCCGCTTTAATAAGGGCAGAGATTTCATCCCTATCCCTAAGTTTAACCATGGGGTAATTATCAGGGGAAAAGGGGCGACCTTTAATTGATGATAGCTGTTAGATGACGTATCACTGGAACAAAAGTTGACTTTACCCATTTTTAACCCACGACGGAAAAAGAGGAATGTTATAAGTTTGACGTGTGTATCTATGTGTTTGTGTATCTATCTGTGGCATTAAAGCTTGTAAATGGATAAACCGATTTAGGTTTTTGTTTGAAAGGTGACATTATCGGTAGTGTTCTAATCCGTTCAAAAGATAACGTTTTGCTGTTTGAATCGGGGTATTTGCGCAAGATATCGTGTCGGGGGTTTTTAAATTTTACTTGTCTTGCCAATTAACTACGGTAAAATAAATGGTCTTTACAGGCATGTTATTTCATTAAATATGAATCAACATCGTGTAGATATTGTTTGCAATTTGCAATAACCCGTTCTCAAAGTTAGGTATTTCAATATGCATCGTATAATGAAGGAAATTACATAGTTGGTGGGAAAGAAACGCGGTATGCACCCGTCGCGTTACTTATGCAGCATGAGAAACACCAGTTGTGTATCGTTGGACAAAGGTAGAAGCTAGACCAGTCGTCGCATTTAATTTCTATTAGGTACATAATGTAGTAGCAGTAGGTATCCTGACGATACGTCTAGAACATGTACCCTAGTACCCGTCAAATTATTAATACGTAATGCACAAAGCTGAGTAATCAAACCAGTATTGTATATGCCAAGCTACATTGGTCAGATAAGCCCGTAACAGATACAGTTTTAGAATCAGTAAATCCAGCTCTTGACAATAATTGAATACGAGTACGGCAGGCCTGTTACAGTCGACGAGACGTAACCAAATTGTCCACTTACCATTTTGTCTATCTGGTTGAAAACTATACTGAAGTATGGCACGTTATTGGTCCTGCAACAGAAAGGCACATGATATTTCGTACAACGAAAAATAAAAATAGCATAAATCACTGTGGATTCCAATACTTCCCGCCCACAGTTCCTTTCATTCGATGATCGTGAAGAATGGGTTCGGTCACAAAGGACAGCCCGGGAAGAACATCAATAAATAAATATTAACACATACCAAAGGCTAACCTTCCCTTTATTCCACAATAATAAACTGTGATTAAATCTTGGTTGAATCGACTGAAGGAGGAAAATTTTGACGAATTCGTCTCAAGAGTCCTCGGCGGAGACCGCTTATTTGGAACTTAGGCAAAGGGCTTTGGTTCCGGCTGTTAGCTTTTGAGCCGCAATTAGACTCGTAGATAAGAGTGTTCGAGCCAGAAGATTAAAAGCGTAGGATAAAGTTAATGTAAAGATAAATCAGGGATGAAATAGAATACTTCATAGATAAATTTAAACGTGGAACGTTTGATGCTTTATCGGCCATGCTTAGGTATTACTGGAAATTTTGTACCGCGTTTGTCACCTGAAAATCGATTGCTGAAACAATGGTGTTTCGTAAATCTATCGTCGACATTTTTTTATTTTTATTATTATATATAGGCTCGCGCTTGACCACTATCTCACCTGATGGTAAGCGATGATGTGATCGACGGTGTAGCACGCTTGCCTAGAAGTAACCTATTCACTCTTGACTTAAAGACCCCGAGATTGAAGCTATTGGGAAACACAGACACCGGCAGGGAATTCCACTCCTTAAGCTGAGAACAAATTATCGGACTCGACTGACAGCCGCGAATTATAGAGTATCTGTGTAATGAATGTACATTACATTGTGCAAACTATCGGACGTAAGTTGCGGACGTGACCTTGGGCGTTCGGACGTCCGATAGAGATCTGGCCCGCTGGATGATTTTGTCTGTGCACACATATCAGTCGCGGCTGTATGTCGCGTCCGTCAGCCGCGTTCGATAATTTGTTCCCAGCTTTAGCTGTACGCGTAATGAAAGTATTTCCATTACGTTTAGTGCGTATGGGTGGGATGTCCACCATGTAGCGATGGCGCATCGCCATACGTCTTGTAGTCCGGTAGTGAAATGGGCTAGACGGAATTAGACCATGCAATTCCATCGCACACTCCCCGAAATGTAACCGATAAAAAACCGACAAACTGGCAACTCGACGACGATGTTCAAGGCTCTGGAGCTAAAATAAAAACATACATATACATTCATAAAAAGCCATTGTGTCTCGCGTGGATCCACGTTTCGGGCACTAAAGGGGTTAAGTACTATTAAACTCACGTCTCAAACAGCGGATGGTAGTAGGTGAGTCCCTGCTGCAGGTCGATCTGTATGAGAGTGATGAGGTTGACGAGGTCCTCCCCTCGTTCAGAGTGCGTGTCCTGGCCGCACAGCGCCTCGTACCACTCCGAGGTGCCCTTGCGAAGAGCACTCACGATCTCGCTCCTATTATCACCAGATAATGTAACTTTATTTCTCAACTTTGCCTTTGTTTATGTGTACTGGATTCAATAATAGTGGCACATGTGGAAGATGGATGCAAGAAGTCAATAAATAAAAATATTTCTGTAGATTTTAAATTTGACCTTTGTGTCATTCTTATGATCTAAGGTCTGCCGTTTCTAAATTGCGACTATTAGGATAATGTTAGCAATTTGTCACCGCAGAAACAGTAAAATGGCTAACTTCTTTTAGAATACTGCCGCACTGGTTCCTTTGAAATCTCAATCACAAAAGCTTAAAACAAAACAGTCTTAAAAAGTCTAATCTGGCTGCACCACACAGATTCATTTTCACAGCTATTTAACGTCCCCATTTGCAAAGGCAATTATTTAGAAAATGCTGTGCTAGATCCTTTCCCCCAACTCATTTGGCGAGGGTGAAAAGCTGACTTTAATCTTGCGAAAAATGCTCCGAGAACTATGAAGCCACGCTGTCTCTTCCGTATAATTTACGCTTGTCTAATGCTTGAATCTAATGCTGTCTAAAGTGGCGTATAGGTAGTCCGAATATATTTGTAGTTAGAACATCTTAAAATCTAGTATTTTGGTAAGTGTAGTGGCATTCTATCAATATTGTACAAAGCAGAATACTTTTATATATATCATACTTATTATTATAAATGTGAATGTAAGTTTGTTTGTTACGCTTTCACGCGAAAACTACTAAACCGATCATCATGAGACTTTATACACATATTCTTGGAGGTATTTGAAGTAACATAAGATACGTATTATAGAAAAATAAAATTGCGGAAGGTGTAAATTTTTCACGCGGGCGAAGTCGCGGGCAAACTCTAGTATATCCCACTTCACACTAATATTATAAAGGCGAAAGTCTGTGTGTGTGTTTGTATTATTGTTACTTCTACACGCTCAAACGGCTGGACGGATCTGGATGAAATTTGGCACAGGGATAGATTATAGTCTGGAATAGCACATAGGATACTTTTCGACATTCACGCGGGAGAAGCCGCTGGCAGAAGCTAGTATCTATATAAAGCTTATATTACTAGTCGGTACATATTGCACTGTCAAATCCATGAGCTTTTGTAGATACTATAGATATATTCCTAGGATGCATAAAGTGTGATAGCTGAAATAACACGTAACCGAGCAAGTATATAAGATTTCGGGAAACATAATGGTTCCACTTGCCTGATTTCCTTGTTAAAGGGGCAACAGCGCCAGAAAGCCTTCATTTGTGAGAGCTGACTCAAGCAGCGCAGCAGATACTCCAACCTGAAGACAATAACTCAATTTAAACTTACCAGATCAATTTAAATAATATTACTGTTCTATAGCTATTCTTAGTATGCCTATATTTTACATTCACCTCTGAACTAATTTAATATCGTCAACTTAGTGCGATTTTATCGATTGAGTGACGATTAGACATTTATGAGCTAGGCGAACGACAAGAACAATGCATGTATGTAGGTATACGATAATAGTAGGCAAGTAATAAAGCCGTCAACCTAGAAATAGCGCATTTAACATTATTTTTAGACCATTAACATGCCATTTTTAACCCCCGACGGAAAAAGCGGTGTTATAAGTTTGACGTGTGTACCTTTGTGTTTGTGTATCTGTCTGTAGCATGATAGCGCTAAAAAGGATGAACCAATTTTGATTTCTTTTGAAAGGTGACTTTATCGAGAGTGTTCTTATCTATGTTTGATGAAAATCTGTTCACCCGTTCAAAAGTTATGGGCCGTTTTACCGTTTGAATTGGGTCAAGATATCGTGTCATAATTACGTGTCCAATAGATTGTCGATCGAAGCGTGTCCACAACTACACATCTTAAAAGATAGCTTGATAGCTTGATCTATGTGACAGCTGTCAGTATCAATACAGTAAGAATAGCGCTTGACGGGCTAACAACAACGTATACGTCAGTTTGACATATGTCACAGAGATCAAGCTATCTTATATGAAGTATAGATAAATTATGTTGCATGAGATAAAAATGTTTCTGGAGTTTTTATTTTTCTTTTTACATTAGAAAATGTACTTTGCTGTCTTTACGATGCCAAATATCAGCAAATAGTAAGCGTATTAGCATAACGATACATCTAAAGTTAAAGAACTTAAAACGAACCATCCGTTTATTGGCAATAAAAAGCTATTAAATGGCTATTCTTCATGCAAAACATGGCTTTCTAATACTTCACCGCGTCTCAACGAAAATAATAAAGAAAAGAAATATTGTTTGTTCTTGAAGTGGGTAATCTTGGAAGTGCCCACTTAACCTAATTGGATAATTTTTTCACTTTGGAAAGCTTATCCTCAGTCATAGACCTGGGAATGCTGAGTGAAGTGGTACAAAAAACAAAAATTGAGGTGAGCGAATAAATTGTTCAGTGGTTAGATATTAGTCGACAAGCTATGGACTGAAAAGTGCTTTCTGAATTTAACACCGGCCCGTTCATATACCTACGTCGAATGTTTAATTGAGCCTAGAATAACCGCTACAAATGAAATGTCAAATGAGAAATGTCTACAATCGCGCTTACAGACAGACGGATTGGTAATTTGACTAGCTGAGAGGAGAACAATGCTGTGCATGCTAACTGACGCCCATGACACCCACGCGCGGGAGAGGGGCTTTCTCTGCAGTCAACCACAGGCAACTTTATCGATTTTTTTGTGGGTAGTTTACAAGCTTACTGGAGGTTTAAACTACAACTAAGAGAACTACTTTTGTATTGTATTAACATTGAACATTAAACATTTAGGTAACCGGTTAAACAGGGTTACATTGAGATCTGGGGTAACTTTGATGATAACTTTATTTTCAACACACTTGCTCATAAAGTGGCTCTAATTTCATCGCAATTAGGCATATAATGACACCTGTAATCAAATTATGTCTGTTTCATTGCTATTATTCACAAGTGAGTTATAGAGTTTTTCTTTATTTATTTGTTGAGTTGATTTGTTCTTAAAAAAGTTTCGATACAAAAAAGATCGTGCTCAATATATACTAGTATTATATTACCAGTGATAGTACAAATAAATGAATGTACCTATTGCTTGCTCATTTCATGCAACTTCGTATTTAAATAGATAATTTCAACTTGTACGTGTTTAATAAATAAAACTTACACTTAAATATATCTTTTGTTTTTCTCTGTAATAAAGAAAACTTGAAATTATACGTGGCTAAAACGCTATCCGCGAAAAGCCAAAAAAATAGAAACCTCATTATTTTAGTCTATGGCCAATCGCCATTGTTAGATGCGCGCGCACAGGAAATCTGATTACTTTTTACCGCCATTGCGAAAATTTTTCACAACTCGTTTTCACTGTTTAAGATTTTTTTCACAATTTATTAAATTATTTTCTTCACAATTGTGTTGAAAAACGTCGTATGATACACGAGTGTATTGATGATTACCGTCCTCGGCTCTCTTAAGACCCTCACCTGACGGCTCGGGTCTCAATGGCGCCTTAACGGTTATCACCAACATTACACACTTGTACCATAATGTACTATTTTTTAAGGTTTTTAAAGCTAACTCCGTGAAAACGGAATGCACCTCAATTTTCTTTTTAAAATTTGCAACACTGAAATGTCAGCCATGCTTTGATTCAACCAAGAAGAAGTTTACTTGTTGCAGAAAAAATATTTTGAATTGTACAGTGTGAATTCATTAAAAATACATTTTAAATTGGGGTTACTTTATATTGCAATGAAAAAACAATGGGGTATCAAAGTAACCCCATTTTTATTTCAGCGTTCATAGGCTCGTTTTTTTTATTTTCTTCTATACCATGGAAAATAAAATAAAATATTAGGGAATATAATGTTTTTTTGTGAAATCGCCAAAACTGCATTTTATTCATATTTTTCAAAATATAATTCAAATAGTTATGTCAATTTCGATTGTTAAATTTTTCAATTTAACCTCGTTTTACGGAACTAGATAACTACGTATTTTGGACCATTGTGAGCTAACATTAATAGTATTTATAATACATGTGCCCTAATCAATATTATTGTGATTATCAACAACGGTATTTAAGATATTAACTTTCAGATTCAAATTAATTACATTACCGCATTACAAAGGTCCAATACTACGTTCCTACCAATGAATTAATTCATGTTTAATTACCTCATTCCGTGCTGTATAATTATGAAGTAAACTGTTTAGTAACCAAAATATTCTAGTAATTTACGCTTTGAATATGTTTAGTGAAAAGGGAAACACAGGCAGCGGTGTCGTGTAATTATTAATCCGAATAAATCATAAGCGAATTTTATCATAGTTAGGTTTAATTAATGCCGACACGACATAGTCCAACCCAACTTGTTTTCCTTATGTTTGCCTGCTTTAATCAATTATTACAACACCCTAAAGATTACAAGGGTAGATTTTATTGTAAACTTGTCAAGAAACATGGTATTTATTTTGTTTATGCCTGAAGTTTACGTTGCACGCAACACTTAACAGAACATCAAATCTGACTTGTAGGTAGTCGAAAATATTGATTTAGTGAAAAGCAGAAAGGGCAGCCTTCCGGTGCTTCACGGTCAGTTTATTATCGAGTTGAGTCCTATATTGGTTTAGTAATGATAAGCATAAAATATACTGTCATAATTTACTTTGGCATAACGAAATTCAGCATACTGATCATTACGCATAATATTATTAGACATATCTGTTTTGCCACAATGTTTATTGCCATTAA
Organism: Orthosia cruda; assembly: GCA_964057195.1. Taxonomy (NCBI): domain Eukaryota; kingdom Metazoa; phylum Arthropoda; class Insecta; order Lepidoptera; family Noctuidae; genus Orthosia; species Orthosia cruda. Next base: position 38,656,079 of record OZ059827.1, on the reverse strand, counting down.
TACTGTTGGCATAATAATAATGAAGCATAATTTGATAAAGCATAATGTTACAAACACACAAAAGGTGAGTTTTTAATTTTAACTGTATGCGTTGATACAACTCAAATAAAAACAAACACGTTCGCGGCTCAGTCTCACCCCCGTCGCACCTTAGCCTAAAGCAATAGAGGAATTCCAGAAAGTAATAATAAATAATGTAAGTTCATAAAACCATTTTTATTTTTCTTTCATGATTAATAGACCAATAAATATAATGCCTTAAAATTTATGCAACTCCAAATTATGCCAAAATAAATTAGACCAAATGACAGTTATCCTAACCTTTGGTATGCCACAATATTATTATGCTAATAAAAGTTATGCGAAAAAGTTATGCCAAACAATAAGTACTAAGCCTAAAAGTTTTATGCTAAGATGGAGGTTCCCTCCTCTATTATGGGTAGGTAATATTATTTATTATGGGATTCTGGGAATCGTCTTTCAGACTGACATAACTAACAGCAGAGGGAAACAAAGATATTTAGATATTTCTAGTTAAATATTTTAAAGAGATTAATTGCTAAAATAGGCATGGCATACCTACTTAGTCTGAAATTTTAATCCTCTTTGACTAGTAAAAACCAAAGGTTGATAAACGATGGTACACACCTTATAAATAAATAAACTTCACGAGGAAAATTCGCTAGAACTAAATACATACAATTCTTTAAGTAAAATTATCATTGAATTTACGTGATCTTAATTTCTCTCGTAGTGTTGAATATCAAAGTACGGTCGGAATAAAAGGTTTTATCTAGACAGATGCCACGAGCACGAGTAAATCGAATCTCGTGCGTGTAAGAGCTCGCTTTGAGATACTAAATAGGAATGGAGAGAACCCATTCAATTACGATATAGCCTGATAAATTATAAGCCCACAGCACTGTTTTGAAAATAATATAATTCTAGGTATTACCAACACAATGCAGCACTTTGTGGTTTCGAATAAACAGATCCTAATAATGATACAGGTTCGTCATATTATGGAATTAAACAATTTCACTTAATTCATAGAAATATGCTCAGTAATCAAATATCAGTGTGAATGCATGAGTGAATGTTCATTATTATTAAACGGAGAAGCATTACGTGGTGGCTTTGCAAAAACGCTATCGCTTACCATTTGCTCAGTATTATCTATTCTATTAAATTTATCTATATCAGACGTTTAGCATCCAAAGGTACTGATAACCCACGGATCTGTCCCTCTCTAAAAATAAAATTATTTGATAGGTACAAGTTTGTTTGAGATCATCTTTAATTAGATGTTGAAAAAGCCTGAAAGTTAACAAACAACTATATAAACCAACTTGTTAATGCTGTACTGGTGCAGCACAGGATACAGGTCCCGGTGCAGGCGCAGCTGATGCAGCGCGCGGTCCACATACTCGCCGAAGCAGTCGGCAAGCCAGCGCTCTTCGTCACGAGAAGCGCCCGAGCCAGAGTCACCGCTGCCACTGCCAGATATGGCCTCACAGGCGCACCAGGCGCGCTCCAACTCGATCAGCAACTTATGCATGTATCTTAAGAGAACGAAATTCATTGTTATATCCATGACCCATCTTTACCACAGGGTAAGACTGGTGCGTAGGTGGGAACCGAACAGGAATAGAGCAGGAAAGCTCACAATAGTCACGGATGCAATGGTCTGGGGGAGGATATGCTAGAAAGCAATACAAGCTCACTACCGATGTCTAATATATGTATATAGTACGAAATATTTTGGGTAAAAACACATGTTAACAAAAAAAAAATAACCGACCTCCAAAAAAAACACAACGTGGAAAATGACTTTCTTTTTCGAAGTCGGTCGAAACACAAAAAACAATAGGTACGAAAGACACCGACTTCGAGTGTTTCGACCGACTTCGGAAAAGAAAGTTATTTTTCACTTTGTAGTGACATATATCTCTTTTTAGATTTGATAGGTACCTCCAATTGCCATAACAAGTAAAATTTAAAAATTTAAAAAACCCCCGACACATTTATCTTGCGAAAACATCCCGATTCAAACAGTAAAACGCCCATAACTTTTGAACGGCTGAACCGTTTTTTTTTAAACATAGCTAAGAACACTCTCGACACAATCACCTTTCCAACAAAAAAAACTAAATCAAAATCGGTTCATCCGTTGAGGCGCTATGATGCCACAGACAGACACACAGATACACAGATACACAGATACACAGATACACAGATACACAGACACACAGATACACAGATACACAGATACACAGATACACAGATACACAGATACACAGCAACACACCTCAAACTTATAACACCCCTCTTTTTCCGTCGGGGGTTAAAAATCATATATAGCCAAAGTACATCTCATGACGATTCCAAAACGCCCAAACAATGATACTACTAGGATACAATGTTTTATTTCGGAGTTCCAGTGCCTACCTGCCGACTTCATCATCAGATCAGTTCTATGGTACCATTTTCATCAGTACCGTTTCTTTATAAGTATTTTCTTCATCATAGTTGTTTTACTATTCGAGATATCGTAGACCCGTGACATATTTAGCATTTAAGGAGTTCCATTAGCCATCAGTGGGCTTCTTCACCAGTTCCACTTCACCAAATGTTACTTTCTCAGTGCAAATGCTTGCATTTTTGATGAAAATGCCAAAATCGCTATATGTATGCCTATAATATTTGAGGAGTTCCCTCGATTTCTCCAAGATCCCATCATCAGATCCTGACTTGATGACTATGGAACCAAATGAAAAGTATACCCTTTCAAACAATAGAAGAATTTTCTAAATCGGCCCAGGCGTCTTTGAGTAATCGGTGTACATACATAAAAAAGAAAATACCAATCGAATTGAGAACCTCCTCCTTTTTGGGAAGTCGATTAAAAAAAATCGTGGGTGTATATAAGTTTGTGAATAAAGGCTAGAATTTGATGTGTATCGTCACTTCTATAGACTTACTTGGGATCAAGAGGAGCATCAGCGTTGAGTCTGCAAGCTGCAGCAAAACGAGCAATAGAAGCCTGGAGCGCGCTGAGGTCGCCTTGTATAGCATGCTGATGCAGCAGTGTCTGTGCAGCTCCACACAGGTCCCCATCCCACGGCGGCGTGGGCGTAGCGGCGCTGGGCTCAGGCTGCCCGGCGGCAACAGCTACAGCGGCTGCGGCGGCGGCGGCTGCAGCAGCAGCCCGCTGCAGCTCCACCTCGTGAGCCAGCAGCACGCCGAACAGGCGCTCGTGTTGACGCACCTTACCAATGATGTATAACTTTAATATAGAGCATAATAATATTACCTGATCTTCTTCTTCGTGTCGACGGTGCAGCTATATCTCAAAATATCTTTATGTCCAAACGTATCGTCATAGCAAGCAAGCAAACATTTACAAGCTGTAAAGATCCTCAACAGTCTTTGCAAATAAAATAAAGAAATCCATAAAGTATTACTTTAGGTCCTCTTTTAGTCAGCTCCTTCGTGTAAACACATTAGGACCAAAGTACCTAAGAGTAAAATGCGGAAAGCCGAGTCTGATTGACTTTACTCTGCTTCTTGGGTCCGGATTAAACGACCTTTTTCATTTACAAGAGATTTCTCAGTAATAAATAAAGCTCAAAACCTAAATAATAAATTGAGTATGTGAAAAGTTTTGAAGCGTACAAAAGCCAGTCCCACTGAGTCACACTGAAAAAAGCACCTATGAGGAATAAATTGGATTTATCGTGTAATCGCAATTTCGCTTCAGTCGCTCGCTCAGTTGATTACGCGGAGCTAACAGAAAGATTCAGTCACTGAATACTTTGAATACGTTATCGAGATACTGAAGAATCTTTATCGAGACGGTAAGAGATTCTTAAATGGAAATTGATTCTTATCTAAGTTATTGTAAATGCGCGGAGGTGCCTGTAGTTGAAATACCAATACGTGTGAATATGAAATAAAGTAAGGTTAAACACAGTTTGTTGTAGGTACTATAGACGTTAATGTTTCAATATGTATAGGTGGTAAGTAGGTATTTGCCACTGTATCACGGTATGATCATAATGCAGACTATAAATAATTGCTAAGTGTTCCAGAAAAAGGTATAAATTCGATGGGAAATTCAAAGCTAACAATAACATGACATTGTAGCAGATAAATCGATATCGGTACGGGTTGTTAAGCAGATAAAAGAGGCAGTATGGTCCAAAATAACAACATGGGTGGTGAAGCGAGGTTGACACGCGGCGCGGCCCTGACGATAGCGCTATATTACTGCTACACAAAGCCGGCCCATACACCTATACTTCATACATCAACTAATGGTTCGCTGCAAAAGCCAATAAAATGTTTTATGTACGGTGCAGTGGCTCTGTGGATCAGCAATATTGATATGTAAGCCTATAAGCCGCGTCAGAGCGATTATCTTTATTGTTCATTTATTAAAGCTTGTTAAGCCAAGATCTTTCTGCGATATTAAGAAGGCACCGTTATTAATATCAGAGCCACTGAAGTACAAAATTAGGCTAAACGAAGTAAGAAGAAAATGACGTCGTTGGATTGTACTTTTGTACTCGGACGGAAAAGCGGTTTGGTTTTCTATTTCACGTCTGTTTGCCTCTACGCATAGAGTAATAAAGTCTACTAAATACGCTTTGTTTGTTTCCAGTGATCAAACTTTGCGTCCAATCATAATACGCGTTTTTTGTATTGAAAATGGTACTTTGATATTCATTGAGTCAACAAACTATCGATGAATACAAATGAGTGATACTCTATCAGAGTTATTGTTAAATTTTGTGTTGTAGATGTTTATTTGTTTCAGCGCCAGCTAACAACTCTGTGAATACATCAATGTGCAAATGAGGAGCACAGCAGTTTCGATTGTTGTGCAGATGCGATGTCCACATTGTTATCAAGGAACAAATACAGACACTAGGAAAATACTATTATTTAATTTCAATTAACTCTGACTACAAAAGCTAACTCTGTCTTTGTCATCAATTATGTAATTAGGCAGATTTATGTATAGACCTTTTATTTGCAATACCTGGGGGAGACCTTTTAGAAAATGTATCTTTTATCCTGACACATTAACAAACAAAACCGAAATGTAGCTTTCCAAATTCATTTCTATATTTGGCCACCACGTTTCATACGCTACAAAGCACATGGACAGCCTAGTGTCCCTTCTAGAAAAAAAAGCATGAATACATCACATGGAATCATCAGACTACATTGGCAAATTGACGAGCTGCGAACGTGGCGTTGAATGACATTGTTACCTGTTGCCAGTTGTCATCGTCGTGACGGCCGGCCTCCCTTGCCGATAGCCACAGGCGCAGGCGGATGCGGCCCTGCACTGACGAGCGTTGGGAGCGTGCCTCCAGCTTGTACCAAGCTTCCTGGCCAGTCGACGGGATCTCACGGAGCGGGATGTTCACGCATCCTGCACAGAAGTAAAAAAAACATATTATCTTTCGTTCCTAATTTAAAAAAAACATAACAAAAATACGCTCATGCAATACGTTCATGTGAAAAAGTTGGTTTATTAGAATATGCATCAACAAATATGAGTTTACTAAAAAGTTGATCGATGTAATCTAAAAGTCAAATTATGTTACTTCGAATATCAAACATAAAACCTCCCACATTTTTTAATCTTTCTTGTTTTATTTACGAAGTTAACGAAGTTATGTTTCCATTTCAAAGTTGCGAATTTCAAACATTTTCCAGTAGCCGAAATATTTGTTTTTATTTGTAAAGTAGCGGTACAGGAGGTAGATATATAAAAACATGAAGCAAAAAGGAGGTTTTTGCTTCACCGTAGTCGGGTAAAAACAACAGATTTCTGCAACGAAGGCTTCATAAGCCGATTACGTTCACAAAATAAATGGAAATTAAATTGATGCATTAATATTGTGAAGCTTTGTTTTGCTGCCTGATATAATTATTTTTGCCTATCATGCCATAATGTGAAAGCTTTTATTGTAAAATCGAAAAGGGTTATTAATTTAGTATAACGAATGTTGTTCAATTATTTGAATGCCAATGAACGTTCGTGCTAGGAGAAACCTTCATGGAAAATGCAAACCGTTCGATCCCCGTATACATTTCCACTGCTCAAGCGTGGTCAGATTATGTTGAACTTATTCAATTCAACAAAAATGAACAAATAAATTCAGTCACAGTTCACCTATTCGTTGGAAATTTAATAAAAAATATTGAATGGACAGGTGCTCTCTGTATTCCATTCCATCAATTTATCATATCCAGTTTTTCGACGAATTCACATTTCATCCCTAAGCCTAAAAAAGAGGTTTGAAAATGTCAACATTGAAAAGCGGGATTTTGTGTAGCTCGGGACTGCTGCCATATTGATTGACTTCGCTATGTGGACTGCATATTGTTTCTAAATAAAAATCTGGTTTATTTTAGATAAACACGAGTTAGGTACGCAGTTATACGACCTACAGAGTACATCGGCTTGCTCTCGATTCAGTATTAATCGATTCTCATCAACACAAGTCAGACATATGACGTCAAAGGATGACGATGCCACAAGAGCAATGCAATGTTATCAGATTACCTACCATAAACAGATTTATGTGGAATGAGTGCGTGAGTGGGAATTACGCTGTTCAAACATTGACGGCGGAGGACGTGAGACAAGGTTTCACCGCGCAGTTCGATTTGGCCTCACCGCCCCGAATGCAAGCAAGCGCTTTCCAACTCTCATTTGAATTCATATATTGTACTCCACTACACATTCATCATACCCTTTCATAAGTTTTACATAAACAAAGTTTTATTAGTTCTGTAGAGTATTTTGCGTGTTCCTTGTCCATAAAAAAGTAATTTGTCGCTGTCTATGTGACGCATTATGGAGATTGAATAAATACTGTACTTAGTATGATTAATGACTGGTTATATGACTGGTCCGCAGCCAGCTCTGTGTTAATAGCACTTGCTCATTTATACCACAATAATTTTTTCTCGTATTATGGTCAACCCCACCTAATCCTCTTTATGATTTTGATCTAACCTGATCTAACCTAAGATCGAAGTGCATATAGCTTTTTTAGGGTTCCGTACGCAAATGGTCCAAACGGAACCATATTGCTGTCACTCAGGTGTCCGTCTGTCTGTCCGTCTGTACGTTTGTCTGTCTGTCCGTCGTCTGTCACACGGGTTTTACGGCCAAACGGTTTTGCTTATACTGTAAAAATTTGAAGACCAAAAAAGTTTTCAAATTTTCACAGTATAAGCATCTTGTTGACCCAAAGCCATGTGTTTTTTTTTTTTTAATGCGGGCTCCCATACAGCTAAAGGGGGGGCGGGACTAAAAAAAATTGGCCTGCCCCATCGAAAGGGTATCGTTGGGAGCTCGTTGAGTAGATATACACTCTATTTTTTGTTTTAAAACATATTGGAAAACAAAGTAATAGCAGCATAGTCAGCTTTTTTACAAAATTTTGTACCGTAGAATGTTTTAACTTGCCTTTGACCTTTGGTGTTAATGTTTTTTGGTACGTATATTTTACTAACAATATATTGATAAATCAGGGTATTTTTAGGGTTCCGTACCGCAAAATGTAAAAAAGAACCCTTATAAGATCACCTCTCTTGTCCGTCTGTCTGTCCGTGTATCACCATCGATTTTCTGAGGAACGGGTGGACCTAGCAAGTTGAAATGTATACCAGATACTGAGGTCTATAGTCCTTATTAGGTGTATAAAAATCAAATATAGGCATATTTAGATTTTCGCAAAAACTAATAAGTACAAAAATTTTCCTTAATTTTCAACTTTTTTATTTTTCGGATTTTCCCCTTTTCTTCTGCTGTAAGCCCTTGCTTTTAACCAAAATTTGGTTTTGGGTCGAAAACCTATATAGTAGTTCCCGTTGACCTAGAATCACGAAATTTGGCAAAAAGTAAGGTCTTTCAGCACAAATAAAGGAAAATTCCAAAGTATAAAAAGTTGAAAATTTAGGTAAATTTTGGTACTTACGCGAAAATCTAAATTCGCCCATATCTTTTTATTGTGTTGACTCAGGACCTTGTTTTTTATACCCTGTACTACCACACGTTAGTAACTCAACCATTGCAGCACACACACACACTTAAAACTTAGACACCAATAAAAATGTTACCAATTTTATTATGGCGGTATAATGTATAGGTACGGAAACCTCGGCACACGAGTTCGACTCGCACTTGACCGGTTTATTTTCTTTGAAATTCCCTCATTTTTCCTATTACAACCAACTTAATTTTGCGGTTTGGTACGGAACCCTAAATGTTTGAAGTCCGACACGCACTTGGCCGGTTTTTTTATAATTACGTAATGTTATACACCAACTTCTATTAATAAACAAAACACCCTTATCATTCCTTTCACCTAGTAAATTGAAAGAAACCATCAAAGTTAGTGTGGGTGATAACTCTGAAAGAAATTAATAGCTGCTCCTTGATATTTCAATTAGTTTTGTGAAACCTTGTAACTGTCTGAATAGAGCGATTGACTGATAATGAAATAATGAAGTCTAGAGCAAATGTTATATGTTCGTCTGGCTGTCTCATCGCACATGTTCATTAGGTTTCCTATCAATTACAGTTAATCTTTCGGCGTCGTTCATCAATCTGCCTTCCATTTATTAGGTTTATGTAGATTTTCCTTTTGTTTATTCATTCTGACTTACAATAAAGGTGAGAATCCCGCGTTTGCTGAATCGAGAATTTGAAGTTAGTAGAGAAGTTCTAGCTCTATAAATTAAATTAAATTAAAATTAATTTATTTCAGGTCTTAAACCCATTTCACCAACAGCTTTAAATTTTTCAATAATAAATACAAAATCATACATAGATAAATACAACCAAATAAATACACAATATAAATACAACACATGAAACAAATTCAAATTCAATAATAATCATCACAATTAATTACATTAGTCTTTTACGTGCGATGTAACTTGTCTGTCACAAGCACATAAGGATAGTCCAACCTATTTGCTATCATGCTCAGAACGGCATTGGAGCTGTCACGCACTCTGCGCACAAGAGACGCGCAGCGCTTCAGCATGGTCGCATGAAAACAGTCCGTGCGCGCCCATGCGAACATACCTGAAGCGCTGCAGTAGCGAGGCAGACCCAAAACCGCCCTGAAAGCATTGTTAAATTGAATACGGAGGGTGTTATAGCATTTCTGCGTGTAATTAGCCCACAGGCTGCAGGTGTACAAGGACGTGCAATATGCTCGGAAAAGAGTTACTTTCACGCCATCCGAACAACGAAAGTGTCACGTGATCTATACAAAGTGTCACGTGATATTATCAAATCGCTTGTCAATCTCATATATATTTTTATAACTTACTAGAGGACGCCTCGCGGTTTCACCCGCGTAGTTCCCGTTCCCGTGGGAATACAGGGATAAAAAGTAGCCTATGTCACCCGGGGATAGAGTAGCTTCTCAACGGTGAAAGAATTTTTGAAATCGGTCCAGTAGTTTTGGAGCCTATTCGGTACAAACAATCAAACAAACAAAAAAATCTTTCCTCTTTATAATATTGGTATAGATTGACAATCACTATAGCCACGGTACGCTCTAATAGCATGCTTCTAGTCCACATCTATCATTAGAGTATAGTTTTAACTTCGAATTCATTCAGAGACTGGGGTGAGTGAACATGGATTTTGAATTTTATGGTATTAATCAAGATTTAGTTTAGAAAAGGAGGTTCTTATCATACTCGGCGGCATTGATAGGTATACCTTCTACATTCAGAGTGCCCGCCTCCACTTCCTACTTAACTATTTATCTTTACTATATATAATGTGCAAGTTTATAGCTACATGTACCGTCTCATCACAGAGTAATCTTAAAAATCAACACGTTCAAAGCATAAGCTACTCGGTACTAAGCAGGCAAAGTAAGTAAACATTGATGTGATGAGTTCAAATCGCGTGTCAACAGGGGCGTACTTATAGAAAATGGCGCCCAGGGCACGCATAATAGTTGCGCCCCTTCGTGAATTATTTTAATGCAAAACCAGATACATTAAATAAAACAATCATAAACCTTAGTTCAAAATCATGTAATATTTAACTTTTTTTATAATGACAGTAAGTTCATAAAACTTTTGTATTTATAATTGTACATTCTTGGGTTTTTGCGATGCTTTTTATATAGATTCCAAAATGATTTTTTTCCGTGTCTTTTCGCTCTACAATGACCCATTATAGCCCTCAAATACGAAAGTATTAATTACAATTTACTAAAATATCGTTTACAGCTTACTATGGATACTCAATTGAGAATGTGCGCCCAACCCACGATAATAATATTTTTATTTTATATTTAATGTTTTCGTGAGTGTTTTAGTTCCGATCCCGATTGTATAATAAGTGATCGTCAGTTACACAGTCTTACTAAGCAGGTCAGAGGCTGCCCAGAAAGTGATAAAGAGTAAGGAAGGTAGGCAAAATTACTCTAATTCTTTTCGCGATGCACGCCGAGGGACCAGAGGTGAATACAAAGATTTGACGCCACTGCTCATGGAGTTATGCTAACTCAAAACCAATGAAAAAATTGGTATGATGATTAAAAATAAAAACCGGCCAAGTACGAGTCGGACTCGCGCACGAAGGGTTCCGTGCCATTATTACAAAAAACGGCAAAAAAATCACGTTTGTTGTATGGGAGCCCCACTTAAATATTTATTTTATTCTGTTTTAAGTATTTGTTGTTCTAGCGGCAACAGAAATACATCATCTGTGAAAATTTCATCTGACTAGCTATCACGGTTCACGAGATACAGCCTGGTGACAGACAGACGGACCGCGGAGTCTCGGTGATAGGGTCCCGTTTTTACCCTTTGGGTACGGAACCCTAAAAATAGTTGAATGAAATTAGGTAAATTAATTGAACTAGTTAGTTGCGAGACGCACGGGACCGGTCAAAGTGGCGACGCTTGGGGGAGGCCTATGTCCAGCAGTGGACGTCTTTCGGCTGATATGATGATGATGATGAATTGAACTAGTATAATAAGCGGTGCGCTAGATAGATAGGAAGCAAAGACGTAAGAGAAACCGTGTCCGGGGAAACTTACAATGTTATACGTTCTTTAGTATTTTACGCGTAAATTTGTAAACAAAATTTTATTCTGTAAATATGTGGTACATGCATAGGCAAGCCCTCTCGATTTTCGCTCCCCATAATATAGCCTGATTAGCTTGTGGGTAAATCAGGCCCTGTAGTTCGCAGCTAAGCTAAGAATTGGTTAATTGTAGTGTAATTTGCTTTTAAAATTTAACTACTGGCGTTTTTGTGCCCCCCTTCGGCTGGCGCCCAAAGCACGTTCCCAACCCTAAGTACGCCACTGCGTGTCAGCCTCTTCGGAGCCCCAGGGAACACTTTACAAGTCGCTCTTTGTAGACAATAAGACAAATAAGACCTTATTTGTATTGCTCTTGTTTTTCTATGCTTCTTCGCTTCGGTAGATATTGGTTTGAAATACTTTGAGATAGCGGGGCACTTTGAGGGCAATCTTATGCGATTTCATGAGAAGGGCCTTCAAAATAATCGAGAATTAGTGCACAAAACATGAACTATAGGCTAACCTTTCGAAAACAGAACTAGTAATGTTCACCAACAAAAGAATCTTTGGGCCCCATCATAGGCATAACTTTTCAATACAGAATTAACACTAAAAGATCAAGAGGTGAGCCTTGATAGAAAACTGTTATAGAACAAGCATCTTGACTACAAACTTAACAAAAGCACATTTGCACTCTACCAATGTAAAAAAAAATTGGGTAAAACATGGGGGCTTTCTCCGATCCTTACTCTGTGGCTATACACAGCAGTGATCAGGCCAATGATGGCCTATGGTGCTCTGGTTTGGTGGACAAGGACGGAACTCTCGATTACCATTACTGTACACTGTTCCAACGACTGGCCTGTTCAGCTATCAGTGGCTCCATGAGAACAACCCCAACAGCAACCATGGAGATAGCCCTACAAATAACTCCTCTTCACCTGTACATACAGCAGGAGGCGGCGCTGGCTACCATCAAGTTAATGCATCTGGATATATGGGGCAAGAATCTTACCAGTCCACACTCTAACACCCTTGACCGGGTGATTGAATCAACCTTTCATCGCTGCCCCGTGTGACAGAACATCAAACCAACCTATGTTCAACAAAAACTACACCATACAGACAGTAGAGGAAGACAGGGATCAGTCAGGAGCCAATGAAGTACGTATCTACATAGATGGCTCGAAAACACAAAACGGTTCAAGTGCTGGCTTACACTCCCTTCACCTCAACTTTAACTTTCACATACCGTTAGGTACACACAGTTCCATCTTTCAATGTGAATGTGTTGCCTTCACACAAGCCACAACAGCCGTAAAGCGCTTAGGCATCCAACTACGGTATTAGATTCCTACGTGACAGTCTGGCTGAGCTCACTGGTTTAGAAAACAAACTAACTAACAATAAACTAGTCTTTGAATGCCATCTCGCACTGGAGAGTATATCAACTTCCAATCGTATAACCCTCCAGTGGATCAAAGGACGTAGTGGATCTAAGGGCAATGATGCCGCAGATGAACTTGCGAAGAGAGGCTCCGATACGATAGTGCTAGGCTCGTACCCACTTCTTCCCCTACCTTTCTCGCAAATTCGCGCGTGGATTCGCCAAAGATCGATCGAACTTCATAAGTTGTTATGAAGTTCGGTCGACTTCATAACAACAGATGGTCACGGACAACAGACTGTAGACAGTCAAAATGACTTTACCAATTGTATGCCCGCAATTAATTAAAACACTTCTCAGCCTGAGTAGAAATAACCTTAGAATAATTATAGGAACAATTACGGGCCATAACATCCTCAACTAACATCTTTTTAACATAGGCGCCACGGATAGACGCCTATGTTAAACGCCTATGTTGGCTTCCCAACGTGAAGAAATCCTTGGAACAGTGTGGTCACTCCGCGAAGCCTGTGAAGCCCCCAGGAAGTTTCTGAGCTTCTGGGCGGAGCTATGCTGGCTAAATTAGCAAAAAAAAACATTGATGGTTTTGCCGTCATTATTAAAAAAAAGATGTGGCTCTCTGATGACGCGTGTTCGCGGCGGTACCAACACTATTCTCAGTGTTTTCGCAGATCGGTGGGATTCTCCGATGATACAGAGGTGGATGCAGCTCCATGCTGTAGTCTAGCTGTATGTTTTTAGTTTTAGTTTTATATCTGTACCTACTAACACTAGTTTTTCAAGTAAATTGTTTGAAATAAAAAGCTTTTTTTTATGTTTTTTTTATTTAATACCTCCACTTACAACGGACCAAATGGGAGTCTAAGTGTGGAAAAGGGAGTTCCTATCATCATCATCATCATCAATACTTCGAGATAGTGGGTAAATAGGTACCTAATCTAAACTGATATTACAAAGAGGTTAAATGGTTAGTTTGTTCTTTTTAATCTCTGGCAGTTGGTATTCATTCATGGATAGAAAGCAAAACCATTGCCGCCAATTGCATAGTTTCTGTGAGTTAGGACACTGGAGCGAAGCCGCGAGTAAAAGCTAGTTAGTTTATAATTACATTGTTGCGTCTTAGTAACGCTAGCGGATTGCGGAACCAAAGCAAGATATGTTGGATCTGCGGTTAGCCACATTATCGTAGATAGTAGTAATTACCTACTCGATTTACATGATATGGAACCTAGTGCAGCTGCTAGAAAGAATGGCAAACGATAGAATACGACTATGTCCTAATTTCGGTTTTAATCTAACTGCCAAAAAAAGGAGGATTAAAACGATTTTTTGTTTTTTTTTATTTATGTTCCCCGAGTGCACCGATTTGCAAAATTCTTATTTTGTTTGAAAGGATATTCTTTCCTGGTGCTCCCATGGTCTTCAGGTCAGGATCTGAACATGGAATCCTGGAGAAATTGAGGCAACTTCGCAAATATTATAGGCATATATATATCGATTATTTATTTATTTATTATATGCAATAAATGCACAGTAAGTACATCTTATAATACAATTATAAAAAGATACTTAAAATTAATACAAATACAATGGGCGGTCTTATCGCATTGCGCGATCTCTTCCAGGAACCCTGGTATGGACAGTAATTGTCTGGACTTGAAGTGGCACAATAAAAATCTACGGTCATCCCATAACCGCCATCTTCAATGTCCCACTCACCGCACTGACTTCATTCACTGTTCTTTCTTCGTTCAGTCTATTTCTCTGTGAAATGCGCTCCCCCAGGAAATCAGGATGGCAACCAACCGGTTAACCTTCAAAGTTAAAGTTCGCGAGCACATTCGCAAGAAGTTGGCAGAGTATCGTCACAACTCTAATGTTTTTCAATTATTAATCTAATATTACTAATGTTTAAGTATATCTATATATTTAGTTTATTCTTTTGCGTATATATGGTATGATTTTCTTGATTATATTGTATTTATAATTTATATATATTTTTTACATGAACCTGTTTTGTTTAATTGTCTCTGCATCACCCAAAGGTCGACTGGTAGAAAATGCCTAAGGCATTAAGTCCGCCTCTGTACGTTTGTGTGCATGAAGTATTAAATAATAATAATAAAGTGGGGTTGTCATTGGTGTGACATTAACATTGTTTAAAATACTATAATTATAATAGATACACATATGCTATTGATTATGTTATTTTTTTGCTTTCCACTTGTACATGAATTTTGCGAAGGCTCGATCAAATATTTCCTGATGCACACTCTAAGGCATCAAATCCTGTAGTATTTCATTCTGTTATTTTTTTTTTGATCATGGGGATCGTTTCGGGTACTCGGGGATGAGAGCGGCGCGGGGCGCGGGCGCGAGACAACTTTGTAGTTGGTTATGTACCATATTTGGTAGTATAGCAACATTATAAGGCAATCAAACCGTGTATTTAGATAGCAATAGCGCAATAATTTGCTCATTAAAATTTGGTGATCAATTTACAAAAATTGGTTTCATAGTACAATTTAAAGTGTAGTCATGACTAAAATAACTAGAACCATTGTAATTTTAGGTCTTAATTTTTTTATTTCGGTGTAATTTTTTTGCTAATTGGTATATATTTTAGGTATGGTCACAAAGTTCTTTTTGGTGGTCATTATATTTATCCCCTTTTATAATTATGGTCAAATAATCAGTCCAAGAGCGAGCGAAGCGAGCTCGGGAGCTTAGGGCACCCCGACGTTTATTATTTTAATGTTGATATTGGTTTTAATATAGAATAGGTAAGTACGATTACTATTTAAGCAATAAAGTGGACGGAGCATCGCTGCACGGGGTTCCTATTTCTGTCTCCAGGGTCTAAAGTAACCTAACATGAAGGAGATAAAGGGAGCTAAGTTCGCTCGGTTTCTTCAGCTCCCGTCATCTCCTTCGAACCTAACCGTTCCGTGTCGGGGTGCCCTGAGTTGCCGAGCTCGCTTCGCTCGCTCTTGGAATAACTCATTGGCCATAATTATCGAATTGCCTAACCGTTAATTAGCAATATTCATAATGACCAGACAATGTAATAAATATCGAAGTTTAAATCAATGTTCATTATATTGCCCGATTTGACTTAACTAAATTCATAATGCCCGGGCATTATACAATAGTGTCCTGATTAATCATTTGGTCCATGACAGATATACTATCTTTCGAAATTCATTCTGTTACGAGTACGTAGATCATAAGTCTAGTCTCAGCTCTGGTGGAAGCAAATTGATCGCAAATCAATTCAAAATTTAATTTAATCCAGTAGCTACTAAGTTAATCTACATACCTGGGTCAAGTTTAAGCAAATTAATATTTGTGAGCGTTCGGTTAGATCACAACATATGTAAGTATATATAAGTATTTGTATATCACCTGATTTGACAATACCTGCTTATCTTAATTAATTAGTGTAAGTGACCTGTGGCCGTTCTAATTAATGAAGTAAATCTAGCCAAAATTGGATAATAAACTGATTCATAGAAGTGATCTAGCGCACGTAGACCAATCCAAAGGTAAAAGAGACATGAAATATGTCATTTACCTTTGGGTTGACCGGAATCTCACTAAAACTGTTCATGTATTATGAAATGTATTCAATCACATGTAAGGACTGAACGTGTTGACGTTTACCCAAATTATCGGTCAAGTCATAATATTTTCATAATTTGTGGTGTTTGGTTTGTGTAATGTGTGTGCTTTATTGTCAAAAAACCAGAAATAAAGTGAAAATGGTTCGTCAAAAATAAACTGCTTTTATCGGTTTGGTTACGTTAGGTACACAAAAACGAAAGTGAATATTTAATCAGTATTTTATTAATAGACTAAATTCCAAAGGTTAGGTCAACGTTTAGTCGAATTCTACTTTCGAAGTAACTTCATATAAATATCAAGAAAATTCTTACCGAAATTACTCAACGAAAACGACGAACAAAAACTTCAGTGTAATAAAGCAAGAATAATATAATAATATGGAAGGTAGGTATCTATTTTATTAGTGACTGAACTTAGGAATTTCAATGAAATTTCCCAAAAATCCATCCCAATTATGATCATACAAGATTTACTCGGGTAAAGAGAATCAAGTTTTATGAATGGAGCAAGGGCGGCGAATAGCTTGTATAAACACAAAATAATCATAATATATTATGATAACAGCTTCCATTAAGAAGCTTCGTCTTTCATCATTATCTTACGCTGAAAATGAAAAGCCCTGTGTATTACGTTTAAAATGATGTAGCAAATTAAAGAGGCCGACCGACGGGAAACTAAAAGTTTAATGTTCCTAGAACAGTACTTATTATAACTTTAAAGATTTAACAATGGCTGGTTCAAAGCTTAACAAGTTTCTTAAAACAAAGACAGTAATACCTAGTCCAGACGTCTTGTAGGTGTAAAACAGAGAGAAGATTTCTAAAGTTTAAATAAATTACGTGGTCTATGGTGTGAACACGGAGACGGAGTAGCTGACAGTTATATTCGTCCTAGACAGGGCTGGGCTATTTTATAGCCATTAATTTTATTATATACTTTTCAACAAATTTTCTCATAAAGTGGCTCTAATTTCACCGCAATTAGGCACATAATGACACCGGAAATCAAACTGTGACTTTTTCATTGCTATTATTCACAAGTGAGTTATAGTTTGTTTTTTATTTTATTGGTTGAGTTGCTTTGTTCTTAAAAAAGTTTCGATACAAAAAAGATCGTGCTCAATAGTACAATTGCAACACATTTCATGCAACTTCGTATTTAAATAGATAATTTCAATTTGTACGTGTAAATAAAACTTTCACTCAAATATAACTTTTGCTTTTCTCTGTAATAAAGAAAACTTTAAATTCCCCATTTTGTACGTGGCTAAAACGCTATCCTCGAAAAGCCAAAAAAAACCTCATTCTTTTTAATCTATGGCCGATCGCTATTGTTAGATGCGCGCGCATAGGAAAACTGATTAATTTTGCCCGCCATTGCGAAACATTTTTCACAACTCGTTTTCACTGTTGGAAATGATTTTTAGTATTATTTTCTTCACAAGTGTGTTGAAAAACGTCGTATGATACACGTGTGTATTGACGATTACCGTCCTCGGCTCTCTTAAGACCCTCACCTAACGGCTCGGGTCTCAATGGTGCTTCAGCGGTAATCACCAACATTACACACTTGTACCATAATGTACTATTATTGTACACCACATAATATTGTTACAAGATAGGCCAACGCCATCTAGTAACGAGAGGAAGAACTAGGTAGTAACTAGTGGCGCCATCTAGTATTGAATAGCGGAACTAATGTTCTCGAAAGCTCGTGTCGAATGGAATTTTCCAGAAGGTTCGAACCGAACATTCTGGATGTTTCTAGTCGCTTCGGGAACAATGAGTTCGAAAGTCGATTGTTCTGGAAGTTTCTCGAATTATCTAGAACAGTATGGAACGTTCCAGAAACTTCTTCCGTGCTATATAAAGAGCGGTCGGATTCGTCGTGGGGCAGTTTCGATTGAGAAGCGATACAGAGCGACCAAAGCGGAAAATAGTGCGAAGTAATAGAATTGTTTAAGAAGTGTTTTTGTAATAAACAGTGATTAATTGAAGTCTGCTGTTTAAATAATTTATCCGTGAACCCCAGCTCGTAACAAATTGGTGTCAGAAGTGCGGGATAAATTATGCCGGTTCTACCGAAGGAAGAAACGGAAGGGATGCGCACCAGGAGTCAGCGCCAGCAAGACGTAGACCAGAGGCGCTTTGGAGACGCTCCCTCACCGTCATCAAGTGGACATCGAGACTCCGCGGCTGCAGCGGAACCAGCTCAATCGTCGGCGTCGCCTGACATAGCCGCCCTTATGGCATTCATGCAAGAGCAGGCTCGCCGTCAGGAGGAGCAGGCCCGTCGTCAAGAGGAGCAGGCTCGCCGTCAGGAGGAGCAGGCGCGCCGCTTAGAGGAGCAGCTGCAGCGCGTCAGGAGGAGCAGGCCCGTCGTCAAGAGGAGCAGGCTCGCCGTCAGGAGGAGCAGGCGCGCCGCTTAGAGGAGCAGCTACAGCGTGACAAGGAAGAGCAAGCTCGCCGTCAGGAGGAGCAGCTCTTGGTGATTAAGGACCTCCGCGGAGCCATCGGTAAGGAGATGAAAGAGGTAAAGGACCAGATACAGCAGCAGGAGATCCGCATTGCCGAATTGGAAAGGATTGTTCGTGGGCTCAAATCTGGAGGAGAGGCCGTGGCACCTGCAGTTGTGCCCTCGCCAGGTGGCTTTAAAGTGCCACCATTCGACGGATCTTCGTCATGGTCTGCCTACAAGATACAGTTCGAGGCCGTCATGAAATCGAATAGGTGGACCAAAGAACAGGCCTTGACTGCTCTAACCTTGGATCTCCGCGACCAGGCCTTGATTGTGTTAGAGGCACTTGGACAGGACGTTACTTTCGAAAAGCTTCTGGAAGCATTGGAAGCTAGATACGGCGACGCGCATCTGGAACATGTGTTTCGCGCCCAGCTAAAGGACCGATCGCAACGTGTTGGTGAAACCTTACAGCAATGGGCTCTGGAGGTAGAAAAGCTGGTCCGGAAGGCTTACAAGTCTTCACCTGTGCTGATCGACGGGAATCTCGTACAGGTTTTCACGGATGGGATCCGTGACCTGGAGGTTAGGGCTGCCGTAAGGCTAGGCCATTTTAAGAACCTTAAGAACGCCCTAGCCTACGCTTTAGAGGTGGAAGCTGTACGACGGGACGACCGAGCTCACCGCATAAGGCAGTTTGCGACTTCACCCCGGTGCTATAGCTGTGGAGAGAGAGGCCACATCCGGTTGAGCTGCCCAAAGCAAAGGAGTCCCCATTGCGGAAGTCAGTCACC
Source organism: Orthosia cruda (assembly GCA_964057195.1). Lineage (NCBI taxonomy): Eukaryota > Metazoa > Arthropoda > Insecta > Lepidoptera > Noctuidae > Orthosia > Orthosia cruda. Next base: position 38,636,702 of record OZ059827.1, on the reverse strand, counting down.
AGCAGCAGGAAAACCAGTAGACGCAAGGAGTAAGTGGCAGTTAGTGGCTGGTGATGAAAGAGCCCCAAGGAACTCGATTTCACAAATTGTGTGTGAGTCACAATCATGGGACGGGAACAGAACACCACACAGTAATGCAGATGCTCTCTCGCGTAGGTCGTGTTCCGATCAATGTAAGCCCTGTGCCAGGCAAAAGGCTAAGCAGACGACATTTGTGAGAATGTTGAGGACGGATCTTAGCGAAGATTGGAAGGGAATCTTGCAGAGTGCTCAGCAAGATGACGGAGACATAAACCCGATCCTCGAATGGAAGAAATCAGGAGCTCCGAGGCCTCAGTGGAGTGATGTTGCAGCACTGAGTTCTATCACTAAGAGTTATTGGGCACAGTGGGAAAGCTTGGTTATCCAGGATGGAGTTCTGTGCCGGAAGTGGGTGAATGCTCGCGGTGACCAGTGTCATCTACAAATGGTCGTACCTAAAGTTAAGGTGCCTGAGGTCCTACAGCTCTATCACACTGGAAGTGCAGGGGGTCAAATGGGAGTTAAGAGGACTCTGATCAAGATCCGAGAACGATTTTACTGGATCCATTATCGAGAAGACGTTAAGGAATGGTGCCGCAAATGCACAAGTTGTGTGGGTGCGGCGGTGAAAGGACCACACATTCGTAGTAGAGGTGCATCAAAGATGTATGAGCACATCAGAGAGACCGGTCAACAGATGTCTGAGAGGATGAAGACCCGATACGATCAAAAACGAACAATAAGGGCTTCTATGAAGAATCTCTTGTATGGTTACATAACCCGGCACGGAGCAAAGGAAAATCGCCTAAATCACAAGCGAAATGGGATGGACCTTATCGCGTAGTTACCGAGATCAATGAACTCACCTACCGAATTCAAAAGGGACCCCGAGGTGCATCAAAAGTCGTTCATGTGGATCGGTTGGCCCGTTATCATGGGTCTAACAATGCTCGGTACGAGCATGTCTAAGAGGGAGGCAATGTTACAAGATAGGCCAACGCCATCTAGTAACGAGAGGAAGAATTAGGTAGTAACTAGTGGCGCCATCTACTATTGAATAGCGGAACTAATGTTCTCGAAAGCTCGTGTCGAATGGAATTTTCCAGAAGGTTCGAACCGAACATTCTGGATGTTTCTAGTCGCTTCGGGAACAATGAGTTCGAAAGTCGATTGTTCTGGAAGCTTCTCGAATTATCTAGAACAGTATGGAACGTTCCAGAAACTTCTTCCGTGCTATATAAAGAGCGGTCGGATTCGTCGTGGGGCAGTTTTCGATTGAGAAGCGATACAGAGCGACCAAAGCGGAAAATAGTGCGAAGTAATAGAATTGTTTAAGAAGTGTTTTTGTAATAAACAGTGATTAATTGAAGTCTGCTGTTTAAATAATTTATCCCTGAACCCCAGCTCGTAACAATATGTACAGGACAACGTCCGCAAACACAAGTGTACTACAAGGGCGGTCTTATCGCATTAAGCAATCTCTTAAAGACAACCTTTCGATGGATTTATTTAAATTTTTAGTAACAGGATTACTGTCTTTTCTGGCAGAATAAATACTATTCCTTTGTTATAGCCTAAGATCCAACTGTAAAATGTGCAGTTGAAGACGTTTTTATTAATGTTCATGATTGATACTTGATAGTACATTAGATTGCTGCAGGGTGACCCTTCATAAAATCAAGTTTTGGGATCTCTTACTATTACTTCTTTATCCTACCTAGAAAGTCATCCTGGCTGCCCTGACGAGCGCTCTGGCAGACTTGCTTGAAGAACCGCCCGAGGCCGCGCACACCGCGCACCTCGTTGAGCCGCGACACAGCGTCCAGCACCGAGCTCTCGTCGTCGTGGTCCCAGATGTCCAGATGAAGCACATCCGACGATATGTCGTCGATGTCGCTATGGAAATAACTATTTATCAATATTGATGGATTCGTTTTGCGTTATTATTGGGTATAGAATATTTTGTGTTTCTATTTTGTAAAAGTTGACATGTAAACAATTTCAATCCTTGCTTGTTATGGGAGGTTGCGCACGGTGACTCTTTGCTGATTCATTAACTCGTTTTGTGGATCGTGTATCGCTACTTTTGGCCGTTTATTGCATTTGCAAAGTGCGACTGTGTGTCACACAGCATCGTGTGTGTATCCATGCTGTATCGCAACAGTATCAATTCAAAATCGTAGTTACGTGGGCGAAGCTATAATACCAGCACCGCGACTGTATGACGATCTTTTTGCGATTGTATCACTACTGAGTCGCTGCAAAAAATATCCGTGGGCGACCTGCCTATAAGTATGATTCTATTTTAAAACTTACAATTTGAATGTCTCATTCCACTTGGGCGACAGCGTGTGCTGTCTGACGCTGGTGGCTCGAATATACCGAGCTGGCAACCTGCCGAGGCTGTCCCGCTGCTGACGACCTTCCCGGCGCTTGAAGCTCAGCCTGAACCCATGCTTGCGACCCTCGTCCTCAGAAGCACGTGGCGAGGCCGGCAGGGAAGCTGGCTGGATCCCCAGCATGCAGTACGGGTCACTGAACCCTAGGTGGTTAAAGGTGCCGCCTTTTAAGGGATTTCATAACAGTTCAATATAAAGGAACACGTTTTCATAATAAAAATATTTATGATTTCTAAGACATATTGAGAGCCATTGGTGATGAATGTAATAAATTCTAATAATCAACAAAAATAATATTATAGCAAAAATAATATCGAATTAAATGTCTGAACGTAGTAGGAACTATACATACAGTTGCTAAACCACTATAAAAGCGTGCGGTTGAGACAGCTCTATCGTAGCATTCTACGCCGTAGCTCGTCGTAGCAAGAAGAGGCGTAGTTTGCGAACGAAAACCGCGCAATTTTTGACGTTTCGTAATAGGTATACAGTAGGTGGACTGAAATAATAGTATTTGTAAATATTTTCCAAAATTATGATGACTTAGGTGCTGTAAATACAATACATATCCAGGTCCTATTTTCCATTATGTTTTGGGCATCTAGTTAAGCGACACGGGCGACAGCTGTCCGTTACATATCGTAAGTATAGATAGGCACTGATAATTCAACGCCAAATAAAAAGATAAGTGCCTTTTTCAGCCGAGCCTAAACAAATATTAATCTAAAAAACATCGTCTCAAAGCAAAAATTCTTGGACAAAACTAATTAAAATAGCCTTTTCGCTTCGTTTTCACCGCAACATTCGATATGTATATGGTTTGCGAAACTCAGAAAAGCGTAATTGAATACCTTTCAACTTTACTAGCTGTTTGCAAAGCTGTCGAAACAAAGTTTTGCTTGAATAGAAATTTGATTTAAACTTCCAGGGGTAGCAGCATTTATTTTGCAGAAAATGTGGTTGTTTTATGGAAACATTATTTTTGCGTTAAGATGAGAGTTGTTTTGGAGCATTTACTGCATAATGTGATGTCATTTTTGGTGACTGTAAGTGGTGTTCGCGCTGGTCGGCATCGCGCGCCATCGTTTTCGCGTAATTCTATATAAAAAGCGTAGCTGTCAGCTCGCCAGCTCCACTACGCGCCAGTGAGTGCGCCGCAGACATTATTTGTTACACAATTTAATTTTTATTTCGCCGACGTTGATGTTCACGCAAACATTTATGGTTATTTCCGCAATATCCTCGCCACAATACTATAATTTCCTACCACCGACAGTATTATCTAATAAATAATACCCACGCGTTTTTCCATTGCCTTACTTTTCAATAACAGTGTAGGTGGAACATTTATTTAAGGTAGGTATTTAAACAAGGTAGGCAAAGCCTTCTTATAAGTTGATCAAGACGTGAAGAATTGGGATTTCATATAATGTGAGACAAAGACATAGTAGGCGACTTTAATGTGAATGTCAAGCCAAATCAACAAAATCATGACACATTACAGATGTTTTATTAGTATGAATGTTCCAAATGTCGCCTGAGGTAAGTCAACCGAGGGAGCGTCATGAAATGTATTCAAGGCGACACTCATCACTTATAAATATGATTTAAGGGCACATAAAGGGCGACGTGTGAGCAACAAGGGACCTTCTATTAAATGTAGGTTTACTTTTCTCACCTTGCGAGGTATTAACGACGGAAAAGTTTTTAGAATAAGTCCATTATTCTTAACATAAGTTATGATGTTTCTAAGATCTGCGTTTTTGCCTACATATCGTTTCACTAAGGTAAACTCTAATTTCACTGGCAATGAAAACTAATAATTGCTGTGCTCAACATATTGGCATGATTTATTTTATTTTGGTGATAGTGCCATTTTAACTTGTATTTTTTAAACCTTCAAGCGCGAGTCCGACTCGAACCTGGCCGGTTTTTTTTTTACTTTTGTTTGACATTTATGTAAACTTTATTTGTATTCTTTTTTATAATTTATTTATTTATTTAAACTTCATGTACAATGGTGATACATAGGCGGACTTAATGCAGCAAGGCATTCTCTACCAGTCAACCTTTGGGTTAAAAAGGACAACAGGTGGTAGGAGTACAAAATAAAAATGAACAATAATTAAAGTCGGATATTAATAAACTATCTAAATAATATTTTTTTTTTGAATAATTCTTGTTTTTAGTATCATTTAATTTTATTTAAAACTTATATTATATATTTTCTATGTTATAATAATTGAATTTATAAAAAATAAGTATTAAAAATTGTTGTGCCCGACAGTGTCCGTGTGAACTTTATTATCTACACTAATATTATAAAGAATAAATTTTTTTGTGTGTTTGTTTGTAATGGTAACTCAAAAACTACTTCACCAATTTTGAAAATTCTTTCATCAGTAGAAACCTATATTCTTCCTGAGTAACGTAGGTTTTATATCCCGAAAACGGGTCCTGTGGGGTGCCCCACGAGAGCGAAGCCGCGGGAAAAGCTAGTTAATTATAAGATCTTGTTAACACATGCAATAAAGATTTGAATTTGAATAAATTGCGAAAAGGGCAAGGCTATGACGATGATTTAAATTCGACGAAAAGTTTTCTCACAACGGCTTACCATTGGCATCTTTAGCTTCAAGTCCATCAGCCTCGATGACGAGGCAGCCGAGCACGACGGTGGGAGGCCGCTCGCTGCCGGCGGAGCGCATGGCGCGCGCGTGCACTTCTGAAGACACCCTGAAAGCGCGCCGAGCGTGTTCCACCACCTCTTCCTTGTAAGCTGCGAATTGCCCATCCGGGGCTGGTGCTCCTACTGCGTTCTCGATGCAGTAGAGAACCTAGTGAGAAAAACATATTCAAGATGAATTGGAGTGGTGCTAAGGTATAGTGCCAAAATACATGAACAATAAAAAAAAAGGAAAATATATTGCTTTCTATTATAGACTTTACTAAGTTGTGGATATAAAAATGGACAAAAGTAATCTCAGCACGACGACCACGCTTATCACTGAAATCATAGATGGTCTTTTTATGCCGTCTCGGTAGTTAATAAATGCCTACCCTTCAAACTATACAAGATCATATCAATATCGGAGAGCAATTCGATTCTATATTGTATCAAGTAATGTAAAAAATATCCGAGAAGAAAACGGATATTCGGGTAAAACGTGCGCACGTGCTACCTACACCATATTAAGTATCACCTTTTGAACTGACTCTGGAGCGAAAAAGCTGACGTGACGGAATGTGTGTTCCACGGGAAGACGACTTTGCATGCTCCAAGTTAGTTACAAGAGACAAAGTATTCAATTAGGGTAGGTATTCGCCCTTCTTTTGTTCTTGCATTACTGTTTTATTACTGGGTAAGTGAAAAAGAACGCTGCGCACATTTTATATATTAGGTATTTACGTGTGCTTACGATACGGTTATAAAATACCCTCTTCTAAAATACGTAAAGTAATTACATTTTAAGGCCTTTTCATCAAGATTAAGACTTCGGAGAGAAAGGATCAGGCGATTTAAAAAACATTTTCACTGTCTTCGTCAAAGTTAATCGTTTTGAAAATCTGGTCCGGCTACAACATCATCAGCCTTTTAATGTTCCCACTGACGGGACACAGACCGCCTCTCTCTGTGAGAGAGGGTATGGGCCGTAATCCACCACGCGGGCTCCGTGCGGGTTGGTGGATGTTACATGTCTTCGAATTTTTGGTTCTTGTACATGCCGATTTCCTTACGAGCCCTTGTGATGAAATAATTTACACAAAGTAAAGTGCCTGCCTCGGTTCGAACCCACGACCTCCCACACGTAAGTCGGGGCCGTTACCAATGGGCCACCACTGCTCTCGTCGGACTACGATTCCTCAAAATCAGAAAAATTTGATTTGGTTCTGCCAAACTGGGATGGTTTATATCCATTTCATATTTTAATAATGATTATATTGAAGTCCATACAACACTTCTAAGTAAGGCAAATACATCTTAATTTTCAAGGTCGACTGGTAGAAAATTCCTAAAGCATTAAGCCTGGCTTTGTACTTGTGCATAAAGTTTTAATAAATAATTATTACAAGATGCCCATGTTTAGAATATTATTACTATAACCACCCAACAAACACGTAAACTAAACGCTACAAATAGCGATCGCATACATGCAAATTAGTCGACTAATGCGGCAATTATCCCATTCACGCATATTAACCATGACATATGGATTATAAACTACCAAGTTATTAATTACGCTACGTTGGGACTTTATTAAATTATTTGTAATATATGCCAGTAATAATATTTTACAGAAAATTTAACTTTGTATCTTATTTTTTGCATGGATACAGGATATAATCACGAATATATTCCCTGAAAAAACTAGTAAAATCTAAGTAAGAATCTATTGCAACCCCTGAAAAAACTAGTAAAATCTAAGTAAGAATCTATTGTAGGTACTCAATTGTCAACTCTATTTAAATAAGACCCTAAACCTATTTGGAGTACTGGAAAGAGGGTTTTTTATATAAAGGGTCTAAAAGTCACTTTATAGAGAATACCAAAGTTAAATATATTCTACAGATTTAATACAAAGCTGACAACAATTTCGACAATAAATAGAAAATAAAATGATCATGTAAAAACGCACAGTAGATGAGTACAGAATTACAGATGCCAAAGACAAAGCAGCGTCTAATATCTGAGACAAAGCTAAGCTCGTAATTTGACCAATACCTACCTACAAAGGCTTTGTAAATCTTTGTAGAATGTACGTACATATACAACAGATTTAACGACCCCTGGGTTCTCGCACTTTGTCGGGTCACCTTTACTTTCAACTGGGATTTATTAAAAAACTTAGGTGGGATTAGAATGAACGACTTTGATGAACATATTGTGGAATGTACTCTAAAACTGTGCCTATTTTAACCTACAGTTTGGAGTTTTGGTAAGGTCACAGAAATAATATTAGCATAGTATGTTTTAGTATCGGCCGCGACTTACAAGTCGTAGGTCATGGGTTCAAACCCAGGCAGGTGCTTTGTTTTGTGTAAATTATTTAATCACCACTGTTCTCAAACAAAACGGTGAAGGAAAAAAATTGTCGGGAAACCGGCATGTCCTTGTCCTTGTCTTTACCAAAAATGCATATTTGACCACCATCTACCAACCCTCAATGGGCCCGCGTGGTGTTTTACAGCCCATTCCCTATTTCACAGTGAGGAGGCCTGTGTACCAGCAGTGGGAATATTAAAAGGATGATGATGGTATACCTAAAGATCTTGTACAATTTTTTTTGTCGTCAATTAGGTATTTTTCTGGGCAAGAAAAGTTCGTACCATTATTAATATATATTTTACATCAACCTACATGAACACTTATGAAACGCCAGAAGCTGTAACAAGGTTCCAACTGATCGTTGCAAGCGCCGTGAACGTCTCGACGCACGAGCCGTCTTACCAACATACCTCTGTATACAGATGTTCATGTTCCTTGTGCGACAGCTGAGCCGATACGCTGGGCAGCCCCAGGTCATGCGGCGCAGGCGGTGCCCTCTCCGACCTGGCCTCCACCAGGCGCAGCGCGGCCAGGCGCCTGTTCTCGTGACGCCACGACAGCGCCGTGAAGTTCTCGAAGTACGACCCGTCTGTATCTTGAACCCTGCACAGATTAAGAGCAGTTCAGCACATTTCGTAAAAGCCATTTATAATAGGTTCGTTTTTCTCTTTTTTATTAGAGACACTTATGTATAATTGTTGAGATAGACATTAATAACTAGGATCACGAGCCTTCATTTACTAGGCTACTGTCTACGTCCGAAAGCATACTTTACCGGTGACGACGATACGACAATGCTGGCAATACTAGTGCATACGAGAAGTTTGGAACTGTCGAATAAATCTTGAATAAATAACCTAAGCATTATGCTTAGCTAGGCAAACTACCTATATTGACTAAACTATTGGATATATTTTTAAATGCAGACGGGGAATGTTAATCGATACTCGTATATGAAGTTGAAATTATTGTCGTATCTTCGTCGCCACACTGTGTATCGAGAGAACTTTAGAAAGGAGACTTTCTTTGGAGCTTTGGTACTTTCTTTGTAAAGCAAGTACCGGAGTTGTAAAATAACAAAACTTATTTCAATATAAACCTTAATGTACAAGAATACTCAAATAATTAACATGCTTTTGATAACTAATATGATTGCCTAGATAACTTGATTCAAATATTGATATAAAACGGCTCTTTTCTGAAATTAGTATCAAGACAAAATGCATTTCGTTACTTATTGGGAACAACTTACTACAGAACCTATTTTTTGTCGACAGAGTTGAATTAATAAGAAGATTGTGCAAGGGGAAAGTTATGAAAAACTAATGTGCAATGGAAAATAATGTACAACGCGGTACCAATTTGGTGTATTTATTTATTGAACACCAAGATAAAAACAATAATACATACGGAGACCTTAAAATAAAAACAAACATACAGCAGGCGGCCTTATCGCGTTCTGAGATCTCTTCCAGGCAACCCAGAATGGAGAGAGATAGCCTGGACACGACATGAAGTTGCACTCAGTGCAAGTTGATCTCCTTTAAAATATTTTGGCAACATGAAAAAATCAGGAATGCGTGTGAATTCTACTGTGAGCATGTAACAGTGTGGTCGAAGTTAGGAAGAGCGTCCTCCGTCACTTTTTAGAGATACATCGGGTGGTTAGAGCATTACAACAGGGCAGGAGGATGAGTAAACTTCACTATCTCTCTCTCACTAGTCCCTCTAGCCAAGTTACAAAAGTTTCGTATCGAATCTCTTTCTACAATCGTTAACGCCTTCTATTTGTATGGTCTGACCACGTGACTTAAGGGCCTACAACCGCTAGTGCCGTAAAACGGTAACTTTCTAAAGCATACTTCTTAATAACGGCTAGGTTAAAAGGTTTGAAAAAAATATATATGTATTATTGTTTCATGTACATTATTTTTGAAAATTTTACACAGTTTCACAGTACAGTTTTTCTTTAAAAAAATAATTAACAACACAATATTTATTCGCTACTTTTGGATACTCCTCCAAAACGACTTAAATGTTTAAAAATATTTGTACACAGAAAATTTTATAGCTAGAATTTCTTCATAATTGAAATAGCATTTGTAAATATAAGAATATTTTGTAAACAAAACTGTCCAAAAGTTGGTTTAATATTGATTTTCTGGTTCCGAGTCGAGCGCACAGCCAGTACTGCGTTAACATTGGGGAATATATACGCCTTAAGGTTACACTAGTCGAAAATTCTTCCATACAAACGTAGTCTAGCGATTATTCTACTGTTTGACGATGTACGTTCAAAATAAAAAGTGATATCAATTTGTCTCATCATTATCTAGCCCTGTATGGAAATAAAAAGTAAAATGAAAAATATATATTTGAAAGTTATGAGCGTCGAAAGTTCCATATTTCAACACTTATTTCAACGCATCTTTGGTTGGAAATAAATAATAAGATCATCATCCATTTCGATACACATTTGAAAAGTGCTAATTCGTACGCAAAATAGCTTCTGCCTGCTCATCACAGCATTTATCTCTTTCGCATGTGTTGTCAGATGAGATAGCATGCATTTTAACCTCGCGCACAAAATAGTTCGTGGCGTCGACCTTAACGTTCAGATGTGTCATTCCCATACATTGATTCGTTTTCTACTAGCATTATCGATTGTAGATTGTCAACTTGGCTACAGGTGTAGGTCTCACTGGGTAGTTAACCTAACACCAGGTACCTACCTAGTAGAATTCAGTAGCGTGAAATTGTATGTAATTCATTTTCTGAGATGCTAATTGCATTTTAATATTATACTCATGTGTGATGCATTTGAAATATTAATTAAACACCCACCGGTCTTATCTATTTCTAAATATAGCTAGCTATTTTTACAAAGACACACAGCTCTTTAATTACATCTACATTAAGACAAAAGTAACTTAAGCGTGAATGGAAAATTTTAATTAAATGAATATTCTTAAACATTTTATTGAACTCAGAGATCTTTATTTGTTTTGAACGACTGTTTCACAAGTCTAATCATTACGAAATTAAATTGCTTAAATAACTTGTACTAAACTGATTTAAAATACTAATAGACTTTAAAATACTCTTAAAAGAAACTTTAAATTAGATACTTTGATCATGTTACCAATTTTGTAATGGCGAAATCTATTTTTGCTAACTTATATATTTTTGCTAGAGTAGACTGATCATAAGTACCACATAGATTGGTACTTATTCCGAGCTTACCCAGTATTTACTGGTACCTATCTAAATATCTATATTTCGTGATTCGTCCGTAATCCCTAAATCGGGCCAGTGGAGCATTTATCACGTATACCATTTCGAAATATTTATTTACTTTCATAAATACGAGTGTGGTGGTATGGATAAGACGATATATTAGACGGGCGTAATATCGATGGTAAACGGCTGAGTAATCGTCAAAATGTTTAAGCAAGAGAGAAATTACGTCAATCTAAGTATAAATAAATCAGTGTAAATTTTCTGTAAATACTTGTTGTATTTAAAGAATATGCGTGCTGCTTATGTTTCTCTGCCTCTAATGGTGCTCCCACACCGCTGTTAAAAATGTTTAAAAACACGAGTAAATATTTTCTAAACTAGCATTTGATCATAATGTTAAGGTTCGAGCACCACACTGCTGAAAAATGTTTTATTTCCTAACATTTGTTAGTAAATGTATTGGTGTTGGAAAATGTTTGTAAAAATGTTTCAACAGCGGTGTGGGAGCACCATAAGAAACCAGGGAAGGGGTGAAATAATCAGGTTGATTAAATATCTTTGTTTGATGGCGCTTTTTATAGTCTCAAAGACAAAAGACAAAAATTCTTTATTTCAACTAGGCCATTGAGCGGCACTTTGGAACGTCAAAAATATAAATTTAAAGTTAATAATAATTGATTCTACCGTCCATTCGCGAAAGTAGCTTGTTATGGAGAAGCACGGACAAAAAACTCCATACAAACTCTTTAAAAAAAAAAAAGTGTTTAGAAGAAAATAAAAATAAAGCATTACTATAATTATGAATACAATATGAATTAACCAGTTTGATTTTGTCTACACTAAAGATTGGCCTATGGAGCGGACCAGCATGTTTCCAAGCATTCTTATTTTGATTATAATCATCTAATTTGTAATATGCTTGTTTCCAAAGTGTGCTTTTAACAATAGTTTTAAATTTTTTTTTCATTTAGTTTTAATATCTCACAAGTTATTTTGTTATAGATGAACGATGAGTGTACTTTAGCTAATCTATAAGATGGTTGATCTAACTTATCTTTATTTCTAGTAGGTATTACAATTGTGTCTATCACTAACTTTACTAAAGAGATGTAAATTTTTCCTTACATACTTAATATGTTTACAAATGAATTGGCAAGAAACTGTCATAATATAAATATTTTTAAATAGCTCCCTAAGAGATTCTCGGTGACTTAACTTATATATGGCTCCGACAGCTCTCTTTTACAATATAAATATTGATTCAATGTCAGCCGCCCGACCCCACAGCAAAATACCGTAAGACATAATACTGTGAAAGTAACTAAAATAGACGACCAAACGCGCGACAAAATATATATATTATCTCGGTATCGGTCTTCATATCGATTTTACAGGCACGTTCATAAAGAATCTCTGGAATTCGTTTCTTCATATTAAGCATAGGTACATATAATGTTATATCCCTGTAACTTACAAGATACAAAGTATTAGTCAACATTGACCTTCAGGCAAAGGTGTTATGATTTACGAGCGAAGTGGAAAACAACAAGTTACTTCTGATTGATGTCGGCAATCAATAGGAACCGCGGAACTTTGCTAACAACCTCACTGAACCCTATTAGGGTGCCAGAGTCACACTGAAAACCCGATGCTTATGGGCTTGTATAACAAAAATAAATATGAATAATGTAATTCTCGTGAAAGGGTTTTACATATACGGTCTACTTTTCAATAAATATGATATGTATTGGAGTTTTTTAAGGAGGCTGTTAAAATGATGATGATTTTGTGGCCTCATATCTCTTATTTTGAATTAATTAAAAATAATTGTTATGGGTACGTTCAGCGCAATTTGTCTTTGCACTTCTTTTTTGTTTTTTTGCTCCATGTTTGTTGCTGTTGTGTTGTGCCTGTGTCGAATAAATATATTTCTATTCTATTATGTAAGATGTTATTCAAAGACAATCTAAGCAACATCTTAGAAACTCTTATCCAACAAAAACCAAAAGTGATTCGACGTTAAATAAAGCGCAAAAACACAGAATCACAAGGGCACAATCAATACTATTAAATCAGAATTGATTCGGGACCCTTCGTAACTTGTAACACAGAGGTTTTTATTTAATAGTTAGAGGCTTGCCGGGTTCAGGGCTGGGTACAATGGATATAAAGGTGACATAAAGGCCGACCTACGCGTATCGGAAACGCGAGACATGTGCGTGACGGCCAGTTTGCGACTATGCGACTATTCTCTCACATTACAACATGCTGGCCGAACGTGTTCCAACTTTATGGAGCAGTCTCGACGAAAGTATGGATGTAGCTTTCCTTTTATGTGTAGCTTTCATAATTTTCATCATAATATAAGTCTGTAACCTCTACACCGTGAGTACTCCAGCAACATGTTTGCTTTTATAATAATTTGTAGGTACAGACACGAAGACTCACTGTATAATCCTCACGTTCTTCACAACACTATTAACCTAAGTAAAAATCTTTTGACTTGATTACATGGACATAGTGAGTCGGTAAAAACTGGCAGTTTCGAAAAACAGTAGATAACGAGTGCACAAAACGAACCATTTTTATCCGAGGCTGATAGTAATGTCGAGGATAAAATGGTTTTGTGGACGAGTTATAAACTCTGCTTTCCATTTCGATTGCGAGGAAATAAAACAGTAGTATAACATAACATTACAAAATTTTACAAAATTATCGTAAACTTTGAGATATTTTTCCCGAGACTTTGGCGGTAATATCTGTTGCACAACTCTTTGTGCATTAATTTCCATAAGCGTATTAGGAAAGAGTGCTAAATCCTCTTCTTCATTGGACATTTTAACAATTTTAGCAAATTTGAAGAAATTAATAAACGCACGAAAAAAGAAGACCTGTTTCCCGCCGCTTTTTTTTTAATCTTACGACATTGATAGGCTTGGGCTGCAGACCTATACAGCCTACTATTTAATTAATTTTGTAATATACATATTTTTTAAATTAATTAAATAACCTACCGTATTTTAATTTAAATTTTAATATCTTTTATGTCTTAAAAAACACATAAAAGGGAAATAAATTAAAGTAAATATTATAAAATAACAAATTCTATCTGTGAATTTTTTATTGTGTTTGGCTGTATGGCTCATTTTCTTTGCCTTAATATACATTTATAAGTAGATACGTTAATGCACTTGTGCACAAAAATCGATTTTGTGTAGCCTATATCTTGCACAAATAAGCAATTTCAGAGCATGAGAAGTGAAAAAGTTATTGTTATCCATTGAGTTAAATGTACTACGTACTAGAGAAGCTATTTCAAACAAAAGATTGTGCGTAATTTGGTGACAGCGGGGGCAAGGGGGAGGGGGGGTGTTATGTTTTCATAGATAAACAATCAATGCGCGCAGATAATCTTTTTCTTACTCTTTGACATTCACACAAACATGGCCGCCCTCCCGCCTCCGCGGTGACGTGACTTCACGAGTTACAATAAATTAAATTAAGCGTGTTTTCAACTTACTGTTGAAAACTCACTCCTTGACTTTTACTTATATTTCTCGAGTTGTTTGAACAGTATCTCAATACACACGAAGGCATTTTATAAGAAACAAAACTTAGTACTCAAACGTGTCACATTGCAGCGAGCGCTTGTCACAGACTAAGTGAGTTGGAGTGCGCGCGCTCTAACGCGTGTTACAAACAATTGAGTTGAGGAGTCTCCTCTAGTACATAGTACATTTAACTCAATGTTGTTATCCTATTGGTTATCCTCGTAAAATTACCCATTGCCCGCGCTTTTTTTCACATTGCATGAATATATTTAAATGTCTACGCGTAGTCTAGCAAATCAAAACCATTCAGCCTAGTCAATTTTCGGGTAAAGTCAGATCTCTTTTTGTCAAATAAAAGCAATAATGTTTTGTTTGTTTACTCAAAGTTTAAATTTAAATTATTTGAATGATAGTGAAAAGGTCTGAAAACTCTTTGGGAAAAGCTTAGAGTAACTGGTATTCTTTGCTAAAAAACTTGTGAGATGCCATTAGATTTTTATTTTCATTTACTTTTTTTTGTTACAAAATGGCGTCTGGATTTATTTTTTCTTAACCATCAGCCTGAAATGTTTATATTTGTTATTATCCAAGGTTTTTGCAGTGTTAAACATACTAAACAATCCAGCAATGAAAATGGAATTTGCTAAGCAATGAGCATACAAACTCTGCATTTATAGAACCGCAGTTATTTATTTAATTAAATTTCATATCAATATATAATGAAGCCTACGTTTTAAACTAGACAGCTTCAAAGGCAGAAATATAATCAGCGTGATAATATATATTTATGAATCTTCTTTGAATGCAGTTGTAGTATTTCTTATATTATGAATTTAAATTTGGTAACACAAGAAAGTATAATTCGAATTAATTTGTAGAAAGCGAAAATAATATTAAGTTGTTTTAGTTAAGAACGATAATTCGGCAGCATTACTAAGTACTATTCCCAACTATGGAGGTTTTCAGGCTTCGCAGAGGTTGCGTGACCACGTTTACAATAAATGTTCCTCCATTAATTGTTGTGACTAGGGAGGCCCGAGCTCAGAACTGGACGTAAACGAGCTGATAATGAAATTGATAGGCAGTAACTTGCAATCTACAGCCGTACTTTTACGACAAAGAAGGCACGGGTCCCAAAAACCATTCCCGAAAGGACCAATTACTTGTATGCCAACACTTAAGATTGTGTCTGTAAACATGAGTGTGACCAAACAAAACCAGCGGTGAAGACCAGAACAAATCCATGATTGCGTTTCAATAAAAATAATCTTCCTTTTGTAGGTATAAGTACCTTCACGGAACAGAGTATGTTTTACGTTCGTATTCATGCATCTTTCCACACGTGTAGGCCGAGACGTTTTTTCAAAGAACATAAAAAAAGCCAGCCAAGTGCGAGTCGGATTCGCGCACCGAGGGTTCCGTACAAACCTCAGCTTTAAGGTATTATAGACCTGAGTATTTGATATGAATTTCAATTTAATACCTCTACGCGTTCATGAGGAAAGGGGTTGTAAGTTTAAAATTATTTAAAATACGTTTATTATATGATGTAACTCGCAATTATTCCTTTATCTGTGCTATAAGATGTTGCTTCGTACCAAATTTCAAGATTCTGAGTTCACAGGAAGTAATCTGTAGGTTTTGATTTCCTTGCGAGTGTCGAAAATTTGCGGCAAATTGCGGGATAAACGGCTGTATCTTTTGATTGCGTTGGCTTAGAAGTTTGATTTTTTCACAGCTTTAAAAGACAGTAAACTTGAGTGTTTGATACAAATTTCAGATTGATACCTCCACGCGTTCCTTAGAAAAAGGGTCTTGACAGACAGACAGACGGACGCACGGACAACAAAGTGATCCTATAAGGGTTCCGTTTTTTCCTTTCGAGGTACGGAACTCTAAAAACAAGAATTTGTATAAGATGTAAACATGCAAATATTTTAAAATGAAACGATTCTCGAAAGCTTTACAGTGATCCATGACTACGCTCTCTCGGGAAATTTACAACGAAAGAACTCCAGTCCAGTTGCTTGGTATTCCTAGGAAAAGTAAATACCTAACAGCTTTTATAGGTATCTACCTACTTACCTATGCATGGTATTAAAATTCCTAGAACTTGAATGCGTTTAGTGAAAATTCAATTAAGGTAGGGTCCAAGAATATGAAGTTATGTTAGTGTTAAGTTATTTACCCGTGTAACTTTCTTACGCAACTGAATACGTCGGTTCATTTAGATTAATGTTTGGCCTAATCTGTCAATTAACACTCAAAGGCGCGGCAAAATGGATTATAACCATACTAAGTAAAGTAACGCAATACCGTCTAGCCGAATCAACCTTCAGAAGAAAGTTCATTAGTACTAGCATATCGTTTACTAACTGCAAACTGTAAGTGAACTATATGACATTGAGAAAGGTTTTGTGACCATTGACCTGTCAACAGATCTATTGTGAATACATTTAAATGATGCACGCTTTTATGCTGAGATCGTTTGACGTGATGAATAAGAAGTAAGTAGGGCACAACCTTTATGGTGGACAACCAACTATCCACGAAGGTTCCGGTCATCCGTAAGACCTTCGTTACGGGCTGTCGCACAAACATTGTTATTCCCATCCCACACAAAGTTATACAGTTATTTATAAATATTTGTATTGATTCACTCATCCCTCTTCCCTTTTTCTACCTTTTTATTTCTGTCAACTCCATTCACCACGCACAAGTGAAGTGTAAACCATCCGCGGAATTTTCCTCTGTACTCATTTATGTCTGTTTATCGAGAAAAATTGTATGTGTTGTTGAATTCGCATTACATTGTTAATATTTTTCGATCCGAAATTTCCGGTTTTAGGTTTTCATGTTCCCGTTTGCAAACAGGATCAAATAATTGTAGCCACGTATATTCATACAGTGAATAAAGCAAAATTGTAAAAAAGGAATCACACTGGATTTAGAATTCATTTAAGAAAGGTTGCTCGTTTTTAACCCCCGCCGGAAAAAGAGGGGTGTTATAAGTTTGACGTGTGTATCTGTGTGTCTGTCTGTGGTATCATAGCGTCCAAACGGCTGGACCGATTTTAATTTAGTTTTTTTGTTTAAAAGTTGACTTAATCGAGAGTGTTCTTAGCTATGTTTGAATAAAATCGGTTCAGCCGTTCAAAAGTTATGTGCATTTTACTGTTTTAATCGGGGTCTTTTCGCAAGATATCGTGTCATAATTACGTGTTCAATAGATTGCCGATCGAAGCGTGTCTACTATGTACTAGATAAATTATGAAATAAAAATGTGTCGGGGTTTTTTTAAATTTTGAAATTTTACTTGTGTTATACCTTTTTTAAACGAATAATTAGATTTTGAACTAGTTTTTTTAGGAAATGAAATTGAATAGTAGCTACCTATAATGATGAGTGCGCCAGTGCGTCACGATTGTTCAAAGCTTACTTGGCCGACGAACTTTTTGCCGAATGATCGTCTGCCCGAAGAACGTTCGCCCGAATGATTGTTTACCCGAAGAAGTTCTTTTTTGCACCGGACAGTTACAGCACAAAAAAAAGGAAAGTTTCTCTTTATATCAGTATCGCACGCGAAGATCGATATGGCCATATATCACGTCGCAAATCAATAAACATATCCAGTGATTAATAATATTATTGTAAGTAGGTCAGCGGGCGACCTGTTGCACGTCCTTGCACGTGTCCCCGGCCCGTCCCCTGCGTGCGCCCCTAGGCCGCCACCCTCATCACCTACGCAACTACGCACTACCCCGCATCCCGCGCCTTTTACTTTGCAATCATCGTGCCACTGTTGCCAGCTTTTATCTAATTGAAAACCTCTCGGGTCAACTTATGTCGAGACACCACGCTAATGGGGGGAGCGAACTCGCCACGGCTGAAAAACTTTCAAACAGAAACTAAGGCCGACTTTATTATATACCTACCACATAAAAGCGGTCTCCTAAGTGTTTGTACTTGCCGCTTTGCTCTGATAAGCCTTATCAAGGGCTTAATAAATTAAGTTTCCGTTGTGTAGCATATGGACTCGTCAAAGTGCTTAATGGATTTCATTAGATATACGCGACAAAATGTTGAAAGTTTGATAAAGTATAATAAAAATACTTTTTTGCAAAAAAATACTCGTGTCGGTGTCTTTCGTAGGTACCAATTTTTTGCGTTAAGGACACCGACTTCAAAAAATAAAGTTATTTTTCACTTTGTAGTTTTGTAGTTGGAAGTCGGTAGCATTCCTTTGCAAAAAAAAATTTTTTTTTTCACTTTTTGTTGTACCTACCTAGGCAAGTTAGTTAGGTAACTATAACGCCAGAATAGATTTCATGAAACTTGAACATAACCGGTGAAATGAGAGATCTGCGTACCCCTTAAGAGTGTACTGGCGTGATGTTATGTTATGAAATAGTATAAACAATAAACAGATATGCGATTGCAGCAATCCCGAGAGATTTGCCGTTATTTATTGAAGAGTTCTGTTGTATATCTCCGAAGCTCTTCATCAGATCTTCACCAAATTAAAATGGGACCAATTTCGGAACATACTTTTTCAAACAAAAAAAGAATTTTCAAAATCAGTCCACAATTGACGGAGATATCGGTGAAAAAAACAAAACAAAAAAAACAACCATAATGTCGAACATAGAATAGAACCTCCTCCTTTTTGGAAAGTCGGTTAAAAATAAAGGCTTAAGTCGCGCGGCTCAATTTTATTATTCATTCATACAGACAAATAATGCGCATCTGATCTCGAGAACTCTTTCTCTAAAGGTAAAAAATGATTACATTTCATTTGAAGTGGCAGCATAAATAAGACCCCACTGGTTTAATCAAGTTTTCTATTCTCCCAAATGGAGCTCCTGCTGGTAAATCGATTCATTTAACGACATCACATCGCTCACATCTTATTAACACAATGAATTTCTTTAGACTAACACTTATTGCGTTTGTCATACCCTTGAATATGCGAAAGCCTTTGAATTAGTAACAAAAGAATATCGTATGAGACGGGTTCGTTGCACATCGTGTGAATTTATTGTGTAAAATAATTTGAAGCTCTTCACAAAATTGGTTCACGTGCGACAAACGTAGGAAAAATGAGGTCGACAAGTGTACGTTCTTAAGTGTTTGGTTTAGGGGACAACTAATCTCTATTCCTGGCATGTTTCGCCTCAGGGCCGTGAGGAGATACCACTAATTTGCAATTCCCCTTTCCGTGGAAACACGTTAATATCCTTCGAGAGACTGTGATTTCCCCAATATCATTATTTGTCTTGATAGCCTTTGTTGAGCGGCTTTGAACTACCAAAGGAACTCGTGGATTTGGCAAATTAAAGTTAATTTAAGACGAATTTTGGAACTATTATTTTGTCTGGCCTATTCCTACTGGGATAAAAATGACCTACTGTGCCCTAATCTAGACTATGATTCCGTGTGTTCCAAATCCATTCAGCTGTTTAGGCCTGATGTGTTAACAAATATCCAGACACACATACTTTCATATATAACATTATAATATCTAAAGTTGTCAAAAAATAAAAGGCCCGTTTTGACAACTATAAAAACACTTAATAGTAATTAAACTTGATGCTTGCGAATGATCGTCGGTGCTCCGTAGACCAATTGAAATTTGACCAATTGGTCTATGGGGAAAATTACATGTTTCCATCGTCCAATTACCAACTGGGCTGTGGAGAACACTGAACGTAAACCAAAACTATGTTCCATTATAACATTATAACCCTGAGTTCACACCAGTTTTCTCTACTTTGTGTTTAAAGAAGCCTTTGATATATTTTTCGGTTCACATCAAACTGAATTCAAAAATATTATATATAAATAAATATAATATAATGTTAGCTAATTCTAGTTATTTAAAATGGAATCTTCAATGAAAAGATAGGAAAGTATGTAAACTGTTTAAAAATGGCAACTTCAGAGAAAACTTATGTGTCATTATGGCGTTCATGTAATGACCATGTATACATTTTTGGATTAACTCGTTTGCCTCCCAGTGCGAAGAATTGACGATTTTTTTCGGTTTTTTTTTTTTCAAGGCAATAAGCCGTTTTATGAGCATTTTGTTACAGAATATTTCAGGCAGTTTGTCCCATTTGCATATTTTTCACTATCGTACGTGCGATGCTTACTTCTGTAATTTGATATTTTAAACCATCGACTATCTACTTAAGTAAGTTTTTTAAAAACACTACAAAGTGAACAATAACTTTAATTTCGGCAGACGGTGTCAAAACCCGAAGAAACGAAAACAGGGACACCAATTTCCAAAATTTAAGTTATTTTTCACTTTGTAGTGTTTTAATTTGGAAGTCGGTGGTATTTAAAAAAAAAAGTTTTTTTACATGCTTATGGACAAGGCTTTACAATACTATTAAACTGGGCAGCGGAACATTTCGCAATTCTCCATAGCCCAGTTGGTAATTGGACGATGGAAACATGTAATTTTCCCCATAGACCAATTGGTCAAATTTCAATTGGTCCATGGAGCACCGACGCGAATGATAATCGTTGTTATAGTGTATGGGTAACATAGTAATTAATTAGTATTATGAATTTGATTTTTCAATTTCTTATGTGGAAAGTTATCGCGCCATGTAAAATGAGAAACGTCAACGGACTTCTTAGATTTTGACGACTTTAATATTAGTACCCAACCAGCAAAGCAGTCCTATAATCTAAGCCTATTTCTCTAAAAAGATATATAAATGAGTTATTAAGGTTTTAGCGGTGACAGCGTGTTGTATAAAAGCGTTCGACAGCACAATTTTGCTCTATAAGCTTATAGGACAAAAAAGACCCATAAACAAATGATGTAAACGTTTACTACACCATTTTATACAACCGTTATAGTATGTGCTATAGCAAGCGCTAATATCACTAGTACAGAATAATACTGCTCTATAAAATTGTTAAAAAATGCTTTTATTCATCTGATTTGCGTAATAAAGGTTACAAACGAACTGCTATAATCGTTTCGTTTTAACAGTGATGAAAACTCAACTATAAGGCGACCTTGTCGTATTGAGGATATTCTGATCGTTGCTATAGTACTTAGTACGTTAGTAGTTACAAAAAATCTACTATAGAATGATTTTGTGATGTAGCTTAGTTCCAGATTATTACTATGTAATGTAACTGTACTTTATTGGTTTAGAGATTACTATTATAGTTTTACTAATAAGCACATCACACAAACACTTTTTTAGAGCTGAATTGTTGTGTAATGACTTTTCAGTTCCTATAACATACTTGATAGTATCATAACAGAGTATATCTTTCTTTAATAACACAAAAACGACACATAAAAGTGAATAAATGTTGCTATTATATGACAATTATGTCCTGAAAAAGATTTTTGTGATTCACTTTTACAACCATATTCAGACATTTTTATTCGGCGTTCTATAATGCTATAATGGCGCTTAAAACTCCAAGTCGCATTATTTTTTATTTTTTTTGTGAAATCTCAATAATCCAAGGGGGGCACGTAAAATTGATGGTAAACCTAACCATATTTTATCCGTAAAATTGCAATTGCACATAATTTCACACTATATAAACAAAAATAATAATAAAATAAAATTTATATTCAATGCAAATTGCTTCAATCCTTTGATAAATATTAAATAATATATTTTGTTAAGTCTTTACACTCTCATGATAGAAGAATAAATGGTGAGTGAATAATGAGAGGTAAAGGAAACATAAACTCTCGTATGGTATGAAACAGTACTATAAAAGATCCTTAAAGGTGTTTATTAACCAGCACATCACTATTTTGAGGCCCGTGCTCTGCTACATAGCGAGTATATGACTGATTAATCATGGGTAACATTGCTATTGGTTCGTCTTAACACTGAATAGAGAAATAAATGCGCCACTTTCGAATAGAATACACCTTATTTGGGTTTTTATAGGACCAAAAACAGTGTTGCCTAAAACGTTCTATGGCTTATTATACAACTAGTTTTTGTTACTTGGGTAGGATCTTGCACCCGAAAATTAAATATTAGATTTGCTTACCCAGAATTGACGGAGTTATCAACTTCAGGCCAGGAGAGGCGCCTCTTGCAGAAGGCCATGGTGGGCTTCTCGGGTGGCTGCTGGTTGCGAGGCACGCGCAGTGAGCCTCCACGGCGTGGCGGAGGAGCCGGAGCCAGGCAGTCCAGCGTGCGGCGGCGCGCGCTCAGCGCTGCTGCTCCTTCTGTAGGCACCACTCGAGGGAATCCTATGAAACAATAGAGGTATTGGTTAAAACTTCATTCAACACAAAAGTACAAGGACATAATGCATTAGTTTCTATCGACCAATTCCGGGTGATATAGAAAGATCTCGAGGATTTAATAGCCGACTCGGATCGGGCATTTCTTCATCAGAAATTTTAGCTTGGAGTCGGGATTTGTGCCCGTTTGATGGCAATAGACTCGGGACATACCTGGCAGAATATTTAGGTACATATTTTAAACCTCTACCCAACCCTATGGGAAATACACGCGTGATGTTATGCCATGTCATAAAAATACCAATACCGAAAGCTTCACAGAAAACATAAAACTGTGTACCTATATACCATAAGAAAGATTTGTAACCGTTCCGCTCTGCCGATGTCGGTTAAAAAGTAATCTAACGTTGTCAGCGTCTTGGACGAAAACGAGCGAATTAAATAAGTTTTCTTTATAATAATCGCTTACTAGTAATATATTGGCACATCTGCAAATAAAACCGTAATTCAGTTTATACGCATTATGTTTTTTTTTGGTTTTCTGTAATCATCCAATGACTAATGTTCCGAGACCCAGACAGGCATCAGCTCTAGCGGGCCCCGTAAGTTTTGCTGACACCTATTTGAGGCGCGCATGGAATACTATGCGCCGCACCACCATTGCCAGACTCCGAAGATTCCAAAGACTGGCCTGTTCAGCTATCACTGACTGCATGAGAACCGACAACAGCCATGGCGATAGCCCTTAAAATAACCCCCCTTGATCTATAAATACAGCAAGAAGCCGCGCTGCCCTCAGGCTGATGTATCTGGGCATATGAGGCAAAAACCTTACCAGCCCACACGCTGTTATCCTGGACCGAGCGATTGAGTACATACCAACCCCTCATCGCTGACCCGTGTGATAGAACACCAAATCAACCTATGTTCAACAAAAAGTATGTACTACAAACTGTAGAGGACGAAAGGGATCAGTCTGGAGCCAATAAAGTACGCATTTATACAGATGGCTCAAAAACAGATAACGATTCAGGTGCTGGCGTACACTCCCTTGACCTCAACATCAACTTTCACTTTGTAGTTTCTAGGCAAACACACCTCAATGTGAATGTGTCGCCCTAACACAAGCCGCAGCTGCTATAAACCGTTTAGGGATCCATAACTATGGAATTAGATTCCTATCCGATAGTCTGGCAGTGCTTAAAGCCCTAGAAATAAACAAATCAACACCAAACTAATCTTTGAATGCCACATTTCCCTAGAGCAGTGCTTTTAAAACTGTGGGTCGCGACCCCCAGGGGGGTCCCGAAGTTTTAATTTGGGGGTCGCAGTCGCAGGCCAGGTAACAGTTAAAAGTGAGGGTTATAGGTCGTAGAAGGCTGTGCCTGTTCATTCTTAGATATATGTTACTAGCGGACGCCTCGCGGTTTCACCCGCGTAGTTCAGGGATAACAAGTAGCCTATGTCACCCGGGGATAGTGTAGCTTCCCAAGGGTGAAAGAATTTTTGAAATCGGTCCAGTAGTATTTAAGTTTATTCGTTACATACAAAAATACAAATCTTTCCTCTTTATAATAATAATATAGATAGTATATAGATTACCTTGGATATGTCTTTGACATTATTTGTATGATTTAAAACATATTAAACATAGACGTACTTATAGATTCAAAAAATAATCTCAAGAGTGCAGTTTGCTCGCCCACGTACCGCATTATAAAATTATGACGGTGCTTTTTTTATTTTATTTTTGAGTGGTCGATACAATTTTTTACTTAAAAGGGGGTCGCATATTCGAAAAGATTGAAAAACACTGCCCTAGAGAGTATATCGATGTCTAACCAAATCACCCTCCAGTGGATCAAGGGACAAAGTGGATCATTAGGCAACGATGCCGCGGATGAACTCGCAAGGAGAGGTACCGAGAAGATTGTGCTAGGCCCGTACCCCTTATTATTGATAAAACAAATAATAAAAATAAAATAATAAATCGTATTAAATTTAATTCAGATCTTATATATCTTTTTCTATAATAAATAACAACAGATGAAATTAAAAAAAATAAACAAATATTATAATTAATAAAGATATTCAATCTAATAAAATAGACACAATAATTCTTATAGAATTAAAATAAATAATTTCTCATTCCAATAAAATAACTATATTATTTATTCTCCCCTGCCTTTCTCGCAAACTCGTGCGTGGATCTGCTAAAGATCAACCGTGCTGCACAATAACAGATGATTACGGGCAACAGACTATAGGCAGCCAAAATCGGCCTTACCGAATGTAATTTTTTTTGGTTAATCGCGTTAAACAAAAAAATCCTTAGTCTAAGCAGAAATAACCTTAGAATATTCATAGGGACAATTGCGAGCCACGCCCCTCTTAACAAAGATCTTTAGCCAGAATCCCCACGCATAACGGACCAAATGGGAGTCTAAATGCGAAAAAGGATTCCCTCTGGAGAAGGAGACCACATTAGCCGAATTGGGCACAAACTAGCTTCCTACGCTGCAGACAGTAAAGCGATTTGGCTTTATCAGCGATAGCGATTATCGAAATGCCAAAATGTTAAATATTGATCACGTGACATTTCGATAGCGCTTGCAATTCAATACATTTTTAACATTTTACCAATTTCTATCGCGACATTTTCGTTGATAGAATGCCATTTTTCAACAGTCTTAGGTCGATCGAAACGATGTATCTTATAATCGACTAAGTTTTTTAATTAGTCTATTCAAAATCAACGATAGGAGATACACTTTTAAACTTTACCAAGTGGAGCATTTTCTTTGAAAGTAACAGGCCTGCCGAGGGAAATTTTTGAGACAACACATTTCCAAATCTGGCACATAACAACTTTGAAGTCTTTAAGAATTCGTTAGCTTCTGAAACTGTCGCCTGTTCTGAAAGTTTGGAATAAACCAACGCAGAGCTTGTTACACATACATTTGTTATATTATACAGTACATTACATTGTCTGATACATAATAAAAAGGATAATTATGTACTTTATTCATTACATTTCTTATTATCTCCATTTTTAAATCTATACCAATATTATAAAGAGGAAAGAATTTTTTGTTTGATTGTTTGTTTGTTTGTTTGTACCGAATAGGCTCCAAAACTACTGGACCGATTTCAAAAAATCTTTCACCGTTGGGAAGCTACTCTATCCCCGGGTGAAATAGGCTACTTTTTATCCCTGTATTCCTACGGGAACGGGAACTACGCGGGTGAAACCGCGAGGCGTCCTCTAGTATTTTATAAAATAAATTTAAAAAGAAACAATTAAAAATATAAAAATAGAGGCCCACCGGTATCGGGAACAGGGTCCAAGTTACCGGCAGTCAGGGCTCCAGAGAGAGGAACTTCCGAACAATATGAGCCGTGTCCAGCAGTACTGCTTTCTGGATCAGGCCCTTGACCTAGCCGCCTAACGAGAGCCTACTAAGATGTTGGTCGAGGCTCTCGGCTATTAAACCATTAGCTGACACGACTATCGGTACAATGTTCGCTGTGTCCACATCCCATAAGTCGACCACCTCGCGAGCCAAGTCAAGACACAAGGCTTATCTTTCTCAGCTTTCACGAGGTTCCCGTCATGCGGGACGGTAATGTCAACAATCATTTGACATTACCGTCATCATTTCATTTCATTTGTTTTTTTTATTTTTATTACTTTAAAACCGATCAATGAAAAATGCGAAAAGCGATGTAATTAATTAAATTCAACACAAGGGATCCGTTTTCATTAATTAAATTCATATTAATTATAATTAAATATAGTAAATATGCGTACGTTTTCAACGGTTTTCCAAATTATTTGAAGAGATTTTTTTTAAAGTTGTTTATCTGAGAGAGATTTTAATTTGATTTTGTTTTTTAATCTTAGCTTACCACCTACATATTTAGTTACACGAGACATATCTTGTCCCTAAGGGCGTGGACACGGCACACCCGCTCGGCAGTTGACGACAGTTTCAGTATCGCTAAGTTCGCACGTGTTAGTACAAAAAATGCCTGAAAATATTATGTCCCGTTACATATAGACAAAATCTACAGGATTGAAAAAAAGATTGTACCGATGCACAGTGTGGTATTTGACCTCAAAACCTAGCCAAAGGTCGATATTTTATACCTGATTGCCAAGTTTCTGGTCGACTTATTCAAAAAGGACGGCAGTTTTTGCATCAAATGGCGAAACCCGCATCGCGATTGGCGATACCCTGACCCAGCACGTTACACCGTCAGACGGAAGTTACTTCGCTAAGTATCTTGTGATATGCTCAGATTTTCGCGTTTTCAAATCGTTTGTGGTTTTGTGGGTAAGCAATTTAAATATTTTTGTGATGAATTGTTCTTTAACACTATATTTTTAAATGAAATTTCAGTCCGCTTTAATATAAATACGTAGGTAACACTGAACGTTTTTAGATTAGGCCAGTAAAAAAAGCAGCCGATGAAAAATTTATTTAAATTTCGAATTAGAAACTCTTTGAGAATCTGTATATGTGTAATGAATTCTTAATTCAAATTTGTTTTTACAAATTACCGGCAATTTAAAAAGTGTCTGTCGTGCGTCCAAATGGATTTGACTAGAAAAAAAAATCGCTCAATGATTTATTACAACTTTCGTTGCGGTCTTACTCAACATCAGTGATGAGATCTTCGATTACCGTTTCATGATGAAGCCCCATCCCGTGTCACTGTTTTCAACTGATTTTTCAACACACTTTCTCATAAAGTGGCTATAATTTCACCGCAATTAGGCACATAATGACACCTGTAATCAAACAGTGAATTTTTCATTGCTATTATTCACAAGTGAGTTGAGTCCTTTTTTAATTTATTGGTTAAGTTGCTTTGTTCTTAAAAAAGTTTCGATACAAAAAAGATCGTGCTCAATAGTACAAATAAATGAATGTACACCTATTGCTTGCTCATTTCATGCAACTTCGTATTTAAATAGATAATTTCGAACTTGTACGTGTTTAATAAATAAAACTTTCACTCAAATATAACTTTTGTTTTTCTCTGTAATAAAGAAAACATGAAATTCCCCATTTTGTACGTGGCTAAAACGCAAAAAGCCAATAAAAAAGAAATCTCATTCTTTTAGTCTATGTCCGATCGCTATTGTTAGATGCGCGCGCATAGGAAAACTGATTAATTTTGCCCGCCATTGCGAGAAATTTTTCACAACTCGTTTTCACTTTTGAAAATGATTTTTTAGTATTATTTTCTTCACAAGTGTGTTGAGAAGGACGTCATTGTACGGCGACCACTGAAGATAACGTGAGTGCTGTGCCGCTAATGATAGAAGCTGATACAAGGGCGAGATGTCATCAGATTCGGGCAAGTTTAGGGATTGGTATGAGTCAAGTACAAAAGCTCTTACATAAACATTTAGGTGACAGAAAGCTTTGTACTAGATGGATACCGGATTTCCGGAAGATCAAAAACACCGTCGATTGGTGCCGCTTAATGTTTGAAAAGTATAACGGAGGTGACTCGAATGCTGTATATGACATTGTTACAGGTGATGAAAGCTGGATATATTTTTACGAACCCGAAACTAAAAGACAGTAGGTATGCCCAATGGATGATTTCTGCCGAAGTTTTGCCGACAAAAGTAAAGAAGGGCAGAAGTCAAGGGAAAAAGATGATTACGTAATTTTTTGGACGGACGGTTCATTTCGCAACAATTGTGCTAGAAGATAAAAGGACTGTTACTGCTGATTGTTATGTCAGTCATTGTTTACCACTTGTTTTGAAAAATGTTAGATAGCAGCGCGCAAGAACCAGGATCCTCCTCCACCACGACAACTCCAGCTCACTCCATCAGACAGACTATCGAATATTTTTCTATGGAATGTGTGTCAGACATCCTCCTTACAGTGCCGACCTGGCACCTTGTGATTTTATTTATTTCCTAAAAATAAAAGATAAACTTAAAGGAATTCGTTTTATGAACCCTGAAGATGCCGTGGCTGCGTTTGAAAAAGGCGGGAAAGAGATCCATAAATAAGAGTGGGCCCACTGGTTCAGTCAATGGTTCCATCGCAAGCGACGGTGCTTAGATAAGAACGGAGACTACTTCGAAAAGCAATAAAAACATTAACAGGTATCTACATCATTCCTGAGGTGTCCTGAAACGATTGATGAATGTGAAGTTTAAAATTATTACTAAGAGTTTTGTTATATTTCCAGACTAGCTTTTGCCCGCGACTTCGTTCGCGTGG
This sequence comes from Orthosia cruda, assembly GCA_964057195.1. Lineage (NCBI taxonomy): Eukaryota > Metazoa > Arthropoda > Insecta > Lepidoptera > Noctuidae > Orthosia > Orthosia cruda. Next base: position 38,607,945 of record OZ059827.1, on the reverse strand, counting down.
AATAGTGAAAAAAAAAAAAAAAAAACTATCCTATGTCCATTCTCAAGATCCAAACTATGTCTGTACCAAATTTCACACAAATCGGTTCAGTAGTTTAGGCGTGAAGCAAAGTCAGACAGACAGACAGACAGAGTTACTTTCGCATTTATAATATTAGTTTGGATATATCTAATTTGTAACAATGATTGTAATATATGAAGCATTTACTCTATAAGACAAAACAAAAAGAAATAGCCGCACAAACAGCTCCATTTATTAAGGTTTTTTTTGTATCTACGATTTTGTAATGGTGCAGAATATTTGGAAAAATAATGTCAAGAAACTGCTTAATTATATGTGGCATTATATGGGTCTTATCCTATGTCCCCAACCTTGCACAAAATATTTTAACATCGAGCTGAATTCATTGAAGAAGCAATCCTTCCAAACAATCCGAAGAAAAAAAAAACTAGGTCAAACAGATTAAATTACACTAGAAAAAAATCTCGTGTTACCTACTATGTGGATGTTATGAATAGATTTCTTTTAACTACGGACATCCTAATAATTGGAATGAGATGTCAATTTAATAACCAACCAAGTGTGAGTCGGACTTGCGCCTCGAGGGTTCCATACAAACAGCTACATTCACCAAAATAATTAGCTAACATTACTGAAGGTTATAATTTTTTTCTCTTCGTTGTATTTCTTCTTGTCAATTCTCTCATTGTGTATTAGGCTTTGAATGAATATAGTATTATTTTTCCTTTATTCAATTTCTTTTTTTATTAACTAAATTTTTAAATATTTTTATAAAACATACAAAATAAAAAATAAACATTAAAAAATATAGAAAATAGAGGCCTACCAGTATCGGGAACAGGGTCCAAGAATGAATAAATTATTATTATTCCCTTTATTTAACTTTGTACACGCTGTAAATTTACATTTTTAAATATTTCTTTATAAAAAACAGTATATTATTATTAATTATGAAAGCATCGAACATTACTCTAACGAAAATAAAATCTGGATTTTTAGCTATATTACTTTAAAATACCATAGACTCTACAGTGCAGAACTATTTTCTGTATTTATTTTTTAAATTTTGTTTCAGTAATTTTGGTGATAAATAAGGCAAGGTGGCGCAGCGCCGAGGTGATGTGTCCAAGTCCTAAAAAGAAAACACCCCCTTAACCCACTCCTAATTACATGTAACATGTACCTAGATACTTCTCAACCATATAGAAGTTGTTCATGAAAATAATAATATCTTTAAACTTAAAGTCAAGAGTGGATTTCAAAAGGAGATACTCAAACATTTCTTCGACACAAGGTTCCCGATGAACGTTGCTCCGACAGAACGATTCAACTATATTTTCCCGATAAAAAAAAATCATCGGCGTACGATTCAGCGTCTTGTGTTTTGAATACCTGCACAATTACTCGGTCCTAAAAAAAATCTCTTGCTTCAGAATCTGAAAAGACATCAAAAATATGAGTTTTCGTACCTCTCATGGTGGCAGTGGATGGCGGCGGCTGCTGCACCTGCGACTCCTCGGCGGAGCGGTGGCGGGAGGGGGGCACGCGGCGGGGGGATAGCGCCAGCCCGGCCACGCTGTCCGCCACGCCCGCCACGTACTGCCCCAGCGACGTCAAGAAACTCATGGCTACAGCAGGTCTAAGAAACACTCATTTGAATCACTGTCCAGTTAATTAACACTCATTTCACTGTTCCGTCCTAAACGTTCACAGTTCACTCATTGTCGCTGTCACACTAGTGTTGTTGTTGTACACTTTACCTGAAACAAACAAACACAAACGTAAATCAAAACAATTCACATAGAAAGGTACGTCTCACAAAATAACTGACAGTAATTCCTTTCGGCGCGTCGTCGACGCCACATTAGACACATAGAATCAGGCTTATTATCCTTAGCGGCTTAAACTCAGTTTCAATTATGGCGAAACACTTCTTGAACCCGCGTTTGGCACAAATGCGGTGTTTGAATAAATGGCATTCGTGTTGTGGTGGAAACAATGAAACATTACACCCTGTTAGTGGGGAGCAGTGAAAGGTTGCCAGCCCTTCGTCTAACAGTGAACAGTTTTATTGAAACTTGTATCAGAATGTGACATGAAGGGATATTTCTGTTCATTATTATGAATTCTGCACGTTTCCCCTGGAATGGGGAGGCTTTGTGTGAGCAACAATTGTTCGAGGTCGGACGGTGTCAGGTCAAGCATAGTTCTGCACAGTCATTTCAGTATTATGGTTATTTTTGATGCAGGTGCAGGCAGGATTTCTTAGTGACACAAAAAGGTCCAGCCGTTCACGCGTGGTGCCGTGCCAAGGGAAATAGGGATTCATTTTTATATATATAGATATTGAAGGATATTGTTGTTTTATCTATATATATAAAAAAATATATATAAAAATGAACCCCTATTTCTCCTGGTCATACTATAACTTGAGAACGGCTGTACCGATTTCGCTAATTCTATTTTGTTGTGTTTGTTATTGTTAGGAGAAGTTTCTTAGATAGAAAAAAAAAAGAAAAAGATAGTAGGTAGGGGTGTACTATGCCAAATCGAATGCCAAATAATCGAATATCAATTGATCGAACACTTTAAATTGAATGCCTAAATACCCGAACGTTCATAATATCGAATGGTTAATACATCGAACATTCAATATATTGTACACTCAATACATCGAGTGTTCAAAATATCGAATATTTGTTTGATCGAGCGTTCAACGCATCGCATATACATTCTATCGAAATATCAGTAGGGTAGGTATATAGGTAGGGTACATATGCAGGTTGGGTAGGTATGTAGTTAAGTTAGTTAGGGTAGGTAGGTAGGTCGGGTAGGGTAGGTAGGTAGGTCGGGTAGGGTAGGTAGGATAGGATAGGTAGGGTAGGTTAGGGTAGGTAGGGTAGGTTATATAGATGAGGGTAGATAGGTAGGGTAGGTTAGGGTAGGTAGGGTAGGTTATATAGATGAGGGTAGATAGGTAGGCAGTTGACGAGAGCGAAGCCACGGGCACAGCTAGTTATTATTAAAAATATAATTTAGAAAGGATAGGCAAAGATAAAGATAAATAAATGTTGTTTAAGTTTCAAGTTGAATTAAAGTAAACAAAAGTACGCGAACGCCGAGATTCTGTAGATAGAAGCATTATTGTATTGGAAAACACACAACACACGGAAAACAATCACGTAACTGAGGCTCGTAACAATACCGGTCATTATTGGCTGTTAAAGCTAAAGTGTTTTAGTACTAAAACGTGTCCGTTCCCCGAGCTTTAATGTCGACCTAGGTTTTTGAGGAATGATTAATTATTTAAAGCTTTCAAAGTTACCTAAAAGCCAGTCTAAAAATAAGATTTTACAGGTGTCTAAAAGTAAATGCCTCGTAGTGAAGGGCACGAATGCAGAAGTCTCGACATTATTTGCTGCCATGGGTTTCTGCATAAGCAAATCGAAACCTCCATCAAACCACCACGCCAGCTAAAATCGAATTTCAATTGTTGGTATGGTCATCTGAATTGCTGACATAGCGTTTAAATCACAGATATATATCTAACTATATGACGCAATTGTATGTACTTCGCGTGTCAAAAAACGGCGTAAAATTACGATCATCATCATCATCAGCCTATTAATGTTCCCACTGCTGGGACACAGGCCTCCTCTCTGCTGTGAGAGAGAATGGGCCATAATCCACCACGCGGGCCCAGTGCGGGTTGGTGGATGTCACATGCCTTCGAATGTTTGGTTCTAGGACATTTTTTTCCTCACGATGTTCTCCTTCACCGTTTTGAGAGCAGTGGTGATGAAATAATTTACACAAAGTAAAGCGCCTGCCTGGGCTCGAGCCCACGACCTACAACTTACGATCAATGATTGTAATTTGAGCTTTTTATTTAGCATTATCGGCACCTGAAATTCACCGAATTCTAGAAAAATGCCTGTATATGCCATAGCTGTATAGACTGTGTAGAAAAAGTTGGCCGACATAGCAAATGTTTTCTTTCATTGGTAAGTAAATTTATTTTTAAATTGTTTGGAAAAAGTGGCACGCTTGGTTTTCATACAGATGGAGGGATTTGCGTTATCTAGTTAGATTTATATCTGTGGTTTAAATAAACCCCTTGGCTTTTATGATATAGGAAAAAAGTGAAAAATAAAAACTTTTTTACAAAAAAATACAACCGACTTCGAAGTTGAAAGAAATTGAAGTAATTTTTTACTTTGTAGTATTTTTATTTGGAAGGTGGTTGCATTTTTTGTAAAATCTTTTTATTTTTCATTTTTTAGTGCACATAATGGACAAGTTCTTTAGTAAGGTATTTATGTTCCACAGTGCTGCCAGAATAGATTTCCTGAATAACTGTAACTTGAACATAACCGGTGGAATGAGAGTGTACCAGGGTGAACTGTACACAACTGCGTACCCGTTTAGAGCATACTGGCGTGATGGTATGTTATGAAATGGTGTAAAAAAAAACACACATGCGATTGCAGCAATCCCGACAGACCTGCCGTCATTTATTGAAGATTTCTGTTGTATATCTCCGAAGTTCTACATCAGATCTTTACCAAATTGAAATGGGACCATTTCCGGATAAACTAAGAATTTAGCAAATCCGTTTATATATGATGGAGTAATGCCCGAACATAGATAAAATATATATGTATATAAACATCCGAATTGAGAACCTCCTTTTTAAGAAGTCGGTTAAAAACGGTAAAATCTTTATCTTATAATACAACGTGGGCATTTCACTAAGAATTCTTTCACCCTGAAATATTTACCTGGCTATTGATAACATTCCAAGAATCTGATAGCTATTAAAAAATAAAGACGGGGTTTATAAAAGCAATATTTTCATGTAATAAATCTAAGCCATAAACATTTTATGTTCGCTGAGATTTTTCTCAAAAGGATGCCTTTTGTTACATTTTATAGACACTATAAGATTTTTTATTGAGAAAATTCATTATTTTGCCTCCATCCCTCATTCTCGAGTATTATTTAGTATTATATTTTAGCCTCGCCTGATGACCGTTGGGGTAGACGTGTTCTTGAGATTAGGTTATGAATGGGCAAACGTAAGCCAAGGTACCTTAAAGATGCTCCCAGGACAGGTGGAGCGAGATTATTCACTGGATGGCTTCTTCTTATTTACCTCTAGTGTCAGAGTTAATTAAGCCGCCTCTGGCAACCCCACAGGCCTCTGACTTGGCTATTTCAGACTTACATTAACTATATAAGTCCAGGTTTCCTCACGATGTTTTCCTTCACCGTTGGCTGTGATGTCCAAGATAAACTTAGAAAGTACATATGAATTTCAGAAAGTCACATTGGTACTTGCCTGGATATGAACCCACGAGACTCATGCACGAGAGGTGAGGTCATAGTCAATGGATTACCACCCTGGCTGGGATCAGCTGGATGAGATCTAATAGATAGACAACTGATTAGGAAAACTATGCTACAACCAGCAGTGGACTGCTGTAGGATTGCGCAAATCTTGAGTAGATAGTGCATATCAAGGTATCGCGAGCTTCATTAAAAATGCAATTTACATAAAAAAACGCTGGTTTAGAAGCAACATATTTTTACAAGAATAACTTGTTTACTTAGTTTAGTAAACAAGTTATTCTTGTAAAAATATTTATCATTTCAGCAAGAGAAGTACAAATTTTTCGAAAACAAGATACGTTTTTCCTTCATAACAAGCTTAGTGATGTCATGCTACATAATTAATAGGTACTCAAATACCTACCGACGTTCGTTCATTCCTGTTGATAAACTTTTTTTCCAAAATTAATTTGAGAACGAAAAACGTTGTGTAAACAATTATAGAAACTGGCCCTTGTGAAAGTAAACAAGGCGGTCCGGGGTACATTTGCGGGGAGGAACTAGCAGTAAATCCATTAAGCTGGGAGCCCTAAGGCCGGGGCCAGGGTGAAGGCCAAGGCTACAGGCCAAGCGCGAAGCATCAAACATGAAATCGCGGTAGCGGTAGTGCGATATGACTTCGCTCAATAGCGAGCGATCGTCTATTATTTTTAACCGACTTCAAAAAAAGGAGGAGGTTCTCAATTCGACTGTATTTTTTTATGTGTGTGTGTTACCTCAGAACTTGTTACTGGGTGAACCGATTTTGATGATTCTTTTTTTTTATTTGAAAGCTGGTGTTTGTCATGTGGTCTCATTTAATTTTTATTAAGATCTGATGAAGAACTTCGGAGATACACATCGGAACTCTTCAATAAATGACGGCAAATCACTCGGGATAACTGCAATCGCATTTATGTTTATTGTTTACACCATTTCATAACATAACATCACACTAGTACGCTCTAAAGGGTAAACAGTTCACCCTGGTATACCCTTATTCGACCGGTTTTGTTTAAGTTTCATGTTATTGGGTAAATCTATTCTGGTTTCACTTTGGGCATTATTGGTACTTAGCCTATATAAATTATGTAGTACAACTAAAAATTGAAAATGAAAAAAATTAAGAATAAAATTACAAAAAATACAACCGACTTCCAAATAAAAAAGTGAAAAATAACTTCAATTTCGGAAGTCGTTGTCAAAAAACGAAGAAAACAAAACAAGAACACCGACTTCCAAAATTGAAGTTATTTTCACTTTTTTTATTTGGAAGTCGGTTGTATTTTTTGTAAAAAGCTTTTTTATCCTATATATATATATTTTAGGATAAAAAAACTTTGATGGTAGAGACCATCCGCTACAATCTGCTCTGTGCACTGTGGCCAACAACATAATCGCGTCCGCCACCGCGCCCGCACTCGCCCTATTCTCCACACGTTCACTCTAAACAAAGCCTGATGCTCCGCCATAATCCCGCCTGCTCAGTACCTACAATATTGGGAGCTGACCCGCCGGCCAGCGCGCGCTACAATACAGCCTACTGGGGTTTGATTAGACAGGGCTTTGTTTAAACGTACCACGCTATTACGATGAACGGTGGGGCTTCCGACCTGCACTGAATGTGATAGCAACTCTCGTTATTCACCTATTTATCTCATAATCTATTTAATAACACTGTGGCAACACCAACCGCAATGCAAATATTCTGGAATCATCGTTTAAAGGCATCGAAGGCGATGTAAAAGAGTTAAAATCAAAATCAATAATTTTGTAATTCAATATGACATTCTCATCGTTTGCTACTCGGATACTTTCATTAAAAAGTTAGACTCAAGTATTTGAATTATAAATGAATCAACTTAAGCAAAAATGTATTGCGTCTTTAACGGTAAATCTATTACTGCTCGAGATAGATAAGTTTGAAAGTAATCCTCAAGTATTTTTGGGTAAAAAATCGAAGGGTATCTACAGACACTTAATTCTGTTCCACTTCTTCAGAAACTCCTTTTGGTCTCCAGTGTCCTATTGCAATTTGCAATAAGAAGTAGTGAAGCGAAAAAAAAATATTGGCACTTACGTTTTGTTTGAAACTTATTTTTAATTTAGTTCTATAATTCCTATTAAACTCGGGGACATAATACTCGGTTTTTTTTTGATCTTATATTATGATACGACCTGTCCATATTTTAAACTTGACGAGCATACGACATCCTCATCTCAACCAAACCCTAAAATTTTGCTTCAATTAGAACAACTTTTGTGTTGTAATAAAAAAGGTAGGCCTGCTGTGTCTGATACCTATATGTCGTAGGTCTATGACAAAATCAGGATTTTGATCAAAAACCTAGGCTTATGACCAAAAATCGGCAGGAGACAAAATTATTACTTTATGTTATCGTAAACCTCAGAAAATCCAGTTAATCAATAACCTGAACTTGTTTAAAGTTTCGATTCAAAAAAGATCGTGCTCTATAGTATAAATAAATTAATGTACCTATTGCTTGCTCATTTCATGCAACTTCGTAATTAAATAGATAATTTCAACTTGTACGTGTTTAATAAATAAAACTTTCACTCAAATATAACTTTTGTTTTCTCTGTAATAAAGAAAACTTGAAATTCCCCATTTTGTACGTGGCTAAAACACTATCCGCGAAAAGCCAAAAAAAGAAACCGAGGGCCGATTTCTGAGTATGGCCGATCGCCATTGTTAGATGCGTGCGCATACGAAAACTAATTATTTTTGCCCGACATTACGACGAAAATTTTTCAAACGCGTTTTCCCTGTTGAAGTTACATTTATTTATTTTTTCATTTTCTTCATAATTAGCTAATTATGAAGAAAATGATTTATTTTGTACACCGCCCGATATAAGATGTGAGCCCTTAACGTTATGGAAAGTTAACTACCTGAAAACTCCAAGGAAAAATATCTATTAGCGTACCCAAAATTTCATACAATGGCAAAACAACAAGATTACCTCTTTTTCAGAAAATGTGTTCATGGCGTACTTTAAATAATTATCTTCTAAGTACAAACCTAGCTCTTTGTGGTGTATATACTCAATGTTAAAAATTACAGTCCGAACAAAGAATGGAGTGGACTTAAAAACATACTCTAATTTGTCAGCTTATCTAAAGAGACTATCCGATGGATTTAGAAGCAAGAAATCAAAGGTTTCATCGTCTGACTATATTGAAAATGTATAAAAGATGCTCCAGATAACCAATATCTGGCTACTAAGGTTAGTTAAAATAATTTTAAATATCTAACCGACTTCAGCCTGTGTTGTGTGTTGAACTTAATTATTGTTTCTTGTTATTATTGAGGTTGGTTTAATATTTGGTGTAACTGCATGGTGCTTGTAGGATACAAGAATTAACAAATATAACTGTAAAATACGTAGAGAACCATGGCCAGATGCTTTTAGTGAATATACCTATCACGAAAAATAAAATACCGAAGTCATTCACCATACACGGTCTATTCTATTAAATTGTTAAGAACTACGCTATGATTCTTAAATATGTTTAAAAAAATCTGTTTAGCTTTTTTCGTTGGATTTTATTTTAGATTTTATCAAGATATTGAAATACATTTAAAATAGTTTTTTTTTACTTTTCTTGTATTTAATTTTTGTTTTATATTTTCTTTTATTTTCATCAATATTTGTACGCCTACACGGCAAAACATAGCGGACATTATAATTAACCTAAGATCTTTATGTAAATACCTATGTTTCACAAATAAATATTCTGATTCTGATTCTTTGAAAGTTTGCGTTCACCAAAAGCAAAAAATGACCGTTTCTTTCTAAATTACCAGAATGGTAAATGTACCTGTCAGCCTATAGGTATAAACAAATAAGTTCTATGCTTAAAGAAATGGCAAAGTTTTTAGGTTTAGCAGATACTGAGAGCTACAATGGACATAGTTTCAGAAGAACTTCAGCTACATTGCTGGCTGATTCATGGTGGGTGGCGATCTAGCAATGTAGCAGAATCATACGTAGAAGATTCCATACTAAACAAAAAGGAAATTTGTGCAAAAATCACAAAAATAATTAGATTGATTCTGAGGCGCGTCCTACTGGCGAAACACCAACTACATTCAATGTATGGATTTCACATACCTACACGAATAATTAACCATCTCAAATAACAATAGAACATGAAAGTATTTCAGTAAGTAATCTATCTGATGAGACCGGTATGCTACCAAAAACAGTTAATTATAATTTCACTAACTGCACATTTACTAATTGTTTTGTATTGTCTCTAAATATCATAATCATAAATTTATCTACTAAATAAAATTATTTTTTAGCATTATTTTCTTCACAAGCGTGTTAAAAAACGTCGTATGATACACGTGTGTATTGATGGTTACCGTTCTCGGCTCTCTTAATACCCTCACCTAACGGCTCGGGTCTCAATGGCGCCTCAGCGGTAATCACCAACATTATACACTTGTACCATAATGTACTAATATTAATGCAGTTAACGGACCATCTTGAGCTTCTTGGCGTCACGTTGACATCGACTCTAAATATAAGCCCTTATATTGAGGCAAAGGCTCAGCTGGCTGCCAAAAAGTTGGGGATCCTTGCAAAGGTGAGAAGGTACATTACGCCGGAAAAGCTCCTCAATTTGTATCAAGCGCAAGTTAGATCATGCATGGAGTACCTACTGTTCTCATCTCTGGGACGGATCTGCCAAATACCAGCTTGACGCACTAGAGTCGATCGAAAAGCGGGCCAAGAGGCTCATCGGTGATGAGGCACTGGTCAAGTCAAAGCTCCAGAGCCTTGAACACCGACGCCGAGTTGCCAGCTTGTCGGTTTATTGTCGGTTACATTTCTTTTTCTTTCGTCGGGGAGTGTGCGATGGAATTGCACGATCTAATTCCACCTAGCCCGTTTCATCATCGGACTACCAGACGTGCGGGGATACGTCATCGGTTCAATGTGGACATCCCACCCATACGTACAAAGCGTTTTGGGAACGCTTATATTATACGAACAGCTATGGAGTGGAATTCCCTGCAGCTACAATCTAGGGGTCTTTAAGTCAAGAGTGAATAGGTTACTTCTAGGCAAGCGTGTTTCACCGTCGACCACATCATCGCTTACCAACAGGTGAGACAGTGGTCAAGCGCGAGCCTATAAAATATAAAAAAATGTTCTTAGAAAAGTGACGGTAAAAAAAAGAAATATGGCGGCTTTTGAGCGCCATATAAGGGGGTTACAATTTTTTTTCTTCCAAACCTATCAAAGTATCAAGTGCGGTATCAAAATGAAAACCGGAAGAGATTTATTATAAAAAAAATGTCAGTTGCTATTTATTTCTTTAAATAAAAACCAAAAACCCGACTGCTTAAGAAGAGAACTAAAATAAAAAGACGTAAACAAGAAGAAATTTATGCTGTGCAGTCAGAAGATACATCCTGCCTGCGAACTGATGTAATAATTTTGTCTTCTTCCGGTTTTGATCAACCTGATCATTAATCTGCGACATATATAACTTGGCTAGATAGTTGGGGTAAAATACTAAAGATCACAGAAAGGTTTCAAGAGCCATTGAGACATCAAAAGTCATTCTGAGCCGAGCTTGTCGTAGTAAATACTTATAACTAAAAGTGTAAATTTTGCAAATGGGTCGCCCTCTGTTCAAGGGTTAATGAACAAATTAAGGCGGATTCCCCAGATGGCTGCGCTGTCCCCCAGGGCCACTCTCAGCTCGCCCGCTTTTCATTTCGCTAAAATGAGTTTTTCATAAAAAATTCACACCTCCCATTTTATAATGCGATATGTCCGTCAAAGGTATTTTAATTTAGTTTGTTGTTATTTTTATCACTTAAATGCTACCCGGAGTTTAATTATTTGAACAATAAAACTCTGTAATTTTTGTTTAGAGTTTTCGTCTCTTGTATCTTACTGGCTTAGGTAAAATATTATATATATAGATCAGATATGATAACTTTTAATTCAATGACTATCTCTCAGGAGGATTATTTTCCACTAATATTTGCTCATACATATGAAGAATCTGATAACTTTGACTATGGGACCAAGAAACAGGTACAGTACAACTATTTTCTTATTGTCCCTCGGCAAACTTCGTGTTTCGTCAGTCGTCGGATTACAACCAGTTGACCTTTGCACTTGGTGCAGTGCAGACCGGACGCTCTCAATCTACTTTGAAGTCTTATAGAAATCGTCTATTATTTTATCCTGAGGAAACACGTCTAGCCTCTACCATCCGCTACAATCTGCTCTATGCACTGTGGCCATCTAAATAATCGCGTCCGGCACCGCGCCCGCACTCGCCCTATTCTCCTCACGTTCACTCTAGACATAGCCTGATGCCCGCCATAAACCCGCCTGCTCAGTACTTACAATATTGGGAGGTGACCCGGCCGGCCAGCGCTACAATACAGCCTATCGGGGTTTGATTAGGCAGGGCTTTGTTTAAACGTACCACGCTATTACGATGAACGGTGGGGCTTCCAACCTGCACTGAATGTGATAGCAACTCTGTTATTCACCTATTTATTTCATAATCTATTTATTAAGACTGTCGCAACACTAACCGCAATACAAATTATTCTATGTTTCTGTATGGAATCATCGACTGATCGAAAATCAGACGACTGACGAAACACGAAATTTGCCTAGGGACACTAAGAAAATAGTTGTTCTGTAAGTTGACTTATTTTTTCTTCAAACCAATCAAACTAACCACGATAACTTGTTAGTCTGTTAGAGCTGTTGCACTATTCGGACCACTCCCCTATTGTCAATTAGTTTCACTTTGCCAATCCAAAAGCAATGACGATGATGTGTGTAACTTTGGTAGTGTTGCACATAGGGTTCTGAAAGTCGAGCAAAATGAAAATTGAAGTGTGATTTAGTGAATGATTATTATCTTTGTCCATTCCAACTGTAAATAACAATAGGTGGCATTAATGAGTAGATGGCATGACTAAAATTAATTATCGAAAATCTAAAGCGGTATCACTGTTTTCAACATTGGACTTAAATGATGCCTTTATAGCATTATTTTACACCATAACTATAGGCTTAATTCAAAGAATGGAATTATGTTCTGAAGCAGTATTATCTATGCGTGCTTTTAATTAATGCTTTAAGTCCATTATGATCGCGCACGCTTTGTAGAGGCGAATGAGTGTCAAGTAATTAGAGCCCGTATCATTTTACTAGATAGTCGATAACACTGTGGAGAATATTAGTCAAATGAGGACAAGTATCTCGGAATAAGAGATAGTCAGCTATAAAGTTGTATAAACCTTTATTTCGGCACCCTAAACCTTGTCTCAGAACCTACTTATCGTAGGGTATCCGCGACTACAGATATTCCAAGGTCAAAGGTCAAAAAAACTATTTTTACACAGTTATTGCAAATATCTCGTTTCCTATGGGTTGTATGCTATTTGTATTCAGTATAAATATTGTAAAGGATTAAATTATCGACAACTTTTGTTTAATGATTTTTTTTTATATTTTGAACCATTTTCGACATAGAGGTTAGGTCTCTCATTCCGAGGTGAAACCCCTAATATGCCTGGACTAGTAGGCTTTTAAATAATAGCGATACTAAAATTACAATAGCAATTTTATTCCTATAAAGATTAACTTTTTCAATGTACAAATACATTTCAATGTCAGGCTACGGCTGTGTCTGTTCCATTATCGTTTCTTCTTTTAATATAAATTAGTGTCCAAATCCTGCCAGAATCTGCCAGCCTGCATCAAGTGATCGATATATATGTACTACGCACTAAATTTGGCGATTCGAACACTCACTCTGTTCGACTGAACTGTACTGCAATCCGTACACCTTACTATAAACTATGTTGAACGAAACGTGTTACTGTGCTTACGACGTTTTGATCGCCACCAGCATGAAGTAGTAAGTGAATATTCTTGCCTGTCGGTAGAATGTGTGTGTCAATGGTTCGAGTCAAGCAAACTTTACAACACAACCTTTTGTCGCCCCCATTCGCTTCAAACTTTAACAAAATACTTTGAATACAAAAGGACGAAATAAGTAAATGTAGTTGAGATTTTTGTTCATTACCGTAATAAAGATTACACTAGTAAAAGAGTTACGAAACGAAGTATAGGCAACGTAATTATTTTCCTTTGACGAATTTATTAATATTTTATTAATCAGATACCTAGCAGACTTTCATTTAACAATTGCCTATGTAAGCCAATAGGCTCCAAATTAAAGTTAAATCAAATCTAAATTCATGCGATGAAAATATCCAATTATATCAAACATTTCTGAAAACCGAACGAGTCTGAACAGACTTTCTGTTTCAATACATTGTTTGTCCAATTTTATATAATTAGTATTTATTTTTGTTTCAGATAACATTTCGTTTTCGTTGCTATTGGCATTTATTTATTTATTTATTATATTCTTTATTGTACACCTTTAAAAAATACATACAAAAAAAACATTTTCAAGCACTGTGTACAATGGGCGGTCTTATCGCACAGGGCAATCTCTTACAGACAACCTTTGGATGGACTGAACGGCAGGAGAAATAAGGGCTGTCAGTGTACAATAGATGATAAATAATATAACTTACTTATACATAATAACATAAAATACATACATACTATACTAATAAATATTGAATATATGACAGAGAAAGGAAAAGACTAAACATTATAGTGAAAGGTAATGCTCCTTTACCATTTTTTTAAACGCTGGCAGTGTTTGAGCGCGTCTTATTTCTATAGGTAATACATTCCACAATCGAACTGCTTGAATCGTAAAAGATTTGTCAAAGAACGAAGTGGAATGCATACGAACACTCAATTTTAAATTCTCCGATGATCTCTTACTTACTATACAATTAAGAATATTCATTGTAATTTTGTAGCCAGAGTATTTCAAATAGACAAAGGACATGTGGAACACAGAATACTAGAAACAATCGACATAAACGTTTTAATGAACATCCACTATGTATTATATAAAAGCCCATTTCGGATTATAACTGTATCTACTACTCTGAAATCCGGGCTACGTTCGGGAAGCTCTCCTAACCCGTCACCACTTGCGGATTGCCCGAATAGCTCGCAAATTATCTATAAAACAAATCCGTGCTATTCACAGCTCTCGGGCTGCTTTCCTGTTACGGCTCATCGCATATTTATTATTCCCCATTTGTTATATAATTCCATGTGAGAGTACTTCAGATACAGGTAACAAAATTGTGACATTCTCAGAAACGTGGTTCGAACAATAGAATTAATTATTCCGTGGAACAAAACGGAGGTGTACTCTGAAAATATAATACTGAGCAGATCTGAGCGCCTCGGAGATAGCGACAAGCAAAGCGATCGTCGAGGACATTGTTTTGCATTGAAATCTGTTACAAGCTCTAAATTGCTTGATTGTAATTTACTCGACTTCATTAAAGGACCTGCGCTTTTAAATAAAATAAAGCAACTCTATTGACGACGTTATTTCTTTCGATATTTTTTTCCATACGAAATATAAGTCACAACCAACTGAACCCAAATCCGAATCAGCTTGACATCATAAAGATTTGTTTGTACAACACAAACCTTCATCATGCATTTATGTATGGTTGAAAGATTGAAGCATATTTTTATTTACCATACTTGATGAATTTTTGAGATGGGACAAGATGATTTGTTTTTATTTTGTTATAAATGAATTGAGTAGCAGAGCGGGTTTAAATTAAAAGATGCATTCCCTAAAATCACTTTTTTTTATTCATGTACCTACTGTTAAAAACTATACGGCAGTGTTTCAAAATGAATTAATTAATAAACATGCAACAACCTACATTATTTGAACAACGAAAAACAATACACTCGTTCGTGAAAAATTGGGTCACAAATGTCTATTCATCAGAAAATTAAGGTCCAGGAAACAAATTTCGCTTAATCAATACCTCGAACAACCTTTGTATATGAACTCTCGATGGGTGGCAATCGGAAAGACATATGAACACTTCGGAACCTTTCCTGTGTTGAGATCGGACCAGAGCAGACCGCGACCCGACATAATTATACCAAGCAATTTAAGTAGGAACTTTCATCTGTAAAATTGGTAACGTGAAAACGGTTTTCGTAAAGTATCGAAAGCCTTGACGTAGCTTACGAAAAGCTTATGGGACGTCAGGGTAGCAAACACAATTTCAATGCTAATCGGGGACAGCAACGTGACTGTATATATGAAGGTAGTACCTACTTTTATGACAATGTAGATACTTCGATAAGCTGACACAATATGGTTTTAACCATAAACGATGTACGCTATCATCATCAACTACATCTCGCTACACAAACCCGGGTTGTGTTGAGCAGTAGATTGATGAATAATGATTTTGATATCGATGGCAACGTTCCACAACGTAGAGTTTCAAAATAAAAACAGGCGTCCCAAAATAGAAGAGACAGTTTCGTTACAACTGAATACAAATATATTAATAAAATAAATTACAAAATAATCTTTTGAGTCAGCTGCGTCTTCCTGCGGCTCGTTTAATTAAAGTCTCCACTTCGCGTCCGACGCAGACTTGGCAAATAAACTTTCATGTAAATTGCGTCCATCTCCTCTGCCTCTTTTTCAATCGGTTTCTATGCTTCAGATGTCATTTAAAGCAGATTTCCTTAAAAATCCAACGTGTATTTTTAATATTAAAAGCGCTTTTATTTCAAGGCTTGCATTTGCTCTGAATATTCCACCTGACGCTAAGTGACGATAAGCCGACGATGAAAAGCTTGCCTATAGAAAAGACGTCAGACGATCTCTTCGAAAGAAGAGAATATTTTATGTTTCTTGCATAATTTACTCTGTTTACTCATAAAAGTGACTACATTTTGATAGCTATGATATTTAATACGTGGCGGTGATAATTTTTTTAAGGAGTTCATTCTCATTACCTTGTTTGTAACGTAGCTCATATGCATGTATTTACAGGGCTTCCATTAACATTTTGCAGCAAAACAAACGCGCGAGTGAACCGCGGATAAAATCTACATTAAATATGCAGAGTAAACATAACAGAAGCTCGTTTTATCTACGCGAGTCTAAAATATATTATAATTACGTATTTCCCTTGACGTAGTAATATTATTGCAAAGTTCTAACTCCCTCACAGAACGCTCACCCACGCGCCAAGATCACAACACAGAAACCGTCGAAGCTCGGATCCGTCTAAATCCCAAAATGTTATTACAACAGATAAAAATATCCGGTAATACTCGTGCTAGAGGTTTTCAAATAAGTGTTGATGCTAAGTGCATAGCAACGTAGCTATTTCAGCGCATTTCGATCAAAATTAAAAACTTTACGCATTTGTTAGTTGCATATCGCGGATCTATCTTAAAATGCCACTCTTACATTCAGTGCATGCTCTTACTTAAAATGCCACTCTTACATACAGTGCATGCTCTTAACTAAATTGCCACTCTTAAATAGAGTGCATGCTTTTACTTAAAATGCCACTCTTACATAAAGTGCATGTTTTACTTAAAATGCCACTCTTACATAAAGTGCATGTTTTTACTTAAAATGCCACTCTTACATAAAGTGCAGGCTTTTACTTAAAATGCCACTCTTACATAAATTGCATGCTCTTACTCAAAATGCCACTCTTACATAAACTGCATGCTCTTACTCAAAATGCCACTCTCACATAAAGTGCATGCTCTTACTCAAAACGCCACACTCACATAAAGTGCATGCTCTTACTCAAAATGCCACTCTCACATAAAGTGCATGCTCTTACTCAAAATGCCACACTCACATAAAGTGCATGCTCTTACTCAACATGCCACTCTCACATAAAGTGCATGCTCTTACTCAAAATGCCACTCTCACATAAAGTGCATGCTCTTACTCAAAATGCCACTCTCACATAAAGTGCATGCTCTTACTCAAAACGCCACACTCACATAAAGTGCATGCTCTTACTCAAAATGCCACTCTCACATAAAGTGCATGCTCTTACTCAAAATGCCACACTCACATAAAGTGCATGCTCTTACTCAACATGCCACTCTCACATAAAGTGCATGCTCTTACTCAAAATGCCACTCTCACATAAAGTGCATGCTCTTACTCAAAATGACACTCTCACATAAAGTGCATGCTCTTACTTAAAATGCCATCATTATTTTGGCATAATATAAAAAAGGTCGGCACTCTTTATGAAAAGCTCGAGTAATTCTTGTCAAGGCTTCAACAAAGTCTCCGCACATTTCTTATAGTTTATCTCGGATACAATAATGGAGTTACAAGACTTCATTATCTCTATAAAGAACTGAAAACTTCACCCGAAGTACATTAAAAGTCTGTGGTATGTTGTAAACCCTTTTAAAGAAGCCTCCTTGTTCGCTACAATATATTGGAGTATAACACCTTCTGAATGTGTGGAATGTCATATTAGGTTCTGTTCTATTTTCTGTACCTTGTATGAAATATATGTATAGTAATAATAAAAAAGAAATTCATTCATTTGCAATAGAATGGGATGCTATGTACAAGGAAAAAATATTTCTGAAGTCTTCTAAGTTTACAGCGTAGCTTGAATGGAAAATAAAATACAGTTGCATTTTGTAAGCCTTCAGAGAAAATAGAACAAAAGGAATTCAGCCCAACACCATGGTGAACTGATTCATCCAATACGAAGAATTGAGAAATCTCCATCAATCCATTATATAACTTTCTATATTGCACCTACCACTGTTTATCTCTCCATCACCCATAGGTCGACTGGTAGAAAATGCCTAAGGCATTAAGTCCGCCTCTGTACTTGTGTGTGCATGAAGTATTAAATAAATAAATAAATCTCTGATGTATTCCGAGTAACTATTGATACTCGGAACTGTCCTTTTATTCAATTCAGCTATATCCCAGCAACTTGTGTAATCATAGTTTCAAGAAATACCAATTAACAACTATATTAATATTGAAGGAAACGCGGAAATTACACAATATTGTTGGGTCCAACAAACATAAAACAATTCACCGGGTTCCGGCCAGTTCACTTCGGTGTCCAAGTTTGTAAGATCTGTTACACCCGTGTCACGGCACCCTGATTGATGTGTGTACCTTGGTCAGGAATACATTAAGTAAAGTCCAGGCAGGTAAATTTCTAGTTTACAAATAGTGAGAAAATCGATGAATGGATTGTACGAAAGATGAGAGTTACTTTGGAAATAAAGTGAATACTGAGATGACGGCTAACAGAGATACTGATAAAGAATAATTTAGAGAGGTAATATAAAAATCATCATCACCGTCCATCCACCTGTACTACATTCTAGTTTCAGATAAACCCCAAAATAGATTTACCCTTCTAAGTATCGAGTGTAAACTAAACTCAGCCATACCAAGATAATATCCACGAGATGTAAACAAATTTCCAGATCAGAAGACTAGAGACACACCACCAAAATTGTTTCAGCTAATTAGCTCGTAGAAATATGTAAATCATATTCCGAACGAAAGCTTTTCCATCCATTGTAATTTGAATAGTATCAAATTGCAATTTTTTGCGCGTATTCAGATTGAGAGTCCGGCACTGAAATTACGAATATTCCGACAGTCACCGCCCCGACGTGTTTCATAAATGGGAATAGTCAACGATGGAAACGGCGAACGAATAATTAAAAAGAACGTTGCTATGTACGTTGGTTGCATCGGTGGTTTTTTGCAACAACTTTAAAAGGAGCTTTACAAAAACCTTGCTGCGTCGTTGCAATGCACTTGCACTTCATAAACGTTAATTTAAATAAACGTTCGCTCTGTCATGTAATTTACCGTTTAAAACCACTTCATCCTTCATCGTTGTGTGAATTAAGGCCAGACTGATGGCACTAGGTGCTAATGTGCGGTGACAGCTACAAATTAAAGTGTCCAATCAACTCTCTGAACGGAACGAATGCAAAGCTGCAATTAAGCGGCAAGCAGCCGCGGCCTTCACATTTTGGCATTCGAACCCCACCTACCCACATATAGATACATAGCTAAGGACGCTGCAAAAGAAAATCGGGAAAACGGAGCACGTCGAGCTTTCCTCTGTTTGTCATGAAAGTAATACAATATAAACAAGTATTTTATACAATTTCATTGGAAAACTTGTGTAGTACAAACAAGAAAATGTCCCCACTAAGAGAATTTTTTATTTGTTAATGAACAGAATGTAGGTCTTGTTTCTTTGTGTATGTTTGATGTTTGTCATGTACGAGTATGTTGTATTATGCACTTTGCATTTCATTTATTTGTGTGCAGAAAGGGTTGTTGTATTGTCAAATAAAGTATATTAATGGTAATTGTATTTTCAAATACATAAAAAATTACATGATACTCAATAATACATTTCAAAGACATGAAATAAAAAGTTATATAAATGATAAACACATTTATATATGTTTGTTGTATATAAAACATTATATAAACAAAAACAACTTAATATATATTAAACAAAACTTAACAATATTATTTTCTAAACAAAACTACTTGCAAGATATAAGTTGGCACTTAGTGTTACTTAAAACTTACCTAGCCTCAAGCAAAATACATGATGAGGGCGCGGAGAATCCTTCGCTATCCGTTGGCACTCTGTAAACTTCGAACGATCTCAGTTCTTTTTCCGATATTCCAACTTAATTTGCGACAACGTTTAAAAGGTTCTATTTTGGGAGAGATGTTTGTTGTTTTTGGCGATATTCAAAAATGGAATAACTGAATTTGGTACGTGATGAGGCATAAGTGAGTCGAGTACACGGCCGTGGTGCAGGGCGGCTGCTCCGAGGACACGTGCGTCGCACAGGGCGGCTGGGCGGCGACTGGCGTCCTCTCCGCTCCTGCGAGCCTCGCCCGGGTGCCTTCCTGTTGATCGTGTACGCGACAGGTGATCGCAAACCTCTTTTAATCACTAACTTCTGTTTACAACTCTATCACATTATTGATTTATGGTTATCCACTTGTGAGCTTTATTACCCTAGCATTTGGCAACTATTTTTTTTATAGTTTTCTTCATGATTAGCTACTTAAAACTGAGGCAGAGGTAGAAAATGCAATCTATTGCTTTACTACTTGACTGTCTTTTAATAGGCATTTTTAAATCAAAATCTTGATACAAATTATGTTTTATTTCTTATGCAGACCCTTCATCATATGTAACATCAAACTACGTTATTTAATTTAAAGGAAAAAACATGTTGAAGCACTTTACAAGATGCAGACTTTCCATTTACAAGTTCCCGGGAAAGCAAACTTGAGAAAAATTCTCGATTAATAAATACTTTCAGGATTACGTGGTAACTTATAAGGATAATGAAAAGTACTTAGCCGGATAGAAAAGTTAACAAGGTTTATTTGAGCTTTTAAGTTGAGTAAATAACATAAAAATGAGAACACAATTATATAAATGAGAATAGCAAGAAGCATTACGCCTCCGCACGCTAAACTGTCGAGTGATTTTTTTGTTAGTCAGCAGCATTCTGACTCCTTGCTTTATACAACTTCAATTAATTGAACTTAAAAACGGGTGATGAAAAGTTGGCGTAGCGTCGTAGCGGGAGCGTAGCAAGTCGTAGCGTCGTAGCGCGTCGTAGCAGTCGTAGCACATATACTTTCTTTTATAGAAAACTAGCTTCTGCCCGCGGCTTCGCCCTCGTTCAAAGTGTTTTATCATCTCATAACACTGAACACACTACCAGAATAAATATCCTTTGTCCTTCCCAGGGTCTCAAACTATCTCCATACCAAATTTCTTCAAATCGGTTCAGACGTTTAGTACTGAAATGGTAACAAACAAACAAACAGAGTTTTTTATGCATTTACAAATGTATGGATTTACAAATAAAATGGAAAAATTTCAGCACATTCCGAAGAAAATTCACAATACAGAGCACGTTCAGGGTGCACTGCTGGTCATGACGAAGTATTTTACTGGAAATATAAAAATATACAGGATTTATACATTTGTTACTGCTTGCACATTTTAATATTAAACTTACATAACCATTGGACCACATGTTTCTGTTATGTATACCGAACCCGCTCAAAAGGATCCGTATAGTTTGATTATATCCGACATTCATGTTGTTTTTTTAACCCCCGACGGAAAAAAAGGAGTGTTATGAGTTTGAGGTGTGTATCTGTGTGTCTGTCTGTGGGATCATAGCTTCTAAACGGATTTGTATGATAAATACTTAACCGCTGTTAACTTTGTCGGTCCCCCGACGCATGTACGAGGCTTATTTTTTACATTTTATAGGTTTTGGGTCGGGGTTCTTTACATTTTCAATTCAATTTTTATTTGTGTTACAGAAGTAGGCAGCCCACATGCTAAATAGTTGCTGCCAGGGCTAAATTTACCCACAGGCCAACACTCACACACCACTTATTTACATAATAAAACCGGCCAAGTGCGTCTCGGACTCGCGCACGAAGGATTCCGTACCATTATCGCAAAAAAAAAACTAAAATATATATTTTATTCTGGTTTCAGTATTTGTTGTTATAGTGGCAACAGAAATGCATTATCTGTGAAAATTATAACTGTCTAGCTATCTCGGCTCATGAGATACAGCCTGGTGATAGACGGAAAGACAGACAGACGGACCGTGGATTCTTAGTAATAGGGTCCCGTTTTTACCCTTTGGGTACGGAACCCTAAAAAGCAGACGGTTTCTGTACACTCAGAAATCGATACGAACGAATTGTATGCCGATCGATTGCTTAGAACGAACGAAATAAACCTACCCAAGTCACGTACCCAAATCCATGGGGTATCGGAGCTAAAGGCTGACAAAGTATGCATTAAAAATCATTATTACCTAAGGATTTTCTTAACACTGGTACCAAAATCAGTGGCATGACTGATTCACGACGAAGGCATATAGAAGCTATCGATTGTAAATACACTCAAAGTAATATTTTTAAGGCCGTCTCTCTAACCGTTAATTATGTTAATGTGACTAGGTATTTGAAAAAAAGAAAACAAAAAAACAAGTGTATGTTAATTTGATTTTTATTGTATTTTTTTTAATAAATTCAGTGTATTTACTATAGTTAGCTTCTAAAGCGTCGTCAGTGTGTCAGTACAGTCGACAGCATGACTGATTTTGGTACAAGAAATGAGAAAATCCTTAGTAGATAATGATTTTTCATATATACTTTATTAGTTTATTGCTCTGATACCTCATGGATTTAGGGTCTGCGACTTAGGTGGGGTTATTTCGATCGATATAAACAATCGATCCACATACAGTTCGTTCGTATCGATTTCTGGGTTTTTGATTCATACATTTTGGACATTCTCCTTTAGTATACGAAATCGCGCGTAAAATACTAAAGGAATATTATATTGTAAGTTTGCCCGGACACGGTATCTCGAACTTTTTAGATTCCTATTTATCTAGTCTGTCGCTTATTACACTATTCAATTCTTTCTATTTCAGTCAACCTCAGTCGCAGACACGGAGTAGCGTATTTATTTACTCTTATGCCAAGAGAGCCCCAGCGGGAGATAGCGAGGGGTGACGCAAGCCAACCCTATTAGCCTAGCATATTTTTTCGAAACAGTAGCTTGTGTGTGACTGTGTAAGCTCTTCTGGCCTGCCGCCCCGTGTTCATGTCTGTCAAAGAAAAACCTTATCTATCCGAGGCAGGGTGCTTAAAATTTTCGAGCTCGCTTCGCTCGCTCTTTTAATAACTCCATGGCTGCGGGCATCGCGGAAAGACTGAGAGTGTAAGAATTTTGCCTACCTTCCTTACTCCTTCGCTCTTTCCGAACAGCTTCTAACGTGCTTAGCACTGCACTGTCTCACTGACGATCTCATTATGACACTATCGGTATCAAGACCATCGGCAAAGATGAAATATAAAAACCGCTCAAGTGCGAGTCGGACTCGCGTACGTAGGGTTCCGTACCATTATCGCAAAAACGGCAAAAAATACACGTTTGTTGTATATTAGCCCCACTTAAATATACGTTTGTTTATTGTTGTTATAACGGCAGCAGAAATACATCTTCTGTGAAAATTTCAACTATCTAACTATCACGGTTCATGAGATACAGCCTGTAGGGCCCCGTTTTTACCCTTTGTGTACGGAACCCTAAAAAATAATAATGCATATTCGTGGGCTGGGGAGGCTGGGGAGGCACTTAATGAAAGTTAACCTGCGGCGGTTAGAACTTTAAATCAGGGCCTGGTTACTGCGGCTATGTGTAAACACAACAGAAGTTTAACTGGTGCAGTGAGCGCAAGCATGCAAACGCAAATAACTGGCAAAATGTGGATGTTCTATAATTGCATCTCTGTCTAATTATTCGGGGAACAAAGGCGTGATGATGATGAAGCTACAAAGCATCTGATGTTGCATCTGCAATACTAGAAGCATCAGAGATTTACTTTTTTACCCCAGAAGCAAACCTGAAGCGTCTCTGAATAAGAAGCAAGAAGCACTTGCGTTTAACTACCGTCATTACTTTAAAGCTCTTATCCAGGTTCACCTGCATGTAGGGTTTGAGGGATTTCTGCAAGCTTTATTTTAGTCAGTTCCCATTGGCCTTTTGAGATGCAACTTGGTTTACTTTTTAGGGTTACGTACACAAAGGGTAAAAACGGGACCCTATTACTAAGACTCCAAGATCCGTCTGTCTGTCTGTCCGTCTGTCACCAGGCTGTATCTCATGAACCGTGATAGCTAGACAGATGAAATTTTCACAGATGATGTATTTCTGCTGCCGCTATATCAACAAATACTACAAACAGAATACAATAAATATTTAAGTGTAGTAGTAGTAGTGTGTGTAGTATAGTATATAACCCATACAAAAACTGTGATTTTTTTGCCGGTTTTTTTTTGCGATAATGGTACGGAACCCTTCGTGCGCGAGTCCGAATCGCACTTGGCCTGTTTTTCTGTTTCGATGACGACACTCGTGCATTAGATCTTATGCTGCAAGTTGGAAAATCTCTCACGAGGGTTTCTAGTATCTTCTTGTTTAGTATACACGTTAAGATTGAATGGCTAAAAGGTATCAAAACCCTTCAAAACTAACTTTTAATGCACTGCAGAAGTTATATTAAGGTTAATTATTCGAGATAATGTTATAGGTTTAGTTTTTTTTTAATATTTTAATTATATGAAATGTAATGTGTTAACAATTGTAAGCTTACCTGAAATAAATAAATAAATTAGACTTCCCACTGTTTAAATATTCCTCCTTAAAATTAAAATTTTATTATTAATATTTGCTCCTTTTGTCAGAGTTAATAGCTCTCTAATGCGTACACAGCTTAATAACTTCCAGCCGCGCATGCATACCGCGTAACTTCACCCAGCACTTAAGCTGCTCATGTAGTTGTTAGCTCGTAGAGTTAGCCCGATTCCAGCACGAATATATATTAAGTAGTAAGCGCCAACTTGACTGTGGTAACTTAATTACTTGACGTAAAACTTTCTTGTGGTAATTTATTCTTAAGCGAGTGGTCGTTCGAACGGTGATTAGCAAAGTTTCGGCTAGCACGTCCCGCGCCGCGTGTCGGTCCCGATAAAACAAGGCAAATTACTTTCATATTTTGCTTAAGAGGAAATGCGGTCGCAGACATCCGACTGAATTTCCTAAGTAAAAAATCATAATTCAAGGTTTGGCTCTTACCTATTTCCTCCTCCAATATTGGACCAATTTTAAAGAAATGCCATAAACTGCAAAAGAAAGATATATACTGTGCCCCTATGTTTTCCTTTTAAATAAGAAACAAGAAAGGACCAACCTTTCTTGTTTCTTATTTATATTAATGACTTGCCATACCTCATAAAGGATAACCATGATAAAGTGTTGTTTGCGGATGATACTTCACTTTTGTTTAAACTTAAACGTCAGCAGCTGGTTACTGACGATGTAAATAGCGCGATCTCAAAAGTAGTTCACTGGTTCAATGTTAACAATTTATTTCTTAATGAAAAAAAAAACAAATTCATTTAGTTTACCCTACCTCACGTTAGGGAAACTGATGTGTTGATGAAGGGTGAAGAATTTAATCCTGAAAATAGCACAGTATTCTTAGTCTTAACTTTGGATGCTAAGTTTTAGTGGGGCACACATATAGATAAATTATCAAAAAAGCTAAGCTCCGCAGCATATGCTGTTAGAAAATTTGTAATTTAACTGACATAGAGACAGCCCGTATTGTGTACTTGAGCTATTTTCATAGTGTAATGTCGTACGGTATTTATGTGGGCAAATGCCGCTGACGTTCAGTCTATCTTTGTTTTGCAGAAAAGAGCTGTTCGATGAATTTATAAGAGACACTCTCTCAGAGAGAAAATAAGGTAGATTAATGTAATGATTGTGTCTTCTCTATTATTTTTATGAAAATCTTTTATACATACATACATAAACTCACGCCTTTGGCGGTAGGCAGAAACTACAGAACGCCACCTGCTACGATCCTTACATACTTATTTTGCTTTACTCTCATTCATACATCTAGTCATACACACACGCCAGTTATGAGTACTGCGCACCTGGCCTTTCCGAAGAACACACAGAATTTAATGAAGTTACAAATGAGTTTGAAAGGTTTTTAGAAGTTATAGCTAGCTAGAGGTGCAAAGCACCTGAGGACTTTTCGACCTATTCGTTTTGAAATAGGTAGATAGTGTACAGTAGCCACAGCGGATATTTGTGTCTCTCTTTGTCTCTCTCTCTGCGTGTTGCAACTTAAAACTTAGTTGAAATACGCTAGAAAACAAGTTAAATCTCGTAAAATAACTCTTAAGAAGGGTTACATCGAGGGTATGAAAGTTTCTATGGGAAAACCTCTCTGTTTGGAATCAAGTAACAGTTTAAACCTAAGTAGGAACTTGATATCCTCAAGGGGGAAGCCGCGGAATCAAGCTAGACTCTGATAGGTGTTATTAATAGATGATCACTAACTTTTAATAGCGTGGGTCGATGGACATCCACCTACGCCAATGTTGTTGCACCGCTCTACTCTGCGTGGGTTTGTCTCGAAAACTGAATAGGTACTGTATAATATCTAATTAACACTTTTTTTAACAAGCTTACTTTTGCTTTTATGGAGGAAGCCATTATCCATTTTATCAGTCATGAGCTGTTTATAACCTGATAAGCAAATTTCTCTCTTGTTTTTTCTTTTTTTTTATTGTCTATAGGCGCATCATCATCTTCCTGCCCTTCCCGTGTTACTTGGGGTCAGAGCAACACTTTTTCTTCTACCATACGGTCCTGTCCCCCGTCACGCCATCACTGACTCCCTTTTCTTCCAAAACACTCCTCACACAGTCCATCCATCTTTTCTTTGGTCTGCCTCTCCCTCTCCAACCATCCAAATTAATAAATTTCTCTGTAACTAAAAAGATAAAATTCTCTACAAAAACCCTGTTAAAACTCAAAAGTTCAATGATTTTTATGGATTTCTATATTGGCACCATGTAACCTAAGCCTAAAATAGAGTATACCTACTTAATTGTTCAAAATTAAACATGTTTAACACATTAAATCTTTGACGTCATTCAGCAGACTCTGACCCGCACTAGTACCTAATTCGTTCACAAAATAGGACATAATTTGCTAAGCGATACTAGCCATAATAACATTGTGATATTTTTTCTCAAGTCTGGTGCGCAATTTGTCAAGTTGATGGACTCCGCTCAAGGGTGCGTGTAAACAACATAGATGACACCTTACCCCGTAAATGGAGGTATTGAGACATTAAATGGAGGTATTACACATTCATGTAGGTAAAATAATATCACTCCTCACACAGTCCATCCATCTTTTCTTTGGTCTGCCTCTCCCTCTCCAACCATCCAAATTAATAAATTTCTCTATAACTAAAAAGATAAAATTCTCTACAAAAACCCTGTTAACACTCAAAAGTTTAATTATTTTTATGTATTCCTATATTAGGAATGTGTAATCTAAACCTTAAATAAAGTTTACCTACTTAATTGTTCAAAATTAAACATGTTTAACACATTAACTCTTTGACGTCATTCAACAGACTCTGACCCGCACTAGTACATGTTCACAAAATAGGACATAATTTACTAAGCGATACTAGCCATAATAACATTGTGATATTTTTCCTCAAGTCTGGTGCGTAATTTGTCAAGTTGATGGACCCCGCTCAAGGGTGCGTGTAAACAACATAGATGACACCTTACCCCGTAAATGGAGGTATTGGGACATTAAATGGAAGTATTACACATTCATGTAGGTAAATATTTAAATATGTACTTGGATATTTGCGTTTTCCTGCTATATTTCTCCATGGTCAAGACTTACACGCGCACGCGATGTGCTTCTTGCGCAAGCGACTGCGAAAAAACTTAATAAAAAAGAGGTTTAGAGCGTCGACAAGACTTAAGGAGTGCCGGTTTGGCGTATTTTTTGTGTCCTGTTTTTCTTTTGTGTTGCACTAAGTCAATGATTTTTCTATCTATAAGTTACTCGCACGACGGAAAGCGAACGGTTTTTTGTTTGAATGAAATGCAAGTACCAAGTAGCTAAAAGCGCAGTATGAAATGTCACCGTCACCATGGGGTTAGGTTGAACCGTCATGGCGAGGGTGAGGGGTCATTCGGCCGCCTATGGAACTGGGAACAGTAGCCTGATTGCGTAAGTGAATTCGGCCCATGAAAGAGAATTAAAAATTCTCTTTTAATAATTAGGTATTGCCAAAAATTATGGGACTCTTGCGAAAAGAGTATCTTACCCAATGGAAGCGTCAAATAATTTGTCATACGCTTTCATGGGGTCAAACCTTTTGCGTTGCCGAATTTATTTACGCAATTAGGCTGCAAGGCCCAGTTTCCCCTTTTAAAAGATTATAATCGAAAACAGGGCCCACATCTCCTTTGGTTTTTCTTCATAATTCTGACCTCCTGGTACTCCGTTAGTCTCTACCGCTTATGATTCTAGACTCGCAAATATTTCTTCATGATTCTCACCTTCTGGTAGTTTTGGTATAAATTCATATAATGTCCAACATCTAATTCAAAAAGCAAACAAGATTTAGGCCTAGTTTCCCATTAAAAAAATGTTAAAGGGGCAACTGGGCCCAGTTCAAAAGGCGGCCGAATGACCCCACACCCTCGCCATGACGCGTCGTCACATGAAGTCACTCGGGCTTATCGCTTGACGCAAATCGCATCGCCAAAGGTCGTCACCGGGACTGCAGAATTACCTAAAATGCTTTATTTTACGTAGGTATGAATATGCACTATGAACCTATTATAATAATACCGCCCAGAGTCCGCTGAATGACTTAAGTCACCGTCCTTTGTTTGCGTCTCTCTGCCCAGTTCGGCTGCGCCTTATCGAGCTCCAGCAGCGACGAGTCCAAGATCCAATTAATCAACTAATTTGAACGTTACTTCATCCGCTTCGATCGCTCGCAGATACCGACAGTTATTATCGTTAGCAGCTGAATATGTTTTAATTCTAGCAATTTATTGAAATCTGAGCCAATTTAGTAAAAGTTTTGAATAATTATATTATAGGTGTACTAGGCAAAGTTCATGTAAATAATGGCATGCTACCTTTATTTAATTACGGCAACAGAGCATTTGGTATAATTTTCGTGAAAGCTTTTAATTGAATTAACCCGTCATAATTATATCTACAAAATTTCTAATTCCATGTCAACAAGGGTCTGTGTCGGATGTGGGTAAACATTTAAGTAAACAACCTATTAGATGGCTTTCTGATTGTCTTCGCCCGTCATTACACGCCAACTGTAGCTGTTACGAGCGCGTAAATTAACACACGCCATTAAATTCGCATCAAGTTATACGCATTCTGAGTATTCGCGTAAAACTGTACGTCAGAAGCAACAACAGAGAAGATTATTACACGCGATAAAGGTTCATAGAAAAAATATAAACAGGACCAACCTTCATCATAAAGCTTTATTACAATTCGGCGATAAAAATACATATTGAATGTTATCACTTATCAAACATGACATGTGATTAAATGAGCAGATAGTACGAACAAGTTCAGGACAGAAAGCTCTAGATATAAAACGTAATAAAAGGAAAACACGACGAACTCTGCGCGACGACAACCTTTGTCCCACGAGAGTGGTTTGAAATCGGTTTGAACTTATTCGCAGGAGAATCAAAAATTGTAAATGACGATCAAAACGAAAAAAAAAACAAAGAAATATAGAAACGAATGGTCTCTTTGATCTGGCGAACTATTTTTGTAAAAAAAATTGTTCTGAATTGGAACTTTGCCCAACAGGTATTAGCTACACAGATATTCGCAAAGTAGAAAGAATTTTTGAATGGTTGAATGAACACATATCTACCTATAGATTTTTGTGAATAGCTTTCATAAGATTATCTGACCTTTTCTACATAGATATTCAATTATATTTTCAGGTACAGATCAGAACATTGTTATATTAAATGGTACTCGATTATAACACCAACATGAAGATTATAAGGTTAAGTACGATAATCCTTAGGTTAAGCAAGACGTGCGTGCTAAGGTAAGGAGTATATCTACAGGTCGCAAATCCAATCTAAGCGGAGTGCACATCAATGGATCTGATTATCGATTGGCGACCGGAAATGAGCGTGGCGAGTGACGGCCACTTCAGTACTCCGTCGTATAAGAAAACGCAGAAAACCTGATCTGAAAAAAATGCGACAATCGCACGTAGGCATATGTACCTACTACTTTCGAACTGTACGGATAAATTCAATTAATTCTGCTCATTGTTCAATTAAAACCACCAACAAATTTCGGCATTTTAGTGAATAATATTTACTTTTCATTTTCCTGTTAGGTACTTCAAATTTGGTGTTTATTCCTACAGGATATCATTAGAAATCGTGTAGTGGTTACGTGACGCAGATAGTTTAGTTATTTTAGGTATGATAACAGTAAGTTTTGAGTCATTTAGGTATTCCTAATTCTTGGCTTCCTACATTAGTAGTCAAATAGATATGCGTCACAATTGATTTTTATTTCCTCGAAGGTGATCCGCTGTATTCTTCACAACTAATGACTCCCTTTACTTTCCCAGACAGTTGTTTGTGTACGTGCGTAGGTGTGTGTCATTCGATGAATGTACAGAGATGATACGGAGCCAAGTTTCCTTGGGCTCTATACAAACTGACGTGCTAACGGTGATAGCGTTTGTCTAAATTCCATAATGTTTGGGATGGCTCACTTGGCAATTCGGTAGCGCATGTATACATATAACTCGTTATTTATGACAGAATATGACTGTGTCTACAAATTTCTTTTTTATTAACACTCTCTTCTCAAACTGCTGTCTCGTCTCGAACTCGGGCACTATCATATATTTTTACAAGCTTTTATTTAACTTGAAATGTATGTATGTAAGTGTGTTCGGGTCAAAGTTTGCAATTGAATTTTAAAGCAGTTATCCTCCACCGATTAAGATGAAATTTTGCATACACGTTTAGTTTGGATGACATGCATGGTTAGCTAAGTGACGTCATTCTAAATCCAATATGGCGGACGACCCAAGATGACGGACTAGTTATTTTTTGTGTACTGCCATGATATGGATATCAAATGAAAGGGTATGCTGAGAAAAATACGAAAAAAGCTTGATATGAAAAAAAACACAATTTTATTACTGCTTTGTTTGAGTATACCTTCTGTCTTTACTCCGATTGTGGGATCGTTAGACTTAGTGCTGAGAACCCACTTCCTGCCAACTTAAAATGTTTACCATATAACTAGGCACTACTAATATGTTGTTAGAGGTATTACTTTGCAATTAAGAACCAAAACCACCACTTTATTTATACACCAATTAGCAGTTTAAGTGTAGGAAAAAATACCGAACAATAGGCAAAGTATAAAACACAAAACCATGTTTGCTTATGCAGGCATGCGAAATAATTCCTTTTGAAATGAAATGATTAAAACTGACCACATTAGTTTTGAAAATTGGGTTGAACACTTCCACGAAAACTATCTGTAATCCGCTTATGCAGAAACGTTTCGGAAATAGTTTCTATTACGAAGTATGTAAAACACGAACTTTCAGTCGATAGTTAGCATATTCTGTAAATTTTAGGTGATAGGGATTAAAATAATATAATACTCGTAATTTCTGCGAATAATTCCCGGCATAATAACTATGTTGCCATGTATCAATTTGTAGTAATAAAATCAAGCATTGATTCCTAACAGATTAGCTGGGATGATCCGGGCTGCAATATCGGCATCGAAGCACTAATTGGAATAACAATCAACATAAATATGTACGGTAAACTTACCTATAATTTTGGTCGTTTAAATCAATCTGGTACACAAAACAGTATCGATTTGTAAAGATGAAATAAAAAATAATAAAAATAAAATCACAAAAAATAAAAATAAATCTTTTTTACAAAAAAGAATTCTACCGAATTCGCAATAAAAAAACTACAAAGTGAAAAACAAACTTTATTTTTCGAAGTCGGTGTCTTTGGTGTGGTACCAATTTTTTTGCGTTAAGGACACCGAATACTAAAAAAAAAACTTTTTAATTTTGACTTTTTAGTTGTACCTACATAATAGGGTAAGGTACCCATAATGCCAGAATAGATTATCCGAATATCATGAAAATGAACAAAACTGGTGAAATGAGAGCGTACCATGGTGAACAGACATGCTATTGCAGCAAACCCTAGAGATGTTCCGTTATTTATTGAAGGGTTCGGTTGTATATATCTCCGAAGTTATTCATCAGATATTCACATAATTAAAATAGGACCAATTTCGGAACATACCCTTTCAAACAAAAAATCTGTCCACAATTGACGGAGACAAAGGTATAAAAAAAAACATTAAGCCGAACATAGAACCTCCTCCTGTTTGGTAAGACGGTTAAAAATTAAACCAACTTCCAAAGCAAAACACTAAAAACTGCAAAAATAACTTACGTTCGGAAGTCGGTGTTGCAAAATTATTGTTGCAAAAGGTACCAAAGACACAGACTTCCGAAAGTGAACCGAAAGTGTTTTGCTTTGGAAATCATTTTTTTATTTTATCTTCACAACGTACGGCGATGCGCCATCGGTAGATGGTGAACATCCCACCCATACGCACAAAACGTTTTGGGAACACTTTTATTGTGCGTACAGCTAAGGAGTGGAATTCCCTGCCAGAGTCTTTGTTTCCCGACAGCTATAATCTTTCAGGGTCTTTAAGTCAAGAGTGAATAGGTTTTTCTAGGCAAGCGTGATTCACCGTCGACCACATCATCGGTTAACGTCAGGTGAGATAATGGTCAAGCACGAGCCTATAGTGTATAAAAAAAAACCATATCGATACTGTTTCAGGTACCGGATCGACCCTCCACGGAATTTAAACGACCAAATTTTAACGGTGTATAAGCTACTGCCTTACTGCTTATTTATTTATGACTAGCTGACCCCCGGGGCTTCGCCCCCGTCAACTGTCCACCCTGCCTACCCTGCCTACCCAGCTTACCCTGCCTACCCAGCCTACCCTGCCTGCCCTGCCTACCCTGCTTACTCTATCTACCCTACCCTACCTACCTAATATGTTTTATGTATCATCAATAGTTTTCTCAGCGCACGCCAAAGAATGAATTTTACAGGCAACATTTTGCTACTTTACTACATTACTACAATTTTCATAAGGATCTCTATTTTTTTTGAAAATATGTTATAGCCTATGACACTCAGAACTAATGTAGCTTTCTACCGGTGAAAGAATTTTCAAAATCGGCTCAGAAGATCCAGAGGTTACCCCCTATAACGTCACAAACTTTACCTCTTTATAATATTATAGTATAGATTGAAGTCGCCAGACGAACCTTAAATTTGTAGAGACAGAACTATATAATATAGTTATGCATATATGTATAGTTAGAACACAAAAGTGAACCGATCCTTTGTTAGCTATATAATTAGGTGGAATAATCAGGCAGCTAAAATAGAAGATTCAAAACTAAATCCTGATAGCAGCTATCCATGCTCTCTAGATGTACAAGTAAGATGGATATCTTTGTTCTTTTCTCTAACCTAAAAACTGTCCCAGTCCCAACGCCAG
Organism: Orthosia cruda; assembly: GCA_964057195.1. Classification (NCBI taxonomy): domain Eukaryota; kingdom Metazoa; phylum Arthropoda; class Insecta; order Lepidoptera; family Noctuidae; genus Orthosia; species Orthosia cruda. The sequence goes on along the minus strand of OZ059827.1, from coordinate 38,574,434 downwards.
CCAACTATCTAGCTCTATTGTTTTCCGTTTGTCACCATTTGTTACTGAACACGCCACCGTACATACCTTATTTTTAACCTCCCACGGAAAAAAAGAGATGGTATAAATTTGAAGTGTGTACCTATGCGTTTGTGTATTTGTATATCTGTCTGTGGCATCATAGCTCGTAAACGGATGATCTGACTTTGATTTCGTTTTGGTGTCTTTAACGAGAGTGAGAGCTATGTTTGATGAAAATCGGATCTGCCGTTCTAAGTTATGGGCGTTTTACTGTTTGTATCAAGGTGTTTTCACAAGATATCGTGTCATAATTACGTGTTCAATATTGTTCAGATTATCGATGGAAGCGTGTCTAATACTAGATAAATTATGTAGCATGAAATAAAATTGTGTCAGGGGTTTTTGAAATGTTCTTGTTAAAGTAGGTAAGAAGAATAGTAGTGTACCCGAAGTAAATAATGTACTTATAGTAAATGTACCTAAGTATTAGCTGTAGTGTGTGCACAGAGATCGGTGGCACAGGTGAACACTGTGCACTGTACTCTATGCCAGCGTAGGACTCGCTCTGAACTTGCTTGACCCATATTTTAAACCTATTGATCGCACCGCTTTCGCAAGGACCCTTCTCGCGAAGCATTTGCCAGCCATGTTTAACAGGCGCAGTTACAGGTCTTCTTAAGAAAAAGTGATTTTCAAGCAAGCAAGTTGTTGATGAAGTTATTTCTATTGCTAAACACCAACTTCTACTTTGTGTGTCTTCGGGGAAGTAATTGCTTTCAGCAGGGACGGGGCTATCTAATGGCTATTTGGGGTTCAGCACAGGGCCCCGTGAATATATATCCCCCATTGAAGATAGTTAAATTATTTAACATATTCTACTAGAGTTTACGAAAAAGAAAATTACTACTGCTGTACCTATCTGTTTTCGTAGGGAACAGTATTTTTTCAACGCGTTCTAATATGGCGGGTCACTACAATCGTGTAGGTACAAGCACTACTAAAACAATACTAAGGTGTGAAGTGGTACAACCAAGCAAGGTTACCGGGGCGTCTAAGGTTAGAGGGCCGGGGGCCCATTTACAGTGTTAATAGTGTTAGCAAACGGCACAATTCCCCTTCCAGATTACTTTTTTTAAAGTTCAAAAGAAAATGCCTGTCCGGGCAGGATACAAAAAATTCCGAGCTCTCTTTCGTCCTGGATTACCTTGATTTGACCTTTTCTGCAATTTACTTACTCCTATTTCTGTACAAAAGGTTAAAAAGAAAATCTAATCTAAGGTGCAATATATATATTTTTTTAGTTTCTTACGTCGTATTGTCATAAGTCGGGCCTACGTTGTCCCCCCATATCTAAGTACTAATGCTGTAACATGGAAATATTGTAAAACCAAACCATTTTTAAAAGAGTAACCATGGAGTTTCTTGCCGGTTCTTCTCCATAGGAAACGACCAACCCGAACCGTGCACCTTTTGTCGACGTTTTATAAGTGCCCATGTAGGCCTATGTGAAATAAAAAAAAAATGATTTTGATTGATTGATTTTGAATATTTACAAACATTTCGGCAATCGCTTTGCTCGCTCTTGCATCATACAATGCCTTTTCTACTTAAATCACCAAAGTTACCATTATTTCAGATTTCAGACTCCAGCATTCCTTCAATTTCATCGATTCATGAAATTGTCCATAGGTGCAGAAAACTGCATATTTTTTTATTTTATTTTTTTTATCTTTAGGAATTGACAAAAAAAAATCTAACCTGGGTGAACATTTTGGGACCTATCTAACCTCTGCACTGGAGCTAATGAAAATATTACGGAAAAGTACTTTGGCTTTAGTATTTTGGTAATTCATGACCAGTAGTAGGATTTTTCAGACGATAGGATTAAAGGTCACACCTTTTCAACACAACCTACTCCTCTGTTTGATAGATTATTGTCAAGAGCGGGAAGGTACACTTTCAGAAAAATAGAAAACAGTTCTTATCAAAATGTCAATAAAATTATATGTCAAAGTCACAACGACACGTCAAAAAGCGTTGTCTTATAACTAGTCAAATAACCCGCCCCTAACTGTTCCCGGCGCAAAGGTGCCCATAACGCTTGCTGCATTGCCACGTTGGATGACAATGGCTAACCTTTGCACTAAGAACGAGCTGGAGCGGGAGTCACCCGTTTTGTCACTTAGCCTATGCCCTATCTCACTAATGAGCTTCTTGGCCTCAGTGCCCCAACCGCCCATGGTCTCAACGGCAATGGGCACAAAATGGTAACGGCCCTCCAACAGTGCATACTTCACCCTCTTCCTCTCAGCGGTGTCTTCCGCCGCTGCTGACGGCGAGAGGACGGTGCGACCAAAGTGGCTGCGCAACAGTGCTGACGCAAGTTGCGTCCCATATTAAGCAATGCCGTCCCATATTTCATGCCGTTGAAATGAAAAAATGAAATGTCAATTAGTTTGATTAATAAGGTAGTTTATGCCGTTTAGGGATTAGTGGTTAGCACCCAAATAGTGTGAGCCCAGGGCCCCACAAAGTCACGATCCGTCTCTGACTTCCAGGAAAAACGTGTTTTTTTTTAATGTCCTGTTTACAACCTAATCAATAATGTGGCAGCATTCTGGAAATGCATTAGTCACAAAAACTATGAGGAAAAGTAGTAACTTTCGGGCACACACGTCAATAGAACATGCATATTATTTGCATATTTATATCAAATAACCCAACTAACAAGCTTCCGAACTTGACGACCTTCATAATTCTCATTTAACTACATACATATTCTTCAATATACTTATCTAATAAAGCTAGACATATTTCACTATTGCATAGTCAGTAACCTGGTTGCGATAAATATGAAATAGCATTTAATATCGTGATATCAAAGGTAACTCGCAGGATATTAAATTCCGAACACGAGAAAATAAGTTATTCGTCTGCTAGCTTCCAAATAAATATATTGTATACTGGTAGGCTTAAATTCTTCAACATTTATAACATATGTACTTATATGATCTGAAAACGAATAAAGTCTATTCAATATCAGTGGATGCGAGTCGTACTCGGGTATTTCGCGCTCACCGCTATGACGTCTGCAAACCGCAAATTCCAATAAGTTTTTGTATCATTTACCTATGAATAATATATACCTATGTAAGTTGTTGTTTCCCGTTTCACATTACAGTCTCATTTGAACCTCCAGCCTGTCCACTGCTTTAGGACACACACAACAAACTTGACGTGATTCATGTTAAAATAGTAAATATACGTCCATGTGGTCAAAATGTCGACGGAAATTGTGCCATCGACTGTTGACATCGACAATGTTACGGACTTGTTGACGACGCTGGCGCCGGACGCCGCGGTCATGCTGTCCAATGGAAGTGAAGTGTTACCTACTAGTGCTGCAGGAGAACAAAACGCCACCAATGAAAGTGTCCTTACCAGTATTCAAGAAGAAAATAAGCTGTACAATGATTACTCAATATTTCAGACTTTTGTTGTGATTGAACTGGTTATGACCACTTTAGAGCTTATAATATCAATTGTTGCAGCTATCAATATGCCACGATGGAGAAGAAATTATAGAAATCAAATGTTAATGCAATTAACTTTTGCAAGGTTTATTAAAAGGATTATATTTACATTAAAGTTTTTAGATTGTCAAGGTAATGTGACACTTGATGAGGTAGTCAAGATTGTTTTATATTGCTGCCAGATTTATATAGATTTTGTTATAGTGATTCTAGTATTCTTTTTTATAAAACATATGTATAATAGTTTAATAATAGTGTTAGTTAAAATAAGCCATATGAGTTTTTATAGAGTACTGTCATGTTCGTGGTTGATTCCCATCCCCATCAGCGTGGCGTGCACGACTGTTATCGCCACCAACCTGATGGAAAAGCGGTTCGTCACATTGTTGATCTGCAGTATCTTCCGATGGCCGCTAATTTTCATCGGTACGGGGCTGTACATCGCTATCGTGTACAGAGTGTTGTCCGATAAAATAAGACAGTTCGCCAGGAGCCTGGCAGTCGTCACGTTTTTGCTTTGTTTGACCATAAACGTTTATTTATTTTCCAAAGACGTTATGGATTTGTGGTGTTGGACATCCTTAATGAGTTTGCTCATAAGCTACATTTCAGGTTTTCTCATGAACTTTTTGATTCTTGTTTTATATATAATTTTAATTATATTCAGTTATAACAATAAGACACAGTCGTCGAGAACATTACCTGACTATAGTTTAGCTGATGTGAATATGAAATGTTAAAACATTCCCCTTCCCAGTTATGTGATTGGATTGTGTGTGAGTGGTTTTGACTAGTACTACTGAATGTTACTGTGTAACTGCTGTGATGGCTCGCGAATAATACTCGTACCTTTATTAAATATAATTTATTTAACACCAGATGTTCTTTTCATTGTTTTATTTTTCACTAACTATAAAAGACGAAAGCGTCCACAACCAGCACAGAGGTTGCTAAACTTAATCACCCAACATTATTAATATCGATAAAGTTATAATATCCTATTTACTTCTGTTACCATCTAGTCCACCAATCTATCACTTTATACCAAACATAACCTACATACCAACAAAAAATAAACTCTTATCAACAATATATACGTCATAGCTGTATTAACCACACAGTACCTATTCTAAGTCTCATACAATACTTGTATTGTTACATCCTGCAGGATAATGTTTGCAGTTGGAAATAGAAGTAGAACCGTGCACCTTCCTCCCGTAATTCTCTTACATAACGATATTGAGCGAGGAACTTACACTTTAACAAACGGCTCTTGTAACAGCTTCCCTTGAGCAGGGGCCAATCGTCTTTGTAAGGAAATAGGAAACAATTCTGAGACTGTGCGATACTTCTGCTCTGTGTTTACTTGAGTAGGTACTAGGACGCTTTATGTTGGCTATAAAGTCGATGTGATGCCAATGTTATTAAGCTAATAAAATCTTCTATGCATCTGTATCTATATCTAGGACGGTACTTTCAGCCTTCAGGTAGGTACACTCATTACTTATTTTCTCATAGAATCCTTTATTTATTGTGTACACCTTAAAATACAATTATAAAAATAAACTTAAAATTAATACAAATACAATGGGCGGCCTTATCGCATTGTTCGATCTCTTCCAGGCAACCTGGTATGGACAGTAATAGTCTGGACTTGAAGTGGGGTTGTCATTGGTATGAAATTAACATTGTTAAAATACTATATTGTAATAAATACACAGATAAATACATATGCTATTTAATATATACATAAATACATACATACTAAATATAATGGCAATAAAAATATATGATGAATTACTCTATTGATAATCACATTCACATATCAACACGCTAAGACGAAGACAGTGACACGTATTTTCCTTTACGAGTCTTTTGAACACAGGCAATGATTGAGCACGTTTGATTGGCTGTGGCAATGCATTCCACAGACGAGTAACCTGGGCAGTAAAGGATTTATCCAAAAAAGTCGTGCTATGTGTTGAATGTGGATTTGAAGTCGTAAGTTGTCTGATGACCTAAGAAATTTTGTGTGGGAATCGCGGAGAAACTGAAAACGTTTCTTAAGATAAAAAGGGGTGGAAGGAGTAAAGATCACATTAGTCACAAGAGTTAAAATCTTTATTTGTGTCTTGGCCATTAGATACCCATACATTCGAAGTGTTTGCTTCACCTACGTTAACTTTAATGTCTAAACCAACTATCGTTTACACATGTTCATTCAATTAAATCCTATCCTGCAATTATGGCGAGCCGAACCCTTTTTCCCGGTATTCTGGCTATGTTTCGAGATCTCTTTGAGCCCGCCGACTGTTCTGGACTGTTCGTACCACTTAATCATTAGTGGTCGTTTGCCACAACCGCACGACGATTCAATTAAAATCAAATTGCCAGTTTTTGTGTACTTTGTAATGATAATTAAAATTTGTATTTTATTTCATTAACTTGTTCTCCGTACCACTCATAGCGGTTCATTTGTTTTTCCGATTGAGATACGATGTTTGATTAAAAATTCTTACGGTGCATAGATCTCGAAAAACCTCTGTGACAGATGAAATACAAGTAAAATTTAAAAAACGTAATACCCGCAACACAATTTTTACATGCTACATAATTTATATAATAGACACGCTTCGATCGATAATCTATTGAACATGTAATTATGACACGATATCTTTCGAAAACTCACTGATTCAACCAGTAAAACACCTATAACTTTAGAACTCTAGAACGGCTGAACCGATTTTCATCAAACATAGCTTAGAACACTTTCGATAAAGTCACCTTTCAAACAAAATCAAAATAAGTTCATCCGTTTAGCTCGATCTATGATGCCACAGACAGATACACAAATACACAAACACAGGTACTAAACTTATAACACCTAGATAAAGGTTCTGATTCCGTATAATTAAATTCGGTGAAAGGTTCCATATGGTGCCAGACGTAAAGAATTTCACCATCCCATGTCTTCCCGTGGGTGCCGTAAGAGGCGACTAAGGGACAAACCAGAGAATGGGCAGCAGCGTTCTCTGTGCGTCTATAACAACCATACTGCGATCGCCAACCCGCCTGCCAAGCGTGGCGATTATGGAAAAACCTCCCCATGAATAGCACAAATAAAAAATGGTCCCTAGTGCCCGGCAGCCTGCCTACCCTCGACTACGGTAGCGGTCGAGGTTACGGCATGGCAAGGGGTGCTAAGAATCTCCGGACAAGATCCGGCTACCCCAACAATCACCGACGACTGGACCTGGCAACTTACAACACGCGCACATTTCGGACCGACGAGAAGATCACCGAACTTGAAGAGGAATTGAGCAGGTTGCGATGGAGTATTATAGGGTTATCTGAAGTCCGAAGAGAGGGGGAGGACTTGATAACTCTCAAATCCGGTAACCTGCTCTATTTCCGAGAGGGTGACCGGCAGTCCCAGGGTGGTGTCGGGTTTATCGTCCACAAGTCCCTTGTGAACAACGTGGTGAAGATCGAGAGTGTGTCGACCAGGGTGGCGTACCTTATACTCAGAATATCCTCATATCCTTGGAGGTCATACAGGTCTACGCCCCAACCTCGACACACCCCGATGACGAGGTAGAGACCATGTATGAGGATATCTCCAGAGCCATGCATGGTTTCAAAACTCACTTCACCGTTGGCATGTGGGACTTCAACGCGAAACTGGGTAAAAGAGACGAGGATGAGCTGCAAGTGGGGCAATTTGGAGTTGGACGACGGAACGACCGGGGTCACCTACTGGCCACTTTCATGGAGAAGGAGGGCCTCTATATGATGAACACCTTCTTCAAAAAGCGTGAACACAGGTAGTGAACCTGGCAGAGCTCCGATGGTGCAACAAAAAATGAGATCGACTTCATCATGGCAACCAAGAAGCAAGTGTTCAATGATGTCTCTGTGATCAATTCGGTAAAAACCGGGAGCGATCACCGCATGGTAAGAGGCACATTGAACATTAATATTAAGCTTGAAAGGTCACGACTGATGAAGTCCAAAACCCCGAGAGCTATCAGCTCGAACTCCCAGAATCGTTTCGAGTGCCTAGGGAGCTCCGTGGACGAATACAGCGACGGGTTCCTGGAAGCTGTCCATACGGTTGGGTCTAAGTTTTTCAAGACCCGTCGTACAGATAGAAAAAAATGCTCTATGATCTTACCTTCAAGCTTATGAAGGAGAGGCGTGAGATGATCCTGCAGTCTTCAGATGAGGCGTGAAAAGAGACCTCCTCTTTAATACCGAGCGTATTAAAGACGCGGTTGAGCGAAATAAAGGCTCCAAGGTTTTTTTTAAGGGATCTGGCTATTGGTCAGAGCCAGCTCACGAAACTGAAGACCGACAATGGCAGGATCGTATTCGCCATACCGGAGCTTCTGAGGAAGATCGAGTCATTCTATGGGCAGTTGTACACATCAATCAGCAAGCCCGTTGCGTGTCTAACAAACGACCCAAGAGCTAGATTGATCCGACACTATACAGAAGATATCCCGGACGACAGCCTGTACGAGATTAGGATGGCTCTGAAACGGCTTAAAAACAACAAGGCGCCGGTGATGACGGAATCACGGCTGAACTGGCAAACCGGTCCTTAAGGCCCTTCAGAAGCTGTTTGATTCCGTCATACTCGGGGGCAAAACGCCACAGGTATGGTGCAGGGGGGTGTGGTGGTACTCTTTTTCAAGAAAGGCGACAATGCCCGGCTGAAGAACTATAAGCCCATCTCACTTCTTAGCCATGTCTACAAGTTGTTTTCAAGAGTTATCACGAATCGTCTCGCGCGCATGTTTGACGATTTCCAGCCTCCCGAACAAGGCGGATTCCGAAAAGGCTTTGGCATCGTAGACCACATACATACGCTGCGGCAGGTTATACAGAAGACCGAAGAGTATAACCTGCCTCTCTGTTTAGCGTTTGTGGACTACGAGAAAGCCTTCGATTCGATCGAGACTTGTGCTGTACTGCAGTCTCTTCAACGGTGCCAGATCGACTACCGGTACATTGAGGTGTTGAAGAGTTTGTACAAAAATGCCACCATGTCAGTCCGTCTTCAGGATCAGACCTCTATACCAATACTTCTCCAGCGCGGCGTGAGACAGGGAGACGTCATTTCACCGAAACTGTTCACTGCTGCGCTGGAGGATGTCTTCAAGGTTCTGGACGGGAGGGGGCTTGGCGTCAACGTTAATGGCGAGTACACCACCCACCTTCGGGTTGTTTGGAATGGCGACCGCGAACCGGAAGACGATACGTTGGTAGGCCTCCCACTAGGTGGACCGATGAGCTGGTTAAGGTTGCGGGAACGCGCTGGATGCGAGACGCACGGGATCGGTCAATGTGGCGATGCCTGGGGGAGGCCTATGTCCAGCAGTGGATGTCTTTCGGCTGAAATGATGATGATGAAAGGTTCTGATTGCCTTTTATGGTTGGAACCCCAAAAAGTGCTGAGGTACTTAATTAGTATTTTGTATCAATTCGTTGCTGTCCCATTGCTAGGCTTGAATCACTAAAATACGATACCAAATTACTATTTTTCAATAGGAATATCCAGAATATACAATATTGAAAATTAAATAGACAGATACAATACAACACATAGCTCTCTTCAAATTGTGTACAAATGCCGGTTTGAAGCATCTCACAGCGAGAGTGAACGTCACCTTTAAGTAATCGCTGTCTATCAGCAGATATGTAGCAGCCAGTAAATTAGGAATTTATGTACGATACAATCTACAATTTTAACATTAAGGGCGGTTACGAGCTATATCCGATATGTGTCCGTGAATTTCGGTTACGAAGTAGCCGTAGTACTTCTTGTAGGGAGCTTCATCCAAACTCTATCCGTCATAATCTGTCATAATTCAGAACATGTTGAACTCGAAACTCAAAGCCCGTGATTTGAGTGTCCATACACGGACATGTAGTGCGTAACGTAATTGTTCTACAACTTTTTCTAGATCTTGATAAGTTTTTCGATTCACGGCTAGGGCCTTCAATCCTTACGAGCATTATCGAGATCTTCAGTATCTGTGGCGTAAGTTCTACATTTTTCAGCAACTTAACGTTAGAACTCCGTTATATTAATTGATTGAAAAGATATCTGACGTAAATTATGTTGAAAGGCAAATGCGTGTATCGTGAATTAAAAAATTATCTAAACCCCAGTTTCAATTACAGCATTTACTGCATCATGCACTTCCCTTTGAGTATAAGGATGAAAATCGTGACTTCATGGTGTAAGGCTAACATCAATCGCCTGTTTTGTAAGCTGAGTTTACCAAGAGCGATTGACTGGAGGTACATCGAGACTTCTCCACCCAGTGAGCACAAACTACTTAGTTCTCTGGTTACAAGCATCTCTAAGCCAATCATCTGACAACTGATACAACTGAAGATCCGTAGACAATACTGAAATACAGGCACTGCAAATGGAAGCCAATTGATACTCTTGAGGACCCCTCCTCAAGAGTTAAACTCTCGTGACTTCACTAACAATACCTACAGTCTTTGAGTATTAAACGTATAGGTATATACGAGTATACCTACTAGAAGACGCCTCGCAGTTTCACCCGCGAAGCTCCCGTTCCCGTGGGAATACAGGGATAAAAAGTAGCCTATGTCACCCGGGGATAGAGTAGCTTCACAACGGTGAAAGAATTTTTGAAATCGGTCCACTAGTTTTGGAGCCTATTCGGTACAAACAAACAAAAAAATCTTTCCTCTTTATAATATTGGTATGGTATAGATGCCATTGAAGGACGATGTGTTGGTGTCATTTCTTCCTGAACAAGTAATAAGTACTAGGATGAATGTCCAAGTCCAGGGGCTGTTATGATAAATGGTTAAATAAAACTTTCGGCCAAATAAAACTAGTACAAATTTAATTTAGGATCACAATAATAGAATACAGTTTGATTTTAATTTTTATACAATATCACCACTAGATAATTAAGGAGCAAGGTATGCTAAAGCTTTAAGAGTTCCGTCAGAAATAAATGCATTTCTATTTTTACCCCAAACGAATGCAAATATTCTTATCTTTACAAATCAGTGCTATATTCTCGAAACCAATTTACAACAAACAGAACAAATACGTTTGAGCTAGTGAATTGATTTTGCAGATGGTTATTGCATCGCCGACCTCCCCCTACTCCTACCCTCACAATTACAACATGTACGTATGCACCTAAACACACGTACCTACCTAATGTTAAAACTAGAAACTACCCTTACCTACATTGCATTCTCAAGTAGACATTCGGTAATAGAAATTCAATGGTACATCGAAACAGGAAACAAACGAACTATAAAATTTATAATTATTTAACAAACATTAAAATTTCCCATAAATACAACCTCTATGCAGCGACAGGTAATCAAAGACCATCATCGGAAGCTCATGAATTAACAACTTTATTTACAGAAATGTTAGAGACAAGCCGTTATTATAACTAACATGTTATTTAACTGTTACAGAATATGGGAGATTGAGAAATGGACGGAGAAAAGCGCTTGTGCGCTGGAGAAGCGCGGGCGCGGCGTGCGGTGCGCGTGCCTCGTGCGCCTCTAGGGGCCGCAGCTGCACGCGCAGCGCTTCACGCGCTTCTCGCTCACCAAGGGCTCCACGCTACGGACTGAACGGGGTTGCAGATCTGCAACAACAAACAAAAAACATGGAAAAAATTCATCGAATAAAGTACATATTACCACAGATAATATAATACTAGCATAATATTACGATAATCATCCAGCTCAATATAAATAGACATGGACCGTAAGTGATGAACAGTTTACGCTCGCGTACCCCACAACCCATTCTCTTAATGCTCTTGTAAACAAATTAGGGCAAGATCAAGAGCAAGACACGATGGGACTTATCTAGGTCAATACACACTATTGACCTGCATTAATTACCAATTACGAGGAACCAGTGAGTGCAAGAACGACCCAATTATATTACTTGAAATTACGAGTATCGACGTCAACCAACTGGGTTACTGTTTAGTACTACGCATTTCCTACGATGCCTCGTGTCCATGTCGTCACTTACTTATGATTTTGTTGACTAATGCTTTAATGGAAAATACAATAAACATTATTACTAGTATCCTGTATGAATTACAAGTCATTTAATTATCTATGTAGGTACATACAACAGTATAACTTCGTACAGAAATTCTTTTGATCTTAAATTAATGTTTCATTATTAGTCAAATAATGCTTGTTAACGATGTTCGCCACCGCAATCTCTTTACAAGTAGATTACGAGATATATTTACTTTAAATAGGAACTAAATATACTGTTCTGATTATACCAACGTAACAACAAGACATGATGAAAATGAAATTGACATACACGTGTTATAAAATCGTAAATAAAATCTGTTCGCCCGTGCCGTTCGAGCGTAGGTATTGTCCGAAAATACATTTTGATGAGTTCGTATATTATGAGGCTAACAATATCGTTGGAAGATATTAAATATTTCATGAATTTTATGAAAGGGAATCTTTATTTTTGGGATTTAATTAACTTTTTGCGATTTTGTCTGGGTATCTTGAAATCTCGTCCTTTGTCACTATTTAATTATGCACGAATGAATGTCTGCTGTTTATTGTTCAGCATGTACAAGTGCCCTGAACTTTATACAAGTTGGTACAGCTACAAAGCGAAGCGACTGACTACCGTCCGATGTAACACGCGACACTGATTTATTGGAACTGATGTGACTCATGTGTTTTTGTGGTAGACTTCGTGTCTATTCATTTATTTTGTTTAAGGAAACATTGGATGAATGAGCACTATGATTCTACTAGCTGAATAAGTGATAGCATTACTCATGAAAATAGATATTGTTATCTAATGTATCAAGTATTGGTGTATTTCAGCTTTGTTATTGTTATCGCAAGTTTTATCAGTAAAAATATAATATACACGTTCGACCGGGGTTTGGAGTTTCATCAAAAAAGTGTTGCAAAACTCTAGCTGTGAGCAGTTCTGTCAATAATGAACGAAGTTGAATTTTTAACAAGCTTAGAAATATTATGTTCAGTTAGCAAGTTAGCTGAGCTAAGTTATTATTCTTTGTAAACAAGTTAGAATTAATAAGCATATCAATAAACTTTATATACCATACTGCCCACTCTTAACATTTATTCTATTTACGTTTCACTTAGAAAGATAACTTTCAACAAGGTTTTTAGTACCACTTCAATAATATAATGCAGCTCACTCTATGAGCTCTTATCATATTATTGTAAATTCAATTTGTATTTATATGAAAATTTCTGTGAACTTGCAGAGTTTTCTGAAAGCAGATTGAATAGCATTTCGCTACACTAACATGAAAGGATGTTTTCCACGTTATAATAATGCAATGTTTTTCAACGTAGCCAGCATATCCAGGGAACAGCCAGCTTTAGTGAAATATAGAGTTCCTAGTATCTGTCCGGTAAGCTCCGGTGTCCTACGTACACCATTATATACTACCACCAGTAAATGCCACCAACAAAGTTCGTTTACAGGTCCAGGAATGAGGAAAGGCTTTAGTCAAAGGATACCCAATATTAATTACCTAGTATTCAACTGGTATCTTGGTGTTCCACGCGCGTCTCAAAGAGAAAAATCATGATATTTAGGTTACAATCAACTAAGTTCAACTAACCCGTTGGTCGACGAAGTTTTTAATCAAAAAATCTGCCGTAGATACTGCAGATTTCCCCCCGTAAACAAAAAAAAAAGGTACTGGAGATTGCAGTTATATTTGCAAGTTGCAATGCCACCCTGCCACCCCGTATGACTTACGGGGTGGTTTTTAATTCATTGGCAATATTTCGGGGATAAAAGTACATTTTCTCAAACATGCTTGGAAATTTAAGCATTATTTTGACAACCTTCTTTGAGATAAATCGAAATTGCAGTACTGGCCAAATACATGCGAGCAGCGGCCGGCAAAAGTTGTATGAAAATCCATATCTGTCGTGTAATTTAAAAATAGAACGATCTTTTACTCCGAAACATGGCAACCAAGGAGGTAACTTATCAAAGGTTTTATTTAAATCTCGAACTGGCTTGTAAATAGAGAGCTGTTTATTGAAAAAACAACAAATGAACACTTTAAGGCTTAGCACGCACTGCGATTGTTTATAATACGGACATAATTATTGTTGATTTTGAAAAGTAATTGTATTTGACAAAATGAGTTCTAGGTACTACTTAGTTTCAATTTTCGCGCATTATTTGAGTAAAGTACTATACAAGCCTTGGCCACAACTTATTGATGGACTTACGTATGTGTACGCCCACATTTACACGTTCGCCCATCAATGCCTCTTTTGCTGGCCGCTGCAGTAATGTACTATTTATCGAGTTATACGACTATAATGTACAGAACACCGATCTTTTTCATATTTCAGAGTTGATGCCATAGCAATAGGTGATCATAGTTATAAGTTCTTACATTCTCTGAGAATTAAGTTACCAAGATTTGTAGTTGTACGATGAGAGAAGCACAGGACCGATCCATGTAGGGAAGCCTACGTTGTCTTTCAGCTGAAATGTTGAAGATGATGATTTGAAGCTAGCTAGGTACTCACAGTGCGGCCTCTCGTCCGAGGGCATGGGCATATCCTGGGGCAGCAGAAGCGTGCGCGGCGCGCGGGGCGCGTGCGCGAGGTCGGAGCGCACCTCCGCCTGCTGCTCCTCCGCCTGCGCGCGCGCCTCCGCCTCCGCCTCCGCCTCTGCCGCCGCCGCCAACGACTTCACGATGGTCTTCACCTGTAAAAGTTAATACGTTCATTTAAGGAATAATATAAGGTAATGAGCATGAGGTGTGTTTGTAAGAAGGTATGAATGTTGTAGTGATAGAAGACTGCAATCTTTAAAATAAAAGAAATATTTTATCGTTTTATAAAAATAGTTCATATATTTTTGTATTACTGTACTTTCTCAAGACATAACTTTGCTTAATTTATTTGTGGTCCCAAAATACTATTCAAAAATAATATTGTAGGTCGTGGGACTTTCGGGACCCCCGCCAGAGTCTCAGATAAGGCTGTAAAGTTGAAACAAAAGCCAACCGTTAAACATTTTAAATTCACGGTAGCCGGATTTTTCAGAATCCGTTGGGTATTTTCCATTTTTCATATTCCCGCCCGTATCATAATTATTTGCGTCTCTTTCCTTATACCCGTCTACTTAACTAGCCTTTGTCTCCCTATTTCTTAATCATCCTTTCTTTTTAAAGGGCTGAAAAGACGCATTCAATTGTGAACAGTTAATATATTCTGCTTTGAAGTTAATCACTATTCCCAAATATGCATATATTTCCTAAGTATTTTTTTCTACATTCCACTAAATATAGTTTGAAAGTAGACAATCCCCAAACCTAGCGTGTCCCAGATGGCACAATTTTTTTACTTTCGCTTAACCCTACCGGCGGGACCTCCCAAACTCTCAACTTTTTATTAACTAAAATACTTCTGTATTGAAAATCTAAGCATATACGCTCGCTTGGGTACGGAATATTGTACAAACTACAGATTGAAATATACAACACATATATAATAGTGTAGGTACCTACTATCCGTTAGAACTTAAGTGTACTACTTAAGTGAACATGCCACCGAAAATCTGTCTCCCTTTTGTATAACATAAGTAGGTATGAAGGTTGGCAAATAGCTGATAAAAGACAAAACAAAGCCAAAAGGGTGTATTTATAAATAAGACAACAGGATTTCGTATAAAATATTAAATGACCAAGTACATTAGGATGTGAGGTACATATCAGGTGTTCATCCCACGGGAGAAATCAGAAAGGATCTTCCTAACGTAAAACCGGGGAATATTTAAGTAAGAGTGTACCTCGATTTAATAAACATGTGTAATATTTCAGCTTCTTATAATGTAGGTCTACTTCCGTCAAGAGAATAAGCGAGTGACGAAGATCACTTAAAATTTCATGAAGGGTAAGACTTGGGTACGCAACAGAAACGTAACTTAAGGTTGCACTAGTCTATCATTCTTCCATACAAACGTAGTCTGGCGATTACTCCACTGTTTGAGGATGTACGTTCAAAATAAAATAAAAAATTATCTATCCATGTATGGAAACAAAAAAGTTAAAAATTATAATATTTGAAAGTTAGGAGCATATTTAAACACTTCTTTTATCGCATCTTTGGGCGGAAATAAATACCATAAGAAGAAGGAAAATTGCAATACAGGGATAGATTAGTAGTTCAACAAAGCAAATAATTTTATTTTGAAAATATACATTTAGTAGCTTTTTCATGATATCCATACTCCCAAAGGTACCTATGTTTATAAAATTTCAAGGGCTCATTTTCGTCCTAAATCATCACTCATTTCGATACAAATTTGAAAAAGTGCTAATTCGTATGCGAACTAGTTTCTTACTGCTCATCACAGCATCTATCTCTTTCGCACGTGTTGTCGGATGACATAGCATGCATTTTAAAACCGCGCGCGCGCGCGTTCGTGACGTCGTCGACTAGGGCAACCTTAAGTTCATTTAAAAGCTATTGTCAAATAGGAACCACACAGTCCACACACCGCACCTATTTTTACACCACATATTCAACCTTAGAATTTCAGTAAAAGCAAGCAATATTGTAAAAAAAACATATTATTCACGACAATAAACTCAAAACAAAGCCCCGGTCGGTGTTCAATAGAGTAGGTACATTGAATATTCTCGTAGTACAATACCGGTCAATACTGTTAATTACCTGCAGTTGGTGGGTATTGTTTTATTTTTATTATACTAGCTTCTGCCAGCGGCTTTTTCCGCGTAAAAAGTGTTTTCTTATCCCAAAGGAACATAATACCGATCCATCCAGATCCGATCAGTCGTTCTGGCGTGATTGAGTAACAAACATACATCCATCCAAACTTTCGCATTTATAATATTAGTAAGATTATTGATAGGTTCGCGCTTGACCACTATATCACCAGATGGTAAGCGATGATGTGGTCGACGATGAACCACGCTTGGCTAGAAGAAACCTATTAACACTTGACTTAAAGATTACCCGTATATAACGGTATATACATCTTACCTTGTCTATATTCTGTTCATAAGTATACACAGAACATTGTCGAACAATTTCGCAATACTTAAGTAGGTACATAGTGCATACGTATGTTTGAGTGCCGCGGAACAGTATTAGTAACAGTTAATTGTAAATACCGTAAGTGCCAAAATACACCTACAGCAAAGTAGGTATTAGCTTTAGTTGTGTAAATATACCTACCAGCTCTTTAAGGCGATATATACGCCTCAATGTAACGCAGTACTGGCCGTGCGCCCGCTCGATGCCAAAAATTCAAAATTGAACCTCCTTTTTAACAGCTTTGTATGCAAAATATTATTTGATTTACATATGCTATGTTAGGTATGAAGTAATTCCAGCCATAATTTTTTCTGTATAAAAATATTTTATAACATCCAAGTCGTTTTGGAGGAGTTTCCAAAAGTTGCGAAAAATATCGTCTTGTTAATTATTTTTTTAAAGCAAAACTATTAGTTACACGAAAAAACCTTGTGTTCCAAATTATGTACACGAATCAATAATAAATATATATTTTTTTCAAACCTTTTAACCTAGCCGTTTCTAAGGAGTATGCTTTAGAAAGTTACCGTTTTACGGCACTAAAGCGTATGTAGGCCCTTAATACCTAATCTACTAGCAAAACTTCAAATTTACAAGGCGAGCGTTCAGTTGAATTCAATCAATCGACATCCTACAAGAATTTATAAGAAACCCAAGACTCCCGAGAATTCGCATTGACGCATATTGTCTTAAAATTGAAAGCTCTTAATAAGAAGAATGGAGTACCTATGACATAGTACCTACCCAGACATGAATAGAAAAAGATAGAATAGGACCCACAAAGACTTAAACCGCGGCAACACAGCCTCAAAATAAATAAAACAGTGCAGAGACAAAAAGAGTAGTTTTGTTTGAAGTCTGTTTCTGCCACAAACAGCACAAAAGCGGTCAGAACTGCGAGTTGAACCCTGTAGCCACAGTAGGTATGCTAGATATCGATCTGTTGAACCGTCTAATTGTCATTTAAACAAAGGATAGTTCAACCTCGCTGGCACACCGCACACACTACTGAAATACACATATCTCACTAATATCTAGGTATCTGGTACATGGGGTTAACGTGACTGAAAGCATTGTGTGTTGCACCTATGTACATAGGTATGAGACAAATAAAATGAATTTTCGAGTATTAAGAACACTTTGATAGATGTTGTAGCGCAAGTAAAAATGGTAAGTGTGCCGTAGACCCACCTACATTTATTTACAGCTGCTAACATGAATAATTGTTTTGTATATATGCTAAATCATCATTTATCAAAAATAAAAACAATCCCTACATCATTCATTTGGCATTTATCTTTACCTAAAATACTACTGACCACAACCAAATAAACCACCATTACCGCCTAAATAGGTCCCAACTATTCGACACCTAATGACCAACGTGGAATATTTGACGCTAAAAACCAAATTATGAATATTTGACATTTTACCTGTTGGTTTAATAAGGCTAGGTAAACTACTCGTACCAGTATAAAGAGGTAAACTTTTTTTTATGTATATATATTTGGATCTTTAAAATAAAATGATTTTACGGATAAAAAGCTACTCAACTGCTTAGAAATATGTGGCAACTTATCACCCCGCAAAAATACACGGTTCTTGTTGGACCACGAGAGCGAAGTCGCAAAAAAATGTTACCAAGTATTTAAATAAATAATATTCGTCTGTATTACCTTCTGAAAAGCGACTAGGTACAATACACAATGTGTCTCGTGTCATTCAATACAGTCGATTCAAGGATAATATTTAATAACCAGGTATATATCGGCCTACCACTTCATCATTTTCCTCTTAATTATAACTCAATCAGACTGCGCACATTCATTAAGTTAAATATGAATTATTTCATATTTGTGGTTGTCGCCGTGTGTTACCAAATATTAATTTGTAGTTTCACAATTTCATTACTGGAATAGCAACGATTTTATGAATACCTGCGTTCTGTTCGGTAGTCGAAAAGTTATCTTTTATTTGGGAATACATTTTTTTTTTCATTGGCTCGCTTTTGACTACTATCTCGCCTGATGTTAAGTGATGATGTGGTCGACAGTGAAACACGCTCGCCTAGAAGTAACCTATTCACTCTTGACTTAAAGACCCCTTGGTTGTAGCTATTAGAATTTGTTGGCCGAACTTTTGGTTCAATATTTTTTCATCACACTTGCACGTAAAAAGTATCTAAACATACAGGCCGTAATGCCCCATATAAAACCCTCGGGCTTTCTTTTTGTCATGAAACCCTAGGGCGGTAAGTAATATTTTTTTTAATTTATGGCACAGCACACAGGTCATGCAAGTTCAAGCAAGGAGTTTACACGCAATTGAAATATTGTCTTAAAATGTTATCTAAACAGGAATTTCTTTGCAATCTCGCTACATGTTACTTAAATACTCAACTAATGTTCTTAATAATCGATTTTAATAGTTATAGTATGAAAACGTCGAAATTATTTAATTCTTTTTACACTCCGTCATGGCTGTATACCTTGTAAGTGTTCTTAATAATCGATTTTAATAGTTATAGTATGAAAACGTCGAAATTATTTAATTCTTTTTACACTCCGTCATGGCTGTATACCTTGTAAGTATTTGCCCTTAAAGTTTCTGAATGAAACACTTGTATAATCTGTTGTGTGGGCAAAAATTCGCCAACCGCTTAAAAAAAAGTTCACGTATTTCGTAATAACAGCTGTGCTGACGTGTATTAAAGCTATAATTCATAATTATTACTGGCAAATGTGATGAAAAACATTGTATGTATCACGGGCGGTACGGGAATTACGAACCTCGACTCAGAAAGCCCTCAGTCTTCGACTTCGGGCTTCTACTAGAGCCTCGATCGTAATTCCTTACTTACCGCCCTTAATACACAATGTACTATTATTGACAGGTCACCAATGTACAGACCGTTCACTATATCTTGTCCTTTGCCGTCATGTAGCAGTTGCTTCTGTCGACAGCTGCAGTTACCTTTGTCGACAGTTGAAGCTCGCTCTGTCGAGTTCGACAGCAAAGTGCTGCTCGTCTGTTTGACGCCTTAGTTTCAATATTGAAACTAATAATATCTCGTAGTAACAATGCTACCAATCGCGTCACGGGACAAGTTATAATGAACGCACTGTAGTCCAGGAATTTATGAAGAATCATACCATTGATCTGATGACGTTATATTGTAAGGTATTGCAAGAAAGTTTTGCAGCAACTTTCTAGTCACTAACACTCCAAAAATCGCCTAAGGTTCTATGCTGTGCTATTACCGAAAGTGATCTTCAATATACCAACATATTGTAGGGGAATAACCACGTTACTTTTGGGTCGCGCATACCAATCTTTTTTTAACCCCCGACGGAAAAAGAGGGGTGTTATAAGTTTGACGTGTGTTGCTGTGTATCTGTGTGTCTGTCTGTGGCATCATAGCGCCTCAACGGATGAACCGATTTTGATTTAGTTTTTTTTTTGTTTGAAAGGTGATTATGTCGAGAGTGTTCTTAGCTATGTTTGAATAAAATCGGTTCAGCTGTTCAAAAGTTATGGGCGTTTTACTGTTTGAATCGGTATGTTTTCGCAAGATAAATGTGTCGGGGGGCTTTTTAAATTTTGAAATTTTACTTGTAGACTTTGTGACAATCGCTATATCGCTGATATAGATATGTCATGAAATGGTAGAATCGGTAAAGTCAGTTCTTACCTCCTGCATGTCATTGTCAATCTGTTGTTCGCGGCGCTGGTTGGCGGCGGCGTCCTCAGCTGTGCGGTGGATCATATGCAGCTCCTCGGGGCTCAGGTTCCATGGCAGGTTCATCTGCACATTGCCGTCCAGAGGCATCTTCTGTATCTGTATATGACAAAGGACTCATAAAGTGCATATTGAATGGCATTCCGTCTTAAGAGCACAAGATTCCAAGGCATACTTAAAAAGGAGAATTATTCTAATCGATAAATAATCTTGCATAAGCTATATATACGGATACAAATCTGCCAAAGGTGTGTGGTGTTTATTGTATGCGTAAAAGGTAGACTATAAAAAGATTCCCTTTTAAAAATAGCCCTTCATAAAGTATTTCCTTAATGTTGTCCATAACTCGCTGGGTCTTACGACCGAAATCGTTGAACTCGCAAGTTAGGTACATTTAAGAGATCAAGTTGGTGCGAATTTCGTATGTGTACACAAGGAGAAATCCGATCTGCTAACGGAAATCAAAATTTTGTTTAAAGGTGCTGTTTGGCATTGATATCTAAACGAGTAGGTATTAAACTATCGTAAATACACATTACCAACTCGTAATTTATATAGTTAAACGTTTATGGTATTATGCTTAATTAACCGTTATAGCAATAGCTTCGTTAACGTATCGTTAATCACGAAACACACTACCGTATGGTTGATGAGTTTATTGACGAGCAGCAATGTCATACTCATAACCATTACCTAGTGTGATATAATGACGAATGTAGCGAACAGAGAACTATTAACAATCTGCCTAGCCTTTTCCCAACTATATTGGGGTCGGCTTCCAGTCTTACCGGATTCAGCACCAGTGTTTTACATGGAGCGACTGCCTATCTGACCTCCACAACCCAGTAAACTGGGTAACACGGTACCCCTTGGCAAGACTGGTGTCAGATCTCAAGCTTCATACTACTCGTGACGACTGTCAAAGATCTTAAAATTACTAACGTCTTAACGTGCTTGCCGAGGCACGGAGGAAACTCGGTATGTTGAAATGGTCACCCATCCACGGACCGACCTCGTCAAGCGAAACATTGATAATCGACCAGTACGGCTGTTATAATTTAGCCACGGTTTCCTCGGACAGAGAACTATGAACATGGATAGAAAAATAAAAACAAATAATATGAAGATCTACCTCAGGCTGGTCGAGTTCTTGTGTGGGGGCAGACTGAGGAACGAATTGGTGGAGCACGGTGGGTTGCTGGAAATAATAAAATAAGATGTCAATCAACGAAATTCTTATAAATATAATATGTATACGCAATCCTTGACAGCGATGCGGGTATCCTTGTATAAAAATCGTAAAAGCGCGCGGGCCGCGCCGCGATGCTAACGAGCCGAGTTCTTTAACCTCTACCAAGAAAACGCTTCAGTGATCTCAATGTAAGGTTTTTGTATATTCAATTCGCTAATTCTTTATTCATTCGTTTATTTATATGTAAATCCTTTGTTGTAGATATATTTGGAGGATACTTCATTCTACGCAGGAGCTTATTACTATAACCGTGCAATTTCAATCTAGTATATGCTATGTAAATAGCGTTTCAAAGAAATAAAATACACAACTGCTGACTATTTAAATAAATATCAACTTGCTTTTTATATTAAGAGATCTACATTTTTTACATGCATTTTAAATAAACATATCTATGATAAATACCCTTTTCTCAAACATGCATGGATCGAATTTACGGACAAAGAAAATCAAATCCATTGCAGGCGCGTTTTTTGAATATGGAACATTACAACGCTTCAGCAATGTTGTTGTAACTTTAATTAAATTAAATGTATAATATAAAAAATTATGTTTTATTTCCCTGCATTCTTTTAGGAAAAGCACTATATATGTCTCGGCGGCAATGGCAATTGCAAGTCGCGTATTAGTGGCTCGACCTGCAAAAGCCTATTTCCCGGCCTTTGCAATATTGTACTATTTAATGAAGTATATTTTAATCGTTGTCTTATTGATATGAAGATACGACGTTACGAGTCCGCCCAGACGTTCCTGACGTATTTATTATTACATAATTACGATTCCTAACATGATAATTGAGTATTTATTTAAATAATTCAATACTGTTGGCAAGTGCTATTATCGAAGCACGTACATACATGTATAATGATACACTTAGGCTTCCGTGTAACATCACATCAATACTTCTTACAGAGCTTGTAAATTGCCTGCTCACAATTATTTTTTTGTATGAAGTTCTTATAAAGTTTTTCGGCACTGGACTACTTGTATTCCAAATTCGTTAAAATATTCCAAAGATAATTTAATTAAATCGAGAAAAAACAGTTACAAAACATTGATTACTGTGCTTCGCAGTTTATTTATTTTTATTCGCCCGAGGATACAAGCGTGTATTTTATAATTACAAGTGGTTCAAACCACGTAACTTTGGTTGCTTTAAACTTTTCTTTAAAGTAGGTTGTACGTGCTGATTACTGAGACAGATATACCTTGCGGCTATTAAAATAAGCTCTGTTATCATTTGAGAGACTTAAAAGCTGTTATTCTAATATATTTTATGTTTAATAGTCAATATGTTGAGCCTAGATAGTGCCAGAACTTTTGCAGTAGTTAAAAAGTCAATATTAATTTAATTCAGAGCTTAAATTATAGTCTTTGAAGTTTTTAACATTGTTAACCCGATACTCTGTGTGACCTTCTCTAGAGTAAATAAAAGCTTTTAAACAATATAATATAGTACACTGAGCACAAAAATTGCCTGCTGTTTATTTAAGACGATGACAGTCGCCAAGTCACCGCTTGAGGGAACAAATCGCACACTGGTTTTATACCCCTGCGACCCAAAATACAAAAGATTTTGTACTTTCTTTATTACTCTATGAATTAAAAAAAGCCTTAGATCAAAATGTAGATAGTAAGATTATCTTTGAGATGGTGAAAATTTCATTAAATAAAATACGCTAGGCGGTTTTGAAGCGATTGTCGTTTTTTTGTCCGTATTAGACATAACTTTACAAATTATTTACACTATGTTATACGAATAAATGTGTATATAGCTGTGACTATAAAGCGCGCGCAATCACTGCCTGTTTTTAAGCGACTTGTGAAGGAGCACTACTTGTCATTGTGATCATAATGTTGTATAAGCTGAATTGTTTTCTTATCTGTATATTAGTTGTATGTATTTATTTATGAATGTATTTTTTTAAATTTGTTTGTAGTACATACTTTCTTAATAAATTAATTATTTGTTGTAAAATTTGCACCAAGTGCAACCCCATATTGTGTCCAAGCTGTCTCTTTCCATTCTAGGTTGCCTGGAAGAGATCGCGGATCGCGATAAGGCCGCCTGTTGTGTGTTTGTTTTTGTTATAAGATCTCTTTTTGAATAATTTTTATCTTGGTGTACAATAAAGTATTCAATAAATAATAATAAAATGGTCTAATTTAGCATATTCTTTTTTCAAAAATTACGACTATCCGTTTAGATGTGATTCTCATTTTAAAATCAGCTACTGAGAGGTATCTGCGCCTTAACAGTCACTACGTTGACTAAATTCAGTTAATTGTTTTTTTTTGATAGCTATGAAAGTGCAAGGAAGCGCAATATATGCAGTTCAACTGATCAACATGTGATGCGCACCGCTAGCTGACAAAGGGGACGCTCTTCCGACGACAGATAGAAGGAAATCCGATTGTAAGTACCCTCTCCCATGTGGTACTTACTTCGTTCTGGTCCTGGCCTTGTTGTGGTGGGGGTGGGGGAGGTGCGAAGGGTCCCATGGTCTCCGGGGGAGGGGGCATGTTGTGGGGCGCTGGGATGGCGATCACTCGCTGGACGTGGATGCGCATTTCACGGGGTCCACCCATCTGCTCCTCGGAGGAGTCCCATGGCATCTAAACAAAAAGAGGAACAATCATGTAAAACGCTGTTCTTATAAATATTTAGCCTTACTTAAAACTTATTAATCCAATAAACTCTAACACAGTGGTGGTCGCTGCATTTTTATGAGACCTCTAAATACATAATTATAACCTCGACCAATGCCTTTTAATATTGTAGTCCACCTAATAAAACGACTTCAAATTATCTGTGATAAGTGCATTAGCATTGTAATATGAAATTATCGGGGGACAAAGGATAATGGAGGCGCGATCATGTCGGTTATGAATAATGCATGCCGTACGTTGCGCAAACGCAGCGGGAGCGACACATCTCCGAGAGATAAACACGGGCGATCAGGAAGCAATGACCGCTGACACCCGAGGACGCGCCTGCGCATGCCGCGGTACCGCCTGACCCGTCTGCGCAAGACAAAGCCGACGAACTCTTCGCGTCACGCCTCACAGACAACGATGTGGCAAAACTAATAAACACACACCGAACAAAAATCACTACTCAAGACATAGTCAAGATAAAATATTAGACCTTGGCCTATGTAGGTTCAACAATGGCATCTGATATTAAATATGCAAAAATGAAACATGAACTCTGATCCGGTACCAATCTATCCAAACTTAGAAACTGAAAGCTAAATGTTAGAACAACAAAAGATCTCGGAGCAAAAACCTAACCGTTCTGTGGACAAAGAAGTACAACGAACATTGAATTAGGATAGCGAGTATTAATATTCTAATGATGATGCCGCTGGATGCGGAACGAGACAAAAACACGGAAGCAGCGACGAGCACAGTATTGTCCATACATCCTTGTGCGTTGGCTCCTCAGAGTGTGGAGAAGACCAGTGCGATGTGATCATTGGCAGATGTAATTGATCACAGAGAACCGGCACCGACCACTTCGTTATCAAGCATGATTGAATTAATTAGCGTCATTAGTTTCGCTGACGGATTTATTTTAAACAGGCTCTAGCCGCTTATCGTCGACATATCTACACCTGTTACCAGTTTTTTACATATTAAGTTTGTTTGTACGTTTTTTACCACAGGATTAGATGGCTCACCTCCATACATTTTATAAGTTGGTCAGCTATTGGGTAATCGTAAACTTGTAAAGCCTTTTTAGCTGTGATAGTTTTCTTTTTAATTTATTTATAAAAAATCACGGCAGTAGTATAATATATATATATTATACTACTGCCGTGATTTTTTTCACACATCCTGCCTTCATTTAGCTGGCAGGGGGACACTTGACACTAACAAAAAATATCAATTTAAAGCTTAATTTTACGCAAACGGATCCCTTGAATCTAAAAATTATTTTCACAGGCCCATAATTTTTTTGAATGGCCTATCCAACCATACCCCACACCAAGGGCAAGACTAAAAATAACTACCCTCACTTTACGTGTACAGGAGGTACACTAAAAAACTTATTTTCATGATTTTATTTTACCACTTTGTCGGTGTGATTAGTATGAATTATATCTTTCTAGTACTAAGAGTCTCATAGCCAAGCTGCTAAGATTCTCATAGCTACAGACGTACGGACTTTCGGACATGGCGAAACTATAAGGATTTCTTGTTGATTACGGAACAGTAAAAACAATGAGGTTTGTGTAATAGACGACGAGAAAGAAAAGGGTTTACTACTTAGTGTATGATTATTGAATGTAAGATTGAATGAAGAAGACATGCAAATTAATTGAGATAAGGACAGGACTCTGTAGGAGGATGATGATGAAAGGTTCTTAGAATTGTGGTAAAAGAAAATCAACTAAGTAATAGTGGCCTTTAAATTTACGAATCAAAGCAATTATGAATGATATATGAAGAAGTAGGTAGGTATAGACAATAATCAAAAAGAGAAAGATCGTTATCATGATCGTGAATATTTGTATTATTTGTTTTGATACTCAATTTTCATAAAAAAACAGCGAATATGTCATCTAATTAAATTCATCCGACCAGACACGTATTAGCAAACTGCAAAGTTTTTGAATTAACATTTTTACCGAAATGATATTGCAACTCGAGGTAGCTTCGTCTGCGGCTCCTCGCCTTGGCTGCTTCCACTCCTTTCGAGCCACATTCACATCCACTATCCGCATGCTAACTGTACTTCCGTTTATAATATAACGATTTCCGTCCCAACTAACCGAAACCAGTTCACTCATTACCATTTAATATAAATAGAACATAATATTTGAATGCTTTACATATGCTAATTAAGTTTACTTCTACTTGCCCGGTAAATGCGTTAAGTCAAGTTTCGATTTGTTTGGTAATATGAATCGGATGTGTGTTTTAAACTTACTAGATATTTTATTATCATCTTCCGCGTTATTAGTAATTAATTTTGTTAATATGTTTTTAAGGTTATATTTTATTTAAGAGACAGTTGCGACCGTCTCTTAAATAACGTAGTTTAACTTATAAACACCAGTATAAAAGAAAATAAAAAGCGAAATGCTATGAATATCGAAAGTATAATTAAGATGTCTGTGAGATTTAACATATATCAAATTTGTCATTTTATTAGCATAATCACCTTAGACAAACATTTGAATAGGTAAAGCAGTAACAGAGACGCGAAGCTGCCCGGCCAGTTAAGTCCGAACATTATAAGTGAGATGCGCATATTAAAGTTTTCCAACAAACCGTGTGGAAAATGTATTCTGTTTACCGTGTGTTTACATTATGGTCTATTTTATCTTTATTCATTTACTCAAATGAGTGTTATGTAATCACCGGACCAAGACAGATCTCGGAAGGTCGACAGCTGGTTCAGTATTTCCTGTATACATACGCACATACGATATCGTACTAGGCTTCTATACTCATACGTTTTGGAGATGGCCTCGAGTGTTCGGTTCCGAGTGCTTTCTATTTTTAAATTATTGTTGCAATTAATACCTAGTTTATTAGTTTTTACTTCCAAATAAGGATGAAGAAACCAGAAGTTCATATATATTCGTTAGTAGGAAGGACATTCGTGTCAAGTTCAAATATCGATTACATGCATATGAAAGAGCGACATATTTTTAAACATTGCGGAGTTTGTCCAAAAGTGTAACATATTTTTGTATGCGTTTTTTGTATTATTATTGTATTATCGCTTGCTTTCAAACAACAGCGGTATATGGAAGGTATAGTCCTGCGAACCTTTTTACCTTTTTTCTAAAGTATTCAATAACAATGCAATCAATGCTTATTGTAGTAGACTGTAGAGAAAAGAATGCTAGATGAGCGCAGCAAACCAGTTGCTGCAAACGCTGCAATGTGCGTCACTCGCGTGCGACATATTATTGTTATTGTACACTTAATTTTAACCACGATATACGTGTAGGCTCAATAGCATCTTCAATCTTTATCAAACTACTTCCTTATGGCAATATATTGGCAACTAACAAAGGTTGTCTATTATTGTCTACTCGATAAAGGTAAACTGAAGGTATAAGCAATTGTTATTCTTGCGACATAATTTAATAAATTAATTTCTCATTATATTTTTTTGTGACATATTTCAAAATAATCTTGTTACCATAATTTAATTACCTGATCTTCAAATGTTTTTTTCAACACACTTGCTCATAAAGTGGCTCTAATTTCACCGCAATTAGGCACATAATGACACCTGTTACCAAACTGTGACTTTTCATTACTATTATTCACAAGTGAGATAAAGAGTTCTTTTTTAAAATTTATTGGTTAAGTTGCTTTGTTCTTAAAAAAGTTTCGATACAAAAAAGATCGTGCTCAATAGTACAAATGCAACATATTTCATGAAACTTCGTATTTAAATAGATAATTTCAACTTGTACGTGTTTAATAAATAAAAATTTCACTTAAATATAACTTTTGTTTCTGTAATAGAGAAAACTTGAAATTCCCCATTTTGTACGTGGCTAAAACGCTATCCGCGAAAAGCCAAAAAAAAGATAACTCATTATTTTTAGTCTATGGCCGATCGCCATTGTTAGATGCGTGCGCATAGGAAAACTGATTAATTTTGCCCGCCATTGCGAAACAAATTTCACAACTCGTTTTCACTGTTGGAAATGATTTTTTAGTATTATTTTCTTCACAAGTGTGTTGAAAAACGTCGTATGATACACGTGTGTATTGATGATTACCGTCCTCGGCTCTCTTAAGACCCTCACCTAACGGCTCGGGTCTCAATGGCGCCTCAGCGGTAATCACCAACATTACACACTTTACTATTCTTTGCTTGTTTTATCTATATTCTTGTTATGATGGACAGAACGTTTTAAGTTGAATAAATGAAATGCATGGCAATAAATTGCATTTTTAAATAAGGTGCTGCTCACATTAACTTTGGGTCAGTTCTTCAACTTACAAAAGCGAACCAAAAACAAGTAGCAATAAGTAAAATAAACAGGCGCTTTGTGAATTTATTCTGGGACCGTAATAGTACATTATTGCAAAGGCCGGTAAATAGGCAATTGCAGGTTGAGTATGAGTTTAGGCAATTTCCATTTCCGCCGAGGCATATATAGTGCTTTTTTCAAAAGAATGCGGAGAAATAAACATAATTTTATATTATACATTTAATTTATTATACATTTAAGTTACAACAACATTGCTGGAGCGTTGTAATGTTCCAAATTCAAAAAACGCTCCTGCAATGGATTTGATTTTCTTTGTCCGTAAATTCGATACTTCGCGTGTTCTTTTTTCAAAAATAATGACAATATTTCCATGCATGTTTGAGAAAATATATTTTTCTTTATGTAGCGTTAAACCTACACCATAAAGAAGATAGTTTGTCTTTGTAAAAATACTAAAGTTATCACTAATAACTAACTACACGTAAACGTAAAGTAAGATAATGTGCGTGAGACGAACTATGTAGCTGCGTTTAATGTGTACCCGCAGTTGTCGGCACATTATCCTTGAACAAATCGTGCTCGACGTCTGTAAATGTGCAATTTGAGGTGGTTATGCTCTGAACACAAATTAAACTTTTAAATATGTAAACACAACATAAATAATATCTTAGTCTAAGCATAAACACACTTCAAATTATGTACAAACAAAGAATAACAAGCATATTTAGGTCCTATTTTAATAAATTTGACACGAATATATAATAATCAAGAACCAATAGGTAGGTACCAAACTAATAAAAAATATAATCACAATTGATATCGTAGCGAATGGATAACAATCTACAAAGATAGGTCCACCTTAACTATGTAACGGTCGCCTTGTGTTGTGCCGGTGAGAACAACATCACTTAATGTTGGTTAATGTAAGTGGAACAAGGTTCATGAGCGTTCGTAGTCACCGGTGCATCAAATTACACGAATAATTGCACCGCGGCGGACAGCGAGCTCGGGGCGGCCGCCTGCTGCAGGGAGCGCGCGGGGCCCAGGCGACCCGCCGCGACACCGCGCCAAGTTCAAGAGCGTCTTGAGCACGGCGATCACAAAAAAAAAAATAAGAACCTACACAAATTGGGCACGAATGGTATCGATCGCTGGTATATATAAAAATGTGTGGTTGCGGCGCGGCTCATACTCTCGACACACACCGCATCATGCACGCGTGCCTCGCGCTCCTGCTCGCGCTCGCGGCACCCGCGCTTGCCGGGCCGGCGCCCGCCCGCCTCGGCTACGAGAGGGAGATCGACTCCAGCAGCAGCAACCGGCTGCACAAGCACTCAGAACCCTACGTGCTCAGCCCTATCCACGTCACCTCGCAGAAGAACAGAGCGAAGCTCATCACCAAGCCGAGCCCTGTGGACGCCTTAGCCGAAGATAATGTGATATTAGAATCGAATGTGTTAAGTATAGTGAGACCAGCGAAAAGAAACGTGGACAACCAAGTGAGTGATGCGCTGGTGCGGCAGCGGCGGGGATACAACCTGGAGAACGTGCAGGTGCCGGCGCGGTACCCATACCTGCCCGTGCCGAACTATAACCGTTTCCGGCGCTGGGGCTAGTGGCCGCGTCCGCCGGCGCACGCGTCCTCAAATGTCAAGGCTGCGCTGATGGCACAGAGACTAGAACAAGTCCCCTGGCGGCGGCGAGCGACCCCGCACAGACTGTACATAATTTTATGTTATTTATATGAAGTGGCTGTGATCGAACGCTCAAGTTATGCCGTTACCTGAACGGTTTAGTGGCAACGATTGACAGAAAATAGATTTAATATTAATTGCACGACGATAGTGTAATTAGACATTATGTAATAGATACTATTAGACAATACACGATTATATTTATAAAATATTTTTGATTTCAATTGGGCTAAAATATTACGGTTCTTGAGTTGGTGTTGATTCACGTAAAAACTTTAGTTGAATTCGGAAACTGTTATGATAATTTTTGCGCAACCCCATTTTTAACCATGACTTTTTATTAAAAGTAAGAATTATTTTAAAAACAAATTTAAATTTCAATTGACAAACATTCGCTCGATAGAATCTTAGTAGTGAGTATAGATTCACGTCAGAGAATTAATCTCGGAAGGTCACGTAGTCGAAGAACTTTTTGTATCCATTCGAAATCTTTTATATCTTCTTGTATTTGAAACGTAGAATACAGACATCTGCGATATACTATAGATACCAAGATAGATACCAAGTACCAATAACACAATCAAGTCATCGCGTGTAAACACGAAGAGTCTCGAGTACCTCCTTGTATTACAGCAATTAGACCCTATCATTTAGTAATGGGAACAATGAAATATAATGTATGCGAGGTTAAAATGCAGGTGCTACAATCCGTGTCAGCCAAGCCTATTCTTAGCCAGTAAAGTTGAACACTGACTAGTTTCTGAAGCCATGCTTGAACTGCTACAGTAATTACTTATTCAAACAATTGTTGCTCAAGCCGAGCGATTGGAAATAATTAGCTTAATACGGTTACCTTCACATATCGTCACAGCGGTGAAAAATCAAACCGACACACTTTCTAATGGAAACTAGTCCCTTTCTTGAAAAGCGAACTATCTAATGAAAGGCACGAACATAAAGAAAATAGTTAATTTGTCATTCTGTAAGATAATAGAATCTGATTTCTGCAAATAATGGTAACTTTAGTGGTGCTTTAGCTTATTGAACTTTTTAGAGTTACGACGAGTTTTCGTTTTAGTTAATAATTGAAAACTCTTTGTTCAGCGGTCAAATATATATGTTTAAATCTTTTTTATTCGATTCCTACCTATCATCGAATAAAAAGATTTTTATACGAAGATACTCGTAGGTTATGCTAGAGGTTTTTGTAAACTTTTGGGTAAATATGAACATGTTTTAGAAGACGATTGCTGTAGCAAAGATTTGAGTAGTATCTATACAATAAACGACACCAGTATCAAATAATTATCACCTAACTAAGACAACTTCTGCAGATTATGTTTATAATAATCTATAATAATCAAAATCTTTATTCAGAAATGAGAAAAGGTAAAAACACTGTATGAATCTTAGTTAACTAATGTTAGTGGTTTGTAAGTAAGAACATGCTAACATAATGAGGCACAACAAAAAAGTGGAAAACCAACCTCGTAGTAGCCAAAACATAACGTAATCTTTAATGTTATAATATCAATATTATAACATGAAGCAGTCATCAAAATAAATAGCTATAAATAATAATCTGTGGTAGCTCGTTCTAAACTTGCCTAATCACTAGTATTCAATGGAACTGCTGCAGTGTAGCCGAATTTCCCAGCTGGTATATTTGAAGGCATCAATTTTAATACAGTCAATTAACATTGAATACACGTCTAAACTTAATGTTGGGTAGTTATTTTCTACAATAAAAATATACGGTCTTACATAAAGTTCCTCATTAAATAACTGAGAACTCCAAGGTAATGTTTACCTTTTTAAAGTAAAATTCAATTCAGAGCTGGCTGGGTACTTCCGAATGTATGTGCAGGAACCTTGACGATAACCTCATACGTCGCCGGGCTCGGCATATACGCAGTATTCATGAAACTTTGCATCGTATTCACAAGAATTCCCCGAGTCGAATCAGTGGAACGTACCGAAACAAAGAGATTAGGAAGCAACAATCAGAATGTCGTTTGGTGTTGTGGCAACTGGTAGCCAGTCGTCAAGGTGTCAGGGTTATGTTGAACTGCCGACGTGCAGTCTGCGGGCTGCGGCCCTCACTGTGCCCATCGATGTACCTACTCAGCGAGTCCCCCTCGGCAACCGAAGACTACCCCCGCCCTTAACTCCTCTCCTACACAATTACTGTCAGATTCTGAAGCTGTCACTCAAACGCTCCAATAATAAAAACATCTTAATATTTTACGATGACAGATTTCAACGTAAGTAAGTTGATAAAAAGGAATCAGAATGTTTACTCGTGTTACGCTTTATTTATTGTGGTGAATTTGCTGAAATAACATATAGATATAGTACATTACTGCAGAATCCAGTAAGTAAGACTTCCTGGCCAAGTATGAGTTAACCGGACCGAACTGCAGGTGAGGTCC
This sequence comes from Orthosia cruda, assembly GCA_964057195.1. NCBI lineage: Eukaryota > Metazoa > Arthropoda > Insecta > Lepidoptera > Noctuidae > Orthosia > Orthosia cruda. Next base: position 38,541,670 of record OZ059827.1, on the reverse strand, counting down.
GGTTATATACGAGGCCAGGATGTCTTTCTTACTGGTTGAGGCTTGTATAATGCTTTTCTCAAAAATGAATGAAAGTTTAACAACAAATTCGTTTAAATAATATTTTAGGTTACATTCATATTAGGGCAATTACTGATAAATATTGTGATCGATTTACCGGGGGCATTTATTTATATTTTCTCAAACATGCTTGGAAATTTGAGAATTATTTTGACAACCTTCTTCGAGAAAAATCGAAATTGCAGTACAGACCAAATACATGAGAGCAGCGGCCGGCAAAAGTTGTATGAAAATCCATATCTGACGTGTGTAGCGGCCAAATAAAGTACATAGTTAACTCATATCTGTCGTATAATTTAAAAATGGAACGATCTTTTTCACCGAAACATGGCAACCAAGGAGGTAACTTATCAAAGGTTTTATTTAAATTTCGAACTGGCTTGCTAATAGAAAGCTGTTTATTGAAAAAAAAAAAAACAAATGAACACTTTAAGGCTTAGCAGGCACTGCGATTTTATTTTCGCGGATTTATGTAGTTTTTTACCGCAATGCGTGCAGCTTCATACAATTCCATAGGCCGCAGAATGAGCGAAAAATCGCGCGAATAAAAAGGCCTAACGCGGGCATAATTATTTTTGTTCGTTGTTCGTCATTGATTTTGAAAAGTAAATGGTTTGGTTCGGTTTTCAGATATCGGTATTAGTAGTACAGTTATATTAGATATAGTTTTTGTAATATCGGTTATTTTGATATTGATATCGATATGATATGATATCTAACACATATCCGATATAAGTTACGTTTTGATATATCGGACCTATCCCTACTACTGTCCAGTAAGTAAATTACATACTTACTTACTGGACAGTTGTGAATAAGTCTCCGGTAGAATTCACTTTCTGGAGACTTTTTAGAGATGTTATGGCAATATTACATACCATTTTTGAGAAAATAATATATTGTTATAGATTTGTGGAATACGAGGCCTACGGCCTTTTGGTTTCTCAAATCGCAAGCCAGCGGACCTAATGGCATCGACCGATTGCGACTTTTTGATCTGAAAATCATTAGCTACACGTAACCGTTCGTTGGAAGGCCCCCACTAGGTGGACCGATGACCTGGTTAAGGTTGCGGGAAGGCTCTGGATGCGAGACGCACGAGATCGGTCAATGTGGCGATGCCTGGGGGAGGCCTATGTCCAGCAGTGGACGTCTTTCGGCTGAAATGATCATGATGACGTAACACAACGCCGCACTTCGCAGCTTTCTTAACTTCTAGAATTTGTAAGCCAAGTCAATTTGACCTGGTGAAGGTTGCGGGGATCCGCTGGATGCGAGACGCATGGAACCGGTCAATGTGGTGACGCTTGGTGGAGGTCTATGTGCAGCAGTGGATGTCTTTCGGCTGATATGATGACGATGGTGATAGATTTGTACTTTACCGAACCTTGAAGTCACGCGTTGATTTATCCGTATCCAATACTGATAAAACTAGACAAAGTTATTTTCCAAGTTTCGCTAATACACTCAATATAATCTTCCACTAGCTTCATCATAAAATGTAAGCTTTTGATACATTGGATAAACAAGAGCCCCATGCGACCATTATGCGATTTCATAAGAAAGCGTTGCCACATGTTTGCCGATGAATATAAAATGTGGGCGCGTCCGGGAAAAGTAACATTTTACTTTCAAAATACAGGTGAAAAGAAAGTTGTCATAAAGAAGAGAGCTCAGAAATATACGCATTCTACAGTTGCTCGAATTAAAAGAATATTTATGTTGAGATATATCTAGATATCTATTGTATATATTTATAAATCGTATCTACCAAACCGACTTTCACATCCCTTTGATCTATAATGGGTTGAATAGCGGTAGAGCTAGAGATATACCTTTTGACTAGCGAAGGAGTTGCGGACTGCGGTCGCATTTCATCTCGCAGATAGATATTATTACGTCCAAGCCTCAGAATAAGTACTGAAGCAGACCGTACTGTTATTTATGGAAGCAGAATATTCAAATCAGTTTTGGTCAGCCTGAAAATTGGGCCATAATTGTCAAAGTTCAATGAGCAGAGTTTATGTTATTCTAGGTACTGTGAGGACTCTGCTTAACTAGAAGGCAACCTACTTGCCTATAAAAAACACTGGCTATTGGTATTACTTGAAAGGTAAATGAATTTCGAACAGAAAATAAGTGAAGATGTTTTTGCAAAGCTTTTGATTGTCAATTCTAGTGTAGCCGCCCAGAAGGCAGGCATATTGTGGCATTCGTGCTAAATATATAAAATTTAAAAGTAATTTATGATGTTAATTTATTAACCTCTGGCTATCGTCCTTATAGTACCTATATAAATAATTATAATACTGCGGAACCTTAAAAACTAAATGATGTTCTTTGTTAAGAACATCACTTTAGAACGGAGATACTGATTTGGGTTAAGATTTTAGCAGTCTATGTATGTATGTACCTATTTACGTATTTTCCTCCATACCGCCTATACTATTTATTTGCCTTTTTTATTATTTATCCGATTTTGATGAATAAGGTGTCAATCGTTTCGTTATTATGGCCCGGGTAACATAGGCTAAAAAGAAAAACGTATTCAGGTTACAGTTTTAAAACTGTTTTGTTGTTTAAAATGTTCATGATACTCGAAATAATGTATTGCGTATAAAAATAAAAATCGGGGAAACTGGAAGTGTTTCCTAAATCATAGATATTTTACGAACTCAGTAGACAGCACAACATCTGTTGGGTTAGCTAGTGTGTAAATAGTATTGTGTTAAATAACAACATTGAACCTTTTAGCTAACTACATATTTTTTTTCTAAAATTGAAACTAAAGAGCTTTAGATTGAGATAAAATGCATTGAACCAATGGAACAGTGACATAAAACAATGTTTACAATTTTAAATGCACATAAATAACAGTACCCTATAATATTGGATGTACATTCTCGCAAGTATTAATTTAATTAACCATATACAAAGAGCACAAGTACCTATATGTATAGAAAATACATGCCTTTCTTTAGAAAGTCTACTCTCAACGTTTCACGCCTTTCAAAGATACAAAGGTGAACGCTTATTTCACCTCGACAATAGTGGAGCTGACAGACAGACGTGTAAAAACGTCGTGTACAGTTAACTTTCTGTGTGAGATGAACGATTTGGCCGACTGACACCTAATTATTGTCTTAGGAGGTACTCTCACGATCTAGTACCGCTATTCAAGCAACTCAGCGGTACTTGCACTCCTTTTACATACACGTACCTATCATTTGAACAAACACTATTCAGGACAAGACCGGGCCGCTGTACCTACACAGACATCTGTTTAAATAAAATTATCAATAAAATACTGCCTCGTCTGCCAAGCTAAATTGGTTAGTAATTCGCTCATTATTTTTATAGCGAGTTGACCTCATTTGTGATCAGCTATCATCCATTTGGTCTCATTTAGAGTGAGAGTAGCCAACAGCAGCTCCCCTGCGCTATCTCAAAACGAATTTGTTTGCTTCGCTTTAGAGATAAAAGCCGAGACGTCTTCGTAAAACTTTGTAGGTAATGAGAACGTTTTTGTTTTTTGAGGAAACGCTTCAGTGAAGATTGATCGGTTTTCATGATAATAATGTCCAAATAATAAACGTCGCGGTGGTCCAGTGGCTAAGATCTTGCCTCTCGTGCTTGAAGTCGTGGGTTCAAAGCCGGGTAAGTACCAATGTGACTCTTTCAAATTCTACATCACAGGCAACGGGTAAAGGAAAACATCGTGAGAAAACCCGCAGCCTAATTGCGTCAGTGAATTCGCCAAGGCAAAGGGCAAAGAGACAAACAATCACATGCGAGATGAAAGAAGCGAGGCGGATTGCCGTCTATGTGATTGGTCGTTTATAGCCATTCTTTGCCCTTTGCCTTGCCGAATTCACTTAAGCATTAAGGCTGCTGGACTTATATAATACATGTAAGTCAGAGGTCTGTGGGGTTCCCAGAGGCGGCTTAGTTAACTCTGACAGCACAGGTGGCCGTACCTTCACACGAAAAGAAGAAGATAACAATACATACATAAACTCACTCCTTTTTCCCATGAGGGTAGGCAGAAACTACAGAACGCCACCTGCTACGATCCTTACATACTTCTTTTGCTTCACCACATTCATACATCTAGTCTTACACACACGCCGGTTATGAGTACTGCGCATCTGGCCTTTTTGAAGAACTTAACCTATAAGGTCTATGTATGTCTTTCAAGGGCGTCCTCTTCCGGCGTTTCCATTCACGTCTGCCTTGCAAATACATAATAATATAAAATAAAACGTTAGAAACTTTTACGGGCAGGCTAGAATACAAATCAACGTAGGTATCTAAAAGAAAACTATGTGAAAAACGGATAACATATTCTTCTAATTACTTTAAAAACATTTCAGTGGTATATATTAAGTTAGTATATTTTGAAACATTATTGTTTGTCGTCACGACACAAAAAGCAATAAAAACATTCATATCAGGTCGAAATATCGCCGTGGCGAGCGTCCGCTTGCTACGTGATCTTGTTAAAGTGCTGCTTCAGGGTGCCGATCTGTTATTTATGTCTTTGATATGCTCACAAGTACAATACAGGAGACCACAACACAACACAACATAATCTGACCATTCAAAACTCAAAGGAATACCAATTACGACTACTCACGAATTGTGAAATCGAACGCCACAAATGACAAGAACAAAAGCTACAATATAAGAATTTAAATGAATACAAAATTAACATAGAAACATTTTGCATTTATATGTATACCGAGCTGACCTATCCAAGGTCTAACCTATTAATTTGAAATACTTAATGTAGATATAAAATAATATTATTATTCAGCGCATAAATCAAAATAGACGTAATCATATAAAAGTGATATCAACGTGGGATGTTGAAAATATAGTAATTACCGCAGACATTACTTTAAGCAGGAAGTGTGGAATATACTTTGTGAACAAGTAAAATTTCAAAATTGAAATAACCCCGCGGCACATTTTTATTTCATGCTGCATAATGTATCTAGTACATAGTAGATATGCTTCGATCGGCAATCTATTGAACACGTAATTATGACACGATATCTTGCGAAAACACCCCGATTCAAACAGTAAAACGCCCATAACTTTTGACCGACTGAACTGATTTTATTCAAACATAGCTAAGAACACTCTCGACAAAATAACCTTTCAAACAAAAAAAATTAAATCAAAATCGGTTCATCCGTTTAGGCGCTATGATGCCACAGACAGACACAGATACACAGCAACACACGTCAAACTTATAACACCCCTCTTTTTCCGTCGGGGGTTATAAAGAACTTGACCTGACGTATGTACAAAGTATTAAGTCCGGTCACTAGGTGAAACTCAATTGTTTGGTAGCGTGACAAACTGTCCGAACTACATTTATACGTTTCAACATCGCGCAGAATTTATTTTTCTTTTATATTTCATTAGCTGTCTTGTCCCGCGTCAGCTCGAGACAGCCTCTTCAGTGTATTATTGTAAATGTCATGTCATTTAATATGTCGTCGTGAGATAACGTGACTATAACTTTACTCTTCATAGGTATCTTCTGTGGAACTTTATAGACCTGTAGGTCAATAATGAACAATTATGTGGCGTTAAATATCTGGTTTCCGCTGGCTCTGGATCGTTATCAATAAGCCAAAGCTCTCAGTTAAATATGCAAACCCGTACCACAGATAATATAATACTAGCAAACAGATGCCTTATCCCATACAAAGAAACCGTGCTGACGTAACTAGCGTGTTTCGTCTGATTATGCTGATTATTTTTATAAGTACCTTGATCGCGTTCGGTTCCGTTCCACGGCTGTAGAAACATCATCTAGTGTTGGTTTTCTCGGTTCGTGACTATTTTTCATCAAATACAGTGACGATTTGATTAGTATTTTTCGTAGGTTTTTACAGTTTCGGTTTACCAAAATGTGTTACATACAAATATCAAAAATCAAGTGGCATGCCTCAGAAACTTAAAAACGCGCCATCTATTAGAATCAATTTTAAAGTATCCGTTCAAATAATCTTTAAACTGTGAATTAAGAGCACAATATTCCATAATTTTGTGCTTAGGTGAGTTGACTAAACAAGAACATACAATTACTATGATCAATTCTAGAAAATGCTAATTTTACACACAATTCAATAACATATCGCGCCATCAACGGTGCATATCGCGGCCATCTAGTAACATTTATTAGAACCAAATTTTCGATGTTAGCGCTGAGACCCCGTGCCCGTACTAACAGATTCAATAAATAGGACAACGTGAAAGAACATATTTTTCTCAGTTATTATTACTTAAGGCTCTATTACCTGGAACTAATCAAAAGCTTAGCATCCAAATAGTTTTATATAACACCTGTCGTTAGCATAATAACACAACGTCGGGTAAGCAGGTTTGTGTTGTTTATCATACCACTACGTATATTTATAGTAGTGGTGATTCATCTTTCTTATCTAATTAATCTAGCCGACGACGGAACACATTTACTACAGACGAGTTGATTAATTAATAACCAAGCAAAAACTATGCGAGGTATAACACAAAATCTTGAAGGATTAACGTGGCCTTCACCTTCAATTGGTGATCAAAACTTAATTATTATAACAGATGTCCCGCGAGCGAATAGGTAGAGCGGCCGCGAGGCGCGAGGCGAAGTAGATAGGGATAGGTCCGATATATCAAAACGTAACTTATATCGGATATATGTTAGATATCATATCATATCGATATCTATATCAACATAACCGATATCACAAAAACTGTATCGAATCAAAACTTCTACTTGCGTGCGAGAACGAATAAGTCAAAACTTAAAACCGTTATAATACGAAAACGTACGAACTACGAACAAAACGCAAACATCACAAACGATAGGAGCCATATACGCTACCATTTTTTTGAAGTATGATATCTATATTATTTTATTGGTACCCTTTTTACAATCCGTTCAATACAAAACAAACTGTTTAATACAGCTGCTATTTGTCTTTAAACGTAAACGTGTGAATTTCCGTTTGCTTTAGTTCGCATTCGTTGTTTATTTTTCTCAAATAACATGTTAACTTTTGCAAACCTGTACTACAGATATCGATATCTGAAAACCGTTTTCAATATCAATATGAAAACTTTACATCGGTTACATAACCGTTTGCGCAAAAAACCGAAAACGCTCATCTCTAGAGTCGCTCGTCTCCAGTTTTTTGTTTGTTGTGATCGGGAACGTTTACATTTGTTTACGTTCTCGTGCCTTCCCTCCGTGGCTAAACTTCAAATACTTCGCCCCCACCCCACACCTGACAGCACCTGCCCCCCGGGCGTCGATGTCGAAGCGCCTGTAACCGCGGGATGACGGCACGGGCCGCGATAGGGGCACGGGCCACAACCCGCACAACACACATTTGAACTCGCGTGACTTGAATCGTTCCATTCATAGCTTCACCCTTGTCTCCTGCAAAGTATGATAATGTGTCAACTCGCTCAAACCTTAATATCAAGTTTAATTCTACAGTACTGCGTGTATTGTATTACCTTATTAGGGTAAGTTTTAGTCGAAGCTGTTTGAAGCTTCAGCTCGTTTAGATTTTGTAAATCAAAAGCAAGCAGTTAAACATGAATTTAAGTTCATAATTTTGTAATTACTGAAGTTTTAAAGCTTTCTAAAGACATCCATTACTTTAGGTAATTCGACTAGCTCTCGATTTTGTTTTACTTTGCATCTTTGCTTCGGGGCTATTGAGTATTTTATCTCCTACAAAAGCTTGCAGGTGAAGAAAATATAATCATTTTTATCAATTCGCGACGACTTATTGATTCTTGTCTTTTGTTAATAATACTGATTATAAATTCAAAAAGTCGTTCCGAAAGTTGCCAAGAAGATTACAATATTAAATTAATACCTACTTTCTGTAGAAACGTCTTGACTTGTAGAGCATTCTTTTATATAACAAGCATAACTTTTACATCCAAAGATTTTTAAGAACAACAATGCGAGTTTCCGATTCATTTATTTTTCGAAGAAAACGTCGCAGGAGAGTAAACAGGAAAAACGATTACATGAAAACAGCAATGGGAATAAAGAAAATCGTTTGAGTGCCAACGTGCCCATTTTCCTACTATACTCAGAGGTGGAATTTTATTCCCAGGTTACCTTTGTTGTAACAAATGTTATTGTAATAAATGTTTCTTCAACTCCTTATATTTCATATTAGCTTTGCCTGCGTGAATATTGTTCTCTTATCCTGAAAGAATATTACACCGGGATGAAAAGTAGCCTTTGTGCTATTCCAGACTATAATCTATCCCTGTACCAAATTTCATCCAGATCCGTTCAGCGGTTCTGGCGTGATTGAGTAACAAACATACATACATCCATCAGAACTTTCGCATTTATCTATACTTAATATTATAAAGAGGTAAAGTTTGTGAGTTTGTGACGTTGTAGAGGGTAATCTCTGGATCTACGGAACCGATTTTGAAAATTCTTTCACCAGTAGAAACCTACATTATGCCTGAATGTCAGCAGGGTAGGCAGGGTTGCTAGCGAATACTTTAACGCTCGGTAAAGTACTACCTACCCGGCTTGCTTTCCGCTTTCTCGCCGGTATCATTTTAATGAAACTAATGTTCCCCAGATAATAACTAAATTTCCGCACTTTCGTAAATGGTCACACGCAACGTGAGGCAATGTGGCCGTGTTTTATGGTTTAGCTCGTTTTTTAGCTGCCGTGCTCGATAATGATAAATGAAAGGGCAAAACAAGTACAGTGAGCCCGAAAACCGGAACGTTGGTGATTGCATAAGCACATGCACGCTGCAACCAGTGTCGGGGACTCGGTCTCGGGCCGATGACCGATCGACCCTGATTTTTGCAAAATTTTGGGTTCAATCAACGCGGCCGGGAGCTTTTAAAATACCCGCATATTCTTGCAAAGCTTACATCAACTTAATGGTATGAAAATGATTGATTGTTACATGAAATATTATTTTCTGTTAGAGAAGAGAATTGAGCGGGATTGAAAGCTGTTGAACCACGAAATGCGTGGGTTCTGTGCTGTAGCCACGTGCCAAAATAATATGTTGGGTTTAAAGAACACAATGTGGAGCTTAGCCGTATGATCGTATCGCCCACGCGTAGTGTCGGAAAGCTCATCTTCAAGGATACAAGAAATAACAACATTTTCACATCAACTTGATAGCACTGCGACTTAATACAGAGTAACTACCGATGATGTATTAACAGCAGTAGCATTAGTGTAGATTTCAATCAAACTGGCTGTGACTGCGCTTTTGCATTAATTGAACAATTTACATAAGAACATAAAAGAAAGTTGTTTATTACTTTAGATAAAATAAAACTTTCTACGAACAAAGTGTTAGCAGATGTTCCGTAAGTTATTCGACGAACCATCTACATACCATCTTCATAGATTACTTATATGGTACATAGAGACTTCGAGTTAGGGGTGTCAATTAAGAAGAATCTTCGTAAAGGTGAAGATACAATAGATGTATACCTACTGGGTGCACTTTTATCTTAGGAGCGACACCGGTCAAGCTAGTTTTTGTTCAGTGCGGCGACAAGTAGCTACGCTTTTATCATACTTGTTTTTTTTGTCACATATCTTTGGACAGTAGAATGTTGCAACTTTATAATTTACTTGGTAGTAGTTGTAAGAATCGGAAGTAACTTATTTTGCTGTATCGACACACAAGTACTCTAGTAACTTCCTTATCCTTTTAGCCAAAAGCCTTCCTCTGCTGGACATAAGCCTCACCCAGCATTGTTATATTGACCGGTCCCGTGCTTCTAATATCCAGCGGACCGTCTTAGTGAAAACATATAGTTTAGACCCTAAGGGGTTAAGGGCAAAAGTTCTTCTAGAAGAGTTACAATTCCAGTCAGACTAAAACGTGAAAAATAGTTATTAAAGTATATTAATACCTAGTCACTTACATTGTAGGGACAGTCTTATTTCCATAGAACCTTGTCCGTGTGAGATAGCACCACGCATAAAACCGCAAACGTGCCATTTATGAGGAAACTTCTGAAAAATATACATACTTTTTTGCACTTTAGCCTTATTCGCTCCTTTGGGTATACTAAAAGAAACTTTTTCGTGTGAAATTTTGAGTAAATTGAAGGAACCGTCTGTGACTGTTAAGAGAATACGATCCTACTGGTTTCACATATATATTGTCGAAGCCATAAAGTCTTGTATAGTAGTCACAGCGGATCTTTGTGTCTCTGAAGTTGGCTGCAAGACTCTACGCAGTTGAATTTTTTTTGTTAATGTTGAAGTAGAAGATAGCACTGTATAATTGCCTCTTTCACTCGCTTACGTTCATCGCATCGTACTCTATGCAGTATACCCGATGACAAACTTCTTGCGCAATGGTTCGCAGAGACAACTTCAGAGACACAAAGATCCGCTTAGCTGATATTGTTGGTACGCTAGTTTGTTGCCACTGTGTGTTGCGGGTCAGACGCGGACGACACACGCGACAATACCCTTTTTACTGAAATAGACCGCTTTATTCTACACGGTTTTACACTTTGTTACCTTAAATTTTCTTTTACAAATGTGAAACCTCTTAAAGGAAAATATTACGATGTGCCTGCAGAAAACAAGAGAATTTTCTCCTAAGTATGACTGGCATAATTGACATAATTTGTAAATAAAATGTGTCATAAATACCGTTCATTTATCTTTACTGAATTTGGATAAAAATGGAAGATCTTAGAAAGGTTTTAGAGGAAAAATGTGTCCGGTTCTCTAATGAAATGTAGTCATAGAAACGTACCCGTGATAGGTAGGTAGTGTTACAAAAAGCGTTTCTCTTTCACTTGAGGGGGGAAGAAGACGCGTGGTCGGATCTGAAGGAAACTTTCTTTTCTATTCGTCTGGGAAACCGGGACGGAGTTTCACGGAAAACGTAGGTATTTTTAACAGCAAAGACAGTTCAAGTAGTCTGCCGACGAAATAACGAAGGAAAATATTAAGTGGGTATTATTATCATTGCTAGCGTTGGTTGCTAGCTACTTAGACAGCACATGTAGGCGTAGATACTTGTGTGTTAGCAGTAGGTACAGTAAGTGGCAAGTATTTAATAAGTGATCGTAACTCATATGTCCTCGACCACATTCACAGATTTTTGTTACGATTACTGTTCAGTGCACACGCCTAGTTACACATTTACTAGATATTATGTAATATAAGTATCAGCCTTATTCAAACTAATATTATAACTTTGACAATCTCGGGACCCTGGGATCCCGGTCCTTTGAAAGGCGTGCGAGGGCCCAAAGCCAACTCGCAGAGGCCTTGTTAGGCATGTATGTGACACCAGCCGACAATTATCCCTGTATGCACTACGCAACTGCACCCAAGGACAATCCCCAGTTGGTGCAGGACTATTGCAAATTATGGAGAAAATACATTGGGCCTGTGATTGGGCTAAGGGTTTGGTAGGTTTCAACAACTTTTCTTTTCTTTCTTAACTTAATAAGCATTTAAGTTTTCACGCTTAAACTGAACTGCTGAACTAATTTTGAAAAAAAATGTTATAGGTAGCGATAGATTGTACCTTGAAGAAGGAAACATAACATACTTAGTTTCTATCCTGAGAGTTCATTGGGGTAATTTCAGACTTTTAACATTACATCTACTAATGTTCTGGACACAAAAGACTACTAATGCCTATACAAATGACTCGTGCTACTAAATCTTGCAATTAGCTGTTTGTTACAATTTATCTCGTAGAGGCACGCGTCGCACAAGAATACCTTCTGCTATCAGTTAATTAATATATTGTTATGAACTTATGACGTCATATCATAGGGGCAACCCATTGTTGAAACTAGGACGACTCTGCTACCCTATTGTTAGAAATCAAAACGTTTTGTATAGTGATAATAGTTGCCGTCTCAGATCGGGAATACCTAGGGGAAATAACATACCTAGTCTAGAAATAAACCTTTGACGTACTAACTCAATTTCCTCATCATTATTTATTTTCAGACGAGATATTTTAAGCTCACGTGCGTATATTGTATTATTATAAATAATTTATTAAGATTTTTATTATGTTGGTACCTAAGCGGCACCATTCAAATCACGAAAAGTATAATAACAGATTCCTTTAAAAAATCTGAAGATTATCCCGTGTTCATAGTAGGTATCTACCTAAATGAAAACAAAGCGGTGTACGAAAACCTTCTAATATTAATAAGACCGTCCAAATTCCTTCCAATTTCGTCAAAAATAGCGCTCAAATCCGCCGACATAATTGTCAACGAATAAATCTGATTTAAAATGGATCTCAGCGGCAAAGCCTGAGTTGAGATGTTGAGAGGCACCTGATTAACTACCAAATAGACGGAAAACTGGGTTCGTAGTTATCTATTAAAGAATTCTTAAGTTGCTACCTAACCATGTAATAAACTTCGATGCTTATCTAACGAGGCGAAAACAGGCTATATATATCTGCTTGAGTTAACAAAAAGACAGTTTACATACCGTATAATTTTAGTATGACAAATGTAATAAATAAAATAAATAAATAAATTGTTTATTAGCATAAAAAAATACAAAAAAACAGTGAAACCTTGACCCCTGAGCTAGGTCTGTTACCTGTGTTTGCTCCTATGTTTTGTGTTTGTAATGCACACAATTTAGAAGCAGCAGGAGAACAAGTTACCTAAACAAAAAAATACTGTACTGCGTATACGCACTGTATGCGTTGAAATATCGTGTGACGTCACGGTGTGCCTCACTTTATACTGACAAAGTGACGTCACAAGCCCCCACTCCAGAGGGGTGACCATAAGCTCCTGTAGTAAGTTTATTTTGAGTGTGTGTACATGTATACATCTGTCCCCTAACACACACTTAAAATAACCTTATCTACTCTAAGAGCTTATGGTCACCCCCCTGAATATTGATGCGCTTTATCTTTTTCAATTTTAATTTATTTGATAAAGCATAAAATACGGGTCCAATATTATTAGATATTCTCACTGACGGTCTAACTAGAATTATCATTTTTAGGGTTCCGTACCCAAAGGGTGAAATCGGGACCCTTTTACTAAGACGCCGCGGTCCGTCTGTCTGTCTGTCTGTCTGTCACCAGGCTGTATCTCATGAACCGTGATAGCTAGACAGTTGAAATTTTCACAGATGGTGTATTTCTGTTGCCGCTACAACAACAAATACTAAAAAGAGAATAAAATAAATATTTAAGGGGGGCTCCCATACAATAAACGTGAATTTTTTGCCGTTTTTTGCTATAATGGTACGGAACCATTCGTGTGCGAGTGCGACTCGCACTTGGCCGGCTTTTTTTTCTACCCATGAAACATCCCTATTCCTAATGAATAGTTAGAATAAAATATATGTTAGTTATGATGAGTTATATTTAAATGCGATCACTTTTCTTCGCACATTAAAACCGACTGGTGACAAAACCAACAATTTTCTAAGTTTCTTTCATACATTTTCTGTTACAGTCCCACCGCACTATTCCCAAACCACTGCAATTCCTGAAAGCTAGAATCAACAGTGGCGGCCACCAGAAAGCTCGACGAAGTCCCTGAGAATTAATTTATCTGTCTTGGATCCCGCAACGAAATTAATCAGAAAGGAATAATGGAGGAGTAGGAATAAATACAAATTTCCACTTCCCTCCATATCAAGCAGGAGATAGAACAAACAAGACCAATAGGCACAAATGGTCGTTTACAACTGGGATCAGCCCAGTTGCCTAGCACCACGGATTTTCTGTTACAATAAACAGAATCTGTGGCAAAATTATGACAACAATGTTGCCAGTGGCAGATAGTCAAATGTTACATGAGACATCTCAAAAAGTTGCATTTTCTTGTGAAAAGTTACATTACCTTATTTTATGTGAAAAACGACACTAAAATAATAAAAGACTACAATTAGTTTTTTTTTTCTACTATTTAGGTAGCGGAACGCGCCCACTATTCGAATTTTCGCGTAGGCGGGCCATCCCCCGCGACTACCGGGGGTAAATCCGTAAAATACAGTTCATTTTCTCGATTAAAACACCACACTTAAGGGATGAAATAATCACATCCTCAAAAATAGAGCAATTTTAGTACCTCACTTACTTAATACGATATCCACATAGTCCAACAACCATAACTTTCTAACTAGATCTCACAGAGGCGTACATATAATGATATTTTACGGCCATATCATAGATAATCTAAAAAAATATTCAACTAACACTCAAAAGATAGGATATTTTTTGTATTGAGCCATAATATACAAATTTTAAACTGAATTTCACAAATTTAAAATTAGACTAACAAAAAATTTGCTGCATATTAGGATTCTGCAATTTTTTTGTTAGTCTTTGAATTGACAAAATAATCACAGCTCTAAGCCAATTAGTTTTCTTTTTATTATTGTCTAAAAAGAACCTATGCTCATTTTTACCTAATATTTTTTGCAGAATTTTTGAAAACTCAATAAAAACGTGCGTGGTTTTAAACCCTTATGTGGGGTGTTTTTATCGATAAAATTAAGTGTATTTTACGGCCTTAAAGTTATATTACTAAAAGTCCGGACACATTGTATAGGTGTCTGAAATTTCATGAAGAGTTTACAAGCGATGTTGACACACAAGTAATTTATAATACCTAACATAACAGCTGTTTTAAAATTTTATTTGCTTGTTTCCCAGGCAAATCAGACAAGTACAAGTAGACCAAAAAAAACAGTAACTATTAAAGGTGCAGCATGAGCTAACAGAACATCATATTCTTAAAAGTACCAGATAATATAGTTATGATTTAGTATACAAAACTGCAGCAAATGCAAATAATATTTTACATTCCTACTCCACTCTCGACTAAGAATGTCATACCTACTTGTGTATTGAGAGTCGTGAGATCTGTTGCTTTAATTTTTAACATTTTTACCAAGATAACATTTACACTGGGGCTTGGCATTTTTGCGAAATAGCTCTGTAAATACACAGCAGTTAGAATAAGGAGCGATTACAATGACAACGTTCTCGATTGTCTTTTATTTATGACTAACAGACACCTCGCGGTTTCACTCGCGTATTTCCCGTTCCCGTGGGAAAACAGGGATAAATGTAGCCTATCTCACCCGGGGATAGTGTAGCTTCCCGACGGTGAAAGAATTTTTGAAATAGGTCCAGTAGTTTTTAAGTTTATTCGTTACTTACTAAAATACTAATTCCTCTTTATAATATTATTATATTACTAGCTGACCCGGCAAACTTTGTTTTGCCATAAAAACACCAAACATTCACCTACCCTACCCTAACCTACCCTACCCTACCCTAACCTACCCTACCCTAGCCTACCCTAACCTACCTACCCTTCCCTACCCTACCTAACCTACCCTACCCTACCCTACCTAACCTACCCTACCGGGTCTAAGGGGTATGAAAAATAGATGTTGGCCGATTCTCAGACCTACTCAATATGCTCACAAAATTTCAAGTGAATCGGTCAAGCCGTTTCGGAGGAGTACGGGAACGAACATTGTGACACGAGAATTTTATATATAAGATATAGTATAATAGTAATAGTATAGACTAGCTGCCGCCAACGTGGTTTTAGTATTTCACCCAATATTCTAATGTATAAGCTATATTTCAGTAAAGTTTCATGAAAACTAGTTATGTAGTTTTTGCGTGAAAGAGTAACAAACATCCATTCATCCAACCTCATAAACTTTATGATAGTAGTAGGATGCCGAAGCTTATATATGCAATAATGATACTAATATATTTTCTAAAATAAGTAACAATGTTGAACGCGAGCCAAAATTTACTAAAAATAAAGTATTTCTGGATGTCAAACAAATCACAGCCTAAACCTCTGATTATGAAACTCGACATTTTAAAAAAGTATAATAATATGATCCATAGAGAATTTTGAGGTGCTGAGCTGAGGCAATTACAGCACAAGTAAAATTTCAAAATTTAAAAATCCCCCGACACATTTATCTTGCGAAAACATCACGATCTAAACAGTATAACGCGCAAAACTTTTGAACGGCTCAACCGATTTTATTCAAACATAGCTAAGAACACTCTCGATACAACCACCTTTCAAACAAAAAAAACTAAATCAAAATCGGTTCATCCGTTAAGGCGCTATGATGCCACAGACAGACACACAGATACACAGAATCACGGATACACAGCAACACACCTCAACTTATAACACCCCTCTTTTTCCGTCGGGGGTTAAAAAATCTAGGATCATACACAGGATCCGATCCAAATATCAAATGACAAAAATGTATGACGATATGATTCAAATGTTTATATTACATTATCATATAAATGTGACTCATAGATTTATGATCCTAATAGTGTAATAACCATGTGCCGGATTTTTCAATATTGAGATATATTTTATCTAAGGAATAAAAACAGCGGTTTGACAGGCTGACAGCTTTAGTATCTATCTATACTAATAATAAAGCTAAGAGATTGATTGATTGTACGCGCTTATCTCTGAAACAGATAGTCAGATTATATATAGTATATAGTATATAACATATATATACTATATATAATCATATACATAATATAACAGATAGTCAGATTCTCAACGCTGTGGGCTCTCGTGGACACAGGTCTGGATAAAATTATCTACGCCTGTGTATACCGTTCGCACACAGGGGATCAGGAGACGACCAGGTTCACAGAGTACCTCAGTGAGGCGGCTGATGCGGCACAGCAACGGTACCCTTCCGCCCAATTAGTGTTACTGGGGGACTTCAATGCCCACCACCAGGAGTGGCTCTTCCCATACCAGTCCACTGACCATGCTGGACGGGAGATGCGTAAGCTTTCGCTTGCGCTAAACCTTACCCAGCTGGTCCATGAGGCAACAAGGGTGCCGGATGTGAATTCGCACACGGCCAATTGCTTGGACCTTCTGCTGACAACAGATCCAGACCGATACTCTGTGTCGATAACTTCACCATTGGGTAGTTCCGACCACTGTCTGGTGAAGTCTGTATCCGTCTACTCCCCGCCCGATCCCAGCCCAAGAGGCACCCGGCGGGTGTGGCGGTACAGGTCAGCAGATTGGAATGGCATGCGATCTTTCTTCGAATGCTATCCTTGGCAGCCTACTTGCTTTTCTTCGGCTGATCCTTGGTCGTGCGCGGACGCCGTAACGGGTGTGTTGCGTCAGGGAATGGAGTACTACATTCCGTTCTCTGACGTAACAATGTCCAGCATTGACCGGCCATGCGCCGACGCGCTTAAGCATGAGGCGTACCTGGCATGGGCCGACGCGCGATCGCGCAAAGCGAATGACGTGGGTCAGAAGAAGAGAGTCTTTAACAGGGCTGCCAAGTCCTGCAAGTTGGTGTTGCGAAAGGCTCGGTTCGACCACATTAGCCGAATAGGGACCAAACTTGCTTCTTACCCAGCAGGTAGTAAAGCGTTTTGGTCCCTGGCTAAGTCGGTCGAATCGAACTACTGCCGTCCCTCACTACCACCACTCCTGAAACCTGATGGGTCACTGGTGGCCCACTCCGCTGAAGAGAAGGCAAATTTGTTTGCCTCCCTTTTTGCGGAATCTTCGCGTCTGAATCCTGGTGATTCGCGGCCCCCTCCTTCTCCTGTTGGATGCGAGACGAGTATGTCGGACATTCGTATCCATCAAAAGGATGTCCGTAGGGTGCTGCGCAACCTCGACGTGAACAAGGCTAGCGGCCCTGACGGAATACCAGCTATAGTACTTAGAACCTGTGCGCCTGAACTGTCTCCGATCTTGACACGCCTATTCCGCCTTTCATATGAGACTGGAAAAGTGCCGAATGCTTGGAAGCAAGCCAACGTACAGCCCGTGCCCAAGAAGGGCAGTCGAGCTGACCCGGCTAACTACAGACCCATCTCTGTAACGTCCATACTCTGTAAGCTTCTGGCATACCTAGAAACTTAAGATATCCTTAGCGATCGCCAATACGGCTTCCGTCGAAATCGGTCTACTGGGGATCTTCTAGCGTATGCCATTCACATATGGAGTGAGGCCATCGAGAGGCACGGGGAAGCGCTTGCCGTCTCCCTCGACATCTCGAAGGCTTTCGATAGGGTCTGGCACGAAAGCCTTATTGGTAAGCTTCCTTCATTCGGTCTGCCCGGTGGTCTGTGTGATTGGATTGCAGACTTCCTGAGGGATCGATCCATTCGAGTGGTTATCGATGGCTGCTCGTCGGACCAATTGGATATTAATGCCGGAGTCCCTCAGGGGTCGGTACTCTCAGCAGTTCTTGTTGCACATTAACGATCTGCTAAAACCTTTGGGTATGCAGACGACAGCACTATTGCTGAGAGTTACTTGTCCAATGCACGTGCTACCGGGCCACAAATCCAGTCTCTCCGAGAAGCCATGGTGGAGCGTTTGAACCTGTCCTTGCAGGCAGTCTCCGAATGGGGTGATGCTAATCTGGTCAAGTTTAATGCTGCTAAAACCCAGGCGTGTCTTTTTTCCGCTAAAAAGAGCCAATTACACCCGGCTCCAACTTTCCGTGATGTAACCGTACCAATAACGGACCATCTTGAGCTTCTTGGCGTTACGTTAACATCGACTCTCAATTTTGGGCCATACATTGAGGCAAAGGCTCAGCTGGCTGCCAAAAAATTGGGGATCCTTGCGAAGGTGAGAAAGCACTTCACGCCGGAACAGCTGCTCAACTTGTATCAAGCTCAAGTTCGATCGTGCATGGAGTACTGTTCTCATCTCTGGGACGGATCTGCCAAATACCAGCTAGATGCACTAGAGTCGATCGAAAAGCGGGCCAAGAGACTCATCGGCAATGAGGCACTGGTCAAATCAAAGCTCCAGAGCCTTGTACATCGTTGCCAGCTTGTCGGTTTTTTATCGGTTACAGTTTGGTGAGTGTGCGATGGAATTGCATGATTTAATTCCGCCCAGCCCGTTCCATCATCGGACAACCAGACGCACGGCGATGCGTCATCGCTACATGGTGGACATCCCACCCATACGCGCAAAACATTTTGGAGACACTTTTATTATGCGTACAGCTAAGGAGTGGAATTCCCTGCCGGAGTCTGTGTTTCCCGATAGCTACAATCAAGGGGTCTTTAAGTTAAGAGTGAATGGATTTTTACTAGGCAAGCGTGCATCACCGTCGACCACATTATCGCATTCCATCAGGTGAGATAGTGGTCAAGCGCGAGCCTATTACTAGCTGACCCGGCAAACTTTGTTTTGCCATAATAACACCAAACATATATCTACCCTACCCTACCTAAAAATAGATAGTAGCCGATTCTCAGACTACTAAATATGCATATAAAATTTCATAAAAATCGGTCAAGCCGTTTCGGAGGAGTATGGTAACTAACATTGTGACACGAGAATTTTATACATAAGATTATATAGTCGGATTAGGAAAATCCTTTTTGTGTCTCTCGCTACGACCAATAGGTCGGTGCGGCGCATCAATGAAACATGTAGTAACAAGTAAAATTTCAAAATTTAAAAAACCCCCGACACATTTATCTTGCGAAAACATCACGATCTAAACAGTTAAACGCGCATAACTTTTGAACGGCTGAACCGATTTTATTCAAGAGCTAAGAACACTCTCGATACAATCACCTTTCAAACAAAAAACACTAAATCAAAATCGGTTCATCCGTTGAGGCGCTATGATGCCACAGACAGACACACAGATACACAGACACACAGATACACAGCAACACACCTCAATCTTATAACACCCCTCTTTTTCCGTCTGGGGTTAAAACGGGACAGATTTATTCCTTTTGAGAGCTTCCGTTGCGTGCTCTGCGTAAAAGTTAAAAGTTACGCAACAATCATGTTTGTAGGGTAGATTGGCAGCGTAGAGTAGGTAGGGTCGGTTAAGTTGGTAACGAGAGCGAAGCCGCGGGGAATAGCTATTACAAGATATGTCAAATCGTTACAATTATCATTCTTCAGATGAAAGTTACCTGCCTCTTCTTCCTAGTTCTACCCCACTTTAGGTGGAGTCAGCTCTCCTAATTTCATGGCCAAAGGGCAATCTGTCCTGAGTTGTCGGGTCGGGCTGATCTGCCTTCAGTTACATAACTGACTATTGAAATATCAGCCCTAATAGATATAGCGATTGTCCGAATGTGTATGTATAGAGAATAGGTATCGCTTCTAACTACGGGGTGACATACCAAAATTTTCAAAAAAATTATGTAAATAGTTATGCAAACAACTGCACTTAGACTTAGACACTCTTAGTTCTTCTCCCTATCTTGGACTATGCTAATGCCAGCTATCTTGATCTCACCCAAAACCAATTGGACAAGCTTGAGCGACTTCAAAGTCTCTGTCGTATTTTTGGCTTGCGCAAGTATGATCACGTTTCTGAATTTCGTACTAAGTTCAAATGGCTTCATACTCGCCTTCGCCGGAATGTCCACATCCTTTTTTTGCTTTATATTGTTCTCTTTACTCCTTTATATATTAAAAAAACGCTTTCAGTTCCTATGTGACGCCCATTCTAGGTTCTTTAGAACATCAGAAAATTTTAAAATTGTGGTTTACTATGCATTCCACTTCCTTCTTTGACACATATTTTACGATTCAAGCAGTTCGGTTGTGGAATGTATTTAGTACTTATAGAAATAAGACGTGCTCAAACACAAAGGACCTTTCACTATAATTATTATTCGTTTCCTTTCTCTGTCATATATTCGATATTTATTAGTATATTATGTAGTATAGTATGTTTATGATCCCTTGTACACTGACAGCCCTTAATTCTTCTGCTCTTGTTTAGTTCATCCAAAGGTTGACGCTAAGAGATTGCCTTGTGGGATAAGACCGCTCATTGTAAGTACACTTTGTTTTTAAAAATGTACGTATTTTGTGGTGTACAATAAAGTATATAATAAATAAGAGTTTACTTGCATACCACGCGACGTAGGTAGTTCTCCAGATTGTAAAATTGCGCGACTTCATTGCATTATATCAGCGGAGCGCCGCGCTCCACCATAGGCACATCACAGCGGCCACATCACGTCGTTACAAACTTTATTCCTAACTCGATTCTATCTCTCCAACCAAAAAAATACTGTTCTTTTTACCCGACTGCCGAAGGAGGGTAATGTGTTTATCAATCTATGTATGTATGTTTGTTCCTATGTAGCGTTCTAGAGACCAAACGCGTTGGCCGATTTTGATGATTCTTACGCTAACCCTGCGAGTGTCACTGGCTACATTAAAATTGAAAAAAAGAAAAATGACGGATTTTGGGCGCCATATTGTGGGGGACAATTTTTTTTGTCCCCCACAATATCCATCCTCCATCGAGTGGGGTATCAAAGTAAAAGGTTTTAAGATGTGATTTCAAAAATATATAACTCTTATATGTTCAAATGTACCGAATTAAAAAAGAAATAACTAAAAAGTTATAAATATTTTTTTTTTTCATAAAATGAAAAAGCCCAACTGCTTAAAAAGCGAACTTCGAAGATTTAGGCAGAAGTGTTTAGTGTAGCCATAGTAAACCTACATTCAGCCAATTTTCTTTATGTCCCATGCACTCGGGAGCGACGGTAAACCAATCACTCAGTCTCAAATACAGACACCAAGTTGCTACAGAAAAATTTGAAAAATTCCAGATCGACAAACTCAATAGGTAACATTTTTGTGTCATCACTCACGTGTCATTTTTAATTGCTATTTAAAAGTAGCAATTAAAGGGTGTCTCAGTAAGAGTGCACTTTTTAAAATTGTTTTTTTTTTTTTATTGCATGTGGCAACTCTGAAATTTGATTGAATTTGACCTCTGTTTATGCCAATTATTAAAAATGGAGCGCTTTTCGAAAGAACAACGCGTTATAATTGTGAAAACACATTACCAAATATGACATCATGAAATTACAAAAATATGACTCATTACAGGAATACTATCGGACTTCTTGTGGCCTCAACTGGACGGCGTGAATCTGGACAACATGTGGTTTCAGCAGGACGGCGCAACCTGCCACACCGCGCATGAAACAATCGACTTATTGCAGCAACGATTTCCAGAACACATTATCTCACGAAATTCTGATGTCAACTGGCCACCAAGATCGTGCGATTTAACGCCGTCCGATTTTTTTCTTTGGGGTTTTGTGAAATCTTGGGTTTATGCGAATAAACCCGAAACAAATCCTGAGCTCAAATCGGCAATCCAACGCGTCATCGATGAGATACAGCCACATTTTCATGAAAAGAGTAATGGCCTGTCATCGGAGCCGTGGGGGTCATTTGCCGGTTATTTTATTCCATACTTAATCGGAACATGTCTTCTTTACAATACAATAAAAATATCACAACTCTGTCATAAAATACTTGTTTTTATTTTAAAATTAAAAAGTTCACTCTTACTGAGACACCCTTTAGTTAATATCTAAAAGAAAAGCTCGCTCTTTTCATGTAAATAGTTTGTATGCTCGTATAATCCGTCAAGATTATAACGATTAATATGAGACAAACGAGCAGTTTTAATCAGTGTATTCCCATGCCGATCCAGTAATTAAAGAGAAACATGGCGTACTTATCGCGCTTGCGAGTTATAACAGTCAGCGAGAGATATAGCCGCCACTGCTCCACGGTTAATCACGACAAGTTATGCGCTGCTGCGAACTTTAGCTCTGTACACAAGAACCTACATAACTCACTTTTGTATCAATACTACAGCGTCTGCAGTCTAGTTGCTAGGGACAAATAGGTACAAATTGGAACCTACTCGAGTCGCACGTCCAACGTCTGCATAGATCAAATATTTGCATAGTTCATGATACCATTTATATAGGATTCGGTGTGACTTGTTATGCATAAGTTTATCTACTGATAACATTGCTAGGTATGTGCCTGATCTGATCACGGTGAAGCGAAGAGGAACCCGAGGAGAGGTCGCTCGTCAGAGCTTTTGCCGATTAAGCCGACAACGTAGCGGCCAACTAGAAGGTTGCGGTGTCGCTTGATAATAGGCGACATCGCAACTGAGGCGGGCCGCGATGTCTTATGGAGCGTCCCATACGATATCGCGGCTGAGGTTTGGTGGCCGCGGCGGGAGAGGAGTGCCGGTATTGCGGTGTGCCGCTCTATCTACCTTCCGCGGCCTGGACGGGCCGCCACCGTCTGATGGCGGAAGCAGTGGGGCCGCAGGGAAGGAGGAGTATCGGTATAGCGTTGGCCGCCCTCCCTATCCCCTGCGGCCGAAAAATGGTAGGAGGTGGGGCCGTTGACCTTGACCCGTCACAGGGCGACCAAGGGTGCCATACACGGGTCCTCCTCTGCACCCATGTGCTGGTTTGGTCCCTGGGGTGGTCATGGCATACAGTGTGTTCTGGTGCGCAGTGATGGTGGATAAACCCCAGAGGACGGTCCGGAGACGGACAGCCGCCGCGGCTTCGCAAATCGCAACAGCAAAAAAAAAAGGTATGTGTCTGACAACGCACCTGCAATCTCCAGCATTTATTTGCTTCAATTGGTGGAGATGTAACGAAAAGGAATATCTAAAAGGTCTTTTAAGTTGCCCACATCTAAAAGCCTCTTTAAATGCCGTTCGTTTAGAAACTTCTACAACGCTAATTTGCTTCAGTTTCGTTTCCTTTTTTAGAATAAATTGCTACCAGTTCTTATATAATTAGAATTGATGTCATTCATATTATTTTCATATCTCTTGACAATTACAGGCAACCTGCGTAGGTAAATTTATCATAAATTTGTATTATTCAGTAATATTTGGCGCCAATTTAAGTTTATCATTGCTCATATGCGTCAATCGTGTTAATTCTTGACGTAATGAAATTATTATAGCGGCCATAACACATGACAGACGAGACGTCATAAATGTTGCTACTCGCAGCTCTTATTGTGCGGAAACACATCGCTTTTATTGTTCAGCACTTGAAGCGCTTTGTGACCCGAATACATTACTTTAATAGTGCTACCGAACATCTCCATATTAGTACTTTTCCAGCTTATTCGTTATTAGGGGACTATGTAGATATCAACACGCAGTAATTATTGTAGTTGTTATTTACGCACTCAGATCAAATAAACAGTCTGTCAATCTCAACTGACAAGCTAAGGCATAGTTTCGTTATACGTGTGCGCGAGTAATTGTGTTTTTATACGGCAAGGCATAGTTTGAACCGGCTTCACTTTGTTGCTTGCAACGTTCCATCTTGACTTTTTATTTGATCTGAGTTTACGCAAGCCTTTAACGGACTTCAAAAAACTACTCTTGCCCTAAGGAGTATTATAGTATTGAGTACCTAGTTACGTAACTGGAGATAAACAATAGAACCAGTAAATATAAAAACAACATCCTATAACAATAACACCAATACTAATGACAAACAAAACAAACATTTAACCACAAGCATGAGGTAATCACAGCAAGAACGTAAGAATATGGCCGGCTGGCAACAACTAAACCGCTGAAATATGAAATACACACGAGTACACACATCACCAATAACAATAGAAATCATTTGTTGGACGTCTTTCAAACAAGTTCACGTACAGACTCTGAAGGAACACAATGGGCTTAATTTAGCCGTTGTAGCAGCGTTCGACATTACACGCCGTTTGAAGAGAACCATTAATTTTATGAATTCTCTCCTATGTAGATTTCTAATACAAAACTTTGTTAGAAGGATATGGTGTGTGTCATCTAGCGGTCCATAGCATCCAGTCAGCTGCGTAAAAATTTTAGGTCTATGATATGACATGGCAAACACATATTGACACAGTATGCAGTAAAATGAACCAGTACTCATATGCTCTTTACAAATTATCTAAAGTTGTCGATCAATCAGCTCTATTAACTGCCTATCATGCCTACGTATCATCAACCCTAAAATACGCTATTATATTCTGGGGTAACGCCACAAATAAAGAATCAGTGTTTAAAGCGCAAAAAAGATGCGTTCGCGCAATTGCTGGTATCTTTGTTTCTGAATCATGCGAAAGAGTGAACAGGCTTCTTCTGGGTAAGCTCACTCCATCGTCGACTCTGTCTCTGTCACCTATGACTTAGACTAGAGTCAAGAGCAAACCCATAACAAATAAAAATAAAATAGATATTTTAAAGTGTTTTAAATGCTGACATTTCCATCAGCTAACATCTATGAAGTTGCGGTATTTGTTAAAATAAATAAAAATTTATTCGGTGAACTAAAATCAAAAAGATATATACTCAAAATACCTAGTATACCACATAGAACTGCTCTTCTGAGCAAAAGTCTTTTTGGAATGGCATCTAAAATTTACAATAGGATACCTTTGGACATTTTAAACACCAAGGAACTGCCACTACTTATTCAAATATAAATTACGTATTTTTTTAATTGACAAAGCTTACAACACGTTCCAAGATTTTCTTAATAATTAGTGCCTACCTAATACAATCTGTCACCATGCACCTAATTCTTATTTTGTAAGATTTGCTTTTTAAGTGATACCTATGATTGTTTTTTTGCACGTTGATTAATTATTGTATGCCTACTAGGCAGGACATAATGGAACTGCAATTTACCTAACATTTGTCTGTTTAACCTATGCCCACCATAAAAACATTTGATTTGATGTATCTAATGGAATCACAATCCTTTTTCCAATATTCACAGAATCCATTTCGAGATTCGAAGACCAATACCTGATGGCTTTTCTTTAATGAAAATTGGATGCACTACTGTACGACCTAACAATGAATTCAATGTTAACGGCCCTTTGTAGTCTATTTCGTTTTGAATTACAAATGAGATATTTTTTTACTTTAACCTTAAATTCTTTGCAGTCACAAAGTGAAGTTCAAAGCTTGCCTCTTCGTCTGTTTTTTCTAACCCTTTTTGTACGAAGATTTACGAAACGGAAAAAGCGTTCAGACGCCATCGCGCCGACAGAAACTGTTAGAGCCCTTGGTCGATAAATGACACGTCCGTAGGATAATCCTGCAATCACGTTCTCACTTGACCCAAATGCCAATTCATATTACGTGCCTCTCCACCACATCAAACGTACGATTACAAGCAAGGGTCACAATTCATCCCTTTCTCTCTTTGACAAAACCCTACAACTTAGTTAGGTACTTCCAGTACCAAAGTATAATCGTTTCATGTTGCCATTACGTTTATTACGTGCAGACTCGTTCCTCGTCCATTATTTAATTAGTTATATAATGATTTATTCTTTATGACTCCGGAAGACAGGCAAGCTATTATGGTCAATTACAAACTTGTGAGGTTCTTATTAGGATGCCTCACTCGTTCATCACAAGGTGACCGCCGCTTCCGGGGCTAAATTAAGTCTGTTACAAGATTTTCACTGCGATATTGTTCTGAATGAACCGGTAGATTTCCGCGGTGAATATTAATTATATTGTTAGGGAGACAAAGAAGGGTAATCTCGATGCAGAAGAATGGACCGATTTGCTCGTATATTTTCGATTTTTTGTAGCTCGTGGATAAGTAATAACAGCCGCACGGGTCGATCTTCAAGGTTAAGCAACGCTTGACAAGGTCGGTCCGTGGATGGGTGACCATTTCAACATACCGAGTTTCCTCCGTGCCACGGAAAGCACGTTAAGCCGTAGGTCCCGGCTGTCATTTGAAGATCTTTGTCAGTCATTACGAGTACTCAGAAGCTTGAGATCTGACACCAGTCTTGCCATGAGGTATCGTGTTACCCAGTTACTGGGTTGTGGAGATCAGATAGGCAGTCGATCCATGTAAAACACACTGGTACTCAGCTGAATCCGGTAAGACTGGAAGCCGACCCCAACATAGTTGGGAAAAGGCTAGACAGATAGATATACTCGTATATTTTAAATGCTAAGTACTTACGGGTAGGGGGAAAGGTGCCTGGCGGTGAGCAAGAGGCATGAAGCCAGGAGGCATGCGGGGTCCCTGGGGGCCCGGGCCGGCGGCGGGCGGCGCGGGTGCATGTTCGGGCTGGGGCCGCAGCGGCAGGCGGACGGGGCCCGTCAGCGGGAACGCGAACACCTGCGACTGGGGCTCGGGGAAGTTCATCGGTCTGCAACAAACATCTTTCATCAATATTTTCGGACACAGAAAAACTGTCGACTGACATCTAAATAATGCTACCGTCCAGTTACCTTACCCTATACCTACATAAGTAGCATATCTAAGTAGTCTATACTAATATTATAAAGAGGTAAAGTTTGTGAGTTTGTGACGTTGTAAGGGGTAATCTCTGGATCTACAGAACCGATTTTGAAAATTCTTTCATCAGTAGAAAGCTACATTATTCCTGAGTGTCATATGCTATAGTATATTTTCAAAAAAAAATGAAATCCTTATGAAAATTGCAATAATGTAACCCAAGGTAGCAAAATGTTGCCTATAAAATTCATTCTTTGGCGTGCACTGAGAAAACTATTGATGATAGATAAAAATTAGTAGGTAGGTAGTGTAGGCAGGGTAGGTAGGTAGGTAGCCATTTGACGGAAGCGAAGTCCCAGGGGTCAGCTAGTCATTAATAAACAAAGAACATCATTTCCTGTCAAAATACAAATTGTCTGATGGAAATAGTCATACGAGTAATTACAGCGCGTTTCCGCTGAATCTTTACCTGCTGAAGCCTATTAAAAAACCGCCTTTGTTTGAATGCCCAAGAAATTAATTTAGCAGCACTTAAACGGCCTGGCAGTAAAAGTGCATAGTAAACCCCAAGCTCGTTCTTTTATACTCCACTTAAGTGGAAGAAGCCTTTAAAAATGTTATGCACAAATAAAATCCAGTGGAACGACTATGAAGTAGGTAGCAATAGTAGACGATGTAAGTACATCAAAAGTTCAAAGTTTCCCCTCATTAATATAATTATCTTACGTTCTACTAAAATACTATGTATTAACATAAAAGTTTCGATATAGTTAATTGTTGTCGCTGTAACGGCTGAACAGCAAACAGGAAGATTTTGTCTTGAATTACCATACTTAGAAGATGATTTTCAACAACCACTTTATCTCGCCAAATAACTTTTAGCTAGGTATAAAATCTAGCAAACTAATATCATAAAGGCGAAAGTTTGTGAGTGTGTGTGTGTGTTTTTAGGTTTGTTACTTCTTAACGCTCAAACGGCTGGACGGATCTGGATGAAATTTGGCACAGAGAGTACTTTTTATCCCGGGAATATGTTCTCTTGAAATAATTTTCGACATTCCCGCGGGCGAAGCCGCTGGCAGAAGCTAGTAATATTATAAAAAGGTAAAGTTTGTGAATTTGAGAGGTTGTCTCTGGATCTACTAAACGGATTTAGATGAAATTTGGCATGGAGATAGTTTGAGACCCTGGGAAGCATGATTTCAAACAATTTTAAGCTAATCTATCACACTAATAATAAAAAGGCGAAAGTTTGTGAGTGTGTGTGTGCGTGTTTGTAACTTCTTCACGTTCAAACGGATGGACCAATTTTGCTGCAATTTGCTATGGAGGTAGCTAACACCCTGGAAAACATAGGATACTCTAACTTTTTCATCTCGGAAATTTGTTTCCTCGTAATAATTTTCTACATTTACGCAGGCGAAGCCGCTGGCAGAACCTAGTACGATATAAAGAAAGGCCAATAAATAACCTTAAATTGAATTACCCAAAAGTCACATTCAGCCGATACCTACATTATGTAATAATTATGTACCACTACTACTTACTATCACTTAGCTAATTGCTTGCCGGAGGCGCAGCCGAGATATAAGAACATCACTTACGTTTACTAATGACCCCCTTTGTCTTCAAGTAATAAGATATCCGATCCTACTTTGAACTTCCCTAAATTATAATTCAAAACGTGTCTTCGGCTCAAATTATTATCACTTTCAAACAGGAATCCTTGGCTGTGTATTTCTATACGAGCTATGTAAGTCTTTGATTCGCACGTGCGGGTGTATTAAAACTTAATAAAGTTTTACCACTGTCTGTACGTGTATGCGGTTGTCAGGAACCCGATAGGTATTACAGGCTAAAACTGAAACTCTGCTTTTTAAGGTTGCGTACCCAAAGGGTAAAAACGGGACCCTATTACTAAGAATCGTCTGTCACCAGGCTGTATCTCATGAACCGTGACAGATAGACAGGTGAAATTTTCACAGATGATGTATTTCTGTTGCCGCTATAACAACAAATACGAAATTAATATTTATGTGGGGCTGCCTTACAAAAAACGAGATTTTTTTGCCGATTTTTTGCGATAATGGTACGGGACCCTTCGTGCGCGATTGCAATGCAAGTCGGACGCATTTGGTTGGTTTTTCTTTCTGCCTTGATCCAGCCAGAGGGCAATTAACTAAGCACTAAAGCAAATCTTTAGCATCCCGCCCGAGGCATTCGCAATATGTTATTTTAATTATGGATGCAAATATGTACGTCAGAGGCCAGAGCAGCAGGGCAGGTTCAGGGTGGATCAACTTAGATATTTCGCTAAGTATATTTTGGTTTCTCGTGGAAAATATGTATTCAGTTGAAATTTTAAAGCTTAGAGCAATACTAATCGCAAAATCCAGTTTATCAAAATAAAGAAACACAAATTGTAAAAGCTGTGTTTACCTGTAGGATAATGATGTTATGTACCAATTTTTATATTTTGTTTAGTTTTATAGTTTTGTAACACGCGTCGGTGATCCTTAAATAAATAAAGGCATCTGCTTAGTGTGAAGACCATTGTTAAACGAAATGTATCTAACTAAAATTAATCATTATATTTAGTCCGTCAGTGGTATTATCAATTAATATTGGACCCGTATTTTTTGGTTTATCAAATAAATAAAAACTACAAAGTGTAAAATAACTTTATTTTTGGATGTCGGTGTCCATAACATAAAAAATTGGTACCAATGAAAGACACCGACTTCCAAAAATATATTTGGAAGTCGGTAGTATTTTTTTTGTAAATAAGTTTTTTTATTTTCACTTTTTAGTTGTACCTACTTAATAGGCAAGTTGTTCAACCTATAACGCCAGAATAGATTGCCGGATTCAAAACCGGTCCACAATTGACGGAGATATCGATGAAAATACACATAAAAACAAAACAAACATGAAGTCGAACATAGAGCCTCCTCCTTTTTGGGAATTCGGTTAAAAAATTACAAAGATAAAGCGCATCAAAGTTCAGGAATGGGTGCTTGTGACGTCACTTTGTCAGTATAAAGTGTAGCACATCGTGACATCACATGATATTTCAACGCACTGTATCGTCGTAGTATTTTGTTTATGTGGCAAAAGAAAAATACGTGTCAATATTTTTAGGTTAGATAACCTAAAAATATTGACACGTATTTTTCTTAGTTAGATAACTGACGGACTAAATAGATATTTTTGTCAAATACTCTATTGTGAGACCTATTAATAATATTATATACAGGTTCAATTTATGAATTTGACATTGGAAGGCTCGTTATACGATACCAGCTGTCCCCCGCGGCTTCGCTCCCGTCAACTGCCCTACCCTACTTACCCTACCCTACGTCCCAACCTACATTTTTTAATCACTAAGTAGCCTGTGTCCTTCCTCAGGATGGCATCAATCTTCTTGCCAAATTTAAATGAATTCCGTTCAGTGATTTAGGCGTGAAAAGGTAACAGACAGACAGACAGACAGAGTAACTTTCGAATTTATAATATTACTAGCTTCTGCCATCGACTTCGCCCGCATGAATGTCGAAAATTATCCTAAGGGAATATATTACCGGGGTAAAAGTATATTAAGTATAGTCCAGCTGTTTGAGCGTGATGAAGTAACAAACATACAAACACACTCACAAACTTTGGCCTTTACAATATTAAGTGTGATTAGTATGGATATTGAAAGTACTTTGCATAAGTAAGTCGTTGTTTCCCCAGTGTATTACTGCTTGATACAATTTTACAAGTATGCTCATAGGGACACATTATAATGCGAGCTACCAGCCTTTCACTTTGTCATCAATATTGAAGACATGCGTCTGTGAGGTAATTAGTCTCTAATGACTGCGTTTGAGTGGAGAATCGTGACAAGAAATTACATAATAGACATGTAAGTATAACGTCAAAGCAAATGATACATATACAAAAAAAAACCGACTGCACAGCATGATTTTCTTCTTGTTTACGTCTTTTTAGTTCGCATTTTAAGCAGTCGGGTATTTTTTGATTTTTATAACATTTTTTTTTTACAACTTTTTAGTTAACATCTTTTTATTCGAATTAGGTACATTTAAACATATAAGCGTTCTATATTTTAGAAATCACCTCTTAAAACCCTTTAATTTGATACCCCACACGATGGGATTGGATGAAAAAAAAAATTGGGCGCCCAAAATCTGCTATTTTTCTATTATGTAATTTCAATGTTGCCACTCGCAAGATTAGGACGAATCGATTGACGTACGAATTATCAAAATCGGCCAACGCGGTTGGTCTCTATACATAGACTGATAAACACATTACCCTCCTTCGGCAGTCGGGTGAAAAAAACAAACACGCACGCACACACTTTTACATACAGTCACACGCATACTTACACTAGCACACACTATTTTAGGATATATTCTCTAAGTTTCTTTGTATTTTTTTTTTAGTTATAGTTCAAGTCTCATCTTGTTTAATTTTAGATGTTGCTTGTATTTTTTTGTTTAGATTCTGGTTTTCCTTTGTACATCCTTTTTACCATTTCTTAATTTGTCCTCCTAGGGTACAAGTTTCTGCAATAAACTTTTTTTTTACATATACAAGTACACAATGTTTTTTTTGTGTCTCAATTATTATGCTGAACGTATTATTGTACACAAAGGCGCCTGACTCAAACCTACGCATGACCTTCGCATCCCATACAAGGATTTGTCGTACAAATCTCAAACTTATTGAAGGCCATACAAAAAATATAAACACAGTGCCTACAATAAAGCACGAAGAATGGAACGTCAAGCCTTCAGAGGTTCTAAGAAACAGGAATAATCGCTCCACTCCGCCGCATTTGAATGCGAGCCACGCAAAACATTCCACAAAAGAATTTAATCCGTATTGTCTGTTATATGTGTATGTTTTATATACGTAACAGAGAGACGTTAAACATCAAACAATTATGTTACTTTTATCGTAGTTTATTATGGTTTATTAAAATAAAAACATAATAACTTTCAATAATTAACTGTGTGGGTGAATGTTTGTTAATCAATCACGCCAGAACGGCTGATCGAATCTGCATTAAATTTAGCACAGATACAGATTATAGTCTAGAATAGCACATAGGTTACTTTTTATCCCGGTATAATGTTCCTTTGGGATGATAAAACTCATTTCACGCGGGCGAAGCTGCTGGCTGAAGCTACTATGAAAAAGCCGTAAGTAGTCCTCGGCAACAGCTTTTTATTTACACAACTTATGCGCAAGACGCGATATTACGTAATATCTTTGATCTACCTTTTATAAAGGTCAGCTACAAATGACAAACCTGTCTTTAGAGTAATCGAAAACAAAAACAATGCGAATGAAACACAAGGCGAACGGTTACCTAACTGAGAGCGAACACTAAACCTATAACCTTTCTAGAGAAAGTTCTACAGCTATCTCTATTGATGTTGAGATGGCGTTCGCAACAATTTCAGTGGCGTGTGATTTTGGTTATAAAAGGCTAAACTATCTCCTCTCGTGTAGGGTCACCATCCGTCCGGATTTGGCCTCCAGTCCGATCTTTGTCCGGCCTTCAAAGTTAATCAGATTTTTGGCTTTGATGACAAAATTTTGTTTTTTTCATACGACGACGGCTTTCCTCTATAAAATATTCTCTTGTGCCATACTTTTCAGATAGCAATTTTTTTATAGTCGACTTCTAGTATTTAAACTTTATTTTTTAAATCAAGACTTTTCAATTTTCGAAATGGTAACATTACTCTCGTGGTAGTTGAAATGGTACTTGCAAATACAACAGGCGGTTCTTTTCTAGACATAGGTACAGATATCGACGATCGACGAAGCCGATCTATATTCTAAATTAAACATACTTTTCATAAGTGAAAGGGAAGATCTAAAGATCAGCTGTGGGTGTTTCGATGACGACTTTAGTTTACCTTGGCTCGTCTCCTCCGTGACAGATGATGGCGATGCGCTCAGCTTGTGCGCTGCGCGGGGCGAAGGCTCCGAGGATGTTGAAGGGGAAGCGTCTCTCCATGGGGTCGTCGCGACGCCTCTCCACCACACAGTTCATGCGACCCCTGGAAAAAACCCGGTCATTTTATAAATACTTGTTAAAAAAATTGCTAAAAACAAGATTTTTCCTTAAAAATTTATTTCAAAACGACTTTCTTTTTTTATATATATAACCTTCAACCGACCATTCGAGAATAAACAACAATAATCAAAACGGCTGATTGCTGCTTTTTATGTAGGTTCTGTTCTGACCGTAAAAACAAACCTTTTTCTGGGTTCTCATTTCATTACGTATTTTTAGTGCAACCGATTTGTTGATGTAAAGCAGCAATTATTAATGTATGTGCCTATAAGTCGGCGCACAGGTATAAGTCGCCTAAAGAATGTTAATTTCACGATGAAATCTGATGAAAATCTACAATCAGCTTCACTTCAAGCTTTGTAAATTTCAATAGTGTTACAACGTGCCGCCATTCATAACAAATAGTTTTATAGCGTTGGCAGTAGCTTTGTATAACATGACCTAATTTATTACATCATCAGACTAACATAATCCTCGACTGACTAATAGAGACGAAGTTGCGTGTGTCTACAGCAAGATAAATAAATAAAAAACTATTTTGCAAAAAAATACTACCGACATCCAAATAAAAAACTACAAAGTCAAATATAATTTTACTTTTGAAGTCGGTAGTATTTTTTTGCAAAATAGTTTTTTTATTTGTCACTTTTTAGTTGTACCTACCTAATAGGCAAATTGTTTAGTAAGGTACCTATAACGCCCATCATTAAACTTGAACATAACCGGTGAAATGCGATTGCGGCTATCCCGAGAGATTTGCCGTTATTTATTGAAGAGTTCAAATGTTATTTATTGAGAAGAATTTTCAAAATCGGTCCACAATTGACGGAGATATCGGTGAACATAAACAAAAAAAAAAAGAAACCAACATAATGTCGAACATAGAACCTCCTCCTTTTTGGGAAGTCGGTTAAAAAAGCAAGAGAATACAATCCGATGCATGCAATATCAGCGTGATTGCTCTCTGAATAAATGAAACGCTTCGATCGCTGCAATATTCATCGAAGTGCGTCGTCGATCTAGTCGCGTTAGCTCACAACACACATATTCCTACAGATTACCAATGAACTCGTATTAATGTGATTACACAAGTTTCTGCGGCTCCTTCCGCCTAGCGCCGGCGCGATGTTACACAACTACTCAAAACATTATAATATGAGAACACAGGAAGAACAGAACAACTCGCTCTGGGGAAAACTCCGTCTGTTCATTAGTCGCTAACACAAAATATTAATTAAAACAAATGGCAACATCGCTTTGTCCTCTTTTTGTTCCTAATACCGTTTTTTATGACTCTCTGCTGTTAACATTTTGGGTGTGTCCGTTATTACGGTGCTTTGCGATAGATATTCTCATTGAAATGAGCTCCAGTTGTCTCATTCGCATTCAAATATTGTTAATTAGGTAACCAACTGTTGTTTTGTACCATTTTTTGTTTACAAACGTTTTGAAAAACAAAGAGATTTTTCAAACATGAATTCTCTATGAACAGTTACATTCCTAATCTGAAAATGACAGTTATTTTTTTTTTCTTTTCCGG
The DNA here is from genome assembly GCA_964057195.1 of Orthosia cruda. NCBI lineage: Eukaryota > Metazoa > Arthropoda > Insecta > Lepidoptera > Noctuidae > Orthosia > Orthosia cruda. Next base: position 38,506,793 of record OZ059827.1, on the reverse strand, counting down.
CAAACTTTTCAATGGAATTTTGAAGCAATTAAAAAAGTTAGCCAAAACAAACTCGTGGCACACACAAATGTTTGAAAAGGTTAACGGTGTTTGCTATTGATTACAACACAATTGACCCAATATTAATCGTTTAGAGGTTATTACACAAGTTTTGACAAGGCTGTACAACAAACTAATCCAAATCTTTCTGATTCTGATTTTTATATTTTGCACTGTGTATGTTATTCTTTTTTTGACAAGAATATTTACTTTTTAAAGTATTATATTATTTTATTTTAATTATTGTGAATGTGAAAACTATGTGGATCATTCTTTTTTTTGTTTTTAATTTATCTTAGTTAGTTTTTAATCATGGTCTGGCAGTTTGTGTAGTTTATGCGGCCTACCCGAATGTCCTTTCTTTGTTATTGTTCGTTGAATCGTTGAGCTCCTTAAATTCTGAGTTGACCTGCACGGTTATTGACAAATGCGTGCACTTACTGGACAGGTCCATTCAATCTGCCTGGTTCTTTCCTCAAAAGACCATTTCAGACATCAGTCTACATGGTCTTCACAAGATCTAACTAAGATTTTGTCTGGACTTTAAAAGAGACTGTGACCTCTGAGTTTGTTTCGGCCTTTCTTCTCAGAGTAATCAGATAAGAAACGCCGACCACATCTAGTTTAAAAAAATGTGATCGACATGTAAAAGTGTTTGTACAAACCAACTTACAGAAGTAAAATCATTTATCATTTATTTAAATCAACGTTAGATTCGTATCTCTGAAAAGGAACTTGACCTTGTTCCTTACATAACGACCGTCAGAGCAGAACATAATTTGAAATAAACAAGAAACGCATCAAACATCGTCTTGTTTAATCCCCGCTTCGCCGTGTAGGCCCCAGATTACCTACGTAAGTGCCCGTTTTAGTTGTTTACTATATAGGGTAGAATATGTCAACCCTACTTATATTTACCTACATAGTATGTTGTTAAAGGTAACTTGGAAGTTGGAGCTAGTTTATGAGACCAATATTTAAAAGCACAGGTTGTTGTTTCCTTGTTGATTGTAATATTGCAGTTGTAACAAGCAAGGCGCTCTAAGTAACACACAAATAATTAGCACCTAGTATGTGTATAATAGTCTAGGTTTGTGCTTTTCAATGTACATTAGTTTACCCACACTACTTGTCTGTGAAAAGGTAATTACTAAACTGAAGCCTTATTGCGTAATTAATTTATTATATAATTAACTAGAGGACGCCTCGCGGTTTCACCCGCGTAGTTCCCGTTCCCGTGGGAATACAGGGATAAAAAGTAGCCTATGTCACCCGGGGATAGAGTAGCTTCCCAACGGTGAAAGAATTTTTGAAATAGGTCCAGTAGTTTGGGAGCCTATTCGGTACAAAAAAACAAACAAAAAAATCTTTCCCTATTTATAATATTGGTATAGATTTATGGCAAAGGGAGAGTACGAAAAATCGACCAATCACATAGAAGGAAATCCACATCGCGTCTCTCATCTCGCATGTGAATGATCGATTTTTCGTACTCTCCCTTTGCCTTACTGAATTCATGAACACTAATAACTGTAAATTGCAACATATTTGTCCCTGTTCTTTGTAAACTCATCATCTAAAAAGCTAATTATCTCTATGATATTCGAACATTGATTGAAATCAAATTTAGTTCAAAACCGGTGTTCTATCATTTTGGTATTGTTTACAGACAGAGCTAAATAGTTAGTCAAGCCTAGTAAGAGTTGAACAAATAGAAAAATCACCTTATAACGGGCATAATGATATTTTGGCAATCTTAGGAAGGTCTTATTGGTAAAAACTTTGGGCATTATTTATAAAAATCTCTGAGGTGATTGCAACTGATAAGCTAATTCGAAATTCAAATTCTCTTTTAAAAATTTAAATAAAGAATTTGCTAATCACATGCCAAATATAATATCCACTGGGAACGCATTTTTACCAGCTTTTTGTAAAATATAGTAGTATTTATTTTAATACTTTATGCAGAGCCGGACTTAATGTCTTAGGCATTTTCTACCAGACGACCTTTGGGTGATGCAGAGACAAAACGAGGCAGGTGCAATATTACGAGTTAAACAAATTGCTTTTATAAAAAAAAAGAAAATATTCAGAGGAATAAGTTGATGTGTAAACTCACTTCTGGTTGTTGTTAGCCAGGAAGGCTCCGGCGAGGTCGTCCAGGTCGAACTGCACCGGCAGCTTGAGCATGGGCCGCACGGCGTCCAGTTCGTCTTCCTCCTCGGCCGAACTGTCAGACTCCGAGCTGTCATCGCTCGCTGAGTTCGGCGAGTCATTCCTTTCGTCGTCGATTTTCTGGAAACGTCGAGAAATATCGTTCATAACAAACTTATAAAATATGTTGCAAGTTCCAAGTCATAAGTCGTTTATTTCGTAAATAAAGTAAAATTGAAAAATATAAAAACCCCAACATTCATAATTTATATAGCAGTAGACACGCTTCGATTGACAATCTATTGAACACGTAATTATGACACGATATCTTGCGAAAACACCCCGATTGAAACAGTAAAGCGCCCATAACTTTCGAACGGCTGAACCGATTTTCATCAAACATCTATAATGCCACAGACAGATACACAAACACACAGGTATACACGTCAAACTTATAACTCCCCTCTTTTTCCGTTGGAGGTTAAAAATACATTGTGTCAAAATTTGTCGTAAGTGAAACACCACTTAGACAATAAAATTAAACCATTAAACTTTCAATGACAATAAGTTGGTCCTTTATGGGCATAACTTTAAATAAAATATGTACCTAACTGGATATACTTATAATATAACTAGCTTCTGCCAGCGGCTTCGCCCGTGTGAAAAGTGTTTTCTTATCCCAAGAGAACATTATACCGACGTGAAAATCTGACCTGGAATAGCCTATGTTCTATTCCAAACTTGAATCTATCCCTGTGCCAAATTTCATTCAGGTCCATTGGAGTAACAAACATCCACCCATACTTTCGCATTTATAATACTTACTAACGGTCGCCTCGCGGTTTCACCCGCGTATTTCCCGTTTCAGTGGTACAACTGAAGATCCGTAGACAATACTGAAATACAGGCACTGCAAATGGAAGCCAATTGATACTCTTGAGGACCCCTCCTCAAGAGTTAAACTCTCGTGACTTCACTAACAATACCTACAGTCTTTGAGTATTAAACGTATAGGTATATACGAGTATACCTACTAGAAGACGCCTCGCAGTTTCACCCGCGAAGCTCCCGTTCCCGTGGGAATACAGGGATAAAAAGTAGCCTATGTCACCCGGGGATAATGTAGCTTCCCAACGGTGAAAGAATTTTTGAAATCGGTCCAGTAGTTTTTAAGTTTATTCGTTACATACAAATCTTTTCTCTTTATAATATTTTTAGTACAGATATAGTTTAGTATGAAGTAGGATATATGAACAGTCGTATTTCGTGATACCATTTAACATTTTGAACTTTAAACCCCGCAATAGATTATGAAACTCAGGAAATGAACGAAGGCAAATACATTCATTTCCTAGATGCCTAGGTGTACAGTGAACACGTTGTTGACTATACATGAGAAGCTCAGCAGCTAAGTTGACCTCTCACACGTTTGACCTGACCAGCCCTAGAAAGGTAGCTTTCGGTTTCGCAACCCCAGCACTGGAAACGAAGCGAAAGCAGCGACATTTATTGAATTGTTCAAAGATAATTCTTGCGTTGCAGATAAAGAGTGAATGCAAATACCCACATCAGTCCTCAATTTTATTTTACGTTTGTTTTTTTTTTTTTTGTCTAATATATGCTCGCGCTTGACCACTATCTTAACTGATAGTAAGCGATGATGTGGTCGACGGTGGAGCACGCTTGCCTAGAAGTAACCTATTCACTCTTGACTTAAAGACCCCTAGATTGTAGCTATCGGAAAACACAGACTCCGGCAGGGAATTCCACTCCTTAGCTGTACGCATAATAAAAGTATTCTCAAAACGTTTAGTCCGTATGGGTGAGATGTCCACCATGTACCGATAACGCATCGCCGTACGTCTGGTAGTCCGATGATGGAATGTTTTTTGGTTTCTTACCTTTTCACCACTTAACGGCTGAACGGATTTAGACGATCCTTGGCACCCGGCTAGACAATTTTTTGGATTGGGACATAGAATACTTTTTACACCACGAGGAGAATACAGCAATACAGATAATGAAGGGGTACGAAACAGCAAATTCTATTTAGTCCGCCTTTTAAAACATCAAAAAATATTGGACACGTATTTTTTGCTTTTGCAAAACAATAAAAAATCACCAAGATAAGGCGCATCGACGTTCGTGAGTGGGGGCTTATGACGTAACTTCTATGTAAAAAGTGTGCCAAGGTATGACGTCATGCGATATTTTAACGCACTGTATCGTCATAATTTTTGTTAAAGTGACAAAAGAAAAAAATACGTGTCCAATATTTTTTGGAAATATAACAGACGGGCTAAAAATATTATTTAGTCATTACCCTATTGACGGCAGTTGAAAATTATACCAAGGGAAGGCTTTTGCTTTGCTTTGCTTTTGCTTGAAGCTACTGTTTTAATAATATCATAAAAATGCTGCGATAAATTACATTTAACACTTAATGGCAAAGCGTCGTGTGAAACAAGAACATAATATATCTCGTTCTGTGCTGTTTGCTTGGTACAATGGTTCGGACATCCTGCGCGAGACAATGCGCCCGCGCACCATTGTTCCACCGCCCTCCGTTTGTAAATATTACTAACATTCGGATAGATAGCTCATCGTTGAATCAGCCTGTCTATGCAAATCTTATTATTGTATCAAAAGAATTTCAGGCCCAGCTTATTGTTTTCCACTTCGGCCTTACTCCCTATTCATAAGATTGCGGATTTCGTCTGCCGACACCGTATTAATAACCAGTTCAAGAACTTCTTGTATAACAGTCTGATGAACGCAAATGTCTAGACGTAAGCCAGTGTTAATGGGTCACTGTGCAGAGAGAGCTCAACATACAGGTAAAGACAACTCGGGACAGCGTAGACATTTGGACAAATGCATGGTATAATAATATACGCCGCCTGGTATTCGCTTCCCACGAAGGCCTAAGACTACGTCACGATAAATATTTCAATTGATTAACCTTTTTATTAAGTTTAGGTAATTTCTCATTAAGTTAATGAAAATAAAATAAATTACTAACTAGCTTAACTATTTAGTAAACTGTGATTCATCTATTTAGTTTTAAATTAATTTATATAATGAATTATTAGCGCATCGCAACTGATGACGTATTCTTTGGCCAATCACGTGAACCAGGTGTCACGGGCAGAGAATACCAGACGGAGTATATTATTATACTAGGGCAAATGTAGTGAATAGAAATTACAGCCTATGTAGAGATAGCTAGAAGAGTTAATTAAGACATTGGAAAGCAGCTATTGAAAAAAATAAACAGATAACTAAGCTAGTCATATATTAGTCATCTATGTTCGAGGCCTTCATATATCTGTAATCTGCATGTCATTTTGTGTTCCTCGACAATATCTGGGCAATACAAATAATACAAAGTGGTCGCTTTCACGCGGTCGTGGTGCAAGAGTCGCCGACTCCCCGCCTCCCCCCCTGCCGCACTGCCATGCCCCCCTCACCCGCGAGTGAAAGCTGGCTGACGTCACCACTTGCACCGACACATGCACATTTGTACAACACCTACATCTTCACTCAGAACAGTAACGTTCTCGTAACTTTTACGTCACTCCTTAAATCGACCATAACAAAGCACTAATCTCATCAATTACTTATGTAAATAATGCAATTCTCTCCATTCACAATTTCTATTTAATTGTAACTTAAGAAGAGGTAGATGACCTGTGTCTAACACGATTTAAATTTTCTTAGGCCTTTCACGAGCGAAACTACCGAGAGAAACCATCACTGGCTGGCCTTAACAAATCGGTGATTAGTCAACAGTACTTTTACTATTACTGAAATAATATAAAACTTAGTGGCGTATATTCTAGAAATCTTAGAACAAAAGAGGGAGCAAAAGCCACAGTTTCTAAGAAAAGAGAGTTAAACTTATAACTTGAAAGACTGTTGATGAGACATGTTGCTTATTTGCACTGTGCTTTTAACCATAGTCTCTGTTAAGTCTTCAATACAATATTCTAAGCTGGTTTCATCGAGCTCTTTCTAACCCACTTTATCCTTAACCACATATCTTGTGAACAGCAATATAGACACAACTCTTTAGTATTCAAGCGGCGACAGTGTGGGAAACATATTCACCTGTAATTTGTCTTCGTCGATCTTGGACTCTGCGTGGTTGAGCGCGTCGTCTTTGTGCTGGTTGGCTGCCTCGGGCGCTCGGCTAGGCGGCTCCGGCGACGCTGACGGTGGCGGTGGCGGCACTCCGTGCAGCGCGTGCGCACTGTTTATGGGGAGAGGCTCGTCCTAAAAACAAAAAGGAACATATTTTTAACTGGTCATTGACAAATTCACACAAAACCTAAGCTTTAAGTGCACAAAAACAATATAACACTGAGGCAATGAAGTCTGCAATGTCTTTAATTCTCGATAAGCTAAGCAGCGGTGAACGATTACACATTGCCCAACGCGATTTTTTTGTGATCACACCGATTCCACAGATTTTCAATAACACAAATTTTTCCTTAAATCTAAAATCAAGCTAAATATTTTGTCGTCTCGCTCTACTAGTATTTTTCTGGCTCAATTAGCGCAATGTGGCGTTAACAGATGAGATAGAATGTTGTCTCAAAATCACATTAAGGTAATCTGCAGTGCATATAATATAACCGAAGCCTGAATCAGTTAATCGAATCAAATAAGAAGGTCACGCTTAACTCCTTTATTGTGGTAACCGGCACTTGCGCCTGCGCTGCCAGTTCTAGAAACTTCTACCTGCCCGGACTGTGTCAATGTTATTTTCCACGTAACCACTTTTTGTACAAGTCGCTTAAAGTTATTTAGGAAACCTTTGCAAAATCGTAATTTCTACAACAAATTAAAGTTGAAGCGTTGCCAACCTCGCCGCTCACTTTTCGCGCAAAAACCATCAAAGTGCTCATCGCAAAATGGCGGATGCCTTTAGCATGCAGCCAACAGGCAACCTCTTGCGTAACCCGAGTACGTAGGCTATGTTCACGTACTATGTATTTACCCACACGATATCGCGTCTCATCATTGTTCATGTCAATTGCTGTATTCTCATTGGATAATGACTACAGTTGGCCGGCCACAGTCATGCAATGTACTTAAAAAACGTTCATATAACAAAGTGCGAGACTGAAGGCCTAGTGGACAGACGACAATTGTTTTACAAAAACGATTGGATTGACAGATTGAAGGACCCTTTGAACGTTTCGATGCGCTTTCAAAACAATCACAAATGATTACAAAGTATTACTTGTTGGATGGTCACTGGTAATTTACTTACAAAGGTCATTTAAACCTGCCGAAAGAGTTACTGAACTGTGACTTCACTTCATCAAATAATATAGGCGCAGGCAATCCACTACAACCAAGAATATTCTTGGCCTATTGCCAAAATCCAACGAGGTTTAAAGTAAAATGTCTGTGCATGTTGTTATTCACTAATCTGAATAATCCGACGAAGCTGAAAAAGGCTGTAGGTGTACTCGATTCCAGGCCAGACATTCACTTATTAACCACGACCGATCGATGTCGAACTTGAAAAATTAAGACTTTATTTACAGATTGTATGCAAATCTAGATGGATTGCGACTTAGTTGAGAAGACTATTCAATTCGAAAATTATGCATGCCACGAGATCTACACCCACGCAAGCTTTTTGAAATCCATGGAAAATACGACAATTAAAAGTCAATTGCACATAATACAAGTGGTTCGTCATCTTCGAAGATAAGTGCGTCGTACTGTTATTACTGTGCTTCTGACAGGTGATGAATTCTAAACATGTCGTGGAAACTTGTCAGATTTCACGGAGACATCTCGTATCTTGGTGTGCAAATGATGTTCTGTGCGCTGTCAAGTAGCAGGGCGCAGCGGAGCGAGAAGTGTTTGCGACCGCAACTGATAGAAAACGGCGATTACGTCGACAACTATTGTCGCATTGTGCACTACGCCCACAACACTTTTACTGGATTTACGAAACGTTTTAAACATTTAATAGTTATTGTTGCTTGCCGCACCAAACGTTGCGTGATAACTAGGAAATTGCACCTCGCGAAGACAGAAACCAATAGGCTATGAACAAAGAATCCTAAACGCAGACAGAGAAACTACTTGCTTAGGTCACAATTATTTATTAATATTGTGTATTGTAATAAGTTGTGCGTGCGTAAATGACATAAAATTTCCCAGACCTATTGGAATTCTGTACACAACTTTATTTATAAATACACAAGTAGCAGCTAGCAACGCTTGCACCGTGAATACAAATTGTGCTCGTATATATGAACGATATGGAGAGCAGTGGTGAACCAGTGGCAGAGTCTCCGACTTACAAGTTGTTGATTGTGAGTTCGAACCCAAGAAGCCGTCTATTTATTTCATCACCACTGCTCATAATACGGTGAAGGAAACATCAAGCGGATATATGCCAAGTGTTAGAACCCAAAACTTCGGTGAGATCGTTAGAAGCTAACTATGCTTTGTGAATGACAAATCTTAAAATTCATACTGTTCCTATTTAAAGCTTTTTAATGCAACAACACAATTAAAAATCTTTAAATACCTCGTGTCCTATTAAAACTAAGTACAAAGGACACAAGGTTTACACATATCATATAATAAACCTGTCCTCAATATGTGTAAAATTTTCAATGAAATTAGACACTGAATAACTCAGACGCGGTGAACTATATCGTTACCAACATCACGTTAGATATATAATTGGAATGGCCACAAAGGTCAGTTGCAGACACACATGATGATACGTTCGCCAATCAATGGCCACCATTATTATAATCGCCGAATACAATTCCAGCATGGCAGCTAGGGTGAAAATTATCAGCATGGAAATAGTAAGTGCCTCCTAAGCATGATGTAAACTTTGAGATAGCTAATTGATTAAAACGAAATAATTACGTATCAAGATAAAACCTAAACTGTAGAGATCACCTTGGTTTTATTAGATATAGGGAATATAAATTTTCCTTACATTCATTATTCAAAAGTTTTAATTGTTACTGAACTGAGGGCATCAAATGTGTTGAAAAATTGCAGGACCATTATTATTAATATATTATAATTAATTATTACTGTCACTGTTGATTGTGCTTTAACAGCGTCCTAGTTGAAGATTATTTAGTTTTTTCATTATATGGGTGATCCTTCCTACACTGCTTATTATCTCATAGATTTACTACTAAAGTCACCGCCAGATAACAAAAAATTAAAACTCGCTAACACCTGTCTACCAATGTATTCCAATATTTCAAAACGATACGAAAAAAATGTTAAGGCAGTGTAGCTAACACGATCAAACAAACGTATCGCGGTAAGGGGCGTTCTTGACCCTTTCACTTAGCATTTAGTAATTAATTAATATCTCATAAAATCGTGGACCAATTTTCACGATTTGAACGGATAAAATTGTTCTACGCCCATACCTTAAATTTGAGATACATCATAAACAAAAGATTATGTTTCCAAGTTACGTACTTAATTATACTTTTGGTAAAAGTTGGCTTTTGGAACAAGTTTATCTGGCGGAGACTATACCAACTTACTATTACATTGATAGTAAATGAAAACAACTACCTAACTACCCAATACAGATCCACTTATTTATATGTTAACTTACGCCCCCTCCCCCTGAGGAGAGGTACGTTACGTACCTAGTATGGATTACCAGTTAATTTCTTAAGAAAGTTTCTCGGCTCAGTTGCGTGTTTTTGTTTAGCCGTATTTCGGTTATTCAGAACTGTTAACTAAGTTGTTTTGTATAGTTGGGAACAATCTGGGAAAACAATGTTCGCATAATCCTTACAGTATTGTAATGAACATGAACACAGTCTGCTGGTTGTACAAATACATTTATGTAAAACAAGTTTAGTATTTGCTTTGAAAAGATAAGTTTTTGATTATCATGAGAATCGCCGCCGTGCATGTTTAATTAGCAAGTACAAGTAGATATAATATCTTTCTACAATATCATATTATTACGGAGCCAAAGGATATATAAATTATTATTATAAGAAGAACTAGCTGCCCCACGCGGATTCACTCCCGTCAACTGGCTACCTACCACCCATCTATCCTACATACACGGAAGCTCTCAAAAAGGATTAATTTTACCCGTTTTTGCAACATTTTTCATTTATGCTTCGCTCCTATTGGTCGTAGCGCGACGGTATATAGCTTATAACCTTCCTTGATAAATGGACTATCCAACACAAAAAGAATTTTTCAATTCCAAGCAGTAGTTCCTGAGATAAGCGCGTTCAAACAAACAAACAAACTCTTCAGCTTTATAATATTACTAGCTGTCCCACGCGGCTTCGCTCCCGTCAACTGGCTACCTACCAAGCTAGCCCACCTACTCTAAATACGTTGCGTCTCAAAAAGAATAAATTTTCCCCGTTTTTGGAACATTTTTCATTGATGCTCCGCTCCTATTGGTCGTAGCGTGATGTTATATAGCCTATAACCTTCCTCGATAAATGGACTACCCAACACAAAAAGAATTTTTCAATTCCAAGCAGTAGTTCCTGAGATAAGCGCGTTCAAACAAACAAACAAACTCTTCAGCTTTATAATATTATAGAAGTATCGAAAAACTTTTATTTTCTAAAGATTTTCTTTTGTTAAATTGCCTTTTGTCCTTTACACTATCAGGAACTAAAAGATCTAAGTAAAGAAATACGACGCAGCGTCCGTGTTCCCGACAGGTTACAAATTGCAATAATGTAACTAGAACCTAAGGTGCCCCCGGGCGATCAAAGGTACTCAGAGAGGCATCGAATGGCGACATCAATAGCACCGAGCCTTCCGAGAGAACAATAAGCTAGTTTTATATCTAGCTCTATTACTTAAGAAGAATTGTTTTGTGAAACCATTAGCGAGACTATGAAAAAGAAAATGTAAAATATTTATGTCTATGGTACGTTGTTAATCGATAACCAAATATAGCCTTTAATTTTATAGCCGACTGCGATAAGACCGCCATTGTACCGAAAGAATTAGCAATATTGTGAAAGACCGTGTAACAATTTTTGTGTGCTACAAAACATAATATTGTACATATCTGACTAAACACGTTCCTGTAGTCACTGTGGGTACACCTAAGAGCGAAGCAAGTTACAAGTAATAACATATCACATGATGATCAAGTCTCAAGAGCACTTGTTAGAGTCACCCGAGCAGAAAGAATGTTAATTAAAGAACGATGGCGTGTCAATAATTAGACGATGACAGCGCAGAGGGCGAGCGCCTGCGCGGGAGGACGGATGCAGGAGGATCATTGTGAAGCGCGTGCGCGGAAAATCGCCGACTTCCGCTCAACACACACATACACGTGGACAAGCACATGAATTAGACATAAGTATGACATTTGTTTTGTTTTGGATAATGATGCAGACAACCATATGCACGGAAAAAGTATAGATAAACCGGACAACGTTACAAACTTTTTTTTTTCCTGATTTTATTACTGATTTATCTTGAAACTAAATATCTAATAGTTATTACAAACGTCAAGTTATATAAATATAACTTGAATTATAAGACTGTTACAGACAGTAGTCGCTCAGGGCTATCGCTCTTCTTACTAAGAATATTGTGCTATGAAACGTCTATCAAAGCTGTTACCTACACGCTCAACGAGGATTTTGTTCTCCTGAATATTTTTTCTGACAAGTTTTCCGAGACATTATTTACGAAATTATGATTGCTTAACGTTTAGCCAACTAATTATTATGGAAATTAACAGAATTCACTGCTAGAAAAATTAGGAGCATAAAACTGAACAATCGAGACTCTGTACTTCCAACGTTCGTTGTAAAGTTCTCATTGTAATAAGCAAGCCAAGTACATGTTAATTTTCAATACAATCGGTCACGGCGACTGACTCAAGGACTTCACGCCTTTTGAGTGTTTACATTTCTACTCGCCGGCGTTGCCAAAAACACGGTGAGTCAAAGTTTATTAAACGTAAAATTATATTGACGACGTAAATATGAGTATTGAACATTCATTTTGTAATTATTATGATCATACTGTTCGAACTTCCAAGTTACCATACACATTCATGCCTTTTCAGTAAATCATAAAAAACGCAATTCATGGCCATAAAATTTTAACAACAACGACACGAAGAATGAAATAACCCTAAACCGTTTCTAAAACATTTATGATTCTAAATGAATGATATATTAAAGAAAACTACTGTTAAATCTTCTGAAAATCTGCTAGCTAAAGGGAAATCTTGATGTATTGTATTTATTTACGTACAGGAATTCTATAGACCTACATGTTATAAGTTATTGCTTTCCAATTACAAGTGTCGTCCCCTCGCTCTGGGTGTGGGGAATTGACTGGACTGAGGGATCATTGTAAGATTTCACAACAAGGACCACGGCTACAATAGGACACCCGGATTATACATTCTCATCCTGAATACTATGGGTAGGCCTTTGTTTGGGACTGACTGTTATCATGGTCTTGATGGCTGACACACGTTTACAAAGTCCTTTGTACGTCTTAATGCCATCGAATACGGTTAAGCAAACACACATAAGTGCTTTTGTAAAAGAAAAGCCTGTGAAAACTATTTCAACTCCCATTGTGTGTGTGTTTTCTTTTCTCTAATCCCTCGACCTCATAAAGATGAAAATGGATTATATAAAAGTGAATTCAAGTGATGCGTGAATAAGTAGGATTATAGAATATTCTAGCTGTGCTGTATTCTGTAAATCGCTAGAATTTAAGTGCTCTTGAATATAATCTTTTATTTTGAATAGATAAGCTTAATCGATTGAACACAGTGAAAATCGAATAGAAATTTGTAAATATTACACGAACTGCTACTTTCAAAGTTGAATCAACAAAGTTAGTTGTTACGACCGACGACGAAATCGTAACTGATTGGAAGATTTTATATAATAAGATCAACGACCTGTGTCGATTAATACAATGTTGAAGCTTCTTCTAGCGGTGTAATAGAACCAGTCATGTTCACATATTATAATAGTGAGTTTGTTTCTAGTTCCGTCCATTTTCGTAGACATTTACGTTGGCGTAAATTCCAAATGACAGGATGATAATGCTTACTGCATAATTGTATCGCTAACAAGCTTTATCAACGTGAATACATGGTTAAGCTGAAATAAATAATTCGATTCTAATATTTGATTCACGACGGCGGCGACGGAAGAACCTATTGTCCGAGTGACGCCTTCGCTGTGATGTCATTTGACAACAATTTCAACTGCTGTGAAGTTATACTTAGCTACATGTAGTACAAATATTTCGGAGCTTTAACTTACAGGGCCGATACCTCGCGTGTCACACCTTCGGCATAACAATGAGACTCAGAACAAACAAAAATAGAGAAATCTGACCGTGAATAATGTGATACATGTGTCATCGTAGCGAACCACATTATGAATGTGTTACAGGCCAGAAAGAAAACAAAGAAAAAAGAAAGTCCTGCCACTGAAAGTATTGAAGTCGTTGAAACAAAGAAAGTTATTGGTCTATGCCTAAATAACACAGAAACAGTTTAGTTTCTAGTTATACTTCGCATATGTTACGCGGTAGAAAATACTTGAGCAGTTTATGTTACCAAGCTGTTAGGCAATGGTAATTAAAATAATTGAAACATGTTAACGGAAATCGTAGATTTCTATGACCTGTGATACTTTCACATTCAAAACTATGAAACTTCAGGGTCAGAGACGTAAGCTAACGAAACTTCGCAGACCTAATGGGTATCAATATCAAAACTCTATAGGACAAAAATATCGATTTTTCTTTACTAATATTAATTGGCGTAGCTACTATCCAGGGCTTTTTTCCTGGCCCTAAGCTGCGATGGCCAATGAAGCCGAGTCGACGGAGAAAAGACAGAGCCACGGATGCCCGAGCGAGCGAAGCGGGCACTGACAAATATAGAAGTTAGCCACTTCTATATTTGTATTGTATTCGTAGGAGTAATTGTGTTGACTCATGCAAAAAAAATGACAATTAAAAGAGCGACTCGAGCTCGAAAATTTTAAGCATCCTGCCTCGAATAGGTAAGGTTTACTTTTGATAGACATGACGGGGTGGCAAGATAGAAGAGCCTTTTTTTTTGGACAATCCGACCGCACTATTCCCAAACCACAAGCGTTCAAGCGTTTTTGCCATATCTATTATTGGAAACAAATATAAGCAGCTCACAATGTTTGGACCCTTTAATATTAATGCTATTTTTTGGCAACTGGGCTTATTCCAGTTGTAAACGACCCTTTGTGCCTATTGGCCTTGTTTGTTCTGTCTCTTGTCACTTGATATGGAGGGAAGTGGAAATTTGTATTTTTTTCCTACTCCTTCTTTATTCTTTTCTGATTAATTTGGTTGCGGGATCCAAGACAGTTAAATTCATTCGCCGGGACTTCGTCGAGTTTCATTGCCTCGGCGCTTTTCTGGTGGTCGCCACTGTTGATTCAGGCTTTGTGGAGTTGCAGTGGTTTGGGAATAGCTAGAAGAGCCAATAGTAGGTATACTAGTAGTCATGTTTAAAAAATACTGGACTGCACCGCCTTTCGCTGTCTCCCGGCATGGATCTCTTGGCCTAAGGGCAAATACGCTACTGCGTGACGACGACTGAGCCTGACTGAGGTAAAACACGGTCCACCCGGAAACACCCACCCACCCCCTCCCCTGGCAATTTACGCCTAAGCTAATATTTTGGTGCCAAAGACCGCAGGTCAGATAGAGACATATTTTTGTTAGTTTTACTGTTCCAACGGCTGCGATGTTTCGCTTACTTATTTAGATTTTCCTGATGTAATGAAATATGATCAAATAATATTTTACGTCCAAAATATTATTTTACAAACTTAAAAAATATTGCTAAAATGCACAGACAGTCTAATGACTAAACCAGATACTTATTACCTACTCTAACACAAATGATCAGTCTTTGTCTCATTCATAACTATAGGACATCAACCAATATTGGCAACACGTCATGCTCGTATGAACAAAGCAGAACGTGAAATCCTGCTCATTTCATATTTGAATGTTTGTATGCCGTATATGGCGACATTCACTTCACTCGCACACCTACAGTTACATGTTTCGACACCAATATTTATTTCGGAATGACTATAGGTTTTCCTGTTTGCGATGAAGTTGAGACAGATATATCTGATTTCGTATTGCATTCATCTTATATTATGAATGCAACGTGAAACCAAAGGGATGCGTCTGATCGTCTGGTGACGAGTGCGTGCCATACTGGCCACACAGTACACATGACATTACCGTGTGTCACGAAGTGATGCGCGCGGGGTCATCGACCCGTCGCCGTCGCCAGCCGCTTTCGCTACAGATCCATAATCACCGCCGCCGACGGCCAGGTATCTGTGCATTACATTAAATCCTCTCTAGATGAAGCGCAACTGACCTTTGACTTAACCCCACTGCAATCCTTTGATCGCTTGAATTCCGCCTGCGGGTACATATTACTTTATACCTGACTGTTATGACTATCTTAAATATGCTTTACTTTGAGGTTATTTAAGATAAAATCCATGGCTCTCTGTTTTATTCGTTTTCTTAAGTCCTAACTAAAATTGATTGTATCTTTCGTTTTGAGAAAACAAACGAGATAAAAAAACTTTTTGAAAAAAAATACTACCGACTTCCAAATACAAAACTACAAAGTGAAAAATAACTTAATTTTTTGAAGTCGGTGTCTTTCGTAGATAGCATTTTCAATTTTGAAAAATAACTTAATTTTCAAAAAATTAAGTTTTTTTTATTTTTCTCTTTTTAGTTGTACGTACCTAATAGGCAAGTTAGTAAGGGAACTATTTCGACAGAATAGATTTCATGAAACTTGAACATAACCGGTGCAATGAGAGGAGAAATACTTTTTCAAACAAAAAAAGAATTTTCAAAATCGGTCCACAATTGACGAAGATATCGGTGAACATAGAAAAAAAAAAAAAAAACAAACTTGAAGTCGAACATAGAACCTCCTCCTTTTTGGGAAGTCGGTTAAAAATAACAGTCTACGTAATGTATACTATGTTTTCTAAACAAAGTTCTCAGAGACCTAGCCTCGGGCTGAACAACAAAATGTTTCATGTTACCAGTTACGACGGACTCTGTACAAATGGCAGATAGCTACTAGGTAGATGCTACATCAAATTTCGCAATGGTACGTTACAGAAATCGTTAGATTAAAGCCACAAGTCAACTCCATCCATGTTCTGTGTGGAAATTCAAGGTGATCCGGTCGCAACGCAACTCGGTACCTCTTCAATGCTCGACGGGCTCGAAGGAAACTTGCAAACATATGTATACCTACGTTACATACATTTAAGTAAATATTGCGCTAAAATATTTCCTCATCGTGTGGACCTGTAGACCTATACAACGTGAGGCCTGTTAGCTCGCGTGAAGCTTGGGTCAGTTACTCGTTACATCATAACCAACATAACTTCACTTCTTTGTGAGCCACCCTTCCTTGTAAACCAGTACAATTGATGATCCAAGAGAACCCTACCATGATACACAGGCTCAGTGCTGATAAATCAAGCTCCGTTCAGTCATATTTATAAGAGACGACGTCAATACCCTCCTACATGATCAAAATACAAAGTGAAAGTTAATGAAGTATCTTGAAGGATAAGCGAATTCGACATGAATCTTCATCTGGAATAAATTGTGGACCTTTTCTTTGATTTGTAATGAAGGTCACCCAGGAGTCGGTTGTTGACTCCACGAAACTCTTGCTATACCTTTTTGATTTGCTACGCATCACGATCGAAGGTGATAGGTCAACTTCATATAGGATTAACTGTTAGACTGGCCGTAGCTGGACTGAATATGGCTTTTAGAAAAACAAAAATAATTACGTGCAATAATTATTTAATATTATTAATAGGAATAATTAGGTTTGGGCTTCCTTTAAAAGGTAGATAATCGTTCTCTGTTTACTTAGAAAAACAAAAAAAAAAAAAAAAAATTGCGAACTGCAGCATCTGATAATATTTAATGTAAGTATAAATTATATCTAAGTAGTACTTGTTTTTCTCTTTTCAATTAATTAATTTTTAGCAGTCGTGTTTTTTTGATTTTTTTCAGACTTTTTAGTTTTAATAATGAACGAGTTCTCCAAATAAGTTAGGATGTAAAAGATTATTTATTTTGCTGTCAAAGTTACGCTTATCTTGAATTTGAGCCAAAATAAGAACATAAAAGTGTCACAATATATTTGGGATGGCCTATTTCGTAGCTTTCATTTGATACCCATATTGTTAGGAAAATGAAAAACAATATTGAATCACCCCCTTTTTAGGGGAGGGGGGGGGGGGGAACTATTGAAAACAAAATGGCCTATGTCACTCCCACAATTGAGACGAATCCAACGACACCTCATATGTCATAATCCGTCAAGCCATTAAAGCTGTAGAGCGTGCTGTAGAAATGGACATACATACATAAGCTCAAAAAACATTACCCTACCGCAGTCGGGTAAAAACTGATCAATTTCTCATCATCATTATATTATAATGTGTCATGTTTGCATGCTGTGTCTTTCGCATCATATTGTACACTATGCTTGTATCATATTGCTTGTATTATAAGAATAAACAGTGTAACAATTGTAGATAAGCCAATAACAAATAAATAAATGGTGTGAATGTTCGTTATTGAGCCAAAGCAGTACTATCGTCATCTTTACTTTGTTATATGTTTCCACGCACAGCAATTAAAACGACTAAGTCCGGTCCGTACACGGAACCGACACATCTCTACAAAGATTACATAAGTAAGTAAACATTCAATGTAACTATGTACAAGGCATGGATGACGGGCATCTCATCTTAGCTACAACCTGGGAGTCTTTACGTCAAGAGTGAATAGGTTTCTTCTAGGCAAGCGTGCTTCATCGTCGACCACATCATCGATTACCATCAGGTGAGATAGTGGTCAAGCGCGAGCCATCAATAAAAAAAATAAAAAAGACTTTATTTTATCCTCCGCCAGTCAGGACCCGCAGGCTTATTACGTATCTTTTGCAAGAGCAAAACGATTGCGATTTTTGCGCAATAATTGCTCTTCAATACAAAATTTTCAGAGTTGTTGGCGATTTTTTTTTTAAATAAGTGCTTTTGACAAACAGCGAGCGATTAGCAAACGACAGTGAAGGACCTACACTGCAGGTAATGCCGACTTTTATGACATAAAGCGTTTGATCGCTATCGTTTTGCTCTTGCAAAAGATACGTAATAAGCTTGCCGATCTAGCAATTTCATCATTCCGGGCATAGACACAATTTGCCGTCCTTGACGCCCTTTAAAATGACGCCATATAAGGAGGTAAATGTTTCAGGATATTATCTATTAAAAAAAGCAGTTTTTAACAAGCGGAAAAGGCCGCTTTTTTTATTACTTCGAGCGACGAGAAACCAAAGTGAGCTTGATAATATCACCTAAGAATCTTTGCAACATTATGAATGTTAAGTTATTTACAACAAGAACCGATACGATTCGACAGGGAAGAGAGCTTGTAAATTTTAGCACCACACCACCAATAAGTTAGGTTTTCTGATGAAATGTAAAGTGCAATTTTCTCTCTCTGCATTTATGCCGCTCTGGGCATTTGCCCGGCTCGCGCACCCCTGAAACCGGCCCTGCCGCTAGTTTTTACAGCGTTTTCCACACATGAAAATGACAAAAAATGTCAAGGCTTACTGACAAACTCAGTTACTAATGATGTTGAATCCAAGGTTTCTTAAAGTTAACTACATAACAACATAAGAAGCCTGAGAAGAAGTGTAATTACTGCTAAATACGTATCCGACATGTCCATTCAATGTTGAAATAATTGCAGTTGTGTGGAACTCCACTGTGGCGACTTATCAATATGCATCGCAGTGTAACTACACTTGTCACATTAACTACATAGTGTAATCGACAGCTTTCTTGCTTTCATCAATCATATGTTTTTTATGACTTGACTTGCTTCTGCCAGCGGCTTCGCCCGCGTGAATGTCGAACATTATCCCAAGGGTACATATTCCCGGGATTAAAAGTATCCTATGTGCTATTGTGCTACAATCTATCTTTGTGCCAAATTTCATCCAGATCCGTCCAGCCGTTTGAGCGTGAAGAAGTAACAAACACACTCACAGACTTTCGTCTTTATAATATTAGTGTGAAGTGTGATGATTACAAGACTTATATATTATCTTTTTTTTTCTAAGAAATGTAACGTAAAAAAAGATAGTTTTACGTGGTTTTATTTCAAGATCATCATTTGTTATTTGAACAGAATTTATTTATTCATTATTATGGCACTTCAAAGAATTGTTCACAATAATATTCACAATTGACTACAGACTATAGCGAACTTTTCAATTATGATGTGCACAGCACTAGGCAGTTTAAGTTTACTTTATATAATTTCAAATAAAAAAAATAAAAAAATAAGAATGCAAAATTTATAGTAATAAGATAATTGAGAATAATAAAACATAAATTACAAAACAAAAACAATAAATTATCACCTATGATAATAATATACGAAATATAGAATTAATCAATAATAATAAGGAACAAAAGGATACAACATTAACATTAGAAGCGGGATATTTACCATATTTACTGTTTGTTGCGAGTTTCCGATATTTCAGTAAACATGGAAAATAACCCGGTTCTAATTAATGGGTGATGGCATTGAAAGAATGATCTCTTTATACGTAACTATCTGATAATTTGATAAACGTAAGTTACGTTAGCTACTTAAGATTGTCATTAGGTAACAACAAAATACATGTAAAAAGCCGATATGTACAAGAAAGTCACGCAAGTAGGCATAAGATATCTCGAGGAACGTGACTTCTCTTGATTTCGTGAACTGCAGACTCAATCGATATCTTCGTTTGCGGCCACTTCAATGCTAACGATAATAAAACACGAAACAGACACTTCTGGTTGTTTGTTTGAATTAGTACGAACTGAATTTATATTAAACTAGGTGGGCACCTAATACAAATTCAGCTCAAACAGTTAATATTTTTCTGTGATTTTCTACTTCTTCATGATTCTGATTGCCTGGTATTTCGAGAGTTTTTACCACACATGATTCCATCCCCGGCTATACTTATATTTTTTATGTTTCTGTACTCCTGGTAGTTTGAGAGTCACTAACTCAATACTCATGATTCCAATCCCGGTATTTTTTTCCTTCAGGATTCTGGTCTCCTGGTCAGTTGTGGAAAATCTAACTGAGCTCCCAGGCGGTCTTAGAGTAAATTAAAATGACCATACACTTCCATTCCCTATTTTACCCCTTTAGGCGATGAATTTTGATAAACCCTTTCTTAAATGACACCTATAGTATAAAATCAATTTCCTCTCAAAATTTCAACCTTCTATCTTAAGTAGTTTAGGCTGCAGGGCGTTGATAGATAGATAATGAGGGGATACCCCTTTTTAACACTACACTAAATCTACTGACAAGAAGGCATTTTTTTTGTTAATTCGTTCATGTAGAAGGAGGTGGCTCCTGCAGCTACAAAACATTTATTTCATTAGCTACTAGCTGTGTCGATAAACGTTATGCTGTCCCTAACTTCATTCAAAAATCCTATAAAAAGCACTTTCAGTTTGCCCCAAATTTTTCAATTTTTTGACCGCTTTTATATTTTATTTTCTGTTATTTCTATTACAATCAAAACTTGTGTTTTTCTTACCAACTAATGCCATTACATTTTTAATTTTATTTATATACCTAGATTCAATACTATTCAAATAATAAAAGAATCTGTAGAACACTATTGCCAGAAGACCTGATTGATATTACGTATTTAAGTTGCGTGTCGATAAGCTTTGCTTGATTGCCTACATTGTAAATGTTTAGTTTTCCTTCTACGTCTCTACATTACAAGTGCATTCCTAAAATAACTTTACAAAATATAAGTACTACATGGGTATGCGTTTGCTCCTTGCATCCTGTATAGTTCTCGCCAAACTTCTGGGCGCTCTGATGCGCAAGGCACAGATCTAAGAGAACTTCAGGGCGGCCAAGAAGTTTGGAGAGAACTATTATCTAGACGTAACCTTTGTCAAATCAAAAATAAAACTAAACTAAAGTTTAACGGTGAATTCAAAGACTAAGCATTCCTCAGCTTCAAAAAGGAGATGTCAGATAAAATAAAAACATTACCAGGAACACACAAACAAACTGATTCTGAAATAACATTTCAGAATCGGGTGTCTTGGATCACTACAGGTTAACAGGTCTCTAGAAAATACACCCTGAAATCCTGAATAATAATTGAGTATATACACAACTTCAACTATACTCGGTTTGGCTCTTTGTAGAAAAAAATCATGCATGTAATGTTTGTGTCGGTTACTTACCGCCAACAAGGCGTCGTTCCCGTACGCACGTCCTTCTAGCGCCAGCTCCTTATCGAGCATGGCATCCAGCTGTTCCAGCTGGTGGCATGAAGCCCGCGCCGCCACCCAGCTCGAGGCCAGGATGAAAGCGCCGAGGATGAACGACGCAGCCACCACTGTCAGCGCCGCGATCCTCGCGATTTGTACTGATGTGGATACCCTCTGCCGATACGCCTGAGATAAACAAACACAATTTAAAAGAAGAACACTCACAATAACACATTTAGATTCAGAAGTAGCACTGAAGTGCATTGCAAAACTGTAAAGAACTAGATTGATCAAAAAAAATAACGACATTGTATGTACCTATAAAAAAAAACAATACATAAATATTTGTTAGATCCATCAATCTGCCTAGATAGACTAGGCCGAAGAATTGATCTACCTATAACAAGTTTTTATAAAGCAAATAGTCTTGGAGAGCTGTTGTTTTTAAGTTTGTAAAGTCAAGAACCCACTCAAGCCAACTTTTTCACGCCTACAAAGCGTTTGTTATGTAATACAATAACAGAAAGTAAAACTGTGACTAAAAGCCTTGAACTGGGTAAATTATACCTACCTAAAGCGGTATATTTATTCATACGTAGTCATATGTAACCTACTCGAATATATTGGTCTAGTCAGAGGTGACATAAAGTTAACAATATTTACATTTACCGTGATTAAACCACTTAACTAAATATGAAAATCTATAAATCCTAACATTAACTTTATAAGCGGGATATTTAACATGTTTACTGTTTGTAGCTAGTTTCGACACAGTGAGTTTTGTGTGTCGGGAACAGAATCGAGTTGTGACTGACAGTGGTAGCGGTACCGAGTGCAAAAAACGAACAAGAAAGAGGGTAGACCGATTTGTCTCCTCATAAACACCCACCCGCAATAACTTCAGTTTATCCGTGATCATGGTGCTTGCAACAGCACCGAAATATCGGAAACTCGCTACAAACAGTAAACATGGTAAATATCCCGCTATAATGTTAGTGTTAGTGACCATGACAGTTTAAAAACTTATATCTATAAATCCTGTTCGATTTTCAGCTGTAGCATTGTAGCTGCATTACAATGACTTACAGAGAAATCGATGAATCAAATGCGACTTGATTCACCGATATCTTTAGGTGCGCGGATAAATCAACATTCTATTCTAATACCGATCGAGATAAATTGTGCGTGGTAGGTTTTCTCTACTTGATAGAGGCCATCTGACAATACCTATACAAAACCAATTTAATATTGCAATATAACTAGAGAAGTACCAGGGAGTTTACTACACAATGCATTTTGTATTTTATTTTGTATACTATTCATCATCATCATCCTCATATCAGCCGCAAGACGTCCACTGCTGGACATAGGCCTCCCCCAAGCGTCGCCACATTGACCGGTCCTGTGCGTCCCGCATCCAGCGGATCCCTGCAACCTTCACCAGGTCATCGGTCCACCTGGTGGGAGGCCTTCCAACGCAACGTTTTCCGGTTCGCGGTCGCCACTCCAGAACCTTTCTGCCCCATCGGCCATCCGTTCTGCGAGCAATGTGCCCTGCCCACTGCCACTTAAGTTTGGCAATTCTTCGGGCTATGTCGGTAACCCTGGTTCTCTTGCGGATCTCTACATTTCTGATTCGATCACGTAAGGAAACTCCGAGCATAGCCCTCTCCATTGCCCTTTGGGTGACTGTAAGCTTTCTGATGAGGCCCATTGTGAGCGACCACGTCTCAGAGTCATATGTCATAACTGGCAACACACACTGGTCATAGACTTTCGTCTTGAGACACTACTATACTATTACTACTCGTATATTAGTAAGATTTACTTGACACAAATTACCTTCTATAGCAAGGGTTTACTTAAAAATATTATGTTGATAAAATTTCATATGAACATCAGACGAAAAATGATTTAACCTTATCAAAGAAAACTGGATTCCTCAATTTACAATGTTCTCCTGTTCTCGAGGCGTCCTTACATTTAAATAATACTCATCATTTGCTATTTATTTCGAGGCAACAGTTTAAGTCCATCGTTTACGAGAACTGAGCATTTTGTGAAAAGAATAAGTGTAAATTTTCCAATTTACAAGCACTTATGAAAAACTCTCCTCGCAAATTGCGCCGAGTTTGACAAGAGATGTCAAATTGCTTTAAATAAAGAGTTCAACGCGTGTAAGTACCTACTATTAAACAATATAACACAACATAATTTCCGCCTTATTAGTTTCCGTTAACTTCATGGAAATTATTGCATACAATTTCTGTTGCATTGTTGTTCCAGTTTTTGTTGCAATATATATTATTGATATTAGAGCTTTTGTGGAGAAAAAAATAAGTCTATATTTTAAATACATCGCATGGTACATCAAACTACATAGTTATGTACATTGTTAACCACGCCATGGCTCATAATGACAAAACTTACATAATGTACCTATTTTTTATCATAATTTTCCGGTAGGCGACATGTAGGTAGGTAATAAAAATGTTGTGGCTAAGGTTATACGATGGACTTATTCGATTATGTACGCATGTCACCTACCGGGAAAATGAAGCTTATAATATTTTTCTAAAAACTAGGACGGTCTGAACAATATTTATTTTCCTTGATATAATCTGTTGAAAGTTTTGCCTTATTTTGTGTAGTTTGTATTCCAAGTAGTTAGCGGAAAACATTACGTTATGTATCTGTCATGTTTGCTATTTTTTCTGAAATTTTAAAAGCCTTCACAATTCTAAACTTTTACCAGGGTACAAAGGGTTAAAATGCACATTGTTTATTTCATTTAAAACTTATAGGTCCTTATTGATCTTCTGGGAAACTGTTAAAATAGCTCTATGCAAGGCATACATTCTTACATAAGTCAATTTAAAAAACCGGCCAAGTGCGAGTCGGACTCGCGCACGAAGGGTTCCGTACCATTATCGCAAAAAACGGCAAAACACGTTTGTTGTATGGGAGCCCCACTCAAATATTTATTTTATTCTGTTTTTAGTATTTGTTGTTATAGCGGCACCAGAAATACATCATCTGTGAAAATTTCAATTGTCTAGCTATCACGGATCATGAGATACAGCCTGGTGACAGACAGACAGACGGACCGCGGAGTATTAGTAATAGGGTCCCGTTCCCCTTTGGGTACGGAACCCTGAAAACTAACCTTTTGAAAAAATATTCACATAAACTATTTAGTGAAGCTATTACCTATTCTCGCTAAACATTCCATAGCGTAGGTTTAATTCGTCTTTAGAGCTTGGTCTGCATTTACTGCATTTTGAAACGTCTACCCATTCAGTGAGCAGAAGTCAATTGAAAAGAGTGTTTTTAGAAAAAAACATAGATAAATTATAAATAATTTGATTTGTATGCCATTGTTTACGGAGAATCAGGTGAATAGAACAATAACTTACGAAGTAAATACCATATCGATCATAACTGTTTATTTTCTATTAGCACCAGACTCCAGTGACAATAGTTTCTATATGATCATCTGAAATCATCTCTGCTATACAAACATATACATTACAATCTAATGAAGTATATCAGATATTTAAAGATCTAATATCAGAGCCACAGATAATATAAATGATGTGTAGTTTCCCGTATGTGTAGTTTGCGCAAATTGTATCCATTTATGGTTTAGATTTATAAAGATTTTTAGTTGCTCTTTATGTCTTTATCTTTATGTTTTTATCTTTTATCACATACACAACAAAATGAAGAATCTAAAGTTGTCATGTGGGAGATAGCCGCAGTTATTGTAACAAATATAAATGTGACTAATAATCCAGCTCGAGTTAGCCGCTGAGATTGGTTGAATAAATTTTCAACACAATACAAAGATCTTACCTGCAACAAGAAGTGGGAAATCCCAGTGGCGAGTCAGAACCAAGTCCGATGAGAAAATATTAAAGTTCCGCAATAAGTTTTTTTATTTCAATGATAAGCTGTTTTGAGAGCTTCTTTTTTTCATACGCGCATACGTGATTACTACATACCGACATACTTAGGTAACATACCGCAAAGACACATTAAATCAGATATTTTATAAGAAAGTATTCAGTGGCACTTTCATAATTATATTAGAACAATGAACATATCTGTTCTATAAATACGATTTGGTACATAGATCTCCCACACAATACCTAGGTGCACATGAGAATTCATTATAGCTAGCGCAACTGCAATAGCCTGAGAGTGCTTTGTCCTTAGCGAGGTGTAGTTAATGAAGCTGTGATTTACTTACAAACTCGAATAGGTACCCGTACAAAAATTACATAACTTTGGACAGATAGGGGCGGACGCTGCCGTCGCCGGCGCGCGGGGGGGAGCCCGGTGAAAGTGCTCCTACCGTTGCATTGGAGAAATTCATCATCTTTCTGCAGCTCGCTACAAAATGATGTCGATTTCAATCTTATGATTTGTTTAGCACATCTTCATTAAACCGTGTCGAAGTGCGTTATTTGCTACAGCTGGCTGGTCAATGACTTTCCAGAGATTTGTGCGAATGTTACGCACGTTCGTTGAGCAGAGTGTATTTTAATATGTGTCTGAAGACCTCATAAGGGATCGTTGCCCATCCTTATATAAATAACTTTTACAATTGGATAAATCCTGAAAGGGTTATTAAGCTGTTGCAATTTTGGTGCAATCCTTCAGACTGTGTTGACAACCTGTGTCCAACAGCTTCGATAATATTTCATTCCAGAATCCGGGAGCAGTGACAGTATCATATTAGATGTTCTTGAAAAATATTATGGTATGATTTCACTCCATGCAATACACACTATCGATTACCGAAAATCTACAATACAATAGTCATAATTTCAGCTCTTATACCTTATCTGTGATCTCACAAACAACAACAGCGATCAGAATAATTAAATTTATCGGATCATCGTGAAAACTTAAAATGCAGGCACAATAAATGTGGCCAAAACCAAGTTCGAAAGCATCATTAAATGCTTGTAAACGGCTGCAGTTGGTTCCAGTTACGAGTCGGCACGGTCAAACGATAATTGTGTAATGATTTGCTTAATAGCATGCCTTATCATCAAGTAGGTACAACTCTCATCTCAGTCGTCATCATCGAGAAGGTTCTCTGCGCAATAACTGCGTGAATCTCCACTTTTAAACGTCGACGTTGCAGTCATTCTTTAGCCACGAGTTCCGTGTAAACAATTATGTTTTTATAAGCCTTTGTAGTTATATTTTGTGCAAATATCTAGTTTGCGCCGCTGTCCGGCTCGGATGTGACGCAAACGCCATTGTGTCCACTTGCTCGACTAACCGTTTGACCAATAACGATTTCACTCAGATTGTTGTTTGTTTCGCTGTTTATATTTTTTCATCACACACTCTTTTATTGCATCGGTTTTAGGTTCACATTGCAGTTTATTTTGCACACGTGCGTTTTACTTTGCATACCCTTACTCGTGCGGAGAAGACCTCTACAGACAGACAATTATACTCTAACTAGTCAATCCAATACTAGTCAGAGATGTGCGCTTTTTAAATCTTTTTGGGCAATAGGGATATTATAAACCTCTCTGTTTATAACAGCGTTTCAAAGGCCATTTTTCATAAATGTTGGTTACATTCCATTTATAAAATGTAACCTATTGTTCCTTGGCAAATGAGTTGAAAAATGTCGTTTGATACGTGTGCGCATTTATTTTGTCATTGCATAGACTAAAACTGGCTGCAACAAAACCTTACTGTATATGTTTTTAAACTTATTCTATTCACATAAGTTACTGACCTTGGTACCTTGGAAAAACGGCAAGTGCTTAATATGGGACGCAACTTGCGTCAGCACTGTTGCCGCCAGCCACCTTGGTCGCACCGTCCTCTCGCCGTCAGCGGCGGCGGAAGACGCCGCTGGGAGGAAAAGGGTGAAGTACGCACCATTGGAGGGCCGTTACTATTTTGTGCCCATTGCCGTTGAGACCATGGGCTGTTGGGGCAGTGAGGCCAAGAAGCTCATTAGTGAGATAGGGCATAGGCTAAGGGACAAAACGGGTGACTCCCGCTCCAGCTCGTTCTTGGTGCAAAGGTTAGCCATTGCCATCCAACGTGGCTACACAGTTACAATAACTATTATGGTATGTGGTTCACATAGTCGCTCGAGTCTTTTCACGTCACTATTTTTAAAACAAATCTTTTTTGCGTCTGCAACAAAATATCAAGAAAGAGGTTACCTACAACAGAAGATGCTACAGTCAAGATCTTATAATACGCGTGACACCTCTACCTAACTCCAAACGAAGGTTTCAATAAAGTAAATAAACTTAAATTATATACAGTGAATGACCCCTCAAAACTAAATTCAATAAACATACGACGCTGGAAAGCGATTTTGTAGTATCTCTATAAATTTCTAAATTGCTTTTATGTGTTTATTGAAATCAGGAAAACTACTGCGTCGGACGGTCTGAGTATCGTTTTCCTACGAAAATTTGTTTTATGATACGACGTAGTTTTTCTAAAATATTGAACAAAACTTACTTCAAAATGCTGTATATACCTACTATAAAATCAAAAAATTTACAATGTTTTATAAATACAGCTAAAATGCTGTAATTACTTTTTTGGCAGTTGTAACGAGGACCATGTATGTACATGGTCCTTGTTACAACTACCAAGATACACCAATATTGCTGCTTGAAATTTAAATACGAATTGCTGTAATTATTATAAAATGCATGTTAGACTTACTTTAGAATGCTTACATTACTAGCATCTGATAAGTTTCATTAAAAGAAACACGTGTTCCAAAAATGGCCTCTCCGATTCAGCTAGTTTACGAGTTATGTTTTTTTTTTTTTTTTGACTTTGATGTAAAGTTAAAATTTTCGAGATAATACAAGTTTGCTTTCTTGCGTCAATATATTATTTTCCTCGCATTCGGAATTCTTAAAATATTCTTTTTTAAATCACTACGATAAGGGAACCGAAGTGTTTCAAAATTGCTTGATATTTTATTATCATCACTATACGACTTACGTAGATATCTAGACCTACAGTAGTCTCATCTGGTATGCTAATTCTTAGTGGAAATACCCAATAAGTACGAGGCGTATAATCATAGCCGGTGATACGAATGTCACCTCCCTATGTAACGTGATAATAACTTGAGTCCAGCATGGAAAATGCCGTAACATTTACAAAAAGTATCAACTCAGTCTATGCAGTCTACTGCAAATAAGTCCAAGTTGTAATTTTTAAGTATTTATTTTTGTATTTAGTAAAGAAAATTATTCGTAAAGAAAATTCTTCTCACACAGCGCAACCATTGTAACATTAGCATTTAAAAAAATGAAGTATCATAAATAAATCTTGAATATAGAACAGAATCAGATGTGACAAATCAAATGCAAAAAAGACCGCTAAAGAGGGAATCAGACTCACGAACGAAGAATACCGTTGGTCATTTGTAATCCTACATTTTGATGTGAGCGTGCAAAGTTTTTCATTGTCATTTATCATTCAAGGAAGTAAGTTCCATACGACGTTTTTCAACAAACTCAAGCTACGTTCGGTTCCTTAGGCATGTTGCTGACGCGTTATGTTAGCTTCGTAGGTTCTATTGTAACTTTAACATATTCACAATCAGCCTTCAATGTTCCCATTGCTGAAACACAGGCTCTCTAAGAGAGAGACTAGGCCGTAATCCACCAAGAACGCCCAGTGCGGGTTGGCGGATGTCACATGTTTTTATTGGTTCTAAAACATGCAGGTTTCCTTCACCGTTTTGAGAACAGTGGTGATGAAAAACTCAAAATAAAGCACGTGTGCCAGACACTCTTCAAAACCACGTCTCATCGGGGCCGATTCCACTGGGTCACCACTTCATCTATTGTAGCTCCCTACTACTTACTTATAGAAGATGCAATTTTTGACGTCACAGTTTACATAGTTAGGCATGTATTTTTCTAGTATGACCTATTTAGTAGACTATGCTGAAGTCGCGTGATAACTATTATAAGTGGCGAAGGCTATGTTAATAGTTGGCCAGAGACAATAGAACAATGATTTTTTTCCCACATAAACATAGACATATTACAATTCTCGGTAAGGGATATCTGTTTAAATACGTAGGTTTGTATAAACACAAGACATACCTATATCCGTAGTTGAATTGATTACTAAAAAATACGTAAAACTGCAACAACTCTCAGTTAATAACTCAATTAGTTTAACAACTCCTTTGGTATAGACTAATTTTCACAACACCTCTATAATATCAAACATTATTTGACATAAAACTTATTAGTTGACATGAAACAAGGTCATCTAACTACATTCACAATTACGTATTGTTCCAAATATGAGTTCAAAAAATATTGTATAAACACGTACTTTTATTTCGTAGATATGTAAAATTTTAAAAGAAAATCATTGCCGCGCATTAATGTTTAATTATAACCCCTGAGATTTGAATTTGGAACCCCAACAAAACAGTCGTAGTAACGATACTTTTTTTTTTTATTCTGGTCGCTATTTACTATCTCGCCTAGGCGAGCTTGCATCACCGGTTGAAATTAGGATTCTTGCCTACCTCGTTTTACTCAGGATTTAATTCTTAGGATTCTAGATCTCAAACGAGTGTTCGTTTGCCTTGAGAGTTCTCTAGAATCTGTCGTGATGTGACGCTTGGCAGAAGGCCTGGGACGGGTCATAAGACAGTGCTTTACTTCCATAGAAATATAAAAACAGTCTTGTTTAGTAAGTATATCTATGTTTATTTCCATCAAATTATGGATACCTACATTATACTAGTTACGCTTTTGTCGATAAAGTGGCTCTACTTTATGAGCTACCAGGTAAAAAGATCAAAATCAACCTAGCATGTAGACTCACCTAAATGGGCGCTTAGTTCCAAGCTCCTGTCCAAACACAAAAACAGCACCTTAATTGCGTACTTACCTGTTTTAACACCACTAAGCACACACCTTCCCTTTCATGTTGATAACTCAACATAATTAATTGCGTGTTTTACGCTTTCGAGTAGGTGGATTTTTAATCGACTTTTTGAACATTATATGAAGGAATGAATGCAAAGAAAGAGTATGGTGCGCTTTTCTTTGAACTTACACAATTCCATGGGGTAATACGCGTGATCAGATCACAACAAGCAGTTGAAAAATAAAGAAATAAGGAACTCTATGTAATTACACTGTCGCACATTTTTGATGTCTTTTAGACTAATTTAAACTAATGACTCTGAAGCACCTCCAAACTCGATAAGGAAAACTCCATAGGGTTAAAATTAACGATAGGTAGTAGGTGTTGGGGCTCATTTCAGTAGGTACAGCTAGCATCAATACTAAAGCATGTTTACAAACAACTTAGAAGCCGCTACGCGCCAGCGGCCTCGCCGAGTCGCTGGTAACAGTCCGAGAGAAAGGCGCTTTCCCGCAGTTATATCCCGCACTTAGTAGACCACTCAATTATTTATATTTTATCACTAGAGAAACATGATCATTATCAAACTAAATGTGTAGTTACTACATATCTAAATGATTTCAACTAGAGAGCTATATATTAGCACATAGCTATCAGGGTAACTATACGATTCCTTCCGCACATAACCTAATTAAAGCTATATTTAAAGTAAACAACAGCTTTCCAAGTACCTACCATCTACAGCTTAATATGTAAAATAACAAAGCTTCGACTCTCAGTCACGGCGGTGACGGGCCGCCAGCAGAGCCACACGTTACGTGTTCAACATTTACTCAAAGAATAACGGAAATTATCATACCGGTGGGGGCTCCGACGTGCTGTACACTTCAGATGGTGGATATTCCGGTTTCATGGTGATAGTCGCCATGGAATCTGGTTGATGCTCCTTCTCCATCATGCGATTTAATCTTCACAAAAAAAAATATGAGCCTAGGTAGTGTCGCGCGCGTAATGTTGGACGTTCGGTGTAGAAGTGCGCGCGAGTGAATGGCGCTGCCCGTCGTAGGCGCCGTCGACGTCGATTGAGCGTGGTGGGGCCGCGCGACACTGCCGTAATGCATTCACTTATTGTGACAATAGACCTCAGATACCTAGAGGTGATTGCTCAGGGAAGATTGAAGAGACTTCTGCCCGACTGCTGCAGTAAATAAAATAAACCAAACGAAATGATCGCATAGAGAAACAATAAGCTCAAAGCTATGGCCTAAAACTCTATAGGTAAATATTACTCTTCTATGGCCTCAAATGAAGGTATTTCGGTTTAGGGCCCGATCTAGGGCGGGGGCGAACTGGGCAAATGCCCAGAGCGGCAAAAATTAAGGGCCGCAAAATTGAGGGCGGTTGGCGGCAGAAATAAAAAAAACACAAGGCAAAAGAGTCGATTTATTTTAGTCCATTTTCCATCCAGTCAGGAAATCTTACTTATCTTATGCGGGGTGCTCAAAGTTTCGAGCTCGTTTCACTCGGTGTCAAATGTGAGTGGTTATTTTTGTAAAACCACCATTAAATTAAACTTTGGAAATATCTAAAGCATCTAGCATGTTGTTAAAACTCTTAGGTCCCCGTCCGGTTTACAAAAAAAAAATAAGCTCACTTCGTTTACTCTTTCGCAAGAAGTCGTCAAAAATCGGAATTATACAATCAAACCGACAAATAACGCATTTTTTTTCCTTAACTTCCCCCCATTTTAACGTCACTAAAAACACCCCGGTGATCACCTTCAACACTTAGAGAGGGCCCGTAACCTCTTAAAAGACCTCCCTGGAACCCCCTCTGTGTAACGCCTGTTAAAGACTCAGGGACATAAATTGCATAAAATCAAACTTTGAAAGTTTCCGTCAGACCAGGCACTTTTTGATTAGGTATCAAGGATCATCGGTCAGAAAAACGAAGCTAGTTGCCCATTAGATTCCTGTTACTTCCTATGAAGAAGAACGGACAGGAAATTCCGTAGTCACAATCAAGATTAAAATTATTTTATTACCAATTTTAAAAACAGTACCCATTGCCACTTCTATAAGATTGAAACTATCTAACTGCCATAGACAAATACATAGACCTGCAGCCTTATTGCGTAATGAACTCGGCAAGGCAATGAGTATGAAAAATCGACCAATCACATGCGAGATGAAAGACGCGATGTCTATGTGATTGGGCCCTACCATGAGTTCTTATAGCAAGGTTATTTCCATTGTGCGGTTGAGACAGGTCATAATGTCATATCTTATGGTATATGTATACTTATATCTTAAGGTAGGAAATTCTACCAAAAAGGGATCAACAGTAAGTATCTATTAATTTTTCTCACTTTACATGTTGGTAGGTATACATTTCTGCATACCCTTTCATATTTAGAGATGCTGAAATCGTACCTACTTCGGATAGATGTGTGTGTGTGGATGTATTTTTGTTACTCAATCATGCCAGAACGGCAGGAAAATCTAGATGAAATTTGGCATACATTATAGTGTGAAAAAGCACATAGCTACTTTTCATACCGGTATAATGTTCCCCTGGGGTAAAATTAAGCCGCTGGTAGAAGCTAGTGTGTTAAAGGCGAAAGTTTGGATGGATGTGAATATGTTTGTTACTCAATCACGCCAGAAAGGCTGAACGGATCCGGATGAAATTTGGCACATAGATAGATTACAGTCTGGCACATAGGCTACATTAACATTAGGCTTTATATAAAACACTCTACACGCGGGCGAAGCCGCTGGCAGAAGCTAGTAGATAATAATTATGTTTTAAATCAAATCATATAAATCTCAATTGACACGGTATAGAAGGTATCTCAGAGTCGCAGCTCCTTGTTTTATTTTAGCCGTCTAAGGGGAGACACGTACCCCCGCCCCTCCCCCCTAGATCCACCTATGGTTTAGGAGGAATTGTAATTCTTAAAGTGTGGTACTTAGTTTTGAAGGCCAGTGTATATAACAGGTATTTAAAGAAGAGGTAGATAGGAAGCGTCTCCAGTACTAACTACTTATCCATTTGCTACCGTCCACAAATAAGTTACATTATTAAGAACCAGCAGCCTTATTGCGCAAATGAATACGGCAACGCAAAGGGTTTGACCGCTATCAATCGACCAATCACACAATCGCGTCATTCATCTCGCATGTGATTGGTCGATTTGATAGCGGTCAAACCCTTCGCCTTGCCGAATTCACTTGCGCAGTTCGGCTGCAGGTACGGTAATAGGAGTCAACGATACGAGAATTCACGAGAATCATTAGACCGCGCGATCAGTGTTTCTTTCAGGTACTACTACAGAAGCCTTACTGCCCCCCCGGGGCGTTTGGAACTTATTCAATAGCATTAGGTTGCCGCTCGCTCTATTTCGCGCGTCTACAGCAGATTGATGGCAAATTATTTAAACCTGGTATCATTTTAGAGCTGGAAATCCTTTATTGAAGTGCCGAATGCTTGGAAGCAGGCTAACGTACAGCCCGTGCCCAAGAAGGGCAGTCGAGCTGACCCGGCCAACTACAGACCCATATCTGTAACCTCCATACTCTGTAAGAGTATGGAACGTGTACTCAATACTAAGCTCCTGGCATACCTAGAAGCAAACGATATCCTTAGTGATCGACAATACGGCTTCCGCCGAAATCGGTCTACTGGGGATCTTCTAGCGTATGCCATTCACATCTGGAGTGAGGCCATCGAGAGGCACGGGGAAGCGCTTGCCGTCTTCCTAGACATCTCGAAGGCTTTTGATAGGGTCTGGCATGAAAGCCTTATTGCTTAGCTTCCTTCATTCGGTTTGCCCGGTGGTCTGTGTGATTGGATTGCAGACTTCCTGAGAGATCGGTCCATTCGAGTGGTTATCGATGGCTGCTCGTCGGACTACTTGGATATTAATGCCGGGGTCCCTCAGGGGTCGGTACTCTCGGCAACTTTATTCTTGCTGCACATTAATGATCTGCTAAAACCCGGCACCTTTGGGTATGCAGACGACAGCACCGTTACTGAGAGATACTTGTCCAACGCTCGTGCTACCGGGCCTCAGATCCAGTCTCTCCGGGAGGCCATGGTGGAGCGCTTAAACCTGTCCTTGCAGGCAGTCTCCGAATGGGGCGATGCCAATCTGGTCAGGTTTAATGCTGCTAAAACCCAGGCGTGTCTTTTTTCCGCAAAAAAGAGTCAATTTCACCCGGCTCCAACTTTCCGAGATGTGACCGTGCCAATAGCTGACCATCTTGAGCTTCTTGGCGTTACGTTGACATCGACTCTCAATTTTGGGCCATACATTGAGGCAAAGGCTCAGCTGGCCGCCAAAAAGCTGGGGATCCTTGCAAAGGTGAGAAGGTATTTCACGCCAGAACAGCTGCTCAGCTTGTATCAAGCGCAAGTTCGATCATGCATGAAGTACTGTTCTCATCTCTGGGACGGATCTGCCAAATACCAGCTTGATGCACTGGAGTCGATCGAAAAGCGGGCCAAGAGACTCATCAGCGATGAGGCACTGGTTAAGTCAAAGCTCCAGAGCCTTGAACATCGTCGCCGAGTTACCAGCTTGTCGGTTTTTTATCGGTTACATTTCGGGGAGTG
This sequence comes from Orthosia cruda, assembly GCA_964057195.1. Taxonomy (NCBI): domain Eukaryota; kingdom Metazoa; phylum Arthropoda; class Insecta; order Lepidoptera; family Noctuidae; genus Orthosia; species Orthosia cruda. Next base: position 38,471,631 of record OZ059827.1, on the reverse strand, counting down.
TGCGATGGAATTGCATGATTTAATTCCACCCAGCCCGTTCCATCATCGGACTACCAGACGTACGGCGATGCGTCATCGATATATGGTTGACATCCCACGTTTATAGATAGTAATTTCGCGGAATTTATAGAATGGAATTATAGCTGTGTCCTTATCGATGTGTACGCAAGAAAAAAGCCACAAACAATAAGAGTTTTGTAAAGAATTTTATTCTTCATGGCTTTTTACAATGTTACTTTGACAATTTTGGTTCAGCTTATGGCATCTTTTATTCATTAAAATATTAATAATAATTGGAATTGATTTTAAATATTACTTGACTAGCCCCCCCAGATCTCTAAACCGCCCCCCCCCCCCCCCCCCCGGCGAATTTTGCCTGAAAGAAACACTGCACGCGATTTCGGTAAAGCGGAAATGAAAATTTTGTTGTAACAATCACAATAATACACCACAATACGAGAATAAGCCCTTCTCTCTTGCGCCGACAAGTCTTCAACTGAGTAGAGACACTAATCTAACAGGAACGCCCGAAGCTTTATTTTAAATGCAGATGTGTAAATGAAACGAATTAAGTGAAGAGGCAATCTATTGAAAATTTGCACTGCTTGATATTACGGACTGTTTCACAATGTTGAAATGGGCAATGGGCAACAATTTTGTATCTTATTTCTCAGAAGATCCATTCTACTTGATCCCTCTCTTTCTACATTTGTTTCGTATTCATGTAGATACTTTTTACCCGACTGCCGAAGGGGGGTAATGTGTTTATCAGTCTATGTATGTTTGTTCCTATGTGGCGTTCCAGAGACCAAACGCATTGGCCTATTTAACACTTAAATGTTTAAATGTACCTAATTGGAATAATATGTTAAATAAAAAGTCTTCAAATCACAATCAAAAAATCTAAAATATCGACTGACTTAAAAAGTGAACTAAAAAGTCGTAAACAAGAAAAAACAAATTTGCTGTGCAGTCGGAGGATACGTCTGGTTTTGGTCAGCCAGCTCGCGAATATGTATCCTCCGACAGCACAGCATGAATTTCTTTTTGTTTACGTATTTTTAGTTCGCTTTTTATTAAGGTTAGTCAGGAATACAAAAACAATGGGTACTGTGAGAATATTTAATTGAGTAAAATGAGGACGACAGCTCTCTCTCTCCGTGATATACGGACTATAAGTACGTTTAGCTCTTTTCTGAAGGATAAAAGCTCTTTGACAGTTATAATTATAGCTATTTCCCCAAAATTGCACGCTGTATCTTATTTTAGACTCGATTAACGCTTAATATACAATTTTAATTGTTTTATGTCTATTTCATCTCGAAGGATTCTTAACACATAACATGCAAACGATATTTAAGCGTCTATGGCGGCTTGTTCCTTTTTCCAATTTAACAAATCATCTATACATGTACTCCCAAGAATTTAGCTTCATTCACTTGTTCAACTTTGTCCTCATTTAGTACATTTTTCATGGTTTCTTTATTGCGAGCAGTCGTTTTGAATAGCATTGTTTTAGGTTTGTACTTTCGATTTTTAACTTATTTACAGAAAACCATGAATGAAGAAACTTACGTGCCATATTAACTTTTGCCGTAAGTTCTTTAATGTAATTTGCTGCACTGTAATAATAGCGTTAGTGTAAAATTTTATTTATATAATTTATTAAGTCGTTAATGAATATAATGAACATTAAGGGACCCAAAATAGATCCCTGTGGAACACCGACACAGATATTGAAAAAAGATGATTTATAATTTTGTCTCTAACCCATGTCGGTTCTCGATCTCAGTGATTTCGATAAACATTTTCCTGTTTTTTAGGTAGGAAGATCAACCCCCAACCCGGTGGGTTCCCACATTGTCGAGGCGGAGAGGCTCAGTAGCTGTGGCTTGGTTACCAACGGTGAAGCGAAGAGGAACCCGAGGAGGGGCCGCTCGTCAGGGCTTTTAAAAAAAAAAGGTGGGTAGATAAAAGTTGTAAGGCTTTATCCATAGTGATTATGGCTACTTTCATTTTATTACGGCAAGTATACATAAATGAACTTTAATAACAGAAATATGCATTTCATCATAGTCACAGGATCGTTTGTTACCCATCTTTCTGACAATATTACATATGTATTTCATTTCGAGTGATAGGCGTGAAACAAAACCCTGTACTACCCTTTCTGTACAATGCTGGAGTAGTGCGATCGCCTCCGCATTATTATTTTTGCTAGTGAGACATGTAATTAAAATGCTGTGGCAATAGGTAACATTTTTCCTTACTTCCTATGGCTTGTCAATATTTTTTCTGCCAATTTTAAATACAAGTCATTCAGTATGTCTAAGTTTAGTTCCGTTTGTGCAATTGTTGACAATTTGCCACAATTTGCTTCCGTTTTGTTGAGTCATTAATTTTGTTTCATTTTTTTTTCTAGCTTTCTTGATAACCCTCCTATAAATTCTAATATATTTATTTTTCCTTGTCAAATGGGGGTACTCCGAACAGCTACAATGTGACTGTGGAACCAAACCGCAAACGATGCCCCATCTGTTGCCCTGCTCTCTGTGCACACACACCTGCACCATAAAGGACCTGTGCGAGGCCAACGCTAGGGCTGTCGACGTGGCTGAGTCACAGAACAATAATACTCGGCTGAATTCTGGTCGAAGCACAACATCTAAATTAAAATCTGAAAATGGAATCATCGACACGATGAAGAATATTTTTTTTATCTTTGAATACTGATTTTAAGATTACTAACATTGTAAGCACATAAAAAGCGATTAATTTTACTAGTCTTTCGGATACCATTTTCCATTTTATGATCCCTTTCATCTTAGTGCTCTTAACGACGTTCAATTTACGTTCCCTTTTTTTGTAAGAGTTTTTGAAGACATCTGAAAAGGTCCTTAGGAATGCATTAATTAAATTTATTGCCCATATTACTCCATTTACGTCTCAGATATTTCCTGCTTAAAAAGACTTCCATTTGTAAATGAAAATTCTCTTTTTTATAACAATATGCTGGTTGTTGTTTTTTGCCTTGCTCGCAAGATCTCCCATTCGAAAATTACCGCAAATACCTCGATGACACTTGCCAAAAAGACTGACTTCATTGCTGCCAAATAGTTTTAGAATATTTTTTTTTAGAATACAAAAAAAATATATTCAAACTAAAAGAACATCTGCATTCTTATGCAAAATTAATATGGACTAACAAAAAACTAATGATCTGACTACTGGGGCCTTCCCAGTAGTCAGATCATTAAATTCCCAGAAAAAAAATACTTCTCTTATTTAGTGACACTGACAGACCTTGTCTAGTAGTTGTCATTGTCACTTTTCGATTCGGTAGAACTTGAATCTATTCATCTGTTTATTAAAAATAGCCTAGTTTCAGAAAGAAGCACATAAAGCTCTATTAAATATTGTATAACTTGATCAATTCCTTGCAATAATACTTACATACAATGGCGAATTCTGGAAAAGGCACTTTTCAACCAGTACGTTATGGTTTACAATTTAGTGAGGTTATGCGATATTATGGTCACTTTTTTACTTATAACTATGTTTTTAGGACTCAGATGTTCACATTTCGTTTGAAGATCAGCAGAAAATAAACATATTTGCTCGTCTAAATGCCAAAGTAGACGACTTCAAAGAAGAACTGAAGCATAAACAGAATGATATGAAGAATTTAGAAGAAGCTGTAGAAGAACTCAGTCTTGCAGATGATGGTGAAAAAATCCCATACCTCATCGGTGAAATTTTCATTTGCCAAGGGCTTGAAGATACTTTGGTTAGTATGTCAATCTGTATTGTTGTATGATGGTCAATGTTGGGCAACTTTATCATTACTAAATTAAATCAATTTCTTGGATCTCAATCAACTTACTAAATGTAGTCTAACATCTAATAGAGGTGTTATAAAAGAAATAGGTTTCCCATCATAGTGTCAATTATATTATAAACTCGGAAACCAAGAACCATACTTGCAAAAAGATCCTTGTAGGTGTAAAAGGTCTATATTTTTGTCTCTAAAATTGAACTAATGACTAATGCTAATTTTTTATAACATCAAGCAAAGCATTATCTAGTAACCCTTTTTTGCCAGCATTCAAGACACAATGAAAAAGCTATTGTGTCTTGCTTAGATCTGCCTTCGGCATACAAGGGGTTGAGGTACTATCTCACGCAAGCAATATCCAAAGCAACCAGTCCTTTCTCATTAGAAAAAGTAACTCATTAAGTTTGAGATCACATATATCTGTCTGCTGTTTTAAGTTTTATTTCTAATATTGTTTTGAATTAAGTGATCTAAGCAATGGTGTACCGGGAAGGTATCATAACTTTGAAAAGTTTTTAGGGTTCTGTGCCCAAAGGGTAAAAACATGATCCTATTACTAAGATTCTGCGGTCTGTTTGTCTGTCTGTCACCGGGCTGTATCTCTTTAACCTTGATAGCTAGACAGTTGAAATTTTCACAGATGATGTATTTCTGTTGCCGCTATAACAATAAATACTAGAAACAGAATATTAAATATTTAAGTGAGGCTCCCATACAGCAAATGTGATTTTTTTGCGATAATGGTACGGAATCCTTCGTGCGTGAGTGCGACTCGCACTTGGCCGGTTTTTTTTGCTCTAAGTAACTGCTTATCATTACTTTTCAGTGAAAGTGATGTACTTACCACCAGCATTATAATAATATTTATCCATTTCATTCTCTACCTTTTAATATTTATTAAATTAGCATTCAGTTTGACCATGCAATCTTTTTTTCAGAAATCATTAGAAGATGCCAAATTAAAGAAGCTTAATGAAATAAATGAACTTGAAGGCAAATGTGAAGAGCTCAAATCTCAAATGGGTGACTTAAAAGCACACTTGTATGGAAAGTTTGGGAGCCACATCAATTTGGAAAATGAGGAAGATTGATTTAATTGTTAAAATTGTAATTCTCTTCTTCTTTAACATTTGCTATAAATCAGGTTTAAATAAACATAAAATGCTTTTGCACATAATACAAACATTTAATAGGACAGTGTCAGTACTATCTTAACAAAAACATTATTACAGCTGCTTAGCCTGGCTCATAATGATTTATAATAAATTTAACTACCTGAATTGAAGCTATATAATTCTAACTTAATAATGTATAAACAAATAAACATATGCTATATTACAACAGCTTTTTCTTTACCCTTGCCATTTAATTTAATAGATTTATTTTTTAAATATATTATACAATAAATTAATATGACACCATGTATCAACTATATAATTATTTTTCAATAAACAGGAAAATGATTTCAGTATTGGAAATTATACAAAGAAAAACTTTGCTTTACATATACATTGAGAAAAATATAAAGAATTAAACGATTATTCCCGATGTCCGCCACTGGGGGACAACTTGAAAACTTAAAAATTATTCCTGCTGTCCACCATTGGGGGACAACGACACGGATTTTTTAATTATTCTCGTTGTCATCCACTGGGGTTAGCGACACAGAATTTTTAAACATTCGCTATGGCCACCGCTGGGAGACAATGTTACAATATGTTTCACGTAAATATAAAAAAAACATCATCCTATTACTTATTAAAGGTGTGATTGCTTATTTTTTTATTAAATTGGGTAATTAACCGACATCATATTTTCACAGCGATAACAGACTTCTACAGACTGTACTTTGGGAAGAATAATTAAAAAACCCGTGTCGCTGTCCCCCAGTGGTGGACATCGGGAATAATCGAGAATTAAAGTTACTTAACAACACTTAAGTACATATTATTATTAATATTTATGTAATTATAACTAAATCACATTTAATGTGTATGTTTACATTACACAACCGAATACTACAATAGCCTGGCAAAATAAATAATTATTTATAATCTGATGGTTTACGACGCCTGTTTGTTGTCTCACAATAGGCTAAGCCTCAAGTGCTGACTACAGATACAGAGCAGAACTAGGATTTCTCTGCAGTAATACTTAGTTTAAGAAAAAAAACACGAAATTCTTTGGCGCCCAATATTTCGTAATTAATAATACTCTAGTCCTTTCTCTATTTTATAATCTTATCACATATCTCGACTAAAATGTAATAGGTACTCAATAGGAATCAGAATTAAAAATAAGAATACTGTCGCAAGATATTTGGAATTATTTTAAATTAAGAACGATTTTCGTAATAATATCTACAGGTTCATGTGGTGTTTATTTTGCGAAATTATAATTACCTACTGTTGTGTTGTGACTTTGTACTCGTCGAAAAGATCTAACGGAAACAGTGGATTATAGGTCTAATATGAGATAAAGATCGTAATTAGTGTGTTGTTAAATTGCTTGGTAATTTTTAATTTACTAAACAAATAGCAACAAAAACACCATACACGTTCTACGAAGCGGGAGCAAAAGGTGTCCCATTCCTGCCATTATCCTACGACATTCTGGGTGACTTTCAATTCACTATAAATTTTTCAGAGGGTACAACACATAGTTCCAAAGAAATAGACATATCTACTCATTCAAATCAACTGTTCACTACACTCATGTTCGATAAAATACTTTCCCCTGAAAGATTGCCAATGAAATAAGTCACAATGTATAATTACCTACTAAGTAGGTACAAAACTAAAACGCATTATAAAATCTAAAATGTTGCTATAAACAATTTTACTAAAATTGTACTATTGATACTTAACAGACTTGTGAACCAAACTAATTTTAATTTACATGGTGTAAAACAGTAGGTAATACAGATGCCTACAGATATGCTCAAGACTATAAACTCTCGATATGCTGTATTTTAACGATTAATAAGATCTGCCAGCATCTATAATACTCCACGTATCTTTGTGTCTTTGAATTGGCTGCAAGAGCCTGCGCAGTAGCTATTTTTGTGTCAATATTGAAAGTGAAGTTATCATTGTATAACTGTCTCTTTCACTCGCTTACGTTTGTCGCATCATCCTATCTCGCTTACTCTATGCAGTTAAACTGTTCATTGCGCATTAATTGACAGAACCAACTTCAGAGACACAAAGATCCACTGTGACTATTATACAGATCTTCTCGATTAAATCAGTTGAATACTGTGCTAATAGACGCAATTAAAACAGGGTAAATATAAGGTTTAAACGTAGTATGATGGGGTAACTGTTTCTCCAAAATACATGGTCAAAGTATGCCTTAGGCATTAAGTCCGCCTATATATGTTGTATGAAGTTTTAATAAATAAATCGAATGGCCACAAAACAAAAAAAAACTAACTGCTGGCTGTTGGTATTGTTGTCACTAATTATTTGAAATTATGGGTTTTGTTCTTCAATAGATATCGTTATACATTCCATACCCAACGCGTCTGCGCTGTTCCTATGGTTAAATTATAACTTAAATTTAAAGTGACCAAGTTTATGAAATGGATGACGGCCCACAATTTTACTTTATTTAAAACCTATGTTTTCCTAAAGCTAAGATTACGATATAAGTATATAATAATAAAAAAGCCAAGCTGAATGTCATGAAATATTAAAATCTCTAGTAAAAATAAAAGGCAACTTTCGTGGATATACAGATTAACAGTAAGATATAAAACCACAACAAATATTAAACCGCCTCAGGCAAATGATAAAACACGGTAGATTAAATGCTTAAAAATGAAAACCAATAATGATGTAAACATCTTACCTATTTACATCTTTACAATTATTCTTTTATTATTTTGCAAATAATCTTACTTTTATATTCTTAGTTTGGTTTTTTATTCGTTAATTTTACTTTTTTTTAAGTAGATATGAAGTAGTGTTTGTCAAGTTGAACGAAAATGGAATGCTATTAAATCGTTGAAAAATTAATATAGATAATATTAATTTCTCCACGAATTAATATGATTGCGTTCATTTATTTATACACCTCGCTGAAGACTAGTTTGTGAATTAGAATGTGAGCTTTGTTGCAGACTCTCCTCTTCGTCAGTTTCTCGATCATTGGATATTTTAATAGCCTGATACCACTGGTTGGTTAGATCCGTCATTTGGCTTTTACAATCTTTTAACTCCTGAAACAAGAAGAAAGCATTTAAAATATACATAAAATGCAATTATTAAAATCTGTTCAGACTGGGGGCGAGCCCCGCCATGGACCAGCCCATCTTTCAATTTGCGCCGTATGCCCGAACACTTGTAAATATGGGGACCTAATTATCATTTCAGCTAATGGTGTTACCGTAGCTGAATACAGGGCCAGAAGTTTAACTTAAAATGAGAATCTCCTCTTATTTTTGAAGTCGTTTTTTTTAATTATTGATAGCCTCGCGCTTGACCACTATCTCACCTGATGGCAAGCGATGATGTGGTCGACGATGTAGCACGCTTACCTAGAAAAAACCTATTCACTCTTGACTTAAAGATTCTCAGGTTGTAGCTATCAGGAAAACAGACTCCGGCAGGGAATTCCATTCCTTAGCTGTACGCATAATGAAAGTATTCCCAAAACGTTTAGTGCGTATGGGTGGGATGTCCACCATGTACCGATGACGCATCGCCGTACGTCTTGTAGTCCGATGATGGAAAGGGCTAGGAGGAAGTAGTTCATGCAATTCCAACGCACACTCCCTGAAATGTAACCGATAAAAAACGAACAAGCTGGCAACTTGGCGCCGATGTTCAAGGCTCTGGAGCCTTGACTCGACCAGTCTCTTATTGCCGATGAGCCTCTTGGCCCGTTTTTCGATCGACTCTAGTGCATACTTGGCAGATCCGTCCCAGAGATGAGAGCAGTACTCACTCCATGCATGACCGAATTCGTGCTTGTTACAAGTTGAGCAACTGTTCTGCCGTGAAGTACCGTCTCACATTTGCAAGGATCCCCAAATTTTTGGCAGCCAGTTGAGCTTTTGCCTCAATGAATGGACCAAAATTGGGGGTCGATGTCAAGGTAACGCCAAGAAGCTAGAGATGGTCCGGTATCGGCACGGTCACACCACGGCAAGTAGGAGCTGGGCAGAATTGGCTCCTTTTAGCGGCAAAAAGACACGCCTGGGTCTTAGCAGCATTGAACCTGACCAGATTGGCATCGCCCCACTCGGAGACTGCCTTCAAGGACAGATTCAAGCGCCCAACCATGGCCTCCCGGAGAGACCGGATCTGAGGCCCATTAGCGCGCGCGTCGGATACGTATCTCTCAGCAACAGTGCTGTCGTCTGCATACCCAAAGGTTTTAGCAGATAATTTATATGCAACAAGAACAATGTTGCCGAGAGTACCGACCCCTGAGGGACCCCGGCATTGATATCCAGTTGGTCAGACGAGCGGCCATCAATAACCACTCTTATAGACCGGTCCCTCAGGAAGTCAGCGGTTAAAAATCTATAATTGTCGTTGATACACAAGGCGCCAAGGGAGGGTTTTTAAAACTTATTTTTGGCAACTCATCCTCTAAAGATACTAAAATGCTGATCGAAAGTACCATCGAACACACGGTTTGTGATACAACAATCTCTCTATTCGTCATTACCACGAAAGAAAATGGGCTAAACGTAAAAGCTGTTCTTACCTGGTGTGTGAATCTCCTGGTGAAGAATGGAGTCAGATACTTCATGTCTAACCTCACGAAACCTTTCAGTCGAGTTGCATTTGAATAATTAACCTAAAACATATTTGGAAATTATAAAACATAATAAATAACAACATAACACTGTTGAATTACTAATTTGTTTGATAATTTTCTACTATTAGATTTATTGGTTTCAATACTCTTATCCTTTTAATTGTCAAATGCGTAGGTAATGTAGGCGGGAGTGTCTAAAAAATAATGTTCATGCGTTTCATACTGAGAAATTTTCCCTTACCTCTAATTCCTCTTCCGTAATCTCAGACAAATGTTCTGAGTCTATAGCTTGGCCCCACTCTCTTGTTTTGGATAAACTTACTTCCTTCTGCTTACGTAGTGATCTGGAGCGCTTTGTTTTTTTATTGGCCTGTACAAAAATAACTTAATTTAAATTCTGTTCATCTTTTCTTACATTAGTCAATCATCATTTTCATCAATCAATCTAGTCGTAATCGTAGTCTTCAGAGACGAAAACTGCTTTGTGGGGGGCCTAATTTAATTTACAGAATATAAAAGGAGAAGCGGGGGCGTTCGCTGGTAAAACTTGTAACATTTTGTTATGTATCTACTGTCACAGTAAAAACAGGTTTGTCACCATAAGGTCTGTACTTGTCGCCATTGGCATATCTAGGGCTATTTGCCAGTGTGGGGCCTGGCCCCAACGATGCGATGGCCAACGAATCCGCTCAAAAGTTTTAGTTCTTATTTATTATTTATTTATTACTAGCTTTTGCCCGCGACTTCGTTCGCGTGGAATAGTGACTTCTCATGCCGACTTTTGACCAATAGATGGCGCTGTATGTCCGGAATAAATTTTATTTTATATTTTATTTTTTGAAATAAAAACTATCCTATGTCCATTCTCAAGTTCCAAACTATGTCTGTACCAAATTTCACACAAATCGGTTCAGTAGTTTAGGCGTGAAGCAAAGACAGACAGACAGACAGACAGAGTTACTTTCGCATTTATAATATTAGTTTGGATATTCTTTATTGTACACCACACAAATATATATACAGGATAAAAATCATAAAAGCAAGTGTACAATGGGCGGTCTTATCGCACAGGGCAATCTCTTACAGACAACCTTTGGATGGACTGAACGAGAGGAGAGGAATTTAGGGTTGTCAGTGTACAACATATCTTAAATAATAATACTTAGACATAATAACATAAAATTCATACATAAAATAATACATAATATACTAATATATAACAAAAATATCATAGAGAAAGGAGAAGACTAATTATAGTGAAAGGAAATGCTCCTTCACCATTTTTTTGAATGTTGGTAAGGATTGAGCACGCCTCACTTCAATAGGTAATGCATTCCACAAACGAGCTGCTTGAACTGTAAAAGATTTGTCGAAGAAGGATGTGGAATGCATACGTATACTTAATTTTAGATTCTCCGATGATCTCAAGGACTTAGAATGTGTGTCACAAAGGAACTGAAAGCGTTCTTTAAGATAAAAAGGACTTGATGGCTTGATGGATTAAAGAGCACGTTATATAGCAAAGAAAGTATGTGGGCATTACGGCGAAGGCGAATAGGAAGCCATTTGAGCTTGCTTCGAAATTCAGAAACATGATCATACTTGTGCAAGCCAAATATGAACCTGACACAGAGATTTTGAAGTCGCTCAAGCTTGTCCAATTGGTCTTGGGTGAGATCAAGATAGCTGGCATCAGCATAGTCCAGGATAGGGAGAAGTAGAGATTGTGCTATCGCAATTTTAGTGGTCAAGTTCTTCACCTCGGATAGGTTAGATTTTATTTTTATGTGTTTATCCAAATGAATGTATCCTGATGCTGCTTCAATATTTGTATTTATAGGAAGTATTGCGAGGATGTAAGAGCGAGCGAAGTGAGATCAAATATTTGAACACTACAGCTACTTCTATATTTGTATTCATAGGGATTACTGTGTGGACTTATGAAAAGGAAACTTTACAAACGACCGGCCCTGATCGTGAATTCGTGGGTCCCTGGGCTACTTGGGGGCCTCTAGTTCTTTCACTGCCTAAACGATCTAAACTACCTAATTAATCAAACTAATTGACATTTTGTCAAAACAACTGTTCCCAATTTTTCTGAAATTGTGACAGGGAAGACAATGATCGATCATAAGAGAGGTGTAGATTGTGGCGAAAGAGTCTCAGCACAGACCTTTTGTCCCATTGTGTGAGAAACCCTACTATTTACTGGTCATGATTTACCATGGTCAACTTGGAATTATAAGCTTCGAACATAGGTTGATCGAACTTCGCAGCACGCGGCCAGTGGCGTAGCGTAACTTGAGGTCGTGGCTCTAGTTGGAACGATGATGTAAGAGCGAGCTCGAACATTTTTAGCAGCCTCGCCTCGGATGGGTTACCTAACTACATTTTCTTTTTACGTTCATCTAAATGAATGTATCCTGAGGATACTTCTATATTTGTATCCATAGGAGGTACTGCGATGATGTAAGAGCAAGCAAAAAAGTTAAAAATTTAGCACCTCACCTCGGATAAGTTAAATCATTTTACATTCTTCTAAATGAACGTATCCTGATCCTGAGGCTACTTCTATATTTGTATTCATATTTCATAGGAGTTAGTGTCGACTCATGAAAAATATCTTGACAAACGAGGATATAAGAGCGATTGAAGTGAGCTGTTTTTTTTTTTTGCAATATGCCTTGGATAGGTACCTACCTACCTAAGGTTTACTTATAACAGACAAGAAGAGGCGGCAGGCTAGAACAGCCTATAGTAGAGCTTGCCTAAAAAAACATATCAGGTTGGTAGGACTGGATCGCGCCGCCTTTCGCTGACTCCGGCCATGATTCTCTGGGCCTAAGGGTAAATACGCTACTGCTTGAATCACACTGAGACTGACTTAGATAGAATACTGTAAATTAATTGACCGAGTGCAGTAAGCGGGGCACTAGATTGATAGGAAGCAAAGACGTGTCCGGCAAATCTTACAGATTTAATACGTGTTACTAAAACATTTTTACGCGTAAAATTTCGAATCGGTAACCCAATATCCTGGGGTGGGCACCAGGCCATTCTGGGGTGGGGTGTTCCAGGCACGGCCACCTGTATATACTCACTGCTTTTTTTAAACGAATGAAAAATAAACGACTATTAATTTATGACTATCATATAAAGCATAGCTGCTTCTAGTGGTCGCAAGAATAACTAAATTTTTCAGCAAAAATAACTAAATATGATATTGGGCAGCAGGTGATTAGGATTTTAAGATATTATCAAATTTCAATTAGGTAAGTAAGGTACCTACGTCGACGAAGCCTTATGTTTGAGGTCTGCAAGAGTTCCTTTCTGAGCCCTGCGTTTAAAGGAACCTAACATAAGAACGATGAAGGGAGAATTCGGTCAGATATTATTCGTTTTACAAATTAAATATTCTTGTACTTACCCGCAAAAACTTTAACAAAGGCATAGTAGATCCACCGAAGAATAAAGTCGTGAATAGGACGATTATCAGCGTTGTGGTTATAATGACATGCCGAGTTTCATCGGAGAAGCCCAAGTGAAGTGATAAAGCGTAGGATATTGCTCCTCTTAGTCCTGTAAAATGTAACAGATACATGATTTTATTTATATTTAATCGGTTCTTTAGTTCGAACATAGACGGCCATTGAATTTTGCAATTTTAAACTAATGGTAGGTAATTTTTAGTAAGAATAAGTTTATTTGACCAATGTTACAAAGTGAGACTTGTAGCTTTGAATCATTTGAATGCAAAAAAATGCAGAGTGTTATTATTCCATACCAGTCATCATCTCAGTATTCAGGTATAAAACATAAATTATGTAGTACTACTTACCACTAAACCACATGATAAACATCATTTTCTTAGTTATCTTATGTTCACGGAATTTATTGCAGAGTAAAGCAAGTGGGAAGATATTAGCAGCTCTACCAACCAGACACATGACTATACTCCAAACCACCAGGGCTGGCTCCACACGATGCCTAAAGCTGTAAACATTAAAAAATAAGAATTAAGTTTATATTTCCGACTTATTTTGGAAGATACATAGTGTTAAGACGTGGTCGCTTACAGTGGGCCTCATCAGAAAGCTTACAGTCACTCAAAGGGCAATGGAGAGGGCTATGCTCGGCGTTTCCTTGCGTGATCTAATCAGAAATGTAGAGATCCGCAACAGAACAGATATAGCCCAAAGAATTGCCAAACTTAAGTGGCAATGGGCAGGGCACATTTCTCGCAGAACGGATGGCCCAAGTTCTGGAGTGGCGACCGCAACCGGATGACGTTGCGTTGGAAGGCCTCCCAACAGGTGGACCGAAGACCTGGTGAAGGTTGCAGGGAACCGCTGGTTGCGAGACGCACGGCACTGGTCAATGTGGCAACGCTTGGGGGAGGCCTATGTCCAGCAGTGGACGTCTTTCAGCTAATATGATGATGATGATAGTGTTGAATGATAATGATATATAATATTATACCTGAATATAGCTAATCCTAAGTAAGCAAACACGCAGGTCTCGGCAATGAACGCCAGGGTTCTCATAGTCTGCTGCATGGTGACCTGCGTCACCGTTGATAAATTGAAATGTGTGTAATGAGACATTACCACACCACAAAATAATATTGCCATTATTCCTGTAAAAAAAAATTATTCTTAATCAAAAATACATACCAGCTAATTGAGTTTAAATAGCTAAATCTAAATTCTCACAAGTATTATAACATCACAAAGAATATATAAAATGATTACCTGACAAATGTATACCCTCAGCCAGCACATATGGAGCATAAGTGAACACTAACATCATACCAAATTCAAGAGACGGGTTCTTTCTAAGGTCAACATGTTTCAGTAGAAGTGCACTAACAAGTGCAAACAAGACTCCTATGCCTGCTGATGCAAAGAACATTAACCAAAACCTATTGATTGCAGAAAGAATTGCTTCCCCAGTGGACATGAGAGGATCATTTGAGTCCAAAACAGCAGTTGTCAACACAATAGCAATAGCATCATTTAGTATGCTCTCTCCAAAGACCAACATGTTGAGTACTGGATCTACATCTAGAGCATGGAAGATTGCCACAGTGGCTACGGGGTCTACTGCTGATATCAGAGAGCCAAAGGCAAATGATTCAACAAAACTAAGTTTATACACCACTTGAGCTAACCCGAGCAAATATATTCCTGCACCAATCACAAATGCTGATATAGCAGTTCCAACTATAGCAAACAATAAGATTGATCCAATATTTTGGAAAAAATTGCCCTTGTGAAGATTATAACCTGATTCAAAAATAATAGGAGGCAACAGAACTAGGAAAAAAGCAGTTGGTGAAAATGCTTCTTCTTTTCTCCAGTTTGCAATATTTTTAATGGACATCAAGTTGATGATCATACCAATTAAAGCACCAAGAAACACTATTACCACACTCTCGGGCAGATATGAGAATCCAGTTTGGAGCATGAGATGAATCAGTAAAATGCCTAGTGCCAATACACATAACACAAAAAATATGGCCATGGAACTGTTGTGTTCATCTTCTGCAGAGCTCTTTTCAGGCAATGGTGCCGCATCCGAGGGACTGACAACAGAGGCATTGGGAGTCGCTGACGAAGATATATTTACAAGCACAACCGATAGAATGGAAGATTCTTTATCATTCTTTTCTGTAGCAATATTTAAACTTTCAGTTGAAGAGCTTATTGTTGAATTCACAATTTGGTTATTCACAGGCAATTCACTAGAACTATCACTCTGATTGGGTAAACTGACTCGCTTTGACCTTGGCAAACCAATTTCGTGATTGTTGTTATTGGTGTCCGCATTTCCTTGCAATGTAGTATGTGTTTCACTGAATATTGACTTGGGATGTTTTTGTTCCCTCGATGAAGGTGATGACTTCAGGTGTTCTCCGTAACAGAAGCTTATCAAACATATTAAACCAATCCAGAATACATATTTTCGAATACAAGGCATTATAATATTTTTAAGCCAAAAGTTCTTAAAACTCTTCACGTTATGTATTGATTTTCGAACTGAATTTAAACTCGTCTTGTGGCTCTGCCGCTCTCTGAGATCCAGTTAGTGTTTGTTTTCAATAAGAGATGTAGAAATTCTAGTTTGGTAGACACAAGCAAGAATGATACATTAATTATTTCACTCAGTATTTAGATGTGATTCAGACAGATTAATAAAATTATTAGAGAAACAGCTGACACTTAGTTGACAGCTGACACGACTCACAAACCAAAGACCTTATACTTCTTACTACTAGACTGTGTACCAAAATTTTTTGTTTAGCTAAAATGAAATCTATCATCATACACCTAGGTTAGCTATTTCCTTAAAAGCGGTAGCTAACCAAAAGCGGTCCTGGCGAGAGGGTTTCCGCTGGTAGTGTGTCCTTGTCTGACATCTTGCTAGCTCAACTAATCATTGGGTTTGGTAGAAATGGTAGAAACTTTTATATTTTCTTTTTATTTTATACCAAAACGAACAATTCATAGACTTTGACACGTATTTAAATATTTCTAGAAACGTATTTAAATATTTCTACAGTTCCTATATTTAATCAATTCGTTGTATTTAAAAAAAAAACATTAATACTGAGAAAGAGTAGTACTTTTAAATGTTTGGGCCTGGTAATATTAAATGTAAGGTGACAGTATGCGGAATTTTCGGTGGACTTTTTTCACAGAACAATAACTTTGTTCGAGTGAAATTCAGCGGCTGTTAATATTATTTGCAAATTGATTCCCAGTGGAATACAATTGGTGTAGTTTTATTTTCCAACTGTCTACGCAACTGGACAATATGAGAAATTATAGAGGTCCTTTGAGGTATATTTAGCTGCCGGTTTTTTTTTTTTTATTTATTTTTAAAGCACCGTCTGAAGACTGCAGGGTCATATAACACCTCTCCTTCAAAAAAAGCTTTTTGTTCCTATCTATACGATTAGTCTTGAAGAATGACACATGAGGAGACTTGGGATTTGAGGATTATTGAGTCCTCCTCCTCTCTTCGAACTTCAGATAACCCTTTAATACTCCATCGTAAACTGCTCAATTCCTCTTCGAGTTTGGTGATTTTTTCGTCAGTCCGGAGTGTGCGCGTGTTGTACGTTGCCAGGTCCGGTCGTCGGTATTTGTTGGGGTAGCCGGATCTCGTCCGGGATTCATAGCACCCCTTGCCATACAGTAACTTCGGCCGCTCGTAGTCGAGGGTACAGGCTGCAATAGGGGCTATGTTTTATTTGTGCTATTCATGGGGAGTGCTTTGCAGACGGGTTGGCGATCGCAGTATAGTTGTTACAAATGCACAGAGAACGCTGCTGGCCATTCTCTGGTTTTTCCTATAATCGCCTCTTACGACAACCACGGGCAAACATAGGATGGTGAAATTCTTTACGCCCGACACCATACGGTTAGTGATGTAGATACCAAAAAATATAAACACATTTTTTTATTATCTTTTAATTAGGTAGGTTAAAGCAGCGCAGTTAGGTAGCATCAATATATCGGGATACTTAAACTATCGTTTTTACAATTAATTTGTCCTGTGTTCTGTTTGGTCATGGTCACCTCATTAGAAAGAGACACACTACCAGCGGGAGCCCTCTCGCTCGGACCGGTTTTTGCGCTATAGTGCACAGTCTAGTAGTAAGAAGTATAAGGTCTTTGTCACAAACTGAGTCACAGATAACTATATACTAGTAACTGAGTACATGACAAATTACTATGGAACTAGCATATTATTATAGGAGTCAGATAGGAGTTTTTGGCGGGATTTTTTCGGATGAAGTTCAGCGGCTGTTAATATTATTTGCAGATTGATTCCTAGTGGTTACTGTGAAATAAAATTGGTGAGAAGTTTTGTGTCTCAACTGTCTACGCAAATGGACAATAAGTGAAATCATTGACAGAAGTGATCTCGGGGTAGTGGAGCGGAGGATTTTATAGTAGTATTGACCAAAGAGTATGTAACACTATGTTTAGTATTGACTACCTCCGCAAAGCTTACTGGAAAGGCTGAATCGATACAATTTGCTGCCAAAATACTCCAAAAAACATTCAAATCGAAAAAGTTCAAGATATTAATTATAAATTATTTTGCTTTGCAGGAACTGTCTTCGGCAAACTGCGATAAAATTAAAAAAAAACCTAGTTTTTAAACTATACCTAACGAAAAGTCTTTACGTCTCGCTCGTCATACGGCAGTGCTACAGAGAGATACTACGTGTCAGACCCCAACCGCAGACGCATTGCATTTGTGAATTCACTGCTTTTTGAGGCACGTTCATTCTGTACTTTTTGTCAACGCAACAACACAATCATTTGATCCACAGCGACCGGAGATAATTTTATTTAAGCGCTTATTACACTACAAGGTACCCAAGGCTCTAAACTCTAATTTAGGGTGGTGTAATAAATTGTAGGACCTTAAGGTCTCAAAATCGGGCGACCGGAGTGACCCAGTCTTCTTAGCTTTCTGGCTCCCTCCCTTACTACCGGGCAATATAATAACGTTTAGGGCGTTAGTGAGCTTCAGTTTAACCATTACTATAATTTATGCTTCAGTCCGCAGTCGTAGCAAAGCGAGTGGAATAAACGGGCATTTCGAGTACGTGAGTCAGTGCACTTGTTTGCGATGTCGCGCAGTAAAGTAGAGATGACATTGAAAGAACAATGGTGAAATCTTACCTGACTTAACTTTGAGCGTCTGAAAGTGGGTTATATACGAAAGAAATTACATTAATTGTTAACGTTTTTTCAAAGAATAACAATAACTGGTTCACTACGGATAAAAAAACATTATAAATGAAAGTTATTTGATATTTTCGTTAACTTTCATTAGCTTAGTATTAGCAATTTAGCATCTTACACTTATTCTGCCAAGTCACAAGTGACTGTAGTAAATAAATCACTATTTTATTTGTTTGTTACTATAATAAAAACAATAAGAATACAGTTTGTCTAAGCGTAGGTGTTCCTTGCATGGTAAGAATATTGTAGTGTAGTCTCAGACCAACAAAAAAAGAAAGACGTAGCGTCGCGAACATCAAAAGTGAAGCCACATTTTTATCTATGTGTGTTTGGAAGGGTTGCCATTTGTTGATTTTTTCCCTATAAAATGGGTAATAATATTATTGTGTGGGTAGGATAATATTGTTCGAGTAAGATATTGTTGAGTATGGTATTGAACATCAAAAGTAAACGATTAAGGTACATTATTAATTATAACTCACGAAAAGAAATATTTTTTTTGTTACATCGCAATATCTATTTAAAAATAAACAATTAGAAAGTGGCTTTACATGCTTATGATTTGGAGATCACCTTTTATGCAATCCTTGCTTGTGTTAGGAGACTTCACTCTTCCGCTTAGCAATATCCATTAATTTGCAATAAAATGCAAAAAAAAAAGTTTTAAATAATAGAAAAAGCAAACTTTATGTGAACGAGCGTTATACAGAGAAAAAAATGCGCGTATTTGTGTGATGTGTGGGAGTATAGAGGAGTGCGCTAATGTGTGAGGGTATATAGTTTGTATGAGTTTAAATTAGTATATTTAGTTCTACTCTGGGGTATAGTTTAAGTGTAAGTTAGCTTAGCCTGTGACAGTGTCTTGGGATCGGAAGAAGTAAAATACAGCTACTTCCTATAACCATGCTCATAGAAATTCTATTAAAGGTTATAAGTTGCTGAAGCGTAAATCATAACATCGTCAAGTGTATGATTCATTATGTAAATTGTTTTGAAATAATATAGATAATTATATTTTCAATCAACTTTATTAAATTCAAAAATACCACCATAACAAAATCACTGACTCCAAAAAGTAATACAAAGATAAATGGTACTATTTATTTTTCTTTTTGTTTCATTATTATTTGGAAATATAAAATATTAAAATAACATAAAAAAAAACAGGAATATAACTCGAAGTAAGAAATCATATTAAATTATAATCGAATGGGGTAATTTGAAATCATATTATGGCAACCCACGCACTTTATGTCACTGATTTCGTTCGTTGAGGTTTTTTGTTCCAAGGAACCTAAAATTCATAGTATATTTATTAAATAAACGATGTTATTTCAAGTACTTACATGTGAAATGTGATTCCGTGAGACTTTTTATGTGCTTTGCTATTGTTTTTACAAGTTTTCACTACACAGGAAGGCATAATTCTATTTTTTTTAATATATGTTAACTAGACGACGACTCGTAACGTACTAAGAGCGATGAGCATCAGTGCTGCTAAATGGTCCGTCTATGTAAAAAAAAAACGCTTTATTCAAGCAAAACGCCCAATAATTTGAGACAGGGAAGTTTAGACGTATTTTTTTAATAATACATTATAGTACCTACTTGTTTAGTGATAATAAAATAAAATAATAACGTGTTAATATAATTATTTCTTAATATAAAGGTAATAAATTAATTCACCATCTTCTGAATCTCTATTAATATAATATAATAAATTAAAATAATCTCTACAATTGCTTCTACCTCCGAATTATATGGTTGGTCAGGTTGGTCTTGATCAGTTTTGGACTTGAATTTATATTTATCTGTGGATGAAATTTGCCTCAACACGTCGTTTAGATGTTGATAGTTTGCGAACTTACTTTTTATATAAAAAAGTCCAAAGTTACAAAAAGCGCTAGATTTAGCGCTAGGCGCTAGAACGCGCTATTGAACAAAAAAAGCGCTAGATCTGGCGCTGAAAGCGCTAAGTTGGCAGCACTGATGAGCATAGTTTTAGTGCATGTGTGTGCGTGAGAGTGTATATTTACTTGGAGGAGCATAGTTTTAGTTTTGTGGCTTCACTTATGATGTTCGCGACGTTACGTCTATCTTTTTTTGTTGGTCTGAGTATAGTTGAAATAAATAAATTACTTACTTTCAATTAATGAAAGGGATACAAGTTCTATTATGGGCCGTCGATTGTTGGCGCGGGGAGGGTGGGTGAGGAAGGGGGTGAGGTTTGGCTACCCCATTTACCATCCCCACCACTCGGAGCCCCATGGTTATGGAGATATCCATGTTTAAAGTTTTCAGGTTAGGCTAAAAATTTCAAAGTTTTAGTAAGTTATAAATATATAATATATAAATATTAGTGAGGTAAAAAAATGAGAATTAGTCCAAGAGCGAGCGAAACGAGCTCGGGAGCTCTGGGCACGCCGACACGGATAGATTAAGTTCGAAGGAGATGACGGGAGCTGAAGTGAGTGAGCAAAGCGAGCGAACTCAGCTTCCGTCATCTCCTTCGTGTTAGGTTTCTTTAGACCGAAATACCGACCGACCGAAATAGGAGCCCCGCGCAGCGGGGCCCCGTCGACTTTGTTGCTTAAATAGTAATCGTAAAAACTTTGACCATGGATATCTCCATATCCATGGGGTTCCGTGAGGTGGGGATGGTACAGTGGGGTAGCCCCATATCCCCTTTGCCTCGCCCTTTCCCCGCCTCTTTAATAAATGGACATTTATGGAAATTTTATTCTAATCTGAAAACTTATACTTTAATATTTTTTATTAATTTAGATGTTTTTATGATAAAAACACAGTTATGTGCTTTACTTTCGGATATATATACATATAACATATTATTAAACAACACCATAACTGCGTTACTGTAATTTTAATACAGAGTTGTGGCCAGAAGCTAACGTAAAGGATCTATTAGCGCTTTCAATGTAACATTATACTTTTAATATCAAACTGATTTTGTTAAATACACAAAAAGTTTTATTATGACATCTTTTTTAATCAATTGTAACTTATGGAAATTGATTTGGTGATATAATTTACGTAAGAGATTGAAAGTAACAAAATAAGATATTTTTTCCGACGTGGGCTTGGTTTTATACATTGCACTGTTTTTTTACAAATTAAATCTAAAAATAAACCATATATGTCGAATTTTTAGACATTTAACTATTACTTTGAATTAATAAAATAATTTTACTTCAACATTTTCATTTTAGTGAATTTCTCATCTTCGGTACATTTTTATTGAGAAATGCTCTATAAACACTCTGTATAATTCTAAATACAGTCAACTGCACGTCATGGCATCCAAAACTGTCAAACTTCAGTCGATTTTCAATTTAATATCCAAACGATAGAGTTTATTATCTATTGGAGTTTTGACAGTTTGTGATAATGTGGTTTTATTAGGGTTCCGTACCCAAAGGGTAAAAACGGGACCCTATTACTAAGACTCCGCGGTCCGTCTGTCTGTCTGTCACCAGGCTGTATCTCAAGAACCGTGATAGCTAGAGAGTTGAAATTTTCACAGATGATGTATTTATGTTGTCGCTATAACAACAAATATTAAAAACAGAATAAAATAAGTATTTAACGGCATAAAAATCACGTTTTTTGCTATAATGGTACGGAACCCTTCGTGCGCGAGACTGATTCGCACTTGGCAGGTTTTTTGTACCCATTCCGTTTTGACCGCGCGCTTTTTAGAGGGCGCTAGGGTAATGACTGCACACGGGCGCTACATGGTGTCCGTTATGCTAGCGTACACCAGAACTGCAACGAGTTAGTTTCTATGCCAAAAAACTCTGTGTAAATACTGCCTAATTACTGTAAAAATAAAAAAAAATCTTCCTCTTTAGTTTAGGAAATAAACACCATTTTCACTATGTACGCTAGCGTCACGATCAAGCTAGCGTACACATGGCCGTACTCGAAAACGGCTAATTGTAAAGCAACAGATTTGGACACAAAAATACTGTTCTAATACTTCTCCCGCTATGCAAAATTTCGTAACGATTGCTCTTGTAGGAACAGAGATATTGAACAAGACTTTTCAATGACATTCGGAGCTGGCGTCATGGCAGCGTACACATAGTAGTTCTTATAGAAAGGGAACTTTTCTTGTAATGAATGCTATATATATAAATAGTGCGTGAAATTCTGCCTCTATTAGTGTAAATACTTTATGCGAATTCGCAGGGGAATAAGCAAAAAAACCTATGTTAAGTTCTAGGAACAAATATACTGACGTACTGTCGCGAACAAAATGAATTATTTGTGAAATCGTAACCTGTTATGTTGTATTACATTATAAACACAAACAAAAACTAGTACTAAAAAGAAGTAAATTGTCATTATTGTACCAAATCAGTAATAATATGATTATACTGTGTTAAAAAATAATTGTTTTTGGCATAATAAATGTTATTTGAATTTTTCCAATTATTTAATTTTCACTCAGAACTATATCTACAATGAAGTGTACATACTCCTAGTTCAGTACTTCATCACGTTTCAGTTTTAGTTCTCTATTAAAAAAAACTTGACAAAGCACCTTTGAGCATATCTGTACCTGTACTATGAACAGAAATTAACAGGGTTTTTTACTTATTCCCCTGCGAATTCGCATAAAGTATTTACACTAATAGAGGCAGAATTTCACGCACTATTTATATATATAGCATTCATTACAAGAAAAGTTCCCTTTCTATAAGAACTACTATGTGTACGCTGCCATGACGCCAGCTCCGAATGTCATTGAAAAGTCTTGTTCAATATCTCTGTTCCTACAAGAGCAATCGTTACGAAATTTTGCATAGCGGGAGAAGTATTAGAACAGTATTTTTGTGTCCAAATCTGTTGCTTTACAATTAGCCGTTTTCGAGTACGGCCATGTGTACGCTAGCTTGATCGTGACGCTAGCGTACATAGTGAAAATGGTGTTTATTTCCTAAACTAAAGAGGAAGATTTTTTTTTATTTTTACAGTAATTAGGCAGTATTTACACAGAGTTTTTTGGCATAGAAACTAACTCGTTGCAGTTCTGGTGTACGCTAGCATAACGGACACCGCTACATGGGCTAAAGACGCCACTGGATGTCAGTGAAGTTGATGCCATTGAAATTGTTTGATTACAAGGTCTCTTTTTTAGCCGACACAATTTAAAGAAGTCTTCGTTCATAAAACTGGTAGAACTGCCTGTGTCAATTAATGCTTGAGCACGAATTCCCTGAATGTATGCTGTTACAGTTGCTTTCTTAAGGGAATCCGGTGACGCTGCTACAATACATGCTGAGCTGTTGGTATTAGTATCTTGTTTATCTAAACCTGCAACAGTATGAAGTTTCTTGCCTCGGCATACGTTAGCATAGTGTCCCTTCCTGTCACATACCTGGCAGTTAGCGTCGACAGCAGGGCAATCCTTTCTAGGATGCACTCGCCCTCCACAGAAGAAACACTTTCGCTTTATAGCAACTGCTATTGATTCTCTGTTTCCTTCTAAGCCTTGAACAGCACTCAAATTTGAAACATTATAGCTCTGTGAACTTATTTCTAGCGATATCGCCTGATTGTAGGCTTGGTCGACTGTTAACGACAGATTTTCAAGTAATCGTTGTCTAATTTTGTTCGACTTGATACCAGAAATAAAAGCATCTCTTATACTATCACTTTTATTTGTTTCCGCATCAACTTTCTCAAATCCGCAGTCGTTTGCCATTAATTTTAGAGCTTGAATATAGGTGTCAACAATGATACTCAAATAAACAGAGGTGTTATGAGCGCGCGCATTGTGAAGAGTCGAATAGGTCACAATTGTGACCTTTAGTCTTTAGTTTTCGTCACGCATGGCGAAGAGCGATAGGCTTTGTTGAAACAAAAACAAAACAAAAAAATGCCATCGCTTGTATTTAGAAATTGTTCCAATTATGATACCAAATTATATAAAACAGAAGGGATCTCATACCATATGTAAGTACGCAATACGCCTCAATTCACTAATTTATTTAATATTTTTTCCTAATATTCTGATATTTGGAGGTTAGAAAAAGATAACAACCTTGGTGGTCAGAATAATGTTTGTTTACATTCACACGCAAGTGACAAACACTATACTCGGAATTTTAATTCGATTCCAGATTTGACAATTTCAGTGTTGCAACGTTATGACAAGTACTAAATAGTGACGTTGCAAAATTATTCGATATGGAAATGGAATATTTCCGGATCGATTCTTCTCGTTTATAATTTTACTCTCGTAAACTAAGTATATCAGGAAATTAAATATTTCTGAACCGATAATTTAGTTTTGACGATTAATTAACGATCTGAGACTTTTCTTTTATAATTGTGTGTGAAATAAATAAAAAAATGTGATCATGAAGGAACATGACAAATAAAACAGATAGATGTATTATGGTAATAATTTATTTTATATATTGTCGCCGTCATCGCCATCGCTATCGCTATCGCTGTCACTTTCTGTAACATTTATTATAAATGTGTCTGTGATATTGTCAATTAACATATCTAGCCTATTCATTTTTTCCTCTTCTTTGACAACATGGGATACGCATTTAGACCATTCGGTAGCCGTAATTTTTTGAATGCCTTCCTGAAATAAATTTCTCACGTCTGTCAATTTGAAAGTTTTATTATTTTGAGCTACATGCCCCTTTACCTGCGCCCATATCAATTCGATAGGGTTTAGCTCGCAATGGTAAGGGGGCAGTCTTAAAACCGTGATCCCATGTTGTGCTGCCATTTACCGCCTACAGCGTACTTATTAAAAGACTCGTTATGTGGAATGTTAGAAAAGGGTTTTAGCAAACTCGTAAACTCTATAGTACTGGCTTTATATGTTTTCTCTTTTTATTTGATGTGTCATTTTGATTTTCTTTACATTCTGTCAATATATTATGTATACCTCAACATGGTAGCAGAACATGGTTTATTATTATCGATAAATATATTGAGAATATTTCGTTATAATTGTAATGAGCAAAGAATATTTTAACAGATGTGATTGTGTAAAATAATTATTTAATTAAAAATTAGCGACGATTTTCAAACCAAATTCGAACAAGATCTGTCAAAATGTCAACTCCATCGACGAGCTGTAAAATTGATGTTGGTCATTTGGAAGGTAAAGAAAATTGGTCAACATGGCGCTGCAAGGTACTGTTATTGCTTCGAGGTACGCCTGGCGGATTAGATGCTATCAACGGCAATCTAAAGCCACCTACGCAACCTGGTGCATCAGCTACATCGGCAGACCAGGCTAGTTATCAAAAAGCTCTACAAGACTATAATGAAAAAGATAGTGCCGCGATGCTCATGTTAATGGCAAATATGTCAGATGTCACTTTGCAAAAGGTAATGAGACTCACAAGTGCGAAACAGATTTGGGATGAATTACATACTCTTTTCGACGGCACATCTGAAGATAAAAGCTATAACCTTTGCTACAGCTTCTTTAGTTATCGCAAAGATCCCTTACATGACATGTCCATGAATATATCCAAATTGAAAAACATATGGCATGAATTAAAGGTTGAGCTACGTAAGGACGAAACCAAATTTGATCTTACTGAGATTCTACTCATATGCAAGATTTTAGAAACGTTACCAGACGATAGTTACTTCCCGTTCAAGTCAAGTTGGATGCTTATGTCAAAAAAGGACCGTAACATTGAAAATTTGACAGCGCAAATTTGCAGTTACGAAAGATCTCTGACTAATAAAGAAGAAGATTCTGAGGCTCAAGCGCTAGTTATACAGAAGTCTTTTCGCAAAACGAAGAAGAAATGCGGGTATTGCAAACTTGTTGGGCATAACGTCAAACAATGTCGAAAATGGATTGCTGATGGAAAACCTTCCAAAGAACAACAACCATCTATTAAACAAGCCAACAATAACAACTTAAACCTGACTCTTATGCAAGTTGAGATCAATGAAGCAGTGACCAACTTTGAAGATCTTGACAATTGGTATGTCGATAATGGCGCAACAAGCCATGTTACCTGTCAACCTGACATATTCTCCACTTTTCAACACTTCACTAAGAATCACACGGTTACCATTGCAAATGGATCTACAACTGAAGCCATTGGAAAAGGAACAGTCGAATTAATTGCTGATGTTTATGGTCGACAAGAGCATATCACATTATGCGATGTTTGGTACGTTCCCGCAATAAGACGCAACCTGTTCTCTGTACTCGCTGCTCAAGACAAGCTACAAAACAGTGTATTCACATCTAAGAGAGAATCCTGTCAGCTGATAAACAATGGAAAAGTGAATTTGATTGGCACACGTGTCAAGAATGGAGGTCTCTATAAGCTGAAAGTTCAGACTATTAGAAATCCAACCCCAGAAGTGAGCACTTTGTCAACAGAAAACACTTTGCAACTTTATCATGAAAGATTCGGTCATCAGAGCAAAAGACACGTTAAACAATTGATTGAAAAGGAACTTGGTATCAAAGTCAAACTTGATTCTGAATTATGCACAGGATGTGTATATGGAAAGACACACAGACGTAAATTTGGAAGAAGAGAAAGAGCTAAAGAACCAGGAGAGACGATACACACAGATGTATGTGGTCCTTTTCCAAATTCATTCATGAAGTTTCGGTATTTCGTATTGTTTAAAGATGATTACAGTAATTTTCGTCATGTTTACTTCATCAAGCATAAATCTGAAGTCAAAGACAAGCTCGTGCAGATGATCAGTGAAACGAAGACAGCTGGTCATGTTATTAAAACAATAATCAGCGACAATGGAGGAGAATTCAAAAACGAAGCCATTGAGAAGATACTCCACTCGCATGGTATACAGCACCGGTTTACAATGCCATATACACCAGAGCAAAACGGGTCCAGTGAACGAGAAAATCGAACCCTCGTAGAAGCCGCTCGCACTATGATGCACGCTCACAAAGAACTCCCATTTGACTGTTGGTCAGAGCTTGTTAACACGGCTGCGTACATCCTGAACAGAACTGGGCCAACTTCTCAAGAAGGAAAGTCACCATTTGAGCTGTGGTTTACAAAGAAGCCGTCCATAAAACATCTGAGAGTCATTGGAACAGAATGTTTTGCACATGTTCCCAAACAAAAGCGAACAAAGATGTCAAAGAAAGCTCAAAAATGTATTTTAATAGGATATGATGGTGATGATGGCTATCGATTACTGGGATTTAATAATAACAACGAACCGTCATTGATCCGCTCGAGAGATGTGACATTTAAAGAAACTCTAATAAAATCAGTTGGATTGGAATCAGATATATCAGAGGAAGAGGATGAACGCACTACGACAGAAATGGAACTCAATTTTCCAAAGACTCCACAAAATCAACCAATGTTTGAAGCAAGGGAGGATATACCACAAAATATGGATTTATTGCCTCAAACATCTAATGATTTAAGTCTAGAAGAGGAACATCTGGAGGAGTTGTCTCCTGGACCAGATGGGTGTCGAATAAATTATTCAGACGAAGATCATGATGATATCCCTGATACTAGAACACTTCGTGACAGGTCTAAACTGCAGGCTCCAAGCAGATATGATGACTTTATAGTCTCTACTTTGATCAATGATGAGCCCACGACGTACGAAGACGCTATAAAAAGTCCTCAAAAGACTGAATGGCTCGAGGCTATGAAAAGTGAAGTAAAATCTTTAAATGTCAACAAAACTTGGATTTTGGTAGATCGGCCAAAAGATAGAAAACTAATTTCTTGTAAATGGGTCTTCAAGAAGAAGATAAATGCCGACGGAAGCCTTGACAAGTATAAAGCACGACTCGTGGCAAGAGGCTACACGCAAGAGAAAGGAATTGATTATGATGAAACATTCAGCCCTGTAGCTAGATTGGCGACAATCAGATCAATTCTAAGTATCGCAGCAAACGAAGGGCTAACTCTCATGCAGTTTGATGTTGCCACTGCATTTCTGAATGGCTCACTTGATGAAGATATCTTTATGAATCAACCACAGGGATTTAGCGATGGCACAAACAAAGTTTGCAAACTGAAGAGAAGTCTGTATGGACTAAAACAAGCTCCACGTTGTTGGAATAAATGCATAGTTGACTATCTCAAGACAATCGGATTTAAACAGTCAAACACTGATCCTTGTCTATTTATTCGATTGGTTGTAAATAAACAACACAAAATTGATAGTAAAACTATCATAGGACTTTATGTTGATGATGGTTTGATTGCCTCCACTAATCAAAAGGAATCCTTAAAGTTTTTGGCTGAACTAAAGAGAAGGTTCAAGATTACCACGAAGCCAGCTTCCTACTTTCTTGGGCTAGAAATTAACAACCACAAAGATGGTTCCATCAAGGTCTCTCAAAAATTGTATACCAACAAGATTTTGGAAAGATTTGGAATGAGTGACTGTAAGGCAATCAGCACTCCAATAATTAAAGAAGGACAGTCAGATACAGAGACGGACAATGAACAACTCAAGTTTCCATACAGGGAGGCTGTCGGTGCACTGACTGGCATACCTAATGACAGGAACCAGACCAGACATTTCATATGCCGTTAGCGTGGTATCTAGGACACTTGACAGTCCAACGAATGAAGATGTTCGTAAAGTAAAACGCATATTTCGTTACCTTAAAGGAACACTAGATTCGGCGATTGTTTACAGAAAGGGACACAAACCCGGAGAGTTAGAATGCTACAGCGACTCTGATCACGGTGGGGATCAAAGTACAGGACGTTCGACTTCTGGAATTATGTGCATCTATGCAGGAGGAGTGGTCTCTTGGGCAAGTCGCAGACAGACATCTGTAGCGATCTCGAGCACAGAAGCCGAAATAGTCGCAGCGAGCGAAGCAGCACGAGAGATAGTTTGGCTGAGAAGACTTTTCAATGAGATAACGACACTGAATGATATCCCAATTTTACAAATTGATAATGATGCAGTTATAAAGCTTGCGCAAAACCCAGAATTACACAGGAGGACGAAGCACATTGCGATTAGACATTTCTATGTCAGAGAATTAGTTACTGATAAAGAATTACTAGTCAAATATGTTCCTACTGAATACCAATGTGCTGATATTCTGACGAAGCCTGTTTTCAAACCCAGATTGGTATTTATTTGTGGGCTGATTGGGTTAACGTTATAGAGTTTTCCAAAAAGGGAGGATGTTAGAAAAGGGTTTTAGCAAACTCGTAAACTCTATAGTACTGGCTTTATATGTTTTCTCTTTTTATTTGATGTGTCATTTTGATTTTCTTTACATTCTGTCAATATATTATGTATACCGTCTTTCAGTTCTAAAAGCGTAGCTTTAACCATATCTGGGTCGTAATGAATATTTTTATTTAAAAGCCAATCTTGAATGGCAGCTTTTTTCCAGCTCATTTTGTTTTTCGATTGTTTATCGATTTTTGTGTTCATCACTACACTATTATATGTGGTATCATTATTTCACAAAATGACAGTAGCTAATGTCAAATCTGGAATCGAATTAAAATTCTGACTATAGCTGTCTCTTTTTTCTTGTTGATTTTAACAAGCCATCCCTTTTGAGTTGTAGTGAAATGTCAGATGAATGAAAAGTGTGTGTGCGGAACACTTTTTCAATTGTTTTGTGAGTGTATAACGTATCTGTTTATTTGAATATCATTGGGTGTCAATGTTTTCTTCACGCTGTTGCTTTCTCGTTGCCAGCATGTGTCTAGCGTTAATTATATTTTTTGGCTTGATAAATATATTATTCAGTGTACTTAATGCTGCTTCGGAAGTAGTACACTCACTGATAAATGAGTAAATTCTAGCGGATACATCTAAAGTAGTTTTACCATATTTTCCATCTTTTCCGCAGAATGACAGGTAACTTTCGAATGTCCTCTTCAAGTACTCCCGATCCCTCGGGGCGGAGCTGTCCGATGGATCAATGTCCAATTTATCGAGACGTAAGAATCTGTCCATTATTATTAGAACATTCTGCTGATTAAATTGATAAATAAGATAAAACCTTTAGAATAAATGGTTTTAATCAGCAAAATACAAGCAAAAATATAAGTGAATAGAACAGTCGTAATGACCAATGATATTCAAATAAATAATAATTTAATTAATTAATTTAATTTTTCAATAATTTATTTGAATATCATTGGTAATGACGGATAAAATAACTTCATTCTTTTTAAGACCATAGTAACTCCAAGGAGTTTCTATATCACCACAGTAGCACTGTTACTACGAGCTATTATTAGTTTCAATATTGAAACTAAGGCGTCAAACGGACGAGCAGCTTTGCTGTCGGCAGAACGAACTTCAACTGTCGACAGAGGCAACTGCAGTTGTCGACAGAAGCAACTGCTACTAGACGGCAAGGGACAGTTATAGTGATCGGTCTGTACCGATGAGGTTATTAGGCTTAGCACGCACTGCGATTTTTATTCGCGCGTTCTGTGGCCTATGGAGTTGTATGAAGCTGCACGCACTGCGGAAAAAAAATCGCGCTCAAATAGTACTAAAAATTCGCGCGGAAAATAATTCGCGCGAATCAAAATCGCAGTGCGTGCTAAGCCTTATAAATTGGATCAACCATTTTGGGTTTGAACCATAGATATAAATTAAATCTGTAGATGTATTATTTATTACTCATCTATTTACTTTTCTTAGCTTTTCCATGGTGTCTCATCTTCAAGTGAATTTAAGCAGTCTTTATAATGTATTCATGATTCTAGCTACGAATACAATAGAACTGTCAGAATAAATGATGCAATGAACGCACCGGCATAAAATTGAAATGAACCCATGAAGTTAACGAACCCACCCAAACCAAACCATAGAGTAAAGCAGACCAAACACGATGAACGAACATGACGACCATGACGTAAACAAAATAAAATTTCCAATAACAGCAAAGCATACGATTTAGTTTTTATATGAATCCTACATAAATAATAGTGTTAAGTAACTGATTATTGTTCTTATGGTATCGTTATCAAACAGTGTCGTGAAATTACTAAATAGAACAGGCAGACCAGTCAGTGGTAAGTTATCCATAAACAAACAAAGCATTTCTCAAAGAACTCTAATTCAATATAGCTCATTGATTGATAACTAATTTGTGATGTACGTAGAAGTAAAATATAAAAATCCTTAACCACTTGAAACGTCCAATGATTTATTTACACAGTGCAGCTTAGGTTGTTATTAAAATGACCCACCGACCAAATCCAGAACAAACAAACGCACACTATTCTCCAAACAAATTGTTTAAGTGCAAATTATCT
This sequence comes from Orthosia cruda, assembly GCA_964057195.1. Taxonomy (NCBI): domain Eukaryota; kingdom Metazoa; phylum Arthropoda; class Insecta; order Lepidoptera; family Noctuidae; genus Orthosia; species Orthosia cruda. The sequence continues at coordinate 38,439,973 of OZ059827.1, read as the reverse complement.
AGAAGAATACGAAAGGACAGCAAAGCTAACAAAATTACAGTAAAATACTAGCATTATTTTTTTATTACAGTTTTTCATTGCTTGTTAAGATTAACTTTACAAATTTTAATAACTTGACATATTCTTGAATTCATACCTTATGGTATAGTTCTCGCCAAACTTCTTGGCCGCCCTGAAGTTGGCTTTCCTAAGCGCAAGGCACTGATCGGTGCTGTTTTTGTACCAGATTTACTACTGCTCACTCATTGTAGGAAACATCAGGGCGGCCAAGAAGTTTGTCGAGAATTATATCATATTTAAAGTGACCCTGTTGCACATAGCGAAAATGCGAAAATAAAATCAGGACTATTGAGAAATGCAATAATAATGTAATTATTAAGCAACCAGAGTGCATACACAAACAGTCATATTTTTGGTTGCAGTACTTGGAATCATGGATAAAGAAGACATATTATTAGGATTGGAAATGGGGCGGCTAGAAATAGAACCACTAAAAATAAGTAAGACTAGAAGTAATGAATATCCACATATAAACCCACTTCAGAAAAGAAATTTTCCTAAGATAACAGTCCTTCCTAACGAGTCAAAATGCTCTTGTTCCTCTCAAAAAAAACCAAAACCTGGAATCTACAAAAAGAAACATGGTAAGATACTCAAAGAACCAGTATTGAATATACTAAAAAAAAATTGTACTGTCATTAAATTGGATCCGGAGAACTGCCAAGAATCAAAAAGTACAAATGTGTCAGAAGTTGACAGATGTGACCCACTAAGCTTATGCACACTTGTTGATAACTGTAACCAGCTGACTATATCGTCTAGTGCTAATGCACAAAATATAGTCACCAATGAAAACAGTGTGAGTAAATGGTGGAAGCATGATGTATCAAGTACACAGGAGCATAGAGAACCAAAACAACAGAGTAGTAGATCCAGCAGCTGTTCTCAACAAGCTCTCAATCCACCCTGTGATGTCACCATTGATGAATTAGCAAGTTATTTCGAAACTTTGGTACACATACCAAAAAAAATGTCATCTATGGCTGAAATGATGTACATATAACATAATTGAAATGTAAATTATATGAACTACTTACGTACCAAATATAAGAACCTTATGCAAAGAGCAAAACAAAATTATGTTGATATTTTCCCAGTTATAGTAATCGCCAAACTTTTTGGCCGCCCTAAAGTTGGCTACAATGGCTGTGCAATAGTAAATTTTATACAAAAACAGCACCGTTTCGTGCCTCGCGCATCCGGTAGATCAACTTCAGGGCGGCCAAGAATTTTGGGAGGACTATACTGGGACCAAAAACTTATTGACTGAAAACTAAATTACCTATTTGTTTGGGCAATTTACACACCTGTTTTTGGTATGGCAGCCTCAACTAACCCTGTTGCTCTATTTACATTTTACAATTACTCCAATTCAGATATTTAATGAGAATTATTTAAATGGCAGTCTATTTTATATTTGGTCGGCAAGAAAAATATTTTGCCAGCATAATATGTTTTTGTTGGCTGTAAAAAAAACCACCAGCAATAGCTAGTCAGCAACATAATCAAGGATTATTAGTATAAAATAAATATAAATTTGAATTATACAATTGGTTAGCATAATAATAATATTTACAAGGGGTGCTGCTCATTTAGTATAATAATTATTATTTTCTGTATCGTCTACTAATGAGTTATTGGACAAATGCCAGCAAATTAAGCTCCCGAAATAAGATGGCATCCACAACACAGATAGGTTAGATTCGAAGGGGATGACAAGCTGGAGTGAGTAAGCAAAGTGAGCAAACTACGGTCCAGTCATCTTCTTCATATTAAGTTACTTAAAACCCTGCAGATTTATTCCAATCAATGTCATAGGAAAAGCTGCCCAATAGAATATTATTTGCTGATCAATACAGTTTTTTTGCTGACCACTAGAAGCAGCATAAGAGTACATGCGGGCAGAGAGCTCTGACTGAATTCCTTAGTAAAAATTCATAATTCAAGGTTTGGCTCTCGCCTATTTCCTTCTCTAGTATTAGAGAAATTTAAAAATATATTTCATAAACTGAATAAGATTATAGTTGTCAAATTTGTACACTGGGCCTCTGTTGATAGCCAATATTGAGCATCTTTTGAGTGTCCTAGTGCTTCTAAAGTTAATGTAACATCAAAAAGGAAAACAGAGATACTTTTCTTTTTCAGTATAAGGAATATTTTTTTAATTGGTCCAATATTGGAGGAGGAAATAAGCGAGAGCCAAATCTCGAATTATGACTAGCATATTTAGCCGGATGCCTGCGGCCGCATTTCTTCTTAATTAAATCATTTTGGTGTTGCCTAAAACACTTTAATTAGCTGACTGTTTAAATGATGTTAAATTTAATTACAGTCTTGCTATGCAATGTTTAAACATATTCTGTTTATTTACTCTTTTTAAATGTAAGCTTAAAGTTATGTCACAGTAAATGATATCATTACTGCCTGGTTATGTTATTCCTTTTGGTGTTATTCTGTTCTTATTACAAATGTACCTACGTAATAAAACGACAAATAATTTAGGTTGAAAATAATATTGAACTATATTAGTAAATGATGATATAAAAAAATGTTATTTTTATTTTATAAAATACCCACATCTACAGTTCTCGCCAATCTTCTTGGCCGGCCCTGAAGTTGGCAACAATGGCTACGCCAGTTGTAAATCTCAGACAATAATCACCTCTAAAAACCCTTCATTTAGATACCCTCTCGATGGGTTTCGAAGAAATAAAAATTTCAAGCAACCCCTACAATATGGCGCCCAAAATCAGCCATGTTCCTTTTTAGGGTTCACAACCTCAAAGGTAAAAAAGGAACCCTTATAAGATCACTCTCTTGTCCATCTGTCTGTGTGTCAGCACCGATTTTCTCAGGAACGAGTGGACCTAGCAAGTTGAAATTTATACCAGATACTGAGGTCTATAGGTCCTATATAGTGTATAAAAAACACGATAAAAAGATATGGGCAAATTTAGATTTTCGCGAGAACTTAAATTAATTACCTTAATTTTCAACTTTTTTTACCTATATATCGATGTCTTAATTATAAAAATCCGACAATATTACATACATAAAGATACGCGCGCAATTTGGCCTTTGAGTGCATAAATGCTTCGTGTTCTACGTTAGGGTGTTAGGTATCACCATTATTTATGAGATTTTCATAATTGGAGAAAAGTTTCCAAAGCATCGATCAAATAGAAGTTCCAAGGCTTATTATTTATCATCATTTTAGCCGGAAGACCAACTGATGTGCGTCTCGCATCCAGCGGAATCCCGCAGCCTTAAATGGGCCATTGCTCCACCTTCAGGGAGGCCTTCTAACGCCCTGTCGACCATCCGTTCTGCGAGCAATGTGCCCTGTCTACTGCCACTTAAGTTTGGCAATTCTTCGGACTATTTTTAAGATATATAAGGATGGGCGACCATTCGTTACGTTACATACCATACCGAGACTCCTCCGTGTCTGGGCACGCACGTTGTGGAGGTCAGATATATATTCGCTTCATGTAAAAAACTTAAAAAAAAAAAATTACAACCGACTTCCAAATAAAAACACTACAATGTGAAAGATTACTTCAATTTCGGAGCTCAGTGTTCCTGTTTTCTTTTTTTCGTTTTTCGACACCGACTGCCGAAATTGGAAGTACACTTTGTAGTGTTTTTTTTGGAAGTAGGTTGTATTTTTTTATAAAACGTTTTTAGGGTTCCGTACCCAAAGGATTAAACGGGACCTTATTACTAAGATGCCGCGCTCGGTCTGTCTGTCTGTCCGTCTGTCACCAGGCTGTATCTCAAGAACCGTGATAGCTAGACATATAAAATGTTCATTGATGATGTATTTCTGTTGCCGCTATAACAACAAATACTAAAAACAGAATAAAATAAATATTTAAGTAGGGCTCCCATACAACAAAAGTGATTATTTTTTGTGATAATGGTACGGAACCCTTCGTGCGCGAGTTCGACTCGCACTTGGCCGGTTTTTTATATCAGCTCCATACAATTTTTTGCAAAAAGAAAATTGCTTCCAGATTGCATCCTTTGAAATATAATAAGCAAGATATTGGCTATAAAAGCCATTTCAAGCAAAAACCGACACTTTAACAAAAATCCTAGAACCCGTTTTCGATCCACTGTGTGCCATCTAAAGACCTTATACGTATTTCTTACTACTAGACTGTGTACCAAAGTGTTTTGTTTAGTTAAAATGAAATCTATCATCATACACCTAGGTTAGCTATTTCCTTATAAGCGGTAGCTAACCAAAAGCGGTCCTGGCGAAAGGGTTTCCGCTGGTAGTGTGTCCTTGTCTGACCTCTTGCTAGCTCAACTAATCATTGGGTTTGGTAGAAATGGTAGAAAATTTTATATTTTCTTTTTATGTTATACCAAAACGAACAAAATTCATAGACTTTGACACGTAATTAAATATTTCTAGAAAAGTATATAAATATTTCTAGTTCCTATATTTAATCAATTCGTTGTATTTTAAAAAATATTAATTAATACTGAGTAAGAGTAGTACTTTTAAATGTTTGGGCCTGGTAATACTAAATGTAGGATGGTGATTTGATTTGCGGATTTTTGGCGGACTTTGTTCGAGTGAAATTCAGCGGCTGTTAATATTATTTGCAAATTGATTACTAGTAGAATATAATTGGTGTAGTTTTATTTCTCAACTGTCTACGCAACTGGACAATATGTGAAATCATAGAGATCCTTTGAGGTATATTTAGCTGCCGGTATTTCAAAGCACCGTCACAAGACTGCATCACTGCAGGGTCATCTAACGCCTCTCCTTCATGAGCTTGAGAGTAGGATCAGAGAGCTTTTTGTTCCAATCTATATGATGGTCTTGAAGAATGAAACTTGAAGAGACTTGGGATTTGAGGATTATTGAGTCCTGCCCCTATAATACTTTGTTGTTACAAATGCACAGAGAACGCTGCTGCCCATTCTCTGGTTATTCCCTTAGTCGCCTCTTACGACACCCACGGGCAAACATGGGATGGTGAAATTAATTTGTCCCGTGTTCTGTTTGGTCATGGTCACCTCATTAGAAGGAGACACACTACCAAAGGGAGTCCTCTCGCTCGGACCGGTTTTTGCGCCATAGTGCACAGTCTAGTAGTAACTAGTAAGAAGTATAAGGTCTTTGGTGCCATCCTACTAATATATAGTTAGTTATCTGTGGCCAGTGTGCGTAACGATACCACCATTATGACTCGTCGCAAACGGGCCACCGACCATAGCCACCGGTGGCCAGCGACGGCGACTTATCACACTTTTTAATATATTTTGTATAGACGCGCCGCAAATGCGTAGTGAGTGGCGGCCACTCGCGATTTAGTGTCAACCACACGCGACTGAGTGGCCGCGACACGCCACTGGTGGCGACCACTCGCAGCTCACACTCTCACTCAAAGCAGGAGAGTAACAAATTGTAGCGGCCACCGACAACCTTCGTTTGCGCGGTAACAAAGGACGTGGCGCGTGACAGCCACTGGTGGCCCGTTTGTTTGGCGGAACCACACTTGAGGTGTCGTGGCGTGGCGTGGCGCGGTATCCACCAATGATCGACTCTGTTTCAGCCTACAGCGTCAGAAGGCGCCACGCCACTTCACGTGTTTCCGTCTTTAGAATCGAGTATGATAGGTACAATGAGCTAGGATAGGTACCATAGGTGTCGATGTCGAGGAATGCTGTCACTGTCAGTGGCTGGCTGTCAGTCGACAGCATAGACCTAATAAATAGTATGGACTCGAAATACCTACAAAAAAAACGTGCCTACCTAAACCTTAAAATGGCACTTAAAATGGCTGCCGATGCTATGGTTGTGTTAATCACGGAACACACACACATTAATAATACAAAAAGTAAACAACCATTTGACAGCAGGACTACCACGAACACAACCACAAATTTCGGCAATTAATATGGCGAATATGGCACGTACTGACAGCTGTCACTACGTCATAACAAAATGTTGCCTTATTGAGCAACAACTGAAATATTGTTGTCTCTTTTTTCAAACACGATTACTACATTAGAAGAAATGAGACAAAATGATGTTTCACATTCTGTATCATATTTCACTCATATTTGTATAAGCTATTGTATGTATACACTGACCTCTATTATACAAGTACGCTGGACTAAACATACTATATGAAATGACAGTTGATTTTTGTGCTGATTCAAAGCGCCCCGCTCGAGCGTATCAGGAACTAAAATTGACACATTTAGAGATAGGATACTACCGATATTTCTAAAAATTAGGTAATACTAATATATTTGACCGGAAATATTATAATATTGTAACTAATATATCAGTATTAGTGATATTTTTAAATTACACTAATATCATAATAGTAGTCTTGGCAAGGCGTATCACTCATTTACTGTATTGCTCGTAGTATGTTGGAACTAAATATCTCATATTGGTATTGGTGACGAATATTAGGTATATGAATGCCTAATAATCAGTAATAATATGTTCAAAAGCGATGTGTAATACTAAATTCTGGAATCATCATCATGATCATCCACAGCCCGACTTCGCCCACTGCTGAGCACAGGCCTCTCTCTTGTACCAATCACCACGTTCCTGAGCCTGGAATTAATTCTGGAATAATATCATGATAGTTATAATTATATTAACAAATGTTTTGAAGTCAAATAATTTATTATCTGCATCTGAAACAGAGTTAAAGTCTTCACCTTGCTGGAATGTGATACCACTCTTATTTGCACCTTAACACTACAGAGACAGGATCTCAGCGATGATAGCGAGAAATCCGTCCGTTGTAAATGATTATCCATCTCATTTATTATTATTATTATATAAATGAGGTTCCCTTCACGAATCCGATGGGCGTACAACTAGTGTACTTGAGCGAGGAGATACTTACTCAAATGTGATAGTTTTTAGGATAAGTTGTTAGCCTAACCCCATATTTAAATCTCACTGATCTGACAGTATTGCGCTATAACTTTACTAGCCCCCTATCCACTAGTTTATAGCTTTCAATCTAACTGAAAATATTTTTTAGTAACCTTTACAGCAATTATTCTATTACTTAAAAATTAATCATAATAAAAATAACTGGTATTTTTTTCTCTTACGTATTAAATTATTCTCACTGTCGATAAAACCCATAAAAGTATTTTACCGAAAGCTGTGTCCCATCTCTAATATTAGTTCCATACGACTCTCACGTTAATTCACGTTGCTATCAGCGCCAAAATGGCGATAATCAAATGTCTTCATTTTGTCATCGATAATATGTAGTCCAGTGTACAATGTATGATAGAGGTCAGTGTATGTATAGAATAATAGGGCGCCTCCATATTTTTCCTATCTCAATGGTCGACAGTCTGTAACTGCTGTTCTGTCAGCTCACAGCTGTAGTACGCTGTACCTGTTAGGTTGTTGTTATTTATTTACTATGCTGCACAGCACAACATTCACTTGTGGTTGTGTTTTAGAGTTCTACCTACCGTAACTACGTATTACGCACTTAAACACCCCTAGTTACTATAAAGTAAACCGTGCACATAATGATGGTGCATGTTAGCGCAGGTTGTTGGTATAGTGTATTCTTGGATGCCTACACTTATTCCACTAATTATTTACTTTTTACCATAACGGTGATCATTGCTTCTATTGTATTATTATGGATTTACGAGAAACCTCAGTTTTACAAGGTATGTTCCTTAATTAGCAGAAATACCTATTTGTTTTTCTTCTATTAGAACGTTATTACTGTGCACTTTGAGACAGTAATTTCAAGCAGTTACTGTCAGCCTGTTTGATTCACTGGCGGGCGAGCGAAGGCTTTAATCAGTCAAGATTATTTTTTAATTATATCAGTATTGGCAGGGTCTGCCATTCTTTCACATTTTTATATGTCTTCCTTAGACCCTAGTGTACCTACCTCTCCATCACTCCTACATGGCGTAGCAGACCAGCTTTAGTTGTTGTACTGGGCATATTCTAATTGTAAAGAGGATTGCATTCTGTTGAACATTTATAAGGATGCACCGTTACTCCTTCAATTAAATATGGAATACAAAACATATTTGCAAGAATTATGGACTTGCATACAAACTATTTTTTTTATAATTGCTAGGCTTGCGCTAGACCACTATCTTATCTAATGAGATAGTGTTCCCCTATTTAATACCTTTACTGGTAGTAAAGAGGTGGTTTAATTTCATGCCTTCCAGTGAAGAGAAGAGTCCCTTGCCTTGCAGTGGGACAGTAACAGGCTGGTATTATTATTATGGGAATGAAATTTCTATCTAAAATCCTTCTTTAGTGCTCATCTTAAATAAGGAACTTAAGCAAAATTTCATTTTAAAGACACTGGTTTACGCACTGGTGTTGTCTGTCTGAATGAATCATCATCATTGGCAGCCTTGTTCAACCCAATGCTGATTAAGGGCTTATTCCCTTTTGTCACATTTTTCTCTTTCAGTGAATGTATGAATTTAAGATATTTATAAAGTAGTTTCCTCAATTGAGTTTTACAATAGTAAATTCTTATAAAGTAAATAATATGATAAATACTGATGTGTGATATACATACTAACTGATTAATATTTTTTTCTAGCTTATATTTAAAAGGAGCAAGCATTCAAATATTATAAGTCCAATAGAAAGTAATGAGGAACTTGAAACAAATTATAATGCAACATTGTTGGATGAGATATCAAATAACCTTGAGGCAAAAAAGATACCAGAAGTTATACCTGAAGTTGTACCTGAAGTTGCTGACCCAGGATCTGAATATTCTCATTAAATGTCTTTAAACGTTGCAATGTCTATAATCAGTACTTGCACTGCACTGGACGGGAAGTTGATGCAGACTCTGTGTGATGTGATATGAGAAGTGACCTAAATATTGATGCTATCAACATCAAAGTTATTTGTGGAATTGGCGTTACTTTACGGAAATTCATGGCATGGCAATTTTAACATCGGCAACGCACAGAAGAAGGTGCAGCAAATATAATGCAACATGCAACCCCAACCGGACATCACGGCGCAGTGGCTGAGCCATTGGCTGCCGCGCTGCGTGTCGCGGGTTCGATGCCCGCAAGTAACAATTTTTTTTATCATAATGTTGTATGTGAATATAAATGTTTGTAAACGCACCCTACCGCACAATACAGGTAAATGAAAGAAAAAATACCTAAACACGTTACGTCTTTCACTCACGAATGATACGACTGAGACGGCTTCTCGCAAAGCAACCTTTAATAAGTTTTTTTTATTTACTAGCTGTTGCACGCGACATCGTCTGCGTGTACTTCGAATATCGCGCAATAATATTGTAGGTATGTGGGCCTTAAAACTTATTAGTAGATAAAAATCTTTATCTAAATCGGTTCAGTGGTAAGCGTGAAAAGGTTACAGGCTGACAGATAGTTAATTTCGGGATATTAAATATTAGTTTGGATTAAAACTCCATGCACAATGGTAGAATAGTAAGCAATGTCTACCTGTCAACCAAGGCTAATGGTAAAGAATGCCTATGAAGATTAATGCATTGTTTTAAATGTGAAAAGCAAAACATTTTAATACGATTAAGTTATTATATGTATAAAAGCTACTTCTGTTGAATAAGAAGCCGCAATTTCCGCTTTAGTGTAAGGTACTCCTGCCACCGAAAGTGCCGAATGCACCGAGGTCCTTCGAGATTGGGCAGCTGTATATACAAAGCACCCACTGGCCTAGCAACGCCTGGAGGCCCAGGCGCTGTATGGCTCTTTGAAGCCCAAACGTCTAGAGTTAGCCCAAGCTACTGGACTAGCACATCTTCAACTGTCAATAACGAGCTAGGTGGCTCTCTGCTCCTCGGCAGATTATGTAACCATAACGCCTCAGTGTTATGAGGCACTATCTGTAAACCTAGCTCGCGGATCGACGCCGAACGAACGCCTCTTGTCGTTGAAGGTGTCCACCGCAGTAGAGTATTTGTAGTAATAGTGGAGGCAGTGATGATTTAATTTGTTTTTAGGGTTCCTTAATCAAAAGGTAAAAAAATGTACCCTTAAAAGATCACTCTCTTGTCCGTCTGTCTGTCCGTGTGTCACCACCGAAATTAAATTTATACCAGATACTAGCAAGGTATATAGTCCCTATTGGGTGTATAAAATCAATGTCCTGTCAACACGATTAAAAGATATGGGCGATTTTCGCGAAAACTTGTAAGTGCCATTTACCTTATGAATTTTCAACTTTTCTTATTTTTCAGAATTTTCCCTTTTCTTGTGCTGTAAGACCGTGCTTTTAACCAAAATAGGCAATTCTAGGTCAACACACCCTATAGGTTTTGGGTCGAAAATCTATATGGTAGTTCCCGTTGACCTAGAATCACGAAATTTGGCATTAAGTAAGGTCTTACAAAATTTATTTTTCTTCCAAATAAAGGGGATTTTAGAGGTGATTTAAAAATATATAACACTTATATGATTAAATGAAAATTATTTAAAAATATATGATTAAATGTAAATAATTAAAAAAAAAAAAGAATAACCAACATAATGTCGAACATAGAACCTCCTCCTTTTTGGGCAGTCGGTTAAAAATCAAAAAGCCCGACTGCTTAAATGTACTTATTTTTTTACTCAATTGCTGTGCCCGACAGGGTCCATGTGAACTATATTACTATTTATAAGACCTTGTTAAACAAATGTGTTACGCAATAAAGATTTGAATTTGAACTAAAAAGCTGTAAACAAGAATAAAATTATGCTGTGCAGTCGGAGGATAGGTACACTGTACACATCTGCGTTCCCCTTTAGAGCGTTTTGGCGTGATGTTATGTTATGAAATGGTATAAACAATAAAAATATATGCTATCGCAGCAATCCCGAGAGATTTGCTGAGATTTATTGAAGACTTCTGTTGTATATCTCCGATATTCTTCATCAGGTCAACACGAAATTTAAATAGGACCAATTTGGGAACGAAAATATTGCAAAAAAAAATATCTAAATCGGTTCATAATTGACGGCGAAATCGGTGAACATACACCAAAAAATTAACATCATAAAGTCGATCCTAGAACCTCTTCCTTTAGAAGAGTCAGTTAAAAAGTACGCGCAGCGTCACGTCTCCGTGTGACCTGACCCTAGTGGTTATTCAGGGCACTATGTATAATGCCTGGGCATTATGCATCTAGTCAAGTCAAATCGGGCAATGTAATGAATACTGATTTAAACTGCTATGTTTATGACATTGGCTGGTCATTATGAATATTGCTACGTAACGGTTGGCAATTCGATAATTATGGTCAATTAATTAGTCCAAGAGCGAGCGAAGCGAGCTCGGGAGCTTAGGGCACCCCGACACGAATAGTTTAGGTTCGTAGGAGATGACGTGAGCGAGCAAACTCAGGTCCCGTCATTTCCTTCATGTTAGGTTACTTTAGACCCTACAGACAGAGATACGAGCCGGAGCGGGGCTCCGCTGGCTTTGTTGCTTAAATAGTAATCGTATCTACTTACCTATTCTGTATTAAAACCAAAGTCAACATTGAAATAATTTATAAAATGTTATTACCCGGCCCAATAAGTGATGGGCATTATTCAGAAAGCCCGGTCAATCTTATTATTTCAATAGTTTTTATCATATTGATCATTTCCAAATTGCCCGGGCATTATGAATAATGCCGTATTAATCACTTGGTCCATATCAGTAAGGCAAATCACACTCGAAATTATGCAAGTTAAATTAAAAAATTAAAACAATCGGATGAAAGGGGAAGTTCAATTGTTTTATCAATTTGGAATAATTGGTTTTAATATAAAACTAAATAACAATAACCCTGCAATAGTAAACAAAAAAATATGTCTCGATCTTTTTTTTCATGTTCCGCAAATTTTGCCGCAGTGACTAAAATGGTTCCTTGTTCATTGTTCCTTACCACTGAACCCTAAATAGAAAAACTTACTTCTATTCTATTTTAATTAATTCTAGTGAATAATTAAAAATATAAGGGAGTTTATCCACAAATATTGGGCCAGATCCTTGCAGATATGAGTTTTATCATAACTTCAGGGGCAGGCAGCACGCAACTAAAATATCAGAAGGCCAAATCTCGTAATCTTAAACGTTCGAGATATTCATCCTTATATATTTAATATCTCGATGCTGCTAAAGTCCACGCCATATAACAAAAAACTAAAAGACATTGATCCGACTTGTACAGTGCTCTGCCATATCTAACCCCTCTTCCTCTCTTATTTACCTATTCTAAGAGGGGTCAGATAATTTAAACCACCGACCTTACCAAAAAGTAGATAAAATTTACGTAACTAGAAAACATGCTTTTTTGTTTATGGAGATATTTGATAATTCTGATTTCAAATGAAAGTTATTGTATTGGCGTAGAAGCATTTTATTCGTTCAAATCATGTAAATCGGTCCATGCATTTATGAGATATTAACTCATTACTGAAAGCCATGTGAAGGGGTCAAGAACGCCCCTTGCCGCGATACGTTTGATCATGTTACCGACATTACTTTTCCCTTTTTTCCGAATCGTTTTGAAATACTGGAATACATTGGTAGAAAAGTGTTAACGACTTTTATTTCATTCATAACTGGCGGTGACTTTACCCATTGAACGTCTAATTACAGACACAATGGAAAAAAACAATAGCTTACGCAAACATGGTGTGCGTCAAACCCCTGACGCGTCGTTCGCACACCATTCCAAAAAGCTCAAGAGATTTATTCAAATACGGCGATCGCGATCTCGTCTCGACCAATCAATAGCAATAATTGGTAAATTAGCGTTTGTTTGACAGATTGAAACTGAAATGAACATGCGACTACTTTTCCGGTGGTAGGTTTCGACAGAAGGCATGTTGTGACCTCCCACCGGGCAAAGACATATCGCCAAGCGACCAAGCCGTGTTCCAGTATGATGCCCGGTGCAGGCCCTAGAGGAGTTGGGTCGAGATAGCTGTTCCACTGCAGTCAGGCCGGCCTGACTCTTGCTGTTATGGATATATCGGTGGACTGGTGGCCAACTGTCGACCAGGCGAGAGTGCCCGATGGACATTTTCGGGAGGGCTCGAGCGTCCCCGTAATCTCCAGACTATTCCCTCAATGATGGCGTACTGTCGGCGCTTATCTGTAGGTTGCCAGCGTGGAACTTCATCTCACTCTCTTTTCCTCTCCTCCCTTCACTCACGGTAACAACGCAAAAGAACAAGGAAAAGGCTGATCAACGGCAGCACTAACTCTCACATAAGGTGCACCTCAGCAACATCCTAGGTCTGCACTCGAACCTTGTCGCAGTCCATCACCACCCTGAGACGAAGAAACCAGCACTTTTGTTCCTTACGGAGATGCTAATCGGATGTCCGTGAGACGTGGCGTACCTATCTTACCCTGGAGCACAATCTCAAGCCACGCGGAGCCGGGCGAGCATGGCCTCTGTGATAGGCTTGAGTCACGTATTTTATCACTGTTATTGCTCCCAAACTGTGATAAAAATGTGTGACAAAATAAGCCTATCAAAGTAGGCCGTGCTCGCCCGGCAGGTGTATGCATGTACGCCCGTGACGTGAGTGAACAATGCTAGTGGCCCCGACGGGATACCAGCAATTGTACTTGTAAACTTGTGCGCCTGAATTGACTCCGATCTTGACACGCTTATATCTCCTTTCGATAGTGACTGGAAAAGTGCCGAAGGCTTGGAAGCAAGCTAACGTTCAGCCCGTGCCCAAAAAGGGTAATCGAGGTAACCCGGCCAACTACATGCCCATCTCAGTAACGTCCATCCTCTGTAAGAATATGGAACGTGTATTGAACAATAAGCTCCTGGCACACCTAGAAGACAACGACATCCTTAGTGACCGCCAATACGGCATCCGCCGAAATCGGTCAACTGGGGATCTTCTAGCGTATGCGGGGAAAGCTTCCTGTCTCCATTGACATCTCGAAGGCATTCGACAGGGTCCGGCACGAGAGCCTTATGGGTAAGCTTCTTTGCTTCGGTGTGCCTATTCGTTTGTGTGACTGGACTGCAGACATCCTGAGGGATCGGTCAATCCGAGTGGCTATCGATGGCTGCTCGTCCGGTCATTTAGGTATTAACGCCGGAGTCTCTCAGGGGTCGATGCTCTTGGCAACATAGTTCTTGCCAAGGGCGGATTTAGGGGGGGGGGGGGGGGGGCACGTGCCCCCCCCCAGACGGTATTTTGTGTACTGTGGAGATTCCATCACAGTAAAAACTTAGAAGCAAATCATATTATCAGATTTGTTAAAATATATGAATAATATAACAGAAATAAACTATTCACCGCTGCACTGGAGTATGTCTTCAAGGTTCTAGACTGGAGAGGGCTAGGCCTCAACGTCAACGGCGAACACATCACTCACCTTCGGTTCGCTGATGATAAAGCTGCCATGGAGACCATGGAGGACCCCAGTACAACGCCCGATGACCTCGGTAGAACTTCCGAAAGAATGGGTCCAAAAATATACATGGACAAACCATGGTGATGTTGAACCTCGAGAAAGAAGTCAACCGTCAAATCCTTCTCGGCCGGGCAGCATTCGGGCATCTGCGCGGTATCTTCTAGTCCAACTTACCACTGTGTCTCAAGTCGAACCTATGGCTAGCAATGGCTCTGAGACGTGGTCGCTCACAATGGGCCTCATTTGAAAGCTTACAGTCACCAGAAGGGCAATGGAGAGGGCCAGGCAAGGAGCGTCCTTGCGTGATTGAATCAGAAATGTAGAGATCCGCAAGAGAACCAGGGTAAACGACATAGCCCAAAGAATTGTCAAACTTAAGTGGCAGTGGGCAGGGCACATTGCTCGCAGAACAGATGGCCGATGGGGCTGAAATGTTTTGGAGTGGCGACCGCGAATCGGAAGACGTTGCGTTGGAAGGCTTCTCACCAGATGGACCAATGACCTGGTGAAGGTTGCGGGGATCCGCTGGATGCGGGACGCACGGGACCGATCAACGTGGCGACGCTTGGGGGAGGCCTATGGCCAGCAGTAGACGTCTTTCGGCTGATATGATGATGATGATGAACAGAAAGAACATGAGTGAAACTCTTGTCTTTCATAAACCTTCCTATACATACTTCAACTTGTAGAATTTCAATATTAAACTCCTGGCATACCTAGAAGCAAACAATATCCTTAGTGACCGCCAATATGGCTTCCGCCGAAATCGGTCTACTGGGGATCTTCTAGCGTATTCCATTTACATCTGGAGCGAGGCCATCGAGAGGCACGGGGAAGTGTTTGCCTTCTCCCACGACATCTCGAAGGGTTTTGATAGGATCTGGCACGAACGCCTTATTGGTAAGCTTCCTTCATTCGGTCTGCCCGGCGGCCTGTGTGATTGGATTGCAGAGTGCTTGAGAGATCGGTCCATTCGAGTGATTATCGAAGGCTGCTCGTCGGACCAATTGGATATTAATGCCGGGGTCCCTCAGGGGTTGTACTCTCTGCAACTTTATTCTTGCTTCACATTAACGATCTGCTAAAACTTACCTTTGGGTATGCAGACGACAGCACTGTTGCTGAGAGATACTTGTCTAATGTTCGTCCTACCGGGCTTCAGATCCAGGAGGCCATGGTGGCGCGCTTAAACCTGTCCTTGCAGGCAGTCTCCGATTGGGGCGTTGCCAATCTGGTCAGGCCAGGCGTGTCTTTTTTCCGCTAAGAAGATGCAATTTCACCCGGCCCAAACTTTCCGAGATATGACCGTGACAATAACTGAACATCTTGAGCTTCTTGGCGTTACGTTGACATCGACTCTCAATTCTGGCCCATACATTAAGGCAAAGGCTCAGCTGGCTGCCAAAAAGCTTGGGATCCTTGCAAAGGTGAGAAGGTACTTCACGCCAGAACAGCTGCTCAGCTTACATCAAGCGCAAATTCAATCATGCATGGAGTACTGTTCTCATCTCTGGGACGGATCTGCCAAATACCAGCTTGATGCACTAGAGTCAATCGAAAAGCTGGCCAAGAGGCTCATCGGCGATGAGGCACTGGCTAAGTCAAAGCTCCAGAGCTTAGAACATCGTGCCGGTTACATTTCGGTGCGGGTGTGATTGAAATTGCATGATCTAATTCGTTTTGAGAATTCTTTTATTATGCGTACAGCTAAGGAGTGGAATTCCCTGCCGGAGTCTCTGTTTCCCGATAGCTACAATCTAGGGGTCTTTAAGTAAAAGTGAAAGCCGGGTCCACACCGGACGATCCAACCTGCATTAGCGATCGCGCGATCCGCGATCCAGGATCACGGAGTGTGGTTCGTGGATCGTACTAGGCCGATCCAGTTTAATTGAACTGCGATCCTGAACCTACGCTCCTAGCGATCCATAGGCGATCCATGATTCAGATTCCAGTGTCCATGGCGTGAAGGATCGCGCGAACCACACACAACTGTCCACACCGCGCGCGGCACGCAACTGAGGCACCTTTGAGGCTGGCAAAAAAACCGACAACGCACGGATCGGGCGCAGCAGGGATCGCGCGCTCCAATACTTGCGCATGGATCGCGCGCGGCACGTCCACACCGCCCGCACATTTGGATCGCGCTCCTGCCGCGCGCGATTGGAGCGCGATGGATCGTCCGGTGTGGACCCGGCTAATAAGCCGGGTCCACACCGGACGATCCAACCTGCATCAGCGATCGCGCGATCCGCGATCCAGGATCACGGAGTGTGGTTCGTGGATCGTACTAGGCCGATCCAGTTTAATTGAACTGCGATCCTGAACCTACGCTCCTAGCGATCCATAGGCGATCCATGATTCAGATTCCAGTGTCCATGGCGTGAAGGATCGCGCGAACCACACACAACTGTCCACACCGCGCGCGGCACGCAACTGAGGCACCTTTGAGGCTGGCAAAAAAACCGACAACGCACGGATCGGGCGCAGCAGGGATCGCGCGCTCCAATACTTGCGCATGGATCGCGCGCGGCACGTCCACACCGCCCGCACATTTGGATCGCGCTCCTGCCGCGCGCGATTGGAGCGCGATGGATCGTCCGGTGTGGACCCGGCTATAGGTTACTTCTAGGCAAGCGTGCTTCACCGTCGACCACATCATCGCTTACCATCAGGTGAGATAGTGGTCAAGCCCGAGCGTATTATTAATAAAAAAAAAGAAAAATAAACATGAAGTATGATACTTCAGGTTTATTTCTGACAGTTATTGTTGATTTTTTTGCCCATTTGCCCCTTGTGCCCCTCCCAGAAAAAAATCCTGGATCCGCCCTTGTTATCTCCTGTGTGTTTGGATTACAGACTTCCTGAGAGATCGGCTCATTCGAGTAGTTATCGAAGGCTGCTCGTCGGACTAATTGGATATTAATGCCGGGGTCCCTCAGGGGTCGGCACTCTCAGCAACTTTATTCTTGCTTCACATCAATGATCTGCTAAAACCTACCTTTGGGTTTGCAGACGACAGCACTGTTGCTGAGATATATTTGTCCAATGCTCGTGCTCCCATCTGGTCAGGTTTAATGCTGCCAATTTCACCCGGCTCCAACTTTCCGAGATGTGACTGTGCCAATAACTGACCATCTTTAGCTTCTTGGCGTTACATTGACATTGACTCTCAATTTTGGCCCATAAATTGAGGCAAAGGCTCAGCTGGCTGCCGAAAAGCTGGGGATCCTTGCAAAGGTGAGAAGGTACTTCACGCCAGAACAGCTGCTCAGCTTGTATCAAGCGCAAGTTCGATCATGCATGTAGTACTGTTCTCATCTCTGGGACGGATCTGCCAAATACCAGCTTTATGCACTAGAGTCGATCGAAAAGCGGGCCAAGAGGCTCATCGGCGATGAGGCACTGGTTAAGTCCAAGCTCCAGAGCCTAGAACATCGTCACCGAGTTGCCAGCTTGACGGTTTTTATCGGTTACATTTCGGGGAGTGTGCGATGGAATTGCATGATCTATTTCCGCCCAGCCCGTTTCATCATCGGACTACCAGACGTACGGCGATGTTCCATCGGTACATGGTGGACATCCCACCCATAAGCACTAAACGTTTTGAAAATAATTTTATTATGCGTGTGTTTCCCGATAGCTACAATCTAGGGGTCTTTAAGTCAATAATGAATAGGTTACTTCTAGGCAAGCGTGCTTTACCGTCGACCACATCATCGCTTACCATCAGGTGAGATAGTGGTCAAGCGCGAGCCTATTATTAATAAAGAAAAATAAACATGAAGTATGATACTTTAAGTTTATTTCTGTCCGTTATTGTTGAATTTTTTGCCCGTCAGCCACTTGTGCCCCTCCCAGAAAATAATCCTGGATCCGCCCTTGGTTCTTGCTACACATTAATGACCTGTTAAAACCTTTGGGTACGTAGACGATAGCACTGTCGCTGAAAGATACGTGTCCAGAGCACGGGCTACTGGGCCTCAGATCTGCAGCCTTATTGCGTAAGTGTATTTGGCAAGGCAAAGAGTATGAATAATCGACCTATCACATGAGAGATGAAAGACAATGTGGATTTCCGTCTATGTGATTTGTCGATTGTTCATACTCTTTGCTTATAATTAGAATACATTACTTACGCAATAAGGCTGCCGGTTTCTTCGGGAAGCCATGGTTGAGCGCTTAAACCTGTCTTTGGAGGCAGTCTCGGGTGGCGGCGTAACGGGGAGGGGGCGGTTCGCCCCTGGTACCAGGCACCAAGGGGTGACAACGCGGTCGGGACCGTTAGATTGTGTACCTACGTACGTTGCTCATGCTGCTCAGTTGGCTACAAAAAAGGTTTGGAATCCTTGCAAAGATGAGACGGTAATTCACGCCTGATCAGCTGCTTATCTTGTATAAAGCGCAAGTTCGGTCATGCAAGGAGTAGTAGTTCTCACCTCTGGGACGGATCTGCATAATACCAACTTGATGCACTTGAGTCGATTGACAAAAGGGCCAAGCGGCTGATCGGCAACGGTGCACTGATCGACTCAAAGCTCCAGTCTTGCACATCGGTGTTTTATCGGTTATTGTCAGCCTGTCGGTGTTTTATCGGTTACATTTCGGGGAGTGTGCCTTTGAACTGCATAATTTGATTCCGCCTAGCCATCATCGGACTACAAGACGTACAATGCTGTATCGGTACATGGCGGACGGACATCCCAACAGAAAGTGTTTTGCGAACGCTTTCATTGTGCGTACAGCTAAGGATTATAATTCCCTGACGGATTCTTTGTTTCATGATAGCTACATACAACCTACGGGGTCTTTAAGTCGAGAGTGAATAGGTTATAGGGCCTAGGCAAGCGTGCTTCACCGTCGACCTCATCATCGCTTAACATCAGACGAGATAGTGGTCATAAGCAAGTCTATCAAAAAAAAAAACAGTCTTAAAATACGGGAATTGTCCCTTTGCACGAGTTACGTATTTAGGATCACGAGTCCAGGCTCCCAATGACGTCGACGATGAAGTATCTGGGACTCGTCCTCGACAGCCGGTGGAATTTCGTGGAGCATTTCCGACGTTTGGCTCCCAGACTGGAGCGGGCCGGGGCTGCCCTCAAGCGGCTCCTGCCCAATCTAGGGGGTCCAAACGCCTCCTGCCGGGGGCTTTACGCGGGGGTCGTGCGGTCCATGGCCCTTTACGGGGCACCAGTGTGGGCGCGTTCTCTGAGGCGGCGACCAGCCCGCCGGTTGAACGCGTCCCAAAGGGTCATGGCAATTCGGCTGGTCCGAGGATACCGCACGATCTCCGGTGAGGTAGCGAACCTCCTTGCCGGATTGCCGCCATGGGATCTGGAGGCAAAAGTCCTCGCGCACATATGGGAGTGGTGCGAGGAGGCGAAACGCCGGGGCGAAACACCGTTGCCGCGACAAATTACGGCTCGGCGGTTAGAGCTCCGGCAGGATCTCATGGCGACATGGAGAGAGCGATTGTCGCAACCCAGCGCTGGGCACGCCACAATTGAGGCGATAAGGCCCCTCTTTGAGGAGTGGCTTGAAAGGCGTCATGGCGTCCTCACCTTCCGCCTGACGCAGGTCCTCACCGGACATGGATGTTTCGGGAGGTTCCTGTTCAGGATAAGGCGGGAGGAAACGCCCGGGTGTCACCATTGTGTGGATCGCCCGGAGGACACGGTGGAGCATACGGTGGAGGTCTGCTCCGCTTGGGCGGAGCACCGCCGTGTCCTCGTGGAGGCGATCGGCGGTGGTGACCTCTCGCGTCCGGCCCTGGTTCAGGCCATGGTACGGAGCGAGAGGGCATGGGAAGCTGTCACCTCCTTCTGCGAAGCAGTAATGCTCGCGAAGGAGGAGGCAGAACGCGTGAGGGAGACGCAACAGAGACGCCCTCACGCCCCCAGCCGCCGCAGGAGACGTCCCGGGCGTCGGGCGTCGCAAGACGATTTCCGGCCACCGTAGGCGCGGGCTTGCGGACGGCGAGCAGCGGGTAGCTCGCCGTCCGATAAGGACCAGGCCCGAGTCGACGGCGCGTAGTGTTCCACGCGCGCCTCAAAGAGATGTTAGCAAAACTGACGGGGTCCGCTAGGGCCGATGCCTGTCTGGGTCGCGGATAAATTTGAAAAAGAGTTACCGCGGCCCTGGCTCAAGCAACTGAAGGAACACGGGTGGGTTTTAGTCAGTAAAAGTCTGACACGCCCTCCCGCTTCACCCAGAGCGGGAGAAGTCACTGGATGATTTCCCACCCAAAAAAAAAAAAAAAAAAAAAAAGGCTCCCAATGTCTCAAGTTTGAGTACTGTACATAAACGAAATGCTGGTGTGAAATATGCATTAAAAAAAAAACCAGTTTATCAACAAAAATACTAATACTGAAAACAGAATCAAAATTGATCGAAGAGCGAACGAGAAATAACAATTTAAAGCAATATATCTGTCCCTCTCTACGATATCGCCATTTTCTATGGCAGTTATTATGTGCGTCGTAGTATCTGACGTCAAATGGCACGCGACTTCTCTTTCTAATTCTAAGCGAAATTAAATGCATATGATTGACTGCCAGTGAATGTTGTTTCCCCTGTTATGTGTGGATTAGGTATATCATTCAAGATAAAAGTAAATGGTATTTTTTCAACACTTATTATTAAAAGTAACTAGAATTATGTGTCTAGTTAGATAATATATCCTGGTGGTATGGCGGGTGTCAGTATTATTTTATTACACATTATAACTATAAAGTAATTACCGAAGTAGACGATAATTTTAGAAGCTAAAGCAAAATTCTCACTCAGTATGTTATTAAAGTAATAATATTTACGATTACATTACAATTCTGTTACAATATTTTTTTACAATCACAATATATTTTTCAATTACCAAAAACTAACACAATTCATAGGATTTATTGTGCACATTTTGAAACCACTGTATACATAATTATTATGTAGATACGATATTTTGTAATAAATTTAACATGATTGACTACAGTACAGCACCCCAAATATTGTCCAGCAAACCAACGCTGCTATAGGGTGTTTACTAAAAGTAATATACATTTCATACACAATTCCACAGCTCACATTGCGCACCATTACAAAAATAAATTATAGATGCTCCTAAACTAATATCTTCAAATTTATCTTGGCATGTTTTCGCTGCACATCTGAAATAGGAACAAATAAAGATAATTATAGTTCACTTTTATTTAATTTATTTAACGATTCAATGAATGGTTATATGAGGAAATAAATAATTGCCATTCGTTAGATCCAATCTGTTAGACTGGCAGAGTCGTACCTAAGTATTATGTATTTATATGCATTATAAGTCTGCATCAAAATAATAAAAAATATTTTTAAAACTGTTTGTGCCGCTCCCACAGACAAACTATGAAAACGGTTTTGTGGGGCAAAGTTCTTAGTTAAGATTTTATAAACTTGTATTTTAATAAATAAAATAAAAAATAATAAGGACGTCGTAATAGCTGTCAAATATTTCGCAATTTTGGTTATTTTGTCAATATTACTGTAACCTGAAAATTAAATGGTATCGTATTCCCTCAGCCTACATTTACGTTGTGGGAATGAGTTAATTCAAACGCGTGTCTGGTCCTATATTTTAATAAAATAAATAGAAACAGTTCCTCCATCTTTGTCTGGTTGGCTGCTTGCTAAAATTGCTTTTGCACCTGAGGTGTTATTTTTGGTACCCCTGGCAGGTATCAACAGCGTTAAGAAATCAGGTTTGAATGAGCTATTGAGATCAATAACTTATTAAAATAAAAAAGGAGTTGTTACAATAGGTATTATCGATCAAAAAGTTCGAGAAATAAACAAAATTGGCATCTTTTAGTCTTATCTGCACCATCCTTGTGTGCGTAACTTTTTAAAAAACGTTGCCCCACACTAAGAATTTCTCCTGTATCGTGGGTGCGTTTACAAACATATAAACTCAAATATACAAACACCCAGAGCCGGAACAACTATCTGTAGGTCATACAAATATTTGTCCCGTGCGGGAATCGAACCCGCGACACGCAGCGCAGCAGTCAATCGCTCAACCACTACGCCAACCGTGCGCCCAAACTGCGTAGTCGCAGCGGAAAAAGGACTAATTTAATTTTTTCTTTTTAGCAGATATTTAGAGTATGATTTCGTGTAATAGTTTATGGTAAGTACATATTTGTACATCCAACCATTAGGGAGCCATTCAAGAAAAACTGTTTCCGCTGGTACTACGTCATCCAAGCGGCACTTTTTTTCCTATGGACGTATAACGCTGCAACTACGCACACACCATCATTTTTCGTCATATCTCTAAAGCTGCTGAGTAGCATAGGAGAACTCAACTATCTATTTTAGTTTGGTCTTTGAATGAAAGAAACGGCGCCAATATTGCAACAATATTAAGTTCAAGCATTTGTAGCAATATTTGTAAGTATGTGAAAACCATGTTCCTATTTATCAAATTAATGAATTTAACTGTTAATGTTTTTAATACTTTATACCTGTGTGTAGTATAATGTGTAGTGCTATTCTGATTTCTGGGTGCATAGTCCTCACATATATGAATTTATTAATTTATATACTTATGTAAATATTTTAAAACACATTTTTTTTTAAAAGAGTAAGTATGGAGTTTCTTGTGCAGTCTGGAAATTTCTTAGATCAATGGGAGTGGGAAAATCGCGCCAAGATTCTTTTCCTAAAGATATAGATCTTGAATTGCTTAATCAACATTTTTCCACATCTTCTAACTTCAATGGTACTATCAAAGCAAAAACGTTAAATGATCTTTCATCTCTTCCCACTCCCGATTATTCACCTCTCGTCTTTAATCAGTTTTCCGATTGTGATGTTAAGAAGAGCATAGAATCAATCTCGTCGAATGCTGTTGGTAGTGACTGTATTAGTCGCAATATGATACTCCCTATCCTTGACGAAATCCTTCCTGTCATCTCACATATCCTCAATCATTCCGTATCTTGCGGTGTTTTTCCCTCTTCATGGAAAGAAGCCCAAATTACTCCTCTTCCTAAAAAGCGCAATCCCGTTTCCTTCTCTGAAATCCGTCCTATCTCCATATTACCTTTTCTATCCAAAGTACTTGAACGCCTTATCCATAACCAACTTAGTACATTCCTGTGCAAGAACCACCTCCTTAATTTTTTCCAATCCGGGTTTCGTCCAGGACATAGTACTACAACAGCTCTTGTTAGCATTACTGACGATATTAGACTTGGTATGGAAAATGGAAATCTGACGGTCCTTTCCTTATTAGACTTCAGCAATGCGTTTAATACCGTCGACTTTGACATCTTACTCGGCATACTCAGCTCTCTTAACATATCTCCAACGGCAATTGATTGGTTTCGTAGTTACCTGTGTGGCCGCCGACAACGTATTTGCATTGAAAATTCAACCTCGTCATGGTGTAATACCTCTGCAGGCGTACCACAGGGGGGCGTTCTATCTCCTCTTCTCTTTGCTATTTTTATAAATTCTATTTCCAATGAACTTCTCTCGTCCTACCACCTTTACGCTGACGATCTGCAAATATTTTCTCAAGCACCAGTAGATGAATTGTCGGAGGCTGTTAACATGGTCAATCAAGATTTAGCTCGTATTTCTGAGTGGAGTTTGGCTCATGGTCTGCAGGTTAATCCAACGAAGACTCAAGTCATTGTTGTCGGCAGTCCTAGGTTGCGCTCAAGAATTAACTGGTCACAGCTCCCCCGGATTGTTTTTGATGGCTTAGCTATTCCATACAGCGACTCGGTGAAAGACCTGGGTATTTTAGTTGACAAAGACTTTTCGTGGGGTCCTCAGCTGCAAGAAGTTAGCCGCAAGGTGTTTGCATCTGCGGGGTCTTTACGCAGACTGCGCAATTTCCTTCCTACTGCCACCAAAACTGCGCTCGCCCAATCCCTTCTTCTCCCAATCCTCGATTATGCCGATGTCAGTTATTTAGATCTAACTGAAGTGCAGCTAGATAAGCTTGAGCGACTCCAAAATGTTTGCATTAGATTCATATTTGGTTTACGCAAATATGACCATGTTTCTGATTTTCGTATTAAGCTCAAGTGGCTGCCAATCCGCCTTCGCCGGAATGCCCATATTTTATCATTACTTTACAGTATTCTGTTTATTCCTACAACTCCCTCTTATCTCAAAGAACGCTTTAAGTTCCTTCATGACACACATTCAAGAAACCTGAGATCGTCGGAAAATTTGAGACTTTCGATGCCTACTCATTCCACTAAGTTTTACGATAAATCGTTTACGGTCCAGGCTGTGCGATTGTGGAACGACTTGCCCTTGTCAGTAAGACAAGCCCAGTCACATGCTGCTTTTAAGAACCTGGTTAGAAACCATTTCCTTTCTATATAACGTTTTCCTATTTAGATCTAATTTATTCCATCATTATTCAACCCTTTTTATTTATTTTTTCCATCTATGTTTATGTGTAACACATAGTATTATATATGTATGTTTATATATAAGCTTATGTATAGTATTTAATATAGTAATATATATATATATTTATATTTTAATGTAGCATTACACCGCAGACTACCCCCTGTTTTATTCTTAGTTATTAACGTCCATCCAAAGGTTGTCTGGTAGATATCGCTGTCAGCGATAAGACCGCCTTTGTACCCGTAGAAATAAGTATAATTGTAAAAGAGATGTGTAACTTTAGTTTTTGGTGTACAATAAAGTATATTCTATTCTTCTCCATAACGAGCTACTTTTCCGAATGCACGGTATAATCAACTTTTATTACTTGTGAATATTAATTTTTGATTGACGTTCAAAAGTGTCGCTTATTGGCCTAGTTGAATAAATATATTTGACTTTGAAGATGTTGAATGCCATACGGTTAAATGTACCGGGACTATTCAAAAAACCGGCCAAGTGCGAGTCGGATTCGCGCACGATGGGTTCCGTACCATTATCGCAAAAAACGGCAAAAAAATCACGTTTGTTGTATGGGAGCCCCACTTAAATATATATTTTATTCTGTTTTTAGTATTTGTTGTTATAGAGGCAACAGAAATACATCATCTGTGAAAAATTTCAACTGTCTAGCTATCACGGTTCATGAGATACAGCCTGGTGACAGACAGACAAAGGGACGGACCTCGGAGTCTCAGTAATAGGGTTCCGTTTTTACCCTTTGGGTACGGAACCCTAAAAAACATATCTAGTTTCTACATGATAAGCAAATAATTTAATTCTTGGTATTGAAATATTTAACAGCTATTTGACCATACACTCAGGCCCAGGCACTCATATCTAATTCTACATACCGTGTGGGTTTTTATCTAGCTAGGATAAGAACTTACGGCAGTTGAGCAGGAAATTGACGAATAATTTGTCTGAGGATTTGGAGTGCCAGGAAACATGTTCATTTGCACATGTGGTGGCGGCGGCGGTGGCGGATGCGTGGCGAGTGGGGACACGGGGGGCGCGGCCGCGCAGCCCCCGCCGCCCGTACTGTTCGGGCTGCCGGTCGTCGACAGCCGTGAGAACGCCGCAAGCGCATCGGGGAAATTAGGAGGTGTAGCTGGAGTATTGCATGGTGTCATCAGTTGCTGAAACAATTATTTCATATTCATTCATCCATTTGTTATTTAAAACCAGCTTTAAGCAATTGTTAATTCAAAAAAAAAAATTTTTTTCCTTCGGGAAAGCGCACATTAAAAGGTGTAGGGCGGACAATACACATGCAATGTAAGTAAATAAAAAAAATACAAATAAATAAAATTGAAGTGTCTGTTTGTTATGCCAAAACAACAGTTATAAGCCAACCTTAAGGACGCTGTTACATTTTCGACGAACTCAAATTTAGGTATCTGAGACGTACACAGCAACATTACGCGCACGCACACATTAAAACGATCAATCGTTTCAATGAGTGCGTGCGCGTAATGTTGCTGTATCAAATCGAAAATCCAATATAGCACCGTCGAAATTTATCCAACATATCATAATGGGTGTCATTTTCATGGTTTTTGGGGACGCTAATTATGAATATGGGGTGAAAACCAAAATCCAAGATTGCGCCGATAAAAAAGCGACCACAAAAACCGAGAAAATGACACTCATGATGAAATGTTGGATAAATTTCGTCGGTGCCATATTGGATTTTCGTTTTGATTCCAATTCCAGGAATGATGAAGATGAACCGCGGACGAAATTTATGAAGTATGAAGCAAGTGTTCTTGTTCATAATTGAAAAATATATTGATTTAGGTACAAAATAATTATCTGAACGTGTAGAGAACTATATGTATCGTAATTTATTATATATTCTAAAGATAAAATATGCTGTAAATTTACCTAAACTCAAACTGGGACCTATTCAGACCCTACTTTTTTGCTGCAATTATTGTGATGGTGAAAACGTGTTTGTGCGAAAATGTTGTATAATGTCATACAATTTTTCTGATGCCAATCTGGAGATGAATATTGTATTATCTTTAAATTGAGACCATGATATCATCACATTTGTGATTGCTTATACTTACATTAAATTAAAATGGTAACCGAAAGGCACTATTATTTGTAAACAAATGTAAAAGCGTCCTTAAAGTGATAAATTTGTTTATATTAATAATGATGGCATGTATGCAATATTAATAAAATTATTAGAATTAATATTTGTTTCGGCTTATTTACCATGTATATTTAGATTTTCGTGATTTTGGATTGTGACCATGTCAGCTTAAAAACTTATATTAGTAAAATGTTTAAAACGATAGATGTTCGATATGCTTGCAATAATAGATGCAGTACCTGGCGGTAGTGTGGTGCAGCAATCCCATTAGCGCCAGCAGGAATAGCCACTTCTTGAAAAAATATTGATAACGCTGTCTGAAATTAAATAGATTATAATATAAAAATGTATACTGTGTAATTCTAATGCTTACACTATATTCATGAATCATTTGAAATAATAGTATGTAGTATATTTTTTACCGGATTATTACAAACATTGCAAGTTTATAATAATAAATCTCTCTAGATTAGAAACTCACACATGGTTACATTTCAGGGAGTGTACGACGGAACTGCACAATTTGATTCCGCCCAGCCCTTTCCATCATCGGACTACAAGAGGTACGGCCATGCGCCATCGGTACATGGTAGAAATGCCTCCCATACGCACAAAGCGTTTTGCTAATACTTTCATTGTGCGCACAGCTAAGGAGAGGATTTCCCTTCCGGTGTGTTTATTCCCTGATAGCTACAACCTAGGGGTCTTTAAGTCAAGAGTGAATAGGTTTCTTCTAGGCAAGCGTGCTTCACCATAGACCACATCATCGCTTAACATCAGGCGAGATGGTGGTCAAACGCGATTATAAAAAAAAAAACTCTAGGAAAGAGGTGCTCAGACTTACAGAGTCAATGATACCAAAGCATTTAGGCATCAAGTGATAAACTGCAAAAAACTACTAAACTCAAAATTACTCCAGTGCAATTATAGACCTACTACTTTTGCGTGTTTACTAATCCATTAAACGTTAATGAGCAAACACAATAGAAACAAAATTAGCTTACGGGTGTGCGCGCTCGTTTCAGAGTCTTTCTCGTTGGTTATCCTATCATGGGTTATCAAGTCTCTTTATTCCCAGATACTGTATGCACACCAGCAGCCTAATTGCGTAAGTGAATTCGGCAAGGCTAACTAAGGGTTTGACCCCATTTAAAAATTATATTTAAATAATTAGGTATTGCCAAAAATTATTGGACACTTTCGAAAAGAGAATCCCACCAAAAACATAAATGTGAAAATGGCTCCCTTTTTGTAGTTCTTTGTAGTTCAATACAAAAAATATTTACAAGAACCAAATGTTCTAAAATAAATTAAAAAATACAATTTCTTCTTTCTGCTACAACAATATTTGTTATTTAAAAATATAACTTCTTAAATTTGAAATGCGAATTATTTTCAGCAGATAACTTAGGAGCATCCTTACTGAGAACCAATTTGGTTTTAGGAAGAATAGTTAAACTTCTTTTGCTTGTTTTACTTTGGTCAATCTGAAGCCCTCAATAACAAAATGCCTGTATTGTCAGTGTTTTTAGATATGATCAAAGCATTTGATTTTGTCCCACATAATTGCCTGCTTTGCAAAATGAAGAAAAAAGGCATAAGAGGCAAGGTGGTGCATGACTGGCTTCAAAGTTATTTATCGAGTCGCCAGCAAAGGATAGTAGTATCAAAAATTGACAACAACACAAACAAAACATACAGTTCAGATTTAAAATAAATAGTTGTGGTGTTCCTCAGGGAAGCGTATTAGGGCCTCCATTATTTATAATATACATAAATGACCTTTGCAAGAACCTAAAACATAATTGTACACTATTTGCTGATGCCACTACTCTCACAATAAAATCTTCAAATAGAAATGACCTAAAAACTGACACTAACAATGAAATACTAAAAGCAATTAAATGCCTGGCAACTAATAATTTACATGTAAATATTGAAAAAACAAAGTTAGTACAATTTCAAACATACAATTCTTTAGTAAAACCACCTCAAATACATTACAATAATTCAATTTTGGAACCTGTACCGTCAACCTTATTCTTGGGAATAGTTATTGATGAATAATTAAATTGGAAAGAACAAGTAAAAAAAAGTCTGCACTCGTCTAGACAAATTTGTGTTTGCTCTTCGAAAACTGAGAAGAATAGCCAGTAAAGAAACAGCCCTAGGTGCTTATCATGGCTATGTTGCATCAGTGCTGCGTTACGGACTCGTGATATGGGGAAATTCAGTAGATGTGAACAGTGCATTCATTGCACAAAAAAAATGTGTCAGAGCTGTGTATGGAGCAGAATATTTAGATCATTGTAAGCCATTATTTAAAGCACCTATATATTTTTGAGATTTGTATGTTTATTAAAATGTATTCGCACATGTTCCCATTGCATGAACACATTTCTAAAAGAGTGAAAAGCAGAAGCCCAAATAAATTACTTGTACCTAGCCAGAGACTACAATTGTATATCAGGAATTCCAATTGCATGGCAATCAAAATATTTAACAATTTACCACCACGCATCAGTGTTGCCCACTCATAAATTTAGGAAAACAATATTTGCCAGGCTTTTAGACAGTTGTTTCTATTTAGTTAATGATTTTTTAAATTATAAATTTTGACATTACATTTTATTAATACTTATTTACACTTGTTAACTTGAATCGTTTTTTTATTTTTTTAAGATTTGACATTATATAATTATTAAATTTTGACATTTCATTCATAATTATCATAACATTGTATAAAAAATATGTATTTTTATCTAAACTAATTTATAATATTGTACTCCTCAAACGTCGCGCGCACACCATGTCTGTGTAAGCTATTGTTGTTTCTATTGTATCTGCTTATTGACGCGCAAGGGGAATATATTCTCTTCTTAGAGTTACGATGACAAACGACTACCTACAGTTATATTGTTGTGGCCTATAACTTGGACTCTTTGATATTGTTAGTTAATTTTATTATTTCTACACCGGCAACGGTAGCGCATGTGAAACTGTTTAATATTAAGATCTTAATGTACCATATACTCAGAAATAAATATAACTTATCTTATCTTATAAATTGTAGCTCAAGTTGTATTAGCTGGTTATTCCTTTGTATTCGCCCAACTACCTATCTAGATGCCAAATTTGAACTTTCTAGGTCATCGGGAACTAGGTTAGATTTTTGGTCTATAGGTCAGTCAGTGATAAAAATTAAATTACGATTTTTCGACGTTAATATCTAAATAACCGTTTGAGCTATATTTATGAAATTTCATGTGTTTATGTTAAATAGATTTTGAGTTATTAAGATGACAAAAGTGGCTCCAAATAGTTCGTGTAAGATTTCACACAGCTGCTGCGTCGTCAGTTCCTTTTTTGCTTGAACTTGGCTTGACCCGCTGCCGTGTGTCTATCTTCACCAAATGAGAGCGTCTAATAATTGTTGGCAATACCTAGTTATTTCAAGAGAATTTGACTTTGCATTGCCGAATTTACTTACGCAATTAGGTTGATATTTTTGGTATTTTTTTTGGGGTTACGAGTAAAATCAGTTAAGGCAGCTTCCTTTACTGCCCCCTCGTCTTCCTATGCATAAATGCCGTAAAACAGTTACTTTCTAAAGCATACTCTTTACTCACTCAAAGGGTTTCGTAATACCCAGTTACTGGGTTGTGGAGGTAACATAGGCAGTCACTCCATCTAAAACACTGGTACTCAGCTAAATCCGGTTAGACTGAAACCCCAACATAATTGAGAAAAGACTAGGCATATTGATTGTATATTATTTTTGAAACATGTTTTTTTCGTGTAACTAAAGTTTTGTAACTTTTTAGGGAATGATGGACAAAAGTTTGTCAAGTTTTCTGGTCTCATTAGAGACAGTGAGGATCTGGGTCAACTCATCCATGTTTAACAATGAGAAACTGGTGCTTAGCTCTTATTCTGTCACAGTAGGTTTTTCAATTTTATGACCGTATTCTTCTATCAGACTTTTATTGTTTATGTCAATTCAGGTAATCAATTTCTTTTAGTTTTTTATTTGCTTGAATTGCTATTTACTTTTTTTTTACAAATACAGTTCCCACACTATTATTTTTTGCGTATCTGTATTATTGTTGTGTTTGTTCATCGAGTAGCGCTAGTCTGATAAACTTATACAAATTAAATAATCCTTAATGTTACAGGCGGAGGGTTCAAATTTCATTCGTTTTTAGGATGCGTCAGGTAACAGCTGTACATCAGTCACTTACACATCAAAAATGTAAATTATCACACCATTTTGCCATAATGAGAGAGCAGCCCATCAAATCTCTTTATTCTCATGATAGCACCGACATTTTTATGGCGCTTTCATATCCAGTAGAATGTCAGGATGTGTGTATACCACCAAGATATGGAAACCCTAGCTAGTGTTAAGCAACGAGCACCGCACACCTCTTACACTACCTAGGAACATACTCATTACTCGTATATGGATTCAGCAAAAAATAATAACAAAACAGCAGTTTAAAGCAAAATTAAATAAAGGTACCCCATGTTATTGTTTTGTACATTATCTCAAGTCAGAATCATGTTAGGATTCCTTTTCAGATGACACCCTAGTTATTTTAACCATCAGTAACATGCTTATTGAAAAGAAAAGCTCGAAACACTGTACAAAAAACGGACTGATTGGGCCTCATTTAGAGAGGAAATTGAGATGGGGAACGACCTTAAAGTGAAACTGAAGACATCATAAGATATTGACGACACCGCAAAATGACAACTGTAATACAAGTATCCTGATACAACAATACACAACTGATTAAACCAACACACCATACAACGAATTTTTCCACGAGACGTAAAAGAAAAGATACTGGAAAAACGAAGACTGCATCGAATCTGGCACCAAGTAGAAACAAATCGGATAAAACCGCATTGAATAGGACAATTGTGGAGTTGAAAGATCTGATCCGCAACTAGCACGACGATACATTGCAGTATAGGGTGGAATCAATGTCTACTACTCCTTCAAAAAACTGCTCACTGGCCACAGATTGCAATGGGTGGTATAGCAATCTGTGGCCTGTCGTATGTTTTAGTGAATTTGCATAAAGAGTATTTTTTAAAGGAGTAGCAGACAATGATTCCAGATTAAACTGCTATCTAAATAAGGAAAAATAATAATGATTGGGCTCGAACTGCTGAGGAGAAGGCCAATGTATTTGCAGAACACCTGCCCAGTATTCACCCCGAATGAGACCGACGATCCTGAATCCGAATCGAATGTGTCAATACAGGCATATCAAATGTTAATGACCCCAAAACCAGTATCTGTGAGAGAAGTTGCAAAAACTGCCAGGGACCTAAAGGACAAAAAGCACCTGGCTTCGACTTAATAACCAAAGAAGTTCTAAAAGATAGTTCTTTTAGAACTTCTTCCAAGATGGTAGTAGATGGTGGATGGTAGATGATGGTTATAACCATCTTGTTCAACGCAATCCTCAGAGCGCAACATTTTCCCAAGATATGGAAAGCCTTACAAATATTGATGATCCACAAAATGTGAAAGCCAGCGAGCGAAGTAACCTCGTATAGACCGTTCAGTCTGCTACGAATCCTGTCAAAGCTATTTGAGAAAATGCTTCAACGCAGAATCTTACCAATATTAGCAGAAAACTAAATAATACCTGATTATCAGTTTGGTTTCTAGAATGCCGCTTCTACAGTCGATCAAATCCATCGAATTTGCCTTAGAACAGAAAGAATATTGTTCATCTGTGTTCCTGGACATCCAGCGGGCATTTGACAAGGTAGGACACAATGTGACCTGCCCAAAATAAAGAATAGCTTACTTACCACATAGCTTTCACATGTTTATGAGATAATATCTCTTAGAAAGAATATTCCAAGTGAAAGGCGGGTTAGACTTCTGGTTTCTACAACATTAAAGCGGGCGAACCACAAGGATCCGTATTGGGACCCATACTGTAAACCCTATATACAGCGGAACAATTTTTTTTTAATTTATGGATAGGCTCGCGTTTGACCACTATCTCAACATCACAACATCAATCATATCTATCAACATTACAAGGCTTAGCGCAGCTACTTACGCTGACGACACCGCTTTCCCGGCCTGTAACAATGATCAAGCTGCCGCCTCAAATACCTTACAGAAGGGACTTCACAAGATCTATGAGTGGCTTCAAACTTGGAAAATCAAAGCCAGTACATCCAAGTTGGTGGAAGTCACCTTTACACTAAGAAGGGGTAATTGCCCACCTGTAAAACGAGGTGGCACCACGCTACCGCGTGAGGACAGTGTCTGGTACCTGGGCATTCATTTGGGCCGCCGCTTGACATGGAAAATTCACATCAAGACTAAATGAGAGGAACTCAACATTCGGTATCGACTCCTACACTGGCTGCTTGGTCAAAACAGTAGGACAGGATAGGATAGATGGAACCCTTTTCCGTACTTGGACTCCCATTTGGTTCGTTGTGCGTGCAGGTCTCCTCTCTGTGAGAGGTAATAGGCTTGAATCCATCACGCGGGCCCATTGCGGGTTGGTGGATATCACATGTCTTCGAAATTTTCGTTCTAAGACGTGCCGGTTTCCTCACGATGTTTTCCTTCACCGTGTTGAGAGCAGTGGTGATGAAATAATTTAAACAAAGTAAAGAGCCTGCCTGGGGTCGAAACAGTAAATTGCATGTATGGCATAAAATTGTGGGGTAGTGCTAGTGATTCAAACATTTAGATGCTCCAGCATCTGCAGAACATCATACTATGAACAATTAGCAACTCAGTGGTTCATCACACACAATTAAATACACTAACAGTTACAAATGACCGCAGTTAAAGAAGAAATTCGATCAACTGTGGAGAAATACAAGCAGCAACTGTCTCGTCTAAAGTGCCTAAATTACTCAAACTTTCTCAAAAGGCATGACATAATGAAGCTGCACAACAGATGGTAGCTATGTTGTACTGAAGAGTAGATATTCTCACTGGAGGAAGCACTCTACAAGACATTGACCCAAGAACACATCTGGTTATAGTCTATGAAGACTGATGGCAGATACAAAAAAAAAGAGAAAAAATTATAATATTGTTTTAGGCTTAAAATAGTTCCAAATAAGCTGCCTTTCACTATTATTAAAAAAGAGGAAGTTCTCAATTCAACAGTACCTATATATTTTATTTGATGTTTGTCACAACTTTTTACTGTGTGAACCGCATTTGACAATTATTTTTTTATTTAAAAGCTCTTTAATAAATGATGGCAAATCTCACAGGATTGCTGCAATCGCATGTCTGTTTATTGTTTACACCATTTCATAACATGACGCCCATCTGCTCTAAAGGGGGTATGCAGATGTGTACACATACAGTTCACCCTGGTAAACCCTAATTTCACTGGTTATGTTCGAGTTGCATGTTATTCAGGTAATCTATTCTAGCATAACTGTAAGTAATATAGATATGTACCACAACCTTCCGAAATTTAAGTTATTATTCACTTTGGTTTTTATTTAGAAGTTGGTTGAATTTTTAGGTAAAAAAGATTTTTTTAGTCCACGGACCCCTAGGAAATCAAGCACAATTTCAAGAACCACCATAATAAAAAAAAACAGTAAATTTCAGACCAATTATTTGCAGACTACAAATGCAAAAAAATATTAATGTTATATAAATATGGTCCATAGTGGCTTATTGGATTGTATTTAGCCACCAATAAGTTAAAACTGTTAAAACAATTTAAAAAAAATACTAGCAGAGACGCCTGGCAGAGTTATTCAGAAACTAAACCAAAAATGTAAAATTAAACAAAACAAACATACTTAACCTTCATAACAAATCTAAACAAAAAAAAATGTTTTCAATAGCTAACAATATACATCCATACTAACAAACTCTGAGCCATAATACTTAGATTACAACAGGATATGCGTTTGAGACTAATTAGATAGCTATTTACATTGTACAGCATCCAAGAAGGGAGACTGAGAAGTTACAGAAAATGAACATGTACATTTTATATGTTTATTTTGACATCAAGGTTATACTAACTCCGATCGTTATTGCGTGTTATTTCGTCAATATCATTATTAACATGTTTACAGATTAACGAGTACCAAGCATTTATATCTCGTAACAACATAAAAAGTTACTACAGAATTAAATAATAATATTATGAACTAAATTATGTTATCCAATAATCAACAAACATAAATAAATACAACTCAATTTACTAATGAGATACTTGTTATTTGATAACAATGAGTGACATCTGTGAAAAGGCTATTGTAAATCAAAATATGTAGCAGCCATTTCATGATTACATAGGGAACTGTTTGTTTACATTTAATATAAATTTACCTCGAATTGCCAGTGTGCAGCTTGCAATAACTGCTTTGCTTGTTCTTGAGCACATCCTGCTGCTAGCACAAATTGATTTATCATGACTTGTTCACGTAAAGTTGAATCCATTGTAACAAAATTCAACAAAATATAAAAAGAAGTCCACTGAATGTCCAAGAAATAACAAGCAATGATATGAATATAAAAGTCAAGAATGCGTATCTAATCAATTTGTGAGCGCTAGTGGACCTGAGTTAAATGACGAGTGCAAAAGAGAGATCCGACAAGTTTATGTAACAATCACCAATACGAATATTCTAGCCTCAAATCACAAACACCATTTTTTTTTCTTTTGGCCTAACATGGTTTGTGTATTTGTCAAGTTTAGAAACGCCATTTTCTTTCTTTTAAAATACTTTGGGTTACCATATTGATAAGTATCGGCTAGTTATACACCACGTATCATTACTAAAAGAGTGTTTAGTTGAAACGGGCTCTGAAGGAGAAGTACTAATATTATAATTATTGGTGCTATAAATTTTTACTCAAAGGATATGTAATGTGAAAAAAATCATTAAACAGTACTTTTTTAAATTGTTTACCGAACGAACTCAAATTATACGAAAAATAAAAAGTCTGCCGCATTTAACGTGTTCGCAGCAGACACACGCGCCTGCGGTGCTGTAGATAGCGTTATAGAACAGCATATAGATTTGAAGCATCATCCATCATCTTCCGTAACTAAAATCACTGCGTGTGGACGTGTACTTACTATGTATGTGGCACTATTAAGCTAGGTCCACACCCATTGCGTCTGTTTGGTTGTGTCAAAAGAAAACTTAAAGGGTTCATCATGTTCCTGACCTTATCCCGTGATAATTGGGGTGGGCGCGGTCCTCTGTCAAGCTATCACTGATACCCTTTTCTTTCATATCACTCCCACCTCACACAGTCCATCCATCTTTTCTTTGGCCTTCCTCTTCCTCTCCATCCATCCACATTTTAAATTCAGTACTTGGGCGACCGAGCTCTGCTCGGGTGAAACTAGAGAAAACGACATTTACTAAAAATTAAACCTAGCTAGAACGATTTATGGCCCCCGAAACCCCCTGCATACTAAATTTCACGAAAATCGTTGGAGCCGTTTCCGAGATTCAGATTATATATAAACATACATATATACAAGAATTGCTCGTTTAAAGGTTTAAATTAGTTCAACTCTTATAGTAACATGCGTTTCATCTCTTCTCATCACATGATCATACAGGACAAACGGTTGCCTTTCAACCTTTCTGTCACCGACACCACTTTCAAACGGCCTCTACTAATGTAATGAATTATTTCTCACTTTATCCACTCTCGTCACTCCACACATCCATCTCAACATTCTCATCTCTGCATATGCAATCACTTTTCATCCATCTTTTTCATGGTCCAACATTCTGATCCATACAGTATGACAGGTCTAATCACGGAGTTGTAGATTTTTCCCTTTAAGTTGAGGCACCCGTGGGTCGCAAGTTGATCCAATAACCTGTCCTGTCACCATTTCATACATCCCGAGTTGATCCGGTGCGTTACGTCTCGGTCCCAGAAGTCGGAGCAGATTGTTATGGGCGTTCCAGCGAGAGCTGTGGGCACGGCACTGTAGAAACCGCCAAAATCGCAGATTAAGTGTTCAGGTTTGGTTCTGCTCAATTTCAGGCGAACACTCTCCACCACACGTCCACTCTGCTCTGGACTTCTAGGCTACTGTCGGCAATCAGAATACACCAGGGTGCCTCTTCTTGTTTGTTCGATTGCTCTAAAACTAACCAATTTTAACCCTGAGTTATTGCAGTGAAAGTATTTGCAAATTAACTTCTAACAGTATTTTTGCGATCTAAAATCACATCATACATTTCTTTCGAAGAATGCTAAATTAGATGAGAGTTATAAAGGCGGCACCACACTTATGTGGCGTGGCGTGTCGCGGCGCGGGATCCACCAATCAATCGACTCTGTACCAGCCTACGTCAGAAGGCACCAAGACACGCTACGCCACATAAGTGTGGTTCCGCCTTTATGAAAACTGTACGATCTCTTTCAAAAATCTGTGTGGGCAACACTAATCAAGTCAAGTCAAAATCAGACTTTTTGGCGGGAAGTCAAACGAAGCGGTAATTTTGATTTCGCAAAAAGTTTATAATTAAATAATTTTACGGAAATACCAAATAAATAACATCTGAAAAAACTTCTAACAACCATGAGTATCACCAGTGGTGGTGAGGAGCCACCAGATCCTGGGGAAAATAAGAAAAGAAAGTATAACAAAACTCGTAATCCTGACGCCAATAAGTATAACATTTATACTAAACTAAATTATAAAAGACTCTTCATAGAAAATACTAATTCGGAATATGTTGTATACGTCGAGTCAACAGAACAGGAGAAGATAGGGAATAAAAATCCTATCACACTCACCAATTTAATATCCGACAATGTTAAAGGAGTCTTAGGAGTACATAGAATAAATTCGCACAAAATTGGAGTAACTTTCAGAAAAGCAGCTGCGGCCAACAATTTCCTGAAAATGGAAGACTTTCTATGGAAAAATAAATTTAAAGCATTTATACCATCATATTTGACGGAAAGGATTGGAGTATTGAGGTTTGTGCCCAAAGAACTCTCCAATGAAGAAATTTATAAAAATATAGTGTGCGACTCTGAAGTAATTTCTATTAAACGATTCATGCGGAAAGTAGAGGGAAAATTAGTGCCTCTCTATACAGTTGCCGTCACTTTTGCGTCAACATCCTTACCGCAATACGCCTATATTAAACTATTCAGATATGAGGTGAAAGCATACATACCACCATTACTGCAATGTTATAAGTGTCTAAAGTTTAACCATTCTGCTAAGGCTTGCAGAGGCGAACAACAATGCTCTTCCTGTGCTGGTCGTCACTCCTACAAAGAATGCGATGTCGAAGAGATCACATGCATCAACTGCTCAGGTAATCATCTAGCCATTTCAAGAGACTGTCCCATTAAAAAACAAAAAATTGAAGAAAAAAAGGCCAAATTTCTTAAGCAGCAATCGTATGCCACTGTTGTGAATTCACCCCCTCTGTTAAGGATAAAACCAATGATACTTTAGATATTAAACACATAGCAAATAATGATATTATAATTAGCGCAATTGTTAAATCGTTGGTCACATTAGGAAACAAGAGTGACTCTGATGGGCCACTCACACATAAGAAAATAAAAGAAATATTTTTATCAAATTTAATTTAAACATGGATAATTATCTAAATATTTTACAGTATAATATACAGAGTTTACAGAGTAAAAAGAGCCTATTACAAAATTTATTAATTGAAAAAAGTATAGATATCTGTCTTCTTAATGAGACTTGGTTTAAATCGAATTCTATAATTCCACACTTTCCCACATATAATTTAATCCACAAAAATTCGATAAATTCTCATAATGGAGTAGCCATTTTGGTGAACCATCGTTTAAAATACAAAGTAGTTAATACACACTTCTCAGAATCTATTCAAAATGTATGTATTACAATAGAAACACAATCTGGAGCAATGGCAATACTTTGTGTATACAGCCCTCCCAGTATCAGGTTTGACTCAGCAAAGCTAAAGGACTTAATCAATAATATACCAAAACCTTGTATAGTTATGGGTGATTTTAACGCTCATAACATAGCCTTTGGATGCCATAGTGACAATAATAGAGGTAGATGTTTATATAATATAATTGATGAATTTGACTTATGTATTTTGAATGATGGATCACCAACAACTGTTCCTTATCCTAATAGACAAGCTTCAGCGATAGATCTTGCCCTTGTTAGCTCTTCAATAGCTCATTTATGTAACTGGTATGTTCATGATGATCCCATGGGTAGCTATCATCTTCCAACCTTACTTGAGATCAATATTCAACCATCTATGTACGACACGTCACCTCCTGTGAATCAAGAGAAATATATTTATAGTAAGGCAGATTGGGATAAATATTATAGCCTGTCAGAAACTTGTTTTTCCCACTTGGACTCAATAAATGATTCCCCTTTCAATGCATATAACCATTTTATAGAAACATTAAATGATTTGAGGAATAAAACAATTCCAAAACGAAAATTAGGTGCAAACACAGTTATTAAAAAACCGGTCCCATGGTGGAATACAAAATGTAGTGATGCTGTCGCAAAATCAAAAGATGCATTGAAGTATTATTTTTCTCAACCGAACATAGACAACTGGATAATGTATAAAAAATTAGATGCAAAAAAGAAAAGAATTCTGAAGGAAGAAAGTTCTTCTTCTTGGCGTGAATTATGTAGTAGCTTCAATAGGTTAACTCCAGTTTCTAGGATATGGGGATACATTAAAAAATTTAAAAAAATTGGATCTAATCGAAACAAAAACATCAATGATGAGTGGATTCCAAGATTTTTAGATAACTTGGCAGATTCTACTGAAATAAATGACAATAGGCTTGAGTATTTGTTCGAAAATGCTAAGGAAAATGTTGTAAATGTATTTCTCAAAAACAATTTCACTATAGAAGAGTTGAAATCATCTTTAAAAAGTAGGAAAGATACTACACCGGGATTGGATGACATACCTTACATGTTAATAAAAAAATTACATTTAAATGCACAAACAACATTACTTAATATTTATAATAAACTATGGAATGAATTGGTAATACCTGAGTCTTGGAAAACACAGTGTGTCATTCCAATTATAAAACCTAATAAACCTGCAAATAGTGCTTCTTCATACAGACCTATTTCCTTATCATCTTGTTTGGGTAAACTCTTTGAAAATATGTTGAAGTTAAGATTAGATTATTTTGTAGAATCACAAAGCTTAATTCCTTCTATACAGTTTGGCTTCAGAAAAGGTAAAAGTTGCTCTGAAAGCTTTGTATCTTTATTATCAGATATAAGACAGGTTAAATTAAGTCACTCTAATGCAATTTGCGTGTTTTTAGATGTAAAAGGTGCTTTTGATAATGTAAATATAGAAGAACTCATTCAAGTATCTTACGATATTGGTATACCTGGTCATATTCTAAAATGGCTCTATTCTTTTTTAAACAATAGAACTGTATTTGTTAAATATAATAATAAATTACATGGACCTAGGACTGTTAACAAAGGCACAATGCAAGGAGCAACTTTGTCTCCTTTACTTTATAACTTGTATACTTCTGAAATATTAAAATATGTAGATACACCAGGTGTAAATATCCTGCAATTTGCAGATGACTTGCTTTTGTACAGCATAAATCAAAACATGGATATAGCAATGTCTAATATCAATAAGGCTTTGTCTCAATTATACAGCTATTACCATAATAAACTTAAATTAGAAATAAGTCCAGAAAAGAGTTCAGTTTTAATTATTAGCAAAAAAGTAAATAATCATAGCAATGTTAAAATTTCATACAATAATGCAGAAATTCGTGTTGTTAAGCAACATAAATTCCTAGGCGTCATTATTGATGATAAATTAAAGTTTGATGAACATATTAAACATATAAGTAACAAAGCACTGAATGGTATTAATCTTTTGAGGCATTTAGCAGGCAGTTTTTGGGGATCTGACCCCAAAGTTATGAGTATGCTTTACAAAAGTATAGTGAGAAGCCATTTTGATTACAGCAATTTGGCATATATGAATGCCAATAGCACCTTGTTACGAAAATTAGATGTTATTCAAAATATGGGACTGAGACTTATTTGTGGTGCTATGCGCTCCACACCTATTAATTCATTAGAAGTTGAGACATGTATACCTCCCTTGACATTACGAAGATTGTTGTTGGCTGAGAGATTTTTATTAAAAGTCATGGCATCAAATGACAATCCTTTATTTAAGAAACTCACAATACATCCTGAAATCTCACAGTCAATTTCTTTCAATGCCATCTCTGCTTCTTCTTTGGTTGGTGGAACTCTACCTGAAATGCCAACAATTTTTGAACATGTAAATAATAATGCAAAAGATATTGTTAAAAATGATATTTGGCCTATATACAAAATTCCTTATAATGGTATTATCAACAGTTTTGCAATCCATTTAGACATTGTACACAATAAATTTGATTTGTTACAGTTTACAGACAATAGACCAGAACACTATGTTATATACACAGATGGATCTAAAACAGATCTTATTGTAAATGCAGCTTTCTATGATCCACAGCTAGACTTCACTAAATGTATTAAATTAAACAGGGTGTGTAGCATTTTCACTGCAGAATGCTATGCAATTTATTGTGCACTGCAGCATGTAAATAGTCTTGTACATAAGGTTCATAATATTTTGATAGTTACAGACTCCAGAAGTGTTTTGTCTGCTCTACATAATGTAAATATTTCTTTTAAGTTAAATTATATTATTTGTAATATTAGGCTTATAATCCAAAATCTACTTGATAAGTATATAAAAGTAGAATTTGTATGGGTACCTTCACACAGTGGCATTCGTGGAAATGAAGTAGCTGACACTGCGGCCCGTTCAGGCCATGACGAGGATCGATCAGAGTTGATCAAGGTTCCATTCACCGATTACTACAGCCTTTTTAGAGAACGTAATATACAGTTATGGAAGGAGTATTGGGACATAACTTTGGAAACGAAAGGCAGATGGTACGCTGGAATACAGAATGAATTACCGATGAAACCTTGGTACTATAACTTCAAATACATCACAAGAAGATTTATAACTATTTTATCACGCATGAGATTGGGACATTGCTTAACTCCAGCTCACCTGAATAGGATTCGTATAATTAACAATAGCCGATGTCATCATTGTGGAGAAGAGAATGCTGATTTGGATCATGTTATCCTAAAGTGTTCAAGTTTTAACATTCAACGTTTGATTTTGGTTAGTGAATTGAATGACAGTAATGACAATGACATTAGTGAACATCAAAGTGTTCCCCGCAGCGTTCAGGATTTATTAGTAAATAAGAAATATTTTAGTATGTTGTATAAATATATTTGTAATACGGTAGAAAAAATTTAATTAATTTTGTATTCAAAAATGTATCTAGGTTTATTACACCTACCTATTGTAATATAAGCTTAACCCAACTATGTATTCGACTGAAAGACTTGTATCTATGGTCATGAATAAAACATTATTAAAAAAAAAATTCAAGTCAAAATCAATCACTGACAGAAAAAGGGCGGGAAACGGTTGAAGTGGAAAGGCGCGTTTTTTAATTTATTACTTTGAAATTCAACTTCTCGTGTTTATTGTAATTTAATTCTGTAAATATTCGTACTATTAGGTCTAATTTGGTGTATATATATATTTATGTGACATAAAAATGGGGAAAAAGAGGCGGAGGAAGGATGAGCTGGAAATTCCTCCGGATCTGAAGCAGCATTCGCAGGAATCTTCGGACTCTGACACGGCGGAGTCCACGGTGTCGACGGCATACTCTGTTAATAAATTTAAAGATGCCACTGATAAGGAACCTAAGGACAATAAATATGCCATATATAAGGTAAAGGGGTATACGCGTAAGTATAGTGAAGATACGAAGCAGGCAGAGTTAATCGTTTTTCTTAGTCATATGGACGAGAATAAGTTTTTCAACGACAAAGATCGTATGGCCCTTTCCAAGGGCATACGAGAACATGGAGTGTCTGGTGTGATGCACTTGCGCACAATAAACAAATATAAGGTCGGTGTCACATTTGATTTACCAAATAACGCCAATATGTTTCTAAAAAACAAAAAATTATTTGATCAACTTTCTCTGAAAGCATCTATCCCTGCTGGTGACACAGAGGTTACTGGAGTCCTTACTTCAGTCCCAGTAGATATGTCTAATAAAGAGATATTTTCATTAATCGGCAGTTCAAAGAATGTAATACAGGTGAGGCGTTTCATGCGCAGGGTCAGAGGTGATGAAGGTAGAATATCTTTTGCCCCTACCCAGACTGTTGCTGTGACATTTGCATCCACTATTTTGCCAACTTATATTTATTTGGACTCATGGCGTCATGAGGTGAACAAATATATCCCACCAGTGAAACAATGCCTTAAATGCCTGCGTTATGGGCATATAGCTAAATTTTGTCGAAATACTGAAGTTTGTTCAATATGTACTGAACATCACAATTTCAAAATGTGTGTTGTTGCCCCGAAGGATGCTAAGTGTGCAAATTGTAACGGCAATCATATTGCAATCTCTTCAGCATGTCCAATAAAAAAGCAAAAGGTAGAAGAAAATAAAATTAAAACTAAAAATGCTACATATTCAGATCTTTTTAATGTAAACTCTTTTCCAGCTTTAACATCACGCAATCTGGACACTCAGATTAGTAATCTCATGAAATCAGATAAATTTATAAATACTTTAGTCGAAACACTCACAAAAATAATAAGCAATAAAGATGAACCTATTAATTCACTTTCTATTAAAGAAGCCTTGAAAACAACGTTCAGTAATAAATTTTCTTCAACCAGTTGATGGATTTTTCAGAATTAAATATTGTACAGTGGAATGCTCAAAGTTTAAATAGTAATAAACATTTATTTATCGATTTTCTTTATAGTCACAATATACATATAGCAATTATCAGTGAAACATGGCTTAAACCTCACCAAAATTTTAAAATAAAAAATTATAATATTGAGAGAAATGATACTGGTAACAAACATAACGGAGTTGCAATAATTATTCACAATACCATTACCTACTCTAAAATTGATACCTTCTTTGATAACTCATTGCAAAACATCTGTATTCAAGTAAAAGTAAATAACAAGGAGATAAGCATAGTCAGTTTTTATAGTCCTTTGAATTGTAATCCAGCATTCAGAAAAGAAAACCTTGATTTATTAATAAAATCTATTCCTGGGCCATTTATATTTGCTGGTGATTTTAACGCTCACCACTCGTCTTGGGGTTGTGGCTCGGATTCTGTACGAGGTCGAAACATTTTGGAAGTAATAGATGATAATGATTTGGTTCTGCTCAATAATGGTCATGCAACAACAGTTGGCTCTTTAACTTGGCGTCCTAATGCGCTGGATTTGACGCTGGTCTCTTCGTCTTTAGCTCTCAATTGTGAATGGAACGTCCATGATTGTCCTCTTGGTAGTAGTTATCACATTCCTATAATCATTAAAGTAGTGATTAGTAATATTAACAAAAGTAATACATACAGCAATTGTTCTAATGCTGAACATTTGCCCGTTTATCCAAATTATAAATTGGTGGATTGGCAAAGATATAGTAGTCTTGTTGATGAATTGTTGGTTGATTTTAAAGTCGATAATATAAATCTTTCTGGTACATATCTTAAATTTTGTAGCATTTTACATACAGCAGCTGTAAATTCTATTGAAAATAATAATCATTTGACTGGTAGGACAAATTTTGTCAATCATTCATG
The DNA here is from genome assembly GCA_964057195.1 of Orthosia cruda. Lineage (NCBI taxonomy): Eukaryota > Metazoa > Arthropoda > Insecta > Lepidoptera > Noctuidae > Orthosia > Orthosia cruda. The sequence continues at coordinate 38,395,152 of OZ059827.1, read as the reverse complement.
TCTTGTAAATAATTTTAAAAGACCTTATCTTCCTTGGTGGAATCAAAAATGCACAGAAGCCGTATTAAATTTTAAAAATGCATACATATATTTTAAAAATAATCCATCAGAAGAAAGCTATCTACAATTCAAAAGGCTTCGAGCAGTTAAAAAACTTGTTCTAAAATTGGAAAGACAAAAAAGTTGGTTTGCTCTTTGTGAAACATTCAATAGGACTACGCCATTATCTGTCATATGGAAATTTATGCGGAAGTATAATAAAACATTCAATTTTAATGCTCTTGAAGATGATGGATGGGTTTTAGATTTTCTTAAAAAATACACACCAGATTTCGCATCACAAGACTCAAAATCTTCATTCACAACCAGTACTAATCCCAGCAATAATTTTCTTCTTAGTCCTTTTTCATTGCAGGAATTAATATCAGCCATATCTTCCAGAAGAGATACTACTTATGGTCTTGATGGAATGCCATACATACTTTTTAAAAAACTTAGCATTCGTAGTTTAAAAATATTTTTACAGCTTTTGAACTTATTATGGCAAAATGATATTATACCTCTTAACTGGAAGGTGGATTGCCTTGTACCTGTTTTAAAACCAGATAAGCCTAAAATGTGTCCTGATTCTTACCGCCCTATAGCTCTTACTTCTTGTGTTGGAAAATTATTTGAACAACTTTTAAAACAGCGTTTAGAGTTTTATATTGAAAAAAATAATATCTTACCATCAAACCAATTTGGTTTTCGTAGGAATCGTTCTGCTAGGGAAAGTGTTTGTCAATTACAGCTCGATATTCACAAGTCGTTATCGTCAAATGAAAATTTGGTTGGAGTGTTTTTTGATATTGCAGGTGCATTTAATAGTGTGAATATAGATATTTTATGTAGTGAGTTATCACAGATAGGAATCCCTGGAAAAATAATAAATTGGTTAAAACAATTTCTTAGCAATAGGAAAGTCTATGTAAAATTTAACAGACACCTTTATGGTCCTAGGCTATCTTCTAAAGGAGTTTGTCAAGGGGGCATTTTATCACCTTTAATATTTATATTGTATATACGAAGATTAAATTTAATTTTAGGGTCTCAGGTTAAAAACTTACAGTTTGCAGATGATTTAGTGGTTTATGCATCTGGGAAAAATGTATCACAAGTAGTTGAAATAGTGAATGTTGCATTAATGTATCTATGTAAATATTTCTCTTACCTTGATCTTAGTGTCAACCCATTGAAGTCCAAAGTTGTTTTATTTGGTAAACATAATCATAATATGCCTGCTGTGCTGTACAATAATTGTGCATTACCCAGTTCTTTAGATGTCAAATTTTTGGGTGTTATTTTTTCACATAATTTGTCCTGGAATAATTATATGAAACATATTATTAGCAAAGCAAATAAAGCTTATAATATTTTGAGATCCTTGAGTGGTACATATTGGGGTGCAGACCCTAAAATTTTGTTATTATTGTACAAATCTTTAGTTCGTAGTCACTTTGAATATGGTTTCTATTGCTTTGCTGCAGACTCTAAACATGTAAATAGTTTAAATATTTTGCAAAACAAGTGTTTGCGCGTTATAACTGGGGCGTTCAGAAGCACTCCTGTAAATGCAATGCAGATTGAATGTAATGTTCCACCATTAGCCATTCGTTTTGATTACTTGTTAGAAAGGTTCTTTTTGAAGCTTTATAGTGTTTTGGGTAATAGTCTTTTAGTCAATATGTTGCATTTGGCTATGCAAACTGCTACAAAATCTTTTTATATACTACAGCAACTTAGAAAATTCAAAAACTTTATTGAAAATATTAACATTTACCGATCTAAGCTTATCTTGCCTTGCTATGAGGGAACTTTCAGCAGTAAATTTCCAGCTATTAGTGTTATTATAAATAAGAAAAAGGATTTGCCTTCAAAAGAGGAAGTATATGTAATGTTGTCAGAGTGGTCAGATCATAAATTTGTGTATACTGATGGTTCCAAGAATGATAGAGCTGTTTCTTTTGCCATCTATGAGCCGTCTTCAAACGTAGGTATTGGTAGGAGAATTGACAGAAATGCTAGTATTTTTACAGCTGAAGCTGTTGCAATTCTGAGTGCTTTGAAACATATTAAAAATAGCAATTCTGAACATAACAAATGGGTTGTAGTAAGTGACAGTATGAGTGTTCTAAAAAATTTGGCAAATAATAAACTACATGCCAACACTAATTACATTATTCATTTGATAAAACAACTCTGGGTTGAATTAGCCCAGTCAAATATTGAAATTTGTTTTGTTTGGGTACCTTCACATATTGGTGTTAGAGGAAATGAAAAAGCAGATTTTCTTGCCAAAAAAATTGTTGAGTTGGAAGAATTAATACCTAGCACTGATATGAGTGTTCCCATACCATGCACAGACGCAGTTAGTCTCTTAAGACGGCGCATGTTTGAGGCATGGGGGAAATATTCATACCACTGCACACATATTGAAAATAAAGGTTCTTGGTTCAACAGTCTTGATGTTCAAATCAACTCTGTTCCTTGGTTTTGCAAAAATAATTTATTTGTAAGTAGAAAGTTTTATTCAATTATTTGTCGTATGCGCTTTGGTCATTGTAGATTAAATTATCATCTTCGTCGTCTTAAAATGGTCAGCTTATCTTATTGCAATTACTGTCAATCAGAAAAAGTTCAATCACTACATCATATCTTCTTTGAGTGTTCATCTTTCAACATTCAGCGCCTTGTGTTGTCGGATGAGCTTCTAAAAATTTATAAAACACCTGATAGGGTCCCGCTGTGCATACAGGAGTTGCTTAAGAACGCTTCAACTTATTTATATTTGTATAGATACATATTGGAGACTGTAAATGAGATTTAAATGGTTCTATTTCTTGTTCCTATGCACCTATGTATATATAAATATTATCGTTTTATTATTATTTATAAAGTTTGTATATTTAAAACTGTAGCATAAGATATGTGATAAAAAAAAACCAGAAGAAAATAAACAAAAGATGACATGAAATGGAAATGACACTTACCCTGGAATTGATTGACATTGACATATAATGGAAATGACGTTTACCCTGGAGTTGGAATTGAAAAAAAAAAAAACGGAATTGTGTGAAAACAAGATTTTAACTAATAATCAAAGACAAACTTATAATGACTACAACATGGATTAGAAAAACGAAAGACATGATTTCTAAACATATTACGAAAGAAAAAATACCTACGAAAGACTAGGCAGTATGGTTGAAAGACTATAGCCTGCCCGAAGGGCGAAAAAAAAAAAAAAAAAAAAAAATCAATCACTGACAGAATCAGCCAGATTGGGAAAATTTGTTGAACTAACGTTGGTTGGCTTGGCTGAGTTGGCTCTGCTGGTATTGCAGGATAAAGTATTGATTTTCACAGTATTTAGATAATGGAACCCAATCCCGTAATAATTGCTGCCACAGCCAAACAAACGGCTTCGGTGAGCTAATCTTATTTTAAATCTAAATATTTCATTGATTTTATTATTGTTGGTTTAATAGATAATGCTGATAATGGTGTTTATTTCAGCTTATATTTCTACATGGTCTCGGTGACACTGGGTTAGTATAACCGTTATTTATGCTACTTGTTTCAGTGTTTTTAAATATTGTAAAGATTTATTTTTATTATATGGTCAGAGGGTCATCATATGTGCGGAAATTAATGATAATTTTATAATTCTAGCCATGGTTGGGCAAATACAATCGCCGCTATTCGTGGTCCTCACGTTAAGGTGATATGTCCTACTGCTGCGACAATGCCAGTAACACTGAACGCAGGCTTTCGAATGCCATCCTGGTTCGATTTAAGGACACTAGATGCCACGGCTCCTGAAGATGAAGAAGGAATATTAAGAGCAACTGATCACGTACATCGCCTTATCATTAATGAAATTAAAGTAAGTTAAAACTATTATAAGCAGTAAAATTTTTATAATCATGGTTATAAAAAAAGTGGTTAATTTTATAAATCCTATTAGAAAAATTATATGATATAAATAAAATTTCCTATAAATATTGGAATGATTTTCCTACATTCTTAGGCTGCCTGTCCACTTTGTGTGGAGCGGAGAAAAGAGGTGCAGAGTTATGATGTATGGTTTAAGAACTTTATTTCTCAAAAAGAATTACATTCACTTATATGAGAAAAAAAACTTATTTCAAATTAGAATACATTGGGCGACGCGACTGTTACACAATAGAAAATAGGTTAGATTATTACAGTACCCGAAGATAGCTTACATTTTTAAAAGTAATGATATACCGCAAACTTTAAGAAAGGGCTCACTTTTAATGGTGGGCTCTAATGATGTATGACGATTGTGTTAGTAATAATTTATTTTTCAAAGTGTGTTTTGTTTTCCTTATTAGGTGATATATATTACCTGCTGGGTTGACATCATTGTAAGAGCTTAAGCAAAAAATCTATTTCACAAAAAAAAAAAACAATTCTTATAATGTCACTAACACTGCAGCTGTGGTGGCAAAGAAAAGCTTTTAAAATTATTCATCCAAAAGCCCTTGTCATTATTTTCTGGTTTTATATTGCAGGCTGGCATTCCCCCCAATCGGATATTGCTGGGTGGGTTTTCTCAAGGAGGGGCTTTAGCACTACATGCTGGTCTGACATATCCAGAACCACTAGCTGGAGTCATGTCACTATCGTGTTGGTTACCAAGACATGCACACTTTCCGGATGCAGTAAAGTCAACTACAGATATGCTGGTAAGTACAATAATGTGAATCTATACTAATATCATAAAGCTGAAGTGTTTGTTTGTTTGAACGCGCTAATCTCAGGAACTACTGGTTGGAATTGAAAAATTCTTTTTGTCTTGGATAGTCCATTTATCGAGGAAGGTTATAGGCTATATAACATCATGCTACGTCCAATAGGAGCGGTGTATAAATAAAATTGTTGCAAAAACGGGTAAAAAGCGAAGCCGCGGGGGACAGCTGGTCTTATATAAAATAATAGGGTATTTTTGTAAGATAAAGAAGGTAGAAACTTTTATTATAGACAGAAGGTACTAAGAAAGTATTATGCGAAAATCAACCTTTATTGGAGAGAAAAGGGGAGACTTTTGTATTGAAACTCTTATTGCTTTGGTTTATAAACTTGGCGTGAATGCAAACTAAAGCAAATTAAAGGTCTGCCAAAAATTTTCAAAACTACTGTTAGAAGTATGATTCGTTTGGAACACTTTGTGCGAGTATCCTACTTGCACATTGTTTCTTTTTAATTTAATTACTGCCTGACCGAATTTTATACTCAAGGTTACTTACTACTCTATTATGGAAATTATATACAAAAACAGAGAATTGAATGAGCTGATTTGAATTACAAAAAGTGTATAAATCTAAATAGATGACATAGGAAGTACAATTTAACCACGTCTGATTACTTTTTATGACGATATTTGTCTGTAATTTGCATCCCAAATTGTCTACTATCACCTTGTGTATATCGTTAAAACTTGTTTACTCGTTAAACCATAGCGTCATTCGTAAAAACTTTTTTACAGTAGGTACTCGCTAAACTTCTGGCGCACGGTTGGCGCAGTGGTTGAGAAATTGACTGCTGCGCTGCGTGTCGCGGGTTCTATTCCCGCACGGAACTAATATTTGTATGACCTATAGATATATATTCCGACTCTGGGTTTTGTGTATGTGAGTTTATGTTTGTAAACGCACCCACGATACAGGACGAAATTCCTAGTGTGGGGCAACGTTTTATTAGAAATAAAAAACTTCTTGGCCGGGCAGAAGTTGGCTACAATGGCTGCGCAGTAAATAAATCTCACTCATACAAAAACAGCACCGCGCTGCCCGTGCCTTGCGCATCCGGCAAGCCAACTTCAGTGCGGCCAAGAATTTGGCCGAGAACTGTAGTCCAGGAACTTTCAACAAATACCTAATTCAAATCGCGTGTCATGGAAACCCAACTTTGTAAATGCATTTTACGTAATGATATGTAACTAATGCTACTTAGCAATAGTGTAGCTCTCAATCAGTGAATCAATCGTAATCAGAACAGCACTTGCTGAGATTTACATAAACAAACACAATTTTATTGCTTTCAAATATTTTATATCGAAGTTTTGACTTAAGTTGTAAGAGAGGGGCACCGGCAATGGCCAATGACAGAAAATGTACAAAAACGGAACGCCCTCCTGGTTTTTGTACATTTTCTGTCATGTCTCAAAGAGTATTATGCCTAAAATAAATAAAAACCGGCCAAGTGCGTGTCGGACTTCGCACATTTAGGGTGCCGTATCAATTTATTAATATATTGGTATTTGTTAGTAAATTATATGTCATCTACATCATTTCAACATCATCATTTTTCCCCAAATGTTGGCACATTGACCGGTCCCGTGCTTCTCGCATTCAGCGGATCCCTGCAAACTTCACCAGCAGCCTTATTGCGTAATGAATTCGGCAAAACAAAAGGCAAAGAGTATGAAAAATCTACCAATCAAAAGCGAGATGAAAGACGCGATGTGGGTTTCCTAGGGTCTATGTGATTGGTCGATTTTTCATACTCTTTGCCATTTGCCTTGCCGAATTCATTACACAATAAGGCTGCAGGTCATCGGTCCATCCATTGGGGGGCCTTCCCAATAGGTGGACCGATCAACGGTCAATGGATGGATGGAATGGTCAATAAGGCTGCTGATGAAGGTTCCACTGGATGCGAAGGGATCCACTGGATTCGAGACATACGGGACCGGTTAATTTGGCTACACTTGGGGGAGGCCTATGTTCAGCAGTGGACGTCTTTCGGCTGAAATGATGCCGATGATGATGAACCTAAATAACGGTCAGTTAGCTTGGTGATAATTAACCGCCTAGGTTCTACGCCCTGTTTCGCACATTCACATGCACAACATTCATCAAACACAATTTTCATTGTGTTATATCCATTTAATGTTATCAATATTTATTGCTGTTTATTAATACTTACAGGAAGACCAGGTTAACCACCTGGTCGTATACTGTATATGTAATTTAATTTTACTAACCGAATAACATTATGACTATACCGTTTCGATTCGATCGAGACTTGGGCTGGAGTGTAGTCTCTGCAACGGTGCCAAATTGAATACCGGTACATCGAAATCGAAGTGTTGAAGTGTATGTACAAAAACGCACCATGCCAGTTCGACTTCAAGATCAGACCTCGAAACCCGTCCTTCTGCAGCGAGGTGTGAGACAGGGAGACGTCATATCTCCGAAACTGTGCACCGCTGCACTGGAGTATGTCTTCAGGGTTCTGGACTGGAGAGGGCTAGGCATAAACGTCAATGGCGAATACGTCACTCACTTTCGGTTTGCCGACGATTAGAGACCCTGGAGGACCTCAATACATTGCTCGATGTCCTCAGTAGAGCTTCCGAAAGAGTGGTTCTTAGGATGAACATGGATAAAACCAAGGTGATGTTGAATGCCCATGTTACACCCACTCCTATCCAGATCGGAGACTCTACACTCGAAGTTGTGGACGACTATGTCTACCTGGGACAAACGATCCAGTTAGGTAGGGCAAACTTCGAGAAAGAGGTCAACTATCGAATTCGACTCGGCTGGGCAGCATTCGGGCAGCTGCGCGGTATCTTCTCGTGGAACTTACCACAGTGTCTAAAGACAAAAGTCTATGACTAGTGTGTTGCCAATGATTACATATGGCTTACAATGGGCCTCATCATAAAGCTTACAGTCACCTCGGAGGGCTATGCTCGGAGTATCTTTGCGAGATCGAATTAGAAATGTAAAGATCCGCAAGAGAACAAGGGTTACCGACATAGCCCGAAGAATTGCCAAAGTGGCAGTGGGCAGGGCACATTGCTCGCAGAATTGATGGCCGATGGGGCAAAAAGGTTCTGGAGTGGCGACCGGAAGTGGAAACCGAAACGGAAGACGTTGCGTTGGAAGGCCTCCCACCAGGTGGACTGATGACCTGGTGAAGGTTGCGGGGATCCGCTGTATGCGAGACGCACGGGACCGATCAATGTGGTGACGCTTGGGGAGGCCTATGTCCAGCAGTGCACGTCTTTCGGCTGATATGTTTATTATGATACTGTTTTGTATTTTTTTTTGTGTGCGAGGCCGCTTCCGTAATTCTCTAATTCTTTAACGTAGAATTTACAAAAATAGGCATCAATACACTCTTGGGCTGGGTTATCTTATTCCGAGAATTACGGAAACTCCGAGTTAGTAGCTAACCCAGCCAATTAATCTATGGCATATTTGTTATTTAAATCTAAATTATATTCCCCAATGTTAACGCAGTACTGGCTGAACGCCCGGTCGGAGCCAGAATACGTATCAATATTCTTTGATTTACGTATATATGCTATCTCAGTTATGAAGAAAACCATCATTTTTTTTTTTTTTTTCAAACTTTTTAACCTAGCCGTTAGCCCGTTACTAAGGAGTATGCTATAGAAAGTAACCGTTTTACAGCACTAAAGCGGTGGAAGGTCCATATGTTTTTGGCGCAAGCGGTCCTTAACAAATATTCCTAACGGGTTAATCGCAGCAATGAAAGGTGTTCGCGACGAGGCGTCACAAAAATGTTAGAATAGTTTTGTAGATATAAATAGTATAAACAAAACATACGTCTGCTTACCCCAGCGCGCGAGCTCGTACTAAAAAGTTTTAGACGAGAATTTTTCTTTTATAGTTTTTTCAAACATAAAATTTCGACCACTTTTTGAGGCACTAAACATTATGTTTTAGTGTATATGAGTATGTATTAAGTAAATATGGGGTCTAAAGAGTAAATTAGAATCGTTACATACATACTAAATGCGGTAGTTACGGAAAGAAAGCAAAATCAAAACAAGTCAAATTCCGTAAACACGACCTACCGCCATGACGTTTTAGTTCAAAATGAGCAGTCAGATGGCGGTACACGATATATATAGTCTGGCGCGTAAGCAGACAAATTTGGTATTTTAGAATAGCGTTTTGAGGGCTTTATAATAGCCTATAGTACCTAAAATATAGTTATCTAGTATAATTAGAATTAATATACTATAGATAAAATGTGTAAGTAGTATTTTAAGCAAATAAAAAATATTTGTTTACGTTTTTTGGACCCCCCGAAAATGGCCGGGTCGCAAGTATCGATAGGTGCGCTCTGCCCACCTACCAATCGTATTATTTACCTTACACATTTATTTTGTTAGGAAACACCACCTAGGTGTTCTAGATAGTATACCTTGGTGCTATGACTGAAAAACTGTACATAATAACAGTACATAGCCAGGTTTAAAACAGTTTCACTCTGAGATGGTAAATACATGCATTTTTGCTCAGGTAAGTAAATAGAATTTTGGTTATAAGCGTTTTAGCGCTTCTAGGTGACCTGGAACTGTGTCCAGGCCCTATATATAGATGGCATCTATGTAGTTCTAGTACATAGATATTACTTACTTGAAATAATGTGTCTGTATGTGCCAGCATGGACGTTTCTACGCGTCTGCCAGAGGGCCCACTACCTTCAGACACACTTGGTGCCTGAAGGATTATTGATATGCTATCTGAAGCATTACCTTTGGGGACCCTCGGGCACACGCCTGGACTCAGTCACAACACATAGCTAATATATAGCTACACATACACACACAGAGGCGTTAAAGCCGTGGAACAACACGATATTTTCTATTTCGGCCGCTTCCCGGCATCAGAAGTCCCAGAAGGGCTGGTGGTACACCCATCAGGGTACTACCATTCGATAGCCCAATTCTCCAGCTTCCCAACCACATTTTTGGAAGGAGCCTAGCTCTGGTGGTTAGGGAACTAACCGACTTAATCTAGTAAGAGGTTCCATGGTTTTCTCGCATCATCGACCACATCAGAGTGAATACTGGATCGAGGGTTGGAGCTGTATCCACCGGACTTCCACCATGGGGTAGCCCATCGCGAGGGCTATCCGATGACGGTTGGTGAATGCGGATCCGCCCACCAGCTCGAGTACAAACTCACGAAATATGCCGAAAACAGGCACTGAAGCTATGTTTTCGCACCTTCACGTGGCTGTGCCCGTGAAGGTGACAGATGAAGCTGTGGAACTGTCACAGATCGACGGTCCAGGAGTAGGGCTACAAGTCCCTCGCTGGTACCCTGGCACTAAAGTGCACCATTGTATTGTAAAGTAGCATATAAAGCTACAAACTGACTGAAATTCCCCTCATTAGGCGTTCTCAACGCAAGGGCTCCGTGAAGGTAGCAGATAGGAACCTGGACCCAGGTCCGGAGGGAAGGTCTTCTCGAGACCTATCCAGAGACACAAGTCTCATCAAAATCGGTTCAGTAGAAGGGGGGTTTCTGTTGGTTTTCAGCGACTAGCCATAAGGTATTAATTTTATAATTAAAGTTTATGCGCGGTCGTTGTTTCGAGGTCCTCGTTACGGTCAAGTGTGGTAGTAGGATAGTGCGCTGAGGCACCGTCCTAATCGTAGCCATTATTTCCGAAATATTAAATCCACGTCACTTTGCGTAACGGAGACCATGAAGAGACGTCGCTTTTGGACATGAAAACTTGACTTTTCTTCTGAACTGGACATCACGCCTTCCCCTCAACATCCTTGGCAGCCTTCCAACCACTGCAGGGTCAATACTTGCTCGAAGACAACTGAACAATAGGTGCAAGGGGCGTCAACGCGTTCAAGCTGAAGCCTTACAACCTTCAGTCAGCCTGGGGCCTTGATCGATCACGTCCGTCCCGCACATTTGCTGGTCCTGTCGAGCCGGATTTTTGAGCAAATGACCTACGCAGCGTTCCAGTGAAGATACAGGCCAATAGGAAGAGCCTAGTTCCAGTGAACAAAGAAGCCTGGCGTCCTGGGTTCCAGTGAAAATACAGGCCAATATTGAAGAGCCTAGTTCCTGAGAACAAAGAAAACCGTTGTCCCGTTCCTGAGAACAAAGAAGATAGACGTCCCGTAACCTTGTTAAGTGGGGTTACATTCCTATTTCTTTATCGAAAGTCAAACGTATCGTTCCTGTGAAGCTTGTGCCTGAGAACAAAGAAAACCGAGGCCCAAGCCAGTGAAAATTCCTGAGAACAAAGAAGCCTGACGACCATTGCTGAGAACGTATGTACCCTCAATATAAATCTGGTAAGAGTACACACCTACACAAAGTACCGACCGGGGTACGTAACGTTACGTTCGTGAGAAAAGTTCCAGTGAATAAAGAAACCTGACGTCCCCCTCGTAAACCTTACAAGTGTCGAGGTTAAGATCATATTTCTTTAACAGTCAAAAACAGTGTAGAAACCCAGTAACTGGGAGATTAGCGTCGTCAAAAGGCGCGCGTACGTTTGACCTTGGTTAGTAGAAGCTTCTAGAGCGACTACCGGAGTGAAAAGTGCACGTGTGGTTTGGGACCCACGCGTGGACTAGCTCTAGAACATGACCATTTTGCTGGGACGCAACTGCCTTTCCTGAGCCGTTTCCTGTGGTGCCTAGCTGCTTCCAGAGAAGCATTTCGTTCCGATTAGATTACCGTCGCAAAAAGACGGAATTTTGAGTTGTCTCTGTTGTGTAACCTGCATACTGAGAAACAGTAGTATCTGAGAATACATAGAAACTGTATCCTGAAGGAACAAGTAGATTGCCTGAAGAGTTATCGCTGAAATTTCAGAATCGGAAATTTCATATATAGCGTGTCGAAAGCTTGTTTAGGAGATAGAACGAACATACAAACGTTCATAGAATTCCTGAAGGATTACGGCTGAAGGATTATCGCTGAAGCGCTATCCTAGAGGAGGCTTACACACAGAGGCATATTGTATAGTCGTGTGGGCGACTTGTTCTATAAAAAATAGAACGAAAAATAGTTCCTGTAAATTTCCTGAAGCGTTATAGCTGAAGACTTATTATTGACTTAGAATTTGTTTGGAAACAAATAGTCATATAAGAGATAGAAGTTCTCAATCGAAGCTTGGACCTTCGATAGCTGGAGTCTGGACTGACTACTAACGTCAAGTGTTAGACAGAAGTTTCTGCGAGTGGTATCAGACCAGCTGGTCATCCTTGAAGGCTGCTGGACAGGTTGACACGTATAAAACAGTAAGTACAGTGAAAACTTACTCAAGTGCTTACCCCTTGTGGGTCGATAGTAATATAGTGAACCTGTGTCGTGTCAACATAGCAGTTTTGAAGCTGATTTGGGACTTATAGTTTTGAAGACTGAATAAAAACTTATAGTCTGAAGGATAACCCGGAGTCAAGAGGGCCAGAGTTAACCCGGAGTTAAAAGTTAACCCGGAGTTTAAAAATATTTTTTCAATTTTGAAAAAGGAAGCGAACCCTCTTCGAGTCAACGATTTAAGTTGGACTTAACCCGTACGAGTTGACGTTTTGAACTGAAGTCTAGAGTTGGACTTAACCGTTTCGAGCTGACATTTTGGACCAGTCGGAATGCCGATAACCAGATCGCAGGACAAGAGACCTGAGGCGTGGACAGTCGCCATGGAGCGACCGGGTGCAGGTATACACCATCAATTGCCCCCACGCTCGCCGACAACGACTGATGGGACTGAACAGTCCGTACCGAACAGGAGCCCAACCGTGTCACAGATAGGTGACAATACGCCCACACACCAAGAGGAGGAACCACAGGAACCGAGCACATGCAGGAAGGCATCGAGAGAAGAAGGATCTTCAGAAGGAACACTGAAGCCTTCTGATGAAAAACAAAGGATCCAAGACAAGACCTTTGTACATAAGGAAATAATGGCTACCCGGGGTGACGCCCGTAATGAACATAGGAGACCGCCGTCTACAAGCAAGACGACCCGGTCACAGAGAAAAATCTCTAAGGCACGCGAAGACTTACTAAAGATTAAGTTGGAGCTTGCACAGTTAGCCCTTCAGAGAGCAGAAGAAGAACCTTCTGAAGCGGAATATATGGATGACAGAGACTCGAATGAAGAGTACGTGCGTTCCTGGCTCGAAGAGGCGCCAGAGCCCACACCGTTGAGGGAGGACGACGTCGCCAATGGGAAGCAAGATAGGCCTCCACCTGCGAGCGGCGACGCTGTAGCGGACTCCCAGACCCATATAGACCAACCAAAGACGAGGGCTAACATCGAACCGTCCAAGACGGAGCCACCAGGGCAAATAGAAGCGAAAGAGTCACTCCGTCCGTTTCTAACGGAGTTGACAACCGCTATAGCGTCGCTAGCCGACAGAAAAATCGAACCATGGACGCCTAACCGAACGGCGTCGCAGGTTATGTTGACTCTGCCGAACTTCGGTGGAGCTCACACAGAATGGCTGACTTTTCGAGCCATTTACGAGGCAACTGTTGCCTACTTCAGCGACATTGAAAACACAGCAAGACTCAGAAGGAGCTTGCGTGGTCGCGCACTGGAGACAGTGAGCTCAGAACTCATCGGGAACGCGAAACCGGATGAGATCATGAGAGAATTGGAGCTACAATTTGGACGTCCCGACTCAATAGCTCAGGCTGAAACCGACCGACTCAGAGGGCTGCCACGCTGCAGCGAACAGCCCAAAGATATATGCACCTTTGCAAGTCGGATCAGGAGCGGAGTCGTCACCTTGAGGGCCCTCAAGAAGGGACACTACTTACTCAACGCTGAGCTGATGCGCCAGCTAACTGAGAAGCTGCCCAATTCTCTACGTGTACTATGGTACAGGACGTACACGGAAAAGTATCAGTCGCTGCCAGACCTGTCACTCTTCAGCGACTTTATAACAGAGCAAGCTCACTTCTGCAGTGCATTCGCACCGCCCGAGAACATTAAAGAAACGGACTCGGTGGCGGGAAAACGCGTCACACAGAGGACGCACGTAGCTACCGCGAAGCCGGTAGGCCACTGTCGAATTTGCGACAAAGAGGGTCACTACTCGTCTGATTGCATAAAGTTTACAGACGCAGCATGTGACAAGAAATGGGAGCTAGCCAAGCAATATGGCTTGTGCTTTCGCTGCCTAAGGAACCACCGTAAGGGCCACACCTGCGGAAAGAAGCAGTGTGGCTTCAAGGGGTGCATAGCTACTCATCACCGACTTCTTCATAGGGCAAGGAAGCCTCAGACAGACAGGACAAGGAAGCCTGCTGTTCCAGAAGCGAAGAAGGAGTCTCAGGAGACGGTAGCCAGTTCGCGAACTGCCTCAAGTAAAGCCTTCCTGAAGATGATACCGGTCCGGGTTATTGGACCGGCGGGAGAGGCAGACACATACGCACTCCTTGACGATGGGTCTACCGTCTCGCTGATCGACGAAGCAATCGCTCAGCGAGTAGGAGCAGTGGGCCCAATTGAGCCACTGAAGATCGATGCCATAGGACACACTAGGATCGATACTCCACTATCGAGACGAATAACGGTCGTTCTCACAAGCCAGTTGAAGAATCGGGTGCCCTTCAAGGCGCGCACCATTTCGAAGCTCAACCTGTCTCCACAGGCAGTCAATCATAAGGACCTGGCACGATGCAGGCACCTTCAAGACTTGACGTCTGAGCTTACATATCCGGCGGGAGTACCGAAGATACTCGTCGGACAGGACAACTGGCATTTGCTGCTGGCCACTGAGGTCCGGAGGGGACCAAGAGACCAACCCATCGCGTCAAGGACCATGATGGGCTGGACATTGCATGGTGCACACACCAGAACACTGGGCCAGCGGGTGCATTACGTCAACGGCACTCAGTCCGTTGCAAGGCAAGATGCGGAGCTGAACACACAGCCCCGTGAATTCTTCGCCAGCGAGACTTCTGGCCCTCAGAAGAGGGCAGAAGACGCTTCGAACCGCGACAAAAGGCGGTTAAACCAAGTCAACGGCACTCAGACCGTTGACGCAAGGCAAGATGCGGAGCTGAACGAACAGCCCCGTGAATTCTTCGCCAGCGAAACTTCTGGCCCTCAGAAGAGGGCAGAAGACGCATCGGACCGCGACAGAAGACGGTCAAGGCAAGATGCGGAACTGAACGAGCAGCTCCGTGAATTCTTCGCCATCGAGTCACTGGCTATTAATCCAAGAAAGCCAGCTTCTGACCCTCAGAAGAGGGCAGAAGATATTTTGAACCGCGACATAAGGCGGCTCGACAGCGGGCACATAGAAACCTCTATGCTATGGCGGGAAGAAGCCATAGAAATGCCCGACAGTTATGGGACAGCCCTTACAAGGCTGGTCTCTATAGAAAAGAAGCTGGATAGAAACCCAGCTCTTCGTGTGAAATATTCACAACAGATGGACTCCCTAATAGAGAAGGGATATGCTGAAAGGGCCCCCAAATCAAGCACGCCAGGAAGGACCTGGTACCTGCCTCATTTCGATGTCTTCAACCCAATGAAGCCAGAGAAAATTCGTATAGTACATGATGCCGCTGCCAAATCGAGAGGAAAGTCACTCAATGACTTCCTGCTAACTGGACCGGACTTGCTGCAGTCGCTGCCCGGCGTCATGATGCGATTTCGTAGACACTGCGTGGCCATCTCTGGAGACATAGCCGAGATGTTCATGCAAGTGAAGGTGCGGAGTGAAGACCGAGACTCACTTCGTTACCTATGGAGAGGCAACAGGAGAGAGGGAGCCCCAGAAGAGTACCGCATGACGTCCATCATTTTCGGCGCGGCAAGTTCGCCGTGCACCGCCATCTTTGCGAAAGATTGGAACGCAAGAAGGCACATCGAACAGCATCCAGTAGCAGTAAAAGCTATCATTGAGAACCATTATATGGACGATTATCTGGACAGCTATAGAACGGTCGAAGAAGCGACAGAAGTCGCGACCAGGGTGAAGGAAATTCACCAAGAGGCGAAATTCGACCTATCAAAATGGGTATCGAACAGTTCGCGCCTACTAGAGAACCTAGATCCGACACAAACCTGCGCTGAGGTTGTGAACATCGGAGAGGCGACAGGCACGGAGAAAATTCTCGGCCTGATTTGGAGACCTAGTGAAGACACGCTAGGTTTCAACCTAACGCTTGCGAGACTGCCGCCAGGAATCCTAGAGAAGGAGGCCCCTACAAAAAGAGAGGCCCTCAAGATCGTCATGTCACTGTACGACCCGCTGGGACTCGCCTCACCCGTAACGATTCGAGCCAAGCAAATACTGCAAGAGGCATGGAGGCGAGGCATCGATTGGGACCAGCTTTTAGAAGACGATCAAGCAGCTCAGTGGAGAAGCTGGATCGAAAACCTGCGGCAGCTCAAGGGCATCAGCATACCAAGATGCTATCCTGGGTATAGTGATGCCAATGAAATACAAATACATGTATTTACCGACGCAAGCGAGATGGCGTACGCAGCAGCTGTGTACTGGCGAGCCACCACAGCAGAAGGCTCACAGAAGGTGAGCCTAGTCATGGCCAAGGCGAGAGTAGCACCATTGAAGCTACAATCGATACCGCGCCTCGAGCTGCAGGCAGCGGTGATGGGAACCCGTCTGGCTGCAGCTGTGAAACGTGAGCACGACAATGAGCGATCGTCGGTCACGTATTGGACAGACAGCAAAACAGTTCTGTCATGGATACGAAAAGGAGCACGAACCTATAAAGCCTTCGTAGCTCATCGTATAGCTGCCATAGAGGAAGGCAGTAAAGTGGAGGATTGGCGATGGATTTCAACAAAATTGAACATCGCCGACATAGCAACTCGTGACGTGCCACACAAGTTCGATTCGAATCACGAGTGGTTCTGTGGCCCTAGTTTTTTATATGAAGACCCCACTTCATGGCCATCAGAGAAGCCTCCAATGGTTGAAGAGACAGGAGAAGAAAGAACCCTCACTGTCACAAGCAACGAGTATGGAAAAGATGTTTCGGAGGACAGAACCCCCAAACATACATACACTTCGAAGCTCATAGAAGCTATACCTAATCCCGTCAATTTTTCAAGATGGGAGCGGCTATTACGTGCGACTGCGACTGTCCTACGTTTTATTTTTCTCTGTAAACAGAAAACAGAGAAAACGTTCTATAAGAGAACACAGAAGAACGCAGAAGAGGACACGGACTGGCGGAAGAAAAAGAAGACAGCGACTGCAGCAACAAAGCCGTCATATATAGCGCCACAAGTCCGAAAGCAGTATATTGAAGCGAGTTTTCTCCAAGAAGCTGAGAAAGTACTCATACGAGTCGCACAGCAGCAATCGTTCGCTCAGGAGATAGCCCGATTGCACGAGCACGAAGTAGTGGACAAGAATAGCCCACTACATTCGCTGCAAATAGAGCTAGTAGATGGCCTACTACGCATAAGAAGGCGTATAGCCGCCACGGACGAGATTACAGAAGATGTGAGGCGACCGCCAATATTACACGGCGACCATCACATAACACAGCTCTATATAGACTGGACACACCGCAGCCTACTGCACAGCGGGACGGAACTTACAATAAATGAGGTGCGACAGCACTATTGGGTCGTGAGGATGCGTCCCACGACGAAGAAAGTACTGTCGCAACGTCTTCAGTGTCGAATACGTAAGGCACAAGCTCCAGTGCCAGCGACCGGCGATCACCCGCGAACGCGCCTCGCTCATCATCAGAGGCCGTTCACGTATACGGGGCTAGATTATTTCGGCCCACTATCAGTGACCGTCGGTCGCCAACATCAGAAGAGATATGTAGCCTTGTTCACATGTCTCACCACGCGAGCTGTCCACCTCGAGATAGCGGCCAGCCTCAGCGCAGACAGTGCTATACTAGCGCTGCGCCGATTCGCCGCCCGCAGAGGATGTCCAACCGAGATACACTCGGACAACGGCACCAACATGCATGGTGCCGATCGAGAGCTACGAGAGGCCTTCCGTGAGGAGGCCAGTCGCCGAGGCATCACTTGGCGCTTCATCACCCCATCAGCGCCCTTCATGGGAGGCGCATGGGAGCGCCTAGTTCGTTGCGTGAAAAACGCATTGTATACCGTACTCACAGAGAAACACCCACATGAAGAGGTGTTGTCCACACTGATTTGTGAGGCAGAGTACACGGTAAATAGTCGCCCGTTGACACATGTTTCAGTTGACGGCGATGATGACGAGTCTATCACGCCGAACCACTTCCTACTTGGTGGGTCGGCAAGACTACCAACCCCCGGCGTGTTCACCGAGCAAGACATCGACAGCAAGAAGATGTGGCGTCGGTCACAAATCCTGGCCGACATGTTCTGGCGCCGGTGGGTGCGAGAGTACCTGCCTGAGCTCCAAAATCGGCGGGAGCCCCACAGCCGCGGGCCTGACCTGCTGGTGGGCGACCCCGTCCTTATCGCTGACGGCCAGCTGCCACGCAACACGTGGCCGCGAGGCCGCATCCAGGCCATATACCCTGGGCCTGATGGAGAAGTCCGGACCGCTGAGGTGCGCACCACTGGCGGCACTCTAAAGCGTCCGGTGAAGAAGCTCATTCCACTACCGAAATGAGCGTAGCAGAGTTCCCGCGGCGAGAGCTGAGCGACGTGTCGCTGAGCGTCGTGGCACGCGCGCTGCCGACGTGCGTCGCTCACTATGCGTGATGCAGCGCCGCGTCAACACATCGGGTCGACACAACACTGCACGGCGGGAGAGATGTTCGCGACGAGGCGTCACAAAAATGTTAGAATAGTTTTGTAGATATAAATAGTATAAACAAAACATACGTCTGCTTACCCCAGCGCGCGAGCTCGTACTAAAAAGTTTTAGACGAGAATTTTTCTTTTATAGTTTTTTCAAACATAAAATTTCGACCACTTTTTGAGGCACTAAACATTATGTTTTAGTGTATATGAGTATGTATTAAGTAAATATGGGGTCTAAAGAGTAAATTAGAATCGTTACATACATACTAAATGCGGTAGTTACGGAAAGAAAGCAAAATCAAAACAAGTCAAATTCCGTAAACACGACCTACCGCCATGACGTTTTAGTTCAAAATGAGCAGTCAGATGGCGGTACACGATATATATAGTCTGGCGCGTAAGCAGACAAATTTGGTATTTTAGAATAGCGTTTTGAGGGCTTTATAATAGCCTATAGTACCTAAAATATAGTTATCTAGTATAATTAGAATTAATATACTATAGATAAAATGTGTAAGTAGTATTTTAAGCAAATAAAAAATATTTGTTTACGTTTTTTGGACCCCCCGAAAATGGCCGGGTCGCAAGTATCGATAGGTGCGCTCTGCCCACCTACCAATCGTATTATTTACCTTACACATTTATTTTGTTAGGAAACACCACCTAGGTGTTCTAGATAGTATACCTTGGTGCTATGACTGAAAAACTGTACATAATAACAGTACATAGCCAGGTTTAAAACAGTTTCACTCTGAGATGGTAAATACATGCATTTTTGCTCAGGTAAGTAAATAGAATTTTGGTTATAAGCGTTTTAGCGCTTCTAGGTGACCTGGAACTGTGTCCAGGCCCTATATATAGATGGCATCTATGTAGTTCTAGTACATAGATATTACTTACTTGAAATAATGTGTCTGTATGTGCCAGCATGGACGTTTCTACGCGTCTGCCAGAGGGCCCACTACCTTCAGACACACTTGGTGCCTGAAGGATTATTGATATGCTATCTGAAGCATTACCTTTGGGGACCCTCGGGCACACGCCTGGACTCAGTCACAACACATAGCTAATATATAGCTACACATACACACACAGAGGCGTTAAAGCCGTGGAACAACACGATATTTTCTATTTCGGCCGCTTCCCGGCATCAGAAGTCCCAGAAGGGCTGGTGGTACACCCATCAGGGTACTACCATTCGATAGCCCAATTCTCCAGCTTCCCAACCACATTTTTGGAAGGAGCCTAGCTCTGGTGGTTAGGGAACTAACCGACTTAATCTAGTAAGAGGTTCCATGGTTTTCTCGCATCATCGACCACATCAGAGTGAATACTGGATCGAGGGTTGGAGCTGTATCCACCGGACTTCCACCATGGGGTAGCCCATCGCGAGGGCTATCCGATGACGGTTGGTGAATGCGGATCCGCCCACCAGCTCGAGTACAAACTCACGAAATATGCCGAAAACAGGCACTGAAGCTATGTTTTCGCACCTTCACGTGGCTGTGCCCGTGAAGGTGACAGATGAAGCTGTGGAACTGTCACAGATCGACGGTCCAGGAGTAGGGCTACAAGTCCCTCGCTGGTACCCTGGCACTAAAGTGCACCATTGTATTGTAAAGTAGCATATAAAGCTACAAACTGACTGAAATTCCCCTCATTAGGCGTTCTCAACGCAAGGGCTCCGTGAAGGTAGCAGATAGGAACCTGGACCCAGGTCCGGAGGGAAGGTCTTCTCGAGACCTATCCAGAGACACAAGTCTCATCAAAATCGGTTCAGTAGAAGGGGGGTTTCTGTTGGTTTTCAGCGACTAGCCATAAGGTATTAATTTTATAATTAAAGTTTATGCGCGGTCGTTGTTTCGAGGTCCTCGTTACGGTCAAGTGTGGTAGTAGGATAGTGCGCTGAGGCACCGTCCTAATCGTAGCCATTATTTCCGAAATATTAAATCCACGTCACTTTGCGTAACGGAGACCATGAAGAGACGTCGCTTTTGGACATGAAAACTTGACTTTTCTTCTGAACTGGACATCACGCCTTCCCCTCAACATCCTTGGCAGCCTTCCAACCACTGCAGGGTCAATACTTGCTCGAAGACAACTGAACAATAGGTGCAAGGGGCGTCAACGCGTTCAAGCTGAAGCCTTACAACCTTCAGTCAGCCTGGGGCCTTGATCGATCACGTCCGTCCCGCACAAAAGGGCTGAATGTATTTCAATAAATTACGTACCTACCTAAAGGAGATTACTAAAATTCAGAAAATAAATATTTGTAAATCAATCTGAAAGCAGTCCCGAATTCCCGATTAGTGAGTATAAATGAGTTTAAACTCAGTATAAGTATCACTGACCAAATCCATAGGAAATATCTAACAACATGTTGAAATGTTATTTTATGCTTGTTCCTGTTAAGTTTACTGTGTTAATTGTTTCATCAATCTAAAATTAGATTTAGCTAATGCCACTTACCCCGATTTAATAACGGTACACTGTCGTAAAATAAGGGTGGACTTATATCTAGTACTTACGTTTAGAGATTTTGCTGAAGTAGGACTAATCTAATAAAAAAGACATCTATGAAAAATAAGTAAAGTAAAACAGACTCAGACAGAAGATAATGAAGTAAAATTATTATAATACATTAAAATAAAAGAGAATTAGTTAAGTGCACTGAGGATTGCTGTTAGATAACTCAATTAGGGAATAAGCTCGGCGTTGTACATAAGCTATCCTATTGTTTTTGAGTACAATTAAGAATAAATGAAAGTAAATAAAAGCGTTCTAGATAACTTCCCCCCCTACACGTGGTCCCCGGGTGGTGCAAATCAGGTGACACTAACTGGTGGTATGCTTATGCCGAAGGCCACCCACCGGGCAAAGACGTACCGCCAAGCGGCCTAGCCGTGTTCCGGTACGATGCTCGATATAGCCAACCAGAGGAGTTGGCTCGAGATAGCTGTTCCACTGCAGGCAGACCGGCCTGACGCGCGCTGTAATGAATGTATCGGGTAACTGGTCGCGGAGGGTAGTGGGATCCGAACACGGCGCGCCGCTGGCCGTAGTTGGGTGCCCAAGCAACAAAAGAAAAAAGATGTACAGCGGCAGCACTCACTGTCACATAAGGTGCACCTCTGTAACATCAGAGGTCTTTACTCAAATCTTGATGCAGTCCACCATCATCTGGATACTGATAAACCAACGCTTTTGTTCCTTTCGGCGACGCAGATTCGATGTCCGTCAGGCGTGGCGTATCTTTCTTACCCAGGCAGGGTTTACCCTGGAGCGCAAGTTCAGGCCACGCGCGGGTGCGTGCATGTACACCCGTGACGACACCTGTTAACGGCGTCTCAGAAAACTTGAAGACTCTCGATACTTAGTGCTCTGGGCCCTGGTGGACACAGGTCTGGATAAGATTATCTATGCTTGTGTCTACCGGTCGCACAGCGGAGATCAGGTGACAACCATGCTTAAACAATACCTAAGTGAGGCGGCTGATGAGGCTCAACAACGGTACCCTTCCGCACAACTGGTGATACCAGGGGACTTTAATGCCAACCATCAGGAGTGGTGCTTCCTGTATCAGAACACTGACCATGCTGGGCGAGAGACGAAAGCTTGCGCTAGTTTTAAATCTCACTTAGCAGGGCCCAACGAGGGTGCCTAATGTTGATTCGCATACAGCTAAATGCTTGGACCTTGTGCTGACATCAGGACCGTTACTTGGTGTCGGTATCTCCATCTTTGGGTAGTTCCGAGTAGTTCCGACCACTGTCTGATGAAGTCTAAACCCGTCTACTCCCCGCCCGATCCCAGCCCAAGAGACACGCGGCGGGTATGGCGGTACAAGTCAGCGGATTTGGATGGGATGCGATCTTGCATCGCATGCTAACCTTGGTAGACTACTTGCTTTTCATCGGCTGATCCTACGTCGTACGCGGAAGCCGTGACGGATGTGTTGCGTCAGTGAATGGAGTGGACATTCCGTTCTCTGACGTAACAATGTATAGTGAAGACCGACCTTGGTTTGGCGCCGAGTGTAATTGCGGCGACGCGCTTAAACATGAGGTGTACCATGCCTGGGTCGACGCACGAACGCGCAAAGCGAGTCACGTGGGTCAGAGGAAGGAAGTCTATAACAGGGCTGCCTAGTCTTGCAAGAAGGTGTTGCGAAGGGCTCGGTTCGACCACATTAGCCAAAGTTTCATCCCTAGGATGAAACTGCTTCCGCGACCCAGCAAGTAGTAGGTAAAGTGTTTTGGTCACTGGCTAAATCGGTTGAATCGAACTTCTGCGGATTGCCGGACCTTGCTACCACCACTTCTAAAACCCAACGGGTCGCTGGCTCACTCCGCTGAGGAAAAAGCAACCTTGTTTGCCTCTCTTTTTGCGGCATTTTTCTCGCGTCTGAATCCTGATGGCGCGCGCCCTCCTCCTTCTCCTGATGAATGCGAAACGAGTATGTGGTACATTCGCATCCATCAAAAAGACGTATGTACCCGTACCCGTATACCAGCACAATTGCTGGTATACCGTTCTTAGAACCTGTGCGCCTGAATGGTCTCCGATCATGACAAGCCTGTTTCGCCTTTCGTATGAGACTGGCAAAGTGCCGAATGCTTGGGAGCAAGCCAACGTACAGTCCGTGCCCAAGAAGGGCAGTCGAACTGACTCGGCCAACTACAGACCCATCTCTGTAATGTCCATACTCTGTAAGCTCCTGGCATACCTAGAAGCTAACGACATTCTTACTGACCAATACGGGTTACGCCGAAATTGGTCTACTGGGGATCTTCTAGCGTATGCCATTCACATCTGGAGTAAGGCCATTGAGACGCACGGGACAGCGCTAGCTGTCTCCCTCGACATCTCGAAGGTTTATGATAGGGTCAGGCACGAAAGCCTAATTGGTAAGCTTCCTTCATTCGGTCAACCTAGTGATCTGTGTGATTGGGTTGCAGACTGCCAGAGAGATCGGTCCATTCGAGTGTTTATCGATGGCTGTTCGTCGGACCAATTGGATATTAATGTCGGGTACCCTCAGGTATCGGTACTCTCAGCGACCTTATTCTTGCTGCACATAAAAGAACTGCTAAAACCCGGCACCTTTGGGTAAGCAGATGACAGCACTGTTGCTGATAGATACTTGTCACTGTGTTGTCCAATTTCTCACAGGGCATGGTAACTTTAAGAGTAAATTATTTTCTTTCAAGCTCGTTGCCTCGCCTTTATGTCGTTCATTAGAAACAGTGAAGTACACAGATACCTGAGTATGCCAACAGTGAAGGATGAGATAAAGACATTCGCAGGCAAATACAAAACAAGACTGGACAACCATCCTAACCAGCTCGCTGTCCAGCTCACATTACCTGACTGTCTAAATCGCCTGAAACTGCGCAGAACCTTGGATCTCGGCGGCGTCGACTGAGCCAATATCCCTATATGGAGGATGTTCCCAGTGGGGTACATCTCATGAATAATAGCCGTTCAACACATCTGCTCATAGTCAAAAGGACTGATTGCAAGATTTAAGATGATAAAAAAAAAAAAAACATTTAGATTTAAGGCTTTTTTTTAAGTCATAGAATAATAAAAAAGTACAAAAACTACTAAATTTTGGGTCGCTCGGGTGTGAAACGAGTGCGCGTTTTGTTCCCTCAAAGTCGTTGGCGACAGTCGTCGTCTTAAGTTGTATCAAGCGCAAGTTCGATCGTGCATAGAGTACTGTTCTCACCTCTGGGACCGACCTGCCAAATACCAGCTTGATGCACTAGAGTCGGATCAAAAAACGGACCAAGAGGTTCATCGGGCAATAAGGCACTAGTCGACTAAAAGTCTTGAAAATCGTCGCCGAGTTGCCAGTTTGTCGGTTATTTATCGGTAGCATTTCGGGGAGTGTGCGATGGAATTGCATGATCTAATTCCGCCTAGCCCATTTCATCATCGGACTACAAGACGTACGGCAATGCGACATCGGTACATGGTGCACATCCCACCCATACGCACTAAATGTTTTGGAAATACTTTCATTATGCGTACAGCTAAGCCTTCCTCTTCTTTTCTCTCTTCCTCTGTGTTTCCCGATAGTAAAACTTCGGGGTCTTTAAATAAATAATGAATAGGTTTTTTCTAGGCAAGCTTGCTACACCGTCGACCACATCATCGCTTACCATCGGGTGAGATAGTGTTCAAGCGCGAGACTACCTATAAAAAAAAATAAAAAAAAAACTATGTATCGCCACTGTACCACTTGCTCTGTCTAGCCAGGCTAAAACATTAACAAATAAATTATACTCGATTCCAAAATAGTTAATTGAATTTTCTTTCTATTATTCTGAAGCCCGTAGATAAGTAAATATAAAACAATTTAAATGTGCCTAACGTGTTAAATGTCTTTGTTACAGATATTTCAAGCCCATGGTGACTGTGATCCAGTAGTTCCATTTAAATGGGGACAAATGACAGCCTCATTTCTCAAAACATTCATGAAAAATGTTGAATTTACCACATACCAAGGATTGACACATAGTTCTTCAGAGGCGGAACTCAAAGATATGAGAGCTTTTATAGAAAAAACATTGGGTGCTTGAAAGAATCAGACGGGAGAACCCTTGTAAAAGTACAGAAATTATTTTTCTTGTTGGTATAGTTACAATATTGTTAGTAAATTAATATTCTATGCTATCGTCAAGCTACCTTCCTGTTCCAATTCAAATTTACGCTAATCATACCTTAGTACAGTTGTTCTATTTCATGGCGGCGGCGGCGTCTTAGCTGTGTGTGTGGGCACATGCACATTGTTACTGTGTGGGTAAGCTCGGGAGCCCTCCATCTACACTCACGACTAAGACAACCCGCCATCGTGACATAGAACATAGGTAAAATATTCGTGTAAGATTATCTTTAGGAGAATCCCCAAATAAAGTTTTTCCGAAAGCATTATTGGGTTGTTATTGAATAACATTTTTTCGGCACAGACACAATAAAACAGCAACAAACTCAGAGACACAGAGGAGAATAGTAAAGAAACCGGTCAAGTGCGAGTCTGACTTGCCCCCAGAGCGTCCCGTATAAACAGCTACATACACCATAATAAATAGGTAACATTACTAAGATTCATAAGAAAGAACCGAAAATTGATCTAAGAAGGGACAAAATTAACTTTGCCGTTCGAAAACTGTTGTCCCCATACATTAATATACAAAATAAAATAAAATACGTAATATTTTTGAATGGCCTATCCAACGATGGCCCACACCATGGGATAGAAGAGAGAAATTACATCCCCACTTTACGTGTACAGGAGGTACGCTAAAAAAGTTGTTCATCGTTTTATTTTATCACTTTGTCGGGTCTGGCTCCCTTTGGCTTGGCCACCATTTTAATTTTGATAACACAAATATTTAGTCGCCAAATATCAGAGTTAGTCGGTCACTGGTTCAAAAGTTGGAAGGGTTTATAAGTTGCCGATCTGGAGAGACTGCCCAGCTTCGCCTTTATATCTCAAAAACGAGGGCACCTAGCGAAGATCTGTTTTCGCCCAGGTTTAGCTAATTAGTACGGAAACTCAATAGCTGAAGAGGTTGAATAGATAGAGACAGATATTTTAAACTAGCTATAGATATTATTTATTTATTTATTTAATACTTCATGCACACAAACGTACAGAGGCGGACTTAATGCCGTAGGCATTTTCTACCAGTCGACCTTTGGGTGATACAGAGACAAATTGTGGTAGGTGCAATATTTAATGTTAAAAATGATACCTAAGGTAGGTTTGTTCAAATACAAAGCTATACATACATACTATAAATACAATAGATACTCAAACATGTATACTGAATAAATTAAATACACGAATATACTTAAACAATTAGTGGTAGCAGATAAATGGAGAAAATTATCGCTGTGACGATACTACTGCCAACTTCTTACGTACATGCTCTCGAGCTTTCACTTTGAATGCCAATCGATTGGTTGCCATCCTGATGTCTTGAGGAAGCGCATATCACAGCGAAATAGACTGAACAAAGAAAGAACAGTGAATGAAGTCAGTGCGGTGAGTGGGACATTGGAGAAGACGGTTATGTGAAGAGCGAAGATTTTTGTATATTATTATGTTAAAGCCTTTCGAGATAAGACTTTTGGTCAGCCTGTAGTCGTCGGTGAAAACTGGGAAGATCTTTAATCTTGAGCTAGCATAATACTTACGGAGACTCAATAGCTGAAGAGGTTGAATAGATAGCGACAGATATTTAAAACTTCTATTTGATTGTAGGTAGTAAAAAGTAGACTGAATTATGAAAAACACTTTTCCGTTCGTAAACATGGCCTTGGATGACATACCAGGGCAAAAAGCCACGCTTCCCATTCGCCGGTGGTCTCAGCGTCCGCAAATTTTCAGGTACAAGTTTACCTTCCACTCCTCGGGCCACAGTACTGAGACATAAGCCAGGAACATTTTATCTTACTTGTGGCTCGACCCCCTTGCGCCATCTCATGCTCAAGCGGTGCAAGTACTGTAGGTAACCTATTTGGTAGAAACTTACTGTTTTGAGACGTTTAGAGTCGAAGCGCTTGGGTCACGGGATCCGAATACCTACATGTCACCTTTTCAAGGCAATTTCTCGCTGACTGATCGACACTGCGTGACCAGAGGGCTGGTTACGCCCCTATCGGTAACAAAATATTAATAAAGAGTACCATTTTTGAAGTTTGCATTTACTTTTATTTCATTATTTATTTAGTAATAAATAAAGAATTATGTTTCTGAACTTCGCTGTGTTGACTGCACAATTTAATACAAAATAGGCTCGGTAGTGTCGTTTACAGTTAACGCGCGGCTGGTAGTGTCCTTGCCAAAGAATGCAACTGGTTACCTACCTACTCTACCCTATCCTAGCTACCTACCTCTCTACCCTAACTACCTACCCACCCTATCTACCTACCAACTCTACTCTACCTACCCTACTCTACCTACTTACCCTACTCTACCTACCTACCCTACTCTACCTACCTACCCTACTCTACCTACCTACCCTACTCTACCTACCTACTCTACCTACTTACCCTAATCTACCTACCTACCCTACTCCACCTACCTACCCTACTCTACCTACCTACCCTACTCTACCTACCTACCCTACTCTACCTACCTACCCTACTCTACCTACCTACCCTACTCTACCTACCTACCCTACTCTACCTACCTACCCTACTCTACCTACCTATCCTACTCTACCTACCTATCCTACTCTACCTACCTACCCTACTCTACCTATCTACCCTACTCTACCTACCCTACTCTACCTACCTACCTACCCATCTACCCTAATTACCCTATAAGTAGGATAGGTAGGTGGGTAGGGTAGGGTAGATAGGTATCTACCCTACCCTACCTACCTATGTCTTTCCTCAGGATGCCATCTAACTCCTTGCCGAACTTCATTGAATTCTGTTCAGTGGTTTAGGCGTGAAAAGGTAACAGACAGGCAGACAGAGTTACTATCGAATTTATAATATTAGTATATGCTAGTATTTTATTATCTGTGATATGGATTTAATTTCTGGAGGTAGGTATTTATAATTATACCGTATATCTATTTATGATAAGCGAAACACCGATACCCTTGACTCGAACTTGATAACATTTCTTACGTAGGTACTTATTATGTAAACACTAAGCGAAATACTTAGTAGATACCCAGATATTATTCTGTATTCCGAAAAACAAGCTGTATTTTTAGATTTGCATGATCTGGCTAATGGGTTACGTGAACGCGCGACTGCCTCGCTAATATTGACTAATTAGCAACGTGCCTCTCACCGCGTCCGCGACTGTATCGATTCAGCATCGCTTCTGTATCGAGGCAAAGTCGCGACCCACAAACAAACGAGAAACTGTCTTCTCCTAATATAGGTACCTACATTTTCTCACCACCAGATTTCTGAGATTTAAAAGTCTTCCTTGTACTTTATTGGTATTTGAAACGTTGTTTAGATCATGGCCACCACGTGATCTCTCTTTTTATTTTATGGATGTAGGCAGGGATAGGGACGAATTCACAAGGCACACGTCAAAAAATAATTGGCTTACGGCAAATAAAGTGGTAGATGAAAAGAAACTGAAGCTTGCCATAGCGGGCTTCCAGCCTCTCAAATCCCCTGGTCCGGATGGCATCTATCCAATACTATTGCAAGAAGGGGCCTCTGTTTTGATACCCCATTTGAGTAGTAAGCTCTACAGAGCCTGCTTGGCCTTTGGGTACATACCCAAGGCATGAACCCGGTCAAAGTCACCTTTATACTGTAAATTTCATCAAGATTGATGAAGAATTCCAGGGATATATTTCAGAACTCTTCAATAAATGATTGCAAATCACTCGTGATAGCTGCAATTGCATGTCTGTGTATTGTTTAGGTACACCATTTCATCATCACACTGGTATACTCTCATTCCACCGGTTTTGTTTAAGTTTCATGTTATTGGGTTAACCTATTCTAGAATATTTTATTTTTTGGGCATTTTAACCGACTGCCCAAAAAGGAGGAGTTTATCAAATCGAATGTACCTATTTTTTTGTGTTATTATTTTTATATTACCTCATAACTTTTTACTAGGTGAACCGATTTTGATGATTCTTTTTTTATTTGAATAGTTGTGCTAATAATAGTCGATAACAATCGTCTACGACTTTTATCTACTAAACTGAACAATCTACTAATTATTTTAGTTTTAGTAGCAGTATAGCAACACCGCAACCAATACTGGTAACAAAATTGAAAAATCAAAATGTTCTCCGCAACGTTCAGGATTTATTAGTAAATAAGAAATATTTTAGTGAGTTGTATAGATATATTTGTAATACAGGAGAAAAATATAATCAATTTAGTATTCATTTATATATTTAAGTTTATTACACCCAATCCTAACAAAGGGAAGCAAATAATACATTGAAAATGAAAAATATTAATGTAAAAACGGAAATATTTATTATTATTATTTACTGTCGAAAACGTGCCATACCATTATTGTATCTAATTATTGTAATATAAGTTTAACCCATTTATGTATCCGACTGAAAGTCTTATATCTATGGTCATGAATAAAAAATAAAAAACTGATCATTCAGTTCAGTCTAGGGATGTGACATTCTACATAAAAAATTGATTTTTAATTAATCAATTGTTTTTTTAGCATTAAAATCGATTAATAAATTTTCTTGAAAAAATAATAGATTTTGTAATATTAATAGGTTTTTTCCTGATTCGTCAATTATTAAAAAATAAACATCAGAAATAATAAGTTTAATTTAATCAACATTATAATGGGTTCAAATTAAAATATGTTTCTGACTATTCAAATAATAAAAACTAGAAATCCGTAGGCATTGAGTTCAGGAATAACAGCTTAGGTAAGCGTTTGGATAATATTCGGCTCCTGGTCTTTGTTAATATGGCGCTAGCTTAGAATAAGCCGAATAAGCTGGTACCAAAAGGTGCTTACACGCCAACTGTGTCAGTTGGGGATAAGATCCCAGCCGAATGTCGGTAAAATAAAATAGTACAGTTTCGTTGACTAACTCCATCTAGTGAATGTTTGATTAGATAAATAAATGATCAATGAACTAAACTTTTTCAAAAGCACAGAAGGGATGCTATCGTAGTTGCACAGATTGCGATTTGCGTTAATGTAATATTATGGAGACAGTATTCTTTGGTAGTTCGCGCTTACTTATTGTCGGGTCGGGGGTGGCAGATGAAAAATGGGCTATGAAAGACTTTTGTTTAAAAAAAAATCGATTGTTAATCGATTATTTATTATTAAATTCACGAATTTAAATCAATTTTTAGTTTATAAAGATAATATTTCACATCCCTAGTTCAGTCAGATGGCATGGCACTCATGGCAGGCGGATGAGGCAGATCAACACGAGTTTTATTTGAATAGTTATTTCTAACATTTTATTGTGGCTTAGTTTCGTTTGTTTACACATAGTATTTTTATTGTTTTATTTAATTAAAATGAGTACTACAGCTTCTAGAAAGCGGCGTGCTCATAATGATTTGGAAAAAAGTAAGTTCCTAGTGTTGTTTTTGTTTGTTGTCTTTAATTTAGTGTTAAAAAAAAACTATTAGCCTCATGTATAATGATTAAATTAAAAGCTTCTGCGATCATTTAAGACATCCAGGTTTCACTATGTTTTCCGAATAAGTTCGAGGTATTTGTTTTGTATTTGTAACCTAAAACTAATTGTAAGAACACATTTTTCTGTATAGCTAGTACCTACTAAAATTCTTATAGTTCAGACATTGGTAGAAGTGCTAGAACTGGACAATATTGAGACAATAGTACAACAATTATTTTACATTGTTTTATATATTTAACAAAAACAAGATTACATTTGGAGCACACAAAATGTATTCCTGATTTGTTTTTGTGTTTAAAATTCTCATGATCTGGTTTTAAAAATTTGCTATGAATAAATTATGGTACAAAAAAGGTAAACTTATTTATTTTGATTTACAGATACTGAATCATCAACAGAAAATGCACAAGATATGAAAACGTCTAAAGTTTTAAAAACACGGACGAAATCATTACCAAAGTTCCGTTTGAAGGCAAATGGTGAAAATGCTTCTCTGGCCACTGCAACTAGTGAAAGGGTTCCATTAACACTGACAGATGTACAATATTTATTACTGCACTCACTACTTGGAAACCTCAATCTAACTGAATCTCCACGTTGGTATGTCTTAGATAAATGTGGAAGTATTAAAAAAACTGCTTGTCTGATATTAGAAGGTGTATCTGTTAAACATTGGGAACAGTATGCTGATGAATTTGATAAAACAAAAAAAGTATTCCCTGATTGTGTTGAAGTTTTGACACCTTCAGTTTACGGAGGTTCGCTTGTAGAAGAACTTGCCCTAGTGCCATTATCAGAGGCTGAGAAAGATACTATTATTCAAAAGTATGGGAGTATGAACTTAGCACTTGAAGCAAGGAAAGACTTGATGATAATGATGAAAGCTGTGTTTCCTATTGGAGATGAAATCACAAATGAGGTTGGCCTTTCCACCAATGACAAATTTCCTAGAACTCAACTGGTGTTGTCAGCCTGGCAGTTGATTGAAGAAAACTATCCAGTACCCTTGAAGGGCAAATTAAGTGCTGCATATGCTGACTATGTACTCACAAAAGATGAATATGCACCTGTTACTGTTACATCACCAATGTTGTCTATAGACTGTGAAATGTGCTTAACTTGTGCAGGTTCGGAACTAACTAGAATTTCTGTGGTAAATGAAAACCATGAGGTTATATATGATTCGTTAGTGAAGCCTTATAATGATATAACAGATTATTTAACCAGATTTTCTGGTATTACTAAATCATTATTAAATGATGTAACCAAACGTCTTCAAGATGTCCAGAATGATTTGCGAGCAATATTACCTCCTGATGCAATTTTAGTTGGCCAGTCATTGAACACAGATATGCATGCTTTAAAAATGATGCATCCTTACATAATAGATACTAGTCTACTGTATAATTTTACTGGTGAAAGAACTCGCAAACCAAAACTCAAAACGTTAGCTAGAGAATTTTTGAAAGAAGACATTCAAATGGGCAGGGAAGGTCACTGCTCCACTGAAGATTCTTTAGCAGCAATAAAGCTAGTCCAATTGAAACTAAGTAAAAGCATAGAATTTGGAGATGCTGTTCACACAAATAGAGAAAAGTTTAAAGAAAACATTATTAAAATGGTAAAAACACCACAGTATGCCTTATCAATATTCAATCACATGCTGGAACAGAAGAAATCGTCTGTTATTATAGGCTGTGATGATATAACCGGTGACTATCACACATATTTAACCCAAGCTAAGGAGAGTATGTCAGCCCAGTTAAAAAAAGGAAATCCAAAAAAGATCAAGTTAGTAACTGTTGACAGTTTAGAAGAAGTAATAACATCATTTACAGACTCTGTTACTGATTATAACTTGACTATGGCTCATCTGAAACTCGACATTGGTGTTGATAAAGAAGTTGATCTGATTACTAACATCGACATGTGGATAAAGTCAATATGGGACAGTCTTGAGTCATCTTCTTTATTTGTTATTGTGTTTGGAGGAACCTCGAAAGATAATGGATTGGCATTCATGAAAGTAAAGCAATCAACATAGGTAACTAATTTAAGTTTATTGTTATAAAGTTAAGAATTACATTTATAAAAACAGGAGAAAACGATTACTTTATTTATAAGCCAAAAACCCTTGTCTGACTTTTGACCAAAAACACTTGACTATTAGTATAGTCACAGATAATATAATACTAGCATACAGATGCCTCATCCCATACAAAGAAACCGTGCCGACGTAACTAGCGTTTTTCATCTGATTAATCTTGTTATTTTTTGTACATCGAACGCGTTCGGTTCTGTTTCACGGTGATAGATAGATGGTGTTAGCAGTGACTTGCAAGTAAAAGGGTTTACTAAGTTCGTGAATATTTTTTTCTTTAAATACAGTGAAGGTTCGTTTTATAGTATTTATTGCCACGTATTTACAGTTTTTTTTTGCACCAAAATGTGTTACAATGCAAATTTTAACAATCGAGTGGAATGCCTCACAAATTAAAAAATGCGCCATCTATTGGCATCAATTCTAAATGATCCGTTAAAATAATCTTTGAAATGTGAATTAAGAGCCCAATATTCCATAATTTTGTACTTAGGAGAGTTGATTAAACAAGAACATACAATTTTTAAGTTCAATTCCAAAAAATGTGAATTTTACACACATTCAATAACAGATACGTGCATATCGCGCCATCTAGTGAGATTTATTTGAACCAAATTTTCTTTGTTAGCAATGAGACCCGGTGGTATAGTACATAAGTCATTACGATAATTTGGAATTATCCGTGTTGGTGCGACACCAATCTAAAACATTTTAAAACTCAGGGGTGGAGTCCACCAAAGCGGAGAGATGAGGAAATGCTCGGCAGCTACATATAGTATCCACCAGCACTGTGTGTACTGGTTACACCGGCGCAGAGATGTTTACGGGCTAGACTGAAGCTGAGCTGCTCGCGGCGAGTGTTGGGTTTTGAGGACCACTCACATTCTTGTCACCTCTTGTCTTCGCTGCGTGTCGCCGCCTGCGAGGCATAGCTTACATCTCAGTTTTGATACCGGTACACAAGAGACATCTGTGCTCAACGGTATATCCTACGGAGACGAGGCGTGTTCTTAAGGTTCCCCTAGTCAACGGCACAAACTATTTTGTGCGCGGGGTTGAAATGCATGCAGTCTCATCCGACAACACGTGCGAAAGAGATTACAGCGATGTGATGAGCAGTATAATAAGAAGGTAGTTCTCGTACGAATTAGCACTTTAACAAATTTGTATCGAAATGGATGATGATTTAGGACGAAAACGAGCGCGCGAAATTTTTTAAACAGACCTTTGGGAGTTTAGATATCATGGAAAAACGACTAAATGTATATTTATAAAATTAAATAATTTGCATTGTTGAATTACTAATCTATCCCTGTATGGAGGCCGTTTTGCAATTTTCCTTCTTCTTATGGTACCTATTTATTTCCGCCCAAAGTTTTTTTTTCCCCTTTTTTTCTTGCAATCGGATATTAACCTTTAGCAGATTTTTTGTGCGGACGTTGACTGCTGAGGTCAAGGTCTGGTCTTCCAGAGAAGAATCTGTCTCTCAAAATTGTTTCCACTTTATTTAATAAAGTCCCATATATAGTGACATTTGAGCCTTTTCATGGTAATTGGTTCGCTTAGGGCTATGGCTAAGGTGTTGGTATGTGATGTTATTCGTTGCTTGTACGTCTGTATTCTGTGTTCTATTTCCTCTTTTATTGTTGTTATTTGTAGATGCTCATGTATTTCTGAGATCTTCATAAACCATGGAGCATTTGATATCATTTTTAGAGCCTTGTCTTGAAATCGCTGGAGAATCTCCACAATTGAATCTCTCGCAGAGCCCCACAGCTTGACGCCATATGTCCAGACAGGCTTTATTACTGCCTTGTAAATGAGTACTTTGTTCTCCAGTGACACATACGCTGATCTTCCCAAGAGCCAGTTCAGTTTTCGGAGCAGGTTGTTTAGCTCGTCTCGTTTTTTTTTCTATATGGTGTCTCCACGTTTGTTTCCTGTCGAGATGTAGGCCGAGGTACTTAGCTGTTGTCCCTTGTGGAAGTGTGTCACCTCCGAGCTTAACAGGTGGGCAGTTGTCCTTTCTAAGAGTAAATGTCACATGTGTCGATTTGTTAGCGCTAGCTTTTATCTTTAATTCTCTCATCCACTTGGATACTTTGTCAAGGTGATTTTGTAGTGCGAGTGAGGCCATGTTAGGGTCTTTGTTATTACACAAAGCAGCCGTATCATCAGCGAAGGTGGCAGAGAGAATTTCCTCTGACGTTGGTAAGTCTGCTGTGTATATAAGGTAGAGGGTTGGACCCAATACGGAGCCCTGGGGTACGCCAGCATGTATGTTGTAGAATTCCGAGTAAGAGTCATTAACTTTTACCCGGAAAATTCTGTCTTCCAAGTAGGACTTAAGTAGTACGTAAAGGTTATGTGGCAGTTGTTTCTTTATTTTGTACAACAGGCCCTGGTGCCAAACCTTATCGAACGCTTGCTGTACGTCCAAGAATACTGCCGAACAGTACTCCTTTCGTTCCAGTCCCTCTCGTATCTTATTCACCACTCTATGCACCTGTTCTATAGTTGAATGCTCTCTTCTGAAACCAAACTGATGTTGTGGAATAATTTTACCGTCTGCAAGTATGTCGTTGAGCCTACGTGCAGCGACTTTCTCAAAAAGTTTAGACATAACAGGCAGTAGGCTTATTGGCCTGTATGACGACACAAGGTGCGGTGATTTTCCTGGCCAAAGCATGATGATATCCGACGCTTTCCATATTCTCGGAAAATACCCAATTCTCATAATGCCATTAAATAGCTCTGTAATGAAGACGATGGCTTTTCTTGGCAATTGACGTAGAATTTCAGCAGTAATAAGGCAGTATCCAGGAGCTTTGTTCAGTTCGAGACCTTTTATAATCCGCCAGATCTCGCGAGGCGAGCAGATCTTTAATGGAGGACTTAGTTGAAGATCTGTCTCCAAATACTTTTGGATCTCCTCATCGCGCGATGTGTCACCGGAGTTGGGAGTGAATACATCGGCCAAGAAAGATCCGAAAGCCTCGGCGCGTTCGCCATCTTTTCTTGCCCATGCATTATTGGCCAGCTTTAAAGGATGCTGAGCAGTTTGTGGCGCATTTTTGTTATGCTTTACGGTGTTCCAAACCGAATATTCGTTTTTAGCTGTAGCGTCCAGATTCTCCAGTCTGTTTTTTAAAGTCTCGTCCTCAATGTCCTTCAGATATTGTTTCAGGTCCTCAGCCGCTCTGTTAAAGTCTCGTCTGTCAGAAGCATGACGACTGGCATGCCAAACCCTTCTGAGCCTCCTTTTCTCCAGCACCTTACTTCTTGTTTCCTTAGAAATATTTTTGCATCCTGGCCTTGAAGGTGTTAGTGTGCATTTCCATGCAGCTGTCTGGATGAGGTTTGTGATATTTGTAGCAGCCTCATCAATGCCGTCGTTTGTCTTTAACGGTACTTTTAGGTTCACGTGTGTCTCGATGTACTGTCCAAAACCAATCCAGTCAGTCTTCGTGTTGTATAGTTTTTCTTTGATTTCTCTTTCTATTATTGTTGTGCTTATAGTGATTATCAGAGGGGTGTGATCTGAACTGCTATCCAGGCAACTTTCAGCACTGAGGTTCATGTGAGTAAATCCCTTATATACAAAGAAGTCCAATAGGTCAGGGAGTTTATTGGAGTCTGTTGGCCAGTATGAGGGTTCACCCGTACTCAGGACATGTAATTTATTTTTGTCAAGGCATTTTTTTTATTTCCCTTCTTCTAGGTAATGTCAGTCGAGAAGAAACGAAGAAATCTGTGAATCTATCTTTCTTTAGGATGTGCTTAGGGGGACAATATACTGCGGAGAGCGTTAGTGATCCTTGCTTATCCTGAACTATTACCGTAGTTGCCTGTATTTGGTCAGTTTTATACTGCTCTAAAACGTCATGTTTAATGTGTTTTTTTTATTATGACTGCTGTCCCTGCGTGTGCAGTTCCATCGGGATGAAATGTGGAGTATGTGCAGTAGTTTTTGAAGGTGCATAAATTGGATGTCAGGTGTGCTTCAGAAACTAGAAGTAAATCAATGTCGTGTAGTGCAAGGAGTATCTCTACGTCTTGTTTGTGTTTGACCAATCCATTTATGTTCCAGGTCCCAACTCTGAGTGTAGCCATTTGCCGGACAAGTTTACTGATGATTGTTGTGAGTAGGTTCATCATTGTCGACATCTGGTCTAATAGTTTGTCCAGCTTTTCAGCCTGTTGTGTGAGCAATGTTTCCTTTTTAGTGACCTCTGCATATGTCAGTCCATTTCTGTCATTAACATAATGTTTTGGCTGATTATCTTCGACATGTGGTCCATTTTTTCCGATTTCGGGTAAAATTTTAGGTTCTGCAAGGGGTATAGCCTTGGCTGTAGGATTATGGCCTGTTCTTCTGTTTAGAATCTCCCTGTACACAGTGCATCCTTTGTAATTTGCAGGATGTGAGCCTTCACATAAAACGCACTTTGCCGGTGTGTTCCTATCTTTTTTTGGGCACTCAGATGTTTTGTGGGCTTGTGCGCATTTCACACAACGATAGGGCATTATGCAGTAGTTTTTCGAGTGCCCATATTGTTGGCATCGTTGGCACTGTGGAATAGAGGTTTTTCTTTTAGGTTATTCTATTGCAACTGTTTGATGGTAAATTGATTTTATATTTTTAACTGCACTGTTATTTGGGTCAGAGACTAGGTTCACAAAAAATTTAGAGGTTGGCTTCTTTTCAGGCCCAAACTTTACATTTATTATTTCTCCAAGGACTTTATTTTCAGTTTTTTAAATTTCCCCTATTATGGCACTGTGTGGGGTTGAGTGGTGCAGATGCCGAATTACAAATCGGTAGCATCGTTGATCCTTCCTGTTGAATGTGTGTCCAATGAGGCCCTTTTCACGGACTAGGGTCATAATTTTCTTGTACGCCTCAATATCCAAGCTACTTATTCTCAACTGATTTCTGTTGACGATTTTGAAGATGAACTCTCCCTTAAGTGCAACAGTATGTAGGAGCTCTGTAAGTTTGTAGACATCTTCAACGCCGTAAAAAATAATTTGTGGAGGTTTATTAGGAGGTTTTAGTTTTGGTACACCTTCATCTTCGGTGAGATCTATTTGAAGGCCACTATATATATTAGACGTTTTTATCACCTCTGGTGAGGGTGATTGTGAGAGTTTCTTGCGCTTGTTGCTTCTGTTAGAAGGAACTCTTTGCCATTCAGGTGGTCGAGATGTACTAGGAACCAGTGGTTGTGTTTGTTGTGGTGACGAAACTGCGTTTTTGACTTCGAGCTGTTTTGTGTTTGTCGGCTCTTGCATTTCCTTACTTGATGTGTTACCTAGGGAGTTACATCTAGGTCGAGATAAGAACAGACTAGGGTGGTAAGCCTGCTGAACACATTTCTTGCTGCCAGTAACATTCACTACCATGGAAGCCTGGTCGCCTACTTCCATAGAGTCTTCGGTAACCAATTTCTCACCCACCGGCCCGGATACCGTAGGGCGCCGGGTGTTAGCCGGATCGCATGAAAAATACTCGCTTCGGGGAAAGCACTATGTGATCATTTTCGGGTTGGGAAATGATCACATAGTGCTTTCCCAAGGCACTATGGCCACTCTTTTTGAAGGAATTTAGTTCTTCATGGCCAGTGGACACCAATTAACGGATTATTTAACCGCCGCCCGTGGCTTGGCGTTGTTGCTCGTTTTGCACCACCCGGGGGATACGTGTAGGGTGGGCCTGGGAGAAGATGGTAAATCCTACGGACGCGAGCAACTCCATCCCCCAAAGATGCGTTAAAATTAGTGTCGAAATATGGAACTTTCGACGCTCATAACTTTCAAATATATATACCTTTTACTTTTTTGTCTCCATACAGGGCTAGATAATGATGAGACAAATTGATATATTGTTTTATTTTGAACATACATCGTCAAACAGTGGAGTAATCGATAGACTACGTTTGTATGGAAGAATTTTCGACTAGTGTACCTAACCTTAATGCAATAAACGTAAGTTGATTAATTACATCACATCTCTCTTTTTGTCCCTGTTTTGGAGGAGTCGTGGGCGTCATTACAATGGCATCATTCGTCGATATTATGGTAATATTATATTACCTATTCATCCAAAAAGATGAATTTTAAAATAGTGTAGGTAGTCCTTACAAATGCGACTTTATGTAATCACAAGGTATACCTTGTGATTACTTAAAGTATGATAATGATGAAGTATGATTAGGTAGGTACCTAATCCTATTGCCGGATGGATTTGCAAATAGCTACTAGTACCACCATAATGCCAGGAACTGCCAAT
This sequence comes from Orthosia cruda, assembly GCA_964057195.1. Lineage (NCBI taxonomy): Eukaryota > Metazoa > Arthropoda > Insecta > Lepidoptera > Noctuidae > Orthosia > Orthosia cruda. The sequence goes on along the minus strand of OZ059827.1, from coordinate 38,356,049 downwards.
AGATACGGTTGACGGTTGGTAGAATTCCGATGATTGCGGTTTTAGTTTATTGGTCCAATCGCGTAAAAAATTACGCAGTTGTACCTACTACGTCTTTCCAGAGCAAGTAGCCATCAAGCGCTGACATGTCTGTCGTAGTTCCCCAGCGGCGTAATTACCTGAAGGGCCGAAAACGCACTGGCAGGTGGCTTGCTTAACGCCTGGCGCCAAATCAGCCACATTCTGCACTTGGCGCCTTATATTTCTATGCTTCGCATCTTCACGAGTCAAATAGTGCTCATTGCGTCCGGTTAGGAACACAATTTCCATTCTTAGTAGAGATGATTTTAAGTCTTCATTCTGAAGCTTTTCTGCTTAAGACAACGTAGGTAACTTATTCGTGAAAAGTGCATACATTTTTGAGCTCGCTTTGCTTGCTCTCGCAATTCTTGTTATTTGCCTGACGCATCCCTAACGAACAGTTGTTATTGTAGTTTTTTTTTTCACTTTTATTGGGTACGTTTGCGAACGTTAAACACCCCAAGTTCACAAACGCATCCGCAATGTGGAGCAGTTGCAAGAGCCGGCAAAAGGTTTGCGAACATAATAGTGGATTCCCACCTTTATACCCTATACTGACTCAATATCAATAATATTACCGACTTCCGTCGTGTGCCTTCCCAGTACAAGTCTAATCCAGCCCATACTTGTTACTTGCTACCGATCTTGCTTTGGGATTGACATGAACTTACCCTTAGGTACTTCCTTTTCTACCTCAATCACTACACATTTCCTACAAAATTTGTTGCATTTGAGGAGTTTACAAGTGTATCTTTATCGGAACTTCAAAGTCCAATGCAAATAAAATGGAATTCAGGTCCATCGGTAACCCCATGGGGATCTCTATTGTGTTCCCTAAATTTTTTATCCGTTGCATATTTTTTTTGCCCTAATCATCATTTGGGCGAATGTTAACTTGCCAGAACTCAATGTCGCATAATATCACATAAAATTGAAATCCCCAAATACAATATGCCCTAAATTTGTCTGTCTTAGATGTTACAATCAATAATATACAAAAGACTTAAAACCGTTTTTAATAAAAGTTCTAAATTCAAATTATTAAAGCTTCTGAAGGGCCTTAAGGACCGGTTTTCCAACCGCCTTCAGGAGTTCAGCCATGATTCCGTCATCACCCGGCGCCTTGTTGTTTTTAAGCTGTTTCAGAGCCATCCTTATCTCGTATAGGCTGATGTCCGGGATATCTTCGGTATAGTGTCGGGTCAATCTAGCTCTTGGGTCGTTTGCTATACTCGCAACGGGCTTGCTGATTGATGTGTGCAACTGCCCATAGAATGTCTCGATCTCCCTCAGAAGCTCCGGTTTGGCGGATACGATCCTGCCATTGTCGGTCTTCAGTTTCGTGAGCTGGCTCTGCCCAATAGCCAGATCCCTTGAAAAACCTTGGAGCCTTTATTTAGCACAATCGCGTCTTTAATACGCTCGGTATTAAAGTGGCGGAGTTCTCTTTTCATGGATTTAGATATTTGTCTATTGGGCTGCCGGTATTTGCACACCTCATCTGAAGACTGCAGGATCATCTCACGCCTCTCCTTCATAGGCTTGAGAGTAAGATTAGAGAGCTTTTTGTTTCTATATGTACGACGGGTCTTGAAAAACTTAGACCCGACCGTATGGACAGCTTCCACGAACCTGTGTTCGCTGAATTCGTCCACGGAGTTGCCTAGGCACTCGAATCGATTCTGGAGTTCGATCTGAAAGCTCTCGGGGTTTTGGACCTGGATTTGTGCTGGACGGAGCCTGGACTTCATCAGTCGAGACCTTTCAAGCTTATTATTAATGTTCAATGTGACCATGCGGTGATCGCTCCCGGTTTTTACCGAATTGACCACGGAGACATCATTGAACATTTGCTTCTTGATCGACATGATGAAGTCGATCTAATTTTTTGTTGCACCATCGGGGCTCTGCCAGGTCCACTTCCTGTATTCACGCTTTGTGTAGAAGGAGTTAATCATATAGAGGCCCTCAGATCCTTCTCCATAAAACTGGCCAGTAGGTGACCCCGGTGGTTCCGTCGTCCAACTCCAAATTACCCCACTTGCAGCTCATAATCGTCTCGTTTGCCCAGTTTCGCGTTGTAGTCCCCCATGACAAACGGTGAAGTGAGTTTTGAAACCATGCATGGCTCTGGAGATATCCTCATACATGCAATGGTCTCTACCTCGTCGTCGGGGTGTGCCGAGGTTGGGGCGTAGACCTGTAAGACCTTCAGCGATTATCTTGAGGACATTCTGAGTATAAGGTGCCACCCTGGTCGACACACTCTCGATCTTTACCACGTAATTCACAAGGAACTTAATTGTAGACGATAAACCCGTCATCACCCTGGGACTGCCGGTCACCCTCTCGGAAATAGAGCAGGATACCGGATTTGAGGATTATCGAGTCCTCCCCCTCTCTTCGGACTTCTGATAACCCTATAATACAAGTTCGGTGATCTTCTCGTCGGTCCGAAGTTTGCGCGTGTTGTACGTTGCCAGGTCCAATCGTCGGTGTTTGTTGGGATAGCCGGATCTCGTCTATAGATTCTTAGCACCCCTTGCCATGCCGACCGCTACCGTTGTCGAGGGTAGGCAGGTTGCCGGGCACTAAGGGCCATTTTTGATTTGTGCTATTCATGCGGGAGGGGGGGGGGGGGTGCCATAATCGCCACGCTTGGCAGGCAGGTTGGCGATCGCAGTATGGTTGTTATTTATTGTAATTACTCTCTGCACTCACAGTTTCACCCAACACGTGCAGAGAGTCAATAATTATAGAATTACGTCAAATTATATTAATAATTTAAAATTCAGCCAGACAACACAGACAGACAAATCAATTAAACTAACATTAATACACAAAACATAATTCAATAAAAAAAAAATCAGTCCAATAATAAAAATCAAAAATAATAATTTAAATTCAGTAATAAATTTGTTCGCGACGGGGCATCACAAACAATAGTAGTATAGTTTGTTGTAAATATAAAATGTTATGAACAAACATACGTCTGCTTACCCCAGCGCGCTAGCTCGTACTAAACAGTTTTAGACGAGAATTTTTCTTTTATAGTTTTTTCAAACATAAAATTTCGACCACTTTTTGAGGCACTAAACATTAAGTTTTAGTGTATATGAGTATGTATTAAGTAAATATGGGGTCTAAAGAGTAAATTAGAATCGTTACATACATACTAAATGCGGTAGTTACGGAAAGAAAGCAAAATCAAAACAAGTCAAATTCCGTAAACACGACCTACCGCCATGACAGTTTAGTTCGAAATGAGCAGTCAGATGGCGGTGCACGATATATATAGTCTGGCGCGTAAGCAGACAAATTTGGTATTTTAGAATAGCGTTTTGAGGGCTTTATAATAGCCTATAGTACCTAAAATATAGTTATCTAGTATAATTAGAATTAATATACTATAGATAAAATGTGTAAGTAGTATTTTAAGCAAATAAAAAATATTTGTTTACGTTTTTTGGACCCCCCGAAAATGGCCGGGTCGCAAGTATCGATAGGTGCGCTCTGCCCACCTACCAATCGTATTATTTACCTTACACATTTATTTTGTTAGGAAACACCACCTAGGTGTTCTAGATAGTATACCTTGGTGCTATGACTGAAAAACTGTACATAATAACAGTACATAGCCAGGTTTAAAACAGTTTCACTCTGAGATGGTAAATACATGCATTTTTGCTCAAGTAAGTAAATAGAATTTTGGTTATAAGCGTTTTAGCGCTTCTAGGTGACCTGGAACTGTGTCCAGGCCCTATATATAGATGGCATCTATGTAATTCTAGTACATAGATATTACTTACTTGAAATAATGTGTCTGTATGTGCCAGCATGGACGTTTCTACGCGTCTGCCAGAGGGCCCACTACCTTCAGACACACTTGGTGCCTGAAGGATTATTGATATGCTATCTGAAGCATTACCTTTGGGGACCCTCGGGCACACGCCTGGACTCAGTCACAACACATAGCTAATATATAGCTACACATACACACACAGAGGCGTTAAAGCCGTGGAACAACACGATATTTTCTATTTCGGCCGCTTCCCGGCATCAGAAGTCCCAGAAGGGCTGGTGGTACACCCATCAGGGTACTACCATTCGATAGCCCAATTCTCCAGCTTCCCAACCACATTTTTGGAAGGAGCCTAGCTCTGGTGGTTAGGGAACTAACCGACTTAATATAGTAAGAGGTTCCATGGTTTTCTCGCATCATCGACCACATCAGAGTGAATACTGGATCGAGGGTTGGAGCTGTATCCACCGGACTTCCACCATGGGGTAGCCCATCGCGAGGGCTATCCGATGACGGTTGGTGAATGCGGATCCGCCCACCAGCTCGAGTACAAACTCACTGAATATGCCGAAAACAGGCACAGAAGCTATGTTTTCGCACTTTCACGTGGCTGTGCCCGTGAAGGTGACAGATGAAGCTGTGGAACTGTCACAGATCGATGGTCCAGGAGTAGGGCTACAAGTCCCTCGCTGGTACCCTGGCACTAAAGTGCACCATTGTATTGTAAAGTAGCATATAAAGCTACAAACTGACTGAAATTCCCCTTATTAGGCGTTCTCCACGCAAGGGCTCCGTGAAGGTAGCAGATATGAACCTGGACCAAGGTCCGGAGGGAAGGTCTTCTCGAGACCTATCCAGAGACACAAGTCTCATCAAAATCGGTTCAGTAGAAGGGGGGTTTCTGTCGGTTTTCAGCGACTAGCCGTAAGGTATTAATTTGTTAATTAAAGTTTATGCGCGGTCGTTGTTTTGAGGTCCTCGTTACGGTCAAGTGTGGTAGTAGGATAGTGCGCTGAGGCACCGTCCTAATCGTAGCCATTATTTCTAAATATTAAATCCACGTCACTTTGCGTAACGGAGACCATGAAGAGACGTCGCTTTTGGACATGAAAACCTGACTTTTTTTTCTGAACTGGACATCACGCCTTCCCCTCAACATCCTTGGCAGCCTTCCAACCACTGCAGGGTCAATACTTGCTCGAAGACAACTGAACAATAGGTGCAAGGGGCGTCAACGCGTTCAAGCTGAAGCCTTACAACCTTCAGTCAGCCTGGGGCCTTGATCGATCACGTCCGTCCCGCACATTTGCTGGTCCTGTCGAGCCGGATTTTTGAGCAAATGACCTACGCAGCGTTCCAGTGAAGATACAGGCCAATAGGAAGAGCCTAGTTCCAGTGAACAAAGAAGCCTGGCGTCCTGGGTTCCAGCGAAAATACAGGCCAACATTGAAGAGCCTAGTTCCTGAGAACAAAGAAAACCGTTGTCCCGTTCCTGAGAACAGAGAAGCCTGGCGTCCTGGGTTCCAGTGAAAATACAGGCCAATATTGAAGAGCCTAGTTCCTGAGAACAAAGAAAACCGTTGTCCCGTTCCTGAGAACAAAGAAGATAGACGTCCCGTAACCTTGTTAAGTGGGGTTACATTCCTATTTCTTTATCGAAAGTCAAACGTATCGTTCCTGTGAAGCTTGTGCCTGAGAACAAAGAAAACCGAGGCCCAAGCCAGTGAAAATTCCTGAGAACAAAGAAGCCTGACGACCATTGCTGAGAACGTATCTACCCTCAATATAAATCTGGTAAGAGTACACACCTACACAAAGTACCGACCGGGGTACGTAACGTTACGTTCGTGAGAAAAGTTCCAGTGAATAAAGAAACCTGACGTCCCCCTCGTAAACCTTACAAGTGTCGAGGTTAAGATCATATTTCTTTAACAGTCAAAAACAGTGTAGAAACCCAGTAACTGGGAGATTAGCGTCGTCAAAAGGCGCGCGTACGTTTGACCTTGGTTAGTAGAAGCTTCTAGAGCGACTACCGGAGTGAAAAGTGCACGTGTGGTTTGGGACCCACGCGTGGACTAGCTCTAGAACATAACCATTTTGCTGGGACGCAACTGCCTTTCCTGAGCCGTTTCCTGTGGTGCCTAGCTGCTTCCAGAGAAGCATTTCGTTCCGATTAGATTACCGTCGCAAAAAGACGGAATTTTGAGTTGTCTCTGTTGTGTAACCTGCATACTGAGAAACAGTAGTATCTGAGAATACATAGAAACTGTATCCTGAAGGAACAAGTAGATTGCCTGAAGAGTTATCGCTGAAATTTCAGAATCGGAAATTTCATATATAGCGTGTCGAAAGCTTGTTTAGGAGATAGAACGAACATACAAACGTTCATAGAATTCCTGAAGGATTACGGCTGAAGGATTATCGCTGAAGCGCTATCCTAGAGGAGGCTTACACACAGAGGCATATTGTATAGTCGTGTGGGCGACTTGTTCTATAAAAAATAGAACGAAAAATAGTTCCTGTAAATTTCCTGAAGCGTTATAGCTGAAGACTTATTATTGACTTAGAATTTGTTTGGAAACAAATAGTCATATAAGAGATAGAAGTTCTCGATCGAAGCTTGGACCTTCGATAGCTGGAGTCTGGACTGACTACTAACGTCAAGTGTTAGACAGAAGTTTCTGCGAGTGGTATCAGACCAGCTGGTCATCCTTGGAGGCTGCTGGACAGGTTGACACGTATAAAACAGTAAGTACAGTGAAAACTTACTCAAGTGCTTACCCCTTGTGGGTCGATAGTAATATAGTGAACCTGTGTCGTGTCAACATAGCAGTTTTGAAGCTGATTTGGGACTTATAGTTTAGAAGACTGAATAAAAACTTATAGTCTGAAGGATAACCCGGAGTCAAGAGGGCCAGAGTTAACCCGGAGTTAAAAGTTAACCCGGAGTTTAAAAATATTTTTTCAATTTTGAAAAAGGAAGCGAACCCTCTTCGAGTCAACGATTTAAATTGGACTTAACCCGGAGTTACGACTTAGGTTTTTCGAGAAAAAACTTGAAGTTTGGACTTAGCTGTTTCGAGTCGACGACGTCTTGAAGCAAAGACTGGACTTGGACATAGCCGTTTGGAAGCTCGAAAATAGACTTAACCCAATCGTACTGAAGTCTGGAGTTGGACTTAACCCGTACGAGTTGACGTTTTGAACTGAAGTCTAGAGTTGGACTTAACCGTTTCGAGCTGACATTTTGGACCAGTCGGAATGCCGATAACCAGATCGCAGGACAAGAGACCTGAGGCGTGGACAGTCGCCATGGAGCGACCGGGTGCAGGTATACACCATCAAGTGCCCCCACGCTCGCCGACAACGACTGATGGGACTGAACAGTCCGTACCGAACAGGAGCCCAACCGTGTCACAGATAGGTGACAATACGCCCACACACCAAGAGGAGGAACCACAGGAACCGAGCACAAGCAGGAAGGCATCGAGAGAGGAAGGATCTTCAGAGGGAACACTGAAGCCTTCTGATGAAAAACAAAGGATCCAAGACAAGACCTTTGTACATAAGGAAATAATGGCTACCCGGGGTGACGCCCGTAATGAACATAGGAGACCGCCGTCTACAAGCAAGACGACCCGGTCACAGAGAAAAATCTCTAAGGCACGCGAAGACTTACTAAAGATTAAGTTGGAGCTTGCACAGTTAGCCCTTCAGAGAGCAGAAGAAGAACCTTCTGAAGCGGAATATATGGATGACAGAGACTCGAATGAAGAGTACGTGCGTTCCTGGCTCGAAGAGGCGCCAGAGCCCACACCGTTGAGGGAGGACGACGTCGCCAACAGGAAGCAAGATAGGCCTCCACCTGCGAGCGGCGACGCTGTAATGGACTCCCAGACCCATATAGACCAACCACAGACGAGGGCTAACATAGAACCGTCTAGGACAGAGCCGTCCAAGACGGAGCCACCAGGGCAAATAGAAGCGAAAGAGTCACTCCGTCCTTTTCTAACGGAGTTGACATCCGCTATAGTGTCGCTAGCCGACAGAAAATTCGAACCATGGACGCCTAACCGAACGGCGTCGCAGGTTATCAACGACAAAGAGGGTCACTACGCGTCTGACTGTTCAAAGTACAGAGACGCAGCAAGTGACAAAAAATGGGAGCTAGCCAAGCATACAACTTGTGCTATCGCTGCCTAAGATACCGTCGTAAGAACCACAGCTGCAGCAAGAAGCAGTGTGGCCTTCAAGGGGTGCACCGCCACGCACAATCGACTTCCTTACAACAGGAAGCCTCAGACAGAGAAGTCGCAGGAAACGGTGGCTAGTTCGCGAACTAATTCGAGTCAAGCTCTCCTGAAGATGATACCGGTCCAGGTCATAGGACCGGCGGGAGAGGCAGACACATACGCACTCCTTGACGACGGACCTACCGTCTCGCTGATCGACGAAGCAATCGCTCAGCGAGTAGGAGCAGTGGGCCCAATTGAGCCACTGAAGATCGATGCCATAGGAAACAACAGGATCGATACTCCACTATCGAGACGAATAACAGTCGTTCTCACATGCCAGTTGAATAATCGGGTGCCCTTCAATGCGCGCACCATTTCGAAGCTCAACCTGTCTTCACAGGCAGTCAATCATAAGGACCTGGCACGATGCAGGCACCTTCAAGACTTGACGTCTGAGCTTATGTATCCGGCGGGTGTACCGAAGATACTCGTCGGACAAGACAACTGGCATTTGCTGCTGGTCACTGAGGTCCGTAGGGGACCAAGAGACCAACCCATCGCGTCAAGGACCATGATGGGCTGGACATTGCATGGTACACACACCAGAACACCGGGCCAGCAGGTGCATTATGTCAACGGCACGCAGTCCGTTGTAGGGCGAGACACGGAACCACACCGGCGGTCCCGTGAGATCTCTGCCATAGCTGTATAGCCGATTTCTGACCCTCAGAAGAGGGCAGTAGGCATCCTGAACCGCGACATAAGGCGGTTGGATCGTGTCAACGGAACTCGGAACGTTGACGCGGGGCAAGATGCGGAACTGAACGAGCAGCTCCGTGAATTCTTCGCCAGCGAAATCTATGTACAGCCGGTTTCTGACCCTCAGAGGAGGGCAGATTCCAACCGCGACATAAGGCGGTTGGATCATGTCAACGGGATGCAGTCCGTTGAAGGGCGAGACACGGAACCGAACCGGCGGCTCCGTGAAATCTTTGCCACAGAATCGTTGGCTATCAAGCCAAATAAGCCAGCTTCTGACCCTCAGAAGAGGGCAGAAGACATCCAGAACCGCGACATAAGGCGGCTAAAGAGCGGGCACAAAGAGACCCCTATGCTATGGCGGGAAGAAGCCATAGAAGTGCCCGACAGTAACGAGACAGCTCTTACAAAGCTAGTCTCCATCGAGAAGAAGCCGGGTAGGAAACCGGATCTTCAGAGAAATATAGAGGGCGTGAATGACGCCATCACACGGCGCTTTCACCGACCATATAGAGGGCGTGAATGACGCCATCACACGGCACTTTCACCGACCATATAGAGGGCGTGAATGACGCCATCATACGGCGCTTTCACCGACCAATAGATAGACCAATAGAGGTCGTGAATATCGCCATCACACGGCGTTTTCACCACGAACGAGACACAGACAGAGCTCCGAGAGGCCTCCCGAGAGGAGACCAGTCGCCGAGGCTGCCTGCCGGTGCTCCAAAACCGGCGGGAGCCCATAGCTGCGGGCCTGGCCTGCAGGAGGCCACCCCGCCCCCGTCGCTGACGGCCAGCCGCCACGCAACCCGTGGCCGCGAGGCCGCATCCAGGCCATATACCCTGGGCCTGATCGAGAAGTCCGGACCGCTGAGGTGCGCACCACTGGCGGCACTCTAAAGCGTCCGGTGAAGAAGCTCATTCGTCACTACCGAAATGAGCGTAGCAGAGTTCCCGCGGCGAGAGCTGAGCGACGTGTCGCTGAGCGTCGTGGCACGCGCGCTGCCGACGTGCGTCGCTCACTATGCGTGATGCAGCGCCGCGTCAACACATCGGGTCGACACGACACTGCACGGCGGGAGAGATGTTCGCGACGGGGCATCACAAACAATAGTAGTATAGTTTGTTGTAAATATAAAATGTTATGAACAAACATACGTCTGCTTACCCCAGCGCGCTAGCTCGTACTAAACAGTTTTAGACGAGAATTTTTCTTTTATAGTTTTTTCAAACATAAAATTTCGACCACTTTTTGAGGCACTAAACATTAAGTTTTAGTGTATATGAGTATGTATTAAGTAAATATGGGGTCTAAAGAGTAAATTAGAATCGTTACATACATACTAAATGCGGTAGTTACGGAAAGAAAGCAAAATCAAAACAAGTCAAATTCCGTAAACACGACCTACCGCCATGACAGTTTAGTTCGAAATGAGCAGTCAGATGGCGGTGCACGATATATATAGTCTGGCGCGTAAGCAGACAAATTTGGTATTTTAGAATAGCGTTTTGAGGGCTTTATAATAGCCTATAGTACCTAAAATATAGTTATCTAGTATAATTAGAATTAATATACTATAGATAAAATGTGTAAGTAGTATTTTAAGCAAATAAAAAATATTTGTTTACGTTTTTTGGACCCCCCGAAAATGGCCGGGTCGCAAGTATCGATAGGTGCGCTCTGCCCACCTACCAATCGTATTATTTACCTTACACATTTATTTTGTTAGGAAACACCACCTAGGTGTTCTAGATAGTATACCTTGGTGCTATGACTGAAAAACTGTACATAATAACAGTACATAGCCAGGTTTAAAACAGTTTCACTCTGAGATGGTAAATACATGCATTTTTGCTCAAGTAAGTAAATAGAATTTTGGTTATAAGCGTTTTAGCGCTTCTAGGTGACCTGGAACTGTGTCCAGGCCCTATATATAGATGGCATCTATGTAATTCTAGTACATAGATATTACTTACTTGAAATAATGTGTCTGTATGTGCCAGCATGGACGTTTCTACGCGTCTGCCAGAGGGCCCACTACCTTCAGACACACTTGGTGCCTGAAGGATTATTGATATGCTATCTGAAGCATTACCTTTGGGGACCCTCGGGCACACGCCTGGACTCAGTCACAACACATAGCTAATATATAGCTACACATACACACACAGAGGCGTTAAAGCCGTGGAACAACACGATATTTTCTATTTCGGCCGCTTCCCGGCATCAGAAGTCCCAGAAGGGCTGGTGGTACACCCATCAGGGTACTACCATTCGATAGCCCAATTCTCCAGCTTCCCAACCACATTTTTGGAAGGAGCCTAGCTCTGGTGGTTAGGGAACTAACCGACTTAATATAGTAAGAGGTTCCATGGTTTTCTCGCATCATCGACCACATCAGAGTGAATACTGGATCGAGGGTTGGAGCTGTATCCACCGGACTTCCACCATGGGGTAGCCCATCGCGAGGGCTATCCGATGACGGTTGGTGAATGCGGATCCGCCCACCAGCTCGAGTACAAACTCACTGAATATGCCGAAAACAGGCACAGAAGCTATGTTTTCGCACTTTCACGTGGCTGTGCCCGTGAAGGTGACAGATGAAGCTGTGGAACTGTCACAGATCGATGGTCCAGGAGTAGGGCTACAAGTCCCTCGCTGGTACCCTGGCACTAAAGTGCACCATTGTATTGTAAAGTAGCATATAAAGCTACAAACTGACTGAAATTCCCCTTATTAGGCGTTCTCCACGCAAGGGCTCCGTGAAGGTAGCAGATATGAACCTGGACCAAGGTCCGGAGGGAAGGTCTTCTCGAGACCTATCCAGAGACACAAGTCTCATCAAAATCGGTTCAGTAGAAGGGGGGTTTCTGTCGGTTTTCAGCGACTAGCCGTAAGGTATTAATTTGTTAATTAAAGTTTATGCGCGGTCGTTGTTTTGAGGTCCTCGTTACGGTCAAGTGTGGTAGTAGGATAGTGCGCTGAGGCACCGTCCTAATCGTAGCCATTATTTCTAAATATTAAATCCACGTCACTTTGCGTAACGGAGACCATGAAGAGACGTCGCTTTTGGACATGAAAACCTGACTTTTTTTTCTGAACTGGACATCACGCCTTCCCCTCAACATCCTTGGCAGCCTTCCAACCACTGCAGGGTCAATACTTGCTCGAAGACAACTGAACAATAGGTGCAAGGGGCGTCAACGCGTTCAAGCTGAAGCCTTACAACCTTCAGTCAGCCTGGGGCCTTGATCGATCACGTCCGTCCCGCACAAAATTAACAATAACAATTTCCAACTAACTCATTTAGTCGCTAAAACATTATTTGCAACCCTTTTAAAATACACGCACATTGGAGTGGAATATGTCCACATCCGGATGCTGAGCAGTCAGGGTGTTGAGCAATGAAATAGCTTGATTTGACGCCGTACTGTGCGGTCGTACCGCACACGTCAGACGTCAAATCAAGCTGTTTTTGTCCGGACTCTGGATGTCGCTAAAAGCGGACGCGAGCGCAGTCGCGTGTATAGAGCCGGCGCGGATAGTCCACACCCACAGCGAGACAACGCTGTAGGGTTGTCAATTTTGCCGATGAGTAATAAGAAATATAGTTATAGAACCACAGAGAACGCTGCTGCCCATTCTCTGGTTTGTCCCTTAGTCGCCTCTTACGACAACCACAGGAAGACCTGGGGTGGTGAAATTCTTTAGGTACGTCCGGCACCATACGGAACATGACTAAGATACATTGTTTTATTACAGAGTTCCACACCAGTGCCTACTTTCCGACTACATCATCAGATCAGTTCGATGGTACCATTTTCATCAATACCATTATTTATATGTATTTGCTCCATCATAGTCGCTTCGAGATATCTTATACCCATGATATACTTACTAAGGAGTTCCGGTGGCCATCTGTGGTTTCCTTCATAAGTTCCATTTCACAAAATGATAGATTCTGAGTGCAAATTCTTGCCATTTTATTGAAAATACCAAAATCGCTATAATATAAATATATATTTGAGGAGTAACCTCAATTTCTATGGGATCCCATCATGAGATTTTGACTTGGTGACATCGGGACCACCCCGAGAGTATAGCCTCTCAAATAAAAAAAGAATTTTGCAAATCCGTCTAAGTATATGACGGTGTTATGCACGAAAAAAAATAGAAACGTCCGAAATGAGAACGTCTTCCTTATTTAGAAGTCGGTTAATAAAACGATTATAATAGGTAAATGATTTATTTGGTAACTGTATAAATTTGCCCTGTTATAGGGTCGACGGTTAGAGACGGGGGTAGTTCTGCAGCTATGTCTGCTAGGGCCTCCCACCGAGTCGCGCGACTGCTCTCGGATTTACTCGGACTAATGGCTTCCTCGGGTTGGTCGTCCCTAATAATACAAGTACATATTTAGTAGCAGTCATCATCATCAGCTTCATGCCCTTGTCTCCTAGCGACAATTTTTATAGAAAATTCTTCAAAAATCTTTAAAGGTATCACATATCAGAGCCGTGCCCGGGACGTGACGGCCGGGCTATGCTAGTATTATATTATCTGTGGCCGGGACCAGGCATTGAAGCTCCGACACTGGCCCGTGCACGGACGTGTGTGAACGAGTTCATATAAAATGTACACACTGATATAGTTTTGAGCCCCTGACGGGGCACGGCATGTTCATATGAAATGTACATGACGATATTTTTTTTGAGCGACGGGGCACGTTCCGTCCACGTCCCGGGCACGGCCCTGATTATGTATGGAACTGTGGATAGACCTTAAATCGTCTTTTAGCAGGAGGTCTTTTAGGTATTATCAATACATAGCTAATTAAACTTTTATACTAACTTTTGATTATCCTGTTCTACGTCAGAATGATTTTCATTTTCTTGTAAATTATGAATTTCTTTTAAGTTGCTGTTGTCTTTATGTTCTTGATTGTTCTGCGGTTGTTCTGCTTTATCAGCTTTGTCGGCATCGGGTTGCGTTTCGTTGATATTTTCCGAAGAATGTAATACGACTGCTTTCTCAACCAGTTGTTCTAATTTAGGTGGATTATCATCTTCGTGTAGAGTAACGCTTGATTCTGTTTTACTAACCTTTGCACCATTCTCTTGATTTTCTGAAAGACAAGATGTTTCTTAATCAAAATTATCCGTGACCCGTCGGTGAGTCCTGTGTCTTGTTAAAAGACAGTCCCGCAGCCTAATTGCGTAATTGATTTCGGCATGGCAAAGGGTTTGACTCCATGAAAGAGCGTGACAACTTCTCTTTAAATAATTAGGTAGGAATATTGGACGCTTTCATTGGTGAAGATACTCTTTTCGAAAGAGTCCAATAATTTTTGGCAATACCTAATAGTTGTACGCAAAATACGCGCTTGGTCGTGGAGTTGCGGAAAACAGCCCGTTTTAACCTAACCTAACCTAGGTAGGGTAGTTGACAAAAAATATCAATGTAGTCCGTCAGTTAGATAACCTAAAAATATTGGCCACGTATTTTTCTTTTGCCACGTTAACAAAAAATTACGACGATACAGTGCGTTGAAATATCGTGTGACGTCACGGTGTGCTATACTTTATACTGACAAAGTGACATCACAAGCACCCTTTCCTGAATGTTGATGCGCTTTATCTTTGTCATTTTTTATTTATTTGATAAAGCAGAAAATACGGGTCCCATATTATTTGATAATCTCAGTGACAGACTAAATAGATTTAACATTTTTCTATCCAGGGGAAAATCCCTATTATTTAAAGAGTATTTGTTATACTCTTTAATGGGGTCAAACCCTTTGCCTTGCCAAATTCACTTAAACAATTTGCCTGCCGCTGACAGTTCACGCAAGGCTCCTAAACATGAAATGTCGACAAGGTCACTGACAGTGGTTGGACTCTGGTTGGACTTGATAAATAGGTATCAAGTCCAACCGAACTCCTTAGTTTTATTATAAGCAAAATAAAACTAAGAAGTTCGTGTGCCGTACTACACGCCTTATCAAACAGTAGGTACCTACTGCACTCGACACTGTTTTATTATCGCGAACATTTTAATTGTGTCATACATAATGATAAAATCTTAATTGAATAGAATATCTAAGTTACTTAACTATTACAGCCAAGTGAGTTTAATGAACTGTCTTAAAATATTAAGTAAATGAGAACCTACCTACTCTATTAATTCCGGTACCTCTATCAGCTATCCCGCTTCTAGTGGGTAGTATGGGTACCACGAGTACGTACAGTAGGCCACACGTCGGTGTTAACAATACTAGCATCGTCAGCTATTGTAATCTTTACTACGATATGCTAGGTCAGTTATAGGTCAAAGGGATACCACAGACGTGCCGTCGACTGTACCTACCAAATAAGATGACGTAGCACTTATTACGGTACCTACACTTGTGTAGGTATTTTTAATATTTCATCAATCTTGTCTGCTCGAAGGAGCTTTCCAGTTTTGCTTAAAAAAACTGTCATCCTGATAGACAATAATTTGCCAGTATTTTCGAAAAACTGGTGGAATAGATTTTATTGTGGTTGAATCGGTGTCTAACCAACATTAACACATGATGCCAAAACAAAGGCATTAAGGGCAACAATACCTTTTTCTGTTTTAAAACTAGGAGTAGATCTATTTCTAACTACATGTACATTATGTTCTGCTAAGGTATCACACGCTGGAAGCACGGTTATGTCGTCTGTGTCATTGCCCGCTCTGTAAATAATTTCTTCGGTATCTTTCGAATGATCGTCACTCATTTCCTCGTCAGACTGGATGCTCTTCTCTGAAAAATAACAATTACAACAACGTTACATTCTAAGCTTTTACCGTGTATAATTTAATGGTGTACAATAAAGTATATTCTATTCCGTTACTCAGAGAATATGTAGATCGAGATAATTACTTTTCCTGGCACTTTTCTCTTTCTACTTATTTGTATTTTTCCACTTGAAGTTTCAATTTACTTACCTACCTACTGATTAATTTAATGCTGCGTTGTGCGTAAGACCTAACGATTAAGGTAGGCGGGTAGGTAACACCAGTGGCGGCCTTAGGGGTGGCAAGCAGGGCCTCACGCGACAATCCAAAAAGCTTACAATTAAATCTAATTATTTACCCGACTGCCGAAGGAGGGTAATGTGTTTATTAGTCTATGTATGTATGTACGTTTGTTCCTATGTGGCGTCCAGAGGCCAAACGCGTTGGCCGATTCTGATGATTCGATACGTCAATCGATTCGTCTTAATCTTGCGCGTGTCACAGGCTACATTAAAATTGGAAAATAGAAAAATGGCGGCTCTTGGGCACCATATTGTGGGGGCCCAATTTCTTTTTTCTTGCTATCCCGTCATGTGGGGTATCAAACTAAAGGGGTTTAAATGTACCTAATTCTAAAAAAAAACAAAAAATGTTAAATAAAAAAATGAAATCAAAAAACTCGACTGCTTAAAAAACGAACTAAAAAGACGTAAACAAGAAAAAAATTATGCTGTGCAGTCGGAGGATACATCTGGTCAGCCAGCTCGCGAATATGTATCCGTAATATGTGTAAAAGTATAACTTTTTGAGACTTGTTTTTGCCAAGATAAAAGCAATTTAAAAAAAAAACGCCGATGGTAGTATTTCGCACCTGAATAAAAAATCAAAAAACGCCAAAAAGCGTCCGCCGCAGCGAATGGGTTGAGTTCGTAGCTTTCAGGACACACAAAACAAAGTTGGTTAGTATTTCATAGTAATTTCATATTAATAATAATAAATGCAAAGCTTGGCATTTCTGACTATCATCATTACTTTAACATATACATAGCAAAAAGTACTAGGGCCTCGCAAAATATGCCACCCGCTCGGAGTCTCTCGCAGCGGTTAAGGCCGCCTCTGGTAAAACACCCAGTAGTCACCCAAGTAAAAAACAAACTAAACCAAAAATGGTGCTTTTAACCTGCAGTTAGCCATTCTATGAATTTGATGGCTGACTGCTAGCTGCTTGACCACTAACCTATCGTGTCGAACGATGGGTCTGGTGGTACCTATAATATTGCAGTCCTCATTATTTTTACCCGACTGCCGAAGGAGGGTAATGTGTTTATGTATTTATGAATGTATGTTTGTTCCTATGTGGCGTTCTAGAGACCAAACGCGTTGGCCGATTTTGATGATTCTTACGTCAATCGATTCGTCTTAACCCTGCGAGTGTCATAGGCTATATAAAATTGGATAAGAAAAAAATGGCGGCTTTTGGGCGCCTTTTTCTTGCAAACCCATCGTGTGGGGTATCAAAATAAAGGGTTTTAAGAGGTGATTTCAAAAATATATAACACTTATATGTTTAAATGACCTAACTTAAAAAAAAATACTAAAAAGTTGTAAATAAAAAAAGTTAATTAAAAAAAACAAAAAACCCGACTGCTTAAAAAGCGAAGTAAACAAGAAGAAAATCATGCTGTGCAGTCGGAGTATACATCTGGTTTTTAAGATTTAAGTAAGTGCTATGGTTTGACCATCTATCTTCGAAAATTATATAAATTGGAATAAAAGTATGATAATATGTATTTTGATAAAATTGGAATGGTAATGTTTTAATAATATAACTTGACATTTTACTTTTTCTATTATAATTATTTAGTTTTAGGGTAAATAACTGTTGAATTCTAATTTGATCAATGACATAGGTATTTATATTATATATAAGTATATTTTTTTCTAATTCTCACCTTTTAATTTTATTTTACAATGTATTTACAAGAATTTTATAAACATTTTTTTTTAAATTTTATTTTTGTTTATAATAATTTTAAAATACATGCGACTTACTCTGTAAATGATGTACATGCCTGTAAATGACTTGTTTACACAGGATCGTTTCTAGATGTTTCTTAGTAATATTGATGTGTTATTAAGTCGTTGGTGTGCCTTGATAAATCTAATGAGTTATACGCGCATCATTTATCTTTATGATTAAATAAAAATTACCTACCAATCGTTGTTTAGAGCTCGTTGACTACAAATAGTGTATTTTATGTTTTAAAAAGTATTGAAAGATAAAATGAATGAGAAGGCACCAAAGTCAGCTAATATTACAAAATTTTGTTCCTAAGAATTTTTTTACTGCCCATTGACCTATGAACTTCACTTTTGGTGATAATGTATATTGTTAGTGTTACGTAAATTTTACTAACAAATACCAATATATTGATAAATCAGATCTTTTCCTTTAAATTCCCTAATTTTTTCTACTACAACCAACTTGATTTTGCGGTTTGGTACGGAACCCTAAATGTGCGAAGTCCCACACGCACTTGGCCGATTTTTTGTTTTATGTTTATGTTATGTGTACTTTAAATATTGTAAAATTAAGTAGGTATGATATGTTTAAGTAAGTCACTCGCCATAAAGTTCAATCTACAGGCGGCTTATATTTTTTTATTCCAAATATTTTTTGCCACACAAAATCCTTCGTAATTAGGTACTTACCTAATAAATAACGAGTGAGCGTAATACAATTAATATACCACAATTATAATAACTGTATGCTGGTACCCACCTAGGTACTCGTCTTTATAACCTTATTTATAACTATGAAAAGGGTTTTTCAAATGTCACATTACCATACCTGCCGTACTAGAGTTAACCATGTTTGGAGCACTGCTGGTACAGCCCATGATCGACAAAATGCAAACTTAGTCGGCGGCCATTAAAACAAAGACAATTCGTGGAAGATGCTGAGCACAAATTGGGCGCGATGTTGTTTGCTGGCCGGCGGACGCTTGACCAGCCGTCCGCGGCAAACTCGGGTCGACTGGCGCTCCACGACTCCCCGAGATCGTATCGTACCTACCTATTATGGAAGGAGGCAGCACGCTAAACTGACCTCGCACCCCCATCGCGTTTTTCTTATTAAACGAACATAGTCATAGTACCTACATTCTTTAACTCGCAAATGGGTTCGTGAAAGACCTTTCTTCCGTTTAATTAATTTACGAATGAATATTAATTTTCCAATAATTTTCTAAACCATCTGTTAGAGTTCGCCAGGTCCCATACACTGATCTTATCTTATCTTGTGGAGGGGCCGAGAAACAACTCGGACACTTGGCAAACCCAATGAGTACTATTGTGGTCCCCTAGATAACCTACTCCTCACCAATCTCGTTGAAAACTCTTTTCATGAGTTTTACAACGAGACCAGGAGATATGAGCCTATAGTCTTCTGGTTTTGGATATCCAACCCCTAGGAGACTCATTCGCTTACCAGCCAGTGCATCGCATGTGCACAGAAAGTGCACATGGGTGTCGCTATTAGACCCATCTTCATGAGCATGTCGTTGGTTCCAAAGTGCCCAGTAAAGGCCCCAAGCAGGTAGCGGATTTGCACCCTGCTCATTTTCCAAATGCATTCCCGTGCTTTGAACGAAGAGCCCAGGCATTTCTTGGAGTGTTGCAGACCGGTATTAGACAGCCGATGTGTTCGTTGTCTATGATCTGCAAACTCCCTAAATGTGGCTTTTACGAGACACATCGAAATGCCTACACATGGTTCTGGACCCACAAAATCATTTGCTGAGCTCTCTCTTGCCAGTACATCTGCCATTTCGTTACCATGGATTCCTTTGTACCCAGGGACCCACATAAGTCTTACTCTGTTATGCTTCCCAAGCCTGTTTAGGGTTTGGACAGCATCCAGAATAAGTCTGGAGTCCACTTTGTAGGATGCCATGGCTTTGATTGCAGCCTGAATGTCACTAAGAATATATATGGATTTACTTCTGGTTCTTCTATCTATATTCTCTTGAGCACAGGTTATTATGGCATATGTTTCTGCTTGGAATACAGTTGCCATCTTCCATAATCTTTTACTGCTGCATTTGTAACCTTTTGTGTATATATTCCCGCTCCTGTACCTGATTCCATTTAAGATCCATCAGTGCACCACACCATAACTTGTTCTGGTGGATCAAGTCCCTTCGTCCAGTCCTCTATTGTTGGGATTTGGACCTTGAAAGACCTTTCAAACACAAACATAGTTTGCATTTTATCGGATATCATGCTTAACAAGCATGCCCGATCCAGGTCTTCATTTCCATCGAATTGTGTATGGTTAGTCCAGCAACAGCAAGTCGATCGCGAGAACTTGATGCCGCTCCAGCGCCCAGCGTCGGACCAGTAGGCCCAAACAGTCCAAGGGTAAGTCTAAGTCCCTTTTCACACACTCCGGTTGCCGAGTAGCCGCTATCGGGTATCCGGCGGCGAATGTATAGCAATGTACGCCGGTACGTGTGAAAGCTAACGTACATGCAGGCTATACACTTTGCCGCCGGTTACCCGGCACCCGGCTACCCGGAAACCGGGGCGTGTGAAATGCGGCTTAGGGTTAATTACCATAGACTCGAAAAGAAGAATAAGTTTATAATCCTAGGGAAGTTAGGTATAACCTAACCGTTATTCATCGATTTCGCCTAGCCTTTTTTTTAGTTTACCTACCATTGTGTAAGGTAATTGATTGTTTCCCTTTGGCTGATAATAAATAAAAAATTACGTAAGAACGTCCCAAAAGCAGGCGGCCAATTCCTTAAAAAAGGGTTTTCAACTTTCGAGTTATTTTCAAATAACTAAAAGCAGAATTGCTCGCGTACTAATAATAAATATAAAGTGCTTCTAGAAAATAAGTGAAGGGAAAGTCTAGTGATATATTCTAATTACAAGAATATTATTGGGGAAGTCTATCAGCAGTAGACACTGGGACTTGTCTTGACATTTATCGACCACAATCCAATCCCTGTTACAAGACTACAGGGGGGTGACCATAAGCGAGAGTAAGGTTATTTTGAGTGTGTGCAAGGGACAGATGTTTATGACTTGTATACATCTGTTCCTTACGAACACTCAAAATAGCCTTACTCTAAGAGCTTATGGTCACCCTCCTGGAGGTAGCAGCCGCGACCGTGACGATGCCGGATGTCCCCGCGGACCTCTGCTCCTTGCCACTATCACTATTCTGGCATTCCAAATCCTACCAACATAGATACAGTTATCAAAAAACTAACCAGCCTACATAGTTTGTTTTTAAAGGACCTACTTATTAAGTACTAGCATCAACAATCCAATGCGCACGGTTGGCGCAGTGGTTGAGCGATTGACTGCTGCGCTGCGTGTCGCGGGTTCGATTCCCGCACGAAACAAATATTTGTATGACCTACAGATAGTTGTTCCGGCTCTGGGTGTTTGTGTATGTGAGTTTATATATTTGTAAACGCACCCACGATACAGGAAGAAATTCCTAGTATGGGGCAATGTTTTTTAAAAAGAAAAAAAAAAAAAAAAAAAAAAATGATGAAGTTTTAGTTTACATCAAAATCGGGTCTTTGAGCGTTTATCGTTATAACTCATAGTTTCGGTTCTGGCCATCAAAACTCATTCTGTATAAGCCGAGCGATAAGGCGCGCCTGTGCCGGTAAAACTATGTAAAATATTTTAATAGTTATCTGCTGATTCAACTCTGCGGGACCTCTGTCATTTATTTTTTGATGGATCACAGTCGAACCGCACTTTCACACAACACAAAATTATTAGAGCTTAAGCTGACAGAACCTATTATTTACTGAAACTGTACCTACGTCGCCATTCTAGATCAGTAAACCGCACCCGAAGCAAGGACCGGTCGTTGGTGAACAATAAAAAGAGCTGTACATTCGCGCACAATTCTTTTGTTTTAATTATAATTGGCCTGCTATAAATAAGTAAGTGGGGTTAACAAATAAAGCTTAGTGGCCAGTTAACGGCAAAAGCTCTTTGTTCTTAAACACACGCAATACCTGGCTTACGGCCGCTACCCCAGCGGCCCGGCCCCGTACCCAACATACACGTATAAATTATACCGTCTCCACCTTACTCAATCCTCAAAACCTCCCATTCATTGAGCCGAGTATTTTGCTGCAGATAAAAATCGTCACAGACTGGTTGCGCTGCCATTGCCATTTCTGAAATATTGCGGTGGTTTAAGAAGTTAATTCTGTCATTTTAAATCGAGGGAATTAGGTACATACGGTGATGCGACTTAGTCTTAAGGTGTTCCCTCACTTAGAGCATTCGCCTGTAATGTAATGTATGTACGTTCTAGAGTTGAGGATTACAATGCGCAACCTGTAATGTTACAGATTCGAGCATTATGTCGGTGAGGAAAGGGAACCGAGATTTACAGTGCGCAACTTGATGATACAATGTGTGAGATTTTATAATAGTATAATCGGATCAACGTCAGCCAGGGAGGCAGTATTGTAATGCTCAAAATTTATTCTGAAATGTTACATTACAGGCGAATGCTCGACAAGTCAGGTAGGCAGTACTGTAATATAGATGCTCAAAATCGAATCTGAAATGTTACATTACAGGCGAATGCTCGTCAAATCAGGGAGGCAGTACTGTAATGTAATGCTCAAAATCGAATCTGAAATTTTACATTACAGGCGAATGCTCGTCATATCAGGAAGCAGTACTGTAATGTAATGCTCAAAATCGAATCTGAAATATTACATTACAGGCGAATGCTCGTCATATCAGGAAGCAGTACTGTAATGTAATGCTCAAAATCGAATCTGAAATGTTACATTACAGGCGAATGCTCGACAAATCAGGGAGGCAGTACTTTAATGTAATGCTCAAAATCGAATCTGAAATGTTACATTACAGGCAAACGCTCCAAGTGAGGGAGCACCTTTAGGTCCAGTTTTTTGATCCGTAGTTAACTCTACGTGACTCTACCAATGGTTAAATAGGCTAACCAATGGTTTCAAATTTCGTTCAAACGCGTTTATTCGTTAATTGTTATTCTAACAAATGGTCAAATAAATAGGTCTCCAACTTTTTGACCATTTGAGGGGCTAACGGGTTCCCTCTATCTGGCAGAATCTTGATGCTCATAAATATATTTGGCTTAACACACTGGACATAATCTTCTTTAAACCAAATATTTATACGTCCGAATCTCATACCAACAAAAAAAGATAGACGTAGCGTCGCGAACATCAAAAGTGAAGCCACATTTTTATCTATGTGTGTTTGGAAGGGTTGCCATTTGTTGATTTTTTCCCCTATAAAATGGGTAGTAATATTATTATTGTGTGGGTAGGATAATATTGTTCGAGTAAGATATTGTTGAGTATGGTATTGAACCTCAAAAGTAAACGATTAAGGTACATTATTAATTACAACTCACGAAAAGATTTTTTTTTTTGTGACATCGCAAAATCTATTTAAAAATAAACAATTAGAAAGTGGCTTTACATGCTTATGATTTGGAGATTACCTTTTATGCAATCCTTGCTTGTGTTAGGAGACTTTACTCTTCCACTTAGCAATATCCATTTATTTGCATTTTAATTTAAAAAAAAATACAAATATAAATAGATAAGTTTTAAATAATAGAAAAAGCAAACTTTATGTGAATGAGCGTTATACAGAGAAAAAAAATGCGCGTATTTGTGTGATGTGTGGGAGTATAGAGGAGTGCGCTAATGTGTGAGAGTATGTAGTTTGTATGAGTTTAAATTAGTATATTTAGTTCTACTCTGGGGTATATGTTTAAGTGTAAGTTAGTTAGTAAGCTTAGCCTGTGACAGTGTCTTGGGATCGGAAGAAGTAAAATACAGCTACTTCCTATAACCATGCTCATAGAAATTCTATTAAAGGTTATAAGTTGCTGAAGCGTAAATCATAACATCGTCAAGTGTATGAGTCATTTTGTAAATTGTTTTGAAATAATATAGATAATTATATTTTCAATCAACTTTATTAAATTCAAAAATAACAAAATCACTGACTCCAAAAAGTAATACAAAGATAAATGGTACTATTAGATAAAGATAAATGTACTATTTCTTATAGCTACTATCCATTTTCTTTTTGTTTCATTATTATTTGGAAATCTAAAATATTAAAATAACATTTACAATCATCTTCCCAATAGTTGGAAAGAGCTAAGCATAGAAGCATTTAAAAGGAAAATGAAATCTTTTTTAGCTAGTAAAGCATATTATAATGTAAATGAGTTTTTAAAGGAATCATTTTAAATTGAAATGCGTTTTTGAAAAAATAATTTAATCTGGTATTTATGTAATGTAATAATGTTTTAGATAATGCTTCTTTATTTATTTATTTTTGATTATTTTTGGACCTACGTTGACATTGTATTGTATTTTTTTGTTTCGAATAATTGAATATTTGACGATTTTGTATGTAACTGCTATATATTTCCATATGAACTAATTATGTAACCAATCAATCAAATTCGATTTATTTGTTTATGTCAGCATTGTCAATGTTAAAGAATTGTGTTATTATTTAATTGCAAGTTTGTATTAATATTTGCACACCATGACAATATGGTAAACATGTTAGAACAACCCCATGTTTTATATCACCTTGCATGCATTTTTTGTCTCTTATAATATTGTATGTACACACATGTTTGAGCAAATATAATCTGAACATAAAAAAAGAAAACAGGAATATAACTCGAAGTAAGAAATCATATTAAATTTGTTTAATCGAATGGGGTAATTTGAAATCATATTATGGGAACCCACGCACTTTATGTCACTGATTTCGTTCGTTGAGGTTTTTTGTTCCAAGGAACCTAAAATTCATAGTATATTTAATAAATAAACGATGTTATTTCATGTACTTACATGTGAAATGTGATTCCGTGAGACTTTGTATGTGCTTTGCTATTGTTTTTACAAGTTTTCACTACACAGGAAGGCATAATTCTATTTTTTTTAATATATGTTAACTAGACGACGACTCGTAACGTACTAAGAGCGATGAGCATAGTTTTAGTGCAGGTGTGTGCGTGAGCGTGTATATTTACTTGGAGGAGCATAGTTTTGTGGCTTCACTTATGATGTTCGCGACGTTACGTCTATCTTTTTTTGTTGGTCTGAGGTCCGAATTTACAATGGCGTACTTTTAATGGCAAAATTTCATTTGGCATAATTTTGTTTAGCATAACGTTTATTTGAAGTGACGATTAACGCATCGATTTAGACATCTGAATCCGCAATAATTATTGCGGATGTTCATGTACCACATACATGTACAAACATGGCGGATGTAGCACACTTCGCGCAAGAAAGAAATTAAGCGGGGCCAGCCAAAGTAATAATATATTTATTTATTATATACTTTATTGTACACCACAAAAAACATACAGGACAAACGTTCACAAACACAAGTGTACAATGGACGGTCTTATCGCACTAGGCAATCTCTTACAGACAACCTTTAGGTACCTATATATTTTTTATGAGCTTAAAATGTAATGAAATAAGAATATTAAATGAATAAACGACATAATAGTTATTATATATAGAGTAATTAATAGTACAAATAATAATAAGTATGTTTTTATGCGAAAACTTTTCGACTAGTTAAAAAGCCGTCTGTTAGTTAAAGCATTACCGCAACGCGCCTTACAGCTCTACCTTGTCACTGTCAGTGCGCAATCAACCAGCAACAGCGACATTCTAGCCCCAATTTTTAATCAATGCGTTGTTTTAAACATTATAATTATACCTAAACGTGAAAGTTTGTGAGGATGGATGGATGGATGTTTGTTATTCTTTCACGCAAAAACTACTGAACGGAATTTGATGAAACTTTACAGAAATATAGCTTATACGCAAAATACCAGCTTGGTCGTGGAGTTGCGGAAACAGCCCGTCGAAACTAAACTAAACTATATCAGAATAACACATAGCCTATAATTTATAAAAAAATATTGAGAGAAGTATTTACTAATAAAACGCGGGCGGAGCCGCGGGCGGCAGCTAGTGATTTATATTTCATGTTAGTGTATGTGCTTAGGTACTTAAGATTTGTATCATAGAAGTCTAGACAACAATATTATAATATTTTGATGGAATCTTTATTAAGAAAGCGACTGCAATCTTCCATCTGTAAAAACGGTATTATTAGGTGCCTTTATATGTTTGTCGGCCTTCACATCAAAAGCACTTGCTATCTAGCAGACGAATCGTTTCGTGCATGGCAAGCTTTATAATAAGTTGCCAACGAGCGCCGCCGCGCGGTGCTGTAAACTACCGTTTTCATGACCACTCTAGGTCACAGATTTAAAAATAGTGTCTTATTTATTTGAATAAATGGGCCTGCATGTACTTAATCTCATTATTATGAGTTAGTTATTTAAATATTTCAGAGTAGCCTCGACAAACTTAGCTGTAAATAAAACCAGACAAGTGCGTGTAGAAATAATAGGTAGTTTTTATACAAGCGGGCAAAGGGCTTTGAACTTAATTGCCACAGTCCTCCATGAGCCAAGAATAGAAACAACCAAAAAAATTACCTATATCTATATCTTTTAATCTTTCAATGATCTAAACTTGTTCAGTGCAATAGGATGCTCATCTCGAAAAAAGGCGTTTCCTGTGGGATAGGGCACGCTCGGGAAAAAGCTTGTTCTTATAAATTCAATATAAACACCAGCAGCTTTTCATAAATATTTGTCATCGTAGAGTCCGAGAAGTTTCGGTACCGAAGTAGTATTTCTTGTAAGGAAGCTTACGCACTACATCCGAACTCTATCCGTCAAAATTCAGAACATTTTCAATTCGGATCGAACTCGGTATTCAAATCACGGATTCGGTTCGGGAGTAGAGCGTTACCGGCTTAAGTGGTGCTGATGAGGTGTTGTCGAAATCATTTGAATACATTGATGATTGCTCTTTCTTGACTTAAATCAATTTTTCCGTTGTCATACTGTTGAGTTGAGTGGAGCCGTGGAAGTCCAAACTGACTAGGAATATGGGTCTACGATGTGTGTGTTTGTGAGCTCTAAAAATCTATCTATTGTTGTTTGCAAGCACCAAGGTGTAGTCGACCGCATGTCGCGCATGGTAGGTACAAATAATTTATTTTCCTTCGTATGTACAACATACCTATGGTCTATGAAGTGCTCTTATAGCCTGTAGTTGATCGTGGACTGGTAACACTTGGAGCTGCCCTAGCGATAGCGTGGCTAAATTTTGCTCATACTGCTATTGTTACCACTGAACTGCGACCTAGGTAGATATTGTAACCTTTAAAGTTATAAAAAGCTATGCAGAAATCCTCAAACTTTTTAGTCCCGTTAACCCCTTGGCGAAATATTCTGTTATAGGTAGAAAACCGCTGTTTCTTTATTATTGTGTTAATAATTTATGCACGCACATATAACAGCGCGTTCTGAGTAAGGGCAAAACGAATACCTACATAATAATGTCACTAAAACCCACCAGTCAGCCAAATATTCGCGGATACACCTACACCTTCTTAAAACCACAACGAGTATTCTTGTTAACTTAAATTTTACTAAAATGGCAACAAAAAAGAAGTTCCTGTAGCCGATAAATATACTTTTTTTAATGAACCCATGTCTCATTATCATTAGGTAGTCATAATTAATTACTGTAAATATGATGCGATTCAGAAAGCATATTAGTAACCTGCCTTAATTAAATTATCATCAGCAACACTATCGCCAAGTATCAATCATAATTTTATGTATTGCTGTAGTTATGTAGTGTGTAGTCGTTTGTTTTCCCAAATAAATAAATAATTATCATGCAAAGAGTTCTACGCTCTACGCACTGTACTTTCTTTGTGCTGTAATGGAACTTGCACGGGTCGCACGTACTAATATTACTTATCAATCTTCAAATTAACATTTGATATATGATAATTAGATAGATAATACAGTCGCAACTACAATTACACATTACCTATACATATGTTAAGGTTTATTATTACGGGGCGCTTACATTTTGGTAAAGGTCTGATTCAATGGAATCCGCTGCCGCTCATGTGACCATTTTAATAAAGAAATATGTATTTATTGTTTTTCGTGGGATGCTAAACAATCCACAAATCTTGAAATCGTTGGGATTGCTCGTTCCAAACAGTAGGCTACGGTTGGGACCGAGGAAGAGTCTGTTTGAAACTCCAGTAGCCCGTACAAACATATTAAAGTTTGCTCCCGTGTGTCGGGCAATTACGATTATTAATAGCATCTCTCAGCGGTTGGACATTTTTTTCTGCTCTTTGGCGGAATTCCAGAGGGTGACACTTGGTGTATTGTCATCTATGTAACTTGTGCTGGCACCAGGAGTTGTTACTTGTGGGACTGGTCAATCATGGACGCGAGTAGGTGTGATCAGATTTCGGGGTGCGTCCCTGGGTATCGCATTGTATGACTACTTTTATTACCTTGGGTTCTACCTGTAAAGATAATTGTATGAATAAATAAAATAAATTTTATTTTCTTTGATAAAGACTCCTAGGGGTCCAGGAGTACCTTGGGAATGATTGAGTTATAGCATGCAAGATCGTAGGCCTTTCATGTTAAGCAGGTATACTTCTCTTAAAAGGTAAGACATAGAAAAGTAGGTAAGTATTTAATATTTAAGATGGAATTATTTAAAATACGCCATTTTGTTTGATTTATAAAGGTACCTGACGTACTAAGTATTTCGTGCTCATGGCTAAATTAAAACAGTCGCACGGCATGGATGGATTACAAGGTTAAGCAACGCTTGCCGAGGCCGATCTATAGATGAGGCCTCACTGCTTTAAAAAACACGCTGACTCTCTACTGTCATTAATTTGTAGATATTTGGAAGTCGTTACGGGTAGTAGGTGGGTAGTAGGGCCCAGATAACTAGAAATCGACATTAAAACCGCAAAGCTTGATGTACCTAGTTCAACAGCACAATTGCGTAAGTGAATTCGGCAAGGCAAAAAGTTTGACCGCCATCAATCTAACAATCACATACGAGATGAAAGACGCGATGTGGATTTCCGTCTATGTGATTGGTCGATTGGTGGCGGTTTGTGTTGTGCAGCCTAATTGCGTAAGTGACTTCGGCAAGGCGAAGGATTTGTCCGCATCAATCGACCAATCTCATAGACGGAAATCCACAACGCGTCTTTCATCTCGCACGTAATTGGTCGACATCACACATCAACATTAGATTTCCGACCAATATATCCGTCCGACTCGTCTCTTCATAAATGCCACCAGGTTACAATACGTTTTGATATCAACACCATGTTTGAGCACCACCAGGAATAGATGCACCACAGGTAGCTGGGCTTTTATGTATTGGCGTTCAGAGAAATACGCCAACACGCATTTTCAGAAAATGGGGTCAGGGTCTGGCACGAGAGCCTTATTGGTAAGGTTCCTTCCTTCGGTCTGCCTAGTGGTCTGTGTGATTTGGTTCTGGATTGCAGACTTCCTGAGGGATCGGTCCGTCTGAGTGGTAATCGATGGCTGCTCGTCCGGTCAGTTAGGTATTAACGCCGGAGTCCCTCAGGGGTCAGTGCTCTCGGCAACATTGTTCTTGCTGCACATTATTGACCTGCTAAAACCCGGAACCTTCGGGTATGCAGACGACAGCACTGTTGCTGAGAGATACGTGTCTGGCGCACGGGCTACTGGGCCTCAAGTCCGGTCTCTTCGGTAGGCCATAGTTGAGCGCTTGAACCTTTCTTTGGAGGCAGTCTCCGAATGGAGCAATGCCAATCTAGTCAGTTTCAATGCTGCTAAGACCCAGGCGTGTCTTTTTGCAGCAAAAAAGAGCCAATTCCACCCGGCTCCATCCTTCCGTGGTGTAACCGTGCCGATAATGGGCCATCTCGACCTTCTTGGTGTTACGTTAACATCGACCCTCAATTTTGGTCCATTCATTGAGGCAAAGGCTCAATTGGCTGCAAAAAGTTGGGGATCCTTGCGAAGGTGAGAAGGTACTTCATGCCTGAACAGCTGCTCAACTTGTATAAAGCGCAAGTTCGGTCATGCATGGATTACTGCTCTCACCTCCGGGATGGATCTGCCAAATACCAGCTTGATACACTTGAGTCGATTGACAGACGGGCCAAAAGGATTATTGGCAACGATGCACTGGTCGCCTCAAAGCACCAGAGCCTCGAACATCGACGCGGAGTTGCCAGCCTGTCGGTATTTTATCGGTTACATTTCAGGGAGTGTCCGACGGAACTGCACAATTTGATTCCGCCTAGCCCTTTTCATCATCGGACTACAAAACGTACGGCAATGTGCCATCGGTACATGGTTGATATCCCACACCCATACGCACAAAGCGTTTTGAAAATACTTTCATTGTGCGTACAGCTAAGGAGTGGAATTCCCTGCCGGCGTCCTTGTTTCCTAATAGCTACAACCTAGGGGTCTTCAAGTCAAGAGTGAATAGGTTACTTCTAGGCAAGCGTGCTCCACCTTCGACCATATCATCACTTAACATCAGGCGAGATAGAAGTCAAAATAAAAAAAATATGAAAATTATGGGAAATGGCGCGAAAGCTTTTTTTTCACGCGCTAAATGCTAAGTGAGTGAACATACAGCCTACTTCTAAATTATAATTTTAAGAGATAAATGTAAATATTTTATAACAAATTGTTGTGAATTATGAATAATTTGATAATAATAAATATTTGTTTGACTTATTAAATGATATACACATTTATTTATTCCAAAAATATATGGATTTTCAGCGGCATAAAACCTCATTGTTGTTACAAAAAAAAAACAGTATATTTTTTTTGTAATACATAACTACCCGGTTAAATTGAAAATGCTCTGTTTACTCGCATATAACTTGCAGAAAGGTACTAATTTAACTTTTTAGGGATAATTCTATTACGCACGTGTGTGCTATAGCTCGGTTTATGGCCCTAAAGGCGATGTAATAAGGCTCACTTTACGAGCAAGTATGTTGAAAAAATAATAACCAGCCAAGTACGAGTCGGACCCGCGTGCCGAGTGTTCGGATTTTCGTTTAGGTTACCCTGTAAATTATCAGTAAGGCCTTTATTCCTTAAATTATTCGTTACTATTTTTAAAACAAGAAAGGGTATTTTTATTATTTTAGAAAAATATACCTTGGTTGTGTTTTTATTATCTAATAAAAGATTGGTACATAGATTAGATTTAGAAATCGTCGATTGCGACCTTGTTTATGCACGATCATTGTATTTCAATGTGTATAAAATTCGCATTTGCTTTAAATACATGTGCAAGGCATTGAATCATCATCATCATCTTCCTGCCTTTATCCCATGTTACTTGGGGTCGCCGCAACACGTTTTCTTCTTCCATACCGTCAGCCCCGGATCTAAGGGGGGGCAATCTTCCAGAACAAAGCTTGCCTCGTGCAAAGCGCCACTCACTAGATTACAAAGAACAGTGTGTCTAGGCATCACGGGTGCTTTCAGGACAACACCTACGGCAGCGATTGAGAGATACCTCAATATCCCTCCTCTGCATATGATGGTTGAATTCGAGGCAAGGAAGACATTACATCGACTTGCTGTGGCTGGACTATGGGATGCCTCTAAGCCTAGGACCAACCATACAAAGTTTGACGGGAATGAAGGCCTGGATCGGGTAACAAGCATGTTATCCGATAAAATGCAAACTATGTTTGTGTTTGAAAGGTCTTTCAAGTTCCAAATCCCTACAATAGAGGACTGGACGAAGGGAATCGATCCACCAGAACAAGACAGTCTGGTGTGGTACACTGATGGATCCAAAATGGAATCAGGTACAGGGGCGGGAATATACGCAAAAGGTTACAAATGTAGCAAAAGCCTAGGGAAAATGGCAACTGTATTCCAAGCGGAAACTTATGCCATAATAACCTGTGCTCAAGAGAATATAGATAGAGGAACTAGAGGTAAATCCATATATATTCTTAGTGACAGTCAGGCTGCAATCAAAGCCATGGCATCCTACAAAGTGGACTCCGGACTTATTCTGGATGCTGTCCAAACCCTAAACAGGCTTGGGAAGCACAACAGGGTAAGACTGATGTGGGTCCCTGG
Organism: Orthosia cruda; assembly: GCA_964057195.1. Classification (NCBI taxonomy): domain Eukaryota; kingdom Metazoa; phylum Arthropoda; class Insecta; order Lepidoptera; family Noctuidae; genus Orthosia; species Orthosia cruda. The sequence goes on along the minus strand of OZ059827.1, from coordinate 38,324,292 downwards.
GCACAAAGGAATCCATGGTAACGAAATGGCAGATGAACTGGCAAGAGAGGGCTCAGCAAATGACTTTGTGGGTCCAGAACCATGTGTAGGCATCTCGACGTGCCTCGTAAAGGCCGCATTTAGGGAGTTTGCAGATCACAGACAGCGAACTCATTGGCAATCTAGCACCGGTCTACAACACTCCAAGAAATTCCTAGGCTCTACGTTCAAAGCCCGGGAATGCATTTGGAACATGAGCAGGGGGCAAATCCGCTACCTGCTTGGGGCCTTTACTGGGCACTTTGGAACCAACGACATGCTCATGAAGATGGGTTTAACCGCGACACCCATGTGCAGGTTGTGTGGGGAACATACGGAACGCATGGAGCACCTTCTTTGCACATGCGATGCACTGGCTGGTAAGCGAATGAGTCTCTTAGGGGTTGGATATCCAAGACCAGAAGACTATAGGCTCATATCTCCCAGTCTCGTTGTAAAATTCATGAAAAGAGTTTTCAACGAGATTGGGGAGGAGTAAGGTATCTAGGGGACCACAATAGATCCCAATGGGTCGAAGTGTCCGAGTTAATTCTCGGCCCCTCCACAAGATAAGATAAGATAAGGGGGGGCAAACCGGGGCACTTGCCCCGGGCGGCAGTTTTATGGGGGCGCCAAATCCTTGAGACAAGAATACGAAATATCGAACAAATGAAGCCGTACGCCGTGCCTACAATCTCATAGGTTTTTAATCTAATAAAATGTTTGAAAAACAAACTTTTCTAGCATAAAGCTAACTTTTTTAGACATTGAAAACAAAACTGCCTATGCGACGGACTTTGAGGAGCTAATAGAGTCTTCCGCAGAAAAGAAAGCACGCCGTGTAAAATTGTAGTCTTTCCTGGTTATATATTTTTTCTGTGTTTCTGTTTTATGTCACAAATGAAAGTTATTAGATAATAAAAAGTTTAAAATTAAAGTATTATTATTTTAACAAATGGTCACAAAAATGCTACTCATTGGCAGTTTTAACAGTTTTTCTCAAACACTATCAGGGGGCGCCACTATCAAGGTTTTGCCCCGGTTCGAAAAAATCGTAGATCCGGGGCTGCATAGCGTTCTGTCCCCTGTCACGCTATTATACTGACTCCCTTTTCCTTCATATCACTCCTCTCACAGTCCATCCATCTCAGTCAGTCATGCAAGGCATTGAATAATATATGTATAATTACTAGTTTCTGCCAGCGGCTTTGCCCGGTTTATATGCCCATCTGCCACCTACGAGCTTGCCACCCCGGTGGTCAATGGCACTTTTTAGTGTCATCTGCCACCTCCCTTTATTCCCATCTGCCACCGGGGTGGTGGATGACACTAATATTGGCGTTTGCCACCCCGGTGGTCAATGGCACTTATTGAGTGTCATCTGCCTGCCACCTTCATAAGTATAGTCGGGTGGTCGATTCTCATGACAATGTTAAAAAGGAATGTTGACTCTGGACCCCTGGACCCTGTCTGAACCTGTACCCACGAAACTGCCGTAACGCAGCAGTGGAAAGCTAGGGATTTGCTCCTTATTGGGAGATATCCTGGTACCTATCTGACGGGTGGGAAGTGGTACTAATAAACCAATTTCTTCACTCTTACCTGAGATTCCCGCGGTGATCCTCTGGGCTCGCTCAATCACGCGCCTGGCCGAGGGTTTTAGGACAATATATATATATAATAAAGGACAATGATTGGATGGGACCACCAACGCGTTCTGAGGCGGGCTCCGGCTTCCGGCAGACACACACGCATTTCCCACAAAAGCACTTCGATGTACTTGAAATATATTCAAAACCCACTTCGCGAAAACCCACAAACCGATTGCGAACGGCGGGCGCAATAAGTATTACAAATGGGCGAAACACATCTCGATTCGATATGTTTCGACAAGAACCCGAATTCAGCGTGTGCTCACTACAAATTTTCTTTCTACACTGTCAAGTGTCATCTGTCAAATCGTTAACAGCCCACCGACACGGTGTTGCAAATAAATATTAAAAATCGGGACGAAACAACCGGTTTACTTTGTTACTTGTATCCAACTAAAGGTGCTGGCCCTGATAACATATTAATATCATCTAAATTTCTAATTAAATGCGCGCCTTGCATTGCCCTATCTATTTCAATTTTGTTTTTTGCAAGTATTTGACTCAAGGTGTTGTCCCCAAATTATAGAAATCCGTTTTTATTTCGGGGCCTAAAAAAGAGATTACTAATCATAGGCCCATATCCAAGCTGATGAGCTGAGCATTATAGCTAAACTATTTGAGAGGATTGTCTATAACCAGTTATACCCGCACTTGCTAGCCCTTCCAGCACGGATTTTAAAAGGACGGTCTACCACTTCTAATTTGATTTTATTTAAAGATTTTATTACGCATGCTATGGATAATTGGCAAGCAGGTCGATGTGGTTTACAAGACGCAAGGTTATGCACCATCGGTACAAGGTGGAAATCCCACCTATACGCACAAAGCGTTTTGTGAATACCTTAATGGTGCGCACCGGAGTGGAGTTCCCTGCCGGAGTCTTTAAGACAAGAGTGAATAGGTTACTTCTAGGCAAGCATGCTTCACCGTCGACCACATCATCGCTTACGATCAGACGAGATGTTGGTCAAACGCGAGCCTAAAGTTAAAAAAGAAAATACGTTTACGTAGTAACAGAAAAGAAGAAAGGTAGATGACTCTCCTTAGGCACTTGACCCACCGCTGGCGACGAAGCGATAATCTTCCGACTATTTTCTAGCTGAAGAAACGAACAAAAGATACAAGAACCAGTGTCAATAAAAGAGACACATATGTTAATAGTCTGTTGATCGCTGGCTGTTCACACTGCCAGCGATTACTCTCAAACCAAACGTTTTCGCAGCGACAAGAGCTATCAAATATAATACTTGGTCAGCGATACTTGCTCGGCGATGCTCGCTTGGTGGTCAGAACTCACGCTGCCAAGGCGTGCAGGACTAACCGCCCGAGCGGGTGGTGCGAGTAATCGCCCGTCATACAAAAACACTAGCTCATAGCCGAGCGGTAAAACTAACGGAAATACTCACTCGCTTCTCGGCAACTCATCTAGGTTCTAGCTCTACTCGCTGCTCGCTTATCGTCGGCGGTGAGACAAGCGCCTTATCCCCAGTTGCCCAGCTCAAAATTATCGGAGAACTAATGTGACAAATTGTCAAGCACGCGTTATCTGCTGTGATTGGCTGTTCAAAATTGATTTCTAGAAACGAATTCTGCAGATGACACTCAATAAGTGCCATTGTCCACCGGGGTGACAAACGCCACTAGTTAGTGCCATCCACCACCGCGGTGGCAGATGGGAATAAAGGAAGGTGGCAGATGACACTAAATAAGTGCCTTTGACCACCGGGGTGACAAACGCCACTAGTTAGTGCCATCCACCACCGCGATGGCAGATGGGAATAATGAAAGGTGGCAGATGACACTAAATTAGTGCCATTAACGAGTTATGCGCACTTCGTCCCATTTGCACTTCGTCCCATTCGCACTTCGTCCCAAGATCGCAGTAGGTCCCATTCGTGGTTAGTCCCATTCGCAGTTGGTCCTATTCGTGGCTGGTCCCAGTCGCAGTTAGTCCCATTCGCATCTCGTCCCATGCAAGTAGTTTGTTGGAAAAGAGGTAGGTTTATGGACCAAACTGGGTTCGATTTATAAAAATCAACAAATATAGTAATAAAACATCTAAATGCGATAAGTAAGCAATGTAATAAGTAAAATAATAAACACACTTCTCAATCAATAACAGAAAGTAGATATACAATCATATACAAATATTCACTATTTTCAATCAAACATGGATACAGTACAATGAGTATGTCATAAGGCTACGAGTCACACGTAAAAGTTACTTGACTAACTGTAAAAATATGACTTTCTTCATGAAGTCACTCACAGATAAAGTACTCTGCTGTAGTTTCTCTAAGAGTTTACTATATTTTCAAAATTAATATCAACAGCCTTTCTGTTTTTCCTTTTTTCTTTATAAAAGAGGTTTTTTTTACAATCTTTTGCCAGTGTTTCCCTTCTTGGCATAATTTGAACAGAAACAAAAATATGTTACGATTTTTAGGTATTCGACTATTCATGCGGCGGTGCCAACCTTCGAGCGCATTTGTTGTTGGCGCATGCAACAAACATGCACCACCGGGCACCGAATTCTTTTGATCTATAAACATACCTCTTCCCTTATAAAATACTTGCGTGGGACGAACTGCTAATGGGCCTAACTGTGAATGGGACCAGCCGCGAATGGGACCAACCGCGAATGGGACGAACCGCGTATGGGACCATGTGCGAATGGGACCTACTGCGAACGTGGGACCAAGTGCGAATGGGACAAAGTGCGAATGGGACGAATTGCGAATAACCCCTATTGACCACCGGGGTGACAAAAGCCACGAGTTAGTGTCATCCACCACCGCGGTGGCAGATGGGAATAAATGAAGGTGGCAGATGACACTAAATAAGTGCCATTGACCAACGGGATGGCAAGCTCAAAGGTGGCAGATGGGCATAAACCCTTTGCCCGGGTAAAGTTGTGCCAAATTTCATCCATATCCGTTCAGCCGTTCTCGCGTGATTGAGTAACAAACATACACACATCCATCCAAACTTTCGCATTTATATTAGGTCCTTACCTATGAAATTGGCGTTTTGTCGTACTGGCCACTTTGATCTCAAATATCTCCTCTTTGGTTTGGAATTCCAAAATTAAATTTATACAGCTATTTACTCATGCTTTTGTGTTTGGTAAACCGTAATTCATTTGTTTTTTCCTTTTTTGGTTTTTCTTTGCATCAGTCAGTTTACAAAATGGAAATCTTGAAATATCGCGTTATTTACGAGAAGGGGTTCCATCGTGGCACTTGTGGGCTTTTGGTGGACTAGTGCCGGTGTCGTTCACTACAGCTTTCGTAAATCTGGCCAGACGATTACGGCGGATGTCTATTGTCAGCAACTGCAAACCATGATGGAAAAGCTAGCTGCTAAACAGCCAAGGCCGCTGCTGCTTCAGGACAACGCTAGACCACACACTGCACAATAGACGGCTACCAAATTAGAGGAGCTTCAATTGGAATGTCTGAGACATCCACCGTACTTCCCGGACCTTGCTCCAACAGATTACCATTTTTTTTTTAATTTGTGTAACTTCTTGCAAGGGGAAAAATTCAGCTTCAATGGAGCAGTCCAAAGCTCCTTCAAAGATTTTATTGATTCCTGTCCGAATGGTTTTTTTAGTAAAGGGATCAATGAACTACCTATGAGATGGCAAAAGTGCATAGATAGCAATGGAACATACTTTGATTAAATAAATATATTGGATTAAAAAAAACCGGCCAAGTGCGAGTCGGACTCGCGCACGAAGGGTTCCGTCCCACTATCGCAAAAAACGGCAAAAAAACCACTTTTGTTGTATGGGAGCCCCACTTAAATATTTATTTTATTCTGTTTTTAGTATTTGTTGTTATAGCGGCAACAGAAATACATAATCTGTGAAAATTTCAACTGTCTAGCTATCACGGTTCATGAGTTACAGCCTGGTGACAGACAGACAGACAGACAGACGGACCGCGGAGTCTTAGTAATAGGGTCCCGTTTTTACCCTTTGGGTACGGAACCCTAAAAACGACTTTAAGTTCCTCCCTTACAAAACGTCAATTTCGTATGTAATGACCTAATAATTTTAGTAAGATTTGGAAATTCTTCCAAAAGACTGAATGACGTGACAAATGCCCGCGCTAGCACTCGTGTCTTACCTGACTGAGCTTTTCCAATAACCCTCAAGAATCCCTGTAAAATCGTAAAGTCAATGTGTGCGTGCAAAATGTCGCTTTGTTCGTAGTGTCGCTCTGTCTGCTGCGGCGCGCCGCCACTTACGTACTTTGTGCTGATCTTACCCCAACGCACCTTAGTTTGTAATAATAAGTGCAACTTTAGGTCGTCGACCGGAATCTATTTTTTGTTAATTGACTGTAGGTGCTAAGGAAACCCTACATACCAAAATAATAAAGAAAACACACATAAGTAACAAATTAAAATATATAGATAAATACATTAGTTTAATATTATTAATTAAAAACACAAAGATTTTTTTCATAACTATAGCGTCGTCAGTAAATTATTTAAAACAATATCAACTTAATAAGATTACACATAAGTTAATTTACCATCATAATTTTTTCATTTAACGAAACAAACGAATAACAAATTAAATAAAAATTTAAATCTAACATCACGACATAATAAAACGGCCGAATACATTTTTGTTACATTATATCTTTGCACAAGGACAAGGGCCCACCTCTGCGATGACTAGATCGCCACTGAGGGCAATGGCTTCGATTTCCACTGCCGCGTCCAAAGGAAGTTTACCCACCTGGAAGGTAGCGCGCGCCGGGAAATCTTTTTGGAAAACTGCAACATAAAAACGTACCCTTACATCACATCACACATCACATCATCAGCCTTTTTTAAGTTCCCACTGCTGGGACACAGGTATCCTCTCATAGAGAGAGTGGGCTATAATCCACCACGCGGGCCCAGTGCGGATTGGTAGATGTCACATGTCTTTGAATTTTTGGTTCTAGGACATGCCAGTTTCCTCACGATGTTTTCCTTCACCGTTTTGAGAGCAGTGTTGATGAAATAAATAACACAAAGTAAAGCGCCTGCTCGAGTTCGAACCCACGACCTACAACTCGTAAGTCGGGACCGTAACCATTGACTGCTCTCAAAAACGGACCCTTACACTGTCACATAATAGGGATGTTACCTGGCTAGAAAAATTATAATTCTATTTAGTCCGTCAGTGAGATTATCAAATAATATTGGACCCGTATTTTTTGCATTATCAAATAAATAAAAATTTACAAAGATAAAGCGCATCAAAGTTTAGGAGTGGGGGGGCTTGTGACGTCACTGTGTCAGTAAAATTATACGATATTTCAACGCACTGCACAGAATCATCGGCTTTTTTTTTGATTACGTTGAAAATATAAAATACGTGTCCAATATTTTAACCGACTTCCTAAAACGGAGGAGGTTCTCAATTCGGATGTTTATATACATATAATTTTTTTATTATGTTCTTCGTCATATATAAACGGATTCGCAAAATTATTTTTTGTTCGAAAGAAGTTTATTCCGAAATGGTCCCATTTTAATTTGGTAAAATTCTGATGAAGATCTTCGGAGATAAGTATACAACAGAACTCTTCAATAAATGACGGCAAATTTCTTGCTACAATCGCATGTCTGTTTATTGTTTACATCATTTCATAACACACCATCACGCCAGTATGCTCTAAACGGGTACGCAGATGTGTAGAGTTCACCCTGGTACACTCTCATTCCAACGGTTATGTTCAAGTTACATATCATTCAGATAATCTATTCTGGCATCACTGTGCGAATTACAGGTGCCTTACTATAGAACTAGTCCATTATATATCACTAAAACTGAAAAATAAAAACTTTTTTACAAAAAAAATACAACCGACTTCAAAAAAAAAAAACACTACACAGTGTAAAATAACTTCACTGTCGGAAGTCGGTGTTCCTTTTTTCGTTTCTTTGTTTTTTTGAACAAATTATAAAATTTTTGTTATTTTCACTTTGTTGTTTTTTTTTTGAATATGGTTGTATTTTTGAATAAAAATGTTTTTTAGGTTATCTAACTGACGGACTAAATATATATATATATATATATTTTTTATATTCCGCATCCAGTCCAGGTCCAGACACCATCATCGAACTTGAGTGCTGGACGCGATACCTTTAGCAAATTATTTATTTACAGGATGATCATAGAATATCACCTAGATAAGCCGCACTGACGAACCACATATCTTACTTATTATTATTAAATGCGAAAGTTTGGATGGATGTATGTTTGTTACCCAATCACACCAGAACGGCTGATGGGATATTGATGAAATATGGCACAGAGATAGAATATAGTCTGGAATATCTCATAGGTTTCTTATCCCGGGAATACGTTCCCTTGGGCAGTGGCGGCGTAATGTGAGGGGCGGGGCGCAGTCCGCCCCGGGTACCAGGCACCAAGCCAACGCGGTTGGGGCAGTTAGATTGTGTGCCTACTTGTATTGCTCATCTCATGCGGCTAGTATGATGGGCAAGACGACGGGGGATCATACGGACGCCGGGACTCCGGGAGGGAGTGCAAGGCGGTGCATTTGCACGCTGTATGTTTTATCAAGTTTAACTCTTAAACTCAGATCAAATAAAAAGTCAAGATGGAACGTTGCAAACAACAAAGTGAAGCCGGTAAAAACTAAGCCTTGCCGTACAAATACACAATTACACGCACTCACGTACAACGAAATTAGGCCTTAGCTTGTCCTTCGAGCTTACAGATCAAATAATAAAGCTCAACTGACAAGCTAAAGGGTAGTTTCGTTAAACGTGTGCGCCTAAAATTGTGTATTTATACGGCAAGGCTTAGTTTGAACCGGCTTCACTTTGTTGTTTGCAACGTTCCATCTTGACTTTTTATTTGATCTGAGCTCTTAAACCGTACTATTGTATTATCTGTGACCGTACTTAATGTCGACATCTTAAATTGAGTATACCAACGAATGATTATTAAATGAAAACATTGATTTATTTATAGATATAGGTATTAATCTTTCGTGTGTTTAAGACGTGAATCCACGCGAGACACAATAGTTTTTCCATTATTTCGCTAACTACATGCACTAAAGCTGAAAGCTTAAAAGTAAAACTAGATTGGTTCCAGATTTCCTAGCCGACTGCTTTGAGAAGAAACACTGAAACACCGAGGCTAGTTTCTTTTAAAGTCATACAATTTTATTACTTCTTGTTCGTTTCGGTCATAATCATGTGGGGGGAAAGTACATTTTAGTCGCATGCGGTATCTTCATGAGTCCAGTCAGGGTCGCATGCACGTGTCAGTAATCGTGTAGGTAAGTCGTGTACATAATAGTGTAACTTACCTAACTCATTCATTACACATAACTTAAAGAGCTCAACGACTCGACGAACAATACGAAAGAAAGAACATCTTAGTTAGCCACAATGGGTATCTACTCAAACTGCCAGACAATCATGAATAATTATTTTTAATCATGTAAGTATATCATGTACCTATATTTTACAAAGTAGGTTAAGATAAAGGGAACAATAGACCAGTGGCGTAACAATAGAGTGGCATGACGGTAAATTGCCACGGACCGATATAACATGGCCTAAAAATCTTAAAAAAAAAAAAAACTAGACCGACTTCCAAAACAAAACACTACAAAACGAAAGATAACTTTCTTTACGGAAGTCGCCGGTGTCTTTAATACCATTTTTTTTCGATTTTGACACCGATTTCCGAAAAGAAAGTTATCTTTTGCTTTATGGTGTTTTATTTTGGAGGCCGAATTAGATATTTTGTTAATAAGTTTTATATTTTATTTTTTTCAGTTTTGTACCTACTTTATATTACCATGAAAATCATTTATAGCCAGAGGGCTTCTCATAACAATTCCAACAAGCCTAAACACGAATGGGATACATTGTTTTATTACGGATTTCGGTGCCTACCTTCTGGTTTCATCACCAGAGCAGTTCGATGGTAGGTACTATTTGCATTAGAAACATTTATATAAAGCTTCATCACAATAACTATTCGAGATCTTATACACAAAACATACTTTTCATTGAGAAGTTCCAGTGGCCATCTGTGGTCATCTTCATCAATTCAATTTCACCAAATGATACTTTCTGAATGCAAATGCTTGCCATGTTGTTGAAAATACCAAAATCGCTGTATGTAGAGAGTTACCTCGATTCTCATGGGATCCTCTCATCAGATCCTGACTTAGTGAAAATGGTACCACCTTGAGAGTATACCCTTTTAAACAAAAACTTCCAAAAAAAATCAAAATCGGTCCATAATTGACGGAGTAATCGAAGATCAAACAAAAAAAAAACAACTTACGGCCGAACATAGAACCTTCTCCTTTTTGGAAAGTCGACTAAAAAAGGTCAATCCATCGGACACCCCATCCGATGAATTTGCCACGGGCCTCAAAAGTTATAGTTACGCCACTGCAATAGACGCAAATGCGCCCCCGAACGTTAGATTCGACAACCCTTGCGAAAATTAAGCGATGGGCAATGCTTGTTACGCCAATTACAATGCTTTTTAAATTTCCTTCTTTCACTTACGAGTTAAGACACATCAGACCGAACGTCATTATTATATTTTACATTGAATATATTAAAATGCAAAAAATTAACGCTTAGTTATATTATTATGAAAGACGCGAACGCGACAACACAATTGCAATTGGCAGTAATATTTCTGATTGCGGTGATAACCAACTTGATATTATTCGACAGCATGTTATTCTGCATCTGAATACTGGCAATCCTAGATATGTATGTACTTACACTCTGCATAAACCTGGTTAACTGCCTGGAAGTCTTCCATTCGAGCTAGCAGGATGGTAGTCTTCACGACAGACTCGAGAGATGCGCCGCCGGCCTCCAGAATGAGCCTCAAGTTTTCGAGAGCCTTTCGAGCCTGTGCTTCGGCGCCTCCGTCTACTAACTGTGCCTGAGGGTCCATGCCCAGTACACCAGACACGTAAAGAGTTTTATCCGCTAATATAGCCTGGCTGAAACCGTATTATACATTAGGTACATAGTACTTTATAAGTAGGTACTAACGTCAATTTTACCCGTAATCCCTATAGGTATAGTACTAACAGTTGTAGGTAATCGTCATTTTAGAGAATCCAAAGGCCTAATATTGGCAAAGACATGGACATTATATTGGCATATCTAATATGAACGCATATTTTTATTAGGGGAACAAACCTAAAATCGTAAAAACTTCATAGAGAACTCTATTTCACCTGTTAAAGTCCTCTCATAGATTCCTCTAACCAAGTACCTATAATACTCGATAAAAATTTATAGCACAGCTGCCTGCTATTACTGTGTTTGCGATTTCGGTGTTTTTCCCGTAGATAATAAGTTGTTAATAATGTTGAGTAAGACATATTTACAATCATCACAACTAGGAAATGCAAATCCGTACCATAAGTTATAGGAATCCGGATTTATAAAACGGATTTCGTGGCCAATCCGGGTAATCTGGATAACTATTTCCATTCTTTTGTAATTGTAAATTTTAAGTGTACAATATATTTAAATAAATTGCGTGTTTTAGTACAAATTCAAACTTTTAATCAGACCTAAACTGTGAAATATTTCTCCATTTAAAAAATCTGCTGTTTAAATGATATATATATTATACCGGTGTTATTGACCGCGCTCCGCTCGTTGAAAGTCAACGCCACTTAGTGATTTGTAGTTGGTATTTCAAAATCCGGATTTCGAGACCTAATACAAACACGGGGTATCCGGTTTTCAAATTACGAATTATACGGATTGCATTCCCTAATCACAACTAGCACATGTCACAAAACCCTATCCTTCCTAACTTAAGTTAGTATGCTTAGTTACTGTCGAGCCAGTCCCTATGCCACATAGAATATAGTTACTTAGCTTGTGTACATCTACCAAGTCAATCATAATTTAGAAATAAATTACAAACCTGTAAGGTCCAACGGGCTTATAGATATCGGGCGATGTCACGATCGTCTTGGTAACTTTGTGAACGTTCGTTTTGATGGAATCGTCTGGATTTTGCGTACTCATCTTGCCTGGAGCGTCTGTCTTAGGTGGAGCGTCAGTCTTAGGTGGAGCTTCAGTCTTAGGTGGAGCGTCAGTCTTAGGTGGAGCGTCTGACTTAGGTGGAGCGTCTGTCTTTGGTGGAACGTCTGCCTTTGGTGGGACGTCTGTCTTATTCGGTGTCTCACTTTTTTCTGGTTGTGCGCTCATCGTGAATAATTTACTAAGCACCTACGCTAACGGGGTCATCAGTTCATTCCTCATAAACATAATAATTTATATTCAACGAAAGATAAACGAGTACTGTATGTTTACTGATAAGAAATTGATGAACAAAATTACACAATAATCATTGTTTTAGGTTTTTTAGAATAAAAATGTTTCCGAGTTATGCCAAATCTAGAAGATGTCAATGTCAAACGATGTTTTTTTATTTATGATTCTAAGTTCTATCATACAACAAAAAAGGTTCAGTATCAGAAACCAAAGAAAAGTTACCAAATAATTAAGATAATATCAAGACAAAACCAAAGAGGTCAATTATAACTGGAATTTCCTGTCTTGCTAAGGAGTTTCCATGGAGTTATTTTGGCTTTATCATCAGAGTTATCATGGACGATGCTTTGGATTACCTATAATTTTTGTCAATTCAAAACCAACGAGTCCATAGGCACGCTACGGGGCGATCTTTTCAGTGGTGGCTCGGTGGTAAGGTTGCCCCGACTTACGTGTCGTAACCTACGACACGTAAGACGACGGACCGTCCGTGGTCGTAACCGTAGGTCGTGGGTTCGAACCCAGGCAGGTACTTTTTTTATTACACTCTAGACTCACGTTTGACAATTATGTCACCTGATGGTAAGCGATGATGTGGTCTACGGTGAAATACGCTTGCATAGAAGTAACCTATTCACTTTTGACTTAAAGACCTCAAGGTTGTAGCTATCAACCCCCCGGTGGGTTCCCGCATTGTCGAGGCGGGGGGCCTCAGTAGCCGTGGCTTGGTCACCCACGGTTAAGCGAAGAGGAACCCGATGAGGGGCCCCTCGTCAGGGCTTTTGCCTGTAGCCGACGACGTAGTGCTAGTGGCCAACATGTAAGTTGCGGTGCTGGGGCGACATCGCAACTGTCGTCGTATGGGGCCTCCCATACCCACACGATATCGCGGCTGAGGGTTGGAGGCCACGGCGGGAGAGGAGTGCTGGTATTGCGGTGCGCCGCTCTCCCTATCCCCATTCACGGGGGCGTCTGGCACCCATGTACTGTATTGGTCCCTGGGGTGGTCACGGCGTACAGTGTGTTCTGGTGCGCCTGTGATGGGGGTACTCTCCAGCGGAGGGTTCGGTGACGGACAGCCGCGGCGGGTTCGCGGTGAGTGCTAACGCGTGCCAGTGTTCCCGCCATAAGCGGCACAGGAGGACACCGTGGAGTTTTAGTGGGTTGGAGTCCCACATAACTGCGCTATCTCCCCGTGGTGGCGCAGTATGCTTGAGCATTTCTCCAGGCTTAATAAAAATAAAGGTTGTAGCTATCAGGAAACAAAGACTTCGGCAGGGAATTCCACTCCTTAGCTGTGCGCACAGTGTAAGTAAAACGTTAGGGTGGGATGTCCATCATGTACCGATGACGAATTGCCGTACGTCTTGTAGTCCGATGATGGAAAGGGCTGGGTGAAATAAAATTGTGCAGTACCGTCGCACACTACCCAAAATGTACCTAACCGATAAAAACCGACAGGCTGACAACTCGGCGTCGATATTCGAGGCTCTGGAGCTTTTACGCGACCAGTAAATCGGTGACAGTAAGCCTCTTGGCCCGTCTGTCAATTGACTCATGTGCATCAAGCTGGTATTTGGCAGACCCGTCCCAGAGGTGAGTTCAGTACTGCATGCATGACCGAACTTGCGCTTTATACAAGTTGAGCAGCCGTTCAGGCGTGAAGTACCGTCTCACACCGGGTCACAATCTTTTTCTTTCTTTTCTTTCTTTCTCACCTTTGCAATAATCCCATCCAACTTATTTGCAGCCATCTGATCTTTCGCCTCAATGAATGGACTGAAATTAAGGGTCGATGTCAACATAACACCCAGACGTTCGAGATGGTCCGTTAACGCGGCACGGTTACCTCACGGAAAGATGGAGTCGGATAGAATTGACTTTTTTTTAGCGAAAAAAGACACGCCTGGGTCATAGCAGCATTGAAACTGACTACTAACTAACTATTGGCATCGCCCCAAATCTGAGGCCTAGCTAGCCCGTGCGCCGGACACGTATGTCTCAGCAACAGTGCTGTCGTCTGCATACCCAACTTAAAGGTGCCGGCCGGGTGTTAGCAGATCATTAATGTGCAGCAAGAATAATGTTGCCGAGAGAACTGACCCCTGACCCTGAGGGACTCCGGCGTTGATATCTAACTGACCGGACGAGCAGCCATCGATAACCACTCGGATGGTTCGATCCCTCAGGAAGTCCGCAATCCAATCACACAGATTACTAGGCAGACTGAAGGAAGGAAGCTTACGAAATGAGGATTTCGTGCCAGACCCTTTATTTCATCACCATTGCTCTAAAAACGGTGAAGGGAAACATCATCATTAAGGCTCTTCACTAAAGCAGCACAGCATTAAAGCGGCGAGTCGCTTTAGTGCTGTAAAACGATTAGTTTCTAAAGCAAACCGTAGTAGGTTTTATAAATAACCGGCTAGGGTAAAAGGTATAAAAAAGAAACTATTTAATACCTAATAGATTCATAAACATTATTTGTGAAACATGGTTTTTTCGTATGATTGTTTAAAAAAATAATTAATAACACGATATTCTTTTCGCTTCTTTTGCATACTCGTCCAAAACGACTTGGATGATTAAAAATATATTTGCACAGAAAAATTGATGGTAATAGAATTTCTTCATAACCTACATAGTTACTTAGGATACGTAAATCAAAATTATTTTGCAAACTGTCCTAAAGGGGTCTTATATTGATTGGTATTCTGGCACCGATCGGGCGCACGGCCAGTACCGCGATAACATTGGGGGCTCCGTGGCTTTCACACAGAGAGGAGGCCACGCCTCTGTCCCAGCAGAGCGAACTTTAGAAGGCTGTTGATGATGATGATAGCATTACAGCTTAAATATAATAATAATATAACTTTATTGATACATATAACCTTTGTTACAAAGTACTTAGCAATTAGGTTACAAGTTCAGAATAAATAAGGTAGCTTAAATAATGGAAACCCTGTCTCCTAAACTAGGGGAAACCAGTGACTTAGGAGTCAGTGTTCTACTGTTACCTCGAATGTCCCAATAAACCTTTCTGTGTGCGTTGTTTATGATGAAGAACCTAATTACATAATGTGGGTAATAACAATTTTAATAAAAAGCTTTTAATGTGAGATAAGGTTATGCAGAGTGGGATATGTGAGTATTTTATGTTTTATTCAATTAAATTAATATTATTTTGTTGTGTGTGGGTAGGGTGTGAGTGTATGCATGGATGTGAAAGTGTGATAGAAAGGGTGTATGTGAGGATGTGCGAGCGCGAGCGCGTTTGTGTGTGTGCGTGTGTTTGGTAATGTAATGAAGTACTTACAATAAACGAATATGATAGGATAAAAAAATGTTTTTGGAGTGACTATATGTGACTGTGTGTGTCTATATAAGTAAAACTGCGTGACTACAGTGGATAGGTAACTAAGTCTTCTGTACGGGAGTAGTCCTGATCATACAGCCAATGTTTTAATTTAGTCTTAACGTCATGTCTATTTAGCTTATTTATTTGGATGTGTTTGCTAATTTTTCTATAAATTAGTGAACTTACCACGTAAAGCTAGCGACCAGCGAAGGCCGTATTATGAGACACTGAAGCGCATGTAGTTTTGGCTTTACGTTTGTTAGGGTCTGGTAAAGGGGACTGCTTATGAACTGCCACACAGTAAGTACCTTACATTCCGCATATAAATCGGTAGTGGGGAACCTATACGGTCTGCCAAGCATCACCTTAAGTACGGCTCTCTGTGCTCGTTCCAACCCAAGCAGCCTTGTTTTATAAGTCCCACCCCAGACCGGGATGCAATAGTTGATAACGGACTCGCAAAGTGCAAGATACACCATTTTTAATGTTTTTGAATCCGCGCAATGGCGCAGTGACTTAAAGATGTAAATTAATTTTCTGACTTTTGAAGTTAAACTGTCAACTTGGGTGTACCACTTAAGTCCGTCATCAATCATTACACCCAGGTATTTGGTATGAGAGACACGGGATAACGTTGTACATGAGCATGTAGACGAGTTGATACATGTATGTGCCGTAATGGTAAATTCCGATGGGGCTTTGGTCCTGTGACTAATAGAAAAGGGAATGTAGTTAGTTTTAGCCAGGTTTAGGGAAAGTAAATTATTCTGCAGCCACTCAGCAACCTTTCGTAACGATTGCTCTGCATGATGTTTCACTTCAGACCATGTATCGCCATAAACAACAATCGCTGTGTCGTCAGCGTATGTGAATATCTTGGAGTTGGGTAGAGGCAGTGTGAAAAGGTCATTTATATAGACTAGAAACAATGTAGGGGCAATCACACTGCTTTGCGGAACTCCGTACGCGGTGATTACTTCTTTACTGACGCACGTGTCAATCTTGACACTGAGTTTCCTGTTCTGGAGGTAGCTTTTAAAGAGGCTGTGCGTTTTGCCACGAATGCCTATGTCCTCGAGTTTTGAAAGCAGGGTGGGAACAATGTGTCGAAGGCTTTTGTTAAGTCCAAGAATATAGTAAGGCATTTTCTATGATCATCGAGTTTCCTTGCGACAAATTTTGTTAGGTCAGTAATTGCGTCTTCTGTTGAGACACCTTTCTTAAAGCCGTACTGGTTGCGCGCTATAACTTCGTGTTTATATAGGAAATTTTGTAGACAATCATTAATCAACCTCTCCATTACCTTAGAAATCGCGGGGAGTACTGAGATCGGTCTATAATTGTTAACACAGTCCCTGTTCCAGCTCTTGTGTATTGGGTGGACCAGAGTCTTTTTTAATTAATCCATAGATAAAGGATTTTTCCCGGAACCCGGAAAAATCCTTTATCTATGGATTAATTTATAATATGCGTTATTAAGGGTACAAGGGTTTTCCTAGATAATTTTAAAAGAAGAGATGATATTCCGTCCCAACCAGTGGCACTATCGTGTCTTAAGTTCATAATGGTGGACTCAACCTCAGCATTGTCAACTTCAATAAACAGAAAAGAGTTCGTATGAGACGTTCTTTGTGGAGTAAGTGGCTGCGAGGTGGGTGTTATTTTAGAGGCTAGGTCTTTGCCTATATTGGCAAAAAACTCACATACATGATTAACTGCAGTATTCGGATCAGGATGTGTTTTTAAAAGTTCAAGCGGAGGAGTGCATATCTTTTTAGTATTTGTAATCTCTTTTATTTTATTCCATAGTGTTTTAGGGTTATGTTTAGCTTTTTTCAATTCAAATTTTTCGTGTGCTATTTTAAGTTTTCTAAGAAGACTATTACAAAAATTCCGGTAACGTCTATATGAGATCTGCAAGATATCACTGCAGGGCAACTTGCGAGCCTGTTTATG
The DNA here is from genome assembly GCA_964057195.1 of Orthosia cruda. Taxonomy (NCBI): domain Eukaryota; kingdom Metazoa; phylum Arthropoda; class Insecta; order Lepidoptera; family Noctuidae; genus Orthosia; species Orthosia cruda. The sequence continues at coordinate 38,306,985 of OZ059827.1, read as the reverse complement.
GAGTTTATCGCGGTGACGAATGCAACGTAATAGACCTGGAGTGATCCAGGGCTTTAGGTTTCTTACTCTTTTGGGAACATTAACTATTTTAGTGTGTTTTTTTTATTATCATTTGGACTTTACCGATTAGATGGATGACAGCTGTGTTAGGGTCGTCCGTGTTTGTAACTTTAATCAATTAATCAATAATAATAATCAATTTTTGGAATTTTATATGCAGGTACAGAATGTTTCGCTGGACCTGTATCATCAATTTCCACCAGGAGGGCTAGGTGATCGGTGATGTGCGACAATATCTGGCCCTGGACTACCTACTCCTTGGGATTCAACGAATGCAAACAGCTATCTTGTTCGGTTGGGGTTATTAGTGGCCTCCATTATAATTTATAAGAAACAAGGAACCCTAGTAGCTTGCATTACAGTAGCTTTGATATTGTTAAGTAGTACCTATCTATTTTATTGGACAACCTGTTGTTTTTGCGCTTTTCATTGCGCCTCGCGTCACGTCACGTGTGCCTTCGAGTTATCGATAAAGGTGGATAAAGGTTATTACAAATGGTAGGTTTTATTAATTGTGTCGTTTTATTATTTTCCTATTTGAGTATTTACTAACTTCATATATCACCTATCGTTTGGATGTTGTCGAATAATAAAAAGCTATTAAAACAAACAATAAGCAAGACAATGTAAGTATGAGGTACTTACACTCTGCATAAACCTGGTTTACGGCCTGGAAGTCGTCCATTCGAGCTAGCAGGATGGTAGTCTTCACGACGGACTCGAGAGAGGCGCCACCAGCACGTGCCTCAAGTTGTCAAGAGCCTGTCGAGCCTGTGCTTCGGCGCCGCCACATACTAACTGTGCCTGAGGGTCCATGCCTAGTACCCCAGATACATACAGTGTTTTATCCGCTAATATCGCTTGGCTGAAACCGACAGAATATCAGTGTCATTAATAGCTATGTTCGTCTTAAAAGCGTACTAGATTTCGCCCGCGGCTTCACCCGCGTAAATAGTGTTTTATCCCATCCCAGGGTCTCAAACTGTCTCCATACCAAATTTCATACAAATCGGTTTACCGATCTAAACTTGAAAAGGTAACAGACAGACAGAGTTAATTTGGGCGCACGGTTGGCGCAGTGGTTGAGTGATTGACTGCTGCGCTGCGTGTCGCGGGTTCGATCCCCGCACGGTTCAAATATTTGTATGACCTACAGATAGTTGTTCCGGTTCTGGGTGTTGTGTATGTGAGTTTATATGTTTGTAAACGCACCCACGATACAGGAAGAAATTCCTAGTGTGGGGCAAAGTTTTTAAAAAAAAAAGAAAAAAAAAAATATAATATTAGTAGGATACAGTTTGTAAATTATTATATTATAACAGTATAGTAGTCACAGCGGATCTTTGTGTCTCTGAAGTTGGCTCTGCGAACCATTGCGCAAGAAACAGTTTGTCATCGAGTATACTGCGTAGAGTAAGCGAGATAGGACGATGCGACAAACGTAAGCGAGTGAAAGAGGCAGTTATACATTACACATATACATGCTATCTTCACCTTCAACATTGACACAAAAATATCTACTGCGCAGGGTCTTGCAGCCAACTTCAGAGACACAAAGATCAACTATGAGTGTGTGAGCTGCGAGTAAACTACTATGGCTCGAAATGGGGCGGAGAAGATTCGTACGAAAACGAGTTCAAAGTGCGAATAACTTTTCTAAAAATAACAAACCTGTAAGGTCCAACAGGTTTGTAAATATGTGGCGATGTGACGATTGTCTTGGTAACTTTGTGAGCATTCATCTTGCCTGTCTTCAACGTATTCAGCTTTGTCAAATCGCCAAGCCTCTGCATAGGCAAATATTTTCCAAATCTGCACTCATTGAGAATAAATTATGAACCTATGTTAGAGGTAGCTTAATAATTTAGCAATTATTAATTATTATACACCCTAAATAAAAAAACTTGCACCATAAATCATGTTTTTTATGCTTAGGGACGGGATGATCATGATACAACCATATGAAGACCACAAAAATGTAAATGACAAAGGGAAATAAATATCTAAGACTAGCTGTCCACCGCGCCTTCGCTCCCGTCAACTGGCTACCGGTAGGGTACCCAGGTACATTTATAATATTAGTTAGGGTACCCTACCGTACCTACCCTACTTACCCACCTACCCTACCCTACTCTACCTACCTTGCCCTACCTAACATTTTTTTTGTTGGTTTTTAAACCATCTTCTCATTATTGCGTTTCTAATGCAACCAGTTGGATGCTTTCAAAGGCTTTGAAAGCATCCAACTGGTATAACGGACATAGGTACATTTTTTTTTTGTTTTATATAATAGATCTACCTACTAAAAACCAACATCTATGTTGTATACATGGTACTTTACTACTTATGTATAATTAGCCACTACCCCGGCGCACGCAGTTCGATAGCGCTTTTTCTTCCGACTTACTTTACATAATATATCAATATATCAATATTTAAGGCTAACCAAGAAACTATAGCGTAACGCTATATAGCCTTCTATCTATCCTCTAGCCTTCCTCATGAATGTGGTTATTAGCTAATAAAATATTTTTTCAAATCCGACTGGTAGTGCCAGAGATTAGCGCGTTCAAACAAACAAACAATGAAACTCTTCCGCTTTATATTACTATATAACTTATCTCCTGTTTCGCTGCAGAGGCATTTGGTACTGGAGAGCGCTCAAAGATCCGGCAGACTAAAGCTGGTCTGCGGGTAGCAGACTCGGGGAGTCAATTACTTGGACAGTCACGCGGCCAAGACGACAGCGTGTCGAATTCTTCATCATTCATTTATTTCTACTATTTACAGGTACTTTTTAAGTGTGGGAGTTATGGAGTCACTTGCTTGAAAGTTTGAAACGTTCAATGTAGGTAGGTATCAGGTGGTATTCTGTCAAGTGTCAATTAGCAGACACAATAGAAATTACCCAAACATTAAGTATTTACCTACTCACTATTCTTAAAGTCCGACTGCTGCAGTTTATGTATGATTTACAGAATATTGTTAAAAACTTAATTAAATAATATTTGGTTAAAGAGTCGCCACCTAGAGTGGGGTCATATTCACAAGGCAAGGCTGAAAGGACAATGACCGGCTTTGGACCAAATGCTGCCCAGAAACGGCAGTAGGTACTTTAAAATGTTTCCCACAAAGAAACTGAAAACTGGGTCACTTATTAATTGTTTTTTTTTGTATAATACTTAACTGTAACTATCGACACAGTAACTGCTGTATGAATGAATGGTGAAATTATCCGAGGCGGTGTGCTAAAATATTAGGTTCTTACATATGAAATTGGCGTTTTGTCGTACTGGCCACTTTGATCTTAAATATCTCCTCTTTGGTTTGGAATTCCAATTTTAAATGTATACAGCTATTTACTCACGCTTTTGTGTTTGGAAAACTGTCATTCATTTGTTTTTTCCTCTTTTGGTTTTTCTTTGTGCCAGTCAGTTTACAAAATGGAAAACTTGTAATATCGCGTTATTTACGAGTACGAGTTCCATCGTGGCACCAGTGCTGCAGAAATGGCTCGAAGGATTAATGATGTGTTTATTAACTTAAATCTATACAATTAAGTTGCCGGGGCTTCCCAGAAAGTAATCCGAAGATACTTGTGATGGGATAAACCTCGCTCTTCCTCGATTAATTAACAATTGTTTTACGCAAATAAATTATCTTATCTTATCTTGTGCTAATTAGGTATAAGTTACACATTTTTATTAAACTAATAAGTAAAAAGAAAAATGAAGATCGTGCTTAAGGCAGTGCGTGAAAGTAGAGTGTGTTTATACGTGTGTTTATCTGTGTGTGAATATATAATTTGTGTGTATGTGTGTGTGTGTATGAGTGGGCGTGTGTATGTGTGAATGAGTGTATGGCGACGTTGTCGAAAAAGAAAACACAGTGAGTATTTGGTTCCAACGTTTTCGTTCTGGAAATTTCGACCTGCAGAACAAGCCCCGTGGACGGCCGGAGACCAAAGTTGATAATGAAGAATTTAAGGCTATTGTGGAAGCGGCTCCATCGCAAACCACGTCCGAGTTAGCTGCAGGCTGTGGTGTTAGTGATAAAACTGTTTTAATCAACTTGAAGCAAATTGGGAAGGTGAAAAAGCTTGAAAGGTAGGTACCTCATGAATTGAGTGCAGCAAACCGACAAACGCGCGTCGAGTGCTGCGTTACATTATTCAACAGGCACAATAATCGAATACTATACAATAATCGGAAACGCTCATCGCAATGGCTGAACCACACCTGGCGAACCAGCCATATCCTACCCCAAGCGAAAATTGATTTAAAAAAAAAATGTGTGCCTTTGGTGGACTAGTACCGGTGTCGTTCACTACAGTTTTCTTAAATCTGGCCAGACGATTACGGCGGATGTCTATTGTCAGCAACTGCAAACCATGATGGAAAAGCTAGCTGCTAAACAGCCGAGGCTGGTCAATCCCTCTAGGCCACTGCTGCTTCAGGACAACGCTAGGCCACACATTGCACAACAGACGGCTACCAAATTAGAGGAGCTTCAATTAGAAAGTCTAAGACATCCACCGTACTCCCCGGACCTTCCTCCAACAGATTACCATTTTTTTCGCAATTTGGATAACTTCTTACAAGGGAAAAAAATCAACTCCGATGGGGCAGTCCAAAGCGCCTTCAAAGATTTTATTAATCCCGTCCGAATGTTTTTTTTGTAAAGGGATCAATGAACTACCTATGAGATGGCAAAATTACATAGATAGCAATGGTACATACTTTGTTTAAATAAATATATTAAATAAAAAAAAATAAAACAACTATATGTTCCTCCCTTACAAAACGCCAATTTCATATGTCCTAATATTTGGGCGCACGGTTGGCGCAGTGGTTGAGCGATTAACTGCTGCGCTGCGTGTCGCGACGTCGCGAGTCCGATTCTCGCACGGAACAAATACACACATCAACACGGTCTAGGGATATTTCATACTCAATTAAATAACTCGAAAAGTACTGGCCGCATTGGAATCTTTTATACACCGATTTGTTTGTAATTTATCTCAGACTAATTCCAAATTCAAATTTTTGAAAATTCTTTTGTTTCGGTGGCATAAAAATGTCTTGATGTGTAGGAGAGGGAATTTTCATTAGTGCGAAATTTAGAAAACAATACGAATTACGTTTAGTTACAGTTTTTTTTCATTTTTAAACGAAAGATAAAGTTAAAATTGAGGTATTGTAGCCATGCAACGCCAACATTTGACGAGGACGGAGATGTTACGAGCTGTGGGAATGCTGGAAGCTGGGTCTGTTCAGCGTAATGTTGCTGAGGCCATAGGGACCCACCAAAATGTAATTTGAAGATTGTGGACACGCTATCGTGCCACAGGTGAAGTAGCGGAGAGGCACCGGGGGCCAAGTCGCATTACTACCCCCAGACAAGACCGATTTTTGCAAATTACTGCGCGAGCTCAACCAAATGCAACGGCGACTCAATTGGTCCACCAGGCTGCGAGTGGAACACCAAGTGCTTGTGAGTGACCAAACTGTAAGAAGGCGACTGCATGAAAGCAATCTACGCTCTCGTAGACCACTCCGGGTCCCACCTTTACGGAGAGGCAATCGTGGACGACGATTAGAATGGGTTCGGAACCACGTGGACTGGGGCCGTGAGCAATGGTCCAATGTGCTGTTCCCGGATGAATCCAGGTTCGGCTTCCATCCAGATTCACGAATGACGCGTGTTTGGCGAGTTCCTGGACGATGGAGCCGTCTTCAGAACCCTCAGGAAGTTCACCCATACCAAGGAGGAACAATTATGGTTTGGGCAGGAATTCGTCTTGGAGGACGGACGGATCTCGTTTGGGTGCGGGGCAATATGACGGCAGAACGATACGTCCAACAGGTGCTGGGGCCCGTAATCTTGCCCCACAGAACACAAATGGGGCAAGATTTCCTGCTCATTCACGACAATGCCCGGGCACACACGGCGAGAACGGTAGCAGCATGGTTACATACACACAATGTTAGGGCCTTAGACTGGCCTGCTCAATCGCCAGATCTAAATCCCATTGAGCATGCGTGGGATATGCTGCAAAGAAGAGCTCTGAAGGAAGTTCCTGAAAATCTGGCTACAGAAGATCAACATTTTGCGCACCTCAGAAGGACATGGGGCAATATTCCAACATAACACATCGGCAACGATTCGGCATGCTCAGAACAAGGTTGTCAATGTCTTGCTGCGGAATATTGTCCCATGTCCTTCTGAGGTGCGCAAAAAGTTGTTTTCAAAATTTCGCACAAATGAAAATTCCCTCTCCTACACATCAAGACATTTTTATGCCACCGAAACAAAAGAATTTTCAAAAAATTGAATTTGGAATTAGTCTGAGATAAATTACAAACAAATCGGTGTATAAAAGATTCCAATGCGGCCAGTACTTTTCGAGTTATTTAATTGAGTATGAAATATCCCTAGACCGTGTTGATGTGTGTATTTGTTAGGCTTGTCGAAAAAATATCGATATATCGATATTTTTGCTTCGATATATCGATATTTTTTGCCGATATATTTTCATCCGATACATCGATATATCGATACAAAATATCCAATATCGAAAAACGTATCAAAAACGATATTTTTTCAAATTTAATTAACAGAATTCAAAGCCGTAAAAGATAGGAATGAACGGAAAATTATTGTATTGTCTATGACTATAATGTTTTGTTTGTGTTCCGTGTGTGTATGTGGCGGCCGCGGAGGCAGTCATCATCAGTCACTCGTTACTCACTTTCAAATGTGAGTTCTTTTGCGTTGTGTGTTTGTGGTGCGTGTCATCTTTAAATATTTTTAGAAGATTGGGTTAAATATTTTAGTTTTAGTTATTTTCAATTTTTGCCTATTAAAAAGGAATAACGATTAAAACACCTTCGTTTTTATTAAGATCCTCATACATTAAAATAATGTACATTTTGTATAAATTTCTTCTACCTATTATTGAGCCAGACTGAACTAAATACATTATTATTTTAAAACCAAAAAAACTCTGAAAATTGGACCAATATATCGATATTTCTTTCCTCGATATATCGAGGTCGATATTGATATTTTAAAAAATATCGATACATCGATATATCGATATATTTTTTCACTTTCGACATCCCTAGTATTTGTTCCGTGCGAGAATCGGACTTGCGACACGCAGCGCAGCAGTTAATCGCTCAACCACTGCGCCAACCGTGCGCCCAAATATTAGGTCGTTACATATGAAATTGGCGTTTTGTAAGGGAGGAACATAAAGTTGTTTTATTTTTTTTATTTAATATATTTATTTAAACAAAGTATGTACCATTGCTATCTATGTAATTTTGCCATCTCATAGGTAGTTCATTGATCCCTTTACAAAAAAAAACCATTCGGACGGGATTAATAAAATATTTGAAGGCGCTTTGGACTGCCCCATCGGAGTTGATTTTTTTCCCTTGTAAGAAGTCAGTCTGGCGAAACTCCTATACAAAATAACGATGTATGAAACGTACGTCCTTTTTAATGGCGGCTATAATCCGATATAATTACGAAGAACACTGAGAGCTCTGGGATTATATAGGCCTTGACTCTTCAACAAATAGACGGATTACATCGACCGCCATTTTGACTGTCAGTCACTTAGATTCCCTCTGGTCAGGCGTTTGACAGTTAGTTTGTTATGGTTTTCTAAAGTTATATTTTTGCGTTTATATTGATTATAAGTGTATTAATAATCATTTTGTTGGAAGAAATTTGTTGTCCGTTTGTCATAGAGTGTTTCTAAAGAACAACATGAAAAAATAACACGCGAAATATGTGGTTTAAAAACATGCCAGGTTGGTGATAACAAACGTGTTTTTATGGCTAAATTTCAATAAGATGAAGAACGTTAAGCATAATGAGTTATTTATTTCTATAAAGAAGTCAATTCCAGTGCAATTTTATAAAAAAAAAATAACGTAAACAAAACATTACATAGTGTTTACCTACTCATCAACCTGGATTTTTAGACATCGATATTTAGTTAAGGAAATGACAGGAGAAGCCTATGTTTTGCAGTGAACATCTATTATGCTGATGATGATAATGATTTTAACACCGTAACTGCGAGACAATAAGAGACAATAGAAAATGTATTGTTTGTCGGTCACCTGGCAGTTAAGATGTTCCATGTCAGTATATTTCATGTATGTATGATGCACGGCCTTACATTGATATATCATTTTTATGTTACAGATCCTTCAACATCGACCTCACAAACAGACATAATACTGCAAACGGATTCTTCTATTGCAACTTAGGGAACAGTGCAAGTTTAATTCAAAACGCGGTTTGTTTGCCCAAACTTACTAAATAAATAAATAGCATGGATAATTGTTTAATTCGTTGAATAAATATGTATTAAACAATCTGAGTTTAATTTTTCTTTTATTTATTTATTACCTGAAAATAAAATCGAATCCCAGATTCGCTTCTGTAGCCGATATCGATATCGACAAATTTTCACTAGTCACCACAGTCCCATCACTAATAATGTCATTATGTTGGCAGTATGTATTACGCCGTGGTTTTGTTAGGTTGGTATTGGTTTAAGGTGCACGTTTCATTCATTTTGTCTGATCCTGTTTTTTGTATGGCAGTCCCGTCTCTTAAACGTAGTGTTACATACTCTTTGTAAGAAGTTATCCAAATTTCGAAAAAAATGGTAATCTGTTGGAGGAAGGTCCGGGGAGTACGGTGGATGTCTTAGACTTTCTAATTGAAGCTCCTCTAATTTGGTAGCCGTCTGTTGTGCAATGTGTGGTCTAGCGTTGTCCTGAAGCAGCAGTGGCCTAGAGGGATTGACCAGCCTCGGCTGTTTAGCAGCTAGCTTTTCCATCATGGTTTGCAGTTGCTGACAATAGACATCCGCCGTAATCGTCTGGCCAGATTTAAGAAAACTGTAGTGAACGACACCGGTACTAGTCCACCAAACGCACACAATTTTTTTTAAATCAATTTTCGCTTGGGGTAGGATTTGGCTGGTTCGCCAGGTGTGGTTCAGCCATTGCGATGAGCGTTTCCGATTATTGTATAGGATCCACTTTTCATCACAGGTAATGATTCGATTTAAAATCCCTTCATTATTGTGCGGGTGAATAATGTAACGCAGCATTCGAAGCGCGTTTGTCGGTTTGCTGCACTCAATTCATGAGGTACCTACACTTCAAGCTTGAGGTTCTTAATTCGACTGTATTTTTTTATGTGTTACCTCAGAACTTTTTACTTGATGAACTGATTTTGATGATTCTGTTTTATTTGCAAGTCGTTGCTTCTCATGTGGTCACGTTTAAATTTGATCAAGATCTGATGAAGAACTTCGAGGTATACAACAGATCTTCAAAAAATAACGGCAAATCTCTCGAAATTGCTGCAATCGCATGTCTGTTTATTGTTTGCACCACTTCATAACATAACATCACGCCGATACGCTCTAAAGGGGTACGCAGATGTGTAGGTACAGTTCACCCTGGTACCCTCTAATTTCACCGGTTAAGTTAAAGTTTCATGTTATTCGGGTCAACTAAAATGTGAAAATAGAAAAAATATAAATAGTATTTTTATGTGGCAGTCAGTTGTATTTTTTTGAAAAACGTTTATTTATTGTTCTAAGTCCTACTGCTCTATAATATATTGTAACTGGTATTAAACTTTCATTCGGAGAAGCCGTATAAAAAAGTAGTGTGGTGGGCCGCAGTAAAAAAAAGCCAGTAGTTTTTTGGGTCCCCCCAGACCGACGACGACACTGCTGTGTGAAGCTCTAGTCGCAGAGTATAACGGTTTATAGGTACCTACCTGTAGACCAGAAACATCGATAATAATTTTCATCAGATGTAAGAAATAAAAATGGTTTTTAGTTTAAGGCGTATAATTATATTCCCCAATGTTAACGCAGTACCTAAAGGTCGTGCGCCCGCTCGGAGCCAGAACATCAATATTGACCCTCCTTTTGGACAGTTTTGTTTGCAAAATATTCTTTGATTTATAGGTCAGAACATCAATATTGACCCTCCTTTTGGACAGTTTTGTTTGCAAAATATTCTTTGATTTATAGGTATGCTATTTCAGTTAAGACGAAATTCTAGCCATAATTTTTTCTGTGTAAAAATATTTTTAAACATCCAAGGCGGAATGGAGGAATAACCTATCAAAAAGTAGCGAAAATATATCCTGTTTTTAAATCAAAACTGTTACTTAGTTACACGAAAAAAACATGTTTTTACAAATAATGTAGGTACCTACCTACATGAATCAATCATTTTTTTTTATAAACCTTTTAACCTAACCGTTATACACATCTGGTGCCATTCAAACAGGAAGTGAAGTGAAGAACCTAACCGTTACTGAGGTTAGAAAGATACCGTTTTACGGCACTAAATCGGAGGAAGGCCCTTAAGTAGGTAGCGACGAATAAAACCACTACTTACCTATTTAACTATGCATTCCGTAACTAAGATGTATTTCAATTTTCTTTCAAGACCTGTTCGCGAGTCTTACGTTTGATGCCGCAGTTCTCGGTTTTAGTCTGGGTAGCATTTGGGCCAAACCCAATCTATGCCATGTCCTTTCAGCATCTTGTTATTATTTATAGAGTTATTTGTAATTGTGGGTTTAGCTATAAAAATCTATAGATATCTACTCAATACAAAACGTCGAAACTTGACGCCAGATTAGGCGCCAGCGATAGATGGCGACATGGCGGTGCGGCGACCCTTGCTTGACAAATTGACACGCATTGTGTGTGCGGTGTGAAAGCACTATTAAAATCTTAAAAAACATAAATTTTATATCTAGGCAGATGTGAAAGTTGAATTTTGATTTTGTAAAAGTTGCAAATTAGAGCTATAGGTTGAAAATCTGTAACAATAGGTAAGTACATGCTAGATGCACATCACCAGGTACAGAAAAAGCCGACGTCAGGATCTTAAAGAACCAAGATATTATTGCCATATGACTCTCACACCACACGCACTCGCAACACCCGCAATCTGTGGGGGGAGCTATGACGTGCGCTACTCGCTGCGTAGATCCACACCACTCACCCCACTGTCACATAAATTTGCTACTGCGCAGCGACTTGTGTAATGGAACCTTTGTTTTAGACATAACCAGTTAAACTTATAAAAACATCTGGGCTGATCTTCTTTTGAACTTTTTAGCACTGCTAAACTACATTTAGCTAAACAAATTAGATATTTATATGAATAACACACTGCAGGCGAGGTAGAGTACCAAGAAGTGCACAAAGAAAAGTTTTCTGAAACTACAAGATAAAACAGAATAAAGCTCAGGTAACTACTTATACCTGCAGTACCTAGTTAGTTGATTGATATAATGAAATTAGGTACCTACAATATCATGATTGATCAAAATATATGCAGTTTGCGATAAACAGTCCAACCGTCTATGTGTTTCATTATTTTATTCTTTGCTCTGTGCCCAATAGCGAGTCTGTCAATGCCTAATATTATTTTTAATTCCATCTAATAAAGAGTGCTTTTCACGCATGGAATTAGTATGTAAACAATCTTCACAAGAGCTGTGTTCTGTTCACAAACCTCTTTTGGAGAATAAAGGTTTGAACAATAGACTACTATTCTATAGTTTGAGCAAGGTATTACTGTGCATGGAGGACTTAAAACCATGAGAATGATTGTGGATCACCCATTTCATTATTATTAGTAATTTGAATTTGTCATTCCTAATTGTATCTTAAATCTTTTTAAATTTTATATCAATATATGATACAATCAATCTGTTTTCTTCTTACGAATTTTATTAATTATTTTCCTTATTCCTACTTAAATGTTGACATGCATAATTCCTCTCTACACACAACACAAGTTGTTAAATTTTACCATTCCAGTTGGGTGAAGTTGATTCTGTTTTGATCCATTAACACAGTATTCTTCACATTTCTATTACACAACTGAAGATATGCAGTGGTAGGTAGCATAGGTAACTTCATATTTTAGGTATATTATGTGTATGTATATGTGTATCTACATAGCAGAGGTACAAAGAAAACATGTTGGTAGTTCCTAACATTTTTTTAATTAATATTAATACTACACCTATATTACAATTGAAAAATATTATCATGGAAATCACCACGGTCGTACAGGACTCTGACTAGCATGTGTTAAAATGTATGTATTTAATGGTTTAGGTTTCATTGCCATCTGTTTATGACGGGGTGATTTGGGACAAATGACATACAACCTTTCATCTCTAACAACAAAATAGCATGATTTACATCGCCGGCGCAGTCTACCCTTTACTTTAAAACCACAAATAGAGTTCATGATGGGAAGAGAAGGCTGCAACAATCGTTCTCTTGCAAATTGTTGAAACGTACTCAGCATCGACAACTGTACATGGCTGGCTGGGAAACTTCTAACAGAAGATAATGTTTTCACGATGGACATTATCCTTTGCATTTTCCTGCAACAATCAATGAGAAAAACGTTGTCATAGACGGAAAATACCTATTCTACTTTCAATAAAATAAAATTCGGTTCGGGGCGCAGAATCATGAATGACAGGATGAATGGAGCAGTGCCCAGGAGAGGGAAAGTGCGGGTTTATAGAAAAAAATATTTCTCGTTTGTATTAGAATGATAAAATACCTGTTTTAGGGTGAATAAACAACCCCAATAAGTTTTTCAGGTTAGATTATTCGACGGACCTTACGATTATTTATGACAATGACAGCAGGCACCACAGACCACAGAGTTTTTTTTTAATGTAAGTTTTATGGCCTGGTTGCTAGGACCTTTTAGCAACGTATATTAAAATATTAAAACCCATTTGGTTTTAATATTCTTTATTATGCATTATAATGCGGATGTAATTTATGCGAATATGTTATTCTAATGTTTTTTGGAGTATTTGGCAGCAAATTATATCGAGTCAGGCTTCCCAGTAAGCTTTGCGGAGGTAGTCAATACCACAATAAAATTCTCCGCTCCACTATCCCGAGATCACTTCTGTCAATGATTTCCACATATTGCCCATTTGCGAAGACAATTGAGACACAAAACTACACCAATTTTATATCACAATAACCACTAGGAATAAATCTGCAAATAATATTAACAGCCGCTGAACTTCACCCGAAAAAAGCCCGCCAAAAACTCCAACACAGAGAAACTTATATATACGGCCACAGACACACTCACTACTCTTGACTTTGACAGCTCTACCTGCCTCCGGCTCTGGTTAAACAAATGCATGGTTGTAGTATATCCCAAAAACCGTTTTTAGGGTTCCGAAATCAACAATGATCCCTTATAGTTTCGCCATGGATTTCTTAGGACGTTTGTGCTCACTGCGGGCCTGCTGCCTAATTGCGTAAATAAATTCGGCAAGGCGAAGGATTTAATCTCATCAATCCACCACCAATTATGTGCGAGATGAAAGACGCGTTGTGGATTTCCGTCTATGTCAAAGTTACCCATTACTGAGACAGCGGAGAGTTGCTTGTCGCGACCCAAAGATACCCTGCTCCGAACTATACGGTTAATGAAGTACCTACATAAATGTTAGCAAAATAAATAGTCCTACAAGTTATTATTTGGTCAGCTTAGCGAATGGTTAAATATGTTAAGCGATAGTTTTACATTTCAGTAAAACGCGTTATTTCATCAATATTTTGTTTATTAAATGTTTTATTTTATTATTTATTTATTGGTTCATCAACAATTATTTACACTAGTTTTATGTTAATGGTGGCATGCAAACGATGCAAAAAGTATATGCAACAGTGCAACAATCACTTAAAGGTAAACTCCGCATGCACAAAGGAGTTGTACAAAAATTAATAAAATTAATCTAGTTCTAAAATAATTACTTAACTAAAAGTCTTAATAATTAAAACTTACAGCAATATAACATAAAATAATAATTTTAGGTACTTATTATCTATAAAAACACATGCTCTGATCTATTTAGGCAGATAGGTACTTATGAAAATTGGCTTTTAGTTTTCCCAAACTTTCAAAGTGTAAATCAATTTGATCACTGCAGCTATTTACAACCTTGCATAACCTTGCATAGGAGGAATTGTCGCCCAGAACCGTTCTTCTCTGCGGCGGGCAGAGTGGTGTTATTGCACTGCGAGGGATTCTCGAGGGGGCACGAAAATTAAAGGTGTACAATATTTGTGGGCAGTCAATTTTATGGTGCATTACTTTGCACACAAACAATGCGTCAATAAAGCGTCGCCGATTGTCCAGCGAAACCATTTTAAAGTGTCACTGTACGAACGCACTTTTTTAGCAATTCCGCTAGAAAACGCCAGGTGCCATAGACCACGCTTTTGATCCCGTTCTAGACGCAGTGAGTGTGTGGCATAGTGAGGTCGCCAGATTACGCTACAATATTCCAATACACTTCGAACTAAGCAATTGTAAAGCGTAATTTTAGTTTTACAACACCTAAACTGTTTGGAGTTTCTTATAACAAAGCCTAGCATTTTTGAGGCCTTTTTTACAATATTGTCTATATGTGGAATAAATGTTAACTTCCGATCGAACGTTACACCGAGATCCCTTATTGTGTCCAGTTCCGCAAGTTTTACTCCTTCGATATAATATTCTTGGTCTATCAAATAATGCTTTCGTGTGAATTTGACATGGTAACATTTACTTGGATTTAGATGCATCTTGTTACTTTGACACCATTGCACCAACCTTCCTAGATCGCTCTGTAGTGCAGAGGCATGGTCCTGGGATTTAACAATTTTAACAAATTTTAAGTCGTCTGCGTACATAAATATAACAGAGTTAGGAATTGGGAATATCGTTAAGGACGCTATTACATTTTTCTACAAATAACAGTGCTTTTCAGGTACAATTTTAATGTATATGCAATCACAGATGTGAAGATATCATGGTCTTAATTTAAAGATAATATATTCAGCTCCAGATTGGCATCATAAAAATTGCATGACATCATACAAAATCTTCGCACAAATACGTTTTGCCCATCACGATAATCGCAAAAATATTAAAAAAGTAGGGTCGGAATAGGTCCCAGTTTAGTTAATTTTTCAGCATTTTTATCTACAAAATTATAAAAAAATTGCGGTATATATAGTCCTTTACAGGTTCAGATAATTATTTTTTACCCAAATTAATATATATTTTAATTATTAGCTAAAATAAAAACACTTGCCGACTTCTTCATACATTTTGCACTCGAAGCCAGTCGAAGCTTATCATTCCGCGCTCAGAAGCGCTCGTGGAAGGACGAGCGTATCGCTTTTTTGCAAAAAATAAATACGATAAAAGTAATAGAAAAGATTGTAGTGTGCATGCGTGAGTCGTATGTCGTGATCGAAAGAAGTTGATATTTTACCGGACCGAAATAAAAGTATGTTTGAGTTTCCTTTTATTATTAGATTTTTGATTCAGAAATTATGTTGGGTATGATCGGGATTTGGATAGGTATTGTTAAGCAGTTGTTGACAAGGTTGAGAAATGGATGGGTGGGTTTAAGCAGCTCTTAGTAAGGTTAGGATTTGGATGGGTAAGGTTAGGATTTGGATGGGTAAGGTTAAGCTGGCGGCGGTGAAGGTTAGAAGTGGATGGGTGGGAGAAGATTTATGATTTGTATGTATGTATGTATGACGAATACGGGGTCAAACCAAAATACAAGATAGCGGCGACGAAAATTTGGCATCTTTTCGTCACAGGTGTCATTGTCATGTTTTTTGGGGTCGCTTATATCGAATAAGGGGTCAAAACTAAAATACAAGATGGCGCCGACGAAAATTTGACCGTTTTTCGATATGGGTGTCATTTTCATGGTTTTTGGCGTCGCTTATATCTAATATGGAGTCAAAACTAAAATACAAGATGGCGCCGACGAAAATTTGACCGCTTTTTGATATGGGTGTCATTTTCATGGTTTTTGGCGTCGCTTATATCTAATATGGGGCCAAACTAAAATACTAGATGGCGCCGACGAAAATTTGAACGCTTTTCGATATGGTTGTCATTTTCATGGTTTTTGGCGTTGCTTATATCTAATATGGGGTCAAAACCAAAATACAAGATGGCGCCGACGAAAATTTGACATCTTTGCGTCATGGGTGTCATTGTCATGGATTTTGGGGTCGCTCATATCGAATACGGGGTCAAAACCAAAATACAAGATGGCGGCGACGAAAATTTGGCATCTTTTCGTCACAGGTGTCATTGTCATGTTTTTTGGGGTCGCTTATATCGAATAAGGGGTCAAAACTAAAATACAAGATGGCGCCGACGAAAATTTGACCTCTTTTCGATATGGGTGTCATTTTCATGGTTTTTGGCGTCGCTTATATCTAATATGGAGTCAAAACTAAAATACAAGATGGCGCCGACGAAAATTTGACCGCTTTTCGATATGGGTGTCATTTTCATGGTTTTTGGCGTCGCTTATATCTAATATGGGGTCAAAACTAAAATACAAGATGGCGCCGACGAAAATTTGACCGCTTTTCGATATGGTTGTCATTTTCATGGTTTTTGGCGTTGCTTATATCTAATATGGGGTCAAAACCAAAATACAAGATGGCGCCGACGAAAATTTGACATCTTTGCGTCATGGGTGTCATTGTCATGGATTTTGGGGTCGCTCATATCGAATACGGGGTCAAAACCAAAATACAAGATGGCACCGACGAAAATTTGACATCTTTTCGTCATGGGTGACATTTTCATGGTTTTTGGGTAGTATGTCATTAGCTGATGCTCTAAAAATTTGTGATGGTAATATTTTATATAATATGTATATAATAATATAATAATGCAAAATGTTCAAGTCATTTTTAGGGTTTCCCCTATTACTAAGACTCCGCGGTCCGTCTGTCTGTCTGTCACTAGGCTGTATCTCATGAACCGTGACAGCTAGGCAGTTGAAATTTTCACAGATGATTTATTTCGTTGCCGCTATAACAACAAATACTAAAACTGAATAAAATAAATATTGGGGCTCCCATACAAAAAACGTGTTTTTATTGCCGTTTTTTGCAATAATGATACGGAACCCGTCGTGCGCGAGTCCGACTCGCACTTGGCCGGTTTTTTAATCCTTGTGACCGGAAATTATTTCGTTTTAGGTATCTACTTATTATACGTTGCGTTTTTTTAAAAATACCTACTTACTACAACAAAGTGAAAGCTAATTCTCTTTTCGAAAGTCGGTGTCGGTATATATTGTTTTTCGTTTTTCGACACGGAAAAGTTATTATTTTCTCTTTTTAGTTTTTGTTGGTACCCCATATTGAGTAGGTATACTAAATAAATCTGTTAACCCCCTAAAACGTACAAGCGTGATTTTATAGTATGGTATGGTGAAAACAAAACATAACTATACGATCACACTAATCGCAGGTCATTTGCTATTTGTTATTGAAGAGTTCCATTGTCTATCTCCGAAGATCTTTATCATATCCTAATATATTATACAATAAAACCTTCCCTGAAAACACATACATTAATCGACGTAAAGCCGATAGTATCGGATAAGTAGTTTTAAAGAAAATCGCGGATACATGTGGGTCGAATAGATAGAGCACCTCCTTTTTTTGAAGTCGGTTGAAAATAATAACCTACTTTTTACGACGACGGTTTGTAACAGTTACCAAATGCATTTTCAAAGTGCCAACTAACCTTCCTGAATCAACTTCAATAAAATTAAAAAATAATAACAAGGACCAATATTATTTGAGTGATGTATAAAATCGAGCGCTCAGTAGTTTCAATGAGTGCGTGCGCGTAATGTTGTTGTGTGCTGCTAGATACCAAAATTTGAGTTCGTCGAAAATGTAACAGCGTCCTTAATGTAGAAATTAAATACAACGGGCCCCAGATGAGATCCCTGTGGCACGCCAGACGAGATGTATCGCAGAGTAGACTGAAAACCGTTGATGACCACATAGAAAGATCTATCCACGAGATACGAACTCAACCATGAGAGCAACGGTCCGGTGATGCCGTATGCTCGTAATTTGCTAATCAATATTCCATGTGAAACCTTGTCGAAAGCTTTACTGAAGTCTGTGTATATTACATTAGCCTGTAAACCTGAGTCTATTGTTTTCGTTAATAATTCAGTGAACAGTATTAGGTTAGTAGTTGTGGATCTAGACTTCACGAAGCCATGTTGCTCCTCGCTTATGTACATCTGTGATTCTGAATGTGGGGGCAGATTTAAAAGAGTAACCATGGTTTCTTGCCGGTTCTTCTCCATAGGAAACGACTAACCCGAACCGTGCACCTTTTGTCGGCGTTTTATAAGTGACCATGTAGGCCTATGTGAAATAAAAATTGGTGGTATTCCATCTGGCCCCGCGCCCTTATTGCAGTCAAGGTTTTTTAACGTCTTGTATAAATCCTCACAATCAACAATTAGATTTGATAAACATAAACTATGATTCTGAAGGTTACCCAAGTACGTATTATTATGGCAATTGCCATCATCCTGAGCAGAGCTATAAACAGAAGAGATGTATGATGCAAAAAACTCGCATATTTCTGTTCCGTCAGATGACGTAGTAATACCATCTGTCATCGACGTAGGGTATACGCTAGACCCCCCCCCCGTTTAGCTTTTATATAAGTCCAAAACAACTTGGGGTTTAATGTGAATGTGAGTTCGTCTTCCAACCTCTTTAAGTAGTTATTATAGCAAACAGTTGCAAGGTCATTACAGCGTTTACTAATTATTTTAAATTCAATTTTATCTAAAGGGTTCTTGTAAACATTGTAACGTTTTCTTATCTTATTTTTTGAATTTAACATTTTAATAAGATTTTGGTTAAACCATGGTGGGTATTTTCTATTATTAGGTACTTTAGTAGAAATAAACTTTTTTATAGCCGTATTAATAATTTCGTAAAATACCTGCACCATTCGGTTAACGTCATGCAGTCCCTCAAATAATTCCTCCCAGTTGAGTTCTTTTAGGTATTTACGAATCGGTACTCGTATGTAATTTGATTTACGAAAGTTAGGCATTCCTCTGACAACATTTTTATTTTCGGGCGCACGGTTGGCGCAGTGGTTGAGCGATTGACTGCTGCGCTGCGTGTCGCGGGTTCGATTCCCACACGGAACAAATATTTGTATGACCTACAGATAATTTTTCCGGCTCTGGGTGTTTGTGTATGTGAGTTTATATGTTTGTAAACGCACCTACGATACAAGAAGAAATTCCTAGTGTGGGGCAAAGATTAAAAAAAAAAAACATTATATGGAAGTTTGGCTTCTTTATTTAAAGAGATGATAATATCTAGGGATGGATGATGTTTATCAATATTATACAATGTACCAATACTCTGGCTTACATTACACGATGTATGATTACACAATAAAATATCAAGTATCCGACCTGATGTATTATATATGTTGTTATACTGATTGAGCCTGTTAACGTGTGTAAAATCCAACAAAGCTTCGCATGTATTAGATAACTTGATGCTGTTATTTGTATTATTTATTGTTCTCCAGTCCATATTACCGAAATTGAAATCGCCAATGATGTATACACAAGAGTCGTTAAGTTGTTCAAAAGCCTCATTACATTTGTCCAAGAACACACAACAAGAGAGGATACACGGAAACGAACAGCTAATAACGTGTGCGCACGAGTCGACTTACTGAGAGAGCGGGCGGGCACCCTGGCATCCCCCCGAGTGGTGTGAGAGGGATGGAGAGTGTCGCAAAACACTTGCGTAGTGGATAAGGGTAAACAATAGATGCGCCTATAGTTTACCATTATTATAAAGTTGTGAATTTATTGTTACAATAACAGTTTTATGACTACCAATTGTATTTTTCTACAAAACCTATTTATGTGCATATCTTTTTACTGCAATTGAATTGAAGGTGGTGCCCATAGTAACAATATAAGTACTAACAAAATCCTTTACAATGACATATGCCATAACTCTGTTGGATACTGAGCCCAATTTGTCCCATGGTCCTTTATATTCGAAGGTATGGAACAGCGTGCACAGGTTGACGTTATTTATACTGATTACAGTAAATGCTTTGATCGTATTGACCGTAGGCTGCTCTTACAGAAGCTATTAAAAGCCGGAATACACGAACTCTTGTATAGTTAATTCTCCCCCAATATTGATATTCTAACTCAGGCTATGGTACTGCAGGGGTACGCTATCGCTAATGGTTCAGTCGACTGTCCTGAATTTGTTTCGGAATTAACGATACGCAATAATCAGATGGGGCTTCGACAGCGTCCACTACTGCCTGCCATGTACCTTATGCAAATACTAATTATAGGCGTAATGCATACTTTCCGAGAGCCAGTCACAGTTTTTACGAGATTTCTTAAGAAACTGGCAGCCGTATTGCGTAAGAGAATACGTCAACGCAAAGAGTTTGACCGCTATACAATCGACCAATCACACAGACGGAAAACCACATCGCGTCATTCATCTCGCATGTTATTGGTCGATTGGTCAAACTATTTGCGTTGCCGTATTCACTTACGCAATACGGCTGCTGGCATTGATATATTCTGCACCTATGCAAGCACAGTAAGGAGGCAGTAAGCCTCGTATTTTAACTGTCAAAACATTAAAGACGAGTTGTCATTAAAAGAAGACGAATTTATTAAATCAACAAAAATCATACGTAGGCGTTCGCTAGACAACGGTCGGAAATGGATAGGCATTGAATTCGAGTCCGCGGTCCGGAAACATTTAGTCTCGACCAAGGATAAATTGTTTATTGATTGGGCGACTTGCCGTTTCATTGATGATGTCGACGTAGTACGTTGTGCACATTTTCAACAGTTCGGTCATGTTAAGAAACACTGCATTATTAAATCACCTACCTGCGCTAATTGCTCTGAGACACATGAAACCAAAGACTGCCCGCATAAAGACAATTTAAATTATATACCGTCTTGCGTGGCGTGTAAACGCTCTAAGAAACCGTCTGACCATCGATGTGGATCAGATACCAACTACTAAAATAATGGATAGATTAACTATAGGACAATTAAATCTCCACAACGATAGGGTAGCGACTTCTGAACTGGACAAACTATAATTATCGATTATAACTTAGATATCATGCTTGTTCAAGAACAATATCAAAACGCGCGTTTACGTCACAAAGTAGTACAGTTGGATGGCAAAGCACGAGCTGGAATTTACGTGGCGCATTCTTCTAACTTCACAGTAACGTCTTTGCATAACCTTATGACACCCCATTGTGCCGTTGCGGAGGTCTCATCGTCTTCTTCAAAACTTTCAATATTCAGACCCTGTTGCTCCTCATATACATAACCTCCGTCACGTCTTGCAGTCGCTCGCGGGCTGCAAAGTTATCGTTGGCGCTGATGTTAATGCGTCATCATCACTCTGGTATGGCAAAGTTCGGTCTACGGATTATGAACGACGCTGCGCTGTTGAAGATTTCATTGCTGAAATGAATCTGACTATTCATAATACCCCTGACGCACCACCAACTTTTTGCAGCCAAATGGGCGAATCTTGTATTGACGTCACACTTTCTAGTGCAGACGTACGTTTGGATAGGTGGCGTGTCCTACCGGACGCGTCTTGTAGTGATCATCGATTGATCGTGTACGAATTTGTTCCAGTTTTTACTCAGGGTACGTCACATGTCATTGGTAACTTTAGGTATAAATGTAAGGGTGCGAATTGGGAATTCTTTAGCTCGCTTGTTGCGACTCACGCCAAAGACTTCACCCGTGATGGGCTTTCAGCTGAAGAAAGTGCTGAAATTATGTCAGACACCTTCACTTACTGTGCTGACATTGCCATTGGTCGTGGATCTTTGACCAATATACGTAGATGTGATTGGTGGTGTGACTACCTAACTGAACAGCGTAAAGATTATCGCCGAGCGCGTAAACATCATAACAAGCTTAAAAAACGTAAGGTTACCGGTGACCCTCTTTCCATTGCGTTAAATACTTTTAGAGTTGCCAGGTCCCGCTACAGAGCATCGGTGGAAAAATCAAAGGGTAATTTATTGCGTAAAGTAGTAGAAAAATTAGATAAAGAAGGTCCGTGGTCTCCTTTATATCATGAGTTTAAAGCCAATCGATCAGACGACCTCGCGTTTGTTCAGAATATTAAAGTAAATAATAAACACACTACCGGTATTGAGGAAACAACTGAAGTTTTGCTGAATACTCTTATACCTGATGACTTACTAGCTAATGACAACGAATACCATCAACAGATCAGAGCGTGGGCAGCTGTACCACCTGAATCACCAATGTCAGACCTTCCATCCACTGACGAATTTATTAACGTTGTCAAGAGGTTACCACTCAACAAGTCTTCAGGTGAAGATAAAATATCTAATCGGATGATTATAGAAGCGTGTAAAACAGCCGGTGATGCGATTTTAACCGTTTACAACCGTTGTATTGCGGAGGGCGTATTTCCTCGTATTTGGTGACGCGGATTTATACGAATAATCCCGAAAAGTGGCGACAAACCCCCGACGACCCGAAGTCGTACCGGTCCACAACATTACTTCCATCTTTGGGAAAACTCCTGGAGCGCCATATCGTTCCACGGTTGCTACCGGACGGACCAAAATTTCATAATAATCAATTCGGTTTCACTATTGGAAAATCTACCGTAGACGCGGCCCTTACTGTTAGGAAAATAGTTAATACATCTGAATATAAGTATGTAATTGGGATTTTTCTAGATATTTCTGGGGCTTTTGATAACGCATGGTGGCCAATGCTATTACTTAAAATGAAAACTCGAGGCTGCTATAGAAATACATACAATTTAGTTTACTCTTACTTTTTAAATGGTTCCGCGAAACTCAAACTCGGCCATCATTCCATGTCGAAGTCTCTCACTATGGGATGTCCTCAGGATTCAGTTATTGGTCCACCTTTATGGAATTTAGGCTTTGATGATTTCCTCGCGATTCCGCTTCCAAGCGGCTCACACAAGGCCGGTTTTCTAATTTACAATGACAAAAATATAGTTTTGTGATGTCGAGAAACTTAAAAAAAATACTTTGTTTAGCTCCTTCAATAAACGAACAATAGGATCATAAAACAATAACATTGACTAAAGTAACACAAAAGCCTGTGTAAGCGCGCTTTGTATCCCTTTTTTCGCAGGGCAAACGTGAGTCAGTTGCGCCCGAAAGCTTGACTAAGTCAACACGTTTGTTTTGTGCCCCAGTGTATAAAAATTGTGAGTTTTTAACATGGATATTGAAGCGTCAGGTGTGTACTCTAATTATTATCGTTTACTTTTCAATTTTCTTTATAAATCGAGGAGTAATATAACTTCACGTGGAAGCCTAATTTTATACGTAAATCTTTAAGATTCACTTGAGTTTATAGACATTTAACAAATGTTCCACATAGTTCCATTATATTTTATAATTCCTTAGAAACTACGACCCGTGAGGATTCAAAACATGCAAAGAACTCGTCCCCGTATCGCTCCCTTTGTAAATTATGCCCTTTATTTCCAGGTAGTCGAATTGATCCCGTTTCACAGCAGAGGAAGTTGTATAGAAATGAACTATTTTTGTTGTTAAGAGATGAACGTTTTTTTCGTTTTTCGTCATCCAAGTGTAATGAACGGTTATTACGATATATAATGAACCAGTTAAGCATAGTGGACCCGTCTGAGACTTTAATAAAACAGTTAAAAGATGTTGTTAAAGTGTTTGTGACAAAGCTTTTAGCTAAAGGGCGTGAATGTAAATATATGTTCGACCGTTTTACAGCTAAGCATGCCAATTGGCTCAGTGAAGAATTTAACCTCCCCGAGATACAACCAACAACTTCACAACAACCTACTTCTTCAGAGAAGAAGCGAGGTAGGCCAAAAAAATTGTTTGAAGTCAGCTCTGAACGCAGCAGAAAGAGAAAACTTAAGTCACTTGTCTCGCGTTTTACTCCTGAAAAGCTTTGTTTAGCGACTGAAACGAGTCTGGTGAAATCTGGCAAACGAAAAGCAGCTCACGTCATAAAACTTGCGATAAATTCGACTCCGAGAAGATTGAAAAAAATGGAACAGGTTCATTCATCGTGTTCTGTAAATGTAATACAGTATAGTGCTGAAGAAGCTTTGGGTCTCATAGTTGACCTTAATTTAACAAAAAAAGAATACGGGACAATGCGTTTAGGTGCAAAGAAAAGAGGTGCTGATATTTATCCCTCTTACCATGTGGTGGCAGATGCAAAACTGCAGTGTTATCCGCTACATTTAAGAATAACCGAGACTGAAGCTGTGGTGCCATTACAAGATCTTTTAGATCACACCATACGGAGACTAGCAAACGTACAGTCAGAAGTAATTTTATCCAACATTGGCGACAATAACGATACTCTGGAAGTTTATTATAAGTGGGGCCTAGATGGTAGTGGAGGTCACAGTATATACAAGCAAAATTTTTCGAACGATTCAATTTACGCTGATTCCAACATAATATTATGTACAATTGTGCCCCTTGAGTTATCGCAAATGAAAGAAAGGAAGAAAATAATTTATTGGAAAAATCAGACTCCATCTTCCACCAGATACTGTCGTCCACTTTCGTTTAAATTAAAAAAAGAAAATGACCAGAACACTAAAGATGAGTACCACGAGATTGAGCATCAAATAAGGCAGTTGCAGCACACAAACATGATTCTAGGAGACAGATCGATACATTTTAAACATATCCCCATTTGCACAATGCTGGATGGTAAAACAGTCAATGTTTTAACAGAAACCAAAAGTACACAAGCCTGTAACGTGTGTAAAGCTACACCCACGCAGATGAACGACTTAAATAATATAAAAAGAAGAGTATGCAACGAAGGCACATACAAATTTGGTATTTCCATTTTACACGCTCATCTCCGATGCTACGAATATTTATTGCATATTTCTTACAAATTGGAGTTGCAGCAATGGCAAGCTAGAGGCAAGGAAGCACAGGAAAAAGTAAAAGTACGAAAAAATCAAATATGCAAAGATTTTTACAAAGAAATGGGACTTGTTGTTGACCAGCCAAAACAAGGAGGGGGCAACAGTAACGATGGCAACACAGCAAGAAAAATTTTTAAAAACCCCGTTCTGGTATCTCGAATCACAGGTGTGTCCAAAGAATTAATTGAAAGATTTTCAAATATTTTGTGTGTCATTTCCTGCGGACATTACATAGACGAAGAGAAATTTAGGACATATTGCATCGGCACAGCTGAAATGGCGATCAATCTGTATAAATGGTACAAAATGAGTGCAAGTGTACATAAACTTTTAATTCACGGTGCTGACATTATTAAATCTCTGGCATTGCCAGTAGGGCAATTATCAGAAGATGTAATAGAAGCAAGTCACAAAAATTACAAAAAATTGCGACAATATCACTCCCGGAAAACGTCCAGAATAAACACTAATACGGATATTCTTCACTGGATGCTTGTATCATCGGATCCTGTCGTGACTAGTCACAGGGAAAAGCCCAAGAAACAAAGAGAGATATATAATGATGTTGTTGTAGGAATGTTACGGATGCCTACATATCTTTGTAGCGAAGAGGTTGAAAACAGAGATAATGAAGATTCCGATAGTAATATGGATGACGATGAGTTGTAGGTAGCAATAGAACTTAATTTAAGGACCTTTTTACATAATACTTTAAATAAAGCTTATTTTCATTTTAATTTTTTTTTTTGTTGATAGTACCATCTCCAAATTTTGTTTCTACCTTGTAACAATTATAATACATAACTAACAAGTCAGAAAGTAAGTAAAAACCTACACTTTATTTTTGTCATCTTAAATTGGCAATCTGGCCCTGTGTGGCGGCTGTTCATTAACCGGTTACGCGGACGACGGTCTTCTGCTCATTCAATCAAGTACTCGAGAACTTGGCTGACACTTGCCTACGATTAATATCTCAGTAGGGCGATCGAAACCGCCTGACCTTTGCTTCGCATGAAACTTATCAGCTCATTTTGAAAGGTAATCTTAAATCGTGTCCTACTATTAAATTGAATAACGTTCCGGTAAAAAGGAAGCAGTCCGTGTGCTATCTTGGTCTAGTGTTAGAGAGGAATTTTGCATTTATAGATCATATTAAAATCGTCGGTGAAAGAGCAAAAAAGAACTTCTATGCCTTAACGAAAATATCTAAATCTACGTGGGGTCTGTCTTTTTTGACTTTAAAGACAATTTATGGGGCTACTTACTTGGGTTGTATCTGCTATGGGGCGCCTGTTTGGGCTGATATGGCCACAATAGGGTACGACGTAAATTACTTCAGAGTCAGCGTTTGGCTTTGATATTCTTATGCAAAGCATACAGGACGGTTAGTACTGAGGCCTTACCGGTACTTGCTGGCGTACTTCCGGTCGACCTTGAAGTGCAGCGACGTGCTGCAATGTACTTTTCCGCAAAAGAGACCATGGACGCGGACTTTTTAACGCGGAGTGACCGTGACAAAATCTCTAGATTATTTAAACCACATATTGACGTCTGGGAGGAACTTTAATCCGAATGGCAATGTAGGTGGGATAATTTCACCAAGGGCCGACACCTCCACCAATTCTTTCCATCCGTTCGCATGCGGCTGGCCAGGACGTGGCTGGAGGTGGATCACTGTGTTGCCCAATTTCTCACAGGGCATGATAACTTTAAAAGTAAATTATTTTCCTTCAAGCTTGTTGCATCGCCATTATGTCAGTGTTCTACATCTGACTGCGAATATGTACAATCTGCACATCATATCTTATGGGAGTGTATTCTTGGCAGAATGAACGTAATACTATGTTAAATAATGTACAGGCTGTATCAGGAGCTGTTTACTATACGAACCTTGTGGAAACTAGAACAAATTTCCGTGCGTTCAAGCGTTTTTGCCATACCTATTATTGGAATCAAATATAACAGCTCACAATGTTAGGACCCATTAATATTAATGCTAATTTTTATCCGTGGTGCTAGGCAACTGGGCTTATCCCAGTTGTAAACGACCCTTTGTGCCTAGTGGTCTTGTTTGTTCTGTCTCCTGCTTGATATGGAGGGAAGTGGAAATTTGTATTTTTCTTACTCCTCCATTATTATTTTCTGATTAATTTCGTTGCGGGATCCAAGACAGTTAAATTCATTCTCCGGGACTTCGTCGAGCTTCATTGCCTCGGCGCTTTTCTGGTGGTCGCCACTGTTGATTCTGGCTTTCAGGAGTTGCAGTGGTTTGGAAATAGTGCGGTGGGATTGGCACCTGCATGCACTTGAACCGTTTATTGTCCAAATTGGCTTAAAATTAATAAAAATAAAATGAGCCAACTTTGAGGAAGTACTCGTAGCTTAGCATATAGGACAATTAAAATTTATTTATCTGTGGAAGCTTGAATAGCAATTTAGATAAATGTTATTGTTTTTATAATGTAAGCTTGCCTAAAATGTAAAAATAAATAAACAATTGATGAATAAAAACGTTTTACCGAAATAAGAAACCATTGGTTAGCATATTCAGGCATTGTTTAACTACCGTATAAGTTTATCTGTGATACCGGATCAAAAACTGGACCTTTGGCGCAGACCACATAGAAATGGCCTCGGGCGCGGACATGGCACAGGCGGCTTCCTATTCGGATATATGGAAATAAAGCGCAGTTTAGGACACACGGTGTCCTAAACTGGCAAATTGCGCTTTATTTCCATGCATTTTGTATGCAATTTGAATGGAATAGGAAGCCGCCCGTGCCATTTCCGCGCCCGGCGCCATTTCTATGTGGTCTGCGCCTTAGAACTAACATTTATAAGCGGTGCCGTTCATTTCATTTAACAATTCAGTTATTATATTTTTATATGATAATATTTGCTCATCTTCAAGTAATTTGTCAAAAATGTGAACTGTGACTTCTAAGCTTTTCTATGCAATGAATTATACATATAATTGTAGAAGCAAGATCTAGTAATAAGCTTAATGCAAAATTTACCGTGGAATACCGTAGATGTATTTTTCACATATTTTTTTAGTAGATAGGGTTACAGACTAAATTGTTCAAGAAAATTTTCTCGAGAAGCTTGTTACCTGGATGTTATAACCAGACTCCTTCTGACGTCAGACCCTCTCATAACAGGTATGAGAAAATACCGAAAAGGAAATCCAAAGCGTTCCATCAAGAAACTTTAAACTACACACGGTGTCCTAAACTGGCAAATTGCGCTTTATTTCCATGCATTTTGTATGCAATTTGAATGGAATAGGAAGCCGCCCGTGCCATTTCCGCGCCCGGCGCCATTTCTATGTGGTCTGCGCCTTAGAACTAACATTAATTATAAGCGGTGCCGTTCATTTCATTTAACAATTCAGTTATTATATTTTTATATGATAATATTTGCTCATCTTCAAGTAATTTGTCAAAAATGTGAACATGCAAACTTTAAAGGCTGTAGACAGAAATAAGAGCGACGACTTACCTTGCAACCGTATGTAATTCAATCGCAGTAGTTAAACGATTGACTGCTAGCTACGCTGCGTGTCGCGGGTTCGATTCCCGCACGGAACAAATATTTGTACGACCTACAGCCTACAGATAGTTGTTCCGGCTATGGGTGTTTGTGTAAATGAGTTTAAAATCCGATTCATGATTTGCAGTTCTATTACTAATATTGCTGCAGATATACCTATTTAATTTCCTGACAGGCTTAAGTGTAGGTATTTGTTAAGGTTTTGTGTAAATTGGTTGAAATGACGATAATTGTTGAAAATGTCGGGAAAAGTCTAACCGCCTGGGAGCATTAATCGAAAACGTTGTCTACACTTTAAGGTTCAACTAGTCGACGCACATACGGGTATTTGAACCTAAAAGCTCGCCAAAAATCATTTTCACGTAATCTTCGGTATTGAAAAACAATTTAGTCGCTTAAATAACTAAAGGTATCGCGCATCATATGACAGCCATTGTATTTGACTCGACTCCCGCTGGCATCAGTCGGAAGTTACCGTTTCGCTTGAAGTGTGCGTGTAATTGTCCGATATTCGCCCTTTGTGATCTCACAATACATGTTATTATTTTGTGTTTGAAACTTCTGCTAAAATATATTTATCCGTCAAAACCAGGTATGTAGTTACATTTTTAACCATTTCTTGTGAAATATATTTTACGTTTTAGTATTTATTGTAAAGAACAAAAGGTTATAGAAAATATGTAAATTTACGCGTTTTGAATTTTTACTTAACTTCTAAGCTTTTCTATGCAATGAATTATACATATAATTGTAGAAGCAAGATCTAGTAATAAGCTTAATGCAAAAGTTACCGTGGAATACCGTAGATGTATTTTTCACATATTTTTTTAGTAGATAGGGTTACAGACTAAATTGTTCATGAAAATTTTCTCGAGAAGCTTGTTACCTGGATGTTATAACCAGACTCCTTCTGACGTCAGACCCTCTCATAACAGGTATGAGAAAATACCGAAAAGGAAATCCAAAGCGTTCCATCAAGAAACTTTAAACTGAAACTGACACAGACTTATTTAGTGACAACGAGGTTTGAACGATTTTATAATAGATTTTAATTTTTGGTTTTATATATGATGTGTGACGAAATAAATGATAATACATTAAATTTGTAATGATTGACACATATACGCCCAACTAGAGACAAACAAT
Source organism: Orthosia cruda (assembly GCA_964057195.1). NCBI lineage: Eukaryota > Metazoa > Arthropoda > Insecta > Lepidoptera > Noctuidae > Orthosia > Orthosia cruda. Next base: position 38,277,248 of record OZ059827.1, on the reverse strand, counting down.
ATTTTTGGCCAGCTTTTAGGTTCAAATACCCGTCTGTGCGAGGGCACAAACTATTTTTTGTGCGCGAGGATAAAATGCTTGCCATCTCATCCGACAACACGTGCGAATGAGATAGACGCTGTGATGACCAGTAAGAAGCTAGTTCGCGTACGAATTAGCACTTTTGCAAATTTGTATCGAAATGGATGATGATTTAGGACGAAAACGAGCGCGCGAAATTTTATAAACAGACCTTTGGGAGCCTAGGTATGAAAAAACTACTAAATGTATATTTTCAAAATAAAATTATTTGCATTGTTGAATTACTAATATATCCCTGTATGGAGGCCGTTTTGCAATTTTCCTTCTTCTTATGGTATTTATTTCCGCCCAAAGATGCGTTAAAATTTGTGTTGAAATATGGAACTTTCGACGCTCATAACTTTCAAATATTTTATTTTTTACTTTTTGTTTCCATACAGGTCTAGATAATGATGAGACAAATTGATATATATATATATATATATTTTTATTTTGAACGTACATTGTGAAACAGTGGAGTAACCGCTAGACTACGTTAGTATATATGGAAAAATTATCGACTAGTTATTGCTCTTTTATAGGTCTAAAAATCTACACATCGACGCAACAGGCTGATGCGACCCTACAAAAAAAATGTAGAGCGGGTCTCTAGTAATACAAGTAGATAACCTAACTTTGATAACTGAATAAAGTTCAGCGTACTGAACTGGTGAAATTTGGGGATTTCGGGCTTAAATTCATGTTTGTTCCTAAAATTAAAATATGTTTAATAACAGTAAATATAATTTAATATAGGTATTTACATACAAAACAAAACCATGTAGGTAAAATTACACAATATATTTTAAATCGCCCGACTGATCAGGTATCTTCTCGATTGAGATTTCTGGATACATTTGGCTCTTCAAGACTTACAGATCTGAAAACACATAAATAATTATTATTTTTATTAGGAACTTAATTTTATACAGCCATTAATAATTATAGTAGGGGACGTATCGTGAATTCAAAAAAGTAATATCATATTGCCTGAAATATAACATAAGTAATTTTTGCCGAATACTAAGGGCGCGTTTATATGACACGAATCCCGTCCCTGTACGGTCCGGTCGAACTACCTGTACGGAATACACGTTTTTACAGCAAAATACGCTCTATTTATTTTACGGCAAAAAAATTAAGAGCAAAGAAACAATACACAACAAACAAATGCATGTTTGTTGTGTGTTGACGTGTATTTTGGATAATATGATGCATCACGCATCTTCGTACTGTCTCAGGATTCTTAACCTAGTAGAAATCAAACCTAAAAACGGCTAAAATCGCAAAGCATGATGTAGTTCTGATTTTTTGGTATGTTGTATCACGGGGTCTCAGCACTAAGAAAGAAAATTTGGTTCAAATAAATCTCACTAGATGGCGCGATAAGCACGGTATTTGTTATTGAATGTCTCAGATCAAGTAAAAAAAGGTAGATTCCGCACGACCTATAGTTTCGGTGAAGCCACTTTTTTAACTATGTGTGAGTCACTGGAGTGTTGCCACTTTTTAAAAAAAAGTCCTTCAAATTATTTATTTGGGATTAAATATTAATTTCATAATTTTAAGTAAGTACTTTATATGCAAATGTAAAAAGAAATCTGTCTGTTTGTTTTTAATAAACGTGTGTAGTCGCTCATGTGTAAGAACACCGAGTAGCTCGGAACAATTTTTTTTTACTAAAAATACAACATAGGTTATGTGAAACATGTTTATTACAAAAATATAAATTTTTATTACAAAAACAAACATTCCATGGAATTTAAAATATACTTTTTCAGATGTAATGAAAAGTATTTGTATGTAAGTAAGTACGAAATAGAGCATTAACTTATAACAGAATACTAACAAACATAATGAACTTTAAAAAAGATTGAAACAAGGTGACCTATTTCTGTCGTGCAATCGGAGGCATCTACTTCAAGGTCGTTTTTGTTGAATTTAAGAAAAATGCCAGAAATAGAAAATCAGAAATAGGTTGTATGTAGTTTTTGTGTATTTTTACATAATTATGTATGTAATATTTATGTATTCATGTGATTTAAATAGAAAATAAACATTAATTAGGTCAACTCTCTACTTAATTATTTTTGTTTGACTTTGCCTACTTACCCACATTTTGGGCAATTAGAAATAAGAATTACTGGCAACACTCTCCCAATATGTCATTTTCGGGAAAAAACATTATCTGTTCCGAATAACCTCAAAATTATGTTGGAAAACCAAAAATACAAATAGTTCTGCGTGTACTTACGTGTGAAACGATACTCCTAAAGACTTCTTGTTCACTATGGTGTTGTTTTTGCACCACTTGACAACACAGGACGGCATTTTTAAGGCAAAGTTATTGCACGACGGTCCGTGAGATACTAACAAAAATCAGCGTAGTTTTATTGCTTGTGTGTGCGTGAGCGCGTGTGTTTACAAGAATCGGCTGAGTTTTGTGGCTTCACCTAAACTATAGGCCGTGCGGAATACCTTTACCTTTTTTTACTTGATCTGAGTTGAATGTGTGTAAAATTAGTATTTTCTGGAATTTAACATAAAAATTGTATGTTATTGTTTAATCAACTTATGCTCTTAGTTCACATTTCAAAGATTATTGGAACGGACCATTTCGAATTGATGCCAATAGATGGCATGGATTAAAATTTCTGAGGCATTCCACTCGATTGTTTAAATTTGCATTGTAACACATTATGGTGCAAAGAAACTGTAAAAACTTGCAAAAATACTATAAAACAAACCTGCACTGTAATTAAAGAAAATAATATTCACGAACCCTTTTTTCTTGAAAGTCGCTGCTAACACCATCTATCTATTCGCCGTGGAACGGAACCGAACGCAATTGGTGGACAAAAAATAATCTGTTTAATCAGAAGAAAAACGTTAGTTACGTCGGTACGGCATCTGTATACTAGTATTATATTATCTGTGGTTGTACAGACCAATTAGGGAAGTGTGAATCCAAATTTGCAATTTATAAAAACTTGTCCTAGCTGCACAACACGCTAAAAACTGTGAAATGTTGGGATCTTTTTAACTTTTTGCTTTAAAATTCAGGGGGGAGAAGCTAGGATATGGCTTGGTAGGAATCGCTGTTGGTGGGAACAGCATTACCTAAAAAGTGCCAGATATAGCTTCTGCTGTACTCGTGGCGGCGTTCCGAATAAAGCAGAGCCCTAGCCAGCCCGAGTCATATACGTCCGCGTCGTTCTTCCTAGGGCCTGCTGCAACCGCGCCTCCGCCCGAGTTTGCAGCTGAGCTAACGGATGCAGGGCGAAGGGCGAATATTCAGCGCCTTAAATCAGAATCGGCTCACTAGGGAGCTTACCCGACCCCTTTTTGAGGAGTGGCTTGAGAGGCGCCACGGCGTCCTCCCCTTCCGCCTGACGCAGGTCCTCACCGGACATGGATGTTTTGGGAGGTTCCTGTTCAGGATAAGGCGGGAGGAAACGCCCGGATGTCACTATTGTGTGGATCGCCCGGAGGACACGGTGGAGGTCTGCTCCGCTTGGGCGGAGCACCGCCGTGTTCTCGTGGAGGCGATCGGCAGTGGGGACCTTTCGCGTCCGGCCCTGGTTCAGGCCATGGTACGGAGCGAGAGAGCATGGGAAGCTGTCACCTCCTTCTGAGGAGGCGGAACGCGTGAGGGCGTCTGCCGTCACGCCCCCAGCTACCGCAGGAGACGTCCCGGGCGTCGGGCGTCGCAAGACGATTTCCGGCCACCGTAGGCGCGGGCTTGCGGACGGCGAGCAGCGGGTAGCTCGCCGTCCGATAAGGACGAGGCCCGAGTCGACGGCGCGTAGTGTTCCACACGCGCCTCAATGAGATGTCAGCAAAACTGACGGGGTCCGCTAGGGCCGATGCCTGTCTGGTTCGCGGAAATTTTAAAAAGAGTTACCGCGGCCCCGGCTCAAGCAACTGAAGGAACACGGGTGGGTTTTAGTCAGTAAAATTCTGACACGCCCTCCCGCTTCACCCAGAGCGGCAGAAGTCACTGGATGATTTCCCATACAAAAAAAAAAAGGGAAGGTTACCCGAAACTAAACCGAGCACATCCGAAGGCTCAAAAGCGGCAGCCCCGCTATCGGATTAAGGCACAGTGGGCTAATCACTCGCTTGCCCGACAACCATAGTTTCTTGAAACTGAAACAGTAATAAGAAACCGGACCGATTTTTTACCGACGACATTTGGCTTGAAATTACGGACACGAATTGCATTTTGGAATGTACGAACGATGAGCGAGGACAGTCGACTAGCCCAGGCAGAAGCAGTAAAGCTACAATCTGCAGATTCTGGGTCTAAGCGAGGTGAGAATAAACGGATTTGGTGAGCTGAGAACGTCCGGAGGCTTGACTTTGCTGTATTCGGGTAAATAAAGTGAGGAGGATGTGCGCGAGTATGGCGTGGGGCTCCTTATTTCTAATACAGCTATGAAAAGCCTAGTGGGCTGGAAACCGGTCTCAGGCCGGATCATGTGCGCCCGTTTTAACTCAAGAGCACGGAAGATCTCCATTGTAGTGCTACGCTCCAACCAATGCATCACCTGAAGATACCAAAGACGACTTCTACAACGCCCTCAACGCCACCCTTAGGAGCATAAAGATGTAAGATATCGTCATCGTCATGAATACCGCGAACGACATATAACGCAATGACAATGGGGATCGATTTATTGAATTTTGTCAAAACCACGACCTGGCCATCGGAGGCACATTGTTTATTCATGGTGACCACCACAAATACACCTGGAATTCACCCGACGGAGTCACCAATAACCAGATCGACCATATTGCTATTAGCTCCAAATGGCGTTCTTCATTACTTGATGTCCGCAACCGTAGAGGCGCTGATTTAGATAGTGACCATCATTTGGTAATTGCTGAAGTTCGTCTCAAGATTGCGGTAACCCTTGGCCGCCCGTAGAACACGGCAAAGTGGGGCGAAGGTAAGATGTGAGTAAACTTTTTAATTTGGACACCCGTTAGGCATTTCGGCTTGACCTACGCAATCGATTCTCTGGACTGGATGTTGCTGCGGACTCAGTGGACGAGGAGTGGGGCCGCATTAGAAAGGCCTATACAGAAACCAGCTCCGTGGTCCTTGGGCATAAATCAAAACATGCGTGCGAGGACTGAATGTCACTTCACGAGCCACGAAGACCTTGGCAGGAAACAGAAGGCTCAAGAAGAAGAAGCCGCTTAAATCTTTAGAGGGGCAGCTTATCGTGACGTAGGGAGGGCGGCTGCAGCGCTGGCGCCAACACTTTGAGGAGGTCTTCCGATTGTCAGCATCTCTGACGCCTGACGCGCTGCAGGTAGGTTCTACACCACCTCGACCTCTCGACATCGACACGGAAACACCGTCAGCCTCTGAAGTGACTGAAGCGATCCTCTCTTTGGTGCTTTGCCTGCACCTGGACTGAGGACCTGATAACTGCGGAAATGTTACAAGCAGACTTAGCATCCGCCGTCGACGTGCTGACGCCTTTAATTGAAAGGATATGGACCGCTGAAGAACTCCCGGACGACTGTAACAAGGGACTTTTAATTACCGTGCCCAAGAAAGGTGAACTCAGCAGTTGCGATAACTGGAGAGGCATTACGTTTCTGTCGACAAGAACCTAATCTTACAGAAGACCTCTAAGGTCCTCTGTAAGATACTACTTGATAGGCCGTTGAACCTCTTCTGCGCGGGGAGCAGGCAGGTTTCCGTTCGAGCCGCTCATGCACGGACCCGATCAACACTCTTCGTATCATTCTCGAGCAGGCAGCAGAATGGCAAAGGGAAATTTATCTTACTTTTGTCGACTTCGAAAATGCCTTTGATACGCTGAAGTAGTCCAGCATCTGGTCCCGTCTGTTGGACATAGGAGTGCCGACAAAATAGTATGACTGTTGGAGAGCATTTACAGGAAATAATCCTGCAAGGTGACTCAAGAAAGCCTCATCTCGGAGGACATCGCAGTGCACGCTGGTGTCCACCAAGGTTGTCTTCTTTCGCCCCTCCTTTTTGTAATCTTTCTCGACGGAATCTTGTTGCGCATTAACGATATAGCAAGCGTCGCGGGATACAGTGGGGATTGACCAACGTCTTGGAAGACCTGGACTATGCTGATGATCTATGCCTTCTGAGCCATACACATGAAAGCGAAACTGAACGACCTGCTCAAAATTAACATCCGGAAGACCCAGGAGATGCGTACAGGTGTGAGGAATTCTTCACCGATGGTAATCGGCACAGAGGTTGTGGAACGCGTCCACAAATTCACGTACCTCGGGAGTGTCGTGTCAAAGACTGGAAGAACTGAAGAGGATATCACTTCACGGATCGCCAAAGCGCGAGCTACCTTCGCACAGCTGAGACCTGTGTGGCAATCGCGGAAACTGACCCGAAGGGTTAAACTCAAAATCTTCGGGCCTAATGTCAAATCCGTGTTGCTCTACGGGTGCGAAACGTGGAAGGTAACAAAGGACATCTCACGCCAAATCCAGGTCTTCGTCAACCGATGTCTTCGTCGCATCCTCGGAAATGGACCGAGTTCATCTCTAATGTAGAGCTGTTGGAGAGATGCCACGAGACCCCGATCGACCGCCAGATCAAGCGGCGTAAATGGTGTTGGATTGGTCACACGCTCCAGAGGCATTCCGATCACATTCCTAAACAGGCCTTGGATTGGAATCCTCAAGGAAAAAGGAAGCGAGGCCGTCCTCGTCAAACCTGGCGACGCACCGTATTGGCTGAAGCGACGAGTATCGGAATGGCGTGGAGCGAGGTGAAGCGCGAAGCTCAAGACCGGTCTCGATGGAGGATTACTGTGGAAGACCTCTGCCCCAGCTAGGGGCCATAGGATCTTAAGTCAAGTTTTAAATTTATAAACACTTTTCGAAACACAAACGTTTTTCGAAAAACAAAAACTTACTTTTTTAAAGTTCATTAGAGCAACATTTTAAGACGTGGTGCGCCGCGCCCGCGTCTTTCGAAGTTACAACACTACCCTAACTGGCCCATACAACATACAAAAAAGCCAGAACTACATTAAATTTTGCGATTTTAAAGTCGATTTCTACTTGGCTATCTGTTTAGACGAGATGAAAGTTCACAAAAAAATTGAATTTACGTCAGTCAGAATAATATGAACATGGATATTTTGTCTGTTGCTTACGCCTGTAGCTTTAAAATAGCAATTTATTTTAGTATAAAGCAATATTTTGCAGAATTTATTTTGTCATGCTTGTCCAAGGGGATGGCGAGGTAGACCGAGACGTAACGCACCGAATCAACTCAGGATGGATGAAATGGCGACAGGTCACTGGAACAACTTGCGACCCACGGATGCCCCTCAAGTTAAATTTGGTATGGATCAGAATGTTGGGCTGTGAAAATGATGGGTGATGATGGATGGAGATTGCATTTAGCAGAGATGAGAATGTTGTGATGGATGTGCGGCGTGACGAGACTGGATAAAGTGAGAGTATATTAGAGGCAGTTTGAAAGTAGCGCCAGTGGCAGAAAAGTTGAAGCGAAACCGTTTGTCCTGGTATGGTCATGTGATGAGGAGGGATGAAACGCATGTTACTAAAAGAGTTATGAATATAAATGTGGATTGAGAGGAAGAGGAAGGCCAAAGAAAAGATGGATGGACTGTGTGAGGAGTGATATGAAGGAAAAGGGGGTCAGTAAAATCGTAACAGGGGACAGAACCGTATGGAAGAAGAAAATGTGTTGCGCCGACCCCAAGTAGCATGGGATAAGGGAATGATATTTTGTCATGCGTTTACATAACTTCAAACTTCATAGTTCAGCATTTTCTTGAAGCCCCTTTTTCAATGCAGCTGACTTATTTATTGAACTACAAATTGATCTAGAGGTGTACATGAATTTTGGTGCAATTTGAAATCACTCAAATTTTTTTTCGTCTATCTTTATCATCCTATAGCCCCACAGTAAAGCGGGTGCGGCAACTGACACTCATTTTGCTGATTATTATCACTAAATGTAAAATTCCTAGAAACATTGACACCGTACCTCCCTTACTATTAAGTACTTATGTGGGGTAGTACAAACAAAACAAGAAGGAAATTCCTAACACATTTGATTCATACGTTAAAAAAATATTTAATTTAAAAGTGAAATCCCGACAGGAAACTAAAAAAAAATGTAAACAAGAAGAAAATCATGCTGTGCAGGTGGAGGATAAACACTCGCGAGCTGGCTGACCATCTGATCCTCCGACTGCACAGCATGATTTTCGGGCATGCAATCCGAATGCATGTGAAAATATTTACAGTAAATAACAAATAATTAAAATTTAATTGCATATGAAAGTATATACGGTACTAATAACAAATACGCAATTTTTAAGATTTTTGTCTGTTTGTTCCGGGTAATATCCGAAATGCCTGGACCGACTTAGACGAGACTTTTTCTGGTAGATAGCTGATTTAATAAGGAGTAACATATGCTACTTGTTATTCCGAAAAAAAAACCACAGATCATGTGGGAACAAAAACGGGCAACAACAGCTTTGAATTAAAAAAATTGCCAATCTAATTTTTGTCTCAACACGACTGCTATTTAAACAGGAACATGAATAGTCCGTGTGCTTTAACTGGAGTGTTGCGAAATACTAGTGCAAAGGACAAAAATGAATATTATCGTAATGGGAGAAAAGTACTACACAAAAATATATCAACCTGATTTTTTGAAATTTTAAGGAAAGTTAATTCATGTTTTCTCTTTCCTTAGAATGCCGCCCGAGCCACAAGACCCCGACTTATCCCTTCGGGCCTAAGGCGTTTGACCCAAGCATCACAGAACGTTTTGTTGCTGATACAACGTACCTTCCCTTACTGTCCAGTGTCCACTCATTAATCTACCCTGTATTTATTGAAAAGCTTATAAAATACACGGTTAATTACCTTATTGCTTCAATTACATGATTGATATCTTCTTGATGAGTGAGAACCGGCTCAATGTTTACATTTTCATCATCACTAATTTCTATTATTTCTTCTTCAATTGATACATGTACAACATCAGGAGATTCCTCATCATCACTTTTAACTTGACTTCCAGTAGTATCATCAGTCTTAATTCCAGCGATTCCTAGGCAATACATTATCGAAGGTTAAATGTGGTAGTTGTAGGCAGTGAGTCGGAGTCGAGCGCCAGCTCTAATTTTTGTTATTTATTTAATCACTACTACTTTCAAAACGATGATTAAATAGCTGGCAAGCGTGAAATATGAATGTTTACCTTTAGACGGGAACATTGGCGTATCTCGTCGCACTCGCCGACGCCTAGTTTGGTCACTTCGCCTGACCTGTGTCATGTTTTGAAAATCTATGTTGTATAAAGTTCCAGCAAGCAGCAGTGTACAATCAGGGTCTCCAGCATTAAAAGCATTTTCTAATTCAAAGTTACTCCGTTCATCATATTTCCACCATCCTAAAAAAAAAATTATTTATTTATTTATTATTAAATCTTCATGCAACATAAAAGTACATTGGCGGACTTAATGCCTGAGGCATTCTCTAGCAGTCAACCAAGGGCTGCGGAGAGATAGCATGGAAGGGGCAAAAAAAAGTATATAAAAGTAAAATGGGGGTAATATGGCGCACTTAGAATATCGGTGAATAAATTTCGAAAAGGCTAACCCGCACTCTTGCCACGGACTAGTATATGGCAGTTAGCAGACATAGTTCAATGACATGTTCATATTATCAAATTTATTTATAGAATAGAATATACTTTATTGTACACCAAAAAATGAAATTACACATTTATAGCAACTTAATACTATGGTTACAAAGGCGGTCTTATCGCTGACAGCGATATCTACCAGACAACCTTTGGATGGATGAAAGAACTAAAGATAAAACAGGGGGTAGCCGACGGTGTACATTAAAAAAATATTAATACATAAAACTATATAGCTACTAGCTGACCCGGCAAACTTTGTTTTGCCATAAAAACACCAAACATTCATCTACCCTACCTAACACTATCTACCCAACTCTACCTACCCTACCCTATCTACCCTACCCTACCTACCCTACCTACCCTACCCTACCCTACCTACCCTACCCTACCTACCCTACCCTACCTACCCTACCTACCCTACCCTACCTACCCTACCCTACCTACCCTACCCTACCTACCCTACCCTACTTACCCTATAAACCTCACGGAGCCCGAGACCTTTCCAACGAATGCAAAACCGTGGAAATCGGTTCGTGCGTTCTGGAGTTATAGCGTCAGGTTATTGTGACTGTCAAATAATAACAGACAAATAATTAGCAATAAATTAAAATTGCGACTATAATTTGAGATTTAAACTATCTTATCTCTCAAGTTGGATCGAACTGCACATGGTGTGCGAATTTTATTATAATCGGTTAAGTGGTTTAGGAGTCCATTGAGGACAAACATTGTGACACGAGATTTATATATATTAAGATATAAAATACTATACACAAACATACTAATAAACATACTTAAATAATATTACATGTTACAAAATTTCAAAGAAGGGTTGAACAATGATAGAAGAAATTGGATAGAAACTGAAAAGCATTAAAGAGAAAGGAAACGATTCTTAACAAGATTCTTAAAAGATGCTAGTGACTGGGTGCTGACTGCTACTGACATCGGCAACTCATTCCACAATCGCACAGCCTGGACCGTGAACAAATTTATTGTAAAATTTAGTAGAATGCAGAGCAGGCATCAAAAGTCTCAAATTTTCCGGCGATCTCAAGTGTCTAGAATGTGTGTCATGAAGAAACTTAAAGCGTTTTTTGAGCTAAGAGAGGGCTGTAGGAATAAACAGAACACTGTAGAGTAACGATAAACCATGGGCATTCCGGCGAAAGCGGATTGGCAGCCACTTGAGCTTAATACGAAATTCAGAAACATGGTCATATTTGCGTAAACCAAATATCTAATGCAGAAATTTTGGAGTCGCTCAAGCTTATCTAGCTGCACTTCTGTTAGATCTAAATAACTGTCATCAGCATAATCGAGGATTGGGAGAAGGAGGGATTAGGCAAGCGCAGTTTTGGTGGCAGTTGGAAGGAAATTGCGCAGTCTGCGCAAATACCCCGCAGACGCAAACACCTTGCGGCTAACCTCCTGCAGCTGAGGACGTCACGAAAAGTCTTTGTTAAGGAAAATACCCAGGTCTTTCACTGAGTCGCTGCATGGAATAGCTGAGCCATCAAAAACAATCCGGGGGAGCTGCGACCAGTTAACTCTTGAGCGCAATCTAGGACTGCCGAAAACAATGACAAATAGTGCGGCGCGGATAGGTGCGCGAGGCTGCATACGATTTCATATAAAGATTTATAAAATGCGATGACTACGGCGCGTGCGGTTTTTCATTCTTCTGTTTGTATTGAATACAACAAATTATTCTATCCGATCACTAATTTGTTGGATAAATCAACTTCTACTACTTGACTACATTGTCTCTCAGCATCATCATCATTTAAGCCAAAAGACGTTCACTGCTGAACATAAGAGGCGTCGCCACATTGACCGATACTTATACTGGATTTATAAATCATTACGAGGGTCATTCAATAAATACTTAGCCTACAAAAAGTAAACGAAAATTTTGGAAAAGTGGCAATTTATTTTTCAACATAGTCTCCTTTTAGTTCGATACACTTAGCCCAGCGATGCTCCAACTTTTTTAACCCGTTGGAAAAATATTTTTTGTCAAACTCTGCAAAATAGGCCTCCGTGGCGGCGATGACCTCCTCATTCGATCCATATCTAATCCCGACGAGTGATTTTTTCAGATTAGGAAACAGAAAGAAGTCACAAGGGGCCAAATCTGGAGAATACGGTGGATGGGGCAGCAATTCGTAGCGTAATTCGACCAATTTGGCCATGGCAGCGGCAGACGTGTGAACCGGTGCGTTGTCGTGGTGAAACAGCACTTTTTTCTTCTCCAGATGGGGTCGTTTTTTCTTTAATTCGGCGTCGAATCGGCCCAATAAATCGGCATAGTAAAGCCCTGTAATTGTTTTACCCTTCTCGAGGTAATCGATGTAGATCACACCTTGTGAATCCCAGAAAACGGTGGCCATAACTTTTCCGGCCGATTTTACAGTTTTCGCCTTCTTTGGAGCACGTTCCCCGGTCTGGATCCATTGTTTTGATTGCTCCTTGGTCTCTGGTACCAGTGGATCCACGTTTCATCGACGGTCACAAAACGACGCAAAAACTCCGCTGGATTCCGCTTAAACAGCGCCAAACACGTCTCCGATGTGGTCTCACGGTTGAGCTTGTTTTCTGGTGTGAGTAAACGCGGCACCCATCGCGCCGACAGCTTTCTCATGCCGAGTTCCTCGTGAAGAATATGATGCACTGTTCCTTCTGAAATGCCTACAGTCTCAGCTAGCTCCCGAACCTTCAATCGGCGATCTGCCAATACGAAATTGTAGCGGCACCAACGCCGCCACTTACGAACTAATGACATGACGTCACACAAATCCTGCATCGCGCAAGTAAAGTTTTCGGCGCGATAAGAACACATACAACAGTCCGACATCAACCGTTGGGCAGTTGCCCGGACCAGACACAACACCCGTCTGGTCGGAGGATCCTCCCTTTTCTATGGAGGTGTGTGGGACTTTACACCCTGTTCCACTACCCCCAAACTGGTGACCCCGAACATGAACGTCAACGCAGCCTTCGTGCAGAGCTACTTCGTCGTGACGTCATCATCACTTCCTCAAGATTTTCGAGCAGCGAGTCACAGCCAGCCAGTACCCACGGCATCTACGGGGGTATCCTGACCACCAGCATGCAGCGGACGCGCATTCCTGGTCATCCACATACCCCCAAAAAAACATGGATTTTTTTTAATGTTTTCCTCCGTAGCAGCTGTTTTCGGTGCACCTGGACGTGGTTCATCAAAAACCGACGTACGGCCACGTGCAAACTCGTTGAACCAATTCTTGACGGTGGCCATCGATGGAGAAGAGTCACCGTACACAGCATCCAAGCGCTCTTTGATTTCGATGCGCGTTTTCCCTTCCAAAAATAGGAATCGAATCACCGAACGATATTGCTCTTTTTCCATTTTTGTAAAACCGATCGACACGTTCGCTTCCATAAGTTGTCAAATTAAAACAAATGAAGGGATTGGAATGAAAATTTGAAAAAAGAATGTGCTACACTGTGGTAAAACTCTTTTGAAACTACAGCGCCCTCTGGCGATGAGGCTAGGTACTTATTGAATGCACCTCGTATAACTCACTTCACTTATCGGGACTGCTTTCAGATTGATCGATGAGTATTTATTTTCTGGATATTTTTGCAATATCATTTTTCAGAAAGACATGACTTATATTATTTCTTGGAAACAAATGTTCAGTTCAGGTAAATAAGCGCCCGATTACCAAGTCACTGGTGAAATGGTGATTAGAGAGACAGAATAGACAATCCTAATATGTCGCGGCATAAACGAGTTTATTGTATTCAATCCAACCTCATACCCAATTTGTGCAATTAACAAAAAAAATGTGCGATATTCAACGACAGTGCGCAATGCCGATATTGATATTGCATTCTGACATTTATATCGGAATTCCGATATTGGGATCTAATATCAGAAATCAATATCGGAATTGAAAGCTTTCGAAATTACAAGCCCTACTTCGATTCGATCGAGACTTGGGCTGTACTGCAGTCTCTCCAACGGTGCCAGATCGACTACCGGTACATTGAGGTGTTGAAGTGTTTGTACAAAAACGCCACCATGTCAGTTCGACTTCAGGATCAGACTCGAAACCAATCCTTCTCCAGCGTGGCGTGAGACAGGGAGACGTCATTTCGCCGAAACTGTTCACTGCTGCGCTGGACGATGTCTTCAAGATTCTGGACTAGAGGTGGCTTGGCATCAACGTTAATGGCGAGTACATCACTCACCTTCGGTTTGCCGACGACATAGTGATCATGGCTGAGACCATGGAGAGCCTCAGTAAAATGCTCGATAACCACAGTAGAGCTTCCGAAAGAGTGGGTCTTAAAATGAAAATGGACAAAACCAAGGAATGAATGCCCATGTAACACCCACTCCTATCAAGGTCGGAGACTCTACACTCGGAAGTTGTAGACGATTACGAGGTGCATTCAATAAGTACCTAGCCTCATCGCCAGAGGGCGCTGTAGTTTCAAAAGAGTTTTACCACAGTGTAGCACATTCTTTTTTAATTCTTTTTTCAAATTTTCATTCCAATCCCTTCATTTGTTTTAATTTGACAACTTATGGAAGCGAAAGTGTCGATCGGTTTTACAAAAATGGAAAAAGAGCAATATCGTTCGGTGATTCGATTCCTATTTTTGGAAGGGAAAACGCGCATCAAAGAGCGCTTGGATGCTGTGTACGGTGACTCTTCTCCATCGATGGCCACCGTCAAGAATTGGTTCAACGAGTTTGCACGTGGCCGTACGTCGGTTTTTGATGAACCACGTCCAGGTGCACCGAAAACAGCTGCTACGGAGGAAAACATTAAAAAAAATCCATGATTTCGTATTGGCAGATCGCCGATTGAAGGTTCGGGAGCTAGCTGAGACTGTATGCATTTCAGAAGGAACAGTGCATCATATTCTTCACGAGGAACTCGGCATGAGAAAGCTGTCGGCGCGATGGGTGCCGCGTTTACTCACACCAGAAAACAAGCGCAACCGTGAGACCACATCGGAGACGTGTTTGGCGCTGTTTAAGCGGAATCCAGCGGAGTTTTTGCGTCGTTTTGTGACCGTCGATGAAACCTGGATCCACTGGTACACACCAGAGACCAAGGAGCAATCAAAACAATGGATCCAGACCGGGGAACGTGCTCCAAAGAAGGCGTAAACTGTAAAATCGGCCGGAAAAGTTATGGCCACCGTTTTCTGGGATTCACAAGGTGTGATCTACATCGATTACCTCGAGAAGGGTAAAACAAATACAGGGCTTTACTATGCCGATTTATTGGGCCGATTCGACGCCGAATTAAAGAAAAAACCACCCCATCTGGCGAAGAAAAAGTGCTGTTTCACCACGACAACGCACCGGTTCACACGTCTGCCGCTGCCATGGCCAAATTGGTCGAATTACGCTACGAATTGCTGCCCCATCCACCGTATTCTCCAGATTTGGCCCCTTGTGACTTCTTTCTGTTTCCTGATCTGAAAAAATCACTCGCCGGGAATAGATATGGATCGAATGAGGAGGTCATCGCCGCCACGGAGGCCTATTTTGCAGAGTTTGACAAAAATTATTTTTCCGACGGGTTAAAAAAGTTGGAGCATCGCTGGGCTAAGTGTATCGAACTAAAAGGAGACTATGTTGAAAAATAAATTGCCACTTTTCCAATTTACCAAAAATTTTTTGAATGACCCTCGTATGTCTACCTGGGCCAAACGGTCAACCGTCGAATCCGACTCGGCTGGGCGGCGTTCGGGAAGTTACGTGGTATCTTCTCGGCCAGTTTACCGCAGTTCTCAAGACAAAAGGCTATGACCAGTGTGTGTTGCCAGTGATCACCTATAAGATCGAGACGTGGTCGCTCACAATGGGCCTTATTAGAAAGATTAAAGTCACCCAAAGGGCAATGGAGAGGGCTATGCTCGGAATTTCCTTGCGTGATCACGTTAGAAATGATGATATCCGCAGGAGAACCAAAGTTACCGCAGCGACCTTCAAAGCCCGAAGAATTGCCAAACTTAAGTAGCAGGGGCACAGAGCACATTGCTCGCAGAACGGATGGCCGATGGGGCCGAAGAGTTCTGGAATGGCGACCGCGAACCGAAGACGATATGTTGGAAGGCCTCCCACTATGTGGACCGATGACCTGGTTAAGGTTGCGGGCAGGCGCTGGATGCGAGACGCACGGGATAGGTCAATGTGGCGACGCCTGGGGGAGGCTTATGTCCAGCAGTGGACGTCTTTCGGCTGAAATGATGATGATTAGTAATAAAGCCTTGTCTCATGAAAAAGTGGCTGAACATGATGTCAAAAAGACTCATTCTGCGAGGTGGCATTTCTCGGGTGCTGCAGTTGACGCATTTTTTTGTGTGCGAGGCATTTGTCTCCTGAAAAACGAACATGTTAGTTTTCATCACTGCTGGATGAAAACTAACATGTTCGTAAAGAGAATATGCAACATAATCATCAGTCAGATACTATTTAGTATTTTATTCATCAAAACTAGCTGACCCTCGGGGCTTCGCTCCCGTCAACTGGCTACCTACATAACTACCCTGGCTACCCTACCTACATATTTTTATCTACCATCAATAGTTTTCTCAGCGCACACCAAATAATGTATTTTACAGGCAACATTTTGCTACCTTGAGTTACATTATTGAAATTTTCATAAGGATCTCTAATTCTTTTGAATATATATTATAGCCTATGACACTCAGGAATAATGTAGCTTTCTACTGGTGAAAGAATTTTCAAAATCGGTTCAGTAGTTCCAGAGATTACCCCTTACAACGTCACAAACCCACAAACTCACAAACTTACCTCTTTATAATATAAGTATAGATATAGATTACTCTCTGCACTTACAGTTTGATAATATCCATTACTATACTGCCAGAATTTGATTCCTACAGGTACATTAATATTTATAATTGTTATTGACACTAATAACAATATTTGTACCTCGACAACCCTGATAATAGTATTAGTGCATACCAAATTTCATGAAAATTGTTGGAGCAGTTTCTGAGATTCAGATTATATATACATATTTACAAGAATTGCTTGTTTAAAGATATTAGATAAAGAGTAAAGATTTGTTTGTAATGGATAAACTCAAAATCTAATCAACTAATTTTGATAATTCTTTCTGCTGAAAAGCTACACTATTCCTGAGTAACACAGGTTATAATTTTTTCCTGAAAATGGGTTCTGTGGGGGGGTAGGCCTCGGGAGTGAGGCCATTAAGAAAAGCAATAGTATTGTATTAAATAATAAGTCAAGTAATAATAAAACTTGAATGATGAAACTACACTTAACAACATGCTATATTAATCTGCCAATTTATCCATAATGTGTATGAACATTTGGGTATTAGTATAATTTTTTGAAGACATCAATGGTTTTATAATACTCACAACGGATCTTTGTGTCTCTGAATTGGCTGCAAGAGCCAGCACAGTAGCTATTTTTGTGTCAATATTGAAAGTGAAGTTAACATTGTATAACTGTCTCCTTCACTCGCTTACGTTTGTCGCATCACCCTATCCCGCTTACTCTATGCAGTTATACTGTTTCATGCGCGTTAAGTGTCAAAACCAACTTCAGACACACAAAGATCCACTGTGAGTATTATAATTGTTACTTGACTGACATAAAAGAATAATAAATACATCACAGTTACACACTTACCATTCCTTCCCTCATAGAACCACTGGTACACGTCTTCTTGGGTGGGATTACTGTTATCATGTTCAACTTTACATGTCCCCAGTAATATGGGATTATCCAGGTAAGTTGGCGGTATATCTGCTCGGCACATTGCACACTTTTTACTTTGGAATGCAATACCCTGCAATATAAAACTAATTATAGTATTGGTGGCAGTGGTAAACATAAATATTGAAAATTAAATGATCAGATTTTTGTTGTGAAGGAAATAGTTTTGTCAAATCTTAAATCATCTGTTATTTGATTTCATACAAGTTTTAGTCTGAAAATTTAATAATTTTCACTAAATAAATGTGAAAATTGTAGTTACAAACTATTTATAATTCATGCGTAGGTAGGTATTTGAATAATTAAGTTTAATCATATTTACCTTCACACAAAGGAAACAAAATACATGTCCGCAGGGTAACTGTGTTGGGTGGTTACATTTTTGTAAACACACTGCACAATCCAGTTCTGTAAGATAAATAATACAAGTACATAGTTACAAGTTTAACTTGCAAGATGATTAGACATCTGGGCAGGTGATACTAAAAATTGCTTGTAAAAAAACATTTAATATTTTTAACTGTCTAAGTACTATGACCCTGTGGCTTTAAGTGAGACATACGCTAGTTTCTTTTCTCACACCCCAATTCCCATAAAAAATCTCAATCACCTTAAACTATTTATGAAGATGTTCCTTTTAAAATAAGAACTAAGTAATTGCGAACGGTTTTACAAATAATCTGAGAAATAATACACAAGTTCAAAACTAGTGAAAGTGTGTCAATTAGCTATGCTTTCTCAAGTTGCAGAAAATAGCTAAGTACTGTGTTGTAGTTTTTACAACTTATGTCATTGATTATACTTACCAGATTTACGGGAAATACTATCGTCGTTTTCGTTCATAACGTTATTCTTTATTTATTCGAACAGAAACTATGAGATTACAAAACAATACAAAATCGATTTTGTTTTGGTTTCTCTCAATACCATTAAAATTATATAATATACTATAACACTGTTAGAAAGATCAAAGCATATAGGTACGTCAATTATTATTAAACCGTGCTACATAAAATAAATCTATTATTTTACAAAATCGGTCGGAACAAAGTTGTACGATGTATGTATGTTGTTTTTTTGTTGTTTTTTTTTGTTTACCGTAGTGTTACATACTCTTTGGTTTACCGTCCTGGAATCAAGTCTGTTTAGCATGCCATGGTTAGGACCACAGACTACTAAGAGAATATAATAGTAGTATGTAGAAATCAGTAGAAATATAATAAATCTGATTTTGAATCATAAAACCAATTTTATTGTTTTACTATATTAAAATCAAAAATCGATATTTTTAGTAGAAGCATTTTTCCTGAAATAAAGCGCATATTGAATTACTTATCTAAATTCGAAGCTTGGCAAAAAAGAGACGCGATACATTTTAAAATTTTACTACAAAAAAGGTAAAATGCAACGAAAGCCGCGATGAAAAAAAATTGCGATGTTTATGGACCTAGTGCAGTGTCTGACTGTCTGTGAGAGTAGCACAAATTCGTTTAAGCGTTTTATGAGCGTTTTCAATCCGGAAATTTTTGATGTCAAAGATGCACGTCGCTCTGGTTGCCCTATTACGGATAAAATGGATGCCATTTTTGAAATAGTGTAGCAAGATCGGCATATCAGTAGTTACGACGTAACTGAAGAACTGGGCATTTACCACAAAACAGTTTTGGCGCATTTGAAAAAAACTGGGTACACAAAAAAGCTCGATATTTGGGTACCTCACGAGCTCACTGAAAGAAACCTAATGAACCGTGTACTAATTTGTGATTCTTTATTACGACGTAATGAAACCGAACCATTTTTAAAGAAGCTGATAACTGGTGATGAAAAGTGGATCACGTAGGACAAGAACGTGCGAAAAAGGTCGTAGTCAAAGGCCGGTCAGGCTTCACAGACTGTGGCGAAACCCGGGTTAACTCGCAACAAGGTGATGCTGTGTGTGTGGTGGGATTGGAAGGGCATTATTCATTATGAGCTGTTACCACCAGGCAGGACCATCGATTCTGAACTCTACTGCGAACAACTGATGAGATTAAAGCAAGAAGTTGAGAGAAAGCGGCCGGAATGAATGGAAAGGAAGAAGAAGGGGTGTGGTTTTTTATCATGATAAAGCTAGACCTCACATGATATAACGATAAGATAAATAAAATTCACTGTAGAACATTTTAGTACTTGTATTCACGAGAATAATAAATTGACATGACATGACAATTAATGACATGCTTCATCTTTTTTATTAAATGGCAAGGAGGTTTCAAAGAAGCCTTTACAACATTTCTCCCTTCCTAAGTGAATTACATCTCCTCAATGAGTCTGCGAGGTGGCATGCCTAAACGCTTGCTGCGACGGGGTTGCAGCGGCATGTTACTGGTATCTGCTATAGCATGATGAGCAGATGTTGGTGGTGTTTGGAAAGTAGGCTCAACTGGCAGCTCAGCAATCGGTGGCTCAACTATCGATGGTGTTTGAAAAGAGGATTCCACTGGTAAATCATCTGATGTGCGATCATTGTCTCTAGGTGGTAAATCTCCTAACAGCTCAGGTGTGGGTGAGAGAACTAATACGCGAGGCCGTATATGATCCGCATGACGACGCTTTTCCTCCCCATTGGGTGTAGTAACGACATAAGAATATCGGTGCAGGTAGCAGGCTGCCAAATCTTGTCTAAACGAGTTTTGATAAAAACTCTCTCTCCCGGACGATAGTCGGGTGAAGTCGACGCAATATTGCCTTGTACTTGTTTAAATTGTAGCTCTCTCCTATTGTTGGGCCGGATGTTTGAGAGAAGACAGTTCAATTGCCGACCAAACATCATTTTTGATGGGGACTTCCCTGCCTTTGTTCGCATAAGGACAGATTCTCGTGGTACTATGAGGGGTATTCCGGTAGGAAAAAAGAAATTCATTAAGTCGTGTTTTAGGAATTCCTTCACTGGATAGCATTCTGGTCTTGAATGTCCTCACAAGGCGTTCCGCCAAGCCATTTGACCTTGGGTGGTATGGTGCTGACGTGAAATTTACTATTCCATGGTTTCTACAGTATTCTTTGAACTCATGGGATGTGAATTGTGGGCCGTTGTCGGAAACAATCATTTCAGGAAGACCAAATGTAGAGAAAACTTCATCCAGGACATAGCATAGGTTTCTTGTTGTGATATGTTTCTCCTCATGTTGAACTTGATGGGTCTAGCTGGCATGTGTACTGGTTCTGCCCCCGCTTTAATATGTATATTAACTAGATAGTCCTTTACTTTCCCCAGTTTGCCGTCGAAGAGAGAAGTATGAGAGTCTAAAACCTGTTTCATTGTAGTTGGTCCCGTTCTGATTGAGTAGACTGGCCTTGGGAAGGTCATGTCAAACATCTCACTCCAACGTAATCCAAAAAGCATCGGGTGGGCATCTTTCATCAACACAACGGGAAGTAGGATTTTTCTGTCTCCAACTTCCACTGTCACGTCTGTAATGCCTTTAGGTTTAAGTTTATTGTTGCCGTAGGCTGTCAGTTTTGGAGCTTCTGTTAGGGTCGGTGTTCCAATCTTTTTCCATAATGTTGTGCTAATTATGGAATAAGTTGAGCCTGGGTCCCAATCCATGGTACACCTACGTCCGTTGATGTATACATCTATTTTCTTACAATCTTTGCTGCTTTGACAGCATATATAATTTCGTCGTCGCTGTCATCGGTAGTTGAGAGTGATGACTGTGATATGAAGCTGAAACTGGCAGCCAAAACGTAGCAGCCAAACTACTCAGAGCCGTAAATATTATGGGGCCCCGTGCAACCGATTTTTTTAAATTTTAATTATTATCTTAAGATGGCATTTTAAGGAATAATTTAGATTATTAACTTGAAAATTAGGCAACGACTTTTATTCCGATTTTCGAATATTAAATTATTAGTGGATCAGATATTTTCATGAAATTTACCATACGCGCGCCTGTGAATGTTTGTGTTCTATTTACTTAGGGAGCAGAAGATACAACTATGACATTTTTGAGAAAACTAAGAAATTAAAGAAATTTGCAGATTTTTCTTATTTCCTAACATCGCGCAACGATGGAAAATTCTATAAATTGTCTGACACACTCTAGTAGACGTCTAGTAAATATTTAAGCATGATTTAGTAGGGAGCACAAGATACAACTATCACTTTTTTAAGAAAATTTGAATATTTTGTAGATTTTCTTATTTTCTAACATCGCGCAACTATGAAAAATTCTATAAATTGACTGAGACACTCTAGTAGACGACTAGTAAATATTTAAGCATGATTTAGTAGGGAGCACGAGATACAACTATCACTTTTTTAAGAAAACTTGAAGAAATTAAAGTTTTTTTTTCATTTTTCTTATTTCCTAACATCGCGCAACGATGGAAAATTCTATAAATTGTCTGACACACTCTAGTAGACGCCTAGTGAATATTTAAGCATGATTTAGTAGGGAGCTCAAGATACAACTATCACTTTTTTAAGAAAACTTGAAGATTTTGTAGATTTTTTTATTTTCTAACATCGCGCAACGATGAAAAATTATATAAATTGACTGAGACACTCTAGTAGACGCCTAGTAAATATTTAAGCATGATTTAGTAGGGAGCACGAGATACAACTATCACTTTTTTAAGAAAACTTTAAGAAAATAAAGTTTTTTTTAGATTTTTCTTATTTCCTAACATCGCGCAACGATGGAAAATTCTTTAAATTGTCTGACACACTAGTAGACGTCTAGTAAATATTTAATCATGATTTAGTAGGGAGCACAAGATACAACTATCACTTTTTAGCGCTATGTTAGGAAATAAGAATAATCTAAAAAATACTTTAATTTCTTCAAGTTTTCTTAAAAAAGTGATAGTTGTATCTCGTGTTCCCTACTAAATCATGCTTAAATATTTACTAATCGTCTACTAGAGTGTCTCAGTCAATTTATAGAATTTTTCATAGTTGCGCGATGTTAGAAAATAAGAAAATCTACAAAATATTCAAATTTTCTTAAAAAAGTGATAGTTGTATCTTGTGCTCCCTACTAAATCATGCTTAAATATTTACTAGACGTCTACTAGAGTGTGTCAGACAATTTATAGAATTTTCCATCGTTGCGCGATGTTAGGAAATAAGAAAAATGAAAAAAGAACTTTAATTTCTTCAAGTTTTCTTAAAAAAGTGATAGTTGTATCTTGTGCTCCATACTAAATCATGCTTAAATATTTAATAGGCGTCTACTAGAGTGTCTCAGACATTTTATAGAATTTTCCATCGTTGCGCGATGTTAGGAAATAAGAAAAATCTGCAAATTTCTTTAATTTCTTAGTTTTCTCAAAAATGTCATAGTTGTATCTTCTGCTCCCTAAGTAAACAGAACACAAACATTCACAGGCGCGCGTATGGTAAATTTCATGAAAATATCTGATCCACTAATAATTTAATATTCGAAAGTCGGAATAAAAGTCATTGCCTAATTTTCAAGTTAATAATCTAAATTATTCCTTAAAATGCCATCTTAAGATAATAATTAAAATTTAAAAAAATCGGTTGCACGGGGCCCCATAATATTTACGGCCCTGGGTAGTTTGGCTGCTACGTTTTGGCTGCCAGTTTCAGCTTCATGACTGTGATGCCATTTGGTTGTTCCTTATTTTCTGTAGTTTGACTTTGCTTCTCCTGTCGTTGGTATTCTTCTTTGGTCGCGTGATGAAAGCTCGACCGCTCTTAATGCAACATGATTCAAAATGTCCCTCAATACCACACGCGTCACATGTATGGTTTTTGGCCACGCACATTTCAAAGTTGTGTTTATCGTGTTTGCCACAACGTAGGCATTGATCCGAATGTATTTTACGAGGAGAGCTGCTTTGTCGATGTTTTGTGTCTCGACTTACATGTTTCCTGATTCTCTGTATACTTGTTCCGGGTGTATCGTATTCAGCTTGCTCTCGTGATTGAGCTACCGAGAAAATTTGTATGAAACTGACCTCTTTAGTTATACCATCATATGTTTCTTGAAGGTCGGGCCATTTCTGTTTTAAATCCGTTTCTAATTCAGTGTGGTTCAGGCCAGTTGCAAATCGGTCTCGTAGTTGTCGTTCCACGAGTTGGTCGTCATATCCACAGTCCCTGCTTAACTGCTTCTGCCTGTTAGCGTAGTGTTCCATTGACTCCGTGTTCTCTCTAATACAACTCCAAAATTCAGTTAATGCTCGGTATCTTGTTTTTTTAATTCGATATATGTCCAATAGTTTTCTTTTAATATCAGTAAAAGTGCTAGCGTCAAAGTTTGGTATAATTGCTACTTTAACGTCTCGATATATTTAGGGAGTAAGGCAACTAAGCAGTAGGTCCTTTTTTATGTTGATGTCTATTGACAGTATTTGGCATTTGGCGTCGAAATAATCGACGAAATCTTCGATTCGACAACTTTCTCGGTCGAATTTTCCTACGTCAAAGTTTTTTAGTATCGATATCTTGTTTGTGGTATTGGATGTTTCCGATTGGGACGGTGTTTCATCCCTTGTTGCTGACGGTGTTCCATCATGTAGTTTTGTTACAAGTAACTGCAGTATTTGCGTGATTTGTTGTTGTTGTTCTTGCTGCACGCGTAAAAAATCGTTAAATTGCTCTTGGTTCATCCTCGTCGCCAATTGATATAACGATAAGATAAATAAAATTCACTGTAGAACATTTTAGTAGTTACTTGTATTCACGAGAATAATAAATTGACATGACATGACAATTAATGACATGCTTCATCTTTATTTTTTTTCTTTTTTTTTCTTTTATCTTTACGGCCGGAATGAATCAACAGAAGGGGTGTGGTTTTTCATCATGATAAAGCTAGACCTCACACATCTTTAGCCACTCAGCAAAAATTAAGAGAGTTTGGCTGGGATGTGTTAATGCATCCGCCGTATAGTCCTGACATACGTAGTATAGAGATACTACGTTTGTCAGGACTATACGGCGTACTTAGAAAAGTAGTCTGCGGTCCTGACCTTGCACCTTCAGATTTCCACCTGTTTCGGTCTCTTCAGAATTATTTAGGCAATGTCAGGTTAACATCACGAGAGGACTGCCAAAACCACTTGTCGCGGTATTTTGATCAGAAGTCCCAAAATTTCTATAGCAATGGGATCATGTCCCTACCTACAAGATGGCAAAAAGTTATCGAACAAAATGGTAACTACCTACATACTTTAGTTAAATGTAAATAAACTAAAAAATATTTTGAATTTTATAAAAAAATGCGAAGAAACTTTTTCCCCAACCTATTATGTGCTGTGCAGTTATATAATCCAAAAATAAATTGAGTTTATACAACACAAATATATTCAT
This sequence comes from Orthosia cruda, assembly GCA_964057195.1. Lineage (NCBI taxonomy): Eukaryota > Metazoa > Arthropoda > Insecta > Lepidoptera > Noctuidae > Orthosia > Orthosia cruda. The sequence goes on along the minus strand of OZ059827.1, from coordinate 38,252,369 downwards.
ACAGTCTTCAGCAGATCCAACAATACTTCAGAACTTTTCTGCTTATCATTTGTTTTTGTGCCCTAGTGGCTGTGGAGCTGGAATAGCGTTGGGCCAAGCATTTTTATCAGCGATGTAATCCCCCAACCTATAATATGCCTGCCTGCATAGTGTGCGTTTTATACAAGTTTTGAATTTCGCCTCATTCAGTTCTAGAATGTGTGGCGGTATTTTATTGTAAAATTTTATACAGTACCCCATAAAAGATGACGCTAATTTAGCCAGCCTGAAACCTGGTTGTATTAATTGGTCCCTATTTCTAGTAACATAACTATGTCTATCGCTGTTTTTACTAAAAAGATGTAAATTCTTTCTAACTTAAGTAAGTATGTAATATATTTACGAAAACATCATGTGATGTTTTCGTAAATATATTGACAAGGTAACTACCGTCATGATGTTAATGTCCTTAAAACAGTTCCCTTAGAGAATCGCGCCGGCGAAGATTGTATATCGCTCTGATGGCTTCTTTTTTGCAGAACGAAAATTGACTGAATGTCTGCAGGCCTACCCCATAGTAATATACCGTAAGACATTATACTATGAAAGTAACTAAAATAGACCAGCCTCGCGGTATCTACATCAGTAAATTAACGAATTTTTCTAACAGCATAAGCTGCCGAACGTAACCGCCCCGCAAGTGATATTAAATGAGGACCCCATTGTAACCTTGAGTCTAGCGTGATCCCCAGGAAAACCGTTTTGTCGATGAATTCTAGCTTCTCGTTGTTTAATATAATGTCACAATCATAACTTTTGACATTCGGCAAGGCAAATTTTACACACCTAAGGGCGAGTTTCTGAAGTCGACGTCACATCTCAAATCAGCTGACAATTTGTCACAAATTAACCAGCCGTCAGTTGTCAGTGAGTTTCTCAACTCTGCATCATCGAGAAATTACGTAATCGCTTGTTACATTTAATAATTTATTTCGGTTGGCTACCCTAGCTAGTATTCATTCAATTCCTTCACTACTATAACGTAATAGTATTTTATCTTGAGCGGCTGGGTTGGTGTAGCCCGCAAGTTAAGCAAACCTTACCAGGGACGATTTTTGGATGGGTAACCACGTTATTTTTTGGTTCGTTTGTTTTGGATGGCTGACCCCGCCAGGGTAAGCAACACTTACCAAGGTCAGTGTTTGGATGGGTGACCACTTTTTTTGGGTTCGCTTGTTTTTGGATGGGTGACCATGCCAGGGTAAGCAACACTTACCAAGGTCAGTGTTTGGATGGGTGACCACTTTTTTTGGGTTCGCTTGTTTTTGGTTGGGTGACCTTGGAAATGTTAATTAATAATTAAATTTTTGTGGTGATGGTCACCCATCCAAACACTGACCTTGGTTAGTTTTGCTTACCCTGGCGGAGTCACCTATCCATAAACAAGCGATCCAAAAAAAAAAGTGGTCACCCATCCCAAGACTGACCTTGGCAAGTGTTGCTTACCCTGGCGCGGTCACCACACCAGCCGCTTCAAGCTAAACACAAATCTATCCAGAAACTGACCTCGATAAGTACTAAGTACAGGGTACAGTTAAAATTAATGCGCGTGAGGAAGGTTCGATTCCCAGGTCAGTAATTTATTTTATTTTATTTTTATTTACCTAAATACAACATAACTATTTTTGATAATTGTGTCAAGTTTTTATAATGTAATTTATTTAAAAAGTTTGTAACATCCTATTTTTTTTAAATCTTGCTAATTAATAATTGATCTAAATTAACATATTTTTTATAACTCAACCCATACCACAGTTTTCGACGACCCCTATTATCTTTTTTATCGTAATATAAGCCTTTAAAATCATAATATTAATTAAAATCTGCGAATAATCGACCAATTTCCAACAATTATAAATTAGGCTCGTTGACAAGAGATTAACATTGAAAATGGTTCTCAGAAACCCAAAACTGCTGTAACATGTGGTTAATTCGAGATTTTTCTGAAATGTGACAAATTGTTAAACGCTTGTCACAGTTGGGTGTTGAGAAACTGAAAGTAGAATTAACAGGCGATTAATCGTCGATTACGTTAACAGCCCAATAATTGAGACGTGGGAAACTGGCAGTAGTCGCCCAGTCACTGAATAAAAACTTATTAAGGCATATAGTTTTAGTTTTCTTCTTAAAAGTGTTATTGAATTCTGTTTGAACAACTGAGAAAACTTTTTTGTATAAAATATTACCATCGTTCACTGTGAGGTCCTGATAACTTAACTTACCAATTAAAGTGCTGTTAATTGGTAATTTATTATTATTTTTTAAGTGCTGTTAATAATTGGTAATTTATTTTTATTAGTATTTGTAATTTACCGGATGTTATTGGTCTGGATTGAATCTGCACTTGTTGTATTGGTATGCTGGACTCAAATGTTACCAGTAGCCCCAATGATATTAAAATAAACAGATATGTTATACACTCACAAAACAATTGAAAAAGTGTTCCGCGCAGCAGCGGCAGCACACATACACATTTTTCATTCATCTGACATTTCACTACAAGTCGAAAGGGATGGCTTGATAAAACCAACAAGAAAAAAGAGACAGCTTGTGTTTGTCACTTGCGTGTGAATGTAAACAAACATTATTCTGACCACCAATTTTTTATCTTTCTCTAACCTCCAAATATTATTATCAGAATATTAGGGAAAAAAAATTTAGTAAATTGAGGCGTATTGCGTACTTACATATGGTATGAGATCCCTTCTGTTTTATGTACTTTGGTATCATAATTGGTACAATTTCCAAATACACACGATGGTATTTTTTTTATTTTGTTTTTGTTTCAACAAAGCCTATCGCTCTTCGCCATGCGTGACATAAACTAAAGACTAAAGGTCACAATTGTGACCTATTCGAGTCTTCATAATGTGCGCGCTCATAACATATCTGTTTATTTGAATATCATTGAGTAGCCCACTATGATCTGAAGGCAGACAATTCATAATGGCTTTGTTTAAGGCCGTACCCTGACCAAAAAATCAGCATGAGATTTGAGCATTCCTATTGGCCTAGCGGCACTCGTGGCGCATGAATTACAGTAGTGAATACGCCCAGATTTTAGAATAACTTCTTTATAAAATCAAATATTGGTCTTTTGAAAAAAAAAAAATCTACCAAAATGTTCGTTATCAAATTGTCTATCCATTAGTGTTAGTACAAACAATTATTAATGAACACTTTACGAGGAGATGCATGCTCTCAATCATTATTTCTCATTTTTATGGTTTTGTTGGAAAGAGATTAGTGAAACATATACTAAATTAAAAAAAAAAAGAATTCTACAATTTTGGAATCAATAATATGTAGAAATTTAATGTATTTTTATTAGTTGATATTTCATTTTAAATAACGAGTAGATAGCTCCTAAAAACTGCACCAAAAACGGCTAGCGCAGCGTTTTGCTCGGGGTAGCGCCTTAAGTAGTCGCAGCAACAAAAAACATTATCAATACATGTAGCAGTAGTTCGGGTTGGTTCCTCAAACACATGCGACAAATTAAATGATTTGAAGAGATTTAATAGTCTACTGCTATCTGAATTATTTTCTAAAATATTTATATTAAAGTCACCACAGATTATGACTAGTTTATTACCAGTTGCAAGTTTTGCCAAAACATCTTCCATCACTGACTCAAATATACAGTAGTTTTTATAATTGGGGGGTCTGTAAACGCACACTATAATATGCTTATCCCGTTCAACACAGGACAGTTCAACACTATGTTCAACTGATAGATCTACAATATCTTTACGAGGTTTTGATTTAATACCATTTTTGATTAAAATAAGTGAACCTCCACGCAACATAACTGATACGAATCAAAAGCAAAAAACCAAGAGAATATTGGTTTTTATTCACTTATTTTTCAAGTTATTTTCCAGACACAAGATATGACATTTTGATAGGTAATTATTATATTTAAATCTGAGAACCACAGACAAACACCACATTCGCCCCCCGTTAGATTAAGTTGTGTAGTCCGACATTCGAGCTGGGGGTCGTCTGTCTCTCGTAGATCTTCGAAGAGTGGGAAGCGAGGGCAGCGCTTCGCTAAAACCATTCTCAGGTGGTTGGGATTCATGAAGAGTTTGCTGGGTTGACTGGACTTCCTCTCCGCCCTCCGCGTCCTCAAAGAGATCTTGATCTTCTGGTTCACGACGTGGATCATGGATCTGGTTCGGCTGTAGTAGCGGTGGGAGAGGAGCGAGTTGTCTGTTTGACACGGTGGCTTCACGACCGTCAGCTAATCTTACATATGAATAAGATGGATTAGCTTCCAATAGTTCCACTTCTTCCACCTCTGAGTCATATTTAGAACGTCTAAGATTATTTTTCATTAGTATGGGACCAGGCTCCAAAAGCCATATTGGCATAGATTCCCCATTCACCGTCCGACGTGGATGATTAAAAAATCTCTCATGGGGTGTAGCGTTAGTAGACGTACACAATAAGGAACGTATTGAATGCATAGCAACTGGCAGAACTTGCTCCCAACAAGATGTTTCTAGTTCCTTGGATCTGAGTATAAGCTTGATGGTCTTCCATAGCGTACCATTAAGACGCTCCACTTGACCGTTCCCCTGTGGATTATACGGTGTAGTTCGACTACAAGCAACGCCATGTGTTACCAAGAAACGTCGTAATTCTTTAGACATGAAGGCTGTTCCCCGGTCAGAATGTATGTATTGCGGGGTGCCATAAGTACAGAACAAGTCTCTAAGACATTTTACAACACTGCTGGTGGACACATCTTTGCATGGGTAACAAATGGGAACCTTGAATACTCGTCTATAATGTACCGATTCTGGGTGTTAGTAGGTAGGGGGCCTTTGAAATCGATGTTAAGTCTCTCAAATGGTGTAACTGCTTTGATGAGGTTACCTTTACTTTTCAAGAATCGGGGTTTGATTTCTGCACAAATACGACACTGTGACGTCATCTTCTTTACATCATCTACAGTGTATGTTAAGTTTTTCGATCTTACCCAGTGCGCCATACGCACGATTCCAGGGTGACCCATGATATCATGTAATTCAATCAGTCTTGTATTGCTGTTAATGTTTGAGCAGACGCGTGAAAGAGTATCAGCAGTAACGTTTTCTTTACCTGGACGGTAAATTATATCATATTTGAAATTTGATAGTTCAAGACGCTATCTTTCGATCTTTTCGTTTTTAATCTTGCTATTGTGGCATTGATTAAACATAAATGACACAGATCGTTGGTCGGTTATGAGAAGGAAACGTCTTCCAATAAGATAATGTCGCCATTTTCTCAAGGCTTCCACCGCAGCACATGCCTCCTTTTCAATCGAGGATTGACGACGTTCCGATTCATTAAGAGAGCGGGAAAGGAGGCAACAGGTCGGTCATTTTGGGAGAGGGAAGCCGCTATGGAGTGTTCCGATGCGTCTGTTTCTACAGTGAATGTCTCGTTTTGATCTATTACAGTTAGGGCGGATTTCTTTATTTTATTTATTTTATTGTAATCGGAAAACAAACAGTAATAACAACTTACAAAATTAACATCAAATTAACCAACTAGTAACCAATTACATGTTTTCGCATTTAATTTACTATGAAAAGCATGCCTGTTAGAGAGAGAAAAAAATAATAATATTGAATTACAATGGTGGTATGTACTTTAAACAATAACATAAATCACAATATTACCTCGTCATGAGGGGCAATAAAAAACAGTTTGAACCAATTCGAACCAATGTTTAGTAAGTATTCGAATGAATACATGCGGCTTAGTAGTGAATAAGTCAAATTCAGGAAAGTCAACCAATTTATTGTAGGACTTAGCGCATCTTATAAAGAACGAATTCTGTCTGTAATTTGTGCAGCAGCGGGGGATGTCAAGAAAAAGAAACGGTATTCTAGCGGATCTGGTAGGGGCGCGTAAATTAACCTTAGAGAGAAGTTGCGGGGCGTCGATGAAAGATTGCGCTAACTTAACGAGGAAGGAGATATCTGATATACTCCTTCTCTCCCTAAGTGGAAGTAAATGGTACCTTTTGCATCTTGACTCGTAATTATGATCGCGGGTGTTACATTTGTACTGCAGGTATCTTGTAAAGTTTCGCTGGACAGATTCCAATCTTGAGATATAAACATCATACATGGGATTCCAAACTTGTGAACAATATTCAAGTGAGCTACGGACGAAGGAACAGTACAATATTTTAATTATTTTGACATCCGTGAACTGAGAGCAAGATCTTTTTAAAAACCCCATAGCTTTGTTAGCTTTATTAACTATTTGATCTATGTGCTTCTCGTAGGTAAGTTTGGAGTCGTGCACCACACCTAAATCTCGTATGAAATCTACTCGTTTTAGATGGGCATTCTTTAGAGTGTATGAGCGGGATATGCTGCTGGTCTTGCGAGTGAACGTAATTGTGTAACATTTAGATACATTGAGTTCCAGATTATTCAGCTGACAATAGTTTTCTAGTCTTTCGAGATCTTGTTGCAACGCGTCGCAATCTTCGACATTGTTTATATGCTTGAAGATTTTCATGTCGTTTGCGTAAAGTAGAAATAATGAATTTTGAAAGCATGTGTGAATGTCATTTATAAAAATATTAAATAATAAGGGCCCAAGAAGCGATCCCTGGGGAACTCCTGAAGGGACTACATGCCGGTTCGACACAGCTCCGTTGATTACGACAGCCTGGGAACGATTCTTTATGTAAGATGTTATCCACCGGTATAAGTTACCATGAATACCTGCATAAAGAATCTTCTGTAAAAGTATATTATGGTCAATACGGTCGAAACATTTACTGTAGTCTGTAAAAATACAGTCTACCTGACCGCCATCGTCCATACAGGATGTGGTGAAGTCGACAAAAGACAGTAGGTTAGTAGTGGTCGATCGGTTTTTAAGAAAGCCGTGCTGTTCAGGAATGAAGGCCGTAGAAAAAGTGCTATAAATTTGCGTGTAGATGATACGTTCAAGTATTTTACCAAAAAGGCATAATTTGGATATGGGTCTGAATTATGTGTTTATAATAAGTGAAAGACTGTTAGTAAAATTACGCAACTGCGTCTCGTACGAGTTCCCCAGATTTTCCTTACAAAGGTACAGAATGCAAATGTTAAATTTGTGTATAGTGCGGTCCTTTTTTTTGTAACCAATCGTAACCCAAAGATCTTCAGCTGATGATGACCAGTCCGAACGAACTTCAGCTGACAGTTCACGTCGCACGGCCAACATCACACCGCCACCCATGGTTTGTTTTGTTTTTCTATAATCCCTATCCCTACGCCAAACTAAGTACTCACTGCCAAAAAGTTCATTGTCGCTAATACTATCTACCAACCAGGTTTCTGTTACTGCAATAACATCGTAAGAGTTCAGAAGTACATTACGTTTGAAAGTATGCGTCTTCGTTCGTAAACCCCGCGCATTCTGGTAATAAATGTTAAATAACGCCATTTCTATAGATAACAAAATAAAAACTATAAAATGATAATATAAAGATTATTAAGCTAGACGCAATAAATAGATTGATAGCATCCGCCCCCTGATTGATGAAATAAATAATCATTTTAGACAAACATCCCAAGCAACAATAATTAAATGCAACACCACAGCCACAAATCAGAGCGAGCACAAAAAATGATACGCGCAAATTAGGTAGAATTGAGTAAACTTCGTCACGAACTACACAATTGTATTTAAAAAGAAAGGTAGTTATCAAAATTCGTTCAACAAACAAGCGGCTCGAGTCAGCGCAGACGCGGGCGCAAGCAAGAGTGACCCGTACGTCGCGGTGCAAGTACGCGCAAGCGAGTGGTAATAGCGCACGCTGCAACAAATAATAACGCTCAACTTGTTGTTCGACTAATCTGTTGTGACACACACGGTACGTAAAACATAAGTGTAAATTAGGAGGTAATTTAAACTTGAATATGGTTCTCAAACTGTGTACATGTTTTGGTAATAGATATGAAATGATTATTGCTGGTGATTTGTGATTTTTAAAAGATCTTTGTCGCACTTTATAAAAAATGTAGGTGCAGTGTCCGATCTTTTTGCCATGATCTTGCAGTGTTTCACCCAAATGTATTTGAAATTATTTTCTTTCGCAAGGGCTCTTGCCTTGCTTAAAAGTGACTTGTTAGACGAAGTCAAGTGGTCGTTGACGTAGAAGTTTGCAGACGTAGAAAATCCCAAGTTGGATAAGTTGAGCTGTTTACTTTTACGCGACGAAGCTACAAACTCCTCCTTGGTATATCGACTGTTGAAGGCAACCACAATCGGCTTATCTGCATTGGGGATACGAGTAGGTATACGCGCAATATAGCTTATGTCTTCCTTTCTTACCGTAATGTTGCATAGGTTACCGATTTTCTGGGCTACATCGTACAGATTCTCATTTTTCTTCTGAGGTATGCCTTTGATCTCGGCATTGTTAGCTCTAGCCCATTGGTCTCTGTCTCGCGACTCCCGGTTTATTCTGTCAATATGATCCTGAAGAATCGGTATTTGACCCACCATCCTCTCCAGTTCAGTCACCTTAGTCTCGACAGTGTTTACCATATTATATCCATCTTCATCTCTTGAAAAGCTTTGATTGCATCTTCCTTTAATGGAAATTCAAAGACTTTTGTGAGAGGGTGGACTTTTCCAGAAAAGTTTCTGATCCATTTAGCATAGTGAGCGAACATACCTAAAACCCTTTTAAGGGATTGTGAGTCAGTTGGGACAGATAGATTCATTAGGGGACTAAGGCGTTCTTCATCTGGTTGAATGGAGCTATTCCCTATCATGTATCCTAGTAGGCTGATAGATTTTTGCCTGTATACACACTTGTCTTCGTTCAATGTAAGGTTATACTTAGTAACAGCTTCTTTGAATCGCTTTAGGTTCTGATCATGCTCTTCCTCTGTTTTACCACAAATTGTTACGTCATCAAGATATGCGTAAGTGCCTGTCAGTTTCTCTTTTGATATGACGTAGTGTAGAGTCCTTTGGAAAGCAGCAACTCCATTGGTTACGCCAAACGGGATGCGAGTAAATTGATACAGATCTCCACAAGCTTCAAACGCCGTATATTTCTTCTCACTTTCCAAAATAGGCACTTGATGATAGGCACTTCTAAGATCAATTTGGCTGAAGACGTTGTTTTCTGCTACCTTTGAAACAATCGATTCAATGTTCGGCAAAGGGTACGCATCCAGTTCAGTAAATCTGTTGATTGTCAATGAATAGTCAATAACAAGACGTTTTCTATGCGTTGTGCCTCCAGTAATAAGAACTTGTGCTCGCCAAGGTGAGTTACTGGGCTCAATGACTTTATCCTTCAGAAGTTTTATTATCTCTTCTTGTATAAACTGACTGTCAGATTCAGAGTGTTTTCTTGATTTAATAGCAACTGTTCGCAAGTTGATAGACAAGTTTGTAAAGAGTGATACCGCAGGAACCGTCGCTTCCATTACATTACACACCATAAGAGGTTTTTTAGGGCCTCCAAAATAAATTTCTAGTTTCGAATGATCCCTTAGAATATCGTGACCTATAATAACATCAGCGCAAAGGTCATCCAGTATATAGAGAGGTTTTCGTGTATAAGTGTGCTCGTTCATGCTTAGATTTGCGTAGCAATATCCATTTACTGATGACGTATTCTTCCGGGAAGCCAATGTCACAGTTTCATGCCAAGGGAAACGTTTTAGGTTCAACATCTGAGCAAAATTCCTGTCAATGAAACTAGTCGAGCTTCCACTATCAATCAAAGCATCAGCTTTGTAGTTATTTATCATAATAGTAACCGTAGTTTTACGTAAACTTGTAGGAGATGCTGCTGAGATTGCTCCTACGTGATTCACTGGTCCCGAATCAAACAAAGCATTGTTCGTTGGCTTGGTCGTTGGACTTCTACAAACTTTAGCAAAGTGACCTTTCTTTTCGCAATTTTGACACTTAGCGTGGAAAGCTGGGCATTTAATCCTTTGGTGCACACTGCCACCACAAAAAAAATAGCGCCTGCGTGATGAGGTTGCTGCAAGATTATTAGGATTTTCGAGTTGAGGTTCCGAAATCTGAATCTGATTGAAATCCAACGGCGAAAGTTTGCTGTCAAAATCCTTCGAGTTCTTTTCTGCCATTTCCAGTGACAATGCTTGATTGCGTGCCTCTTCTAAAGTTATATTTTGATTCTCAAGGAGACGTTGCCGTATTTTCTGAGAATGTATTCCACTAATAAAAGCGTCACGGAGATATTCCTCCCTATATTTTTCAGCCGATACTGCTTCGAATGTGCAATTGTATGCGAGCTGCTGAAGTGTTCGCATATAATCGGCAGCAGTCTCGTCTGGTCTCTGTTTGGTTGTTGTCAACATATATCTTGCATGCACGTCGTTTTTAGATTTAATATAAAGGCCATCTAATAGGCTTATAGCTATTGCGTAAGAGTTTGTATCCCGTTTTGGAGAAACGTTATTGAGGAGTACCTTCAGTTTGACACCATCCGAAATTTTCGATAGTTCTGTCTCCGCCGTGAGGAAGTTATTGAACGTCTCTTTCCAGTAACGGTACTTGATTTCGGCATCTGGAGACCCCGGGTCAGTGTCGAATTTGTCTGGGCGTAAAAGCCGTGTAAGATATTCCATTTTTTTATATCACTCGCACGTAATTAATAAGTGAATAAAATTGATACGAATCAAAAGCAAAAAACCAAGAGAATATTGGTTTTTATTCACTTATTTTTCAAGTTATTTTCCAGACACAAGATATGACATTTTGATAATTATTATATTTAAATCTGAGAACCACAGCCAAACACCACAATAACATTTCTGTTAAAACAGCTGCCCACTGTATAATTTTTATAATTAACTAGCTGTTGCCCGCGACTACGTCCGCGTAGTTATGAAGACATAAAGTTTAATGATGTTTAACACAAACTATTTTTATATTTCAGTCAACAGAAAATGCTTATCACACTAAGCAACATTTTTTAAGGCACCACAATATGGGGGTTTTATAGTGCGGATTGGTGGATATCACATATCTTCAAATTTTTGGTTCTAATTCATGCCGGTTTCCTCACGATGTTTGCCTTTACCGTTTTGGGAGCAGTGTTGATGAAATATTTTACACAAATAAAGCGCCGGCCTGGGTTCGAACCTAAAACCTACAAAATGTAAATCGCGGCCGTTACCACTGGGCCACTACTGCAAAAACATTTATAAAATATTGTCTGGAATTTGGTATTTAATATGGTGTTATGTTATATCACCGTTTAAAATTAACTTTGTTGTATTTTCTGTTTGTTGTATTATAAGTGATCAATAAATGTTTGTTGAACACATAGGGTTGCAAAAGCGATTATATTCCCTTAAACCGGCCCATTCGTAAAATCTGTTCCTCCCTGACATGTCTTAACGATATTCTATCTCTTTACCAATTTTCAGGTATAAAAAGCCAAGGATTTATATAAACTTGAGAGAGGCCTTAGACTTCCTTAATCCGGCCCTGTCGCAAAATCCGTTCTTAGCGGACGTCTACTAACTATAAACTACTTCCCTGCCAAATTTCAAAATTGTAACACAAATAATGAAGGACTTTCATACAAACTTGCGAGAGCCCTTAGACCTCCATAATCCGGCCCTGTCGCAAAATCCGTTCTTAGCTGACATCTAATAACTATAAACTACTTCCATGTCAAATTTCAAGTTTTGTAGCACAAAAAATGAACGACTTTCATACAAACTTGCGAGAGCCCTTAGACCCCGTAAATCCGGCCTTGTCGCAAAATCCGTTCTTAGCGGACGTCTACTAACTATAAACTACCGTCTTGCCAAATGTTAAGTTTGTAACTTCAAAAATTAAGGACTTTCATATAAACTTGCTAGAGCCCTTAGACCCCTAAATCCGGCCCTGTCACAAAATCCGTTCTTAGCGGACATCTATTAACTATAAACTACCTCCCTGCCAAATTTTAAGTTTGCAGCTCAAAAATGTAGGACTTTCATACAAACTTGCGAGAGCCCTTAGACCCCCTAAATCCGGCCCTGTTGAAAAATCAGTTCTTAGCGGACGTCTACTAACTATAAACTACCTCCCTGCCAAATTTAAAGATTGCTGCTCAAAAAATTAAGTACTTTCATACAAACTTGCGATAGCCCTTATACCCCCTAAATCCGGCCCTGTCGTAAAAACCTTTCTTAACGGAAGTTTACTAACTATAAACTATCTCCCTGCCAAATTTTAAATTTGTAACTCCAAAAATTAAGGACTTTCATATAACCTTCTGAGAGCTTTTAGACCCCCTAAATCCGGCCCTGTCGTAAAATCCTTTCTTAGCGGACGTCTACTAACTATAAACTACCTCCCTGCCAAATTTCATCTTTATACGTCAAGCGGTTTTCGTTATATCGTGATACGTGAATGAGTGACCCTTCGCTTTTATATATATATAGATATATATATATAATATATATATATTATACGTCAAGCGGTTTTCGTTATTTCGTGATACGTGAATGAGTGACCTTTCGCTTTTATATATATATAGTATAAAATTATTTCATCAAAACATTCAAGGTTTTTCTGCAAAGCAATTGGAAATAGAACTGTTTTTAGAAAAGACAATGTTTGAAATTATTTGTATTATATATATATATATAGATAAGCATTGAATAATCTTTCAGCCAATGCTCAGTAAAACAAATAATTTCAAACATTGTAAATAATTTTAAAGAATTCTGCTTAGCCCCTTTTTTAAATTAACTATGTGAGAGCAAGAAGGTACCTTCTTGTTGGTGGATGTACTCCTTACTATTTGGTTATTGGTACCCTCCCTTGTCCTACAACCTAGTTTAAATTATAAATATTAATAGCAGAATTGCTAACGTTATTAATGTTATTGGAGACCTGTAAATTAGTATTACTACTAATATCAACTATACATGACTTCGACATACTATTTATGTCTGAGTTTAAAGTAAAAGAGAATAGCCTCGCTATTTGACGTCCCTAATAGGCAGATACACTGTATTGCCTGTCGACTTTTTATCAACAAAAATGTTGATGTCAAAGAAAACTAATTTGTCACTGTAATGGCTGACAAGGAAATGAACATGTTTATTCAGCATGTGAATATAATTATTTTGTCTACTAGACAATTTTTCCAAATATGGAAAAGCACACAATATAATTTTATTACAATTTAATTTTAGTAACTTTGTTACACACTCAGTGATGTCATCTTTTTTACATCCAAACTGTTACCTATAAAGACAGTTACATTGGTGTCTGATTTGTATACATTGTTTGTTACAGATTCCATGATATGCTTGTAAGGTGAACCAGGCATACAATAATTAAATGTCGATTAACTCTGATTGCTATTTAATAATTTACCTAAACCTCTTCCAACACCATCTGCAAACATAACCGAATGAGACCCATGTTTACTATTACTAGATGCAAAGGTAGCAGTCTCAGGCTGGTCTACTAGAGACACTTCCTGTGAAATATCAGGTATGTCTTGGTCTTAGACAAAGATACCGTCCTGAGACACCCTCTCAGCCTTGACCGGGCTCTCCGTTACCTCAGGCTGGACAGACTTCTGGTTTGAGACTATCTGACAATTGCATTGACACATCACCAACTTATTTGCGGCCAGAATGTGTTCCTTAATTTGTAACTGGTATCTAACATATTTATTGTAAAGTGAGCCCAGTTTGTCTTCAAGTACCTGAATATCATTTTGTAAGCTCTGTGTATCAATTTCATACATTTTTATGCTGTCTTCTTATTTGATCTGGTAATTGTTTAATTTATTAAGCAGGTCAACTCGTTCTTTTCTGAGTGGAATAATTTTAAAGAAAAGTTTGTGTTGTTTCCTGTACTGGGAATATTTTTTAATTATTTTATTAAATTTTGCATACTTTTTCAATTTTTTATGACTAACTTTATATCTTTTGTCTCATTTAATAAAGAATCTTCAGTCAGGTCAATAGTAGTAATGGAATTAGGTTTACAATTTGCTTTTATTAATTCACTATATAAATGGCACGTTTCCTGTACCTGAGTAAATGACTGTTCTTTTTGCAAATTCAGAATTTGATCATTAGCATGAGCCAATTCATCTTCTAGGTCCCTAACTTTACCTAAAGCCTCCTCATATAGATCACTGCAATTATGGAAACCGTCCGTGACTACCTGCAGCTGGTCGCGTTCATCAAAGTCATTTTGATATTGCTGACTCAGCACCACTAGCTCCCGCTTAAGGCTTGTGTTTTTAAAAATGACACTCTTTACTTCTACCTCACATTCATCTCTCTCCTGCAACATTTCCTGACATTGATGTTGCGATTCTTTTAGTTCTTGGAGAGCTGTTCTTAGTTTAAATTCCAAGTCCGGGTCATCACAGGCATGGTTTCAGGAAAGTTTACTGAAAATAGAAATGAAAGAAACGGTGAGAACAGAGAAAAAAAAAGTTGAAAACAGAGGACAGAAAAAAACAAAAAAAAAACAAAAGAAATAAGTATTAGTATATTACTAGCTGTTGCCCGCGACTTCGTCCGCGTGGTAATGAAGACATAAAGTTTAATGATGTTTAACACAAACTATTTTTATATTTCAGTCAACAGAAAATGCCTATCACACTAAGCAACATTTTTTAAGGCACCACAATATGGGGGTTTTATAGTGCGGATTGGTGGATATCACATATCTTCAAATTTTTGGTTCTAATTCATGCCGGTTTCCTCACGATGTTTGCCTTTACCGTTTTGGGAGCAGTGTTGATGAAATATTTTACACAAATAAAGCGCCGGCCTGGGTACGAACCTAAAACCTACAACATGTAAGTCGCGGCCGTTACCACTGGGCCACCACTGCAAAAACATTTATAAAATATTGTCTGGAATTTGGTATTTAATATGGTGTTATGTTATATCACCGTTTGAAATTAATTTTGTTGTATTTTCTGTTTGTTGTATTATAAGTGATCAATAAATGTTTGTTGAACACATAGGGTTGCAAAAGCGATTATATTCCCTTAAACCGGCCCATTCGTAAAATCTGTTCCTCCCTGACATGTCTTAACTATATTCTATCTCTTTACCAATTTTCAGGTATAAAAAGCCAAGGATTTCATATAAACTTGCGAGAGGCCTTAGACTTCCTTAATCCAGCCCTGTCGCAAAATCCGTTCTTAGCGGACGTCTACTAACTATAAACTACCTCCCTGGCAAATTTTAAGTTGGCAGCTTTGCAACTTCGACTTTGGATATCAAAAAACTTCATTAGATACCACTAAATATAATACATCCCGAAATCTGTTGAGCCTTTATTTTTATTAATTTTTGCACATAATCATAAAAATGTTCGGTAATTCTCATTGTTTACATATCTCTTAATAAACACATCACATCACACATCATCAGCCTTTTAATGTTCCCACTGCTGGGACACAGGCCTCCCCTCATAGAGGGAGTGGGCTATAATCCACCACGCGGGCCCAGTGCGGGTTAGTAGATGTCACATGTCTTTGAATTTTTGGTTCTAGGACATGCCGGTTTCGCACGATATTTTCCTTCACCGTTTTGAGAGCAGTGGTGATGAAATAAATTACAGAAAGTAAAGCGCCTGCTCGGGTTCGAACCTACGACTTACAACATGTAAGTCGCGGCCGTTAGCACTGGGCCACCACTGCAAAAACATTTATAAAATATTGTATGGAATTTGGTATTTAATATGGTGTTAAGTTCTTAGTGGACGTCTACTAACTATAAACTACCTTCCTGCCAAATGTTAAGTTTGTAACTTCAAAAATGAACGACTTTCATAAAAACTTGCGAGAGCCCTTAGACACCCTAAATCCGGCCTTGTCGCAAAATCCGTTCTTAGCGGACGTCTACTAACTATAAACTACCTTCCTGCCAAATGTTAAGTTTGTAACTTCAAAAATGAACGACTTTCATAAAAACTTGCGAGAGCCCTTAGACACCCTAAATCCGGCTTTGTCGCAAAATCCGTTCTTAGCGGACGTCTACTAACTATAAACTACCGTCTTGCCAAATGTTAAGTTTGTAACTTCAAAAATTAAGGACTTTCATATAAACTTGCTAGAGCCCTTAGACCCCCTAAATCCGCCCCTGTCACAATATCCGTTCTTAGCGGACATCTACTAACTATAAACTACCTCCCTGCCAAATTTTAAGTTTGCAGCTCAAAACTGTAGGACTTTCATACAAACTTGCGAGAGCCCTTAGACCCCCTAAAACCGGCCCTGTTGAAAAATCCGTTCTTAGCGGACGTCTACTAACTATAAATTACCTTCCTGCCAAATATTAAGTTTGTAACTTTAAAAATTGAGGACTTTCATATAACCTTCTGAGAGCCCTTAGACCCCCTAAATCCGGCCCTGTCGTAAAATCCTTTCTTAGTGGACGTCTACTAACTATAAACTACCTCCCTGCCAAATTTCATCTTTATACGTCAAGCGGTTTTCGTTATTTCGTGATACGTGAATGAGTGACCTTTCGCTTTTATATATATAGATAGATTATTATGCAAAAAAACATAAAAGTTTGTTATTGAAAGATAAGAATCAATTATTAGAACTAAATAACTGGACTTGAATGTTGGTTTTGTTTCGTTTTCTACGCTGTCAACGAAACGATTTACATGCACTACAGGGTGCTAAATCAGCAAAATTTTTACGTTAAATCTAAAGGAGAGCGTGTTAGAAAGTTTAAGTGAAAAATTGTGTGCTATAATTATAAAACCGTGAACAATACTCCCCATATAATTCCGTAGTTCGGTCGTCAGCTGTTCGATAGGTTACCGGTCGACAGCCGGGATAAACTCTTATTTAACTTAGAGATTCACATAAAAACAATAATCCTGAGTATTTATGCCGTTTTGTTGTATTTTTATTTAAAATTACACCCTAATTTCACGTAAACACTAATTAAATGCTCGATTAGTAAACAGGTTATCCGAACACAGCTAATCACCGTAGTCAACGGGCTTAACCACGCTTTCTCGCTCAACGCTTCACAAGGAGCTAAAATAAGTTTTTTTCTGATTACGAGATTCCGATATTAGATCTCTCAGTATCGGAATTGAAATAACGGGGATTTCGTTCCGAAATTCCGATATAACGAGATTCCGATATTCATGCCCTAATTGTAGCCAACTTCAGGGCGGCCAATAAGTTTGGCGAGAACTATACTTGTGATTCGAGATATACATAATAGAAAATCCTACTATGTCGCGGCATAATAGTGTTTTTTTATTGTACTTAATCTAACCTCATAACGAATTTGTGCAAATTACAATAAATATTTGCGAAATTTAACGAAACTGCGCAATTCCGATATTAATATCGGAATTACGATATTGAGATCTAATATCAGAAATCAATATCGGAATTGAAATACTTCCGATATTACATGCCCAAATACATACCAATAAATTTAAAACACTGTACAAAACCTACACTAAAGTAAACCTAAGAGATTTGCACATATTGTATGCTTAATCCTTGGTAAAGGTTTTGTTAGAATATCGGCAATGTTATCATTACTTGGTAGGTACATATTTCTGGGTTAGATTGTGATGTGCAAGTGAGTCTCGAATGAAATGGTATTCGATGTTTAGTGCGTGCGTGATATGTTTTGTTGTGGGCCAGTCTAATTGAGCTTTGATTGTCTGAATGAATGACGATAGGATGAATGATGGCGAATATTTCTGAAATGAGCGATTTTAGGTATATTGCCTCCTTGCAAGCTTCCCCGAGAGCCATATACTCAGCTTCTGTCATGGAAAGAGCGACTGTGCGTTGCTTCAAGGGCGGATTTAGCCCACGTGCCCCCCCCCTAGACTGTATTTTGTGTACTTTGGAGATGCCATCACAGTACATACTTAGAAGCAAATCCAATTATTAGAGTGGTTAAAATATATGAATGAAATAACAGAAAGACCAGTGTGTGTTGCACTGGTCATAGACTTTCGTCTCGAGACACTGTGGTAAGTTGGACTTGAAGATACCGCGCAACTTCCTGAACGCTGCCCAGCCGAGTTGGATTTGACGTGAGTAGACTAGAGACGTAGAGTCTCCAACCTTGATAAGAGTGGGTGTAACATGGGCATTCAACATCACCTTGGTTTTGTCAATATTCATCCTAAGACCCACACTTTAGGAAGCTCTTCTGAGGTCATCGAGCATTATACTGAGATCCTCCATGGTCTCAGCCATGACCACTATAACGACGGCAAACCGAAGGTGAGGGATGTACTCGCCATTGACGTTGATGCTTAGCCCTCTCCAGTCCAGAACCTTGAAGACATACTCCAGTGCAGCGGTGAACAGTTTCGGAGATATGACGTCTCGGTGTCTCACACCTCGCTGCAGAAGGATAGATTTCGAGGTCTGATCCTGAAGTAGAACTGACATGATGGCGTTGTTGTACTAATACTTCAACACCTCGATGTACCGGTAGTCGATTTGGCGCCGTTAGAGAGACTGCAGTACAGCCCAAGTCTCGACTGAATCAAAGGCTAGTACTATTAATATATATGTAAGTATATACATTTTCGTATACAATTTGTTTAAATATTATTTTGCACCCGTTCACAACGTTGTCCTTTTTAACCCAAAGGTTGACTGGTAGAGAATGCCTTGTGGCATTAAGTCCGCCTATGTACCACTATTGTACATGAAGTTTAAATAAATAAACAAGGCTCTCCTTTTTTCTCCTAGTCCAGAAACGCTAAGCAGAGAGGCAGGTTGTACTCTTCGGTCTTTTGTATAACCTGCTGCAGCGTGTGTATGTGGTCCACGGTGTTAAAGCCTCTGCGGAATCCGACTTGTACAGGAGGCTGAAAATCGAGAAACCTGCGCGCGAGACGATTCTTGATGACTCTTGAAAACCGCTTGTAGACATGGCTAAGAAGTGAGATGGGTCTTAAAAAGGGCATTGTCACCCTTCTTGAAGAAAAGCACCACCACACCCCCACTCCATGCCTGCGGCGTTTTCCCTTCGAGTATGACGGAACAAAACAGCTTCTGAAGGGCGTTAAGTATTGGTTTTCCACCCGCCTTCAGGAGTTCGGCCGTAATTCCGTCATCACCTGGTGCGTTGTTGTTCTTAAGCTGTTTAAGAGCCATCCTAATCTCGTACAGGCTGACGTCCGGAATGTTTTCGGTATAGTGACGGGTCAATCTAGCTCTAGGGTCTTTTACTAGATTCGCGACGGGTGTACTGGTTGACGTGTACAACTGTCTATAGAATCTCTCGATCTCCCTCAGAAGCTCCAGTTTGGCAGATACGATCCTGCCATCGTCGGTCTTCAGTTTCGTGAACTGGCTCTGCCTAATAGTCAGATCTCTTGCAAAGACCTTGGAGCCTTTATTTCGCTCGATCGCGTCTTTAATACGCTCGTTATTAAAGCGGCGAAGGTCTCTTTTCAAGGATTTAGAGATCTGTCTTTGAGCTGCCGGTATTTGCACACCTCATCTGAAGTCTGCAGGATCATCTCACGCTTCTCCTTCATAAGCTTGAGGGTAGGATCAGAGAGCTTTTTGTTTCTATCTGTACGACGGGTTTTGAAAAACTTAGACCCGACCCTATGGACAGCTTCCACGAACCCGTTGCTGTATTCATCCACGGAGCTCCCTAGGCGCTCGAAACGATTCTGGAGTTCGAGCTGAAAGCTCTCGGGATTTTGGACCTGAATCTGTGCTGGACGGAGCGTGGACTTCATCAGTCGAGACCTTTCAAGCTTAATATTAATGTTCAATGTGCCTCGTACCATGCGTTGATCGCTCTCGGTTTCTACCGAATTGATCACAGAGACATCATTGAACATTAGCTTCTTGATCGACATGATGAAGTCGATCTCGTTTTTAGTTGTACCATCGGGGCTTTGTCAGGTCCACTTCCTGGACTCACGCTTTCTCAAGAAGGAGTTCATCACATAGAGGCCCTCCTTCTCCATAAAACTGGCCAGTAGGTGACCCCGGTGGTTCCGACGTCCAACTCCAAATTGCCTCACTTGCAGCTCATCCTCGTCTCGTTTGCGTTGCCAGTTTTGCGATGAAGTCCCCCATGACAACGGTGAAGTGAGTTTTGAAACCATGCATGGCTATAGAGATATCCACATACATCGTCTCTATCTCGTCGTCGGGGTGTGCCGAGGTCGGGGCGTAGACCTGTTTGACCTTTAGCGAATATCTCACGAATATTCTGAGAATAAGGTACGCCACCCAGGTCGACACTCTCTCGATCTTCACCACGTTGTTCACAAGGTACTTGTGGACGATAAACCCGACACCACCTTGGGACTGCCGGTCACCCTCTCGGAAATAGAGCAGGTTACGGGATTTGAGGATTATCGAGTCGAGTCGAGTTACCGACATAGCCCGAAGAATTGCCAAACTTAAGTGGCAGTGGGCAGGGCACATTGCTCGCAGAAAAAATGGCCGATGGGGCAGAAATGTATTGGAGGGGCGACCGCGAACTGGAAGTCGTTGCGTTGGAAGGCCCACCAGGTGGACCAATGACCTGGTAAAGGTTGCGGGGATCCGCTGGATACGGGACGCTGGGGACCGATCAATGTGGCGACGCTTGGGGGAGGCTTATGTCCAGCAGTGGACGTCTTTCGGCTGATATGATGATGATGATGAACAGAAAGACCATGAGTGAAAATCTTGTCTTTCATAAACCTTCCTATACATACTTGAACTTGTTATTGTTGATTTTTTTGACCGTCCGCCCCTTGTGCCCCTCCCAGAAAAAAATCCTGGATCCGCCCTTGCGTTGCTTGCGCGCTTCCCATGAGATGGGAGCTCCACTAATTAAGAATGAATCCTGTGAAGGATCGCTTATCTATTATGTTATTCCCATAGTCCGCATCGGCATATCCTGTTGGATAGGACTGACCTGGTTTGTATAACAGTTTGAGGTGTATAGTCTCCTTTAGTCCTCCTCTTAGCGGCTCTCCAGTGCACCTCCCCGTAATGTACGTTGAATTGAGACAAGTACGAGACAGCATGTGCAAGTACTGGTCGTGTACATATGGAAATGTACATTAATATAAGCTGATAAGCTCTTGATAGGGGACTTCAATATTTTCCACTTCTTTGTCAGGTAGGTAATGAAATTTTAAGGCCGGGTTGCAATGGTGTAGTCACGGGAATAGCGTCATTCATGCCAAACTTGTGTAACAGTTTTTGTATATACTTGGTATAATCTAGAGTTATGAAACCTTCTTTTTCGATAACTCTCATTCCGAGACAATCCTTAAGGGGACCTAGATCTTTGACAGAGAACATTTTCTTGAGAACATTCTTGAAATTCTCTTTCAATTTAGCATTATTGCTAAGCACAAAAAAGTCATCAACAAAAACTGCGACAACGACGAAGTCATTGCCTTCTCTTTTATAGTAGAGGCAGTGTTCTGTCGTGGCTTGAGTTAGGGACAATGTTTCCATTGCTTCACAAACCTTTTTGTTCCATTGGCGTGGAGCTTGTTTAAGGCCATAAATGGACTTCTTGAGAAGAGATACTTTGCCCTTTGGATCTGATGAGAAACCTTCAGGTTGTTCCATATAAATCTCCTCCTCTAAGTCTCCATTTAAAAAGGCAGTCTCCACATCAAGGTGTTCCACTTGCAAGTTGTTTTGGACAGCAACTGCTATTAATAGCCGTACTGAAGACATTCTAGCAACAGGAGAAAAAGTTTCGCCGTAGTCCACACCTGCTACTTGGGTGAATCCTTTTGCTACTAGTCTGGCTTTGTATTTAGTAATCTGTCCACTTGTGTCCTTTTTAATTTTAAATACCCATTTACTCTTTGTAGTTTTCTTATCGGAGGGTCGGTCAACTAGGATCCATGTTCCATGCTTCATTAAATAATCATATTCAGCCTCGATTGCTTCGAGCCATTTTCGTTTTGGGGGTGATCTGTAATTTCTTATAAGTCTCCGGTTCGAGGTCTGAAGTCATGAAGAGGCCACACTAACTATATCGTTTAGGAGGATGTCGTTCCCGAATAGGATATCTTCTTTCGATGGTTGGCTCTTCACTGGGTTCAGCTTCGGGAGCGCCTGTTACTTCAGGCGTTACAGGATCATGTATGGCTGTCAGCTGATCAGAAGATGACATTTCAGGTAGTGTCTCTGGCTGTGAATGATGCTGCGTTTGTGGAACTAGTTGCTCCTCATCTTGAACGGGTACAAGGATTTCTTGCGACTGTGGCGAGGGTAGTGTCTCGCTGGAAGAAGAATTTTGTAAATCTACCGGCGTCTTGTCCTCTATGAAGACAGTATCTCTAGCGACTATTATCACTCGAGGATTTTCGGGATTTTGTGTCTTAGAATCCAGTTTGGTACGTTTTTCTTTAGGTACAAGAACGTGAGCTTCGCAACAAAAAACTGTTAAGTGAGATAAGTTGATTTCATTTTTTTTTTCAAGATTGATGGGTTAGATGTTATAAAAGATAATCCCTGTCTTTAATCTAGGGTTTATTCCACATGACACATTTTCAAACTACACAAGGAGGTACCTACAATAGGTACTATAGAGAATATACATAAATCTTGCCTCCTTGGGTTTCGTAGTCTTGGAGATAAACTGGTGGACGCCTACTTCTTTCGGAATGCCTAGGAGGTTCTGGCGGAGGAGGCGTCAGCGTCAAATCCTCCGTATCATGGAATTCCTCATCAGAATCAGACATTACACCAACTTCTGCACCTTCACCACGAGACGCCAAGTGTCTGTTAGACACCATAATTTCTCGTCTATTTGTGAACCTTACCCTACTGCTCATTGGAGAGGGTTCAATCATTTCTACTTCCTCAATAAGCGGGTCATACATATTATGAACGTGTTTTTTTAGAAGAACTTCGTCTCTGAACCATGATGGCAGCGATTTGCCCGAGGATGGCCGTCTGGGGTGGACAAACATTCGCTCATGAGGAGTCATATTACATAGTTGCCGTGCAAAGCAGTGATCGAATGGTGTGTAAGGCCTGCGTTAACACATTGTGAAGTATGGTGAACTAACTCTATGCATGGTTTGGTTACCACCGTAGCTGCTTATCATTGTCTCGGTAAGTTCGCTTACCTGCAAGTCTATCTGCGTTGTGCTCGCAGTAGTCAGTGCCCCGTGTGCGGGCGCTAGCTTTGAATCAAGGGTGCGAGTGTAGACGGTTCTATCCGTGTTGCGCGGATTGCTCCGAGGTGGTGCAGGTGCTACACAGGTCTGTATGTCAAAGCGGATCCATCTGTGATCCGAGCAGGAAGCTTCGTTTGAGACCTGCCACCCAGTGATGATTTCCGCTGCGCCTTCTGTCGCCAGAGTCAGGTCGATAATTGTGCGACTGCGTCTAGTAACAAACGTCGGTGCCGCGCCTGTGTTTAGCAGGGATAGGTTTAGGAAAGTTTAGAAGAACTTTATCGTCTCTGAACCATGATGGCAGTGATTGTCCCGAGGATGGCCGTCTGGGGTGGACAAACATTCGCTCATGAGGAGTCATATTACATAGTTGCCGTGCAAAGCAGTGATCGAATGCTGTGTAAGGCCTGCGTTAACACATTGTGAAGTATGGTGAACTAACTTTATGCATGGTTTGGTTACCATGTGTAGAGTGTCTATGTAATTACCTACGGTATGTTCCGTCAACACTCGACGTCTTGTCGTGCATATTTTCTTCTGTCTGTTACTTTTAATTATTAGCTTGTATTTTAGTAGAATAAAGCCAATATTTCTGTTGGTATCTTCGTTTAAATGTATCAATTTATTCTGCTAATAAAAAATGTCTGAAAATGATACTAAACCGAATACGCTGAAATCCGAAAAATCTTCAAGCATGCAACGATATTTACGACCGGAACGTTTCGATACCGAACCCGGAACTGTGGCGCCTGGCGGCTTGTTAAAGTTTGGTTTTCAATAACAAGGCATATAATTTTCAATAAACTTCGATATTTATTTAAAACATTTTCCAATACATATAATGACACATTGTAGTAAAATTTTCACACACTAACAGACAACTTATTCTTCTTTAATACCACAAACAATGCCTTAGACAAAATAAAACCTCAACAGTCCTCCTCAACAGGGGCGGCTTTACCTATAGTGCAGGGTGTGCGTAGCACACGGGCGCAGCGCCCAAAGGGGCGCCGAACGGCACGCGTCACTTTCAATGACCCACGTAAAAAGAGTTCCCGTTTGCATACATTTTGTATGGCATCTAGAGCTCTTCTTATATATTGTTCGCGACGAGGCGTCACAAAACAATATTGTATAGTTTGTAAATATAAAACTATATCAACAGACATATGTCTGCTTACCCCAGCGCGCTATCTCGTACTAAACAATTTTAGACGAGAAAAATTATTTTATAGTTTTTTCGAACATAGAATTTTGTTCGCGTTTTTAAGGCACTAAAGATTATGTTTTAGTGTATATCAGTATGTATTAGGTTAATATGGGGTTTAACAAGTAAATTAGAATCATTACATACATACTGAGTGCGGTAGTTACGGAAAGAAAAATAAATTCAAACTCCGTAAAAACGACCGGTCGCCATGACGGTTTAGTACGCAATGAGTAGCCAGTTTTTTTTTTTTTCTACTTGGCGTCTCACAGTTCGGTCAGAGTGACCGTCCACTGCTTAACCGGGCTAGCCTGTGGAGACTGGAAGCTATATAGCCTCCAGCCAGGCACAAATTACTAAAACCTAAGCGACTACGCTAAGGGCTACCCCAGGTGGGGTCGAACCTCGGCTCAGGGCGTCGCTGGGGGGACAACACTATGGCTGGATGTTATTAAAAGTGATTCTACCATTCGTTCGGAAAAGCCTACGTGGAGAAGAACGAATAAGAAACTCCAATTATCTAACTATAATTTAACTAAGGCACAGCTCGCGGGCTGGCTTGCGTATCCTGTCGGGGACGTCGCGGCGGGCCTCGGCGGCGAGGGCGGAACGAAGGCGGTCTTTGTATGCGAATTGTGCTGGTCTTTTTATTGCTCTCTTGGAGCAGGGTAGTGGCGTCATCGGGGATAGAGAGGACAAGCCTTGGTCGGCGAATTTTGGAGAATTTAGAGGGTTCATAGCGGGAGACCGCTTGATTAGAGGGTTGCTATGATTGACAGCAGAGTCAAAGAAACGCTTGGTAATGCGTTTAATGAATTGTTGGATAGTAGGGATTCTCAGATCGACATGGAGTTCCTGGTCGCGAGCGTACCAGGGGGCTCCCGTGATCTTACGGAGAAATCGGTTATAAATAACCTGAAGTTTATGTATGTAATGGGGTTTTGCGTGTGCGAGTACAGCACAGGCATAGGTCATGATGGGACGGATGACCGCAGTGAAAATGCGCAGCTTGCACCTAGGTGACAAGCTGCTGCTTGCGTTCACCATCCCATGAAGTCTGCCCATAGCGAAGGCGGCTCGCGAGCGCGCCGCCTTGATGTGCTTGGCGAAAGTGAGGTGGTTGTCAAGGGTTACACCTAGGTACTTGGCTTGCTTCTCCCAAGGGATCGGCTTACCGTACATTGTGATGGGTTTAGGGGGGGGTCTTTGAATCTATAATTGTACTTTCGATCAGGCCTCGAGAATAGGACAGCCTGGCTCTTATCGGGATTGACTTCTATTCTCCAGAGGCGGAACCACTTGGCTAGAGTGTTGGCGGCTCTCTGGAGTTTTAATGCTATGGCATTGGTTACTGAGCCTTTGCAATAGAGGGCCGTGTCGTCAGCGAATAATGCCAACTGGCCCCCTTTGGAATATCGCTGGTGTACAGCGTGAAAGCTAGAGGGGATAGTACGCAGCCTTGAGGGACTCCGGCTCGTATGGGGTGAGGGGAGGAGAGTTCTCCCTCGACACGATAGCGGAAAGTTCTGTTCGACAACCAGTCTCGTAACATGAGCACGAGACGATCTGGCACGCCAAGATTATATAGCTTATATATTAAGCCATTGTGCCAGACTTTGTCGAACGCTTTCGCTATGTCGAAGAACAAGGCACCGGTGAACATAACCTGCTGGAAGCCAGCACTAGTGTGTTCAACGAAACGGTGAACTTGTTGAATGCAAGAGTGTTCAGCGCGAAAGCCGAATTGCTCGTTGGGGATAAGGCTCTTTCGCTCGACAAAGTCTTTGAGCCGCTTATAAATAAGTCGCTCATAGACTTTCCCGAGAGAATTCACCAGACTAATGGGACGATAACTGGTAGGCTCCGATTTCGGTTTACCCGGTTTAGGGATGCCTATTACAGTAGCCTGTTTCCAAGCTTGGAGGAAGACATTTTTGCTTAATGCAGCGTTGAAAATGGCCGTCATTAGCAATATTATTTGGGCAGGGAGGAGTTTCAACACCTTATTGGTGATGCCATCTATGCCTGGGGCTTTGTTGGGGTGAAGCCTTTTGATAACCGTCTAAAGTAACTTCGTCTGGGGTGACGGGAGGTAGTGGGTCATCAGGGTCTTCAACGGGAGGAAGGGAGGTCCTACGTTCGACTTCAGCGTCTACCATATCTAGGTGAGCTTTGTCTACTGGTTGGGAGCTGGGTGTGCATTGAAGTTCGAGACTGTCAGCCAGACATTCGGCTTTTTCAGTGTTTTCAAATGCAACACTCTTATCAGGGCGAATAAGTGGGGGTATGGCAGATTCTTCAGTGGAGCGTAACTTCCTCTGAAGGTGCCAGAAGGCATGGTGGTTGGGCTCTAGTTCGCTCAGCATCTTATTCCATGTCGTAGAACGGTGCTCGGCCATACGTTCCTTTACAGCACGCTGTAAGTTACGCATGTGAACTCTGTTTGCGATACAGCGAAAGTTACTGTAGTCACGGACAGCTGCGTTCTTCTCGGTTATCAACTTCCGTACATCGTCCGGGAGTTTCCCTTGCTGGATGTCCAGCACTGGAACCTCCCTTGAACATTCGTTCAGGACGGTCTGTACGTGAGTTGTAATCGAGTCGATCGCCGCTGTCGTGTCAGCGACCGAGTTTATATGATTGGGGATTGAATCTAAGTGGGGTGAAATTGTGGATTTCAGTTTAGCACTTACTTTTCTCCAATCAGTGACTATTTTGGTGGGGGGCGGCTGTTCTGGATCTGGGAGGCCTGAACGACTACCTAGGTGCATGATCACAGGACGGTGATCAGAAGATAATTCATTTAGCGCTTCTATAGAACGTAACTGAAGGTTTATGTTCTTTATTAACGCTATATCAAGGACGTCCGGGTTACTAGTGACATTACCTGGGAAATGAGTGAAGCTCATGGGGGCGAGGACGTCATAATGAAGGGTTGTGCCTAGGTTCTGTACCAGCTTTCCTCTAGGGTTAGCAACGGTACTGTTCCAGTCTGTATGTTTAGCATTGAGATCACCCGCTAGGATAACGGAGTGACTCGAATTGAAGAGGGAGGTAAGATCTTTTTTGAGACCCTCTGGGTTATCCACCGATGACGCCGAGGGAGGAGGGCAATAGGCGGATATGATGGTGATCGTTTGATGACCAGTCATTCCAAGCCAACAGGCTGAGTACTCAAGGTACGAAGTGGGGTCGGGTGGGGTGATTACACTACAGTGAAGCTCATTTTTGTAATAAATGAGAGTGCCACCGCCGTGGCAGCGGGTCCTATCATTGCGAACTATACGATAGTTGGCAATTCTGTGATCGCGTTGTTGGGGTTTAAGGAATGTCTCCTGAATGAGGAAGACGTCCAGCTGATGATCGCGAAGGAACGTGGCTATCTCATCACGCTGGTTATTAATGCTATTTGCATTGAAAAAACCTAACTTAAGGGATCTCGGTTTGAGGCAATTATTTCTTAATTGCGAATCCATTGTCCATTGACAAAGACAAGGCTATCGATTTCCTTGGTAATAGAGGGATACCTCGAGAAGACCTCGAGGCATGAAAAAGGGTTTTTGGGGTTGGCTAAACTTGATAGTTCAGCGTGAAGGGAGCGGGCCTCTGGAGTCATCCAGATCGCGTATGCGTTGAAAATGGTTTCAGCGACACACCGATAGGAGCTCTGGCCGGGTTGGACTACAGGGGGGTGTGAGCGCGCGCCAACGACAGTGGTAGGAGCCACCTTGTTAGTTTGCGTTGGGGCCACTGTGGCCGGGGTTGAAATAGGCACTGGGATCCTAAGATCCATCAGCGCTGGAATGGGCTGAGTATTAGACTGGGGCGCCACACTTTGGTGGTTCAGCTTACCCCATGGAGAATCCCTCTGAGGGATATGGTACGTGGTATGGGACGAGGGGGAGCATGGGCTGGGGGAGCAATGCGTGCTCGGCGCGCGTCATTGCGTTTGGCCACTGTGGGCGCGAGTTTTGGGGCTTTGGGGCAGCCACGGTAACTAGCGGGGTGACCTACCTGATCACAGAGCACACAGCTGGGAGGCTCCGTGCACTCTGAGCGGTCCTTGGGACGGGGACAATCTTTTGTGCCATGGTCCCCCAAGCATTTAACGCATCTGGGGGTGGCGAAACAGTTAGCCTGGGAGTGCCCATATAGTTGGCAGTTGTGGCACTGACCAACAAAAGTGGGGCGATACGGTCTCTCAATTGAGATACCGGTGAGGGAGCAAATGGATTTAATCCCGAAGATGGCATTGTGAGATTCGGTAGGGCTACATTCCACCACTACCATGTCATATTGCTGTCCACCTCTCGCTTTGTGCAAGCGGTGCACAGCAATGACGGGAACTTTTTGTGCTAGGAGGTCCAAGCGGACGTCTTCCGTCGAGATCTCTTTCGGGATCCTTCGGATGACTACCCGGGTGGAATTCTCCTCGGGGAGGGAGTAAGTGTGGAAGGAATACTTCCGCACTTTGAGTAGTCGGGTTAAATCCCGGATCCGACCGGATCGGTTTAATCACGGGCACTATTGAACTGGATTTTATTGTCTCTACAGAGATTGGACACATCGTTCCACTTCGCCTTATCCTGTAGGAATATCGGCGGCGGGGGCTTGGTCTTATTGACCGTAGTGACTGTTACAGTGGGGCTGGAGGGGCGACTAGACCGCTGGGAAGCGGTAGTGGGGGCGGGCTGGGTGCCTGTCGGCTTGGGAGAGGGACAAGGGGAGGCGATTGGTGAAGCAAACGGAGTTGCTACGAAAGTCTTTTGGCCTTGGAGGCCTGGGCTGAGGCTTTGTTCTTTTTCCTCTTTCCTCCCACGACTTGAAAATCGTGAGAGTCGTCTTCCTCTGAGGAGGTGACGGGAGGAGAAGAGTCCCGTGATTCACCGTTATCATGGTGATTCTCGGGGAAGGGAGTTTGCTCCATAGGGGAGTCTGGGCGGGAGATAGGCTCAGTGGTCTGAGAGGGGGTTGGGGCTCTAGTCTCTTGGCTAGTCTGGGGGATAGGGGATGGTGAGTGATGGTGAGTCATGGTCGGGGAATGGCTTATGGGCCATGGGGCCAGGGCACTGAATTGGGCCCGAATTGAGGTTGGGGGCGGTGGCAGCTTTGAAAGCTGCACCGTATCGCTTTTTAAGCTTGGGGTCTGTTAGGAGAATCTCCTGGAGGGTGGGGCGCGGCGGGGCGCGCGGTGTGGGCAGCGAGAGCGGCGAGCGGCAGCGAGACGACCGCTTGGCGGCGATGGCAGGCGAAGAGTGAGTAGCCAGGTCATTTTTTTTTTTTTTTTTTTTAATACGTGGCGTCTCGCAGTTCGGCCAAAGTAGCCGTCCTCTGCTTAACCGGACTAACCTGTGGAGACTAAGCTATGTAGCCTCCGGCCAGGCTTAAAGTTTCTAAACCTAAAGCGACAGCACTAAGGGCTAACCCAGTTGGGGTCGGACCTCGGCTCAGGGCGTCGCTTGGGGGATGGCAAAGGCCGGATCTGATAAAGTGATTCTACCATCCGTTCGGAAAAGCCTACGAGGAGAAGAACGGACAAGAGAGTAGCCAGGTGGCGTCACTTGTTTATTGTATAGTTTTGCGCGTAAGCAGCCAAATTTGGTAATTTAGAATAGTGTTTTGAGGGCCCTTTAATAGCTTATAGTACGCATATAGCGGTTATCTATTAGTATTATAGTTCACATACTTTAGATATGATGAATTTTAGATAAATAAAACCATTTTAACTGCTAAACACTTTGTATTAGAACGAAATAAAAAACAATATATTTTTGCAAACATCTGACATGACATAAAAAGCGAAAGATATGAAAGTAAGGTTATAAGATAAAAATGTTACTACACTTATACAAAAATAAACGTTCAGAAATACTTCAATTTTGAGTATAACATGTACATTCTTTATCAAAATATAATGTGTAGGTAAGTAGTGATTTAAGCAAATAAAAATGTTTTGTTTACTAAATTTGGACCCCCCTAAAATGGCTGGGTCGCAAGTAACCGTAACACGTAACTTTTATTTCAACATGAAATAAACCTAAAAACAGATAAATACAGATTATATTGGTTTAGTAGTGAGTGTCGCATCGCTAACAAAGGCGCGTCCGGCACCTGTTTAAGTTCGATTGAAAAAACGCCGACAGTTATATTGCGATTCAATAGACGTCACGCGCGGCATTTCTCAAAAGCATCGACCACATAGCCACTGTGTGGTCTGTGGGCTGTGTGGTCGCTGCTCAAAAGCATGTGTACGCGTGGCTCGTGCCGCACTTTGTGTTCTACCGCTACATGTAACTTTGCGAAGTAAGCCTTGACGCAATGGATTAAGTATTTATATTTGAGTAAACATGTAAATAAGAAGTAAATCGGCTTTTCTTTTAAGATTTGTTATTAGCTGCCACAACTGTTGCTGCTTTCACCGGGGTCAGAGCTTTTAATTACCAGAGTATTTTGTTATTCTTGTTACTGCTTCCTACCTTAAAATACTTTTTACCCGTGTACAGTGCGCCTCGCCATAAGTTGCCCAAATCTGACAAATGTTCTATTAATTTTTAGGGATCCGTACCCAAGGGGTAAAAGCGGGACCCTATTACTAAGACTCCGCGGTCCGTCTGTCTGTCACCAGGCTGTATCTCATGAACCGTGATATATCTAGGCTGTTGAAATTTTCTTTGATGATGTATTTCTGTTGCCGCTATAACAACAAATACTAAAAACATAATAAAATAAATATGTAAGTGGGGCTCCACATGCTCACATACAACAAACGTGATTTTTTTGCCGTTTTTTGCGATAATGGTACGGAACCCTTCGTGCGCGAGTCCGACTCACACTTGCCCGGTTTTCATTTTCAATCCATTCCATTCTTCCCAATTGAAATTGAACTCTGTACGTATGACATGAGGTCGTAATTAGGGTTCTATCAGACAGAGAGCGGTCACACTCGAGCGTGCAGTTGCTCACGAACCCCGCGCTGTTGGACGGTCTACGCGGTACCACCTATTGTCACTATGTTTTTTGACGATAGTTCTTCCTCGGAAGGCGAATTCATGATTTTGTAGTTATTATCAGCATCAAGACGGAAAAGGAAATTTACTGGGTGTCGCCTAGCCCCCTGTGTGGGTATATCTGTGTAATGTAATACAACACAATGAACGCTCTTGTCTTGAACGGTTCACCGCGTGACCGCTTTCTGTCTGATAGAAGTAGAACCCTTAGAATGAAGAAATTTGACAGATGTGGGAAGCTTGATGCGAGGCCCAGTATTTCTGTTAGTGTTTGTGTGTGTATCTGTTGTTTACCGGCATCATTTAAAATTACAACATTTGCAGTTTTGCACCGGGATCTCTGTGCACTGTTGAAAACTCTAGGTGTTTGGTAAACACCCTAACAAGCCAAAACGTACATGGGTACCTTTTAGCTTGTTATGGTAAAGACCCTGTATAATTCTTAATACAGTCAACTGCACAGCATGGCATCCAAAACAGTCAAATATCTTCAATAGATTTTCAATTTAATCTCCAAACAGTAGAGTTTATTATTTAGGTATCATTGTGGAAAGGCGAATGGCAGGCTTGTATGAGCATTTCGTACCGCTAATAAAATTTGGTGTTTTGGGATATTTTTTGTTTTAATTGGTAGTTAATATCATAGATAATCCCTTTTTAAATTCTTAGATTTTTAGAACATGGGACGTAAAAGTTATAACCAGGTTTATTTTTTAAGGTTATGTACTAGTGTACCAATGTAGGAAATTGTTACTTAAAGGTAAATGTTACATGTTGTGTAAAGTAAATGTTCTAAATTGTTTGTTGCTATCTTTGTGGTGTTTTACTTATCATTAAGTAGCTAGATTGAGATGAGGATCGTACCTACTCAGTGCATTAGGAGATACCTATGTCCAGCAGCGGACTGCAACAGTTTGATAATGATGAGTTTGATTATTTTTAATGGTATTTCTATTTCCAAATAATTAATTATCATTTCAATATTGGTGTTATTTTACATCAGGCAACTTCTATAAACATAACTGCGTTTAGTTTACGATTTATTACGTTTATTTATTCAAATCTTTTTATTGTTATTATTAATTAATCCGAAGTTCTAAAAATAGTAAACTTACATAAAAATAAATGGTTCAGTTGACTTAATAAGTGGTACAAATTCTATAACCGAACAACAAAAAAAGTATGCGGTACAAAATCTGCCGTTCACCTTTGACAGTTTTTGGTAATGTGCTGTTAATTGTACCCATTCCATTTTGACCGCGCGCTTACTAGAGGGCGCTCTACGGTAATGATTGCACACGGGCGCTACTTATACTAGAGACGCCTCTGACTCTGATTGAAAATATCGGCACTAAAATAAATTTTAAAATAACACAGAAAGACCTAGTCGCCATACATCGCGTCCCTCATGCTCATGAACATAACGTTAGACCCAAAAATATAATTGTAAAGTTTACTTCTCGAATACTCAGAGACAACATGTTCAGCGCCTGCAGATTATTTAAGAACCTGAACGCAGATTTACTTGGCTTCTCAAACTCAAAATTACCCATTTACGTTCATGAACATTTGACCCTGAAAAATAAGCAGTTGTTTCGGGAATGTCGTAATGCAGCCGCCAAACATAGCTTCAAGTTCGTGTGGGTCAAGAACGGCACCATCCTTGTCAGAGAAAAGGAAGGAGCGCGAGCATTCGCCATCAAATCTACGCAAGACGTTGGTAAAATTAAACCCGCCTCGCCGGCGGCGGCTGGATCTTCAGTTGTTATTTGACACTATAACACTATTTATTCGGAACTTTGAACCGTGATACCAACCGATGTTGCTATCTTTGTTTTGCCATATGTTATTTTGTTTTTTGTTTCTGTCACGTTGATTGCTCTGGCTTACACCTGCTTTTTTCACTCAATGATGATCAAATCGCAACTATCCTCTAAGTTATTATTGGTTTATAACAGTATGCTCAAGCATTTGTTTAATGTACCACTATATTGATCACATTGCATCGCTGTCGTGTTGCTCGATTCACTCGCAGTTGGGAAAGCTTTATTAATAAACACATCAACACGGTCTGGGGATATTTTTAAAAAAGCGAATTACTATCAATGTGTTAATTATTTATATGACATGTATATAGTTATTTAAAAGACACGTTAATTAATATTCTACCATTTTTTAATAATGGTTAAGGTACTTCGATTAAAATTTCAGGATTTTATGGAAAAAAAATGAAGCATAGACGGAAACCGTATATGAATTAACTTTTAATTTATGAGTAAAAACTGAAAAAAATAGAAAAATCATTTAATTTGTGTTTATAAACTTGAAGTTAGTAGTATGAGAAAGCGCCCATGATGTTCATAACACATCGGCAACGATTCGGCATGCTCAGAACAAGGTTGTCAATGTCTTGCTGCGGAATATTGTCCCATGTCCTTCTGAGGTGCGCAAAAAGTTGATCTTCTGTAGCCAGATTTTCAGGAACTTCCTTCAGAGCTCTTCTTTGCAGCATATCCCACGCATGCTCAATGGGATTTAGATCTGGCGATTGAGCAGGCCAGTCTAAGGCCCTAACATTGTGTGTATGTAACCAAGCTGCTACCGTTCTCGCCGTGTGTGCCCGGGCATTGTCGTGCATGAGCAGGAAATCTTGCCCCATTTGTGTTCTGTGGGGCAAGATTACGGGCCCCAGCACCTGTTGGACGTATCGTTCTGCCGTCATATTGCCCCGCACCCAAACGAGATCCGTCCGTCCTCCAAGACAAATTCCTGCCCAAACCATAATTGTTCCTCCTTGGTATGGGTGAACTTCCTGAGGGTTCTGAAGACGGCTCCATCGTCCAGGAACTCGCCAAACACGCGTCCTTCGTGAATCTGGATGGAAGCCGAACCTGGATTCATCCGTGAACAGCACATTGGACCATTGCTCACGGCCCCAGTCCACGTGGTTCCGAACCCATTCTAATCGTCGTCCACGATTGCCTCTCCGTAAAGGTGGGACCCGGAGTGGTCTACGAGAGCGTAGATTGCTTTCATGCAGTCGCCTTCTTACAGTTTGGTCACTCACAAGCACTTGGTGTTCCACTCGCAGCCTTTGGACCAATTGAGTCGCCGTTGCATTTGGTTGAGCTCGCGCAGTAATTTGCAAAAATCGGTCTTGTCTGGGGGTAGTGATGCGACTTGGCCCCCGGTGCCTCTCCGCTACTTCACCTGTGGCACGATAGCGTATCCACAATCTTGAAATTACATTTTGGTGGGTCCCTATGGCCTCAGCAACATTACGCTGAACAGACCCAGCTTCCAGCATTCCCACAGCTCGTAACATCTCCGCCCTCGTCAAATGTTGGCGTTGCATGGCTACAATACCTCATTTTTAACTTTATCTTTCGTTTAAAAATGAAAAAAAAACTGTAACTAAACCTAATTCGTATTGTTTTCTAAATTTCGCACAAATGAAAATTCCCTCTCCTACACATCAAGACATTTTTATGCCACCGAAACAAAAGAATTTTCTTAAATTTGAATTTGGAATTAGTCTGAGATAAATTACAAACAAATCGGTGTATAAAAGATTCCAATGCGGCCAGTACTTTTCGAGTTATTTAATTGAGTATGAAATATCCCTAGACCGTGTTGATGTGTGTATTTTATATTGTCATACTTATTAGTAGCTTTTTCTTCAGTAATGTATGATCTATCTCCTACTGTTTACTATGAGCACTGTAGGGGAGTTCGCACCAAACTGCATGCGCTATACGTAAATATATTGGCTAACTGCTACGACGTTATTGTCCTAACGGAAACCTGGCTTACGCCGGAGATATCTGACGCCGAATTCATTGATGTACACAGGTGCGACCGCGACCGTGAAGCCACTGGTAAGAAGGAAGGGGGTGGAACACTGATAGCGATTCTCAAATCATTACGTGCGGTTAGAATCAAACCTGTCCCAACTCTATAAGCCGGCATCGGCCAGCATTGAATATGTTATTATTCAGATACCCAGCAAAAACAGGGGTAAATTACATATAATTAGTGCAGCCTATATACCACCAAAAACTGCGAAATCTGTCTATGATTCCTATTTTCAAATGTTAGATGCCTACCTTATCAATACTGACGTCGAACGCTTCTACCTGATCGGTGATTTCAATTTACCTGCTCTTGAATGGGATACCAACACTAGTAACCACTCCACCTTTGGTCAAGTCTGCGGAAATAACGCCCCTGTGAGTAGAGTTGTGAGTAATTTTCTGTACTCACATAACGCTATCCAGTACAACACACATAAAAACATACGTAATAATATACTCGATCTCTTTAACGGTAACTGCACATTGTGTGAAACCAATGACATTGTAATACCTCCTGATCAATATCACCCCCGTTTTATGTATTAATTCCTTTACAGACACGAAATAGTAATATGAAACGCAATACAACTAAAAGGTTTAATTATTTTAAAGCTAATTATGATGCTATTAACCAAGATTTATCGGAAATAAACTGGGACTACTTTCTACGTAACTGCTCTGTAGAAGAATCACTGGACGTTTTCTATAACCTAATGTTTAATGTTATCAAAACGCATATACCTTTAACAACAGTAAAGTCGTCGAGGTTCACAGTTTGCTTCTCACCGGTTCTCATACATATATTTAGGAACACGTGTAGAGCCTGGATAAAGTGGAAAGAATATGAAAATGTATCTGATTACGCGAGCAGTGGTGGCCCAGTGGTATCGGCTGCGACTTACAAGTTGTAGGTCATGGGTTCGAACCCAGGCAGGCGCTTTACTTTGTGTAAATTATTTCATCACCACTGCTCTCAAAACGGTGAAGGAAAACATCGTGAGGAAACCGGCATGTGCTAGAACCAAAAATTCGAAGACATGTGACATCCACCAACCCGCACTGGGCCCGCGTGGTGGATTATGGCCCATCCCCTCTCACAGAGGAGGCCTGTGTCTCAGCAGTGGGAACATTAATAGGCTGATGATGATGATGATCTGATTACGAACAGTTCTCGCTTTTCAGATCCCGATTTCATGTTGAGTGCAAAAATTGTTATGACCGGTATATCAATACGGTTGAGGACAGTATTAAACAAAATGCAAATTATTTTTGGAAATTCGTCGCGTATCGAAAAACATCTAAAGGAATTCCCTCTACTATGCGTTTTAAAAATCAATCTTCGAACAACCCTAATGAGATCTGCAATCTTTTCTCTGTGTATTTTAAATCTGTCTATGAACCTTCCTCCTTCTCAAATGATTTTTGCTCAAACGCAGATTATGCTGAGTGCTGTAATGTTGTGGACAATATTCAATCTCCGTTCAGCAGGTTTTGAGACACCTGGCAACTTTGGATATTTCAAAGGGCCCTGGTCCCGATGCACTTCCTGCAATATTTCTCAGAAATACTGCCAGCAATATATGCGTTCCCCTACAAATAATTTTAATCGATCCCTGTCACAAGGAATATTTCCTGATTCTTGGAAGCGAGCTAACGTAACACCGGTGCTTAAGTCAGGCCCTTCAGATGACGTCGAGTACTATCGCCCGATATCAATATTGTCATCCTTATCGAAAATCTTTGAAAAGCTTGTACATAGTGTACTTTATCCGTTGCTGCATAAGATTATTGCTCCGCAACAGAACGGTTTTGTTAAAAAAAGATCTACGATAACTAATCTAGTAGTATATTCGGAATATATTTTTAATGAAATGGATGCTGGTATTCAGTTGGATTCAGTCTATACTGATTTCCAGAAGGCGTTCGATATGGTTGACCACGAGCTGCTATTGAGAAAAATTGCGTTTAATGACGTACGTGGGAACCTGTTGAGGTGGTTTTCATCGTATGTTTCCAACAGGACGCAGCGTGTTGTGATAAATGGTTATCAATCATCTTCTATAGCCGTGACATCAGGTGTTCCTCAAGGATCGATTTTAGGACCCCTTCTCTTTATATTATTCATTAATGATATAGGCAAATGTTTCCAAAATTCAAAATTTCTTTTATACGCTGATGTAATGCTTGAGTAATTATTCATATCGTTAATTTGTTAATTTAAACAAGTGAAAACCAGAAAACTCTAATGTTTTTAAAAACGAACATATCTTCATAAAAAAGAGAACCATGTGTGCGAAAACAAAGTGGAACACGGTCCGTCCTAAAAAAATAACCAATGACTGTAAGGAGTACATGCAGATGAGTAGATCCCTCACAAATTACGTAATTAATCGTGAGAGCGCTACGTCAACGAAGCTTTCAAGTACCAAGAAGTTCCTAACAAAGAAATAATGTCCACAACATTACAGCACTCAGCATAATCTGCGTTTGAGCAAAAATCATTTGAGAAGGAGGAAGGTTCATAGACAGATTTAAAATACACAGAGAAAAGATTGCAGATCTCATTAGGGTTGTTCGAAGATTGATTTTTAAAACGCATAGTAGAGGGAATTCCTTTAGATGTTTTTCGATACGCGACGAATTTCCAAAAATAATTTGCATTTTGTTTAATACTGTCCTCAACCGTATTGATATATATATATATTATACGTATATGATATTGTACACGGTGCCACATACATGGATTTGTCGTTTTATACGTGAATGATGTTTTCTTCTTTGAGCACTCATAAATAAACGAGTTTTATTCCCCTTTCTTCCACTTATTATTTATGTAGATAGCTCGTAGATAGACAAAGGTTTATCTGAAAAAAAAAAGATTTGCTATGTACCTACGAGTATGTGGGCCTTTTTTTTTTTTTATCTATTTTAATACAGTTATGGTAATAAAGCAAAAAATATATAATAAACTCAAAAATATTTAGGCCAATTAAAAACCCTAGCGATTGTCTTGCTTTGCAAAATGACTTAAATAGACTGTCTGAATACTGCGGGTGTAATAAACTAAAACTAAGCGTGCCTAAATGTTGTTATTTGAGCATTACCAAGAACATAAACATTTTCAGCTACCAGTACTCTCAAAATGGTGTCATTTTAAATAGAGTTACTATGGTTCGCGATCTGGGTATCATTTTTGACGACAAACTTCACCTTGATGTACACATCATTACAATACAAGGCAAGGCATTACAAGGCTTGGCGCATGTACGGATTTGTTATGAGATCAGCCACTGAATTCGTGCGCCCTCAGACCTACCTCTATCTATACAAGACCTTAAGAGGAGTCTCGAGTCACGACCTCACGACCAAGTGAGCTATCAATGTGTGAACAAGTAGTGTACTGTTGTGCGTAAGAGCGCGTCGCGCCGCCGCCCGATGCCCGCGCGCATCCAGGCCTCTCTCACGCCCGTACCATTCATAAATTTCATACTACCGTCGCTGACTCGCTTTGCTCTTTGGCTTGTTCGCCTCAGTCTGATAAAAGCGTGAAGCGTTTGCAGCGTGCGTTATTCTGATACTACTTACCTACCCGCTTTTATCATTGTGTTTGACTTGGCTATTGTTTACGGACTTGATGATTTGCTTCACTGTTTTGACTCGGCTTGTGTATCGGATTTTGTATACTGATTATTTCATCGGCTGAAGAAAAATCTTAGGCAAGTAGTTTTGTTAATATTTTATGAGTAACTATTTCATTCATTACTTATCAATGAGGTAGGATAACTATGGAGACGGCATGTTCTACTATATGAAGAATAGTTATAGAAATATCTATCAAATCGACACACGCATGTCAAAAAGCATTTTGTCTCTTTTTAACTAACCAAGAGCTGCATATGCAAAGAGAGACATCTAAATGTTTGTCAAGGACTAAACTAGGCAACACTTTTGTGTGACGTCATAATCATGCCTATGCGTGACCGGTCGCCATTTTAATTGCAGAAAGTACTCTGCGGTTTTGTGGTAGTTGTCCTGTCAAACAGTTGCTTGCTCAAAATATTTTTGTTGTTTTATAGAGAAATACGTATAGAAACTAGATATTTTGGTGTTCTGAGTTTGGACATTAATAGGAAAATCATGCCTTCGTGTTGTATAAAACAGCGTGGTGCGAGAAAAAACATAAATCAGCCTAATTTGACTCTACACAGGTTAGTAACTAGTTTTCACTAATCCGGTTGAATTTTGTAGAATTCTGTGTTATGTATTGTTACAAGATGGTCTTTTTGCATATTATTGAAACCTGTGACATGTTTGTATGGCATGAAATGTTATTATTTTCTATATTTCCTTGCATTGTTTACCAACAATAATAATTGGTATGTAAGGTTAGTGATGTTCGAAGTTCGCATATGATAAGTATCGATAATATTGATAAAGTGTGTAAAATACATTGCAATGCTATTTTCATCCACAGATTTCCTGAAAACGAAATTTTAAGGAAGAAATGAAAAACATTTAAACAAACACACAGATATTTGGTGCTGTTTCCAGTAGGCCAAAGGTAAAAATAAAAACTGCCTTTAACCCAAACTATCGCCCGGTTTTTTTTTGCCCTTATCAAGTTTTTTGCCCAACCTGTATATTGCCAGTCGCCTCATACATCTCCTAATAAGTATCATACAATACTCTATACCCTTAGCTACTTCTGTTTCTATGGGCCTGGTTTGATCATATTATATTGTTATTACATTATTGTATCGTAGCAGAAGGCTGTGTAAATTCGAAGCGAAACTTAAAGGTTTGTATTGAACATACCAGACAATTTATATTTTAATGTATTCTTATATCTTTATTTTAAAATGTAATAATTTTTTTAGATAGATTATACCATACGAAATCTTCTTTTCTGCCTAGAAGCCCGTCTGTCTTTCCTATTTCTGCCGCAAAGCAGCAGTGCATCCACTGTCGTATTTTGGTTTGAAGGGAAAGACAACCAAAGTAAGAACAGGCTATGGAAAAACAGACCCACAACTTCTAAAATTCTTGTCACTTCAGCTGCATTACATTTACGAGGCTAACCCTCAGTTTCCCACCTTAAAATTATCGGAGAATTAATGTGACAAATTGTCAAGCACGCGTTATCTGCTGTGATTGTTTGTATGAATTTTCAACAGCCAATCACAGAAGATAACGCGTGTTTGACAATTTGTCACATTAATTCTCCGATAATTTTAAGGTGGGAAACTGAGGGTAATTCTAAAATTTAAACAAATTCATGAAGGTCGATGTTTATATCGATATCAGCTGCGCATGTTTCTCGCAGTTACAACCCTACGAAAGGCAGCCATCTTAATTGCCCGATTTTTGTAGGTATGCACGCTGATTTCGTAGGTATGGCAAGTCCATAGGTTTCTAAGTCAGTGTTACTTATCTACATAAATGCTTTATTACCATAACTGTATTAAAATAGATAAAAAAAAAAAAAAAAAGGCCCACATACTCGTAGGTACATAGCAAATCTTTTTTTTTCAGATAAACCTTTGTCTATCTACGAGCTATCTACATAAATAATAAGTGGAAGAAAGGGGAATAATACTCGTTTATTTATGAGTGCTCAAAGAAGAAAACATCATTCACGTATAAAACGACAAATCCATGTGGCACCGTGTACAATATCATATAAGTAAGTAGATTGTCATTGCCTATTCAAGTATGTATTATTATAATATTTTAAATCAATCGGCGGCATGTTGTGGTGGTGGAACTGCCAAATTAATTTTAACTCTACTAAAATATCTCTCTTCATTTTGGAAAGAGTTTGTTCTCAGTTCGAATATTTTTTATATTTTACTTTTTTTCGACTTATGGACATGGGCGTAGCGAGGGGGAGGCAGGGGGGGGCAGCTGCCCCCCCCTAGCAGGCGGGCGGGCTGGCGAACTGAGCGAATTTTATTTCACCTCTTTATAGAAATTTACTGAGCTAAGCTATGTCATACTCATAATTATGGTAATATTGTTATCTTTCGCCTCGCTAGCACAGTTTAGTGTTATTCTATAGTTTAGTTGAGTTTAGTAGCTCGGTAGACAGACGTTCGTTCCTGCCGCGCCGCGCCATCGCCGGCCGCACGCGCCGCGCCGTCGAGCCGGAGCGGGGTGCGGGTACGGGGTGAGAGGGGAGGCAGCTGATGCACAGCGCGCGTGCGCGTAACAACAAACAATATTTTGTACACAGATTTTGTATTCAATCTTGTCTCGGTGGTCCTCTTATAACGTCTGTTCGTAATTATCGTGCAATTCGAAGTCGTGAATCGAGATTTTTGTTGTAATTTAATTTGTTTTTTCGCTGTCGCTTCGCTGGTGTTTGGGTGGGTGTGTTGGACGACTGGTGTTTGTTTTAAAAAATGGATATAAGAAAGTTTTTCAAAGGTAAGGTATTTTTTATTATCACAGTTAATTTTAGATTAATAACGATATGATATTTATATTTATTTAAAAACGCGTGAATTTGTTTAAGGGACTTTAAAAAGAAAAAAAGCAGAAACTAGTAGTGAAAGTAGTGATGACGAGAAAAAGGAAGAAAGTTCGCTGGCGCTGGCTCAAGCTGGATCTTTTAGAGTTCAAAATACACCTGAAGTGGCTGCAGATGAATTCGTTTGTGATAACGATTTAGGCAAATGGGTAGGGCGAACTTCTTTGATGACCACAAGTCAAAAATTGGATATGCTTAAACGTTGTTGGGTGCCCCCTGAAAATTATGACTTTTCTAAGGATGCCAAAGCTGCTGATCTGCAGCGAAAATTCAATCATAGTTGGTTGCAAACTTATTCGCCCTGGCTTGTTTATTCGAAACATCTTAAAGGTGCGCTGTGTTTATATTGCGTACTATTCCCTCCAAAGACAGTTGTTGGAGTTTTGGGCTCATTCGTAATTCGACCTTTTTGCCGTTTCAAATATATTCATGAATACTGCGTTAAGCATGTCTCATCACAATATCATAAATCAGCAGTTACCGATGCAAAACATTTGTCGGAGAAAATGCCTGTGGATATAATGATGAATACTGCTCACCAGAAAGAAATTGAGACAAATAAAAAGATACTGGCATCTATAATTTCTTCAGTAATTTTTTGTGGCACTCACGATTTACCTTTGAGGGGTAAACAGAATCATGAAGGCATTCTTGAAGACCTTCTAAATCTAAAAATTGAATCTGGTGATCAAGATTTAAAGCAGCATTTAGAACATGGCAAAAAAAATGCTATGTATACTTCCCCACAGATACAA
The DNA here is from genome assembly GCA_964057195.1 of Orthosia cruda. Lineage (NCBI taxonomy): Eukaryota > Metazoa > Arthropoda > Insecta > Lepidoptera > Noctuidae > Orthosia > Orthosia cruda. The sequence continues at coordinate 38,209,821 of OZ059827.1, read as the reverse complement.
AACGAAATTAATGAATTGTGCGGTTTGGTCGTAAAGAATGAAATTATACAGGAAGCAAAGAAAGCTTATGCGTATAGTGTCATGGCAGATGAGTCATGTGATATAGCGGGTAAAGAACAACTATCTATCGGAATCCGTTTTTTTGACGAAGATCAAAATATAATACGTGAAGAATTTCTAGGATTTGTAGAATTAGAGGCCATGGATGCTAATACAATTGCGACAGAAATTGATAAATTCTTAGAAAGCGCCGGACTAGAATCCAATAAGTGCGTAGGCCAAGGCTACGATGGCTGTTCGACTATGGCGGGGAGTATTAGCGGCGTACAAAAAAAAATTAGAGATAAATATAAAAAAGCCTTATACTTTCATTGCGCTAGCCATAGGCTTAATTTGGTAATAAATGACTTGAACCAAGTTCCAGAAATTCGTAACACCATCGGAACAATCAAAGACATAATAAATTTTTTTCGAGAATCTGCTTTACGTAGAAAATACGTACCTAATATTCCGGCGTTATGCGAGACCCGCTGGTCTCACAAATATAAAAGTGTGGCCATGTTTTACAAGCATTTTGAGGAGATCATTCATGGACTCGAGAACATATCTAAAGACGGAAATGCTGCAGCCAGAAAAAATGCTTATCAATTACATTGTGCTGCAACGAAATCAGTATTCATCATATGTGTGACACTGATAGCCAAATATTCTGCAATACTGGAACCTGTTGCTAACGCACTTCAGTCGAAATCTATTGATATGCATACATGTACGAACCATATTAAGAGAATTATTTCTCTAGTAAAAGATCACCGTCAAAACGTAGACACAGAAAGTGAAAATATAATTGAAACTTCTCAAGGAACTGCATCTGCCCTTGGTACCGACTTACAAGTCCCACGCATTGCGTCTCGGCAACAACATCGGTCCAATCACCCGGCACAGAGCTCTTCAGACTATTGGAAAAGATCCATTATAATACCCTATTTAGATTCCTTAATTTCCGCACTCGATCAACGCTTTTCGAATGAGCATCTGCCAGCCTTCAGCCTAATGTCATTGCACCCAAACACAATGTTATCAATGACCCTCAGTGATTTCCAAGAGAATTGCAAAGCATTCACCAATTTTTACGAGCTCGCTATCGAGCCTGAAGCAGAATTGTGGTATAAATTGTGGAAAGACAAGGGGATTCCAAATGAAGAGTTAGAGAAAATGGATTTTACCGACACGCTTAAAGAGGCAAATACTTTCTTCCCCGCCACAAAGAGGGCCATACTTATTTTACTGGCGCAACCATGCACCACGGCCAATATAGAACGGTCTTTTTCCACCTTACGGCGAGTAAAAACGTGGTTGCGGTCTACAATGTCAGAAAATCGTCTGAACGGCCTATGTATGTTAAGCGTACATAGGAAAATGGTAGAAGGAAAGAAAGGCGAAGTTATTGAAAAAGTTTTAAATAGATTTTGTGAACAACCACGCAAGTTACTGTTTAAGTAATTAAAACTATTCTGTTTCTGGTTAAAATTCGTTTTTTTATTGTTACACTTGCTGACCCGGCGGACGTCGTCCTGCCCAGTAATCAATCTTACACCTACCCTAACTAAACTAAACCTACCCTACACCTACCCTACCCCTATCTATGTATGTGTTATTCTGAGTCTTCAGCTACCTACATACCAAGTTTCATCGTAATGTGTTCAGTAGCTTTTGCTTGAAAGAGGTAACAAACATGCTTCCGTCCACACACACTCACAAACTTTCACCTTTATACCTAATGTATGAAAACATAAATTCAGTTTCTCTATGATTTTCTCAACCTGCCCCCCCCTGTACAAAATCCTGGCTACGCCCTTGCTTATGGATTTACTTGAGTGGATCACTAATTACTTTTGAGTAGGCGACCGCGACGTGAAGTAAATAAAAATATATTTATAGAAGTAATAAACTTCTTGATCAGCAATATCTTTTTCTCAAACATGCATGGAAATTTGAGCATTATTTTGACAACCTTCTTTGAGATAAATCGCAATTGCTGTACTGGCCAAATACATGCGCGCAGCGGCCGGCAAAAGTTGTATGAAAATCCATATCTGTCGTGTCTAGCGGCCAAATAAATTCCATAGTAAACTCATATCTGTCGTGTAATTTAAAAATGGAACGATCTTTTTCTCCGAAGCATGGCCACCAAGGAGGTAACTAATCAAAGGTTTTATTTGAATTTCGAACTGGCTTGCAAATAGAACGCTGTTTATTGAAAAAAAAAACAAATGAACACTAACGCGGGAACAATTATTGTTGTTCGTCATTGATTTTGACAAAATGAGTTCTAGGTACTACTTAGTTTAAATTTCCGCGCATATTTGAGAAAAGTACTATTACCTTTGCCACAACTAGGCATTGATGGACTTACGTATGTGTGCCTCGGCTTCGCCTCGGCCCACATTTACACGTTCGTCCATCAATGCCTCTTTTGCTGGCCGCTGCAGTAATGTACTATTTTCTCTTTACAGGTTCAATCACAATTAATTTTTTTTGGATAGGTACTCATAATTTTGGTTGTTTTTAACTGTATTTTTTTGTTTTTACGGATATACAGATGTAGAAATAAGTATTGCATTATGAGCAAACTTCATTTTATATATTTTCAATCTACAACAAGGGTTTCATGCGAACACAAAGTGCGGTCGAAGTAGGTACTACCACAGATAATATAATACTGTACTACTTGTTAGCTCGTTCGTTTCGTTTGCGTGCCGTCCGAACTATTCCTGTTGCATTACATGTTACGTGATACAGTACAACCTAATATGTTGAACCTCGATAGTTCAAAAACCTCTGTATCTCAAAAAAAAATGTTTATATATATGTATATATATGTATCATGATATGTGACACCAAACGATGATTATTCGTAGATGCACTACGTAAGAGCACCCAAGGACAATCCCCGGTTGGTGCAGGACTATTGTTAATACGGAGACAAAGATATTGGGCTATGGGTTTGGCAGGTTTAGTGGATCGATTTCCTAAAACTATAGAATGACTATTAGCCCCTGACTGACCACTGTTGAATTACACGGCTATAAAATGGCAGGGGGTGATTTGCACACTCAATTAATGGACGAGGGTCTTTTTAGTACTTGAGTGACGTAGCGCCATGGGGGCAAACATATCTGGAGGTGCTTGAGGAGTGGAGAGGTATACCAAGGCTATCAGTCCAATCCCGGAAATACGGTAAAGATCCCTACCAGCATCATCCAGTAAGATTATACTTCTTCCCACCGAGCACTTTTGCTCTTGTGAATCTTCATTCAAGCCAACCAATTAAGGCAAACGAGAGATGGGAGCTCTGTTCCCCATCAGTGTTCTTTCCGGCCGGCCAATAAAGGCAAGCGGAAGATGAGGGTCAACTGACAAAACTTCTCCCAGGAGATCTGGTCCGTGGGGCCGCCACTGCCCAGCAGCTCACCACAAAGCTGCCCTGTGAACCTATCTCTGTTATTATTACTTTGTTAATAATATTGTTTTTTTTAAAGTATTATATTAACATTAACTAATAAATACTTTTAAGAACACAAAGTTAATGCAGTTGTTTTATTTTCTGCTAAACTATTGTGTACGCACCTGTACGAAACTATTAAACACAATAACGAGCTATACTGGAAATTTTAGAACGTTAGCTCTTTATACTGCACGGCCGCTTTTTTGTAGCCATTCAAACTTGGTCGGTTTATCCATGTATTGCGGTTGTTCTGGTATTTTTTTTTTTTTTTTTTTTTTTTTTTTTGTTTTGGCACTGCACTATTCGTGCTTATTGCCACTGACAATACTAAAGGTGGAAACAGATTATTGAAACCCCACGCGACCCCACGCCACCCGACGTGTCGACACCCGACGCGCACCGTGCACATACACAACACCCCACATGATGCTACAACACGTTCGCTAATGTCATAGCCAGTATTGCCAGATCTCGTTTTTGTTTTATCCCAAGTCTGATCTCAATGTACCCTATACTCCATTTGCGATAACATTAGACGTTTAAATTAGCCCATTTTACGGCTCATTCAACCGATTTTAACTTCTATTGCGTTTGTGATACGACAAATGATAGCTGCAGTAAACAATTGGTTTTGGTAACAGGTTTATGCTTTTTATGTCATCCTTATGTTTACAGGATAGAACCCAAAATCGGTTGAACGGACTGTAAAAAGATTTGGAAACATGTCTTGATTTTAAGTTGTATGTTTTTTTTTTTTTTTTATTAATTTGCTTTCCCTCTCCGTTCTATTTGATACATTTCATGCAAGATTATACATAAGACGAGACATTATAATCTATAATATAGGTATAATTACAGACCAGTTTTACTATAACAATAATAGAAACCATAACAAAAAACTGGTTATTTTGGGATTTACGCAATGATATTCAAATAAACAGATACGTTATACACTCACAAAACAATTGAAAAAAGGGTTCCGCACACAGAAGTTTCATTCATCTGACATTTCACTACAAGTCGAAAGGGATGGCTTGATAAAACCAACAAGAAAAAAGAGGCAGCTAGTGTTTGTCACTTGCGTGTGAATGTAAACAAACATTATTGTTACAAGATAGGCCAACGCCATCTAGTAACGAGAGGAATAACTAGGTAGTAACTAGTGGCGCCATCTAGTATCGAATAGCGGAACTAATGTTCTCGAAAGCTCGTGTCGAATGGAATTTTCCAGAAGGTTCGAACCGAACATTCTGGAAGTTTCTAGTCGCTTCGGGAACAATTAGTTCGAAAGTCGATTGTTCTGGAAGTTTCTCGGATTATCTGGAACAGTGTGGAACGTTCTAGAAACTTCCTCCGTGCTTTATAAAGAACGGTCGGGTTCGTCGTGGGTCAGTTTCGATTGAGAAGCGATACAGAGCGATCAAAGCGGAAAATAGTGCGAAGTAACAGAATTGTTTAAGAAGTGTTTTTGTAATAAACAGTGATTAATTAAAGTCTGCTGTTTAATTAATTTATCCCTGAACCCCAGCTCGTAACATTATTCTGACCACCAATGTTGTTATCTTTTTCTAACCTCCAAATATCAGAATATTAGGAAAAAAAAGGAAACAAATTAGTAAATTGAGGCGTATTGCGTACTTATGTGTGGTATGAGATCTCTTCTGTTTTATGTACTTTGGTATCATAATTGGTACAATATCTAAATACACACGATGGCATTTTTTTTATTTTGCTTTTGTTTCAACAAAGCCTATCGCTCTTCGCCATGCGTGACATAAACTAAAGACTAAAGGTCACAATTGTGACCTATTCGAGTCTTCACAATGCGCGCGCTAATAACATATCTGTTTATTCGAATATCATTGGATTTACGTCATTGAGACTATGATAGGCGTATCGAAAAGAAGTTTTTAAGAAATTGCGGGTTCAAGGGTAATATTTAAACTTAAGTCCATATCATTGCAAATTTGACTCAAATAAGTTACTAATTACTATTATAGCATAAACATAAAAATTACCCTCACCAATTTTGTACCCTAAAAATGACCGTGCTGATGAAACTTTACTCTAAATTAGGGTAAATTTCCCTTTGTTGGCACCACTCGACTGACTGACGCGTGGGATCGGGTGTTAATAGAGACACACTGTGTCGAAACGTCGGGTGGCGTGTGTTCCCCCACTCCCGGCAACACGCTGATCCAAACCGACTGCGTGTTGACACGTGGGAATGCGTGTGATCGCATGGGGTGTTGACTATGTGTCTCTGACCATACTAAATGTATGGGTTTGATTAGTACTTCAATGCGTCAGAAGGCGTCGGGTGGCGTGGCGTCGGGTGGGGTTTCAATAATCTGTTTCCACCTTAACTCTGATAACAAAACGTAAGAATTGAAAACTCGCGAAATAAAAAAATATTACAAAGGGAAATTTGGAAACGAAAAGGAGAATAGTTGTTATTAATAAAATAATAAATTTTAACAGTATATTATAGGAATATAATACAACAACAAAATCTTTTATTGTGTCACCAGGTGACACAATATAAGGGCCGACTCGGTGCATCTATCAGTCTTTAAACTAAACTAAAAACTATTAAATAAATTATTACATATTAAAATTTACTATTAAATAGCTATATCATTATTTACAAGGAAAAGTGCTATGATTTTATAAATATCTAAATTAAAATTAAATAAAATACATGAGATAGAAGTGGGAAAAGGGACTCGGAGGGAAACAAGGCTTTGGAAAAGTGAGGAGTGGTCATAAAGGGGGCAGGCAAAAATAAAGTGGTTCAGATCTCCCACCTCAGCGCCACATTCACACTCAGGGCTCTGCACAATGCCAAGCCTGGCAAGATGAGCTGGAGTGCATACATGACCCAATCGCATACGTATGAATATGGTTGAAATCTTTTTGCTTAGCTTGTACTTGCTAAACCAAGGTTTTAAAGGAATGGATGGCTGGATAGTACGATAAAATTTCCCTTTCACTGATTGCCCTGACCAAAGCTGATCCCAGGATTCCTGTAGAAAAACCCTGGGCAGAGCAGCCAGATCTTGGGAGTTATTTTTGTACGGAAAAACGTCTCCACATAATACGGCATCATTAGCTAACTGGTCTGCTCTCTCATTACCTAAAATGCCACAATGTGAGGGTATCCACGCAAAATGCACTGAATATCCCATAATAGAACATCTGTGAAGGAGTTCACGTGTTTCAAATATAATAAAAGAATTATGAGAGTAGAATGGAAATCTGGCCAAAGATTGTAAGGCACTCCTTGCATCAGTTAAAATGAGTGAATTCCGTAAGCCCATAAGGAGTATATATTCGACAGCTTTGAATAGACCGTAACATTCTCCCGTAAATACAGATGATTCGGGCGGGAGCTTTATTTTTTGTACGACATTATACTGGGAGTGGTATACACCTACTCCCACACATGAGTTTCTTCCATGTTTCGAAGCATCTGTAAACAGGAGCTGACAGCCCCTAAAGTCTCTATCCATAGTAAAGTTGAAGTTAATGTTATGACATACGTCATCTCGGTAAATATTAAGGTTATAATGAATGTTTGGTGGCATAATTAATGAACTGTAATTACAATGATATATAGGAAGAAATTGAGATTGGTGGCAAGGAGCTTCAATTAAATTGTATTTTCTAAAGCTTTTAACTAAACACGGAGTATCTTTGTGCCTCCAGTAAGTGGATGAAGCAACTTCTTTAGAGAGAATGGAAAGTGTATTTCGCAAAGGATGATATGTAAATTGCAAACACCGAGCCATAAATCTATCAGCTAAAAATTGACGTCGCAAATGAAGCGGGGGGTCTCCACATTCCACCTGAAGACAATTAATAGGACTGCTTTTCATTGCACCTGAAACTACTCTAAGTGCCTTAGACTGAACACTTTCCAGTTTCTTAAGACCAGCAACATTAGCAGGTTCCAGCAAAAAGGTCCCATAGTCCAATACACTTCTAATCAAGGTGTTGTACAGTAGTTTTAACGAAAAGGGATGTGCTCCCCACCAAACACCAGCAAGACATCTAATTATGTTGATATTTCTTTCACATTTAGCAGTTATATATTCACAGTGTGGTAAACCTGTAAGATGTGTATCCAAAACAAGGCCTAAAAATTTTACTTGATTTTTAAGCGGCATAGAGATATTATCATATATTACTGTAACTGCTGGAGGCTTACGCATTCTAGTAAATAAGACTATGTTGCTTTTATCAATTGACAGGTGTAGACCATTGGTTTCCAACCATGTCTTCAGTAAGCATAAAGAAGAGGTTAAGGAAGTACAAATATTTTCAACAGAATGACCAGATAAATAAAGAAGTAAATCATCTGCATATTGAAGGACTTGTACTGACTCATTTAGAGAGGATTCTAAATCATAAGTGTAAATATTATAAAGAAGTGGACTAAGTACAGAACCCTGAGGGAGACCTTTCCATACTAAACGGGTAAATGTACACCCTTCAATGTCTAGATTTAATGATCTCTCTGAAAGCATATTAATTATAAAATTAGACAGCATTTTTGGAATTTGTAATAAATTCAACTTTTGTTCCAGGACTGATACTAGGACATTATCATAAGCTGAACTTATATCCAGGAAGGCAGCAATAACAGAGTTATTGGAAGAAAAGGCTAAGCGAATATCAGTTGTGAACACACTAAGACTATCAATCGTACTCTTGCCCTTCCTAAAACCAAACTGTGATGTTGCCAACAAGTTTTTGCTTTCCAAATACCACTCCAAACGATTCTTAATGAGATGTTCAACAATTTTAGCAAGAACTGTTGAAAGTGCAATTGGTCGATAAGAAGTAACTTTAGAAGAAGGTTTGTTTGGTTTCAGAATAGGAATAATTGTTTGAGACTTCCAACTTGATGGGATGTTGCCAGATATTAAAGCTGTATTGATGAGATCTAAATAAATTAAAAGAACAGAGTCAGACAGATTGGCTATAAATGAATATGGTATACCATCTTCACCAGGAGCTGAATCCTTAACATGTGAAAGGACTCCTTTCAACTCACTTAGTGTGAAGAGAGAGTTCAACTCGGAATCCAAAGTAGGAATATAGGGAAAATGCATTAAGGATCTCTGTTCTGGGACAGACGGCGGGGCCAAATGATCCATAAACTCATTGGCCAACTCTAATGGCAGTTTTGAGGCTGTTGTGTCACTGAATGCTGACCTGAATCGCCTGATATTTTGCCATACTACAGATACGTTAACTTCTGGAGATATAGATTCACAAAATCTTTGCCAACCTTCGAATTTCTTTTTCCTGAGGAGCTTACGAGTTGCACGTGCAGCTTCTTGGTAAATCTCAAAATTGTGATGAGTCATAGTATGGCAATAATTTTTTTCAGCTTCTTTTCTTTTTTTAATGGCCTGAGTGCACTCAGCATCCCACCAAGGTGGTGAAGGAATTTTGCCTTTAGCCCCATTCTTAATAGGGAAAGTATTATCTGCTACCTCTATTAAAATTCTTGTAATTGCATTAGATAATAACTGAGGATCATTTATTAAGGAATTAGATAAAGAAGAAAATCTTTCTTCCACACAATCTTTGTATTTATCCCAGTCTGCATTTTGAAGCCTGTATTTTAATCGCGGTTGTGGTGTCTGAATGCAAGTATCTGGTTTTTTATGTGTAAAAGAAATGATTAAAGGAAAATGATCACTACCATAAGAAGACGGTAAAGGTGACCAGCATAATGTCGATGCTAACTCAGGTGTGCAGATTGAGAGATCAGGAGCACTATTTCCCTCATCTGGATTTGTTTGGCGTGTTGGAAGACATGTGTTTAAAATACACAAATTGTTTGAGTCTAGAATTTCTATTAACTTTTCCCCATAATAATTGGAACTAGAGCTACCCCAGGACTGATGCTGTGCGTTAAAATCACCCATTACCAAAAATGGTTTAGGTAAAACTGTAAAAAGATTATTAATTTCCGAAAGAATATTTACAGTAGGGCGAGAATAATATATACATACTATACAGATTTTATTTACAATAGCAGCAACAGCAGATATATCATCACTGAGACTTGGAAGAGGATAAGACTGAAAAGACAAGTTATTTTTAATAAGTATGGCGACACCGCCATACCCATCGCTTCTGTCTGTTCTTAGACACGCATAGCCAGGAATTCTAAAAGAGAACCCCGGCTTCAGCCATGTCTCACAGAGAGCGACTGCAAAGGGATTGTATTTATTTAATATATAGAACAGATCAGATTTTTTATTTACAATGCTACGACTGTTCCACTGAACAATCTTGGGTTGGTTTGGATCCATTATGGTTAATTATGTTAGACAGCATATCAATTATAGTGGCAACGTTGGACGGTTCAATAATATTATTTTTAGATAAAGTATTAATTAGCATGATAATTAAATTAAAAATTTGACTTTCATTAATATTACTTGTTGATTTATTATGCAAAGCAACACCATTACCCGATGTAGAAACTTCATTATTAATAAGTTCTTGATGAGGTGCCCGGTCATACCCCTTGGCTTTTTTTGGGGGTTCCCGAGGTTTTAAAAATACTGTTTTCCTGTGTGATGTAAAATTTGATGTGTTCGGTGAATGGGGCGAAGGTGGAGAAGAAGATAAACTATTATTTTTATGTGATGGAGGAGATGTTACCACATCTGCATATAGTTTGGTGATTGGGGGATGTAGCAGCGACGCTTCAGCATACGACACGCAGCTATGGGCCATATAGTGCTTTATTGACTTTTGTCTCTCAAACTCTGGGCATTTTTTGTTAATCGCGTAATGAATGCCACCGCAATGACAGCATTTACTATTACTTTCGTCTTCAATACTACAAGTGTCAGCAGAATGCCTCTCCCCACACTTGAAGCACTGAGGGTTCGACCTACATTGTACCTTTGTATGACCAAAACGACAACAATTAAAACATTGAATTGTTGGGAATGTATACAATTCTACTGGCATAGAATTGTAACAACAAAACACGCGTTTTGGTAAAATTTGACCATCAAAGGTGAGCACGACTGTTTGGGATGGTTTCCAAACAGGGGTCGGTTCGTGAACTTTATAGTTAAGACGCCTTGCCTTAATAACTTTCCCGCATCCAGTGGGAACAGTCACATTTTCCATTATTTCCTCGGGAGACCATTCTGTAGGTACACCTTTAATAATACCCATACGACACACATTAATAGATGGAACAAATGCCTTTAATTTCTCTTTCGCCAAACAAGGGTCATTTATAAATGAGTTTGCATCTAGGTAATGAGAGAAGCTTATTGAAATTCTATTTCGACCGATGCGTTTTAAAGAACCATTGACAATATTATTATATCGACGTTTTTTAAGAAAATGCCCTAATGTAATTGGGTGTAATGATTGAGCAGAGTTTCCTGTATCAATATTTTTTTGTATATGTACAACATATGGCGACAAGTCTGTGGCTTCGTACAAAGCCCTAGCAACCTGTGGCGCCTTCTGGGGAAGTTCTGAGGCGGAACGAATTTCACTTTGTGCAGCATCCACAGAACGTGGAGTGGCTTCCAGATGAACTACTACCGAGTCATTATCGCAATGGCAATCTGATTCCTTACTAATACCTGCTGTAGAGTGACCATGTCTCCTTCTTTTATTGCAGTGTTTGCACATTTTGCGTGGAGCTCTAGCCCTTTTCCGCTCCGATCTGGTTATGGACGAGTCAGTGTCCATACTTGATTCATTGTTAATAACAATGTTAAGCCCAACCGAGGGGACTGTGCCCCCCGGATCAGGCGGTTCCTTGTCCATCGGCCAATAAAATAAAAAATGAAAAAACTTACCCTAAATGTAGAGAATTATATACACAAACAATAATATTAACTAGCCTAATCAATATCTACATAAATCTACACAACTTATCTCCAATCTCAAAGGTTTTGTATTATTTAAAAAATCCAAAAGAAAAATCACGACCGCCAAATTCGACAATTCCCGCGCTTTTTTCGTATTTTTATTATATCTCTTTAATTATTTAGTGTATTGAGCTGAAATTTTAGATGTGAATAGTTGCATTAATAAACTAATCATCGGAATAAGTTATGTTTTGCTTTTCCATTAAAAAGTCCTGCAATCGGATGTCATACAATATAGTACTCAAGCCGTAGTAAATTATGCCATTGCTCATTAATTATTAAGACCACATAAATGAAACTTGGCAAGGCATTGTAGTGCCTTAAAAGATACAAATAAAAGTTATAAGTTATGCTCTAGTGTTCCTATTTTAAGTTCTTGGACCTAATAACCTTATTTTACTTTTACGTGTATATCTTCTGAACGGTATGTTTTTTTCTAATACTGTGTTAACAATCATTACACACAAATTCAAAGCAACGTACGTAAAAAAAATCAACTCTGCACTAAGCCGTTTTATATGATTTTCATCAAATTGCCAAACGTCAGCGCAGCGGAAACTTGATTATTGCCGCAGTTTTATGTCACACAAATTTCATTCAAGCATACACATTTACCTCTCGTTACAAACTAATTATCGGATGTTTTTTTTTTCTTCTACGTGCATAGGAAAAAAAAAGTTCCGGTGGGATGACGTAGTTCCAGCGGAAACAGTTTTTATTGATTAGCTCCCCAATGGTTGGATACACAAATTTGTAGTTACCATACACAATTACACGACGTCATACACTAACTATCTGCTAAATTGAAATTAAGATATTCGACATTTTTCCGTTGCGACTACGAACACGAAATCGTATGCAGCCTCGCGCACCTATCCGCGCCGCAGGAGCCGCATTTCAGCAAAATGCTGTAGGTATACGGATTCTACCAGCGCGTGTGGATGACGTCATCAGATTCGGCAGACGATGCGGGTGGCGCGGAAACATCATCCGTATCCGTATGAAAATAAAGTTCAAGATGTACAGAGGTGGATACAATGCGTGCGGCGCGTTCGGCGCGGATAGCGCGGGGCCTTGAGAAAATGCGATGACTGCGGCGCGTGCGGCTCCTGCGGCACGGACAGGTGCGCGTTCACCTTATGACTTACGTTAGCACATGCTTTTGTTTTATGGTGTCAGATGTAATGACATCTGACACCATAAAACAAAAGCATGTGCTACTTGTAATTTTTGCACATATAAGGAAAATAATTATTAATAGTAGGTATTTTTATCTTTCTAGTAATGAAAACAAAGAAAATTCTGCAACAGCATTGAATACACCTTCCAAGAATATTCGAGAAGTGATTGAAGAAAATGCCAGCTCTTCCACGTCAACCACTACACTGATGATTGTGATGAAAAACTATCAAACGACCTTCTGCCAGAAATAATTGATGGTCACATACCACGAAATTTACCTGTAAGGGAAAGGACTGAAATTACGACGGAATAAATGATTTTTTTAGTGTTATAAATTCTGTGTTTTAATTTAAATACCTATAAATCTCACTTCTCCAAAATATATAAACATTTTTAAAAGTACCTTCTTTATAAGATATTAAAATTTAGTTCGCATGATACTGGGTAATGGGTATAGACCAACCGAAAGAACGCAAATCAGCAGGTAGGACGTAAGGTGAGCGAACGATTCAGTACATCAGAGCCTCTGGGACGGATATGCCAAATACCAGCTTTATGCACTAGATTTGATCGAAAAACGGGCCAAGACGCTCATCGGCAATGAGGCACTGGTCGAGTCAAAGCTCAAGAGCCTTGAACATCGTCACAGAGTTGCCAGCTTGTCGTTTTTTTATCGGTTGCTTTTCGGGGAGTTTGCGATGGAATTGCATGTTCTAATTCCGTCTAACCCGTTTCATTGTCGGATTACAAGACGTACGGCGATGCGCCATCAGTACAAGGGGGCATCCCGCCAATACTTACTTTCATTATGCATACAGCTAAGGAGTGGAATTCCCTGCCGGAGTCTGTGTTGCCCGATAGCTACAACCTCGGTAAGTCAAGAGTGAAGTTACTTCTAGGCAAGTGTGCTACACCGTCGACCACATCATCGCTTACCATCAGGTGAGATAGTGGTGGGTCAAGCGCAAGCTTATCTATAATAACAAAAATCTGCGATTTCTTTTCAACAACATTTGTTAGTTCGTTCGGCTGGTCTGTACCTAGCATTATTCTGGACCCTAGCTTAATTTTCCTAACAACTTGTGATAGTGAAATCGCAACTGCACTTTCCAGTTCTCACGCATGATTAGGATAATCATTCGAAAAGTGTCTTCATGAATAAATAGTAATATTTAAAATCATTGTATAGTGTAAATATCGACATCAGTGTATATCACTAGAGTATCGATAAAAGTATCGATACTTGCCACTTCCCTATTAGTGTACGTGTGAGCCTTACCCTCCCTCACCGCCAACCTCCCCCCGTAAAGTGCGAAAGGGACAACTGCAGCTCAGGCTGATTTAACCTACAAAAATCTTGACCAAAAGACGCTTCGTATTCTGCTGTTTTCTTCTTCAAAACTAGACAGATTTTAAAATAATCTATATCAAAATTTAGAGGAAAAGTATATCTATGCCTCTATCATTTTCTTTTTTGTTAAAAACCTATAAATATTGAAAAAATAAAAAAAATATAATAAATAAATAAAAAAAAAATATATATATAAAAAAATATAATAAATAAAAAGAAAAAAATATATATAAAAAAAAAATAATAATAATAATTTAAAAGAATATAATAAATAAATATTTTCTGAAAGTAGTCTGAACATGGCGGTAAAAACGGGCATTTTTTTCTGGTTTTTGGATGGTCATATTTCTTTTAGTGATTATGTTTTGGAAAAAAGGAAATGATAGGGGCACGTAGTAATTAGATTTTATGGAAAAAAATCACGGCTCTAGAGGCATTATCCATGAAGAAAACAGCAGAATGTTTTTGTATGGAGAAAGGCCTACTCGAGACCACTCTTAATTAGATCTCAGTTGGAGTATGCAGTTTCAGTGTGGAATCCCCTATACATGAAATATTCTAACTGCATAGAAATGGTACAAAAGAAATTTTAAGGTCTATGACTTACAGATGCTTTCACTCTTCTGCGTCTTATGTCGATTTACTGAGAAAATATTATCTTCTAAGCCTTACGGACCGTCGTATGTTTCTGGAGACCGTGCTCCTGTACGACTTCTGCAGAAATACGTATGACTGTGCCGATATTTGTAACAGAATTTGTTATTTAGTTCCCAGGAGTATACATTTGCGTGCAGCGCGCAAGCAACCGTTGTTTGCGGTGAGAGCATGTAGAACAAATGCTGGTGTTCGAGAACCGTTGCGTCGTCTTGTTGACAATTATAATAGACACTTCCTTGACATCGATTTATTCTGTGCAACACGTGGAAAATTCCAAAATTCGATTCGCAATGCGGTCAAGGAATTAGACAGGAATTGGATGTGGAAAAGATAGAATTATCCTTTTCATCTTGGATTATTGTAGGTCAATATGTTTTGTTTTGTATTCATTGCACATTTACATATCATTAGATTATATGATTATACATACTTGTTATTTAAGGTTTAAATTAACTGTCTTTTTTGCAATAATATTTTTATTACTTTTAATTTTTCTTTGAAGCGTGTTATTAATATTTTGATTGTATGCTGTGAATAACGCTGTTGATTACATAATTGTTAATTTTAAGTTTTATGTCTTGATGCGTTATTAAGTAATTGTTTGTTGTTCCAAATAAAATAAAATGATAGATAGCTTAAAATGATACTTTTCTTTAGGCGCTTCTCTAATAAAAATATAATAAATACCCACTTATTTATAGTTTTAAAAGTATAATAACGATTCAAACGCAGTCGTACTAAATCGTATTAAAATTTGGTGAGTTCAGTTTAAGATCACACCATGTGTTATTCATTTACTGAATATAAATGGCATTTTGAAACCAAAATAGGTCTACCACTTTCTTTGTAGAATATTTTAAAATTTTACGAGTGTGGAATTTTACTATGAAAGTATGAATTATTGTATTAAATCCTATTCACATGATATTCGAAAATCCTGGCAAAGTCCCGTCATCAGCGTCGAATCAGGGTGGGCAAAAACTCATGAATGTCAACATTCATGAGTTTTTGCCCACCTGTATATTTATATTCATTAGTTCCCATAACCGAAAAACTAGATGGCGCTGCATTTGAACACTTCAAAAAAGGTGGAGTTGCATGTCTATTGCCCAGTATAATATAGTAGTCTTTGATTGCCCTCTCTATTCAAATCAAAATAGTTTAGTTCAACTAAACCTTAAAGGTACTTTTGAATTGTCAAACATATTGCCCTTTGGGTGACTTTCAAGCCTTATTATGAGGCCCATTGTGAGCGACCACGTTTCAGTGTAGTCCCCGGCATGTTAGTTTACAAGGTTTTGGCGTACTGGGGGTAAGTGCCCAAACACCACAAAGAACGAACGGATCGTGGACGCGACGCGATTGGTCTATCGAACCTTGTGTCAACTGACCAACCAATCGCGCGCTCGGCACGTTCGACGCACCCCGCTTTACTACCAAAGGGACATAAAAACGGTTTCTGCGCATCTAACAACTCTTGCCAACTTACATGCCGGGGATTACACCATAGGTTATCACTGGCAACACACACTGACTTTCGTCTTGAGACACTGTGGTAAGTTGGACGAGAAGAAACCGCGCAACTGCCTGAATGTTGCCCAGCCGATTCTGATTCGACGGTTGATCTAGTCGACTCATCTAACTGGACCGTTTGTCCAAGGTAGACATAATCGTCTACAATTTCAAGTGTGGAGTTTCCGATCTTGATAGGAGTGGGTGTTACATGGGCATTTAACATAACCTTGGTTATTTCCATGTTCAGTTTTACCCTTTCAGAAGGAACTTGAATTACTTAAATATTTTCCTTATAAATTGCGCTTTTAGAAACTAAGGGTATCTCTAAAATTTAATTAAACCAACCATAAAATATTGTAGAATCGAACATTTAATCCCCAGCTTATAAAATATTACAAAGTAATATGGAATGAAGTACGCAAGTAATTAGGAATTAAAGAAATATTAATTAATTTACTTTCACTTATCTAATTGAATTAAGTAAAAAATACCATGGATTTACTTGTCCCTTACTTTGATTAGATCATTTAGATCTAATGCTACACATATTTCCTTGGAGTCTGTGCGTGGATTCCGGTCCAGTATTTCAGTGATAGGGTAATAGTTATCTCTGTTGTCAACATTCCACCCCGAGTACTGTAAAATAGATAATAATTTCATTAAAATAAAATATTAATCAATAAATTGTAATCAATTTAAGTACAGCAGATTTTAACGCTATGTGCGAAAACGGTGTCTGACACAGAACCAGACAGAGAGCTCTGGTATAATCTTTGAAACCCAGGGTATTTAGTTACATGTTAGGCAAGGTAAAATGATCACTACCACTGTAATCTTGTTATATAAATCAACAAGCGTTTCATTACTACTAACTAGACATACAGTGCGCAAAACACGAAAGCATTTGATTGAATGTACGGAAGATTGAAGCATCATTCATTTGACAGTTCATATCCTAAATGCATCAAAGATGTAACGTTGTGGTATGGCATTGAACTGTGGGTAGAATTCCATAATTTCACACTGACTACATGCTCTAATTAGTGGTGTTGCTAGGCTCAGCATGAAAAATGTAATGGATGTCATCATGGAGAAGACCAAAATATCACAAAAAGATTATACGAGATTTGAAACATATCCTTATGATCTGGCCACTGCAGTGTAAACAAGAAACTACAGGAAAATGCTTACAATTATAGACATTTTGTAATCATGTATTTTGTGGGGTACCAATCATGATTAAGAGTGGATGCCCCACTAGTCTCCTAGTATAATGTAATAGTATGAAACTGAGACGCATTGAAGAATTTGACTGAAAATTTACACTCATCTACAAAAAATATTTGTATGGCGCAAAAAGGGTTAACCAGTGTTATTGACATCTTCCACATTGTAATTGTGTTTACATGATTCATTTGGTTAAATGACTAAATAATGTCATGCTTCTTTCAATTTATTACCACCTTCGTTATGTTTTAATACTTTCCATCTTACTATATCTAATGGCAAGACATAGATAACAAAGCTTTAGTTAAAAGATGCGAGGGAGTGGCAATGAAATGTTGCTTTTGCTGTTTTATTTTGGGTTTCGTGCTTGTGTAATGCTAACCCTACCTCAAGTAATAGTAAGTAAATGTTATGCAAAACTCAAATCTGAGGACCTGTGGTGCAGTACTTACTTTACTACTACTACTACTACTACTTTATACTATTAATATTTCAGAATATTGGCAATTTTAAATACAAAAAACAATCACACAAAACAACAAGTCCTAGAAAATGCATGGTCAATAAAACTTCAGTAAAAATGATTAGATACTCACCACACATGTGCATTTGTGCAGTATTTTACCATTTGATTCCATTGGAATAAATTTTTGCAGCAGAGCCTTTCCATCAATTTTCCACAAATTAATTTCATCCAACTTAGAGGTCACGGTATCTTCATTCCATTTAACATCAGATTTAAGCAATACAAAGTTTCCGGACTGTAAAATATTAGTAAATTGATTAATTTGTTGATAACAAAAGCTTAAAAAGCTTATTTACAGAATTTATAATAAATAACTTACATGGAAATGCTTTGGTACATCTTTTGACTGACTTGAATCAGACTTGTTTCCATCAGACCCATTTTTCTCATCATCGGAGCCTTCCTCCTCATCTAATTCCCCCTCTTCATCCTCAGCTTCTTCGTCTTCCTCTCCTTCACCCTCACTTTCCTCAGATGAAGAGTTTTTGCGTTTCTTTTTGGTGTTATTCACAGCCACCTTAGATGTGCGTTTCCGTGTTCCACGTCCTGGTTGTTCATTCTGGCGAAAAATTATTATATTAAGTAACTATATTTTAAGATGTCTTCTAATTACCTACAATTTCCGCGGAAAACCAAATTTAACAGATTTTACCAACAAAATATTTGATCAGAAGATTACTTATTCTGTAATATTACTAAATCTACAATGCAACTAACTTAACCTAAGATTACAATAGCTATTTATAACGAGACAACAAAAACATTAGGAAAAGCTTTGAAACGATATTTTGGAAAATATTTGTTGGTAAAGCCAAATACAATTAATCTTCGAAGCCCTTCATGAACTCTTACGGAATCAGCGGCGTCCGGTGTCCAATCTTCACCCGAGTCTTGAAATTCTTCAGGTTCCGCTGCCGGTTCAGAACCATCAGAATCATCATCATTTTTCTTTAATGATTTTCGTTTACGCATATTGTTGAAGGTAGGTATCACAAACCGACAGGAAACAGAAAATCACAACCCACGCCAAGGCCCCAAAAAGGCAAGCAACAAGCAAAGGAAGGAAAACGAAAACGAAATGCGTTGATTGAGGCGCTAGTATCGGGCGATTTGTTCGGGCGCGGGATGGCACGCTAGCAAACCGCAAACGTACAGAAACAGTGTGACCACTGTGACGTTTTTTTTTTGAATAAATTCTTAATTTGGGATGTACAACCAACTTACTTACAACTAACTAACTAACTTACCAACTTGAAAATTAAGTAGAAGTACACAATATTTTTATAATACATAAATTGTCAAAAAAATGTTTATAAAAGTTTGTTGTGATCTTATTTAATTTATCATAATTACCCCACTTCAATTTGGAGTGTAAATGATAAGAATCTATAATCCTTACATAGTATAAAACAAAGTCGCTGCTCGCTGTCTGTCCCTATGTATGCTTAGATCTTTAAAACTACGCAACGGATTTTGATGCGATTTTTTTAAATAGACGGAGTGATTCAAGAGAAAGGTTTATATGTATAATAAACGCGGGCGATGCCGCTGGCAGAAGCTAGTATATAATATTATATTTTTGTAATCACGTAACAAATAAACTTACTGGACCGATTTCAAAATGCTTGCACCGTTGGGAAGCTACACTATCCCCGGGTGACATAGGCTATTTTTTTAACCCCTGACGGAAAAAGAGGGGTGTTATAAGTTTGACGTGTGTTGCTGTGTATCTGTGTATCTGTGTATCTGTGTGTCTGTGTATCTGTATATCTGTGTATCTGTGTGTCTGTGTATCTGTATATCTGTGTATGTATATCTGTGTGTCTGTCTGTGGCATCATAGCGCCTCAACGGATGAACCGATTTTGATTTAGTTTTTTTTTTTGAAAGGTGATTGTGTCGAGAGTGTTCTTAGCTATGTTTGAATAAAATCGGTTCAGACGTTCAAAAGTTATAGGCGTTTTACTGTTTGAATCGGGATGTTTTCGCAAGATAAATGTGTCGGAGGATTTTTTAAATTTTGAAATTTTACTTGTTTATCCTTGTATGCCCACGGGAACGGAAACTACGCGGGTGAAACCGTGATGCGTCCACTAGTAAATAATAAAGAAAAAGTATCAAAGAAATTGATATTATTATACAAACCATACAAACAAACACCCAAAACACAAACAATTTGATTGAAGACTAATTGTTGCCTGCGACTTCGGCGGCAACAAACACGTAAAACTAAAAAAAAATAGGGTTTATTTTTTACACGGAACCATAAACCTCTTTCCAAAATAAAAGGAGCTTCTCCCTACTAAGTTACTCCATAGAATATCAGCTATCTGCCAGTGACAATCCCGTCAAAAACGATCCAGCCTTTTCGGCGATTAGCCAGAACAAACAAACACACAGACAAAAAAATATGAAAAAAATATTATTGTTGCTGACAAAAAGATATGATTTTGGGTATCGGCGATTTTCTGTCCACACTATAGCGATCGATCCATTAAAAAGTAGGAATGATCAGTCTCATTTCTATATTTAGTATGATTATGGATCAATCTACCAAACAACTTAAGTACAGTCAAGCAAATTGATTCCTGCACCCTAATTGCGAAACTGTTTTGATAGCTAGCGCTCACGCTCCCTTTCTTTTTGACAACACAACAGTATTCATTGCGTGTTTGACGGTTGTCGAGTAATTTTCAAAATATGGAGCAATGAATGCAAACATAGCACGCGTGAGCCATTCTTCGAAATTACACTATTAAAGCGGCAACACACTAGCGTGACGTGTCGTGGCGTATCACCCCAGTAGCATATCGGTTTCATGCATTTAGTATAGTAGATGGATAAACAATAATCTAAAACATCTTCAATTTTATTATCTGTATATAACGCCTGAACAAACGCGACAGTGTGCACAAGTTTTGCACGTGCATTAATCACAACCGCGGACGAGACTTGAACGCGTTGGTTTGGCCTAGGCTTACCCTCAGTTTCCCACCTTAAAATTATCGCAGAATTAATGT
The DNA here is from genome assembly GCA_964057195.1 of Orthosia cruda. Classification (NCBI taxonomy): domain Eukaryota; kingdom Metazoa; phylum Arthropoda; class Insecta; order Lepidoptera; family Noctuidae; genus Orthosia; species Orthosia cruda. Next base: position 38,188,908 of record OZ059827.1, on the reverse strand, counting down.
GACAAATTGTCAAGCACGCGTTAGCTGCTGTGATTGGCTGTCGAAAACGCATTCATCCAATCACAGCAGCTAACGCGTGTTTGACAATTTGTCACATTAGTTCTGCGATAATTTTAAGGTGGGAAACTGAGGGTTAGGCACATTTTAATGTTGTGGCGATGCTTGGCGCGTTCAGTTATGGTACGGACTGCTCGCGACCGATTGCGAGAAATGATGACACGTCAGGAAAATGTATTTCTACACCACACCCCGCGTGGCTCATGGCGCATCATTTAACGACGCTACCTACTAGCGGACGCGTGTGTGCTGCTTGTTGGAAATGAGATCATTTGATCAGCACCCTAATTGTGTAAGTTCAAAGGATAGCGCAAGGAAGAAATAATGCTTTCCTTGTATTCACTGCTTCATATGCTCAAATATCCGTTTACTCGACAGCGTAAAACATGCAATGAATACTGTTGAGTTGTCAAAATGAAAGGGAAGGAGTGTGCTTCGTGGTGTCAAAACAGATATGTACGCAAATATGGTGCAGTGGTGCTGAAATGCTGCTCGTGAAGAAATTTACATAACTATTCAAACTTCATGCAACATAAAAGTACTTAAGCGGATTTAAAGCCTGATCTACCAGTCAGCTAAGGATGGTGGAGAGATAACATAGCAGGAGCATAAAAATATTTTGCTTATATCTCGAAAACGGTGTGTCCTATAGCAAAATAATGCAAAAGTCCCCCTCTCCCCCCCCCATAATAACCGCCGCGTAATTCTCAGCATGTAGGTATTGTTTCACTTATAGTAGCTTCTGCATCGTCTCCGGCACTGCGGGAAGTGTAACCCACGCCACTTCGCCCTTACTTAACAAAGGATAGGCATAGGCACCCATACTCACCTCCGCAGCTTCGGCTGCACGCACGGGTGACTTGTTTTATTACAGCGGGTGGGGGTTGCTCTCCCTTCGCGCCTCCAGTTTTTATATAAATATTGTAGGGGTAGCAGCCAAAAGACTACGTGAAGTCGAAGTGCCATGATTCGGTTTTGGAACGGATTCGACCTATTTTTTCGACATAATTTTTACGACATACGGCTGTTCGGAGACAAAAAACACCAAGATGCTTTTAGCCTTATATTTAGATGTTTTAAACGATAGAATCGAGAAAGTAACGTTTTGCGAAAACCAAAAAAAAAAAGTTTTAGGATGGTTTTACGAAAAAAGGCGCTGCGAAAAACTGCGGCTTTAATCGCAGAAATGATTTTAATTCAAACTTTGCTTCCGTGCGCGTAATAACAACGTTTAGCAGCCATATAAGGATTAGGTTCTTAAATATAGCTGCTTCCCCGTGCACACCGTCCACGGACGTTTTTGATTGACACAAACATCCAGCGAGCCTGTTCTCTATCGGACGTCCGAACGCCCAAGGTCACGTCCGCGACTTACGTCCGATAGTTTGCACAATGTAATGTACATTCATTACACAGATAATCTATAACCCGCGGCTGTAAGTCGCGTCCGTCAGCCGCGTCCGTTAATTTGTTGCCAGCTTTAGCCTTCATTAGGAGCAAAGAACCTCTGACGCCCGTCCAAAAATCAGAATGAACTCCACCACCTTATTTTTTTTTTGTCATTTGTAAACAGGTACCTTGGCAGTGATTGGGCTCCAATCTATCTATCTAGGCTAGATGGAATTTTTCATCATTGCATAAACGAAGGCGATGAAGAAATAATGAAAAATATTGATTTGTAACGAACGGAGGAAATATATTTCTGTCTTGTTTTTTTGCTACTGTTAAGTGGTTTCGTAACTTATCTATTAGTATATATATAATATTATTTTGTGGCTTGTTGTTGAATGCCCTTTCTTATGCTCCTTTATGTTTTTTTTTTTGTTGCCCTGTTAAGCTAGGTTCACACGGATCGACTTTAGTCGATTATGATTTAAATCGATTATCATTGGTTTCACTTGGTGAATAAGCACAGCACTGAGTGTTTAAAGTGTGTATTTGACTGAACGATTATTGGTTGCCAACATATAAAAGAGAAAATGCTTTGTATTCTTTGTATTGCTTGTCATATCAGCAGGTTGCGTCATTGCTTCTTATTCATGTAACGCAAAAACAAAAAACAAGTCGCAGTAGATATCAGATCAGAGTTTATTGGTGATATTTTTGAAAATTGTGGAGTGCGCAATATCTCAACATGAAATTCCAATATAAAGAAGAACATTCTTTTGAAAAGAGAAAGACTGAAGGCGAAAAAATTCGCAGGAAGTATCCTGACCGTGTTCCGGTAATTGTTGAGAAAGCCCCGAAGGCTAGACTTGGAGACCTCGACAAGAAGAAATATTTGGTACCATCCGATCTCACAGTCGGACAATTCTACTTCCTGATCAGAAAACGTATTCATCTACGACCTGAGGATGCTTTGTTCTTCTTTGTCAACAATGTAATTCCTCCGACATCCGCTACAATGGGATCTCTCTACCAAGAGCATCATGATGAAGACTTCTTTCTCTATATAGCATTTTCTGATGAAAATGTTTACGGAAATTAACTTTCTAAAATGATAATTTCATTATTTTAATTGTACTGTGTTGATTTATCTGACCATATGGTGAAACTTAATTTTAAGGTTTAGCTTAATGATGATGTATTATGTTAAAATGGTGATTATTATAATTATTGGCACTTTCACACTGTGTTATGATAATATTACATACCACTTTATGGAGAAAATATTGCAATGTTTCTAATTCTTTGTGTGGTTTAGGCATGTAATTATTCCTGTATCAAAACAATAAACATAAATAAATAGAAATTGTTTCCTTTTGTGATCACCTATCTGTATTACAGTTGTTAACCCAAGACACAATCAATTTCTATCAATAAGAAACACACCAACTAGCGGAAAATTCAACTAGGTAATGCTAGAACAAATCTCACACACATTTACCTTGTTATGAATAATATGATTTACTAATTTATTGTTCCTAATTACCTTCATTCTTCAAAAAATACAAATTTATTTAATATTTTTGTAACACATTACAGACTACCAACAAATTCCATAATTTTATTATCTCTCATAATTTTATTTCTCTCTGTGCTGTTTTGTTAGTTGAGTAGGTACATGATAAGGCATATTTTGCAGCTTAGATTACGTAGGTAGTAGGATGTTGAAGGCTGTGGATTTGTGGCTTAAATATCTAATTTCTTACGACATAAACCAATTTTTTTTTCCGTAAGTAATTTTGAATAATGATTGGTATTGCATTTCGATACAGAGGCTGTATAGATGCCGTACAACTATGAGTGTAGAGAATGAATATAGTGTTCATAATTAATTACAATAATAATTGTTGAAGAATACTTAGTAGTATCATTTGTTAGTCTATGCTATACAAACTTATTAAATTATGAAGCAACAATAATAGCGGAAAACCATGCCAACATGTAAAAAACAACACGTCCTGAATAACTTAAGATGTTTTTTCCTACCTACCTGTCATATAAATTTTAGTAATAAATATCTAGGTAGATATTTAGGGGAAAGTGGTCACTGGTCACCCTTCGTAAGCGGGCACATTCATATCATACACGCCTTTGCTTGTGTGCATAGACATACTGTCAGCAAAAAGTACGTAAGCGGCGGCGCGCTTTTTATTTTGTGCTACCAGCCACCATTTTGCTAGCGGAACTTCATGTCCGTGACCACCAACGCCAATCGCTTCCATATTTGGTAGATAATTACTACTCAATTGGTACTAATTCCTTGTCGAACAACAAAATCGGTACCTACCTAAGTAGTTTCCGAGAAAATCGACTTTAAAGGTGGTTCGGCGGTAGTCAAGCTCCCTTCAGCAGCACCAGACCACCATGAGCACCGAAAAAGGAGGCATGCATGCTACAGCTATTCTAAGTATACAAATAATTAGTACCTATTTAAGTGAATCATTTCTTAAAAAAAAGAACTGAAGCATTTGTATTTACCGAGAAATCAATGATGATAACTTTCGCTCGATCAGCAGGACCACGACTTTGAATGTCGGGCCCGTCGCGCCACGCTGTGTGAGATGACAGCCAACATGTTGCCGCGGGTGGTAAGTATATTTTTACCCGACTGCCGAAGGAGGGTAATGTGTTTATCAGTCTATGTATGTATGTTTGATCCTATGTGGCGTCCTAGAGACCAAACGCGTCGGCCGATTTTGATGATTCCTGCATCAATTGATTCGTCTTAACCCTGCGTGTGTCACTGGCTAGATAAAAATTGGAAAATATATAAAAAAATGGCGGCTTTTGGGCGCCATATTGTAGGGCACCAATTTTTTTTTATCCAGATCCATCGTGTGGTATCAAAATAAAGGTTTTTATGAGGTGATTTCAAAAATATATAACACTTCTATGCGAAATTAACCTAATTCTAAAAAAAATAACTAAAAAGGCATAAATATTTTTTTTTTATTAAAAATATCAAAAAACCCGACTGTGCAGTCGGAGGATACATGTTCTCGAGCTGGCTAACCAAAACCAGATGTATCCTCCGACTGCACAGCATGATTTTCTTCTTGTTTACGTCTTTTTAGTTCGCTTTTTATAAGCAGTCGGGTTTTTTTTTTATTGTACCTAGTTTAGTTCGTAAAATTGTAGGTAGGTACCTACATAGAATGTTTTTGACAAAATAGTGATGATGAATTAAAGTTATCACTGTTTAATTTGAACTTGAATTATAATATTTCTCATACTAAATTAGAATTTGTTGTAATTTAATTTTGTGCAGGGCTTGGGGCACGGACATTACTACATGGGGAATCCGGCACATTCGTATTAGTACCTAATTTTAATGTTTAATGTGTATATGATAAGGACCATGTGATTAATACGGCAATTTAATTTTATGATACCTATATATAAATAATTAAATTGACCGGACCTGATTAATCATTTGGTCCATGACATATACAGGGTGAGGTTTTCTAAACGGAATCAAAATTATTGTAATGCTAAATGTAGTAAAATGCTTGAGTTGTCAAATTCGGCTATTTATTGAAAATAATGGCCATCGTTTCCCCTTTTTCGCTTTAAGACAGTTTCGCTTTATGACAGATTCGCTTTACGGTAGAAATTATACAGTCGTGTTGAAATGGTGCATGCGGATGCATAAGGCAATTGGTAGCCACTGTAAGAGAGAGCGATGGAATGCGACCCGACTATCACCCGGCGCCATGTCGATTCCAGGACGCATGGTGTGAAGTATGCTACTGGTTCCACTGTAGTGACTCATCAGGCTCAGTGCGTACAAGATGCTACTGGAGACAACAATGCATCTTCCTGAGCTAACCGCCCACAAATGCGGAAGAGGATCAGGATTGGGACATGGAATGTCCGGGGCATGCTTCAACCCGGGCAAGTGGAGATCATAGGCAATGAGCAAAAGTTTTACCACCTGGATATTCTAGGGATTACAGAAACCCACATGAGAGGCTCAGGTTTCTATGCCACTGCTTCTGGACATACCATTTACTTTTCCGGACCAGAGAACGCAAAAGTGAAAAATAACTTAATTTTTTGAAGTCGGTATCTTTCGTAGGTACCATTTTTGTGCGTTATGGACACCGACTTCAAAAAATTAAGTTATTTTTCACTTTGTAGTTTAGTATTTGGAAGTCGGTAGTATTTTTTTGCAAAAAGTTTTTTTATTTTTCCCTTTTTAGTTGTACGTACCTAATAGGCAAGTTAGTAAGGTAACTTTAACGCCAAAATAGATTTCATGAAACTTGAACATATCCGGTGAAATGAGAGATCTGCGTACCCCTTAAGAGCGTACTGGCGTGATGTTATGTTATGAAATGGTATAAACAATAAACAGAAATGCGATTGCAGCAATCCCGAGAGATTTGCCGGTATTTATTGAAGAGTTCTGTTGTATATCGCCGAAGTTCTTCATCAGATCTTCACCAAATAAAAATGGGACCAATTTCGGAACATACTTTTTCAAACAAAAAAAGAATTTTCAAAATCGGTCCACAATTGACGGAGTACACAAAACAAAAAAAAAAAATAAATAATAATAATAACAAACTTGAAGTCGAACATAGAACCTCCTCCTTTTTGGGAAGTCGGTTAAAATGGAGTGGGTGTCAGTATGTACTTATCAACAAGTATGTCCTCAGATACAATCCAGTAAGTGACCGGATAATGGCTAAGCGAATCAACACAAAACCATGCCGCATGAACCTGGTCGTAGTGTGTGCGCCGACTACTCAGTCATCTGAAATAGAGATTGAAGGTTTTTATAGACGGCTAGAGGACACTATAAAAACCTGCCCCAGAAGAGACATCACTCTTTTGATGGGAGACCTGAACGCAAAGATCGGTTCAACAAATCGGGAGGACTGTCTAAGAGAAGTAGTAGGGAAGTATGGTCTTGGGGATAGGAATGATAGAGGTGAGATGTGGCTGCAATTTTGCGCGCAGAACTCTCTCATTGTCATGAACACCTGTTTCCAGAACCACCCAAGACGTCTCTACACTTGGGTGATGCCAGGAGATTGCTTCAGAAATCAGATCGACTTAATTGCAGTCGCAAAGCGATGGAGATCCTACATAACCAACACCAAGACATCTCCTGGTGCCGACTGCGGCAGTGATCACAAGCTTTTGGTGGCAGAAGCGACCATCAAACTGAAGAGGTGTCCGAGAACCACAGTCATGCAGCAAAATCGACCCTCCCAGGCGAAACTCTCCGCTTTTAAAGAAAGTTTCAGCAGTATATCCGCAAAGTTTGAAGTGGATCCCAATGCTGACGTAGACACAAACTGGACTGATGATACGCCAATCTCGGTCAGTGACAAAAGTCGGGACACTGATGGTCCAAAGAAGACGTGCATTACTGAAAACACATGGACGGTGATCAAGGAGAGGGAACACCTACTGACAGCCAGAGACGACTCAGACCGAGCTCAATATTAGCTCCTATCAGCAAAGGTTCAGCGTTTATGCCGCAGAGATTACAACCAATATCTAAACTAAACTCTAAACTCAAAACTCAGTATGCCAGGATATTGAGGAACACGCGCAGTCTCTGCTTACAAGGGATCTATTTCTGAAATTGAAGAGTATTACCCGGGAGTTCAGCCCTAAGACCTGGGCTATTGAAAATGAACAGGGGACCTTATTGACGGAAATAGACCAGGTCACGGAGAGATGGCGGTTGTACTACGAGAGCCTATAAAAGGGAGTTCTGATGTGCCGGTAACCCAGTTTGAAAACCTTTTCTTAGAGCTAGAAATCCTGAAATCCGAAGTG